>OY728147.1:783575136-785049251 GCA_963277665.1 Viscum album
TTAAGAAAGAAGATAAATTCAATTTAAAGCATTCTTGAATTAAAGAGGCTGGAAGAGGGATCCTACCTCAAGGTGGAACCAAACCGTCCACTTCGGCTCTTGGAGATTTCTAAATAAAAGTTTTTCCTCCCCCACCGGGTATACACACCTTCACACACATGAAAGGACACCTATCCCCTATGCACACACCCGCATGGCCATGAGAATGTGCAAGGGGATCCTTGCACATATGCTTATATGCATATACCAGTCTCCACTCACCTGCGTATGCATTTATATATATATACATGGGCACATATCATATTTAATTCAAGTAAAAGAAACTATTAACTGAAAAAAATAAAATGACTCACTGCTTGAAAATATACCCTTGCTCCAGTCTTCCATGACGTTGATTTCTCCAATATCAAGTGTTACTCCATCATGTCACCTTATAATCAGGATCAAAACCCTACATGAATATTGATTATACTGAATATATTGAAAACATAAATGTGTGGTACAAACTATTGCAATAAAGTGTTAAAAAAAATACAAATTATTTTAGACACTACCTATAATTATCTATGTGTGGGCCTGTATAGGGTGAGATAGAAATGTCGGCTTATGAAAATTCACTATGTATAATTATATTCAGTGCACATGACTTGTGTGACATTAACATTAGGTTAATTTTATGTGTTATGTGGTTAGACCACGTAATAATCATTAAGCAACAATTATAATGTCATAATACCAACTACTTCATCTTCTAGTCATATTTAACAATATGCACTATATCTCTTATAAAACATGGTGCTCTATTTTTCAACATCATGGACAATTCCTACAATTTATTCATTTTAGAACATGATCTTGTGAACCAAGCACACAACATAGGTCTAATACCTCTAAGGGGGTTGAAATCATCAAAAGTCCCTTATTTATCTTATAGGAAACAATTAGAATCCCAAAATTCTAAGAACACCAGGCATGAAACACAACACTATGATGTATATTAAATAAAGAACCAATTTGTATACCTTTCAGTGGACTGTACTTATAAAAAATTCATCATTCATATTTTTAATGAATACCCCTCTAAAGGTTTCCATCGAACCTCCCTCTACAGAGTGTATCTGTGGGCCAACATGAATAACTCAATTATCAAGAAATATTTTCCAAAATTCCACAATAAAGTGTTAATAAGTTACAAATTATTTTAGTATATATGTAAAAGATGATTATTTAAGTATCGATATAGTAATTTTTAAAACAAACCAACCAAAGAAATTTTGTTAACAAGTTACAACCTGTTTAACAAATTAGTGCACAATGTGCATGTAGTCCAGCCAAATAAGTGCAGTTTATGGGGTAATTAGAGGGAATGTCTCCATGTAAACCTGTTATAATCTCAGTCACCAATGATCTTTGCATCTTCACTATAGTTGTCATAGCATCAATCCCATATTGGGTGTCTGCAGACCTGTGTTAAATATGGGGTGAGAAGGAATCTAATTAGAAAATTCACCAATTAGCAATAGATTTATCTCAGCTCCTATGCAATTTGGTGGACAATTTGATTTGGATAATTACAGCTATACAGGAATCAAATATGTACTGAATGGCGGTGTCTTTGACTACAAGAGTAGTTGAAACTACAATTTGCTTCAAAATTTCCAGATCCCTGCATGGAGAGAGGCAGGAACACATTATTGCTGGTTAAACGCATATAGAACCTCTATTTCCCTATAGTAAAATCACACAGAAAGAGAATGCAGGTGAGAAGATGACCACCCCCAATATGATTCTTTAGTATATAGAGACAATCTAGGGAATCCACTAGTACCTCTATGTCCCAATTGAAATATATTGTAAGAAAAGGAAGGGTTAAAACTATATTGATATGTATATGTGAGAATATACAGAATACACATATCATACCTGAAACTATCTCAAGCAGTACTTGATCTTGTCCATCCCTTGTATGCATCATCATATGGTCCCCAAAAATGGAACAATGAGTTTGGAATAGACTACCTATAGCTGGTGGTGGGATTGGATTGAAACATTATCCATCTAGAGCTCTTCTTAATCTTGCAGCATCTCCTACTCAAATGAATCCACCTCCTAAAGGAAAGCACTATAAAATAGAGGGATACCCCTAACTACAGTGATGCCTTTCTAATAGAGGTCCATCCACACTACTACTATAGTGACAGTGAATTGTTATATTGGTTGTGAAATTTGGAACCATATCTTATCTAAAAATAGATGCATTTAATTTCCAACATCCCTACTATATTAATCTGTACATAGATATTATGTAAATTTCTGGAATAAATTTCAATATATGTACATAGAAATTCAACAATATTTGTACAAATGTATTAATATGTACACATTCTGGACAGTCAATCTCTGTACACATATATGGTGTTGAAGCCCCCTAATATGCAAGTATCATTTAAGTTTTCTTTCAGGAAAATAGTATAATATTGCTTGGTGTCAGTTGTTTCATGTTCCTAACATAAAATGAACTCTTATAGCCTATCATGATTTATATTGTTTGAAATCAATTAATATAATAGTTCGGACCCAATGTAATAAATGTACAAACAAAAGAAGTGACCTAACCTGAATATGTAGAGAAAATAGGTACAGATTTCAGATTTCTGGGCACATCTTGATGTGTTGCTTGAATAGAATATCAAAGTGAAATCATTAAAGTAATGAAATTTTTAATAATTTATACTCTTCTGATCCACAAGAAAAAATCATAAAAAACACAATTGAATAACAATGCTAATAAAAACAGTGATAGAAAATGACCAAACTTAAAGCATAAAATTTAGAATCTAAATATAACTTTGGGATAATTCAACTTCATTGGAATTTAAATTAAGTTTAGAAACATATAACATTCCAATAAATTTCCGAAAAATAATAATGAAGATAGGCAATTCTAATTGAGGACCTGTATCGAGAAGCGATAAAACCAAAAAGTCAAGAGGGAAAAATACAGCCATGTATACAGTAAATGAATCCTAGAGAATTTTGACAATTTTAATGAATGTGATGGATAATATTACAATAAATATTAATTGATAATTGAGAAATAGTCGAAATACATACCTTTTATACAATTCTCCCCACCCAACCATTTTGTAAGGCACATTGCAATAGCGTTGTCAATACTATTTCCAATGATTATTGTCCTGAAAGCATAAATCACATTAATGAAATGATAACTATACCATGTGATCATTAATTACAAGAGTATACATGTTAATTTTAATCTATAAAATAAGATGATATAGCAATTTCACCCTTTTCAATGCCATTGATGTTGGAAGATGAAGCATAATCACCTAAACTGGAGAATTAAACCTGAAAATTATAGATTTCATAAATGAAATCAATTAAAATGGAATTGGAAAATATAAAACATTAAATGAATCTAAAATAATTTTGACAATTTGAATGATTGCAATGGATAAAATTACAATAAATAGTAATTGATAATTGATAAATAGTCGAACTACACACCTTTTATAAAATTCTCCCCACCCAACCCTTTTGTACGGCACATTGCAATGTCGTTGTCAATACTATTTGTAATGATTCTTGACCTGAAAGCATAAATCACATTAATAAAATGATAACAATATCATGTGTTCATTAATTAAAAGAGTATACATATTAATTTTAATCTTGAAAATAAGATGATATCGCAATTTTACCCTTTTCAATTCCATTGATGTTGGAAGATGAATCAGCATCACCTAAACTGAAGATTTCACCCATACATTGAAAACATTAAACAACCAAACATGAAACTGCATCATATTATGAAAATGTGAGTCTGGGGTTAAATTTCATATTTGAGGATACAATTGAGTAAAAAGAAAACTTGTCATGATGTAAAAAATGGTGTGGTAAAACCATACCTTTGGCAACAGTGGATAAGTCAACACCGTTATGGAGGGAATGGAGCAGAAGATCGGACAAAAGTCAATTTACGATAAAAAGATGGCTATTTCACATGTCAGAGGAGGGTGTGGAGAAGCAGTAAAAATCCAGTGGGTGTCATAGCAAGTCCTGACGAAAATCATGAGTCGAAGATGCCGAAGTAGGGCATGGAGTATACGGAAGTTAAAAATTGCAGTTGGTACCATAGAAAGACCCGATGGAAATCGTGATGGGAAAATGGTATAAAATAACCATTACCTCCTGAATTTTATATTCACGTCAATCCCGATTGCAAGTCATGGGAGAAAATAAATTGCATAGGATATGTTTTCTTGTTGGTTCTCTGTTATGGCATGCATCCCTATCCTGCACACCAATACAAGTCATCAAACTCACAATATGATCAGTGAAACTAATAGAGGGGTCACCTCAAGCAAAAAATGGAAAATTGGACTACATACCATCGGAGGTGTGCTAGAGGAGATAGAGAGGTTGCCTCATAGCAGCATCATCGAGGAGGTACGATGGTCGCGTCGGAGGAGGATACAATTCAATATAATAATAATAAAACTTAACAACTACATAAACAATATGTAGAAACAGTTAGAAACACTGCAATACAATTCAGTATTAAAATAATAAAACCTCATTGCATAATAAAATTACACATATTAACAATCTAAAAATACAATTCACATCAATAGTGAGTCTCAATATCAGTATCATCAGATTCATGATAACCCTCATCCACGCCTCCTATAGAAACACCATCAGCACCTCTCAAGCCACCAGCATCATCATCGACATCAGCATCGGTACCGGAACCGACACTAGGACCGGCTCCAGCTACAGCTACGGCTCCGGATCCAGCTCCGGCTTCAGCTACAGCTCCGACTCTAGCTACAGCTTCGGCTCCACCAGCAGAACTCATCGACATCAAACATGAATCAACCGTTGTAGCTGCTTCTAGTGAAAGTGTAGAAGAAATGGCACACATAACTTTCTTCATATTTTCAAATATCGCATTTTCTTCTTTTTGAGTTTCTTCTTTGATTGCAGAATTCATATGTTCCACTGTAACCAAACCAGAACCGGTACTCAAAGAAACATTGTTAGTAGACCAGTATCGAGATGGTGCAATCTTCTTCCCAGGTCGACAACACACTCTGCCCTGATGCTCATCTCCTAATACCTGATGTAGATGATCATTCAGGCTCAAACTGTCAGGTTCTTTTTCTTCCAATGTCTTCAAAGCACTCTATCGATTGATATATAACATAAATTAAAATGATAAAATAAGATAAGGAATTAAATTCAGTCAAAATAAAAGAAATTGAAATATACTTACAATCACCTTATCAGTGTCAGTATTTGGCACAATACCATCTTTCTTTTTTCTGCTTATACAAAACAAAGTAGAGCGAGGAACGTGACCCTCAATATTAAATTCTTTTTTTCTAAAAAAAAAGAAATAAATCAAAATTGGAAGTCAAAAAAATTACACTAAACGAAGCTAAATATTTTAAATATTAAATTACCTATGTTTGATCAAGATCTGGGAGTCAAGTATGACCACGAGTATAAACATGTTTCATTCCACTCTTATTTCTTTTATTTCTATCTGATTTCTCCTATAAACAAATAATTATATAATTTCATTAACATAAATAAAACTCATTTTCAAATAAATAAATGAATATATATATAAATTTAACAAATACCTTAAACTCTTGACTCTTTCAATAGTCGATCATCTCTTTGTATTGTGATATTGGGCAATCATGAATCACTGGTACTTCTTCAAGCTTCATTCCAACTCTCTTTTTCCAACCAAGATATAAGTCATGCGTTTACGCTCGCCACATTTCACCTAAATCCATTAACCTTGCAGCCTTGTCATTTTGTCCATCAGGAAAATTATATCAGAGCTACAATGGATAAAATATTTGTTAAGAAAATATTATAAATTAATATATATAAAAGGTGATTAACATTACTTACCCAGATCTCTGCCCAGGCATTGTCCTTTATTTGTTCTCCAACTTCCCTCCAACTTATTGGTTGAACCAGAATGATATTGTTGTGTCTAGCAAGTGTTCCCATAAAGCTTTTACATTCTGTACCATTTTTTTAATTATAGCTTTGTCCTCATTGTATTCAACCATGATTTGCGTGTGTCGATTCCAAACCTCTTGAATTTTTGTGCAGCCTCGTCGTCTGGTGGAGACTGGAGCTAATCATGAAAAAAGGTAAAAAAGGATAATAATATATATGAATTTATCATTAATCACTAACAGTAATGTTTAAACACATACCAGTATATGGGGGATTTGTTGACCCCTGAAGTGCAGCGTCTAGAGGGGGAGTAACCTCTGTGGTAGGTGGGATATCTACAGTAAGAGTACTCTGTACAGTATATGGATATGGCGGTGGGATATATGGGGGTGTAGTGCCCTGTACAGTGGATGGTGGGAATGGAAAATAAGAAGGAATGGGAGTCTGAGAACTACCATCTGATGTGGGTGCGGGCAGAAAGGGATATGGATAATGTGGGTATGGATAATATGGAGGTGGCATAATGGGAGGATGACCTTCTAGTGACTCAAGCGGCATAGTAGTAGGTTGAACTGTAGAATCAATACCCCCCGCCATACTATCATCCTCGGTAGTATAATTCAACCGTCTCCTCGACGAAGTAGCCTAAAATAACATAGATCGTAAAATTAAATGAACGATAACAAGATAAATAATATGAAAAACCATAATATTCAAACATAAATTGTACTTACAGTGTTGGCCAGATGAGACATATGTTGTTCATTTCTTCATATTCTTCTATTTCTTCTAATATCATCATATTCAGACATTTTGACCTGGAAATTTAAAATAATATTCTAAAATAAATAGAAATAATGCAAAATGTTAAATAATACAATTGTATCATAAAACAATGAGATACATTTTCAATGTGATATTTATATTTATAAAATATACTAGTTGATTTGATATCATGTATGGAAGTTTAAAAAAAACACATACAATATTATGATAATGTCAGGTAAATACTTACAAATGTATCAACGTTCTGTGTGGTCTGTGACAATTTATGGTTCACAATTTGTTCTAACAATTGATTCATCTTTGTCATCAAATGAAACATTCAAATAAATAACGACATGTTCATCCACAATATCATTGTCATCCATGTCTTAGTCAAAAATATGTCTGGGAATGACATCAACAATAACACTAAATTGTTGTTGTAACGGGTTAGTTACATAAAACACATGTCTAGCCTGTGACACAAGAATATAAGGTTCATCGGTGTGAAGCAGGCGATTCATATCAATCACTCTAAATCCACAGTTATCAATATGCATTCCTTGTCGTGTCATTGAATCAAACCACTTAAATTTCATCATTGTGATGCGACTATGTGAATAGTAATCTAATAAAATGATTCTTTCAACAACACCATAATATGATATATTTTCTGACCGAGGTTTTCTATCTGATGCACTCGCATAACAATCTGTTGTGGTGCTTATCACCACACCATCATGTTGTGTTGCCATTTTTTTCACAACTATTTATAACAAATTTAAATCCATTGACAACCATTTCTTTACAATCACATCTCACGTCGTTTGGACCAAAGGATAACGCTCTTACTTCATCTGATACTTAATTCATTGGTAGATTTAAAACCTAAAAGATACCAACATTGAATATTAAACAGAGACATGTGATTATGTTATAATAAGAAAAAAATCTATTACCTTTGACTTTAACCAAGCAGCAAATTCATTAATGTGCAGCAGTTCCTTCCTCTTAATATATAGACAGCGATGTCTCTTTTTTATAATTTCTAAATGTTCTCTACAAATATGAAAGCTTAAAAATTTCATAAGATATGAAGAAATAACATAATGAAAAAAATGCAAATTTATTAGTTTACTTACTTGATATAATCATCAAGCACACCACAGTTGAATAATATTGTACGATGATCCATTTCCAACTCTTCCCTGTTTAAAGTAGACAATGAGTATAATCCAGATATCCCCCCTGTTTAGGGAAAGAAAGAATCTTAATAGATGAAAATCCAAATTTTTCAACCAACTTTGATTCCATGTAATTATTTTCTGGGATACATGCATCATCAAGTAGTAAATCCTTAATAAATTTAAGGAGATAGTCGATCGCAGTATTACTAAATCCATACATTGGTTTTCCATGATATAATCGCATTAAAAACTCAAGTTTTCTCATTTTTTCACATGCCTGATATACTGGAGTATTTGTATCTCCCATAAGATTTCTAACACTCTCGATGTCATTATCCTGATTAATAGATGAAAATTGTGTTCTGGTATTCATTTCCTCTTGCACTGGTCTAAATGATGATCTGGCTTCAGAAACAAAAGGAAACCGATCAGAAATCAGATTTTTCATACCAATCCTTTCCGCCGAATCGATGTCATTCACCACTTGCGTTTTTTCTCCATTGTGATAGCACACACGATAATTTTTTTGGACACCTTATTTAGTGATATGATAACTCACTTCCTCGCGAGTTAACCATGGTCTTCCAAAACAATCAAAACACGGGCATCGAATCAATCCGCCATCTGAATCATTAGTGAATGCAAAGTCCAAGAAATGTCGTAACTCCTTCTGAAATTCATCAGTGATCCAATCAACGTTGTACATCCAGTATCTATCCATTCTGAGGAATATAAACATACGTTAAATAAATAATCGAGAAAATGACTTAACATTATATGTATTGTTTCATAAGATAATAAGTAACCATCAATAACATGCCAATAAAAAATCATAACAAATATTATGGTTAAGGGAATTCATAAATGTTTCAAATTATAAAAAATCATGAATAGTCACACCTTTCTATGACCACATAAGATTATTTTGGTGTACCTCCAACACCCACATTAAAACCTAGATGTTTGAACAATGACCTATTGTGTTTTTTATAGAATTCTCTGATGGGCACCCCCCTCCTGGACACCCCTCCCCCTCCCTCTTGGACCCCCCCCCCCCCGGACACCCCCCTCCCTCCAAGACAGCCCCCCTGACCCCCCTGGACATCCCCCTACCCTTGCACCCCCACACCCCTTGCCCCCCTCCCTGCCCCCTGCACACTGCTCCCCCAGACCCCTTCACCCCCCCCCCCCTCCTGGACACCCCCCTCCCCTTGCACCCCCTGCCCCTCATTGTCAAGTAGGTTGTCTCTATCCTTTAAAAAGGTTAACAACCTACAAGCCTTCCTGGTTCTTTGAAGAGAGTTATAGAATTTGGTATTTCCATCACCATCGGTTAACCATTTAATTTTAAATGCTTGTTTTCTCATATTTTCTTTGAACATGAGCAAAGAGTTGATTTTGACTATAGTGTTTAGTTCTTGAGTAGGATCAGTAATGAGGTCGGAGTTGGTGTTTTTGTTTTTCAGATCATTGAGGACTTTATTAAGAATCATGATGTCATTGTTAACTTGTTTGGATTTAGAGGTGCACCATGTTTTTAGAGTCTGTTTGAGATGTTTCAATTTGAGGTTTCAGGCAAAGGCATCATTGTTATGAGACATTGAAGACCAATAGTTCTAGATGATATGGGTGAAATCATCATCAGAGAACCATGAATTGTTAAATATAAAAGTCAATCAAGTTTTCATGACATTAGAGGATACATTGACCAAGATGGTATGATGATCAAAATTCAGTTTGTGAAGAGTGGTGCTGGAGATAGTGTCTCATAAATCTATAGTAGGGACATTCATGAAGTCTCTATTCAATTTGGAGGCAACCACTTTGTTGTAATGTATTCTATACCAAGTGTATTTTACACCAGTGATATTAATTTCAATGATATTAGTGTCTTCAATCGAGGCTTTAAATTATTTCATTGAAATGGAAGCATGAGAAGGTCCAATTTTCTCACTTGAGTTAATAATGGCATTAAAGTCGCCAATTAGAAACTAGGGGTGGTTATGTTAGTGCCTAGGGATGAGAGATCATTCCAAATAGTTCTTTCTTGGTATCTATTTTTAGAATTGACAAAGGAGCGGAAAGTATGTGTGCCATAAATGTTAAAGTTTCAAGTAAATATCTGGACAGAGATATTGAAAACACAAACATTGTGTAAATAAGAGTGTGAAAAAATCTATAAAGAATCAGCATTGAGTGTATTATTGATTTCACCAGTAAAAACATAATTATGTTGGCATAAATGTGATTATATAGAGGAAAACAAAATTTTAGGTTTAGAAATGGAAAATAACATAGGATGATGGTTGTTAACCATTCTTTTTAAAACAATGAACATGTCATAGTTAGTGATACCCTGAAAATTCCAAAAGGGGGTCATCATTTAAACCTGAATTTGGAGTTAGAACACCCTTTTCTCTTTATTCCAAAGCCTTTTTTTCTAGTAGTCCTTCTAACCTCTATGTTATTTTTAGTGGCATGTTCTTGTTCATTCCTAGATGTGACTAGAATCTTCTTTTTAGGTTTCCTAATTGGATCATTCATAGGTGAGTCTACAGAATTCTTAGAACAGATCGACAAAGAATTGATATTATGATTAGAATTCAAGTTTCCATATTTCATAGAGAAATCATCATTAATTATAGATGTAGAAATAGGAGTACCTAAAAACATTAAAGTATCCATTGTCTGTTGTTAGGCAGTATCCAGATCTGTTGGATGGTACGGATTCAATGGAAAGGAAATATTACATGCCTACATATGTTTAGGGTCCTGTACCGGGGATGTGCAAGTAGGTTTGATAGGTTATACATCATTTTTAATATTTTTAGAAGTCATGGTATGTGTCTCATTTGAAATAACCTTAAAAATACTCATCTGACTCCCTGATTCTACATAACTGGTAATAGATTTAGAGTGCACAGGGGGAAAAGGAGCTAAATCCTTCTCTAAATTTTTGGTTACCAACTTCATTTCAAGAGTAGTATTATTATTAGATATGACAGAGAAGTGATTAACAGATCTCATAGCAACATGAGTTAATGAAGTTTTAATGGTTGGGTCTGTAGGATTCAAATTACAAAGCATCATAGAACTAATGACATCAACACTATTAGCAGGATGTGAACCATAAAAAGAGTATAAAGTAGAAGAAGAGGTTGTAACTAGATCCTTTTTTTCTCCACCCCGGTATCCTCCATGGGCTGAATCTTCTTAATGGATCCAACGAGATCCTGCATTTTAGTCACCTGTACCGAGGGTGTACTTACCTTCATTGATTTAACAATTTCTAAATCCATGGAAACAGTTGCAGTCATACTACTAGTATGTGTGATATCCTGAGCAGATTTTGGGATAGACAATAGATTCCCAAAATTTATAGAATGGCTAGTTGAATCTATAGTTTTAGAGCAATTATCAGGTACATTTGTTTTACTATTGGTTTGAATCTTTGTCCCTAATGAAATAGTGGCATTTAATAGGGAGGGGTCCTCGATTTTTCAAGTACTTAAAGATAAGGAGTGATCATCCACAAATTGAACAAGAAATGATCTAGTGCACACATAGTTATGAGGGGTGTAGTGTATGCATTGCATTCATTGCACTTCAAGTTTTTACCTGGGCTATGTTCAGAATTTCAGTTAGATTCTGAAATTTGTTCGGCTGAGCATGTATTAGATTCGTCCTTATTGGATATACTAATAGTGTCCAACACCAAAATTTCAATTTCTTCTAAGAGGCCTTTATCTTTAATGGAGTTTTATTCTTATTCAGCCATATCAGCCCAGTTAGTACTTGATTTATCCCCTATGTGTATCACTTTGTTTGACTATTTCACCCAAGTTTTAGATTTCTTTGATGGGGGTATAGGTATATCTATCATAGGGGCTTTATCCTTTTTATTTCTCATAATTTCCTTCCAACCATTTTCAACTGGTTGTGTTACTTGTTTTCTAATTACTCTAATGTTGAAAATTGTACGACCAATGATCTTAAAATGTTTGCAAAAGGGAGGTTTCCTCTCATATTCAATTCTAATTTCAATTTTTTAGTCATTTGAATTGAAATTAATTGTGGTGGGTAGATTTGAATCATGTTTAATTTCCACCATAACTCTAGAAAAGAGACATAAGTCGGAATTTAATGTTCTGTGATCAATTTTGAGGGGAGTTCCTAAGGAGGAGACAATATCATTCGGAATTTTTGGGTGCCAAAAGAACCAATTAAGACCATGTAGTTTGACCCAGACTTTGGCCAATGTATTCCTATGTGTGTGCAGATTGAAGTTAGAGTCCCAATTAGAAATTATGAGTAAACTGAGTTTAAGATTGAGGTTTCCAGTCCTCCAAAATCTCTATAGATCCTCTTGCTATTTCAACGAGATATGAAAATATCCTTTGTCTATTGGAATTAATTTCTAGTTTGAAGAATTCCAGCAGAGAGAAATATGTGTATGTAATTCAGATAAAGTCTAAGGGTGATCAACTTTGAGGTACGAGAGGTGATATGTTACCATGAAGGAGACTGGGTTGCCTTATTCGGTGACAGCAACGGGCAGCATCGCGAGGGGGATGAGGATGGGGCAGCGTCACGAAGGCCATCCGGGAACTATCGAGGGATGAGGATCGGGGAGAGGAGGGGTCGCTAAGGCCGTCGGGGAAGAATGTTTGCTGCCGAGAGGAGAGGTCTCCGCCGAGAGGAGAGGTCGCCGCCGAGAGGTCGCCGCCGAGAGAGGAGAAGTCACGAAGGCCGAGAGGAGAGGGCCTCGGTCGTGGGTATAAGGTGGTTCGCGAGGGGTAGGGGAGGAAGAGCTCGATATAAGGTCAAAAAAAACTTAGATACTAATTTTTTAAGTGTGTCTATAAACAATGATTTAGCCACAATTTTAATAGAAGTGTGTATATAAACAAATCTATAGACACTGACTTATAAAAAAGTGGCTATAGGTCTATGGCTATAGCCTTGTTTTCTTGTAGTGATACATTACCTCTCAAGGTAGCTCATTTGAAATTGAATGCACAATCTATGATCTGTGACTGTAAACAAACTGCTAGCATGTAATATCAAAGTTTTAGAACTCATTTATCTATGGCTGCTCCAAGATCCTTTTCACAATTAGCTTTAGGATCATCCCATGTTGAGGAACACCTTCAGGATGTGTATTTCTTGGCTTATATTCTTCCTGAATATAGATGGGATATGAGGGATTGTATTTCCTATTGATCTTTTGAAACAAATCCTTGAACAATCCTTTCTATCATTCTCAAGGAAATGGTTTCTGGGAGATTGTCTGCCATATTGGTTTGGCTTCCCAAGGTTTTACACCGAGCCCTTCGGTGGGAGATGACTTGGTCACTTTATTTTTATTCTTCTTTTCAAATTTTTATTGTAGGTCTTATACTTTCTTAAGATTTTCATTTAGGTTTTTGGAGACACGTTTAATATCTCCAAGTTCCTATTTCTCTCGAGTAATAATATCATGGATATGTTTTTGGTATTCATGGATACTTTGAGGAATACTCAAAACTTCTTCCCGATACTCTTGATCTTCTCCTACTAAAGGTCATGTGTAATCATCTGTAGTATATCATTCTGATATATTTTCCCTTTCTATATCTCTATGTGGATGCATATTTGAAACACTGGATTATGGCTGATTAGAAGCTTCTCTTGAAGCTTTACCTTCGATCTTATGCCAAATATCTCGAATATTTGGTCCAAGACCAGATCCTCTTCCAGTCATATTTTACTATACAAATCAAAATACTTCCCCTTTTAGATCTCTTAGTATCCTTTCTAGGTTTTGGACTAACCACTTGGCTTGTCGAAGCTGAGATTATGTACGCCTGATTTCTGCCTTCAATTCCTCAAGCTTATCACAAGTGGTCTGGGCTTTCTACCCTAACTTGATTACTTCGGGTTTGTTTTCAAAATCCAATCTGGATTCTTGAATTTGATGATACTTTCCAAGCCAAATATAACTAGCTTTGTTCTCGTAATAACTTATCCAACCTTCTAAACATTTCTGCTCATAATAAAGACCTTTAACCATGGAATCTAAGAATTTCTTACACAAAACTCCACTGAAGAATTGCTTTAGATGGCTTTATTTACAATGGGAGAATAAGATTCATTTAGAGAAGAAAAGAAATCAACGCCCTAATTCACCCCCCCCCCCCCAATCCCTTTGGGTGTGTTTGGGACCTTTGGTGTCAATAGAGCTTTACGAACTTAAACCATGATCCAACTTTTGTTCAAAACCACACAACCTTAAACTTCACACACTTGATATTTTCCACACAGTATGACCCCAAACTACACACCTTTCCTCCTTTAAGGTTTCTTATACATGGATTTGATCCATCATTCACATCAAGTCATTTTCACCCTTACCACCAAGAATGAAACCGCACTATGGTCCAAGGTGCATGAACTTAAGCATTATTCTCACATTGGTCTAAGTTGTATGAACCTAAACTCCAAACCCCCAATTTTCATCCAATTTTAAAGACCTTAAACTATAATCAAAAGAGACATAAAGACTCATTGGTTTGAAAACTCACAAAAGGTTATCTAAGAAAAAGTTGAGTCTTCTCTCTCTAAGCCTTCTCTTTAATGAGTTGGGAAAACGTAAGAGTGTCAAAAGAAAAATTCATAAAACATGTCAGGTTGAAAACCCAAAAAAGCAGCCTAAGTAAAAGTTGAGTTTTTCATTCGCTAAGACTGTCTTCTTCGTGACTTTAAATTAATAAGTGTTTCATGTAAATTTTTATCTATAAATGTGTCTTAAAGTTGGAGGAAGTGAGCTCCTTTGATAAGTGAAAAGGAGGGACACGTCTTTGGAAAATAATGTTAGGTAAGGGGCTAGGATGTAGCAAACACATGGTTTGTGCATGGTTTGTCTAACCGTGCGACTAAACTGTGCATAGGGTTAATGTGAGAACCTAAAAAAGTGGATCTCACACATTTTTGACTCTATAGTTAAGAGCGTAAAAAAAAGTGACACAAAACTTGTGGGGTAGCCCTAGAAAAAAGTCTTGTTAGGCTTACTAAATCTATAGATTTAGATAAAAATTTAAGCCCTCTTTGTTCTTCACATACATTGATTCAAGTGATGTATACAAGAAGCATAATGATATAATTTCAACGGTGTTAAAACCCTTCTTGAACATTGTTTCATCCACATTAATTACCTTTTGTGATTTCATTTATTTTGATTCACTCATACTTTTATATCAGAATTGACCAATCTTGATTCACGGTGATGACACATACACTATACATATGGCCCGCCTATACCCGTCTAGGAGCAAAAGTCTGGAAGGAAATAAAATCTTTTTCTTTTTTCTCATAGACTAACTTCAGTCAATAGTGGCGATTCAGACTATACATATCACGCCTATACCCTTCTGAGAGCACATTCCATAAAGGATAATTGATTGATTGATTCTTTTGATCATTTACTCGTGAATTTTAAATCATGATTTAAAAATTCAATCATCCCTCCATGTTCAAGTGGATTCAAATCCTCTTAATTTTATACATTCATCATACTCAAATAAAAAGTTATAAATGCTTTAAGTTGAACTTTGAATGACTTTTACCAAATTTTATGTAACCCAAAATTTTATCAATAAAATTTTCCCTCTTATAATTATTTTATATAGTATAAAACACATACATCAAATAGGGAACCTAATACAAACATCATTATCATAAATTAATAATGAAATAAGTAGCACTCTTAGAAATTAAGGAACTTATACCGAAGGAATAGTAACATGATCATTATAATAGTAATATGACCATTAGAAATAATAATATGGTCAATAGGATAGTAAGCTCAATTATAAAAATATAAATAAAATTTAGGTATCTTCTAACTAAAAAAAATATATATTTTAAAAATGATAAATAATGTGTTAGTACTTTTATAAAACGTAAATGTATATTTACAATTTTATAATTAATATAATGGTTTAAAAAAAATATTTTCATAAAATAGATTCATAAATTAATATTTTCTTGTCTTATGATTATAAGATAATTTTATGATACCTTGATTAATTTTTCAAAATAACATAAAATCGGTTCTAATATTAAAATTGATATCTTTTTAATAATGATGATTTTAATTAAAAATTAAATTTCTCATTTTTAAAAAATTGTTTTCATAAAATGAAGCCCATTTTTAAAATCTACACATCGAAAAATGGTTAGAATAAATTTTTGAAACTTTTCTAAAATAGTTTAATTTTTTATAAATAGTGAAATACAATAATTTGTAGTATTTAACATTTTAAACCAAATATATGAATTTTTTAGACAATGTAGTCACTCATTAATTCGAACTAATATGCACTAATTATTGTACTTAGTCACAATAATAAACACTATTGATAGTCTTGAGTCAAAATAAAAAACAAATGAATAAAATAATCAAAAACACCTCTCTCGATCCCCTAGAATCTCATTGTGTTAATTGAATATTCATCATCAAATCTACTCTCCTATTCAAAAAAATAAAAACATCGTCTGTGATGTGTTAATTCACCACATTCGTGGACAACGAGTTTTCATTTTTCATTATCGCCTTCAAGACAAGTCATAAAACCATTATTATGCTTAAACCAAATTATAATATTATAATACAACTTATTTAATGTTTTGGAACCAGTATATAAACATAATATTAAATAAAACAATACTAGTTCGTGATCGTCGTAAAAACTACCGAAATAAACTAATCATTTTTCATTAAATCTTTATCTAACTAATCATCCTCGTGTTAAAAAAGAAAATGATATATGGAACCATTTAAATTTTAGGAAGTGAATTAATACCATATAATTTTACTTATGAAAAATTATTTCAATTTGAGAACTTCCATGATTATACACAAGCGGGCCAATCATGAAATCATAAAACGAACACTCTCGGAACAACGAAAATAAAATCTATAACTTGTCCAAATTGTTATAAATGAACTTACTAAAAATATAATAAATCAAATATATGTTGAAAATGTTCTAAATTAAATTATTAATGAATCTAACTTGATTACCCAGAACATTAAGTGCAAGTTCAGAACACTTTCATACAAATCATTTTTCATTAAAACTTTATCTAATTAATCATCCTCGTGTTAAACAAGAAAATGATATATGGAACCATTTAAATTTCAGAAAGTGAATTAATACCATATAATTTTACTTATGAAAAATTATTTCAATTTGAGAACTTCCATGATCATACACAAGCGGGCCAATCATGAAATCATAAAACAAACACTCTCGGAACAACGAAAATAAAATCTATAACTCATCCAAATTATTATAAATGAACTTACTAAAAATATAATAAACCAAATATATATTGAAAAGGTTATAAATTAAATTATTAATGAATCTAATTTGATTACCCAGAACATTAAGTGCAAGTTCAAAACACTTTCATACAAAAGATAATAAATCTCTCCAAACCTCTATTTTGTTTTTGGGTTACTTTTTTGCTCTTTTTAGATGAATGTAATTCTTCTTTGTTCTTATGTAAAGCTTTTAAATTTTGTGTATATGTTACACACATGAATCCAAATCATTTCATCTTTCTTTGATGAAAAAATACATATTTCATAATGTTCTCTTTTCAATTACTCCAAATAAGCAAAACAGATTAAAGAGAACTTACTCGTTTCTTAATCATTCTCATTTACACTTCATAATCTATTTTAAGCCACCATTATTTTTCTAAAATTACTCATTTTATCATGAAAAACTATTTCTTTTCATTTCTAATTTAATACAAATAATTATGGTTTTATCTATTTTAAAGACTTATCATTTTCCCTTAAACAATACGTGAATCATTTCTAAAGTTTGTTACACTCTTTTTACATGTTTTCAATTCAGCTATCATTTATCATGATTTATATCTATTTTCCCCTATGAATGTCCATGTATTATTTAAATTCATTATTTCTAGCACTATTATGATATTTCCTTTGGTTAATTCTTTATAACATGATTATGATAACAATTTCTTCTCATGCATAACTCTTATGTTTCTTTCTTATATTTGATTCTCCAAGTGGCACATATATGCATAAACATGTTATAATGGGTGCATACAAATAACACTCTAATGCATTAGATAATGATTAATGTCATGAGACATCATGTATGAGATTGGGGAGTAAACTCAATCCATTATGATAGTTTATCCACTACGTGATATAGTCTTGGCAGTTAATATTGACTCATGTTTTTCATTTTGTAAGTGAAAGAGATGCCCATGAAGTTAATTTTTACCCAAGGGGTTTAAATAAGTCCACTAATGTAGAATAAAAAATAAAGGTTCAGATCAACACTCAATTTATAGTTGAGTATTTCAATTGCAAGGAACATAAGCATTTTGTGAGTCAATGCTCTAAACAAAGTGTCGACAAGTACACTCATTACTCATTCAAAAATAACAAACATACTATTTGATTATCATACTACACATTCTTTCATATAATTCAATAGAACTATTCAAATACAACCTCAAAATATGTAGGTTGAGTTATCTATAACATCTAAAGTATATAAATCCGCTTCAGATAATGTTTGTGGATAGAACCTCTCATTAAATCTTATCTTATCTTCTTTTAATAGAGTACAATGATATATTGAGCATAGATTGGCTATCACTATATTTTAACATTCGAGAAAAAGAGATCACTAGTCACTTCATGAAGCACCCTCCAATTATGTACAAGTGTAAAAAGAATGATAAATCTACTTCATAATTATCATTTCATTTGTTAATATTATTGTCTTATGAACAGGAATATCTAACTCAATGATTGAAACAAAAAAAAGAATCATACTCAAAGGCATACCGATTATAAGGGACTACACATTCCTTACAAAATTGTCTGATCTTCCTTATGACCAAGACATTGAGCTTTCAATTGAACTTATTACAAGACAAAAAGAGATCACTAATCACCTCATGAGGCACCCTCCAATTATGTACTAGTGTAAAAAAATGATAAATATACTTCATAATTATCATCTCAATTGTTGATATTATTGTCTTAAAAGCAAACATATCTAACTCAAATGATTAAAACAAATAAAAGAATCATACTTAAAGACACACCCATTGTAAGGGACTACAAAAATAGTATTCAGGATACAACATAAGTTTTCTAGATCAGCAAGAAATGAGCCACTTCAGTCAATCGATTCACAATGGCCTAGATTGGATCATTCTATCGAGGTGTCCTATGAAAACCCACTACAAAGTCAATAATTATGTCATTAAACATCCTCTATAGAATGGTAATTGACTATAACCACCCACCTTGATGCTGATTCAAAGCCATAATCTATTGAAATATAAGGCATCATGCCACAAAACCCACACGATCGCTTTAACATATAACTAACTCAACTGATCAACAACATAAGTTTTCTGGATCAGCAAGAAATGAGCCACTTTAGTCAATCGATTCTGCCGACAAAGAACATGATACATTTTAGTCAAGTCAGGATGTACTTCCAACATTTATGCCAGGAACTCGCACATCAACTCTTCGTGCGCACCCGCCAGTACCACAACATGGCCTTCGACATAGATAACTCCATCAGCACCATCAGCCCAACTAGAAGGTGACTTCCCACCATGAAGACTTTCCTTTATAGCCAAACACTATTGATCCTCTGGGTGACACTCATTAACCCGTCCCAAAAGTGTAGACTCAAATGCTATAATAGAAACAATCATAATTCAGTTCCAATCGTGCACCTCCAGGTATATCACAAAAAAATCCATAAACTTCCATTCAGAGCTGGATTCCTAAACCACCTGATTTTGAGACTTCCAGCACAGAGCATCTGCCACACTATTCCCTTTCTCAGGTGTGTAAACCAACTCAAAATCATAGGATTGTAGGTAATCGATCCACCTTCATAGTAAAATATTCAAATCCCACTGACAAAAGATAAAATTTAAAATTTTATGATCAGTAAACACCATGAATCGTTCCCCAAACAAGTATTTCCACACTTTATGGTGTAAACCACCATAGCTAGCATGACATCATGGGTTGGGTAATTTCATTCGTGAAGAATCAACTCTCTTGACCCATAATTTACCACTCATTCATCCACACCAAAACATGGCCCTGAGTTTATCACTGGATGCATTACAGAACAATATGTAATTCTTAACGATTTCAGGTAAAATCATAATCAGTGTGGCAGTCAACCACTTCTTCAATTATTAAAAAATAGTTTTGCATGCCTACGTCCACCCAAACATAACAGCCATCTTGGTTATGTATGAGAGTGGTGAGGACAAGTGAGTGAAATGCCTAATGAACCTCAGGTAACAACCAGCCAACCTCAGAAACATTCTTGGGCTACTCCCCAAACACCACAGCTTGCACCTTCTCTGGATCTACCGACACACGTCTTAGAAATGATATGCCCCAAGACATGCACTTTATAAATTCATAACTAACACTTTGATACCATGGATTAAAGCATATGAACTCTTAGTGTACTCAAGACGATGATAATGTGTTGGGTGTTATTGTCAAGAGATTGTGAGTACACCAAAATGTCATCAACAGATACAACCACGAAGTGATCTTGATAAGTGTGAAATATCTAATTCATTAGCACCATAAACACATCTGGTTCATTGGCCAACCCAAGCGACGTCACGAAGAATTCATATAGCTCATACCTACTCTACAAAGTTGTCCCATGTAGGTCAAAAGGTCTCAACCTCAATTGATGGTATCCAAATCTTCATTTTATCTTGGAGAAGGAAACCCTCAATTAGTCAATCATGTCATCAATTCTAGGAAGCACGTATCAGTTCCCAACCTTTATATGATCAAACTTCTTATAATCAACCCATAACCTCAACGACCCATCAACCATCTTATAAAACAACACATGTAATCTCGCTAGAGAAATACTAGGTCAAATGAACCTCTTTTACGCCATCTCTTCTTGTTGAGCCTTAAACTCTTGGAGTTCTCCCAAGAGTCATTCGATATGAAGGAATAAAAACTTGTTCCTCATATGGAATTAAATCAATCATTAACTCTACATCCCTTTTTGGTGGAAGTCCCATGAAATCATTAGGAAACACATTCTACAATTGATCCACCACGGGATGAATAAAAATTTTGCTCCACCTCTCTATTATCAATAATAAGGCATGCCACATAGTTTGTGAGTTCTACCAACTACGAAAAAATTGACCCTATGTGGTCTGATCATTCATCCAACTTAACACAAAATACATAAGTGTCTCTATTGGGAGACGTGAATGTTACCCTATGATGGTAACAATTGATATGGGCCCGATAAAGTATTAATCAGTCCATAGCCAATATTATTTCAAAACCTGAAATCTAGAGGATAAAAAAGATCCACAAAAATTGATAACCACCAATCTATAAAGAACAACCTCTACATTGTCCGGTATTCTCAACCCCCACCCCCAACAGAGTATGACTTAACATAACATCATAAACTCGTTCCACAAATAAGCACAACAAAACCATGAACTATATAGAGATTAAAGTGTCTGTGTAACTTGTGACAAATAAAGCATTAGTGAGTGTGGATGATACATGAATCGTACCTGGAATGGTAAACAGTCCAGCGTCTACACATCTAGGTGTATATTGAAATTCCTGAATATGGCATGTATCTCTACCATAAGATCCATCCTAATAACCCTTTAATGCACTTAAATGTTGATATGTATGGCCTCATCCTCAAATTCCATGTCCACCACCCCACTGGTACAACGAGTTGAGCTCCAACTACAAGCCTGGTATGGGGTGATTGATCCCCTTCCCACACTTGGAATCTGCCTCTGACTCCCATCCAAACTCGGCTTCCGGAGGATCTTGATGAACCTCTGTATTTTCCTCATCCTTCCACAGGACTAGAACTTGACTAGTGGTCAGGGAAACTGACCATGCATGTGCCCCGACCATTCCCACTAAGAACAGAACACCAGATCACCACCTTGAAAAGTTGACCTTATCTTATGACTATTTTGTTCAATTTCATCATGTTAAAAACCTTCAAAACATTTCTTCATTCTATCAGAGGTTGTACCATATGTCCCCTAGTGGTTATCACAAGTACAACTCATAAAGATCCCTTCAGGTTCCATTCTCAGATAAGGGCTTGCTTCATTACCTTTGATAACCTCTATGTCCCACACACCATCTCAAGTGTGTGTTCCTACCATGATACATGTCGATTATATACAGTGGCCTAGAATGATGCATTAATGCACAACCGTGTTCCATTTCTTCCATGAGAAAAATTTCATAAAACAATTACATCAAATCACAGGTGCATCACCCAATTGTGAAATATAATCAATTTTGACAAGACACAACAAGAACAATAATCGATCCCCACCATGGGTGACTTGGTTTTCTCTAATATATGGGTTAACTAATCCTAGGCACAATATCATTAACATGACCCATCAATATCCTAATCTCCTATCTACCATCCCCAAATAGTAAGAAAGGGAAAAGAACTCCTCTAATACTTCTTGGTAACATCCCTATCTCAAGATCAATTAAATCAGTGCCACGGGCAGAGTCGTCACAACACCTCAAATAAACCCTCCTGTACGCTAGAGTTCCAAACTACCAGTAAGGTCTAATAGGTCACATGCGAAAAAAATACACTTTTTAATGGAGTAATCCATATCAAAAAATGATTCAAATAGAAGATATATTAGTAACAAAAAGTTACATTCACAATAAAACATCGTCCAAATTGAGTACATATCAAAAGAATTAGTAAATATTTTCTTTCATTCTAAAAAGCTAGGTGAACCAAATCCAAAATAAAGAAAAATAGTGGTATCCCAAAAATGGTCCGGACTCTCCAATCTCATCCATTATTACCTCATGGCAACCTCACTCCCTGGTATAGGGCTCTTGCCCTTGTCTTAACCTGCAAGCATCAAATATTATCAGGTACCCAACAACGACTTTAGAAGGGTTAATTAGTAGGCCACCACATGGTGTCTACAAATATCCAGTTTTATAGATAGTACAAACAATTTCAAATAAATAACAAGAAAAGAAAATCCCACCAATATGTAAAAAGGAATGCACAAATCTTCAAAGAAACAAGGACTTTGAATCATCACAATGGTTTCAATAGGAGGGGCGGATGAAAATCATGAGCAATCCTTGAAATCCCAATACAGAATTTTTGTAAAGTTACAAACTTCACTAGGTTTCAGTGTTTACCTGCATGGTCTTCCCAGCTGTGCGCATTCCATGTGTGGGAAACCATCCCAAAATCAACAATTCACATGGTTTTTAGAGGATTCCTCACAGTAATCTTGACCATGTAGTCACCATGCACAATCCTCTATCTATGGTAACATGGTTACCTCAAAATCTCCATACGATTTTCATTAACCGTTCACAGACCGTACATCATGCCCAAAAATACATTTTACAACCTCATTAATGCCAAAACCCTGACACCTCAAATCCTTCAAGAACTTTTGGAAAAAATTACTTGACTAAAAAGGACACTGTATTCATATACGAAAACATACCTCAAAGTCCTGGATCATACAGAGATCAGCTATGACGGTAGATTATGGCGTTTATTTACTTGTTATAAGAAACATATTCATACATATCACCGGAGGAATCAAAATGTTTATTAAAGATAAATCAAGGATACACAAATGAATGATGTTAATTTCCACTTGTGATTCAATTGGTTCGATCATATAGATGTTAAAATGTATCAAATTAAATGATCTATAAAAAAGATCATTCTACTTAAAATTGAATTCTCAAGTTCTATAATTTGAGAGATATAATTGGTAAGTCTCATCTATTGATCAGGACAGTGCCGTGCGATAGGAAAATCTTGTCGACCATAGGTGGGATGAGTGTTGTGGAGAACAAGTCTTAGATGAAGAAGATAAGAGATATCCAACACTTTGGGGATTGAAAAAGTATGAGATGGGTGTCTCTAATATAGATATGGAGAATTGATTAGAAGAGTTATAGCTCTATATCATTATAATTTACTGTTGGATAGAGTATTGAAATCTATTATCCTTCAATTAGATTAGGGTGCTTGTAGGGTAGCAGTGGATCCTAATCATTATAAAATTCCAAAAATCAGAGGGATAATGGGAAAACTTATGTTCTCCTACACATTCTTAATATAGGAATCCCATTAAATTACATTTATAAGTAGTGTTGCAACTTTTCTGCAAATGATTTAGACCTTCATATTTCCAACATATCGATAGGCATAGAAAAAGGTAGTTGTGAGATTGGATTGAGTAGATACATGCACAACCATGTACATCCTGGGAGATATCATTAGTTCTTAATAATGATAATATATATGTATATATCATAGATATTTGGGCTTTTTAGGTTCTTAATGGTTGGGAGTTACACTTGGAATCCTTCAACAATATTTATCTATTCCAACAAGAGGGGTTCTAGGGATGATCAAATTCAAATAATAGACGTTTTATTGCCAGTTAGACAATAATCTATCCAAGGTACCGATTATGTGTCATCCACCATATAAAATTGTTTATTTTATTATATAAAATAAAATTACATTACTGTATAAATCTAATTAAATCGCCCAAAAAATTACAAAAAAACACTTCAAACCTCCATTTTACGTAATTTTTCTGATTTTGTTCCCCAAAATAATTTTTATTCGTAAACTTCTTATCATTCTCATGTATACTACATAATTTTTTAAAATAACCCATTTTATCATTAAAACAATCCTTCATCATCACTACAGTTTAACCATTTCAGTTCACTAATAACATTTTTTCAAGATAGGCATAAAGATCACACTGCAAGGCTGCTTTCAGGAAAATGGGTAAAGTAATGGCACAAATACAGGTGTAACTTGATAATGGAGAACTTATTAAGTCGATTATACATTTGACTATTTGAGCTGAAATTAGTTGAAGAATGTCTGGCGCTGAATGAAGAAAAGTAACTCAAGAAACAACCACAGTTTCCAAACATGTAGACAACAGATTCAAGGAAGCAGTGTCATCGGAATAAAAGGAATGAGACAGCAATATTTGAATAAACAGATCCAGAGTTACAAAAAAAAAATTACATCAAATGTTATTCAACATATCATAAATGTGAATATTTGTTTGTTCACAGAGGTTATTCTAATATTAGGGAATCGATTAGCCCATAAGCTTCCAAAAACAATACAATCCAAAGATCTGTTATGTGAATGGAGCGAACAATAAAAAATACAAGGCACAGAAAACGTGAGATCTGACACTGAGATCCAGGGTTAGTGTTACTGAAATTAACGGATAGTCGCATTGTTGAAGAAATACTACATATAGATGGGCAAGATATAAAAAGTAAGAAGATCGCAAAAATGGATCAGAATTCCGGCTTTAATTTTCAAAAGATAGTAAAAAAGTTACTCAAGAGTAGATCATTTGGAAAACTCGTCAACAACTCCATTGAAAATAGAAGCCGCCTGCATAGTGCTTAACAAATACTAATGATATAAAAACAGAGATCGGAAGGTAAAATCATTAAAGGTGACTTCAGAAGGAGGAACACGCGGTTTAATAAGCCAGAATGAAAAAATAACAACACTCGAATGAAAAAAAACTGTAAACAAACTGAACAACAATATAACCAACACCAAGTGCGGATAACAGATGGATCAGATTTCTGGCCTGGATTCTCGAAAGAGAAAAATCGCATGGTGTAATCAGTGTCGATCGTTTGGGGAAAAACTCATCACTTCCATCAGATGCAGTAAGGTAAACAACAAAACACACAAACAACCAAACCGTAGAGGGCACGTAAGATAACTAGATTCCCTGCCCTCTGAAAAACCATCCATCGCTCGCAGAAAATGAATACCTCGCGGTCCATCTGTTTCTACCGTGCAATTTATAGGAGCTGAAAACCTAACGATCATTTTTATTATGTAATTAATTTTAATTTACATGGAATATTGTTGATGATTATTAAAAACCTATTTTTAAAATTATTATATAAACAATATTATCTCGAATATTAGTCAAGAAAATCATAAATATAAGATTAAATAATTTATGAATATATAAAAATATATAAACGTAAAGGTCAAAAAAAAACATGGTAAGATGTTTTTCAAAAACACGATAATTAGTGCCTTAGTTTTACTCAAGTTTCTATTTTTGACGAAATTATTATTATAATTGTTATTATCGCATATGATATGATGAGTATTTTTATATTTGAATATTGTGATTTTTGAATGATCGGTGAGCATACTACAAACTCAAATTCTTTAGGGATTTGAAAAAAAAAACAAAAAATCTCAAAAAGATAAAGAAAAAGTTCAAAATGGAAAAAAAAAACAAGAGTTGTCATGTTTACATCCTTTTATGTATTCATGGAATTTGCACTCTATTAATACCGCGGTAAATCAATGTTAATTGTTAACTATTGAAAACTTGATTTTTAAAGCATTGAATAAAATTTATTATCCCAAATCTTTATCAAAAAATGATAAATATAAAATGAGATAATATATGAATATGTAAAAGGATATAAACATGAAAGTTAAAAAATAACATTATAAAATGTTTTTTAAATATTAAAATGCATTTTAATGGATTTCAAACCTCCATAACTAAATAAAAGGCAATGAATATCATTATCAAAAATGAAAAAAGTAATAAAAAACCATAAAATCGTACAAACAGTTCTTAAAATTCTTAAATGTTATAAATATATTATAATTTTTTATATAAACATATTTTTTTTGGATATCCAAATCCACCCACACCTAAGCAACACCTAAACATATGTAAATCAATCAAGATCCAAACATGTCAAGCCCCGTAAAAAAAGGACTCAACCGACTCGAAGACCGTCTGTTGGATAAGCGATGTAGACACGACGGTGATGTTGGGTTTCAGGGGGGGTGGCGTTTGAGCCGTTGGTTGCAGGATCGAGTCCCCGAGCCGTTTTATTTGCCAGTTTATGTGTAGCGTGCGTGCTGTTGTTAGTAGTTGTAACTCACATTTCAAAAAAAACTGTTCATGTCACAAGATATATCTATTCGTTTGAACTGAATAAAATATATGTATAATGGAGTAACTTGTATTTGATGATTTGAGTGTCCAAGGTTGTTCACACGGGCTTGATAAAGATCAATAAGAATAACCCAACAAACTATTCTCCCAAGGGCATCCACAAGCTATGTGAATATCTCAATGCTTGGAAATAACCATCCTTACCTCATGGCTTGGTATAACCTTAGAGAGAGAGAGAGAGAGAGAGAGAGAGAGAGAGAGAGTATCACAATATTCAGATCCACACTAAAATCACAAACCATGAACCTCTTTCTAGAGAGAGAGAGAGAGAGAGTATCACAATATTCAGATCCACACTAAAATCACAAACTATGAACCTCTTTCTATATATAGTCATCCAAGGAGTCTCATTGGATTCTAAGCATTTATTGTTTAACGCTTAAACATTGGATTTAGTCACTCAAACTCCTCAAATCACCATCACGTGATACTCAAATAAAGAGAGAAACAACAATTCTCATGCATTATCGAATAACCCATGCATCGTCATGCGCTATGTCGCGCCACAATGCCACTCATTACATAATGGTTCATACAAACACAAACCACAATGTGGTTAAGATCACTGTCATGTTTTTTTCTTTAGTGCATATTTCCATCAATACACTTGTACTGCCTTGTGTCCGCACAGGTGTAACGTCCCGGTTCCGGAAGCCACCTAGAGGCGCCCCGTACCCGGTTGGTCACATGGTCTCAAGCGCGTTTCCCCGAACGCCAGAGGCTGCCGACTAGCAGCGAGGGCCTTGAGTGTG
Organism: Viscum album; assembly: GCA_963277665.1. Classification (NCBI taxonomy): domain Eukaryota; kingdom Viridiplantae; phylum Streptophyta; class Magnoliopsida; order Santalales; family Viscaceae; genus Viscum; species Viscum album. The sequence continues at coordinate 783,603,023 of OY728147.1, forward strand.
ATAGTAGGGAAACTATGCCCTCATTGGCAGAGTACACAACAGAAGTAAAACAAATATACAATAACAGAAGCAGTAAAAATGTCAAACAGTAAACAACGGAAGACTGATAAGAAAACAACCAGAGCACATATATAAATGATGCATGATACATATATCTAGGAAAGCAGCTAAACAAACCACAATGTTGGAATACAGCTGTACTAAACCCAAGTGCAAAAGAAAACAGATAACAACTCATCAACATTGCAAGTCCCAGCTTGGTCTCATGCTCTCCAGTGGCAAAGCAGTCAAGTACCTGAAGTAAAAGGGCTCTTGCCCTTATCTATACCCGCAACAATATAATCTGTTTGGGCCCAAAAGCATGACTCAAACAGGATGTGAGACTAAATCCCAGTATGCAACCACCAAAAGATCTGTGTTTAACAGTCAGTGAATATATATGACAGACAGTAAGCAAAAGGAAGCAGTAACAATTCCACAGTTCAAAGCATTCAATTCCACATATCAAGTAAGCAGCTAATCAAAGCAGGTAACCCTATGGGAAGTACTATCAGCCTAACCCATTTGGTTCAACCAAATAAGTACAAGCAACCCTCTGGGAAGTACACACAGTCTAACCCCTATGGTTTAGCTTAAGCATAGACTCTCTGAGGAAGCACTCGCCGTCAATTCCTCCTATAGTCTCATATCGGTAACTAAAAATGCTCTGGGGAAGCACTTACGTCACATTCCCCCTATAGCCCGCGTCGAGGAACTACAGATACTCTGAGGAATCACTTGCGTCAATTCCCCCAATGGTCTCACATCGTAACAGTAAAACATACACTCTGGAGAAGCCCTTACGTCCATTCTCCATATGGTCTACTACACTAGGTTCTCACGAGCCTGTGTAAGTCAACAAGTACAAAAAATCATATCGGCCAAAGTAAACCTCAAGAACTACTTGGCTAATAATCTATAGCATAACGGCATGTCAGAAATACAATCGCTCCATCCTACAACACTAGGCATGAGAAACAGGCAAGGCAGCCTAACAGGCTAAGCATGACCAAACAGTCGTAAACAGAACATGCATGGGCAAACACTTCCAAAACATAACAATTAAACCCTATTCACATTCAATTAACCTCTACTTAATCATACAAGCATAGCAGTCAATTAACAGCGTTAAAACAATTAACACGCAATACCCCATTCAAGGGTATTGGACAAATTTGCACATATAAAATTCAAAGACTTTAAATGGAAAGGCACAAACCACCTACCTCGGTGTTGGGAGATCCATATACGTGAACCTCAAGCCTTGAATCGCCCAAAAACACCGTAGATCTATAAAAATGTCTAAAACGTTCAACGGAGGACAACTCTTGAAAGAGTAAGAATCAGGAAACGAAGCTCTAGAAGAAGGAAGAGCTTACTGAGGCGATTCCAACGTAATCGACGACGGTCGAATTGGAGAACTAGTGCTCGATCGGGGGCTCGAGGAAGAAACGTGGCCGTACAGGCGCTCTCTGTCGAAGAAGTCGAAGAAGAAGATGTTTCTGTCGATAAGACGTGACCCTGGTCCATTTAATGAAAAAAAGAAAATACACGACATGCACTTTTGAAGTACACGACGTATACTTGCCCTTACCGGCCCCCGCATTAGGCGGTGTTCAGGTCATCACACACGGCCGTGTGCAAGGCCGCTACACGGCCAGCACACAACTACCCACGGTAACCGAGTACACGGTGTGTACTTCAAAAATTTCAGAAATTCCTCTTTTTCTCAAAAACACCAGAAAAAGAAAAACATACCTGAAAAGAAGATTCAGGTTCTTACAAACTTCCCCCCTTAAAGAAATTCGTCCCTGAATTTCCCTAGCAAGGCGGTGTAGACGAAGAAACTCCGAACAGCTCCGGCCACAGTGATCGTACATCAGCCTCCCTCTCCCAAGTCTCGTCTTGTACTCGCTCATGTTTCCATAGCACTCGTACCATAGGAACAGACCGACCACAAAGAACCTTCGTACTTCGATCAATAATCCAGATAGGATGCTCATCGAACGATGCATCCACCTCCAACTCGACTTCCTCAAGTTGGAAAGCATGAGATGAGTCTGAGAAGTAACGTCAAAGCTGAGAAACATGGAAAATGTCATGCATAGCCCAATACCTCTGAGGTAACTACAACCGATAGGCAACCGACCCAACTTTCTTCAACACCTCAAACGGCCCGACGTATCTCGGTGAAAGCTCGTCCTGTCTTTTAATCCTCCTGTGTCCCAACGTCGGTGTGACACGCAGGAAAACCTGATCCCTGACCTCGAACTCCAGAGGTCATCTCCATCGATCAACATAAGTTCTGTCGAGACTGTGCAGTAGCCATCCTATTCTGAATCAACTCTATCTTCTTTGTAGTCTCCTGGACAAGACGAGGTCCCATCATAGCTGTCTCTCCTGCCTCCAGCCAACATAAGGGTGATCGGTATAGCCTACCATACAAAGCCTCATAAGGTAACATCTGAATAGTTGCTTGAAAACTATTGTTGTAGGCAAACTCCACAAGAGGTATGTGCTTCTCCCAAGAACCTCTAAAATCCAGGATACATGCTCGAAGCATGTCCTCAAACACTTGAATCGTGCACTCAGACTGGCCATCTGTCTGGGGATGGTAAGTTGTACTCAAAAGTACCTATGTACCCAAAGCTTTCTGAAGCCCCTGCTAGACCCGAGAAGTAAAACGTGCATCCCTGTCTGAAACAATGGAGTGTGAAACTCCATGTAGACGTACAATCTCTTGGATGTACAACCTTCCCACCCCATCAACACTGAAGGTCTTCTTGATCAACAAGAAGTGGGCAAACTTCGTGAGTATGTCAATGAAAACCCAAACAACATCATTCCCTCGAGGCAATATCGGCAAACCTGTCACGAAATCCATCGTGACATTATTCCACTTACACTCGGGAATGGGTAACTACTGCAAAAGCCCTACTGGTCGCTGATGCTCCACCTTTACCTGCTGACACGTGGAACACCTCATGATGAAACCAATAACATCTATCTTCATACCTAGCCACCAATACTGATGGTGTAAATCACGATACATCTTGGTGACACCAGTATGAACTGCCCAAACTGAGGAATGAAATTCCTGCATCAACTCCTCGCATATGTCTACTGACACCCATATGCGCCCATGAAAACACAAGATATCATCCTCGCCTATGGTCCATCCAGAAATATGGTTCTCTCTTGACACGTTTTACCGTAGGACTAGGCCTTATAAATCTGATAACTGCCTCATTCGCACTCGATCAAGAAGAGTAGAGGTAACAGCTACAGAAGAAAGGAACATCTGCCCCTGTCTGTTGTGCGCCTCCAAATGCATCTCAGAGAACAAAGCCATAAGCTGTCACTCACTACTAGTCTCCTGAACTGCCTATATCTGAGTTCTTCTGCTCAACGCATCATCCCTTGTGTTGCCTTTCCCAGGCATATAGGCAAGCTCAAAATCAAAGGACTGAAGATACTCAACCCACCTTCGCTATCTCAAATTCAGATCACACTGGGTGAAGATGTAATTGAGACTCTTGTGGTCGGTGAAAATCACGAAATGCTCTCCCAACAGATAATGTCTCCAACAGCGTAAAGCATGAACAACTGCAACCAACTCCAGATCATGTGTCAGGTAGTTCCTCTCACGTGGCCTTAACTGCCGAGACTCGTACGCAACGAATCCTTCTCCCTGCATAAGCACAACTCCTAGCCTGATACCTAAAGCATCACAATAAACAGTATAACTCTTGATCGGATCTGGAAATACTAGTATTGGTGCTGAAGTAAACCTCCCTTTCATCTCCTGAAAGGCTGACTCACAAGAATATGACCACAAGAACTTTGCACCCTTCTTAGTCAGACCCTTCAGTGGTGCTGCTAAGCGTGAAAAGTTCTGTATGAAATGTCTGTAGTATCCAGCCAGCCCTATAAAACTCCGTACCTCAAAGACGTTCTTCGGATGCTCTCAGGAAACTACTGCTCTCACTTTCTCTGGGTCTACTGATACTCTTGTCTCTAAGATAACATGGCCCAAGAAGTGAATCTAGTCCATCCAAAAGTGACATTTTGAGAGCTTAGCATATAACTGATGCTCTCTTAGTGTACTCAAAACAATCTCAAGATTGTGGTATGGTCGTGTCGAGTGTGAGAGTACACCAAGATATCGTCCACAAAGACTACCACGAAAGAATCCAAGTATGAATGGAACACTCGGTTCATCAGTGCCATGAAAACTGCAGGCACATTCGTGAGACCGAACGACATAACCACATACTCGTATAGACCATACCTGCTCCGAAAGGCTATAAGACATATATATAATGGTCTAACGTGAAAATGATGGCAATTGGATCTCATGTCAATCTTCGAGAACACCAGGCTCCTCGAAGCTGATCAAAGATATCATCAATCTTTGGCAAGGGATATCGATTCTTGACCGTCAACTGGTTCAACTTCCGATAATCCACACAAATTCTGAGGGTATCGTCCGCCTTCTTCACAAACAGGATAGGAGAACCCCAAGGAGATGTACTGGGTTAGATAAAACCCTCTGCCTGCAACTCCTCCAACTGCTTCTTGAGCTCCTGTAACTCTAGTGTAGACATCCTGTAAGGAGGAATGGACACCGATGCCGCTCTTGGCACAATCTCAATAGAAAAGTCTACCTCACGCTCTGGAGGCAAACCTGAAAAGTTCTCTCAAAAGACGTCTCTGAAACGATCCACCATTGGAGGAAAGTCTATCTGTGAAGTCTTCTGGTCATCTAGATATAGACTAGAAATCTGGGCTATAACTCCTCCCAACCCATGATGCTCGGGTCCTACTCTGCTCGCCTAGACATCCCATTGGCCCTTATGAAGAAACGATCTGCCCTCTGGTGACGTGAAACTCACCCTACGACGATAACAATCGACAACAGCCTGAAAGGGAACTAACCAGTCCATTCTGAGAATGACATCATAGCCTATTATCTCTAGAATATAGAGGTCCCATAAGAAGTGGCACCCACCAACCTCTAGAGGGAACTCCTTGAACTGTTGTACACTTGCCGTTCTAATCCCCAACAAAGTGTCTAACATCAAGATGTCTGCAGAAGAAAAGATACAGAGCCCAAGGCTCTCCACAACCGTAATAGATATAAAGCTATGAGAAACCCCTGTATCGAAAAGAGAAGAAGCTAAAACTGAGGCAACAAGAATGGTACCTCAAACTGTAGAGGGTTCGAGATCCTTCTCTTGCTGGGTCTGCTCTACTACAAAAGTCTGACCTACACCGCGACCCTATGACCCTACCTGACCACTCTGAGCTGATCCACCCTATTTTCGCTGAAAGCATGGTGACTGACTACCATATCCACGACCTCCACCTCGGCTTGAATGGCCGGAAGAACTTCAGTTCCCTGAGTGAGAAGTAACTGGTGGTGCTTCCCCTGAACGCAGAGTCATAAAAGAATCCCTGTCACCAGCTGCTGGTGAGAATATTTGATAGAAGCACTGAAGATGACCCATCTTACAGCAAGATCGACACTCAATTAGGTCCCCCAGGCAATGTGGCCTCATATGTCTATTCTTCCCATACTGGTAGCACACCACCTGGCTACCAGAAGAAGTCTCTCTCCTCCTTGGATCACTGCACGAAGACCCCCTATGGTGCTTCCTGCTGTCAGTAGGAGGAATACTAACCCCAGATGTCAAGCCTCCCTAGATCACAACTCTAGAGTCCCTCAGATTGCACTCTGTGATCAATGCCTGGTTGACTATGGAAGTGATGGAAGTCAACCTGAAGATGTTCACCTGTGATCGGATGTCATGCCTGAAACCATCCTCGAACTTCCTTACCAGGACTAACTCATCACCTCCTGGAATAGACGTGAAGCGCTGCAGCTCTGTGAAATGAAAAGAATACTCCATAACGGAAAGAGTACCTTGTTTCAGACTCACGAACTCTCGGGCTCGATCGACCCTCAAAGTCTTTGGGTAGAAGTAGTCATAGAAGGCATGCTGGAACTCATCCCAAGCCATGACCTGCTAGCGTCCCACCTGTTAGATCACATCCCACCATCTCTTGGAGGAATCTCGAAGCATGTACGTAGCGAGCTTCACCCTCCTCTCTGGAGGCGTCTCTAGATGCTTGAAGATAGAGAGCATGACTTCTAACCATGACTCTACAGCCTGAGGTCCTCTTTCCCCTCTGAAGGTGGGAGGATGTTGCTTCTGGAAAACCCACGTCAACTCTGCCATCGATGGGGTAGGATGCAATACTCCTCAGAAGGTCTGCATGAACCTCATGAATCCCTCTCGAAACTGTGCATCAACACCTGTATCCGGAATAACAGCTGGTGCCAAGACTGGAACAACTGAAGGATCTACTGGTAGTCCCTGATCAGCCATATCCAGTGTCTGATCACCGCATTGCAACTAGCGTACAACCGGAGGACATCTCGATGACATGACTATGCAAAGTCAAGCGTACACCATAGATCAAGATTATCAGGGACTAAAAACTAGAAGTGTAATAAGGGAACAAGAAGGGAAAAGGAGAAAGAAAGCATTCAAGTTTTTCAAAACATGGATACACGACGTGTATAATGAGTACATAGCGTGTTTCCTTAAACCTTTCACATGGGCATGTACTTCTGCCAAAACTGGCCGTGTAACACCCCAAACACATGATGTGTTGTCCTAACACACGGTTTGTACTTGACTTCTCTTCCCCTGCCCGAGTTCTCTTACATGACTAAGCCACATGGTTCTCCTAGAACAAGACTACATGGCGTGTTCATGCAAGACACGACGTGTACTGGACGAGATTCACCAACCCGTGTTGTTTGTGACACGACCGGATACACGGCTCACACTACATGGCGTGTTCTAGATGGACACGACGTTTACTAGGAAGATTTTTCCGACCCGTGTCATTCGTTACATGGCCAGGTACTCAGGTTACATTACACGGCGTGTATTAGAAAAGACTCAACCGACCCGTGTTGTTAGTGACATGGCCAATTACACGGTTCTACAACACGGTGTGTACATCTGGTACACGGCGTGTCCTACCAAGGATTCCAAACCCCGTGTTTCTGCCCACACATCTAGTGACACGATTAGAGACTACACGACATGTACATACAGTACACGACGTGTAATTAGAAAAACAGTTTCTTCCCGAACAGAAGAACACATGGCATGTATTCAACATTACACACTGTGTATTCTGGGTTTTTCTGGACAGTAAGCCTCAAAAACTACTCTGGAACCCAGAAAAACACTGAAGTGAACATTGAAAGTGCCAAGTTCCGATTCGTGAGGGCCCATACTCCCCGTGAATCAAATCTTGACATATTATACATGTCATAACAAGGATAACAGTGCAATGATCCACCAAATTCCGGTCCATGAGGGCCCATAACACCTCAAGAACCAAAGTTTGGCATTCATTCAAACAAAAACTTACACAAAACAATACCCTATCAAAAGAAGGTATTATATAAAAGCATCTATCACAACAACATGAATATCTAGCACAACATCTATCACAACAACATGCAATTGCTAATGCACCATAAATGGCATGGCAAGAATGCATGACATATGATTTATAGCAAGTGTCTATATGATGCATGAGATGACATACCCTCATCTCATCAGGTTTCAACAAAAATAAAACCTCAATAACATCAATGTTAACAACAAAAAACAAGTTAATCACCCAATGGTGAAATCAAATCAACTGTAAAATTGAAAAACCAGAAAAATTGCAATAACGAGGTAGATTGACTTTTCCTTGTACACGAGTTAGCTACTCTCGGACACATCTTATTACCAAGTGCATATTCCTTCCTATACCTGACTATAGGCTCTAAATAGTAAGTCAAGAAGAAAATAATTCCTCTAATACCACTTTATAATGTCCTGGTTCCGGAAGCCACCCAAAGGCGCCCCGTACCCGATTGGTCACATGGCCTCAAGCGCGTTTTCACGAACGTTAGAGGCTGCTGAATAACAACAAGGGCCTTAGGTGTGATAGTGGGAAAACTATTCCCTCATTGGCAAAGTACACAGCGAGAGTAAAATGGTTATACAATAGCGGAAGCAGTAAAAATACCAAACAATAGTAAACAGCATAAGACTGATAAGGAAACAACCAGAGCACATATATAAATGATGCATGATACATATGTCTAGGAAAACAGCCAAAAAAACCACAATACTGGAATACAACAATACTAAACCAAAGTGTAAATTAATCAGATAACAACTCCTCAGCATCACAAGCCTCAGCTTGGTCCCATGTTCTACAACTCCAAAGCAGTCAAGTACCTGAAGTAGAAGGGCGCTTCCCTTATCTATACCTGCAGCAATATAATCTGTTTGGGCCCAAAAGCATGACCCAAATAGGGCATGATACTAAATCCCAGTAGGCAATCACCAAAAGATCTGTGCCTAACAGTCAGTGAATATAAATGACAGGCATTAAGCAAAAGGAAGCAGTAACAATTCCACAGTTCAAAGCATTCAATTCCACATATCAAGTAAGCAGCTAATCAAAGCAGGTAACCCTCTGGGATGTACTCTCAGCCTAACCCCTTTGGTTATACCAAACAAGTACAAGCAACCCTCTGGTAAGTACACACAGTCTAACCCCTCTGGTTCAGCTTAAGCATTGACTCTCTAAGGAAGCACTCGCCGTCAATTCCTTCTATAGTCTTGTATCGGTAACTAAAGGTGCTCTGGGAAAGCACTTACGTCACATTCACCCTATGGCCTGCGTCGAGGAACTACAAACACTCCGAGGAAGCACTTACATCAATCCCCCCTATGGTCTCGCATATTAACAGTAAAATATACACTCTGGAGAAGCCCTCACGTCCATTCTCCCTATGGTCTACTACACCAGGTTCTCACAGCCCTGTGTAAGTCAACAAGTAAAACAAAGCATATCGACCAAAGTAAACCTCAATAATTACTTGGATAATAGTATACAACATAACAACATGTAATAAATACAATCTCTCCATCCTACAACACTAGGCATGGGAAACAGGCAAGGCATCCTAACAGGCTAAGCAAGACCAAACGGTCATAAACAGAACATGCATGAGAAAACAATTTCAAATTATAGAAATTAACCATATTCATATTCAATTAACCTCTACTCAAGCATACAATCATAACAAGCAATTAACTGGGTTAAAACAGTAAACACGCAATACCCTGTTCAAGGGTATTGGACAAATTTGCACATATAACTCAAAGAATCTCAACGAAAAGGCACAAACCACCTACCTTGGTGCTGGGAGATTGATATACGTGAACCTCAAGCCTTGAATCGCCCAAGAACACTACAGATCTACAAAAACGTCTAAAAGGTTCAACGGAGGATAACTCTTGAAAGAGGAAGAATCAGGAAACGAATCTCTGGAAGAAGGAAGAGCTTACCGAGGTGATCCCAATGCAATCGATGATGGTTGAATTAGAGAACTGGTGCTTGATCGGGGGATCAGGGAAGAAATGCGGCCATACGGGTGCTCTCGAACGAAGAAATCGAAGAAAAAGATGTTTATGTCGATAAGACGCGACCCTGATCCGTTTAATGAAAAAAAGAAAATACATGGTGTGTACTTTTGAATTACACGACGTGTACTTTCCCTTACCGGACCCCGCATTAGGTGGTCTCCAGGTCACCACACACAACCGTGCGCAAGGCCGCTACACGGCCAGCACACGACTACCCACGGTGACCAAGTACACAACGTGTACTTCAAAAATTTCAAAAAATTCCTCTTTTTCTCAAAAACACCAGAAAAAGAAAAAAATACCGGAAAAGAAGATCCGGGTTCTTACAATGGGCATGGATTTTCAAGATAAATTTTAAATTTTCAAGTATAATGGATAAGTCATTTTTATAACTAGGATTCAAAATCATGTCTTTAGAATTTAAACACATCAAAATGAAGTTTTTGGATGGGGAATGAGCTTCGGGTGGAGTCTTGGGGGATCAGAAGAATCTGGGAGAGATCAAGGTGGTTGCTGCAACCTTGGATGCAATAAACCACCGACTAGCCGGTGGGTCTTTTGGGAGGAAAATTACACCCCCCCCTCGAGTTTAAGAGGGGTCCCCACATCTTTTCCTTCAATTTTGTTTGTGCAAGTCGGTCGACCCCCACCCTTCACCTCCTCCCTTCCCCATTTGTTTTAGAGTGATTTTAGATGTGTTTATCAGTGATTCTCAATAAGTCTCATCCTCTTCCAAACTCCGTTGAGCTACTCTTCTATTTTTTATAATTTAGGTTTATCTCATTCAGGTTTTCTTTGGCAATTCCACTAGAGCATGGTGGAATCACCTTATTCTCCTGGGGACTTTGTTCAACCTTGATAGAGGGTGTCCTGGGGCGGTGATTGCACGTGGTGGCTTGACATTTTGTTAAGGTATGGCGTCGTATTGAATTTTCTTGGGTTTTTCATTAAAATTGTCTTGAATTAACTATATAATCGCACCACATGTCAGGGATTTGACCCGAGATGGTACTAGGCATCCTTAGAGGACCTCCTACGGGTTGTTGGCCGTGTTCTAACGTGATGGGGTCACTGGTGAGTGAAACGATGATTATTCCCCTTTTGGTTTAAATTTTTTAATTGATTATGAATGTTATAATTAATTAATTGTTGTTGTTTGGCATTGTTTGGCACAATCTAGGGGCTCAAGTGTTGATGCAAGCTTATAATGGATATCATCTGTCACACCCTAACCATAGTTTTTCTTTTCTTTTATTCCTTTATTGGTGATCAATCTTTTGGTTGAGGTTTGGGTCAAGTTTCCGGTGAGAGTTTTTGAGTTTTGGAGGTTTTGGGTGAGTTTTGGCCTTGTGCATGGTTAGTGTGCATGATTTGAGGGAAACCGTGCGGTTGGTTAAGGTGAGGGTGTTTTCAGTTTAATTTGTTCTTTCATGGACTGAGCACGGTTTGGGCCAATCCATGTGAGGCCAAGGAGTAATTGTCCATCCTCTTGGGTGGTGTCTGAGGAAAGGTGCACAACTTGCGCATGGTTCAAAGAAACCTTGCAGTAAGCGTGCAGGATGAATCTGTCAAATGATAGAGTTGAGTTTCATGGTTGGTGCATGATTTCCCAAACTGTGAGGCCAGCCCATGAGAGTGTCCTCTTATTCTAGTAGGGTGTGCCAGGTTGATGCACGATTTGAAAAATCGTGCGACCAAACCGTGCGAGTCACCTAAGTTCTTTAAAAATTTGAGATTCCGACTTTTCCCCTCTTTAGTTTTAAACCTAATTCCGAATTCTCCTCCCCTGTTCAGTTTTGGGCATGAAAGGGCTCCCAAACCCTCCTCCCTTTGGCTCTCCTTGGATCCATGGTGCTCCTCCTTTAAATATAGGTGAGTTTCTTTGGAATTTTGGGTGTTTTCCCCCTCTCCTCTCCTTTATCTCTCGATTTCCTCATCTTTCTTGGTTGGATTCTCTCTTGGTCAAACCCTAGGGCAGAGGGTTGATGTTTGAATTGCGTTTCTTTGATTCTAGGGTGTGAAGTTAGATCCCTGGACTTTATTCATCCTCCTTCAATAGTTTTTTCACATCTGCACGTCGTTGATGTAGGTGTTGTTGAAATAGTGGGTGCCCTAGACACAACTATTCAGTGTTTTTGATTACCATATCACGTGTACAATTAGTTATACATGATGTATTCTTAACATTATAGTGTAGATATTTTTGCATCCACTATATAATGGTAATGTCCATAGATTAATTGTCGTGTCGAGAGGTTATAGTAGATCCCATGCTATAATGAGAACCTCTATATACTATGACATTAATCTTAAATATACGTTCTATGGTCTAGATACATCTTACTGATCGGGCATGCTAGATGTTTGACTATCAAGTGACAGGGGCTCAAAATCATTGAGACTTCTTCTCTTGAAGTTCGAACTTGGTGATCTCTAGTAGTGAGATCATGAGGAAATACTCGCCAATAGGAACACCATATGTTTTGAGTGTCATTGTATGTTCCTATCTACAATCATGTGTAATAGTATCCTGATTTGAGATCATTTCCAGTGTATGTCTTTTGATCGCGTACTTTGATGCAAGACGAAAACCATGATGTTGAAATCATGGTGAGGTAGTTTGTGTTGGGTGTGTCATTGATGACATGACATTTGATGAATGTTCAAGAAAGGATTTGTTGCTTCCAGGTGATGGAAGTAATATATCTCAGACCATGTTGATAAGGATGGTAGTACCTTCATAAAACCATGGCCATGACAGTCGAGGGTAAATCCGTCCAGTTAGATCAACAATTAATAAAGAAAGAAGAGGATGATGACACATGCGTGCATACTATTTTAAGATATATTAAAGACAAAGAGATTATATCACACAATATATATTCGTAGGTTGGTTGTCACTTCTGTGACAATCATTATATCTTTAGGGGCCATGATGGGTTGCTAGATCTCGCTCTTGGTCTGTGAATAATATTCACTGCTATCGTGATAAGGGCCTAGAGGGTCACACACAATAGCATATTCAAGAATCTATCTTATTTAGTAGAATATGAGTTTTGGACATGGTGGGCCCCACCACTAAGGTCCGGGATTTGTCTAAAGAGATATGATCACCATTGTAATAAATAAAGTCATATTATTCAAGTTAAGAATAACGAGTATTGAATTTATTTGATATATTTACAAGTTTCAAGTAAATACATGGAAAAATATTAATTGAATAAATGTTATAAATATTCAATATTCAATTAATATTTATGGTAATGACAGGTCGAGTTAACGACTCATTTATTATCACATAATATATTTATTATATTACAAGAGAGTCACTACTAGAATTTTACACTTTACCAACAGTTTAAACTGTTGGTAAAGGCCTGGAAATCGTTGGTATATAGTGTACTAACGGTTCCCCCAACCGTGGCCAAGTAAGACGTGATAATAGGCCTATACCAACGGTTCTGTGAAAACCGTTGGTATAGGTATCAAAATAGAAGGTATACCAGCGGGTTCTACAAACTGTTGGAATATGTGTGTTAAAGTATAACATATACCAATGGTTTGTGAAACCATTGGTATATGTGTGTTACACTTATACCAATGGTTACAACCGTTGGTATAGAGGGGATATGGCAAGCCATAAGGCTATACCAACGGTTTTTTTATAACTGTTGGTATAAACCTATACCAACGGTTATAACAAAACCGCTGGTATAGTTATATTATAACATCTATACCAACGGTTTAAAACCATTGGTATAGATTTTCTCAACTCCACAACAGCAGCAGGCCCCCCTCCCCTCTCCAGAAAGCAACACACTTCCCCCTATCTAGACCTCCAACAACACCAATACAAAATCCCCATCCAAAGTATTCAAAATTTAGAATTCATTCCAGAATTTAGAAATTTAGAAATTTAGAAATTCAAATGCAGTAACATCCATAAGAGAAAAGGCCTACATGTTATAGGAAATGCAATAACACCCATAAGAGTATTCAAAATTTAGAATTCATTCCTCACTCAAACCACAACACCAATACACACAAGAGAAAAAACCTACATGTTATAGGAAGCACGTGGGATGTTTAGTCATGGTCTTGGGTTGGGTATCTTAAAACCAACAGAAAAACTTGGGTAGAGTGGACAAGGATCATGATACCCATAAGGTAGATAATGGTAGTGGTCATGTGATTAGACCTAGTATGAGTTATAGGAAGCACATGGGATGTTTATATTCCTCTAATGATTATGTATCCATGTATAAATGGTTCCTGATGTGTTAGTGGGAAACATTGGCCAATATCGACATATGAGATGGGTTACCGGAATAGCCTACATGTTTTTCATAGACTTTTCAATTAGAATAAGGTGGTATGTGGCTAATTATAATTTGCTCTCCTGGGTGTTATGTGAGATGAATCCCCATCTTGGGTAGTGGGTATGAATATTCAATTAATTCTTTGGTATTGGGTTCCCAAAGGGACTTTGGTTTGTTCCTAGAACCCACTATTTGAGGATGGGATTGAGGTGATCCATGGGGCTATGGTGTCACCATATGTATTACTCACCATTAGGGTATTTTTATGAGACTTTGAAACTTATTTTTCAAGAATCTATGTGTATCCTTGTTGACCAATTTGTTATATGGTATGCTTGAGTGTTCATAGGTTTCATATGAAATCACTATATGATATTTATTTGTTTCATGTTATTGTATAGAATGAACTAACCGTGATTGAGAATTAGAACATGAGTGTTGGTGCATGTTCATGATGGGATGTCGAGACTCATTCCTAATATATGCAAAATATTAAAACTAAGTCAAGCCTTACCGATTTGGAGTGTAGAGATAAAAAATTGATTGACTTCAGATGGATCTATAGGGAGGAAGGAGTTCCCAGCCCGGGTAAAGAGATAGGGATCTAGTTTAGACCAAATCAAAACAGAAAATAAAAAAATTGATGAATAACATTAGGTTTTACAGATTAGAACTAAATAATTGAGTGGGGGCTGTCCGAGGGGTGGGGGGCTGTCTGGGTGGTGCGTGGGGCTGTCTGGGGGGTGGGAGGGATATCCGGGTGGTGCGGGGGGCTGTCCAGGGGGTTGGGGGCTGTGTGGGGTGAGTGGGGGGCTATCCGGGGGGTGGGGTGGGGGGGGGGGGGGGCTGTCTGAGGGGTGGGGGCCGTCCGGGTTAAGGTTGGTTGTCCGGGGGGTTGGGGGGCTGTTAGGGGGGTGGGGGGACGTCCGGGGTGGTGGGGGGGTGTTTGGGGTGGGGGGCTGTTCGGGGGGTGCAGGGGGCTCTCCGAGGGTGATTGGGGCTCTCCGGGGGGGGGGGGGATGTCCGGAGTGCGTTTTCAGCCACCACGGTCACACGACACCTAATATTGACATGTCGTCTAGACGACCATTTCACAATTTACCCACTCTTTGTTGTCATCCAATTTCATGGTATTCTGAGGTCGTTCAGCTGGTTTTGACCACCCCACACACGCTTTTCAAGCGCGCCAAACACCTAAAAAACACATATTCTACCATGCCACGCAAACCATGCATTCGAATGACATTTCGTCTTTTCATACACCTCAAAAATAATAATTAGGGTTCTTTCGTGTGATTTCAAGTCATTCCGATATTGTTCGGTATGTATTTGACCGTAAAACGCATATTTTGGTCATTTATGACACGCAAAGTGTGTTTTCGGCCACCACGGTCACACGACACCTCTGATTGATGTGTTGTCTACCCAAAAATTTCACAATTCACCCACCCTTTGTTGTCGTCCGATTTTATGGCATTCTGAGGTCGTTTGGCTGGTTTTGACCACCCCACGCACACTTTTCAAGCGCACCAAACACCTAAAAAACACATATTCAGCCGTGTCGCGCAAACCGCACGTCCAAATGACGTGTTGTCTCATCATAAACCTCAAGAATAATAATTAGGGTATTTTCGTGTTATTTTAAGTCATTTCGATGTCGTTCGGTATGCATTTGACCGTTAAATGCATGTTTTGGCCATTTACGACATGCGGAGTGCGTTTTCAACCACCGTGGTCACATGACATCTCCGATTGACGTGTTGTATGGACGAACATTTCACAATTCACCCACCCTTTCTTGTCGTCTGATTTCATGGCATTCTGAGGTTGTTCAGCCAGTTTTGACCACCCCATGCACGCTTTTCAAGCACGCAAAACACCTAAAAAACACATATTCAGTCGTGCCACACAAACCACGTGTCCGAATGACATGTTGTCTCCTCATACACCTCACAAATAAAAATTAGGGTGTTTTGTGTGATTTAAAGTCATTTCGATGTCGTTCGGTATGCATTTGACCATTAAACGCATGTTTTGGCCATTTACGACATGCAGAGTGCATTTTCGGACACTGCGATCACACGACACCTCTGATTGACGTGCCATCTGGCCAAACATTTTACAGTTCACCCACCCTTTGTTTTTGTCTGATTTCATGGCATTCAGAGGTCGTTTGGTTGGTTTTCTGTATGCTGGTTGTTTTTTCCACTTAAAATGTTGTCCATTTCAAAGAAAAGTGAGACACTTTGAGTGGTTCCGGCCACACCACACCTCAGATTGAGGCGGGGTTGACTTTTACATCTCACAAATGACCCATGGATCATTGTCCTAAAGTATCAACACAATTTGAATGCGTTTGGTCAGTTTTAAGTATGCCAGTTGTTGTTTTCACTTAAAATCCTGTCTATTTTAAATAAAAGTGAGACAGTTTGAGTGGTACCGGCCACACCAACCCTCGGATTAAGGAAGGGTTGACTCATATACATCACATATGACCCATGGATCGTTGTCTTAAAGTTTCAATAGAATCTGAATGCCTTTGGTTGGTTTTTCGTATGTCAGTTGTTGTATTCACTTAAAATGATGTACTTTTGAAACAAAAGAGAGACACTTTGAGTGGTGACAGTCACACCACGTCTTAGATTGAGGCGGGGTTGACTCGTACACATCAAAAATGACCCATGTATTGTTTTCCTAAAGTATCAACACAATATAAATGTGTTTGGTCAGTTTTCCATATGCCAGTTGTTTTTACTTAAAAGAGTATCCATTTTAAACAAAAGAAAGACACTTTGAGTGATACCGGCCACACCGTGTCTCGGATTGAGGCGAAGTTGACTTTTACATGTCACATATGACCCATGGATCGTTTTCCTAAAGTTTCAACAGAATCTGAATGCCTTTGGTCAGTTTTCCGTATGTCAGTTGTTGTATTCACTTAAAATGATGTCCTTTTGAAATAAAAGAGAGACACTTTGAGTGGTGCCAGCAACACCGTGCCTCAGATTGAGGCGGTGTTGACTCGTACATGTCACAAATGACCCATGGATCGTTTTCCTAAAGTATCAACACAATCCGAATGTTTTTGGTCAGTTTTCTGTATGCCAATTGTTTTTACTTAAAAGAGTATCCATTTTAAACAAAAGAAAGACACTTTGAGTGGTACCGGCCACACCGTGCCTCGGATTGAGGCGGGTGGGGGGCTGTCCGGGGTCCAGGGAGGAGGGTGGGGGGGTTTTCCGGGGTCCAAGGAGGAGGGTGGTTAATGTATCTAAAACTCTATCTAGGTATCAAACATCGAATTCCGACAGGACTGCGAACCGTCACGGGGTGTCATCCTGGAGCAGGGCCAAATCACAGCCTTACCGAGGCGTGACCGCGGCGTGTTGGCCCGGTCCAATGATATCCACAGGGAAACATCTTTCGGTCAGGATTGCAAATAAATCCTATGTAGTTGTCCTTCATATTATAGAAACTGATCTTATGTTATAAAAAACATACTCTTGATTCGGGATTGTGGTATGATAAAGATATATATTTTATATTCCTTGTTTTTAAAAGTGGTACTAGGTAGTTGAAACTGCTGATTAAGAGTCAAATTATCACACCCTAAACTATCACTATGAGTTTTCATAGACAGAAGCTAAATTAAATTTAAAGCATTCTTTAATTAAAGAGGCTACGAGAGGGACTCTACCTCAAGGGGTGTCTCCCATGGGTGTCTTGTGGTATTTAGTGTCTATCTATGATTTTTGTTGTGCTTCCATAATGTGGGAAATATGTATTGCATGGTCAGTTTATTAAATACATTAGTCAATTAGAAAATACACCCATATTCAATAGATATATACCCACTTTTGATAGAGAATACCATCCAAATAACCAACTCAGAAATCCGAGACCAATATTTTACCTTACCAATTCCAATTACATAATATATGCAGCACCAACTTATGTTTTATGAACCAATCAATTAAAGGGAAAGAAACTCCTCACAATAACCCATAAAATCTCATATAGTATCACTCACCTCCAAACCATTATAACGTCATTAGGTTTCCATATTTGGTCAAAAATAAAGAGTGATACTGAATTCAAAAATATCCATACGAGAGTGAAAAACCAGGTTCAAAAATAAAGAGTTATACAAAATCCAAAAATGTAATGGATCAATCTGCCCCTAATCACTATCACCATCACCACTGTCATCATCATCCTCATCCTCACCGCCATCTCTGTCCTCGTCGTCATCCTCATCATCAACCCCATGCTCATCCTCGACCCCATCCTCACCCTCGACCCCATCCTCACCCTCGTCCTCATCCTCACCCTCGTCCTCTTCAGCATCCTCATCATCACCAAAAATGTCATCATCTTGACCGCCACTAGAACTATCACCTGGTGCATTGGATAATGCACCCATCAACGACATATATGTCTGACAAGCCGCGCTGGCCTCTGGTGGAAGTGATGAAGATAAAGCTTTGATCAGTTTCATAAATTCTTTCTCCCTCGTTTGAATATGTTCTTCCAACTATGTGACCCTTTTATCAGACTTTATTTCATGCTCCTTGACCTGTTCCAACTCGTTGGTACTAGAATGGATACCTGGCAAGAACGAATACCTCATCGGGACTATATTCTTACCAGGTCGGCAATGTACTCGACCAGAGTACTCATCTCCCAAAACTTGATATAAATGATCGTGTGGCCCTAAATTGTCAGGCTCCTGGGAATCAAGGGCCTCTAAAGCATCCTGTTAAAAATATTAATAGATTATTAAATTTCAAAATAGATATTAAACTTTGAAATAAACAAATTAAAACTTACAATATTTTCTTGTGTCGGTTCATTAACCACAGTTCCATCTTTTTTCCTTCTACTCGAGAAAAACAATTTTGCTCGAGGGATATGTCCTTCAATATTCAATTTGTGATTCTGTAATGACATTGAAACAATATAAAGTTCAAGTATAATCATATATTCAATATTCAATAAATCACATAATTTAAGTAAGAAACAATAAAAAGGGCAAGGCCTAAAGAAAAATTATAAACAACTATATCGTACCAGATGCCTCTCATGATTTGACATAGTTTTGCACCCCAAAGTGTGGAGGTATTGATTTGAATCAATGTTTTTTTTTTGTTTTTTCAGAAGATTCCTAAATAATGTTTAATAATAAATAAGATAATATTAATGAAAAATATGAAAACTGTCATTTAAATACCTCAAATGGGATTAATACCTTAAATTTGGCAGTCGCCCAATGGGTAATCATTTAGAGATATTGCTCTATCGGGCAGTCATCCATGATAGGTAATGTATTCAACTCCGTTCCCACTCTATCACACCAGCCAACATACAACTCATGCTTATAAGCTCTCCAAATCTCTCCTAGCTTCTTTAAACGTGCTGGTCGTGCACCTTCGCCATCAGGGAAGTTAAACTGAAGCTAACACCCAATAGATTAATTCATATAAATACAAAAAAAATACTACATTAAATCCAATAGATTTTTTACCCATATTTGTGCCCACGCATTATCCTTGACTTCGTGTGGCAGATGTCTCCAAGAGAGAGGGCTGACTGGAATGATGTCGGAGTATTTGGCTAGCATCGCCAAAAAACCCCAACATTCCCGCCCATATTTATCAATCATCTGTCCATCATCATTGTATTCAATCATCAAATGTGTTTGGCGGTTCCATATCGCACACAAGTGGGTACTCGCCCTCCCCCGCCTCCTATCAGTAGATGAATCTTTTATTAAAGAAAAAAAATATCAGTACAAGTTATAATAAAAATAAATTTTGGTATAAAAATTTGTTAGAGTTATATAAATATACCTATAGTAGTCGAATCAATGGGCGTCACTGGATGTGCAAAAGCTGAAGGAATATCCTGTACAGGTGGAGTGTCCCTCAGTGTATGCTCCTCAGCCACATACTGTGTCGGAGCAGGAGTCGAAGAAGGTGGAATATAATAGCTTAGAGATAATGAACCAAAAGCAAAAGATGATGACACAGACGTCTGACCAACTGGTAGCGTAAACATCAGAGGTCTAAATATCTCGTGTGTCCCTAAAGACACACCAGGATCAAAATGGGATGTAGAAGATACGTATGTGGTAGGGGCATAGTTCAATCGAGTATGACCAGTGGATCGTCTAACTCTCGCACCATGATCCCTCGTGCCACCGACCTTAGTACCGGGACCACCATATGATCATCTAACTCTGACACCACCCCGTCCTACCACCAGCCTCTGTACTGGGAGCAATATCAGGCTCCTCATCGGATATCTCTCATCTAGGGGGTGGATCCTGAAAAAAAGTTTAACACAAAAGTAAACACATGATATTATAAGTTATTGAAATATATATATTTGAAATAAAATACTCACAACAAGGATGAGTGGAGGAACACCCATCTGTGTCATGAGGCGATTATTTTATGTCATCTTTTTCTGCCGCCTCTCTTTAATGAGTGTCATTTCCTGTAATGAAAACAAATATGGAATTAATTAAAAATAGATAACTAATGTGTAACCCAAAAAACAAAAAATAGAAAAACCATTCTGATAAAAAAACATAAAGAAACAGAATATTTATGGTGGTTTGAAGGTAAGTACTAGGATACACACTCTGAATGATGAAGGTGAAACATGTAGGTGAGAACATGACTGTATGATTATATATATTTCCCACCACAACTTTGGGTTCACAATCAACTCTGACAATTGATCTATTGGAGTCATCACAAGTAATAAACGGATTTCTTCCAATTGCAGTAGGGATAATGTCAACTTCATCATCACCATCATCAAAAACATGTCTGGGATTTACTTCAATAATTACACCAAATTTAGGATGATGATGATCTTTGACATAAAAAACTTGTTTCACCATTGATGCCAATACATATGGTTCATCAGTGGCAAGAGTGCGAGTCATGTCAATAACTCGAAATCCACAATCATCAATAAAGGTGCCTTGCCTCGTCATTGAATCAAACCATTGACATTTCATCATCGCGACTTGACCATGCGAGTAATAATCCAAAATTTTTATTTTCTTCATGACTCTATAATAAGATACATTTTCAGAATGAGGTCTAGTATCCGATGAACTAGCATAATAGTCTGTTGTAGCAGTTAGCATAACACTATCATGCTGTGTTCTCATGTTTCTTGCTCGTTCAGTGATAATAAATTTGTATCCATTGATCACAAGTGATTTACAACCATGAACCATGGTATTAGGACCAAAATCCAAAGCTCTTATTTCCTCAGAAATAGAGTCTATAGGCAAACTCGATACCTGAAATATAAACAAATAGTAAACTTAAATAAATATTATTTTTATTTAGTTATTACAGAAATATTTTTACCTTCAATTTCAACCAAGCAGAAAACCCTTTGTTATGAAAAGTCTCTTTCCTTATCAAAGATAAATAAAAATGTTTTCTATATATCAATTATTTATGTTCCCTATAGATAAAAATAATAATATTTTAACAAATATTTAAAATTACAAGAGATAAGATAAGAGATACATGTACAATTTACTTACTTGATATACTCATCGAACAAATCACAATTGAACAACACTGTGCGATGTGCCATCTCTCACTCTTCAAGGCTTAATGTCATCAATGTATATGATCCCAGAATTCCTCTTGTCTGAGGAAGTGATGGAAAACTGGGTTCAATTTACTCATACTATTCTTCTTCATTTCTCATTGGTCTGTTTATTCTTGTAATAAGATCAGACAAATACATTGAGCAGAAATCTATACATTCTTGAGCCAAGTAACTGTTCACAATAGAACCTTCAGGATAATTCCTGTTCCGAACATATGATTTCAATGTGTACATTTTTATTTCAATTGGATACATCCAACAGAAAGCAACGGGTCCTCTAAGAAGTATTTCGATCAAAAGATGGGCAGTCAGATGCAACATGCATGTAAAAAATGATGGAGGAAATATTTTCTATAACTCACACAAAATTAATGGTGTCTATCAATAGTTTTTTCAAGAAGGATTTGGAAAACTTCTTAGCAGAAAGATCTCTAAACAAATAGCACAACCGAATAACTGAGACTCTTACATTATTGGACGAGATATGAAATATTGCTATTGGAATCAACTCATGCAAAAGAACATTATAATCACGAGTCTTAAAAGATTTCAGCTTCAATTCTTTTATGTTGACCTGTTTTGATATATTGGTTGAATAGCCACCAGGAACTTTAATAGTCTCTAGCACTTCCAGAAATTGATTTTTTTCAGCAGGTGTCATCACATA
Source organism: Viscum album (assembly GCA_963277665.1). Lineage (NCBI taxonomy): Eukaryota > Viridiplantae > Streptophyta > Magnoliopsida > Santalales > Viscaceae > Viscum > Viscum album. The sequence continues at coordinate 783,625,210 of OY728147.1, forward strand.
AGAATCACATGGAACTTGCCATTTATTTTCACTGATACAGACAGGATGCAATTCTGTTCTGATCCCCCAATATACCAAGTCACACTGAGATCGTAAATCATCTTTTGTCTTTCCCTTGACATTTAGAAGAATTGAAAGCAAGATTTCACATATATTATTTTCAATGTGCATTACGTCTAAGCAATGACGTAACAAGTTGGTTGACTAATACGACAACTCAAATAATATACTCTTCTTCTTCCAATTGTAACAGGTATCATTGGAAACATTTTCCCTCTTTCTAGATTTCATTATACCCTTCCTAAATGAATAAATAAAGTCTTTCAATTCATTAAGCACATCATTTGTAGACATACACTGAGGTGGATGGTCAGTCTCCATGGTATTGTCAAATCTTCGACGATTGTTTCTATATGGATGGTTCATTGGCAAGAATCGTCAATGTCCCATAAAACTAAAACTATGATGATATTTCAGTCTTCTCGATCGAGTATTCTTCATAAAAACAGGACATGACAATTTTCCTTTTGTGCTCCATCCAGACATCATTGCATACGTAGGAAAATCATTGATCGTCCACATAAGCGCAACACGCATCTGAAATATGTATTTCGAACATGCATCATATGTGGGCACACCCACATCCCAAAGAAGTTTCAACTATTTTATTAAAGGTTGCATGTATACATCTATATCATTTCCGGGATTAAAAGGGCCAGGTATTAGTATACTCAAGAAAGTGTAAAGCTTTTTCATACACAACCATGGGGGAAGGTTATAAATGTGTATGAAAACCATCCATGTGCTGTGCAAAGTAAGCATCTTCCCAAATGGATTAAAACCGTCACATGAAAGACCCAATCTCACATTACGCATGTCGGCTGCAAATTCAGAATATCAAGCATCAAATCTCTGCCATGAAAATCCATCTGCAGGGTGAACCAACTCTTCATTATTCTTTTTCCTCTCGATGTCATGCCATCACATTTTTACTGATATTTCATCAGACATGAAAAGGTTCTGTAATCTAGGGATCAATGGAAAGTGCCACATTACTTTTTGTGGCACACGAGATGGTGTTCCATCATCTTTTGGCTTCCATCAGGTGGTTCCACATTTGATATAATCATTTCTTTCAGCAGTTTCCTCCCAAAATAAGCTACAATAATTCAGTCAAGCATGATTTTTTTTGAGAATACAAGTTCATCAACTAACTTCCATGCCATATAGTGGTTTGAGGGAATATTTGCATCATCTGGAAGTAAGTCCTTCAAGAAGGTAAGAATGTAATCGATTGTAGTATTTGAAATCCCATACATAGTTTTCCCATGAAACAATCAGATTAAAAATTCCAACTTTTTCATTTTACCACACTGCCGATATACTGGAGTCGTCGCAACATCATTCAATTTTTTCACCCTATCAACATCATCATTTTCATTGGACGCATCATGTGTGCTTGTATCGAAATCTTGTTGGCTGGACATCCTTTCCTTCTCATGATGTCGAATAAATGGAAACCGATCATATATCAAACTCTCCAATTCAGTCATATCATTTGGATCATCAACATTTTGAGATTACATTTTCTCTCTATTGTGATACCACACATAATAGTTTGTTTGGAAACCATATTTGGTTATATGATAGCTAACTACTTCACGACTCAACCAAGGTCTTCCAGCACAATTAGAACATGGGTAGTGTATACGACCACTATATGAAGCCTTGTCAAATGAAAAATCTAAAAAGCTGTTCAAATTATTTTGAAAATCGGTTGAAATCCGATCAGTTTCGTACATCCAACTTCTATCCATTCTGTAAAAAAATGCAATAAGTCATTTCAAAGCAATTCAATAATATTAAATTTCAATCAAAAAAATATTTAGGTAAATGACAATTGTTTACTTTATATAAAAGCCTAACTGACACATTACTCTATATGAGAATCATATTAAGAAACAAAACAAAATACAGTGTATATAAGAAAATAAGATACAGAATTTCTAATGCCTATATTCAAGTATTGCCCAGTAAGATATTGGAAGTGGATCAAGGAATAAATAATCCTTAAGGGTCTTGTTGGGAGTACATGAGTTTTATACTTTAACTTCTTCAGGGAGATCAGGATGAGGAGTAGGATGAGGATCACATCAAAAGTAGTTATAGCCTCATCAAGTTTCACCTTAACCATGGATTAAAGGATCCTAGGTTTGGGGACATAGATCATAGGTTGGTAGGGTGTATTCATTGAATCCTGTCCCAATTGATTTTGGAGAGGGACCTTCAATAGTTATATGTATGGATTTGATTAGAAACACCTATAAAAAGGATATCCAAGAATTGTAACATCCCAAACTAGGATGCCACTCATTAGTGACTCGAACCCAGATGGACACTAATTGGAGAGGGACCTTCAAGTTCTATTGTGTTTTATATCACATACGAATAATGATTTTTCTACTGTCCGGGGTCCAAGGAGGAGGGTGGTGGGCTGTCCGGGGTCCAAGGAGGAGGGTGGGGGGTTGTCCAAGTTCCAAGGAGGGGGGCTATCCTAGGTCCAAAAAAGTGGGTGTGGGGGGGGGGGCTGTACGGGGTCCAGGGAAGAGGGGGGGGGTGTCTATGGTCCAGGAAGGAGGGTGGGGGGCTGTCTGGGGTCCAGGGAGGAGGGTGGGGGGCTGTCTAGGGTCTAGGAAGAAGGGGGGTTGTCCTGGGTCCAGGAAGGAGGGGGGTTGTCCTGGGTGGACCTCAAAACACCGAATAGGGTTCCACTCTATAGTTCTGAGAATATATTATCCAAATCTACAAAGATTCCACCTGTAAACATGACAACTTTAAATCAGTTCCTACTGTAATTTCATGACATTTAAGGGATATGTGTTTTGTGAAAAGCCTATACATTACAGTGATGTTCATGAATGATGGTTTTTTGCCCAAATGTGTATGGAATTCAGTAACAAGGATCATTTCTTCCATTTAACCAATGTTATAGTGTACGTTTAGGATGAATTCTTGCATTTAACCAGTGTTCTAGTTTATTTTTAGGTGAGGTGAGTTAGAAACCACGTTAGGCATGTCATTAGAACATGGGTTCTTCCATTTAACCATGTAGTCTTGAATTTCAGGGATAAAAGTGTTTTGACTGAGCTAATTACTACCTACTCTATAATATGGACAACACATCATGTGGGCATACCCATGAAACAAATCCATGTGTAAATGGGACGTTTTCAACACCCCATTTAGCCAAACATACTTTTCACCATAAGGGATTGGCCATGTGTATTTACATGGATATCCAATTCATGTATTGTGTGTACATTCCCATGTACATTCCCAAGACACTAGATTATCGTAGACACCATGTCAACCGTTATACACACCATGTGAACCCTTATACCATATCGTCATTATTACAACCATTAATAACAACTTATTAAACAACATCACTTGTCAAAGATAATCAAATTTAACATAAATCAATAATAATATTGGATATATCAAGTAAAATGAAGTCATACTATCTTATATCCTAAATGAAGAACCACAACCATGATCAATGACCACAAAGCTCCCCTTTCGGCCAAATCAAAAGTGAAAACAAAAACACATAGTTGCAGAACAAAAAAACCAAGGAATCACTTATAGATTTGATGTGTAGAAGAAATGAATTCCTTTATTGAAGATGGATTGATATGTGGAATAAGTTTGGCAGGAGGAAGATTGGATTTATGGCACCAATCCAGCGGAGCAGATCTGCAATCGAGCGGAGGGGGTACTGGATGCCTGATCTATATTTAGGGTAAATCTTTCCCAACGGTTTTTAAAAACCATTGGGAATGTATGTTATACCAACCGTTTACTTAAACCGTTGGTAAAAAGTGATATGGATAAGGCCTTTACCAACAGTTTTGCAAAACCGTTGGTAAAAGCTTCTATAAAATCTTCTATACCAACGGTTTGTGAAAACTATTGGTATACATAGCCATTCACAACGGTTTAGATAAACCATTGGGATATAGGTGTTGGTAAAAGTGGGATTTCTAGTAGTGAGTGATAATAATATTTATGACTCAGATTAGTAGTCATAACATATCATTAATAGTGCGTTAAGTATTTGGGGTATGAAGAGTTAATATCGGGTATTTTAATTACACACTATAAATAGAGGAGAAGAGGTATTTTCTAGGGACTATTCATGGTCTCTCTATCTCTATATACTTCTCTATCCCACATTATAGAGAGAGAGGCTTTGGATCCAAGGAGCTCAGATCAAGCTCTCTCTCAAGCATCGCAAGAAAAGCGATGTGGTGATCATCGGAGCGTCAAAAGCGTTGTTGGATCTCCATGCTAGCATCCAGAATTCAATGATCGGCGATTCCGCAAATTTATAGAAGTGTGTGTGGACGATATAGAGGAATTCGGTATCAGACTATTCGAGTAGCGATTGCCAACAATGAGCAAAAGTCGTGTGCGACTTTGGATCTAAACCAGGTATTTTATTGTTTTAATTTTCAAAAGAGAATAAAAAAGTTTCTTCAGAGTACATCATTTGAAAAAATCGTCAACAACTCCATTGCAAATAGAACCCGCCTACATACTGCTTATCAAATACTAATGATATAAAAACAAAGATCGGAAGGAAAAATCATTCCAGGTGACTTCAGAGGGAGGAACACATAGTTTAATAAGCCAGAATGAAAAAAAACAACAACACTCGAATAAAAAAAACTGTAAACAAACTGAACAACAATATAACCAAAACCAAGTGCGGATAACAGATGGATCAGATTTCTGGCTTGAATTCTCAAAAGAGAAAAATCGCATGGTATAATCAGTGTCGATCGTTTGGGGAAAATCTCATCAGTTCCATCAAGTGCAGTAAGGAAAACAAAAACAAAAAAAACACAAATAACCAAACCATAGAGGGAACATAAGAGAACTAGATTCCCTGCCCTCTGAAAAACCATCAATCGCTCGCAAAAAATGAATACCTCGCAGACCATCTGTTTCTACTGTGCAATTTATAGGGAGCTGAAACCCTAACGATCATTTTTATTATGTAATTAATTTTAATTTACATAGAATGTTGTTGATGATTATTAAAAACCTATTTTTAAAATTATTATATGAAAAATATTATCTCAAATATTAGTCAAGAAAATCATAAATATAAGCTTAAATAATTTATGAATATATAAAAATATATAAACGTAAAGGTCAAAAAAACATGATAAGATGTTTTTCAAAAACACGATAATTAGTGCATTAGTTTTACTCAAGTTTCTATTTTTTACAAAATTATTATTATAATTGTTATTATTGCATATGATATGATGACTATTTTTTTATTTGAACATTGTGATTTTTTAATGATTGGTGAGCATACTACAAACTCAAATTCTTTGGGGATTTGAAAAAAAAACAAAAAAACTCAAAAAGATAAAGAAAAAGTTAAAAGTGGAAAAAAAGTGTTGTAATGTTTACATCCTTTTATGTATTCATGGATTATTTCATTTTATATTTATCATTTCTTTTGTTTATTTAATTTAAATTTAGAATTACATAATTATAAAAACACAAAACACATAAGAGGCACCTACCCTACATGAATTTGCACTCTATTAATATTGTGGTAAATCAATATTAATTGTTCATAACTATTAAAAACTTGCTTTTTAAAGCATTGAATAAAATTTATTATCCCAAATCTTAATAAAAAAATGATAAATATAAAATGAGATAATATATGAATATATAAAAGGATATAAACATGAAAGTTAAAAAATAACATTATAAGATGTTTTTTAAATATTAAAATGCATTTTAATGGATTTCAAACCTCTGTAACTAAATAAAAGGCAATGAATATCATTATCAAAAATGAAAAAAAGTAATAAAAACGATAAAATCAAACAAACAATTCTTAAAATTCTTAAATGTTATAAATATATTATATTTTTTTATATAAATATATTTTTTTGGACATCCAAATCCACCAACACTTAAGAAAAACCTAAACATATGTAAATCAATCAAGATCCAAACATGTCAAGCCCCGTAAAAAAAGGGACTCAACCGACTCCAAGACCGTCTGTTGGATAAGCGATGTAGACACAACGGTGATGTTGGGTTTCAAGGGGGCGGCGTTTGAGCCATTGGTCGCAGGATTGAGTCCCCGAGCTTCTTTATTTTCTAGTTTATGTGTAGCGTATGTGTTGTTGTTAGTAGTTGTAAATCACCTTTCAAAAAAAAAAAATTTGTTCCTGTCACAAGATATATCTATTCGTTTGAACTAAATAAAATAGATGTAGAATGGAGTAACTTGTATTTGATGATTCGAGTGTCCAAGGTTGTTCACACTGGCTTGATAAAGATCAATAAGAAGAACCCGACAAACTCTTCTCCCAAGGGTATCCACAAGCTATGTGAATATCTCAATGCTTGGAAATAACCATCCTTACCTCATGGATTTGTATTACCTTAGAGAGTTCAAGAGTTCGAGAGAGAGAGAGAGAGAGATAGAGAGAGAGAGAGTATCACAATATTCAGATCCACAGTAAAATCACAAACTACGAACCTCTTTATATATATAGTCCTCCAAGAAGTCTCATTGGATTATAAGCATTTATTTTTTAATGCTTAAACATTGGATTTAGTCACTCAAACTCCTCAAATCACCATTACGTGATACTCAAATAACAAGAGAAACAACAATTATCATGCATTATCGAATAACCCATGCATCGCCATGCGCTATGTCACGCCACAATGGCACTCATTACATCATGGTTCATACAAACACAAACCAAAATGTGGTGAAGATCACTATGTCATGTTTTTTTTATTTAGTGCATATTTCCATCAATACACCTGTACCGCCTTGTGTTCGCACGGGTGTAACATCCCAGTTCTGGAAGCCACCCAGAGGTGCCTCGTACCCGGTTGGTCACATGATCTCAAGCGCGTTTCCCCGAACTCCAGAGGCTGCCGACTAGCAGCGAGGGCCTTGAGTGTGATAGTAGGGAAACTATGACCTCATTGACAGAGTACACAATAGATGTAAAACATATATACAATAACAGAAGCAGTAAAAATGTCAAACAGTAAACAGTGGAATACTGATAAGGAAACAACCAGAGCACATATATAAATGATGCATGATACATATGTCTAGGAAAGCAGCCAAACAAACCACAATGTTGGAATACAACAGTACTAAACCAAAGTGAAAAAGAAAACATATAACAACTCCTCAGCATCACAAATCTCAGCTTGGTCCCATGCTCCCCAGCTGCAAAGCAGTCAAGTACATGAAGTAGAAGGGCGCTTGCCCTTATCTATACCTGCATCAATATAATTTATTTGCACACAAAAACATGACCCAAACATGGTGTGAGACTAAATAACAGTATGAAACCACCAAAAGATCTATTCATAATAGTCAGTGAATATATATGGCAAACAATAAGCAAAAGGAAGCAGTAACAATTCCACAGTTCAAAGCATTCAATTCCACATATCAAGTAAGCAGCTAATCAAAGCAGGTAACCCTTTGGGAAGTACTCTCATCCTAACCCCTCTAGTTCAACCAAACAAGTAAAATAAACCCTCTGGGAAGTACACACAGTCTAACCCCTCTGGTTTAGCTTAAGTATAGACTCTCTGAGGAAGCACTCACCATCAATTCCTCCTATAGTCTCGTATCGGTACCTAAAGGCACTCTGGGGAAGCACTTACGTCACATTCCCCCTGTGGCCCACGTCGAGGAGCTACAGACACTCTGACGAAGCACTTGTGTTAATTCCCCCAATGGTCTCACATCATAATAGTAAAAAAGACACTCTGGAGAAGCCCTTACGTCCATTCTCCCGATGGTCTACTACACCAGGTTCTCACAGACCTGTGTAAGTCAACAAGTACAACAAAGCGTATCAGCCAAAGTAAACCTCAAGAACTACTTGGCTAAAAGTCTATAACATAACAGAATGTTATAAATACAATCTCTCCATCCTACAACACTAGGCATGAGAAACAAGTAAGGCAACCTAACAGGCTAAGCAGGACCAAACGGTCGTAAACATAACATGCATGGGAAAACACTTCCAAAGCATAGCAATTAAAACCTATTCACATTCAATTAACCTCTACTCAAGCATACAAGCATAACAGACAATTAACAGGGTTAAAATAGTAAACACGCAATACCCCGTTCAAGGGTATTGGACAAATTTGCACATATAACTCAATGAATTTCAACGAAAAGGCACAAATCACCTACCTCGGTGTTGGGAGATTGATATACGTGAACCTCAAGACTTGAATCGCCCAAGAACACTATAGATCTACAAAAACGTCTAAAACGTTCAACTGAGGATAACTCTTGAAAGAGGAAGAATCAGGAAATGAAGCTCTAGAAGAAGGAAGAGATTACCGAGGAAATCCCAACATAATCGACAGTGGTCGAATCAGAGAACTGGTGATCGATCGGGGGCTCGGGGAAGAAACGCTATCGTATGGGAACTCTCGGTCGAAGAAGTTGAAGAAGAAGATGTTTATGTTGATAAGAAGTGACCTCGTTCCGTTTAATGAAAAAAATAAAATACATGATGTGTACTTTTGAAGTACACGGTGTGTACTTTCCCTTACCAACCCCCACATTAGGCAGTCTCCGGGTCACCACACACGATCGTGTTTAAGGCCGCTACACGGCCAGTACACGACTACCCGCGGTAACCGAGTACACGGTGTGTACTTCAAAAATTTCCAGAAATTCCTCTTTTTCTAAAAAACACCAGAAAAAGAAAAACATACCTGAAAAGAAGATTCAGGTTCTTACAAACTTCCCCCTTAAATAAATTCATCCCCGAATTTCCCTAGTAAGCTGACGTAAACGAAGAAACTCCGAACAACTCAGGCCATTGTGATCGTACACCGACCTCCCTCTCCCAATCCTAGTCCTGTACTCGTCCATGCTACCATAACACTCGTACCAGAGGAACAAACTGTCCATAGAGAACCTTCATACTTAGATCAACAATCCGGATAGGATGCTCCACGAAAGATGCATCCACCCGCAACTCAACTTCCTTAGGTTGGAAAGCATGAGATGATTCTGAGAAGTAATGTCGAAGCTGAGAAACATGGAAAACATCGTGCATAGCCCGGTACCTCTGAGGTAACTACAACCGATAGACAACTGACCAAACTTTCTCCAACACCTCAAACGGCCCGACATAACTTAGCGAAAACTTTCCCTGTCTTCTAATCCTCCTATGTCCCAACCTCGGTGTGACACGCAGGAAAACCTGATCCCCGACCTCGAACTCCAGAAGTCATCTCCGTCGATCGACATAAGACTTCTGTCGAGACTGTGTAGTAGTCATCCTATTCCGAATCAACTCTACCTACTCTGTGGTCTCCTTGACAAGACGAGGTCCCAACATAGCTGCCTCTCCTGCCTCCAGCCAACATAAGGGTGATCGGCATGGCCTACCATACAAAGCCTCATAAGGCACCATCTGAATAGTTGCTTGAAAACTATTGTTGTAGGAGAACTCCACAAGAGGTATGTGATTCTCCCAAGAACCTCTAAAATCCAGGATACATGCTTGAAGCATGTCCTCAAACACCTGAATTGTGTACTCATACTGTCCATATTTCTGGGGATGGTAAGATGTACTCAAAAGTACCTGTGTACCCAAAGATTTATGAAGCCCCTGCTAGACCCGAGAAGTAAAATGTGCATCCCTGTCTGAAACAATGGAGTGTGGAACTCCATGTAGACGTACAATCTCTTAGATGTATAACCTTCCCAGACCATCAACACTGAAGGTCTCCTTGATTGGTAAGAAGTGGGAAACCTTCATGAGTCTGTCAATGAAAACCCAAACAACATCATTCCCTCAAGGTGACCTCGAAAAACCTGTCACGAAATCCATCGTGACATCATTCCACTTCCACTCGGAAATGGGTAACTACTGCAAAATCACTGCTGGTCGCTGATGCTTCATCTTTACCTGCTGACAGGTGGAACACCTCATGACAAAACCAATAACATCTCTCTTCATACTTGGCCACCAATTCTGACGGTGTAAATCACGATGCATCTTGGTGACCCCAGGATGAACTGCCCAAACTGAGGAATGAAAGTCTCGCATCAGCTCCTCGCATGTGTCTGCTGACACCCATACGCACCCATGAAAATGAAAGATCACATCCTCGCCTATGGTCCATCCAAGAATATAGTCCTCTCTTGACACGCTTTCCCGTAAGACTAGGCCTTCTGAATCTGATAGTTGCCTTATTCACACTCAATCAAGAAGAGTAGAGGTAACAACTACAGAAGAAAGGAACATCTGCCCCTGTCTGTCGTACACCTCCAAATGCATCTCAGAGAACAGACCCATAAGCTGGCACTCACTACTGGTCCCCTGAACTTCCTGTATCTAAGTTCTCCTGTTCAACGCATCAGCCACCGCGTTGCCTTTCCCAGGCGTATAAGCAAGCTCAAAATCAAAGGACTGAAGATACTCAACCCACATTCGCTGTCTCAAATTCTAATCACGCTGAGTGAAGATGTAATTGAGACTCTTGTGGTTAGTTAAAACCACAAAATTCTCTCCCAACAGATAATGTCTCCAACAGCATAAATCATGAACAACTGTAACCAACTCCAAATCATGTGTCAGGTAGTTCCTCTCACGTGGCCTCAACTGCCAAGACCCGTACACAAAGACTCCTTCTCCCTATATAAGCACAACTCCTAGCCCGATACCTGAAGCATCACAGTAAACAATATAGCTCTTTACCAGATCTAGAAATACTAGTATCAGTGCTGAATTCAACCTCCCTTTCAGCTCCTGAAAGGCTGAATCACAAGAATATGACCACAATAATTTTTCACCCTTCTTAGTCAGACCCGTTAGTGGTGCTGCTAAGCGTAAAAAGTTCTGTGTAAAATGTCTGTAGTATCCAGCCAGCCCTAGAAAACTTTGTACCTCAAAGATGTTCTTCAGATGCTCTCAGAAAACTACTACTCTCACTTTCTCTAGGTCTACTGATACTCTATTCTCTGAGATAACATGACCCAAGAAGTGAATCTGGTCCATCCAAAAGTGGCATTTTTAGAGTTTAGCATATAACTGATGCTCTCTTAGTGTACTCAGAATGATCTCAAGATGTGGGGAATGATCATTTTGAGCGTGAGATTACACCAAGATATCATCCACGAAGACTACCATGAAGGAATCCAAGTCTGAATGGAACACTCGGTTCATCAGTGCCATGAAAAATGTAGGCGCATTTGTGAGACCGAACGACATAACTACATACTTATATAGACCATACCTGCTCTGAAAGGCTATAAGAGGTATATATAATGGTCTAACATGCAACTGATGGTAACCAGATCTCAAGTCAATCTTTGAGAACACCAGGCTCCTCGAAGATGATCAAAAAGATAATCAATCCTCAGCAAGGGATATCGATTCTCGACCATTAACTGGTTCAAATTCCTATAATCTACACAAAGTCTGAGGGTACCGTCCACCTTCTTCGCAAACATAACAAGAGAACCCCAAAGAGATGTACTGGGTTAGATAAAACCCTTTGCCTGCAACTCCTCCAACTGCTTCTTGAGCTCCTGTAACTCTGGTGTAGCCATCTTGTAAAGAGGAATGGACACCGGTGCCACTCTTGGCACAAGCTCAATAGAAAAGTCTACCTCATGCTTCGGAGGAAAACCTGAAAATTCCTTTAGAAAGACGTCCCTAAAACGATCCACCATTGGAGGAAAGTCCATCTGTGAAGTCCCCTGGTCATCCAGATATAGACTAGAAATCTGGGCTATAACTCCTCCCAACCCATGATGCTCGGGTCCTGATCTGCTCGCCTGGACATCCCATTCGCCCTTATGAAGAAATGATCTACCCTCTGGTGATGTGAAACTCACCCTACGATGATAAAAATTGACAATAGCCTGGAAGGGAACTAACCAGTCCATTATGAGAATGACATCATAGCCTATCATATCTAGAATATAGAGGTCCCATAAGAAGTGAAACTCACCAACCTCTAGAGGGCACTCCTTGCACTGTTGTACACTAGCCATTCTAATACCCAACGGAGTGTCTAGAATCAAGATATCAACAGAAGAAAAGATATAGAGACCAAGTCTCTCCACAACTGAAATAGATATAAAGATATGAGAAGTCCTTGTATTAAAAAGAGCAGAAGCTAAAAATGAGGCAACAAGAATGGTACCTCAAACTATAGAGGGTCTGGGATCCTGCTCCTGCTGGGTCTGCTCCACTACAAAAGTCTGACCTACACCGCGACCCTGTGACCCTGCCTGACCACTCTGAGCTGATCCACTCTGTTGTCGCTGAAATCCTGATGACTGACTACCACGTCCACGACCTCCACCTCAGCCTAAACGACCGGAAGAACTTCAGTTCCCTGAGTGAGAAGTAACTGGTGGTGCTTCCCCTGAATGCAGAGTCATAAAAGAACCCCTATCACCAGCTTCTGGTGAGAATATCTGACAGAAGCACTGAAGATGACCCATCTTACAGCAAGATTGACACTCAATTAGGTCCCCCAAAAAATGTGGCCTCGTATGCCCGTTCTTCCCGCACTGGTAGCACACCACCTGACTACCAGAAGAAGTCTCTCGCCTCCTCGGATCACCGCGCGAAGACCCCTTGTGGAACTTCCTGCTGTCAGTAGGAGGAATACTAACCCTAGATGTCGAACCGGCCTTGCTCACAACTCCAGAGTTCCTCAGATTGGGCTCTGTGATCAGCACCTGGTTGACTATGGAAGTGATGAAAATTAACCTGAAGATGTTCACCTACGACCAGATGTCATTCCTGAGACCATCCTCGAACTTTCTTACCAGTAATAACTCATCACCTCCTAGAATAGGCGTGAAGCACTGCAACTCTGTGAAACAAGAAGAATACTCCATAACAGAAAGATTACCTTGTTCCAAACTCATGAACTCTCGGGATCGATCGACCCTCAAAGTCTCTGGGTAGAAGTAGTCGTAGAAGGCATGCTGGAACTCATCCCAAGACATGACCTGCTGGCGCCCCACCTGTGAGATCACATCCCACCATCTCTTGGAAGAATCTCGAAGCATGTATGTAGCGAGCTTCAACCTCCTCTCCGGAGGCGTCTCTAGATGCTCAAAGATAGAGAGCATGGCTTCTAACCATGTATCTATAGCCTGAGGTCCTCCTTACCCTATGAAGGTGGGAGGATGCTGCTGCTGGAAAACCCGTGTCAACTCTGCCATCGACGGGGCATGATGTGGTACTCCTAAGAAGGTTTACATGAATCTCATGAATCCCTCTTAGAACTGTGCATCAAAACCTGTATCCAGAATGATGACTGGTGCCAAGACTAGCACAACTGGAGAATCTGCTGGTAGTTTCTGATCAGCCATGTCCGGTTTCTGATCACTGCCTTGCAACTGGCGTACAACCGGAGGACGTCTCGATGGCATGACTCTGCAAAGTCAAGAATACACCTTTGATCAAGATTAATAGGGACTAAAAACTAGAAGTGTGAGAAGAGAACAAGAAGGGAAAAGGAGAAATAAAGCATTCAAGTTTTTCAAAACATGGATACACAACGTGTATAATGAGTACACGGCGTGTTCCCTTAAGTCTTTCACATGGGCGTGTACTTCTACCAAAACTGGTTGTGTAACACCCCAAACACATGGCGTGTTGTCCTAACACACGGTATATACTTGATTTCTCTTCTGCTACCCGAGTTATCTTACATGACCAAGCCACACGGTTCTCCTAGAACAAGACTACACGACGTGTTCGTGCCAGACACGACATGTACTAGACGAGCTTCACCAACCTGTGTTGTTTGTGACACGACCAGATACACGGCTTACACTACACGGTGTGTTCTAGATGGATACGACGTATAATAGGAAGATTTTGTCGACCCTTGTTGTTCGTTACACGGCCGGGTACTTAGGTTACATTACACGGCGTGTTCCAGACAGACATGACATGTATTAGAAAAGAATCAACCGACCTGTGTTGTTAGTGACATGGTCGGTTACACGGTTCTACAACACAGCGTGTACATATGGTACACGACATGTCCTACCAAGGATTTGAAACCCTGTGTTTCTACCCACACATTCAGTGATGCGGTTAGAGACTACACGGCGTGTACATACTGTACACAGTGTGTACTTAGAAAAATAGTTTCTTCCCAAACAGAAGAACACATGACGTGTATTCAACATTACACGCTGTGTATTCTGGGTTTTTTCGGGCAGTAAGCCTCAAAAAATACTCTAGAACCTAGAAAAACACTGAAACGAACATTGAAAGTTCCAAATTCCAATTCATGAGGGTCCATACTCCCCACGAATCAAAGCTTGGCATCTTATACATGTCATAATAAGGATAACAGTGTAATGATCCACCAAATTCCGGTCCATGAGGGCCCATAACACCTCAAGAACCAAAGTTTGGCGTTCATTCAAACAAAACCTTACACAAATAAATACCCAATCAAAAGAAGATATTCTATAAATGCATATATCACAACAGCATGCATATCTTGCACAACATCTATCACAACAACATGCAATCACTAATGCACCCTAAATGGCATGGCAAGAATGCATGACATATGATTTCTAGCAAGTGCCTATATGATTCATGAGATGGAATACCATCATTTCATTAGGTTTCAACAGAAATAAAACCTCAATAACATCAACGTTAACATCATAAAACAAGTGAATCACCCAATAGTGAAATCAAATCAACTGTAAAATTGCAAATCCAGAAAAATTGCAATAATGAGGTAGATTGGCTTTTCCCTGTACACAGGTTAGCTACTCTCGGAAACAACTTATTACTAAGTACATATTCCTTCCTATCCCTAGATATAGGCTCCAAACAGTAAGTCAAGAAGAAAATAATTCCTCTAATATCACTTTGTAATGGCCTGGTTCTGGAAGCCACCCAGAGGCGCCCCGTACCTGGTTGGTCACATGGCCTCAAGTGCGTTTCCCAAAACGCCAGAGGTTGCCAACTAGCAGCGAGATCCTTGGGTGTGATAGTGGGAAAACTATGCTCTCATTAGAAGAGTACACAGTGAAAGTAAAACAGATATACAATAGCGGAAGTAGTAAAAATTCCAAACAACAGTAAACAACGGAAGACTAATAAGGAAACAACCAGAGCACATATATAAATGATGCATGATACATATGTCTAGAAAAAAATCCAAACAAACCACAATGCTGGAATACAATAGTACTAAACCAAAGTATAAAAGAAAATAGATAACAACTCCTCATCTTCGCAAGCCTCAACTTGGTCCCATGTTCTCCAGCTCCAAAGAAGTCAAGTACCTAAAGTAGAAGGGTGCTTCCCTTATCTATACCTACAAGAATATAATCTGTTTGGGCCCAAAAGCATGACCCAAACAGGGCGTGAGACTAAATCCCAGTAGGCAACCACCAAAAGATCTGTTCCTAATAGTTAGTGAATATATATGGCAGGTAGTAAGAAAAGGGAAGCAGTAACAATTCCACAATTCAAAGCATTCAATTCCACATATCAAGTAAGCAGCTAATCAAAGCAGGTAACCCTATGGGAAGTACTCTCGGACTAACCCCTTTGGTTTAACCAAACAAGTACAAGCAACCCTCTGGGAAGTACACACAGTCTAACCCCTCTGGTTCAGCTTAAGCATAGACTCTCTCAGGAAGCACTCGCCATCAATTCCTCCTATAGTCTCATATCGGTAACTAAAGGCACTCTGGGGAAGCACTTACGTCACATTCCCCCTATGGCCCACATCGAGGAACTAAAGACACTCTGAGGAAGCACTTATGTCAATTCCCCCTATGGTCTCACATCTTAACAGTAAAACATACACTCTCGAGAAGCCCTTACGTCCATTCTCCCTATGGTCTACTACACCAGGTTTTCACGACCCTGTGTAAGTCAACAAGTACAACAAAGTGTATAGGCCAAAGTAAACCTCAAGAATTACTTGGATAATATTCTAAAACATAACAACATGTCAGAAATACAATCTCTCCATCCCACAACATAGGCATGAGAAATATGCAAGGCATTATAACAGGCTAAGCAGGACTAAACGGTCATAAACAAAACATGCATGGGAAAACACTTCCAAAGTATAGTAATCAACCCTATTCATATTCTATTAACCTCTACTCAAGCATACAAGCATAACAAGCAATTAACATGATTAAAACAGTAAACACGCAATACCCCGTTCAAGGGTATTGGACAAATTTGCATATATAACTCAAAGACTTTCAACGGAAAGGCACAAACCACCTACCTTAGTGTTGGGAGATCGATATACGTGAACCTAAAGCATTGAATCGCCCAAGAACACCGTAGATCTACAAAAAAATCTAAAACATTCAACATATGATAACTCTTGAAAGAGGAATAATCAGGAAACAAAGCTCTAAATGAAGGAAGAGCTTACCGAGGCGATCCCAATTCAATCAATGACGGTCGAATAATAAAACTGGTGCTCAATCGGGGGCTTGGGGAATAAATGCGACTGTAAGGGTGCTCTCAGATGAAGAAGTCGAAGAAGAAGATGTTTTTGTTGATAAGATGTGACCCGGCCCGTTTAATGAAAAAAATAAAACGCACGACGTGTACTTTTGAAGTACACGACGTGTACTTGCCCATACCGACCCCCGCATTAGGCGGTCTCCAGGTCACCACACACGACCGTGTGAAAGGCCGCTACACGACCAGCACACGACTACCCACAGCGACCGAGTACACGAAATGTACTTATAAAGTACATGGCGTGTACTTCAAAATTTTCCAAAATTTCCTATTTTTCTCAAAAACACCAAAAAAAGAAAAAAATAAATAAAAAGAAGATCCATGTTCTTACAACGGGCATTGATTTTCAAGAGAAATTTTGATTTTTCAAGTATAATGGATAAGTCATTTTTATAACCAGGATTCAGAATCACGTATTTATAATTTAAACACATCAAAATGAAGTTTTTAGATGGGGAATGAGCTTTGGGTGGAGTCTTGGGGGATCATAAGAGTCTTGGAGAGCTCAAGGTGGTTATTGCAACCTTGGATGCAGTAAACCACCGACTAGCCGGTGGGTCTTTTGGGAGGAAAATTACATCCCCCCCTCGAGTTTAAGAGGGGTCCCCCCATCTTTTCCTTCAATTTTGTTTGTGAAAGTCGGTTGACCCCTACCCTTAACCTCCTCCCTTCCCCCTTTGTTTTGGAGTGATTTTAGATGTGTTTATTGGTGATTCTCAATAAGTCTCATCCTCTGCCAAACTCCGTTGATCTCCTATTCTATTTTTTCTAATTTAGGTTTATCTCATTCAGGTTTTTGTTGGAAATTCCACTAGATCATGGTGGAATCACCTAATTCTCCTGGGGCCTTTGTTCAACCTTGATAGAGGGTGTCCTGGGGCAGTGATTGCCCATGGTGGCTTGACATTTTGTTAAGGTATGGTGTCGTATTGAATTTTCTTGGGTTTTTAATTAAAATTGTCTTAAATTAACTATGGAATCGCACCAAATGTTAGGGATTTGGCCCGAGATGGTACCAGGCATCCTTAGAGGACCTCCTGCGGGTTGTTGGCCATGTTCTAACATGACGGGGTCACTGGTGAGTAAAACGATGATTATTCCCCTTTTGGGTTAAATTGATTATAAATGTTATAATTAATTAATTTTTGTTGTTTGGAATTGTTTGGAACAATCTAGGGGATCAGGTGTTGATGCAAGCTTATAATGGATATCATCTGTCACACCCTAACCATAGTTTTTCTTTTCTTTTATTCCTTTCTTGGTGATCAATATTTTGGATGAGGTTTGGGTCAAGTTTCCTGTAAGAGTTTTTGAGTTTTGGAGGTTTTAGGTGAGTTTTGGCCTTGTTCATGGTTAGTGTGCATGATTTGAGGGAAACCGTGCAGTTGGTTAAGGGTGAGGGTGTTTTCAATTTAATTTTTTCTTGCATGGCCTGAGCATAGTTTGGTTCAATCCATGTGAGGCCAAAGAGTAATTGTCCATCCTCTTGGGTGGTGTCTAAGGCAAGGTGCATGACTTGCGCATGGTTTGAAGAAACCGTGCGACAAGCATGTAGGATGAATCTGTCAAATGATAGAGTTTAGTTTCATGGTTGGTGCATGATTTCCCAAACCATGAGGCCATCCCATGCGAGTTTCCTCTTTAAAAAGTTGAGATTATGACTTTTCCCCTCTTTAGTTTTAAACCCAATTCCGGATTCTCCTCCCCTATTCAGTTTTGTCTCATGAAAGGGCCCCCAAACCCTCATCCCTTTGGCTCTCCTTGGATCCCTGGTGCTACTCCTTTAAATCTAGGTGAGTTTCTTTGGAATTTTTGGTGTCCCCCCCTCTCCTCTCATTTCTCTCTTGGTTTCCTCGTCTTTCTTGGTTGGATTCTCTCTTGGTCAAACCCTAGGGTAGAGGGTTGATGTTTGAATTGTGTTTCTTTGATGATAGGGTGTGCAGTTAGCTCCCTGGACTTTATTCTTCCTCCTTAAAGAGTTTTGTCACATTCGCACACCATTGAGGTAGGTGTTGTTGAAATAGTGGGTGCCCTAGAAATAACTATTCAATGTTTTTGATTACCAGTGTATGTCTTTTGATCACGTACTTTGATGCAAGACAAAAACCATGATGTTGAAATCGTGGTGAGGTAGTTTGTGTTGGGTGAATCGTTGATGACATGGCATTGTATGAATGGTCAGGAAAGGATTTGTCGCTTCCGGTTGATGGAAGTAATATATCTCAAACCATGTTGATAAGGATGGTAGTACCTTAATAAAACCCTGGTCATGGTAGTCGAGGGTAAATCCGTCCAGTTAGATCAACAATTAATAAAGTAAGAAAAGGATGATGACACATGTGTGCGTCCTATTTTAAGATATATTAAAGACAAAGAGATTATATCACACAATACATGTTCGTAGGTTGGTTTTCACTCCTGTGATAATCATTATCTCTTTAGGGGCCATGATGGGTTGCTAGATCTCGATCTTGGTCTATGAATAATATTCACTACTATCGAGATAAGCGCCTAGTGGGTCACACACAATAGTATATTCAAGAATCTATCTTATTCAGTAGAATATGAGTTTTGGACATGGTGGGCCCCACCACTAAGGTCCGGGATTTGTCAAAGGAGATACGTTCACCAGTGTAATAAATAAAGTCACATTATTCAAGTTAAGAATAATGAGTATTGAATTTATTTAATGTATTTACAAGTTTCAAGTAAATACATGGAAACATATTAATTGAATAAATGTTATAAATATATAAGATTCAATTAATATTTATGGGAATTACAGGTTGAGTTAATGACTCATTTATTATCACGTAATATATTTATTATATTACAAGAGAGTGATAATAATATTTATGACTCAGATTAGTAGTCATAACATGTCATTAATAGTGCGTTGAGTATTCGGGGGCTGGAGAGGCAATATCGGGTATTTTAATTACACACTATAAATAGAGGAGAAGAGGGATTTTCTAGGGACTATTCATGGTCTCTCTCTCTCTCTACTTCTCTCTTCAATATTCTAAAGAGAGAGGCTTTGGATCCAAGGATCTAAGATCGAGCTCTCTCTCAAGCATCGCAAGTGAAGTGATGTGGTGATCATCAGAGCGTCAAAAGCGTTGTTGGATCTCCATGCCAGCATCCGGAATTCGATGATCGGTGATTCCACAGATTTATAGAAGCACATGTGGACGATCTTGAGGAATTTGGCTTCAGATTGTTTGAGCAGCGATTTCCAACAATGAGAAACCTCATGTGTGAATTCGGATCTAAACCAGGTATTTTATTGTTTTATTTTTGTGCTTAAAACTCTTCACATGTGATTCTCAGCTTAAACCGAGAAGCTGTTCACGGACATCAACAAGATTACGTCGATCGTTGGTGGAAATTTTAAAATCCCACCATTATGGGATTCCACTGTCTGTCTGGTTCCTCCAAGTGGTATCAAAGGCTTGTGTGTTGATTTTAAGTCAAAATAAATTAAATTTTCATTAATCCTTATAGAGGGCGTCGTTACGATCCCAACGCCATAGACAAATTTTCAATCCGACCTTGGATGACCAAGTTATGGTCATCCAAAATTTTAAATACAGATTGAAATTGTTGCTGTGAGTTTTCATCTATATGTTTTTCCGATGAATCCCACTAAATTGGTCAGATTTCACATCACCATAATAGTATTTTCCAGTAAGGTTTATTAATGATTATTATTATAACAATTTTATTATTATTATAATAATAGTTTGATAATAATAATAATTTTATTATTATTATATTTTATTATTATAATATTTTTATTTTTTATAGTCTAAATATAGACTTAGAAAAACTTTTGCTTAATTTTTTTTTGATTTGGGTGTGATTTTTCCACCATAGTGGGTGTTTTTTTTAAAAAAAGGGGGAGGGAGGCGAGACCTACTTTACAGGTCTTGACAAAAAAAGAGTGTACACTATTGGGGGCCGAGCGGCCCCCCACCCTATTTTCCTCCGCCGCACAACAATGGCCAGCTACCCCCTTGGCCGCCGTGAGGGACCCCAGGCTGCACCACCTCCGGTCGACGCTCCGAACTAGCCTCCTTCGTCAGGTGCACCCAGCTCTGACCCGATGAGCTTGTCCCTCTCCTTGGCGCTGCTAGGTTGGCCACCACCTGCTTCCCAGATGCCTCCCCTGCCTCCTCCCTATTACAGGCACCCCGCGCCTCGCCAGAGTCCTCCAAGATTCCCTTTATTGGTTCGGCCGACTACTTAGCCGACCCCTGTACAGCTCGCCACCACCTCCTGCTTGAAACTCCTCTTATCCGGCGACCTCGGTGCCTCGGTCCCAGCCACCTCCACCCAGACCGCCCCCTTGTTGGAACTCAAGTGGCCGACGCCCAGCGTCCACACAACATTGCCTAACCTGACCACCCTCCTGCTCGCGGAGGTGCCCCGCTGATTGTCCCACTTGCTCCGCTGGAGCCAGAATTGGCCCGTCATCCGCCCTCCGGCCTCCCATTGCCGATCTGGCCTCCTTCCTGGTGCCTCCCCATGTCGCCCAGCTCCTATCGCATGACCACACCACAAAACCAGGCCTCCCTCAGTCCTCCCCCTCGACTGAGCTGCCTGCAACGATGACCCCCGCCCACGAGAAGGTTACTGCCGATCCCCGCCTTACCCACCTCGTCAGACCGGGTGTCAAGACTTCTATCGGCACTGACTCCATCGAGCAATCCAGATCCAGCAATACATAACACCACTGTGATTCCCGTCAGCACCCAATGTAACTCCCCGACCCCAGTTACCCAGAGTTTGTGCATTATTACATAACATTGACATGATCACAAAAGATCAAGTCTCGAAATACCGATTAGTTTAGTAGCCTTGGAATCACTAGATACATTCATAAAGTTTACATTACATCATGAAATGGAAAATTACTACAACATTGTTTCCATAGACAACACTGAGATCCCATAGTCTATCCCTGCAGGTCAGTCATAAAATACTTCTTCACAACCTGGTAAAAGTAAAACATAGAAAGGGGTGAGCTCAGATGCTCAGTAAGGATAACAATATAGCGAAAATTTTTATAAGTAAGCATAAACATTTAAGGCAATGTATAACTAAAACAAAATCCTTTTAAACTTGAACTTCAACATAACATGGAAAAAATAAAATGAAATAATTCCATTTACTTATTAACATGGATATTCTACTAGACTAATAATCACATGCAATATCAATAACCACTTTCATAATGATGGAATTCATAATGTGAGACTATCATAACCACATAGTCAAGGCCTCGTGCCAAAACTACAAATAAGATTTTGTCAAGGCCTTGTGCAAAGACACTAGTTTGTCTCATGAGACCTACCGATGCATCGAGGAGCTATAGCGGGCTCCACCCATCACTTACTAAGTCCAATGCATTCCTCATATGAACAGGTTTAAACATAACATAAACATTCGTATTAAAACTAGCATACGAAATGTCATACTTTCCCCATAAACCATGAATGGTATAAAAATAACACATCCACAGTCAAACATATCACAAAAACTTCAATACATTATGGAAGTTTTGTATCATAATAAATAAACTTCAAATAAGATTAAAATACATCAAAGGATTTTTACATAGATGAAATAAAAACTATTTGAGAGAAATATCTCTTTTTTTGAAATCATTGAAAAGTCACACATTTATAAAGGAAGTAATTTAAAAGATATTTTTGAATCAAAGTGTCCCATACCACTTTGAAACTTTTGAAAAGAAATATAATTTCAAAAAATCAATGTCTATATAAATAAATCCTTAAAATAATTTTGAAAACCTGGACATTAATTAAAAATATTTAGAAAGATAAATCTTTAAAACATTTAAAATCTTGATCTTGATAAAGAGTACCTTTCACAAATTCTTAAAATATTCATTTTGAAATAATTTAAAAGTCACATAATTATAAAATAAAACATTTACTTTAAAAATATTCTTATAAGATTGTAAGGTAAGATTCGATGATTTTATAATGGTAGAAAATAGACGCACCCGCCGTATAAGTTAAAAAAAATACATTCTTACCATAATTTTGTCTAAAAGATTAAAAAGGACCTTGTTTGGAAAATGATGGAAAGATTATTTTATAAACATCTTATAAAAAGTCAACAAGGGTATAAATGACTTTAACCCATAGTCTATAAAATAGTAATAATGATTTGAAATACATTTTTAAGAAACATGGATGTGGATGATAAAAGGTCCCATTAGATAATTATGTATAAACAACCTCGGATAATGAAGAGATTGTGAAATAAAACCTTACCTTGTAATTTTCCTTGGTTGAGGGTAGGTTAAACTCCTGTATAATGGTGAAATAATTGTTATTAAATTATACAAGAATCATATACATTAATATGATATCATATATGATCTTTTAACATTGCTTTGTTAATAATATCTTAGTATTATTTTCGTTTCGGGTGTTAACTTACTTGTTTTCTTTTATATGTTTTGTTACATAAGACGTGTTTGTTATTGATAGGTTGTATCTTATTCATATCCAGAATGATATTAAGTCTTTAAACATTATTTTTAACCTTCAAATGAAAATTATTCTTGAATGGATACGATAAGGAATGAATCTCATCGCGTTCGTGGAGACGGTAGTCCGCATAAGCGACAATATCATTATTTTGATATTAAAATAATATATAATTGGATGGTGTATCATATATACATAATAATTATCATGTTATATTTATTATTTACATCAATTACACATCATTATTATACCCATCCAAATAATAATGTATTGAATAACAATTACACCACGACGTAGAGACGGTAGGCCGTACGTACGCACGTATGGTGACATGTCATTCAAGGGATGGATAGAATACTGAATATGGTTGTACCATATTTATAATAACATCATAGTATATATGAGATACTTGAGTTATTATTTTATAATGTAAATAACAAATAAAGAATAAGTTGAAGAAGAAAGGAACTTGAAAGAGGGTGGTGAAAACATTACCTCTTCTTCGGGTTCTTCCTTTTGATTTGATCAAAAGGGATCCTTAGGATGGCTTTCTGACTAAAGGAAGTCCTCTAGTATGAAGTGAGGAAATTTTAGAGAATATTTGGGCAGGGGTTGGCCGAACAAAAAGGCTTTGAGGGTATGAATTTGAGAGAAGGGGGAGTGCCCTTTTATAAGAGGGGTGAGGGGCACCTTAAGAAAAGCTAGAAATATTATTTTATAATAAATTCATATTCGGTTTATAATGGCTAAAAAGTGGATTATTTAAAGTCTAAGGTGGGGATAGGTCTAAAACAACTCAACCAATAGGTTTTATATAGGTTTGGGTCACTATATTAACTTTATCTTTTTGATTTAACTCTTAGTTAAATAGTTTGACATTTACCACGTCTCTTTGTATTTTTATATTATATAGTTAATAAACTTACTATAAACTTTCAAGAGACCCCCAAGTGGTCCATTTAAAATACACCTATCATTATTTAAGTCCTTTAGCCAAAATTTAGATTTTTAATAATAGAATATCAATTAATAATATAATATTTGTTTTAAAAACTCATTTATGTCAATTTTGACACTATTCAATAATTGATTTTTTTTAAAGTCTTAAAAACTTTATTAATTCGAATAAAATTCATTTAAGCAATCCTAACATGTCATTTTAACCAATAAAATTAGTTTATGTAATTAAAACTTTCAAATTATATTTATTTTAACATTTATAATACAAATTATTTGATTCTTTCATTAATAAGGAAAATGCTGCATCATTATTGTGTCATTAATAAATTTAATTATTCAATGTCTAAAAATTATAAATAAAATACCATGATGTAGGAAATATTTTTATATTTCTAATTAATATTTATAGTCTAAAAGATAACATATATAACCCTATGTAAAAATTGTTTTGCTAAAAGATATATGCTTTTGTTATTTTTGTATTTACTTTAACTTAATTAATATAAAGTGTCTGTATCACTTACAAGTGGCTCCATGGAGTCCCAAAATCGACTCAAATATTCTCATGGTCGGACATGTATCAACAAATAGGGTTAGTACACGTTTTAGGGTAAATTAATATTATTATAATATTATTTTTACCCTTATTTGCCGGATTTACCCTTTAACCATGATAAATAAAATATTTACCGAAGTAATTATTCAAAATGTATAAAAATAAGAGTTACCTATTTACAAAATTTGTACATCCTGATTCCATATATGGAATCCATTTTTCCAAATTCAAATCACAAAAGTGGCATAAATTAATTTAAAATTAATTCCCACTGTCAAAACAAAAAGCGCGTTTTTAAGAAATAATAACTATCAAAAGATTGACACTTGATTATGTCCAGTTTAAATGTGGAATTATATCCAATGACCAAAATTGGATTAAATGGTAAAAATATAATCTAATTATACTTTAAAATCACTCAAATTCATAATTTATCACTATTAATTATTTCGATTAAAAAAGTTGTTTTTAATTAAAATTTAGTAATTTTCATTATTCATCAAATTATGAAAGTTATCAGAAAAGTACCAAAAATTCACCCTAATATAATTTCGATATTCCTAATCCAAAAATGAAGTCCATTTTGAAAGATAAAATTTATAAAATTTCAAAAAGTGGGTATTACTATTCATAACAGCTAGTTTGATTAGTTGTGGTGTGTGTTAGAATTCAAAGTTGCATACAACACACGCTACTATATTATTCAAAGAGAAGCATATTGTGGAAGCTTGGGGTGTTACGTTCTCCCTTCCTTCAATAAATTTTGTCCTCACAATTTGAAATTGTTCTTCAAAAATAAAAGGTTGAAAATAGAAAATATCTTTGTGGGAAAACCCACATCAGAAATTGGGTTAATAAAATTTAGTCTTAATAAGAGGAAAAGATAAATGAAAGGGTCACCACCAAATTATGATCTAAATTTGGAGAACATTGGTGGAAATTATAGACACATAATTAGAGGAAAAACGTAAATATTTATAGGGAGTGATTGAGGTCATCAGTCACAAACAATTGTAGAATTGAGGGCCTCAAAGCCATCAATCTATGATGATTTAAAATATCATTGGTTCAACAAAACATAAGGTATTAGGATAACACATTTTTGGTTTTAAGATCCCTTACCTAATGTTTAATAATTAGTTTCTTCATATAATAAGAGAAATATATATATATATATATATATATACTTGATATGTAGAGTTTCATCCTTCAACTAATTTCTACCACAAACCCATCTTTCACTCCAAAATATAATAGAACTCAAAAATATTATATTTATCCTAATCCTATAAGGATCCAAACATTAACACATACCATTAAAATGAAGAAAAATACTTTGTAATGACCAGGGACTTCCTGTAGGCTAGTTGTAGGTAATAAAGGTCCGTCACACTATGGTTGTAGGTTCGATTCCTGCAGCTTTGTCCGACACGACGGGTTATCGCCCGACCTACAGGTTGTCCTTTTCCTAAAACTATAGTATCATAATATTCCAAAAATTGATCATAAGAATTGTTTTAACCTTAAACAATACTATCAAAAGTTTAACTTAATCCACTCCAAACATTATAGTTATCCAAAGTACCTCTGTCCAGACTCTCTGTAAAAGGTATCTAAATTCCAAAATCAATTGTCACATCAGATTCCCAAGACAAAGTAAAGTTTATCTTATTGTCACATACTGAAAATATGACTACCTTAGTCATATTAAATACTTAATGAAAACAACAAGTACTGTAGTACAATCCTTATATATATCACATTATTCTTATAACCAGAATATAATCCTTGAGTCCAAAAACACAAATACATTAATTATTCCACTTCAACTATAGTAACAACATAAGATTTAACTTGATCCCTTGGCCTTTTCTTAGGTAATTTTCCTTGGAGCTTAAGGACTTCATTTTCATAATTCCCTATTTCTCTACAATTGTAGCATTCAACATTGACAACCTCTTTCTTTCCCTTGCAATCATGAGCCTGGTGACCTTTTTCTCCACATTTGTAACAAACTCCAATTCCTTTTAGGAAAGTACCAGGGTGTTTCTTCCCACAATTATCACATAATGGAAAATCATTCTTTCCCTTTTTTACTTTATCTGTCTCTTTCTCCACCATTCTCTTCTTCTCTTGCTTTACTTTATTGTCATAAGATTTAGAGAATTCCTTTTCTGTCTTTATAGCACATGAGACAATGTCTTCGTATGATGAGAAGGATTGTGAGACTAATGATCAACAGAGAAATGGTTTTAACCCATCAAAGAAACGATCAATCTTACTCCTCGAGTTACGTATATAATCTGCCGCATGCCTCGCTAACCTTGTAAAGTTAGTTTCATACTTTGCGACATTTTCATCCTCCTTTTTCCTCAGACTGAGAAATTGCCTTTCCATATCTACTCGATGGTCATGAGGAAAGTATTTTTCTAATAAAATCTCTTTAAACTCCCTCCATTCCATACTTGATACTTATTCACATCCTTTGTGTTTTGAATTAATGACCACTATTGATCAGCATCTCCAGTGAGGCGGTAAAATACCATGATAACCTTTTCCCTTTCACTACTCCCCAAAGCCTGCAATATTTTCTCTAGGGAACTTATCCATTGCTCATCTACTAGTGTATTTGTACCCCCATTGAATGTTGGTGGTTGTTGCCTCATGAAGTGATCTAACATTGATCCTCCACGTTGTGGATCGGGGTGCTCCATACGGGTAAGGTTATTATTCATAACCTGAGTGAGTTGTTCCAGTATGGTGATTAGCTAATCAACACCAGTTGCATCACCAGCTCTACTATAATTATCTTGAGCAGGAGGGCAATCCCAACTTGGAGTGCGTGTATTGATGCTGTTTCCATTCCTTCCACTAGGCGCCATTTTTACACAACGACATAAACTAGATCAGCTTATGAATAAAAATACATAATTCCATACTTGTAAAACACTTAACATAAATTGAACTATTTATGGATATAATCCATAATCACAAAAATGTTTTCTTTGAGGTGGTATATACTCATAAACCCTTCATAGTGGTTTGTAAATAAAACGAGAATTATCCTAAGCATATCCCCCGGGAGTGTCGTAACCAAGAGTGCAGCAAGGCCCGTTGTCGTGCACCAGTTCCTGTTCGAGTCTAGCTCAAAGCGGTATTTTCGGGTTTTACCCCTAGGTACATCTGTGCCAGTTCCGCCTCTACCCACTCGTATCCAGACAGTAATGTATTGCTTGGAAAAATCACAAAATATCTACAATACCAAAATTCTAGGAAGTTATTCTATACTAATCCTCAAAGTCTATCTTAGGGCTATGTGCTCTAATCAGAGTTTATCTAAATCTAGCTTCCAAGGTTTGTACTAAACTTCCTATGATACCAACCGTAACGCCCTGACCCCAGTTATCCAGAGTCAGTGCATTATTACATAACATTGACATGGTCACAAAATATCAAGTCTCGAAAGACCGATTAGTTTAGTATCCTTGGAATCACTAGATACATTCATAAAGTTTACATTACATCATGAAATAGAAAAATACTAAAACATTGTTTCCATAGACAACACTGAGATCCCATAGTCTATCCCTACAGGTCAGTCATAAAATACTTCTTCACAACTCGGGAAAAGTAAAACATAGAAATGGGTGAGCTCAGATTCTCAGTAAGGATAACAATATAGCGGAAACTTTCATAAGTAAGCATAAACATTTAAGGCAATGTATAACTAAAACAAAATCCTTTTAAACTTGAACTCCAACATAAAATAGAAAAAATAAAATGAAATAATGCCATTTACTTATTCACATGGATATTCTACTAGTCGAATAATCACATGCAATATCAATAACCACTTTCATAATGATGGAATTCATAATGCCAGACTATCATAACCACATAGTCAAGGCCTCGTGCCAAGACTACAAATAAGATTTTTTCAAGGCCTTGTGCCAAGACACTAGTTTGTCTCATGAGACCTACCGATGCATCGAGGAGCTATAGCGGGCTCCACCCATCACTTACTAATTCCAATGCATTCCTCATATGAACAGGTTTAAACATAACATAAACATTCGTATTAAAACTAGCATACTAAATGTCAATACTTTCTCCATAAACCATAAATGGTATAAAAATAACACATCCACAGTCAAACATATCACAAAAATTTCAATATGGTATGAAAGTTTTGTATCATAATAAATCAACTTCAAATAAGCTTAAAATTCATCAAAGGATGTTTACATAGATGAAATCAAAACTATTTGAGAGAAATATATATTTTTTCTGAAATAATTGAAAAGTCACACATTTATAAAGGAAGTAATTTAAAAGAGATTTTTGAATCAAAGTGTCCCATACCACTTTGAAACTTTTGAAAAAAAATATCATTTCAAAACATTCATGTTAATACAAATAAATCCTTAAAATAATTTTGAAAACATAGACATTAATTAAAAATATTTAGAAAGATAAATCTTTAAAACATTTAAAATTCTGATCTTGATAAAGAGTACCTTTCACAAATTCTTAAAATATTCATTTTAAAATCATTTAAAAGTAACATAATTATAAAATAAAACATTTACTTTAAAAATATTCTTATAACCTTGTAAGGTAATCTTCGATGATTTTATAATGGCGGAAAATAGCCGCACCTGCTGTATAAGTTAAAAAAAAGACATTCTTACCATAATTTTGTCGAAAAGGTTAAAAAGGACCTTGTTTGGAAAACGACGGAAAGGTTCCTTTATAAAAATATTATAAAAATTCAAAAAGGGTATAAATGACTTTAACCCGTAGTCTATAAAATATTAATAATGATTTGAAATACATTTTTAAGAAACATGGATGTGGATGATAAAGAGGTCCTAGTAGATAATTATGTATAAACAACCTCGGATAATGAAGAGATTGTGAAATAAACCCTTAACTTGTACATTTCCTTGGTTGAGGGTAGGTTAACCTCCTATATAATGGTGAAATAATTTTTATTAAATTTTACAAGAATCATATACATTAATATGATATCATATATGATCTTTTAACATTTCTTTGTTAATAATATCTTAGTATTATCGTCGTTTTGGGTGTTAACTTACTCGTTTTCGTTTATATGTTTTGTTACATAAGCCATGTTTGTTTTTAATAGGTTGTATCTTATTCATATACAGAATTATATTAAGTCTTTAAACATTATTTTTAACCATAAAATGAAAATTATTCTTGAATGGATACGATGGGGAATGAATCTCATCGCGTTCGTGGAGATGGTAGTCCACACAAGAGACAATATCATTCTTTTGATATTAAAATAATATATAATTGGATGGTGTATCATATATACAGAATAATTATCATGTTAAATTTATTATTTACATCAATTACACATCATTATTATACCCATCCAAATAATAATGTATTGAATAACAATTACAACACGAAGTGGAGACGGTAAGCCGTACGTACGCACGTATGGTGACATGTCATTCAAGGGATGGATAGAATAATGAATATGGTTGTACCATATTTATAATAATATCATAGTATATAGGATATACTGAAGTTATTATTTTATAATGGAAATAACAAATAAAGAAGAAGTTGAAGAAGAAAGGAACTTGAAAGAGGGTGGTGAAAACATTACCTCTTCTTCAGGTTCTTCCTTTTGATTTGATCAAAATGGATCCTTAGGATGGCTTTATGACTAAATTAAGGCCTCTAGGATGAATTGATTAAAGTTGAGAGAATATTTGATCAGGGTTTGGCCGAACCAAAAGGCTTTGAGGGTATGAATTTGAGAGAAGGGGGAGTTCCCTTTTATAAGAGGGGTGAGGGGCACCTTAGGAAAAGCTAGAAATATTATTTTATAATAAATTCATATTCAGTTTCTAATGGCTCCAAAGTTGATTATTTAAAGTCTAAGGTAGGGATAGGTAAAAAAAACTCAACTAATAGGTTTTAGACAGGTTTGGGTCACTATATTAACTTTATCTTCTTGATTTAACTCTTAGTTAAATAGTTTGACATTTACCATGTCTCTTTGTATTTTTATATTATATAGTTAATAAAATTACTATAAACTTTATAGAGACCCCCAAGTGTTCCATTAATAATACACATATAATTATATAAGTCCTTTGGATGAACCTTAGATTTTTAGGAATATAATATCAATTAATAATATAATATTTGTTTTAAAAACTCATTTATGTCAATTTTGACACTATTTAATAATTGATTTTTGTTAAAGTCTTAAAAACTTTATTAATTCGAACCAAATTCATTTAAGAAATTATAACATGTAATATTAACCAATAAAATTAGTGTATGTCATCAAAACTTTCAAATTATATTTATTTTAACATTTATAATACAAATTATTTGATTCTTTCATTAATAAGGAAAATACTGCATCATTATTGCATCATTAATAAATTTAATTATTCAATGTCTAAAAATTATAAATAAAATACCATTATGTAGGAAATATTTTTAGATTTATAATTAATATTTATAGTCTAAAAGATAACGTATATAACCCTATGTAAAAATTGTTTTTCTAAAAGATATATGCTTATGTCATTTTTGTATTTACTTTAACTTAATTAATATAAAGTGTCCATATCACTTACAAGTGGCTCCATGGGGTCCCAAAATTTACCCAAAGATTCTCATAGTCGGACATGTTTCAAAAAATAGAGTTAGGACACGTTTTAGGGTAAATTAATATTATTATAATATTATTTTTTACCCTTATTTATCGGATTTACCCTTTAACCATGGTAAATAAAATATTTACCGAAGTAATTATTCAAAATGTATAAAAATAAGAGTTACCTATTTAAAGAATTTGTACATCCTGATTCCAAATATGGAATCCATTTTTTCAAATTCAAGACACGGAAGTGGAAGAAATTAATTTAAAATTAATTCCCACTGTCAAAACAAAAAGCGTGTTTTTAAGAAATAATAACTATCAAAAGATTGACACTTGTTTATGTCCAGTTTAAATGTGAAATTATATCCAATGACCAAAATTGGATTAAATGGTAAAAATATAATCTAATTATACTTTTAAATCACTCAAATTCATAATTTATCACTATTAATTATTTTGATTAAAAAAGTTATTTTTAATTAAAATTTAGTAATTTTCACTATTCATCAAAATATGAAAGTTATCAGAAAAGTACAAAAAATTCACCCTAAGATAATTTTGATATTCCAAATCTAAAAATGAAGTCCATTTTGAAAGATAAAATTTATAAAATTTCAAAAAGTGGGTATTACTATTCATAATGGCTAGTTTGATTAGTTGTGGTGTGTGTTAGAAATCGAAGTTGCGTACAACACATACTACTGTATTATTCAAAGAGAAGTGTACCATGGAAGCTTGGGGCGTTACATGCAAAATAGGTTCAGACAGGTCTGCTCAGCCCGGTATAGGCTTGGGCAAACCTACCCAGCTCAGAAAACCCTGCACGAGGTCGGTACAGCCTGGACTAGGCCCGCGTGAGTTCGTTCCGACCCGCACACGCCCTGCTCGAAGTTTGGGGGGCCAAGTGTTTTTTATTTAATCCAAAATTAATCAAAACAATTAATTTAGTTACAATTGACAATTAAATTAGTTAAATATTAATTTTTGGTTTAATAATTTAATGTGGCCTAATTAATTTAATTTGATGTTTAAATTAATTAATTAATTTAATTTTTAGTTTTAAAATTAAATTAATTAAATGGGACCAAACAATGTATATATATTGAATTAAAATTAGAGTGGAATTTTAATTCAATAAAATAATGCCCCCCAAGTCTATTTTTAATTTAAGTTTAATTTAATTCTGCATTTATTTAATATACGCGAGTTTAATGCGTATATGACTGATCATGATTCTGAGACCATCCCATGTTTTTCTGTTGCATTTTATTTAATTTATATAATTATTGCATGTTGGTTCTGTAATAATTAGTTTAATTAATTAAAAGGCGATCTGTGTATCATCTCTGAATCATTATATGTATAAGGGCTTATGCATCCATTCCTGAGTTGTATATTTACTCCCGAGACCCCCTCTCCTGTGTGCAATTATTTTTGTATAATGATGAGATTAGCAATGATGCAGTTTGTGCCAAGTGATGGCGACGCACCATACATGAGCTTTTGTACTGGATGAGCTGATGATGCATTTCGAGTTGCAAGTGAAGTGACACAAGGTATTACCCCTAGGGTCTAGATTGGTGTGTTATTTAGTCAACGGATCAACCATTAGTACTGGCTCATGATCAGGTTATCATTTTGTTTTGCATGATTTATTATTTTTGTGAATGTGTAGTTAATGCACGATCACATAGAATAATAATAAACAAGCATACAAGACAAAATGAATATGTAACGCGATGAATTTTTCTATTTCATGCATGGTTAGTTGTGAGTGCGATCACATAGTACGTGCTTAAAAAAACAGAAAATGATTTATTTCGTCACATTAAAAAATTATAAAACCCTCAAAGTTATATTAAGTCATAACCGCCTTCAGTCATTCGAATTTGGACAAAACTGGGTGTTTGGGGTGCAGTCATACCATAGATGAGGGTGCCTCTTACTACCCGGGAGTCCTTACAAGAGTGGTGGGTTGACTTAACTAAAGTGCTAGTAAGGATTATTCATAGATAACTTGCTATAATTTTAGAGTCAAGTGTTGAGTCAATAAATTTTCAATTTTAGAAGCTGAGACTTCACTCAATAGATCAAGGAACCACAAATTCATGTGGTTGGCCAGCCAAAAGTTTACCTTGAACCCTCCAAGTAGTGGCGTAGCCATAAATTGTAGACTATGGGGGGTGGTTCCGGGATTCTTACCATTAGAATACTCTAGCGACAAAGTATTCTGATTCTAGCACAGAGGGTTCCTAAAATTTGATAAAAATAGCGGGAGATATTTAATTATTTAATTAATTAATAAAAAATGTCTAAACCGGTAATCCAGATAAAAAGTATTAATTTTCTAAAATTTATTTTTATAATAAAATGAAAAATTATAGCAGAAGTTTAAACTGCGATAAATATTGGACAAAGTAAATGTCCTCACTGACAAGAGTATCTAAGAATAATACAGGTGCGTGCACATAGTACTATGATATAAGAAACTCAAGGTGCCAGTGTCCCCAACACCTGTTAAACTACCTCAAGAAGTGAGGGTGAAATTGCTTATATGAGACTAATGTACAAAGCATATGATGGTTATGTCATTATGCTTTCATCAACGTCTAATGTTATTTGCGATCGCTACATCAGGACATGGATGATAAAACATAAAGTCTCATCTTCGAGATGTTTTTAAGGAGAAAGCAAAACAATGATATGAATAAGGATATGGTTACACCGGCATGTGTAAATTGAAAGATGGATCGAGATCTTTAAATGGATCCCTTTCTCATATCATTTTCACCCATTTACTCAAGTTTTGTTTTAAGTTATAATGTGAACAAGTATTGAGTAAACGTTTCATTACCTATTTAGGTAAGGTTTTCCAAGTGAATAAGAATATCAAAGACAATTTTATTTTTAATTCTTATGGTGAATAAATTGAAAGATAAGGCAAAAGGACAAAAGGCAAGTAATTCCAATGGAACATTCACAATGTCCTTCAATGAATGAGGTATTAACAAAGGTTATTTTCATTTCATATTATAAAATAAAACAATGGAATTTTAAAAGCAATAAATTGAATTAAAGAGCAATTTACCCACTTTTTCTTCAAAAATATTAATCAATTATAATGCTTTAGTTTTACTACTTGGGTATTAAATACAATATGCTGGTGACATATGTGTATTATAATACGACAACGAAGTAAGTATATAAATATTACTAGAATTCAGGTATATTCTCTAAGTGGTCGAGAAAGGGTGATACCTAGGCCAATGGTAAGAAGTAAACGACTTCCTAATTTCCAAGGGAAAGATTCATGTAGAACTATTATTGAGTATAAATTAAACATTAATACCATGTGTCCTTGGACACAAGGAGAAATTATTCCAGGTTTAGGAATTAATGTTGTTTAATACTCAACTTATAGTTTAGTCACACTTGAATTATAGGCAATACTTTATGAATATAAAATGTAAGACTTATACCCAGTTATGGAAAACTAATTCTTTGTCAAGCCAAACTAAAAGTGGACATCAAGAAGATACCTAGTATGGTATTTAGGCTTAGCACAGATAAATACTTTTGGTATTATCGATATCTTTAGTTTGGACAAAGGAACCTTTAGAAATAAAGGTATGTCACAAATCTTTTGGAAATAGTTCAATAAGTGAACGTGAACTATTACAAGGGTAAAATAGAGGTATATACTTCATAATATTCCTTTAGATTAATTAAGGAATAATAAATTAAAGTATTTTCATGGTTAGAAGATATTAGTTGATTCAGATCGACATATCGAAGAATATCTTGATCGATCATTCATCGATCATGATAATGTAGCGCAGAGTAATTCCTAAATGAACATTACCTTATATACACCACGATATTGATGTTAATAATGAGGATCGATGACGAAGTCTTACATGTTAACATTGATCAACAAAATGTAGCATGGATTAATTCCTAAATGCACATTTTATACGTCAGAGTCATGATGTATGGAGTATCAATGTTACAACCAACAACAACTTCCATTATATTTCATGAAATGATTTTCAAATAACAGAGATATCCCACAACCATATTCCAACTATAATGACAAATGAATATCATATGAGTCATAATCTAATGTAAATATATTATTTCCTAAGGAAATGTGTTTGGATGCAAAGAATTTGGACATAAACAAACTTGTATAAAGAAAAAACGCATTGTGCATATTTTATAATCATACTAACGATTTCTTAGGATGTTACAAAAATTCATAAGATAGAAAAGATGTAGTGAAGTGATAGACCATGATTCTATAAAAGGGTGCAATTATCTATTAGAGATAGTGGGAGAAAGAATGACTTGATCTTAGTCAATGCTTCAGATGCACAAATAGTTGGCATAGAAACTAGTTCCACTAGAGCATGTGGAACAAAGTATGTTCCAGAGGCACATACTGCGTAAGAAGAATAAAACCATGGTGATGGTTTATATATTCACTGTGTCTGGTGATCAAATATTCATTGTGCATAATATTTCCTACAAGTAAGGAGTGTGTGGAAATTAGCTAAGATTGACAAGGCAAATAAAAATTCAATAATGGATTTCATGTATCAAATTACAAAGGGGATTATAAATTGAATACTGTGGTGGGTATTCAAGTGAGTTGATACATGGATGGTACAAGCACGGTACCGATAAGGGTTGATTGGTTATATAAAGTTGGTATACCTAAATCCATTAGAATTTTACTTGCCATAGCTGATTTCTACAATCATTATATTAATCATTTGATGTCATGACCAACAATCATGTATGGTGTCTATATGACACAACCAGAAAGGGATGGTCATGTCACATAATGCTAATATAGGATGCAAGTTATAGAAATTCAGTTTAGGATTGAAGTAAGCACCATGATCATAGAGTATTCATTTGGAATGAATGTTTACCATGTGTCTACCAGAGGTTAGTGGGAGCGCCAAGGTTTTCCAAGACAAGTATTTTTCACAACATATGTAAAACATACATTGGTCTTGAAATTAGTTAAGACCAGGATGAGATTTATTCTCCAATGATTGACTTAAAGTAGCGACCTAAGTTCTAGGGAACAAGATCTATTGAGGTGGATATAAAGGTTTCTTGGACTTAGTTAATCATACAAATAGTGTCATAGTATTGAAAATACAAGTTGGAACAATTCAAGAGATGAATTTTCACCAAATTCACATGGCGTTATCTCTCCAAGTTGACATGTTCAGGACATGGGAGGAGATAAATGTGGTAAGTTAAAGACCATACGCTTATGTGATGGATCAATAACATATTCCATGATATGTACAAGAAGTGATATGGCCAAAATATACTTTATAGTAGGTAAATATGAATTATATTCAGGAGTAATGCAAGTGAAGCAGTCAGAACTATCTAATTGTACTTAGGCAAGAACAAACAATATGTACCTGGTATGCGGATTTTAAAGGATACTATTTTTTAGGGGACACAAACTAGTATTCCTAAGATCCATGTGATATATTATCATAGTTAGCCTAAGGTAATGAATGATACAATCTCATAAAATCTAGTGGTAGCCATACCTACAAAGACCGAGTACATTGAAGCTTCTAAGGCAACTAAGAAGCAGACAAACACAATGATTCGTTCCAGTTCTTGGAATCACACCTAATAAGAAAAATATTATCATAATGTCAATTATGATATTATTACTAGCCAAGATGTCAAGTTATGATAGTGTACAAAAGGGATATACTCGGTGATACCATATATTAAGAATTTTTACTCAAGGAGATGAGGTCACTATAGTAGAATAGCCATGCGGTGGAACCATGGTGGGCCCAGTAGAAAAAGCCATTACTCAACAGAAACATGATCTTTATCATGTGAGTATCTAACAAGTTTGTTTAGAAATTTGGATCTAGTTCAAGTGGGAGTTTTGAAATAGTGGGTGTTATAAACCTAACTATTCAGTGCTTTTGATTACCATATCATGTGTACAGTTAGTTATACATGATGTATTCTTACCATTATAGTGTAGATACTTCTACATCCACTATATAATGGTAATGTCCATAGATTAATTGTCACATCGAGAGGTTATAGAAGATCCCATGATATAATAATAACCTCTAGATACTATAACATTAATATTAAATATATGTTCTATGATATAGATACATCTTACTGGTTAGACATAGTAGATGTTTGAGTATTAGGTGTTGGGGCCTCATAAGCATTGAGATTGTTTCTCATGAAGTTCTCACTTGGTTATCTCTAGTAGTGAGATCATGAGGATAGACCCACTAATAGAAACACCACATGTTTTAGGTGTTATTGGATGTTCCTATCTACAATCATGTGTAATGGTCTCCTAACTTGAGATCATTGCCAGTGTATGTCTTTTGATCACGTACGTTGATGCAAGAAAAAAACCATAATGTTGAAATTGTGGTGAGGTATTTTGGGTTGGGTGTGTCATTGATGACATGACATTGGATGAATGGTCAAGAAAGGATGTGTCAATTCTGGGTGATGGAAGTAATATATCTCAGGCCATGTTGATAAGGATGGTAGTACCTTTATAAGACCATGACCATGGAATTCGAGGGTAAATCCATCCAGTTAGATCAACAATTAATAAACCAAGAAAAGGATGATGACATATGTGTGTGTCCTACTTTAAGAGATATTAAATACAAAGATATTATATTACACAGTACGTGTTCGTCGGTTGGTTTTCGCTACTGTGACAGTCCTTATCTCTTTAGGGTCTATAATGGGTTACTAGATCTCTCTCTTGGTCTGTGAATAATATTCAATACTATCGAGATAAGGGCCTAGAGGTTCACACACAATAGCATATTCAATAATCTGTCCTATTCAGTAGAATATGAGTTTTTAGACATGGTGGGCCCCACCACTGAGGTATGGGATTTGTCCAAGGAGACACAATCACCAATATAATAAATAAATTCATACTATTCAAGTTAAGAATAATGAGTATTGAATTTATTTAATGTATTTACAAGTTTTAATTAAATACATGGAAAAACATTAATTGAATGAATATTATAAATATTCAAGGTTCAATTAATATTTCTGAAAATGATGGGTCGAGTTAATGAATCATTTATTATCACATGATATATTTATTATATTAACTGAGAGTGATAATAGTATTTATGACTCAGATTAGTAGTCATAACATATCGTTAATAGTTCGTTAAGTATTCGGGGACCGGAGAGGCAATACTGAGCATTTTAATCACACACTATAAATAGAGGAGAAGAGGTATTTGATAGGGACTAGTCATGGTCTCTCTCTCTCTACTTCTCTCTCCCACATTCTAGAGAGAGAGGCTCTGGATCCAAGGAGCTCAGATCAATCTCTCTCTAAAGCATCACAAGTGAAGCGATGTAGTGATCATCGAAGCATATAAAGTGTCATTGGATATCCATGCTAGCACCCAGAATTCGACGATCGACGCTTCTATAGATTTCTAGAAGCACGTGTGGATGATCTAGAGGAATTCAACTTTAGATTCTTTGAGAAGTGATTACCAACAAAGAGCAGATGTCATGCATGACTTTAGATCTAAACCAAGTATTTTTTTTGTTTTATTTTTTTATTAAAACTCTTCACGTGTAATCCTTATCTTAAACCGAGCATCTTTTCACCGACATTGACAAGATTACATTGATCTTTGGTGAAAAATTTAAAATCCCACCATTTGGGGATTCCAGTGCCTACTAGGTTCCTTCATGTGTCTCCGTCCATTCCCCTTCTGAAAAATTCCATGTGATAATTGAGCATTTATATTAAATTTATAAATGTATTATACATTATTGTGATGTGTTGGTGTGAATTTTAGTGGTGTTTCCATGTTGGGAATTTGTTGAAAAATGGGGTTTTAAAGGATTTACTTGGTTATTACTATATGTACATGTATGTAAAGCATTTGATAAAATTCCATATGGCCTTTATAAGTGAAATGGGGTATTTGGGTTTATGTTTGGTCTACATTGGGTTTTGGTAATTTGATTTTCCTTGCGAATTTTTCTTTGTTTGTGGTTGTGAATCCTTGTTGTGGTTTAGTGCTCATATGTTCGGGTTGTTATGATTGGTGGTAATTCTAGTGGTGGCTCTAGAAAATGATATTTTGGCATCTTATGGTTTTAAACAAGTGTTCCATTGGATGTGGTCATATCCCTATGTGTACGAGGCTCACATAGGGATAAACACAAAAATGATAATGGTTATCCTTTACGATCATCACCTTAAAAAACCACATATTTTAAAACACCTTTACCACTTCCTCTTTATCTTCCTTAGCCCTCTTCTTTCCAAATGGTTCTTCAAAAAACCCAATATTTCCTAAACATTTTCTTAGTTTATAAATAAAATCAATGCGATTCCAAATGTGTTCTCTAAAGCTTGGCCCTTTTGGCACCTTGGAACATGGTTTGGTGACTAAATGATATAAAGGCCCATTTGGCACCTTTCTAGCATGTTGTATGTTTTCATATTGGTTTTGAAAATGGATTTGGGAAGTGAACTTGAATTTTTAATGTAAAGGCCCAATTGGTATCTTATAGTGTTTTGGAAAGTGGGTTTGAAACTCATGTGACACATTGGCCCAATTGGCACTTTGGATGACTCTTTGTGTGATGGGCACCCTATAGATGAACTTCCAAGGAGAGGGACTTCACATAGTTGGTGTTGGGGTTTGGGTAAGGCATGTATGATGGAATTTGTGGGTTATTGGTTTATTCCATGCACGTGTTGACCTTCCCATTCTCCTTTATACTATTATCATGGGATTCTTGAATTTCATCTAAAGGGTCACATGATGGTTGCTTATTAGTCCTGATTAGACAGCCTATCACCCCCTGGATTTGTTGAGAGACCAAAGGAGTTTTTCCACTAGTGAGGATAGATTAGAGTAGCCAAGTTGGTTATAGACTATAGAGTTTCACCACATTCCATCAGGTGAGTCCAAACTGAGTACATCTAGGGATTTATTCTAGGTATGTTTAGAAAATGCCCATGATTATCTATATGCATGTTCTGATTTATTTTGCTGCACTTTGGTTATCTTCCTTTCTAGTATATGCCTACTTGTACTATTTTTATCATTTTCAGTATGACTCTTTGATCACCTTGTTTGGATCATTATTTGGAATTTGGTTTTTAAATTGGAAATTTGTTTTGAAAAATAGGAAAGTGGTGTGGGTTATTTTAAAAAGGAAAGTTTGTGTTTGGTTCTTTAAAATGGTAAAACCCTATTTTCTATATGTATTTCAAACTATAATTTCTAGACTATTTTAGAAAAGGACCTATGTGGATTCTATAGTTCTTACATACTGGGTTGTTTTATGATCACACCTTACTTATGTCACTCGGTGTCAGTATACCCGATCTATTTTGAAAGTTTAGGTTCTATTCAGGTTTTCCTATAGAGCGGGCTGATTGTATAGATGGTGGTGACCATGAGGTCACATGGAGATCATGTCGGTTCTATTCTAGTTCCATTTTTGGTTTTATTTTAGTTTCATGTTTTAGTTCTTATGTTGTATTTAGATCAATTTATGTTTGTGTAGTTAGTGATGTTCAATTATTATTGGATTATAATGCGTATTATGTTTGGTTTATTTTATATCAGTTTATATTAGGCTAAATCATTCCCACTTGGTTTATCTTTCATGCCCAAAACTAGTTGCCAGCCTAGGAGGATTGGGAACACCTATCAGGCCTTGTAGGCTAGGTCGGGTGTCGGGTTGGATGAAAACCTAACTTGGTTCATGACAAAATGGTATCATAATACCCCTTTGTTATTTAGGGCATCAGGTAGATTGGAGATAAGACTTTCGGGACTCAAGAGGTAGGTGCAGGAAGAGTGTTATGAACTCTTGCTCGCTATGTTCCTCAAGTTTTTAGGGGAGTATGGGACTTGAGTCCTTTATTTTAGTTTTTGGGTTTGTGGTTTGGGTAATGACAATGAGAGTGAATTAGTTTTACATGATGGGATTGCATGGAGTAACGACCCATGTGGAGCCCGAGTGCACAAATCAGGATACTTCTAGTGGTTGGTGCTTTCTTGGGTCATGTTCTACTAAACCATGTGGTTGGTTCATGCATGGAAACTAATTTCTTATTTTAGGAGTTTCATCGTGAGTTATGTTTTGAGTTTGGTTTTTCTTGGTGTGAGTCGATTTTGGAATGAAAAATTGTTTTTTGGAGAAAATGTGTTTCAAAAGGGAAAATGATTTCAAGGTTTGTTTTTTTTTAAAAAGTGGGGTTTTTATGTTTTAATTTGAATTTGAAAGTGGGTGGGGTATTTGAAAAGTGTATTTAGAATTCAAATTTTTTTTGGATTTTGAAATGGAAGTGGTGGTTTTGAAAGAGGATTTTGGATCCCTTTTGTGTTGTTTAGCTTACGAGCCAAGTGTTTGGATTGGGAGGTTATTTTCTATTAAATTTTGGTTGGATGTTGATTTTGGTTTTGTGTCCCTTGTGTTGTCTAAATTATTCCACCCAAAAAGGTCCAAAAGGTTTCCAGCGAGTCTCGTTCAATCTTTAGCCCTACCCAGACTTCCAGTGGAGTGGCAGAGTCAGGTTCTTCTTGGTTATTTCCCATTTTCCATGGTGATCAAGGCCCATTATAGGTTGTGGAGTGGCTTGAGTAAGTCGAAGGTGTTTTCAGGTATTTGATAACTCCCAAATTCATAAGGGTACGATTTTTTCCAAGTTCATTTTAAGGTTTGGGTTTGGATTGGTGAAAGGAGATCGTCCCTCCTTCACTTCAAGTTGGAATGTCCTTGGAATTTTTTAAGACCACTTTTATCTAATGGTTTGAACTTGAGTAGGTTAAGGTGAAGAAAGTGGTGGAGATCTTGGAAATTCAGTAAGACCAAAAAATAGTGAAGGACTATGTTGAACATTTTAAAGAGTTGGTTTATTTTTATTTCAAGATAACATCTAAGGACTAGCTAAAAGTTTCTCTCTTTTTCTGGGGTCTTCATCCAGTTAATAAGAACTGATTTCTCTCATCCAGTGAAGTTCTATTTGGGAAGCTCATGGATGAGGCGTTTTTAGTCGAGCTTCTTCCTAGAGTGCACTAAGTGGCAGTTGATGAATCAGTTTCTCTCAGTACTCATGCAAGTTACCCATCCAGTTAGAGGTATATTCCAAAAGAACTTATTCTTAAAGAGTCTCCTTTTTCACTTCTGGATTCTCATTCGATGGGACACTCACTTGCGTGTTTCCAATTTGGTCAGTTTGGGAATTTGAATCCGTATTATCATAATCCTATGAAGACTTGTTGTCAATGTGGTCATTTAGGTCATCTGGAGAAGTTCTACAAGTAGTGTTTCCAGAAAAGGAAGTATCATGTGAAGGTTGCGAGAATCTGGATGTGAGGAACCAGATGTTTCAAGACATAAAGGATCCATCCATAGGCCCTGAAGTGAAGCTTTTCATGTAGTTAGGGATCATGGTTGTGGGGAACCTTGGCCTATATTTTTTCTATGATTTTGGAGAGAGGATGGTTTAAAATTCCTTGTTTGTAGACTTATTCATTTTTAAAGTCCCTTTTGTTCTAAAATCCTGGTTTTATTGATTTCATGTAGTTCTGTGGTTATGACTTGTGAATGTGAATTATTATATGGTTATTTCTCTTGTGTGGTCTTCCTTCCTATGTATTAGTCATATTTTTGAGTTTTTCTCACTTGAAGAT
Source organism: Viscum album (assembly GCA_963277665.1). Taxonomy (NCBI): domain Eukaryota; kingdom Viridiplantae; phylum Streptophyta; class Magnoliopsida; order Santalales; family Viscaceae; genus Viscum; species Viscum album. The sequence continues at coordinate 783,668,262 of OY728147.1, forward strand.
GCTTGTTTTTTGTGGAAATGATGAATCGTGGGTTGGTTGGTGTTTGGTTTAAATATACTCTATTAGAAAGTTCTTATGGTGGGGAGAATCCTTTCATTTATCTTCTCTCCATGTATATACTCATTTTAGTTTTCTCTAGAGTTGATCGAGTGTGACTTTGGGAGTGAAACGTCACACCAAGGCTCATGGTTCCATTTGACCTTATTCAGTTTTAAGCTCAAGTTTTGTTTCTCATTTTAATGGATAGATTTTTGGGGGAATAAAGTTTTTACGATGGGAATAATTGTCACTCCCTAAACACAATTTTTCTTTTATTTTATTATTTTCTTGGTGATCAATATTTTGGTTGAGGTTCAGGTTGAGTTTATAGTGAGAGTTTTTGAGTTTTGGAGGTTTCAGGAAAGTTTTGGTCCTGCGCATGGTTAGTGTGCACAATTTAAGGGGAATCATGGTTAAGGCCGAGGGTGTTTTCACTTTAGTTTTTTCTTGCAAGGTTTGACTTTCATGGTCTGTTTATGGTTTGGGGCAAACTGTGTGAGGCTAAGAAGTAACAGTGCTGCCTCTTAGGTGGTGTTTGAGGCAAGGCACACAACTTGCACATGGTTAGGAGAAATCATGTGGCAAGCATGCATGATGGCTCTATCAAATGATAGATATGAGTTTCATGGTTGGTGACCAGCCTATGCAGGTTTCCTCTTCTTCTAGTAGGGTGCACACAGTTGGCGCATGGTTTGGAAAACTGTGCGAGTTGCCCAGGTTTTTTAAAAAAGTTGAAATTCCAACTTTTCCCCTCTTTAGTTTTAACCCCAATTTGGCATTCTACTCCCTTGTTTAGTTTTGGAGCATGAGAGGGATCCAAAACCCTCCTACTTTGTCTCTCCTTGGATCCTTGGTGATCCTTCAAATCTAGGTGAGTTTCTTTGGATTTTTGGGTGTTCCCCCTCTCCTCTCCTCTATCTCTTAGTTTTATTCTCTTTTATGGTTTGGTTATCTCTTTTCCAAACCCTAGGGTATAGGGTTGATGTTTGGCTTGAGTTTCTTTGATGCTAGGGTGTTTAGTTGACTCCTTGGGCTTTATTCTTCCTCCTCTGAGAGTTTTTTCACATCTTCACATCGTTGAGGTAGGTTTCTCTATCCATTTACTTTATAAAATGTTCTATACTATGATCAAACATTTATATTAAATTTATAAATATGTTATACATTCTTGTGGTGTGTTGGTGTGAATTTTCGTAGTGTTTCCATGTTGAAAATTTGGTGAAAATGGGGTTTCAAAGGATTTCCTTGGTTATGACAATATGTATATGTATGTAAAAGTGTTTGATAAAATGAAATTTGGCCTTTAAATGTGAAATTGGGTATTTGGGTTTGTTTTTGGTCTAATTTGGTTTTTGGAAATTTGGTTTTCCTTGCGAATTGTTATTTGTGTGAGGTTGTGATGCCTTATTGTGGCTTAGTGATTGTATGTGCGGGTTATTGTGATTGGTGATAATTCTAGTGGTGGCTCTTGAAATTGATCTTTTGGTATCTTATAGTTTTAAACAAGTGTGACATTGGATGTGGGAATATTCATATGTGCACCCCGTCCATATAGGGATAAGCACAAAAATTATAGTGGTTATCCTTTATGATATTCACCTTAAACCCCGGATTTTAAAACACCTTTCCTCATTCTTCCTTATCTTTCTTAGACCTCTTCAAAACCCCAATTTTTTCCTAAATATTTTCTTGATTTCTAAATAGACTCAATGTGATTACAAACGTGTTTTCTAAATCTTGGCTCATTTAGCACCTTGGAATGTGGTTTGGTGACTAAATGATATAAAGGCCCATTTGGAACCTTTAAAGCATGTTGTATGCTTCCATCTTGGTTTTGAAAATGGATTTGGGGAGTAAACTTGAATTGTGAATGTAAAGGACTGATTGTTATCTTACGGTGTTTTGGAAATTGTTTTTGTAACTCATGCAATATATTGGCCCCGATTGGAACTTTGGATGACTTTATGTGTGATGGGAACCATATGGTTAACCCTCTAAGGAGAGGGCCTTCTCATAGTTGGTTTCGGGGTTTGGGAAAGGCATACATGCTAACATATGTGGGTTATTAGTTTATACCATGTATGTGATGACCCTCCCATTCTAATTTATACTATTATCATGAGATTCCTAGAATTCATTTAGAGGATTGCGTGACGGTTGATTATTAGTCCTAATTAGACGGACTATCACCCCATGGATTTGTTGAGAGGCCATAATGATTTTTCCACTGGTGAGGCTAGATTATAGTAGTCAGGTTTGTTATAGACTATAAAGTTGCACCATATACCAACAGGTGAGTCTGAACCGAGTACATCTAAGGATTGTTTCTAGGGATGTTTAGAAAATGACCATGATTATCTATCTGTATGTTCTACTTTATTTTACTGCACATTAGTTATATTCCCTACTAGTATATGCTTGCTTGTATTGTTTTCATTATTTTCAGAATGACTCATTGATCACCTTGTTCAGATTCTTATTTGGAATTTGGTTTATAAACTGGAAATCTATTTTGAAAAAGAGGAAAGCGGTGTGGGTTTTTTAATAAAGGGAAGGTTGTGTTTGGTTCTTTAAACTGGTAAACCCTATTTTCTATATGTGTTTAAATCTAGAATTTTTGGAAAATTTTTGGAAAGGACATGTATGGATTTTATGGTGCTTACCTAATGAGCTATTTTATACTCACACCCTACTTGTGTCACTCGATGTTGGTAGACCTAATTAATTTTTCAGGTTTAGGTTCTCTTCAAATTTTCCCATGGAGTGAGCTGTTTATATGGGTGGTGGTGATCATATGGTCACATGAAGATCATGTAGGTTTCGATCAGGTTTTAGTATTGGTTTTGTTTACTTTCCTATTTCAGTTCTTTAGATGTATATGGATCTGGTTATGTTTGTGTAGTTAGTGATGTTCAGTTATTATTGGATTATGCCACATACTCTATTTGTTTTCTTTTATATCAGTTTATATTTGGATAAATTGTTCCCAATTGGTTTATCACTGATGTATGACACTAGTTTCTAGTCCGGGAGGATCAAGAATGCCTCTTGGGACTTATCATGGGCCAGGACGGGTTTCCGGTTGGATGGAAACCTATCCTAGTTCGTGACATCATCAGGCATAGTCAAGCCTAGACATGTATTGGAAGAGCTGTCGACCCTTGGAAATAAAATGGAAAGGTTACTGAATGAGGTAGGCGATCTCATATACTAACCCTATAGTTGTTCTTATGTTTTATAACATGAAATGTGCTGGCTCGCCATTATAGGTGGAACCCTCTTGTTTGTCTGGAATATTTAACTAGAACTAAATGTTTAAATTTAAAATGATCAATTAATTACACGCCTTGAAATATGTGAGTAAATTCCTAGGCCATGTTGGCCCAAGGGCACCAGCTTGACCCCTTGGTCATTGATGGACAAGGCCTTGACTTGAGATTCATGGCTTGGTGTCCCATTCTTCAAAACCTTATGCACCCTAGTAGGGGTGAGAGATGACTGGGACATCCATGGACTCACTAGTCCATGCGAGTACATTGTCGAACCTTATAACCTTTAGGCTCATTAAACTAACCTAGGGGCAAGCAACCCTCCCTCTTATGACATGAATAGGCCTAGGTGGACAAACCTTAAGAATACTAAGATTAAGTTGGGTGATAGGACCAACCTAGCATGACCTTGATGACCAAGATGGGTCGCAAGCCATATTTTTTACTATTTCCAGTGTGGCATACCCCCATGTAGCGAGTGAGTCCGTGCTATCTCGATAATGATGTTGAGAGACTTAGCATACTATGATCATCAGATGATGACTTGATACTGAGTTCACGACTAAGGACCCAAGTGAGGGTGCCTCTACTATGTGGTGACCTAGGGGACCCGAGTGACTACCCCATTATCTGATCGACCTTGAGTGTGAACATATTGTTGGGTAGTGATGGTTACGAGTGTCACCTTAGAAAAAAAAAACAATATATAATCCTGAATGGATTGTGATGAGATAACAATCATGAGCATTCAACCAAACCTTGTGGTATATTAATTTCTGTTTATGTTCTATGACATATGATTGCCCATGATTACTAAGAATCAACCATTGATCCTGGAACTAATGTGATTGTTTAAAATGCTAAAGAATCACCTATTGAGATTTATGAGACCCTGGGATTCCCAATATGTTTGGGATTTGATCTCATAGTATATTGGGGGTAGAAGATTAGTTTGACTAGAATCTAGTGGATATGGTCGACCCCAACCTTCACATCCTTCTTACCCCTTTATTTTAGGGTGATTTTGGATGCATTTATCAATAATTCTTGATAAGTTTCATCCTCTTCCAACATTCATTAAGATCATATTATATTTTTTTCTAATTTTTTTCTCTAATTTAATTTTTCAATGGAGATTCCACCAGAGCATGGTAGAATCACTGAATTCTATAGAGACACACACTTTTCATGGATAAATATCAAATCTTAGTAAATTAATATTCATTACATAACATAAAAATCCACACCAAAATCATTTAGGTCTAGCACATTTTGAAACTTGGATACATAAACAAATGGTTCATAGGTGAACTACATCATCTCCCACTAAGTTATTCATAACCAACACCCTTCTTAGACATGTCACACATAATACGTTTCTTCATAACCTAGGTAATGGAAACATAAGGATAAACTTATATGCTCGATAAGGATAAAAAAGAAAGATATCAACATAACATGAGAATAATGGTATAAGAACATGAGAATAACATTCGAAAACCATACCCCACATATCATAGATCCTAAAATTGAGTCATGTAATAAATCTTTCCAATTCATAAGACAGGAATCATAAAAGAATCAAAGAACACAATCCACGAGATCATAACATTGGCATAAGACATAGATCTATTACATGAACATAAGCATTGAAAATCATATGTCAAGGCTACCCACCAAGATATTCATAACATTTTAGGCTTGGGGTAACCAACTATGTACCTACTTCAAGATTGAGATAACCTCCCATGTAACCTCTTTTGGGCTTGGGATAAACTCCAGTGTACCCTATTTTGGGCTTTGGATAACCTCCCATGTACCCACTTTTGAGTTTGGGATAACCTCCCATGTACCCTCTTTTGGGTTTGGGATAACCACTAGCATACCCTTTGAGCTCACATAACAGAAATAATTTCACAATACATTAGAGGGAGATATAGGTCTCAAATGTCACATACTCCATACATTTGTATGCCATAAGATTATAAAACATTCATCATATCATAACCTGTCAAAAGGAAATGGGTTTTATAAACATTTCATCATAGCATAACCTGTGGGAAAGAAATGGGTTTCATAAACATTTGTCATTATAATCATAAAAAATTCAGGGAAATAATAAGGATGGTATCAATGGATCATATCCCCAATAAATCTTAAGTAACATAAAAGGATGTCATCTTAGATGGAAAATGATTTTGAAAGACCACTTAGAACATTTCTTGAAAAAAATAACCTTTCCACTTAAAAAAAACTTATTTAAAATCTAAAAATTTACCAAATATTAAAGAAAAAATTTTCTTTGAAAATAAACTTAGAAACTTATAAAATAATTTTTAAATCATTGATCCATCATGATAGTGAAAAATACCATTCATGTCTTACATCTTAAAATGAAGATTCCTTTCACATTTTATGTAAAAAGGTCAAAAGAGCCTTGTTCGGAAAATGAAAAGAAGAATACTTTTAAACCATTTTAGAAAAATTCAAACATGGGTAAAAATGACATTATACTATACTATTAAAAACATTCCTGAAAATATTTTTAGAAAAAAATGGATATGGAAGAAAAAGGGTTTTCGACTGAAGAGCAAAATAAAGTCAATTTTTCTTAAAAGCATTCTTTTGGAATCTTAAGTACACAAAGAGTGGAAAATGAAAGGGAAACATGTAATTCCAAAAAATAACTATAGGATAAGAAAATCCATGTGTTTCTTGAGAGGTATATCATAAGATCTCATCATTGGAATCATAATCATAAACAATCCCAATAAATAATGAGATTGTGACACCAAACCATCACCACTTTGGTAACTTTTGAATCATAGTCTCCATGAAAGAAAGAACCTTATACAAGATAGGTTTTTGAGGGTTCGGAGAAGCGTGAACCCCGTTCACGCTTCTCAATTTTGAGAGAGAAGCATGAATGAGGTTCGCACTTCCCAGCCACAGCCAAAGAGGCGCATACCCCATTCACTCCTCTTTATATATATATATATATATGTATTATTAGTAATTTATTTATGTAATTATTAATATAATATTTATTATTAATATTAATTTCTATAAAAATTATTAATAAATATTTGTTAATTTTTTGTCGATATAAATATTACCAATTTATTAATAAATAATATATTTATTAATAATTAATTGTATTATGTATTATTAATTAATATATATTATTATGTTATTAATTAATTTATAGCATAAAAAATAATATTTATAATTTTTTTAATTATAAATCCTTGTTAAATTTTTATTGATATAATTATTAGTAATATATTAATATGTAAACTATTTACTATCTATCAATTGTATTATTTTTTATTAATTAAAAAATATATTATTATTAATATATTTAATAGTATTATAGATAATATTTATCGTATCATGATGTAAATAAAATAATTTGTATTTTGAAAAATATTTACCAGTTAATAATTATATTATTATTATAAGATTTTAGTTATAAATCTTTGTTAAATTTTTTGTTGATATAATTATTAGTAATTTTTTAATATGAAAATTATTTATTAATTATCAATTGTATTATTTATTATTAATTATTAATATATAAATATGGTATTAATATAATTAATAGCATTATAGGTAATATTTATTGTATAATAATGTAAATTAAATAATTTGTATTTAGAAAAATATTTACTTGTTAATAATTATATTATTCATAATATATTATGTTGTATTATTAATTAATTACTTATATAAGAAATAAGATAATATTTATTATTAATATTAATAATATTTATATAATTGAAATTAATAATATTATTAATATTTAATAATTAATTTTATATGATTATTTATTATATTTATACTTAGTAATATTATCCATATTATGTATAATAAATAATCATCTTAAATTAATTATTAAATATTAATAGCATTTATTGAATTCAAAATAATAATATTATTAATATTTAATAATAAATTTAATAATATTATTTATTATTCATAATATATATAATAATATTAAGAAGTATTGATATAAATAAAAAATAGTAATTATTATTATTATTAATGTAGTTATTAATATTAATGTTTTTTATTTGTTCAAAAATATTTGTATGAATTTCCAACTGTATTAATTTATTGTTCTATGCAACATTATGTAATATATTAGTATGTTTTTAAAAAATATATAAATAATGATTTAAAAAACATATAACAGGTATCAATCTAATCTACATTGGTGGCCCGAATGCTTCTCTATGCCATAAACAAGTGTATATATAATGCGTCCATGCCTTGTTTGTCTATGTCTATGCTCTAGCATACACTGATCTTGTGTATCATCTCTGACACATACCTCCACGCCATCCAGTGTGACAGACAGTGGATCTACAGTTTTGCTGCCTATACCTTGTCCTACCTCTAAGGATAGTGGTTACTGGTTAAAACTCTCCCCAACATATGAATAAGACGACAACTATGCAGTGGATGTCTACAAATAATAGGCTAATAAATAATGTAGCATAGACTAGTCAACATCTATCCCTGCAACAAAATATGACATACTAATAGACACTTTATGTGCCTGTGCTTCTTATTGTGGTTGTGGATCATATGTAATAGAAGATGGAAGAGCATCTCAGTGATCATGATGAACACCCTCCTCCTGTACCAGCATATATAATATGGTCAATACTACTAGACACATTTATATTAGGCTCAACAGCCTTAGCATCGCCTGGTTCATCAAATAAAATCTCATGATAAATCTCGTCCATGGGAGTAAGTAACTCTTTCACAACTATATGAAAATATATATGGTCAAATGCGTCTCCCTCTATCAGATCAGTGATGTGAAGAAGATGGGTAATACGAGATTCCTATGAAAAAAAATTATACAGTTAAGTAATGCTAATAAAAAATCTATTCAAAAGTGGAAGAAAGAATTATTACCAAGTCATGATAGCTCTGTCCATGTCACATAAGAAATATCACTGGGGATATGCAATACTAGGGTGCATAATCTAGTTGATTTAAAAAATGCATACATACTATATAGCCCCCCCATAATCAGGACCCATATCGTTTGTCCCACATCTCAATATATCCTACATGATATCTCCTCCAATCAAAGTCTCACTTCCCTATAATCTTCAAGGAATAAAGTAAAGGTAACTAACTGGGCAATGTAGGAATGGTCTGATAGAAGCTGAACCACCTCATAACCCTATCAGTTTGAGGCTATTCAACAATATGAAAATGAATCGTTGGAACGATGCATGATCTGAAAGCAATCATCATCGTACAATATGGAGGGAGACTCTAGATGATAGCCTTAGTATATGAAATCCATGAAATCTGAAAAAATGAATAATCAATTAATAAATGAAGACATGTATTATACAAAATAATGATTTAACTATATAATTAATAACCAATTACGTCGTCTGGTTGAAGTATGTCTAACATAAGTCTGTAAGCATGGACATTATGTCTGGCTATATTTGAATGTCGATGTGCTTGACTCCACCCATAGATAATATTTTTATACTTATATTTCATAATAGAAAGTTATACATTTTATTTTTACATTAGAAAGAAGAAATAACATACTATCATCCACACAAAGACTTTACCACAATATCAGTAGGAAATGACACACACGTGTGGACCTAAGTGAGGGACATTCTCCCATATCCATATCTTTATAAGAATAATACGTCCTTTGATAAACATCTTATTGATGCGACATGCATGTCATAACACCGTGTATGTATATGCAAGACATGTATACCCCTAGGTATACTGCCTTTTCTGGTCCAAGTCCTCCAATAAAGGTAAATACATCAAATGTATAAATTTAGTTGAATAATCAACAAATATCATGCCACTGATCAGCCTCAAAATGTATGCATGTGAAAATCACAACATGATGATCACATCAGCATCATCATCTAGATAAGAAAAGTGATCTTTTATCCATGGTATGTGTAATCTATTGTCAATGAAGAACCTGCCACCATCATGGACCTCAATGCCCAGTAATCTATGAACCAACTCAAACCAATCTGCACCCACTCAGACCGTCACAATTGTTCAATAAATGGGGAGGCCTAACATAATGGACACATCCTTGAGTGTAATAGTTATCTACCCCTCTGTAAAATGGAATGTATGTGTCTTTGGAATCCATCTCTCTATAAGCGCAACAATGTGTTAATGATCAAAAAATGTGAAGTCATACATCACTACACCATAGAACCCATCATGATGAAGATGAGGGATGATGGCGGGAGGTGGAACAACATGATGAAAATGATGAGATTTCTATACACTCAAATCAGGCACTGGATGTCCCTCTAAAACCAGTCGTGAAACATACCTATCCTAGAATGTGTGCAATGGAGGACCTACCATCTATATATTTGATATCATGGTTAATTTTTTATAGTTAATTCAATAAAATTTGTAAACTATTTAGAAAAACTACAACATAAAAAATTAGGTAGAAAATTAGCATGTATAATTCAGCATTATGAGGAAAAATGAGGTAAGCAAATAAATGTGACTGATGTTGTTCGATTAGTCTATCAATTTAATGTTTTAATGATTTATAATCATATTTAATTTATTTCTAAATATTTTTATGCATATCATCTGTGATGAAAACCCCGCATAGAACACGTGGCTACATGATATATTCAACCAACTGTGTGATTTTGAGGAAATATTTGAAGACAATTCATTTAGAGGATGAACCTATTTTTATTCATTTTCATTGTTTATTTATTTTTTTAATAGTTAAAGCATAAAAAAATTCTTTCTGATTGAATCAAGAATTAAAACAAAGCAGAGTTGAATCAGGTCAAAAATGAAGTAAGTTAGAAATAAAAGAATCCATTAATGAACTATCTGTTAATGAAAAAAATGTACACATTCATAATAAAATACATACACTCGATCATGGATGATGAGAAGTGGAGTTCTGTCCTATCACTTGGGGACATCTCTTATGAGTATGACCTTCTACATGACAAATGTTGCATCATATCCCCCTCCCCATTGCCAAGGCCAGTCTATCTCATTTCTGATATGATTAGACTTTGGTCACCCCCCAGGGTGAAACCTGGTAATATCAAGCTGATAATTGAAAAAACTTAGAATCGAAAAAAAATCACAAATGAAAAAGCCATAATACAAAACCTGGAAATATCAGGGATGACAGTTGACTAATCATTAGGAAAGGTAATGGAATTAAAGTCACCAATAGGCATCCAAGGTTGACTATAACAGTTAAACAAAGTGCTCACATGATACACTGGGTGAACATAGGGCTCCCATGATATGTTCAGCGATGCACAAGATTCAAAAACATGTGCACATGATATCTCAATGCCTAGAAGTTACCGAAATCATAGTACCTATTTTACAACATGACCACCAACACTCTACCACTATTCCCTATAGCCTGATCATGACACTCTCTTACTTGAAAGTGACTCTATACTCGGTCAAAGGTTAAAACATGCTATGCTAATGTGTCATGTAGTATCTGATCAATGTCACTTTGGAAATTCTAACCAAAAAACATTTAATTTTTCATCCTCTAATAGGAATGTTGCTACCATTCAATAAAGTACTTCACACATCTATAAAATGTCTCATATTTTTAACCCTATGATCAACAGTTTTCACACACACTTGAAGACCCCATTTATACACTCCACTATATCAGTGATTATATGGCTACATCTCCTACCACCATCACAAGATAATGACTATTTTTCCTTTGAAATCCACATCATATAATCATACACATATTGATTAGCCCTTTTAATTTCTTCAATACTTTGATCGAACCTTTATTGTTGAGGATCATATGTGGAAACCATAAGAGAATAATATATTCACAAGGATATTAAATTTTCTTTTCAAAAAAAAAAGTTCAGAAAAACATACCCAACTTGATGATAAACTCATTTATTGCCTCATCTCTGAAATTCTTATGCACATTACTGGAAACATGTCTAATGAAATATAGATGATAAACATTCAGTTATCTCTATGAAACCCTATCACTATCAACAACCTCTATAATCACTTGATAACGATCAGATATTAGATACACTCCCTGGTTTTGTGTGACATGAATGCATATACATGCCAAAAACCAACTCCAAGATTCAAAATTATCCTTTTCAATAATAGCGAATGCAAGCAGTATAAGAGAATGATTACCATCCCGTGTGATAACAATAAGTATAACACATATATACTTTCTATAAAGAAAAGTTCCATTTACTTGAATGCATTGTTTACAATATGGGAAAGTCGTGATACATGGACAGAATGCCCAAAAAATACTATTGAACTTCACATTTGATTGATCAAATTAGTGATTCAGGGAGACAAAATCAATAGTGTCTAAATAATAAATAATATGATTGTTGAGTAAAAAAATCCCATAAAATATGAAAATATTGCATATGATTCATCCTAACCACCACAAACTTTCACAATTTCCTTTTGTTTTTATTTTCAAGATTTATTGTATGAAATATTATATTTAAAAAAACTATTATATTCGTTTCTGAACAAGGGACGCAAGAACGTCCTGACACATTTGTATCATCTCTAAGATAACAATTGATATAAACTTTGCATCAAGTGAAGAGTGATATTATAAAAATCTTGGATGTGCACAAGTGTGTGTGCCTTCAAATTTGGTTATCTTTTAACATGAATTTTTTTATCATATATTACCTTCATTCATAATTTACATTCTGGACCATATTTGTCACATCAACTGAGATATTGATCCTTATTTGAATTATAAACTACAAAAGAAAAATGTCTCTCTATGTGGTTTTGTTTTACCACATTTTTAAGGAAACTTTAATTTCAAACTCCCACCCAACATAGATGGTGTTATCAGTTGATACAGATCTATTCCCTATAATGCCATGGGATTCAGTAGCTAGTGTAATGACATATCAATCAAAATGATGTACATGCGATATTCCTTCAACTAAAGAATTCAATAGTGTAGGATGATTACCACTAACTAGTGGATGCCTATCTATCAAAGGAACTTTAGAAGGTTCATTATCCACATCAATCTCATCCACGTCATCTCCTGATTCCTCACCATATACTTTCTCATCATATAAACCATCATTCAGTAAATCAGGAGTACACACAGGGATGTCCGATACATTTCTTTCCAAATGATGATCATTTTCTTCATAATTTTTTTTCTATTACAGAAGTAATATGAGCAGACAATGAATGTGAGTGTTATGAATGACCGAATTCAATAGAGATCACAAAACATGATTCTATAGTAGTAGGTTTCACCTCATCAATATCATAAATCAGCACATATAATTCCATTAGACTATTACTACACTGTTTCTTGGATAATAATGATGCATCCATCCAATCCTCATCATCGACTAGAGGATAATTAGTGTGCCATAAATGTTCAGGATATTGAAGATGTTGATATGTAATTGAAGTAATCGATTTATCAGGCCTTAATTTTAACCGACTATGAATCTTCATGTAGAATTTATCCAATTTCACACAATCATGAAGATTTTACACTCTTGCTAGTGAAAAACTATAGCTAAAACTTTCTTGGTATAAATTACCTCACCGTTGCAATATATTTTCACATACATGATTACCTAGAAAAAAATAATTAATAAAATATTATATACTGCATTTTGATTTTTTGAATTTTTTTAAATTGGTTATGATTAATTAATCAACTTGATCTTGAGAATTTTTATATGGATTGGTTTATCATTATTTAATAAACTAAAAAAAACCTAGGGGGATTACTAGCACCTCAATTATCTCAAATTTTAGCAACCATCTGTCTCCTCTCAAGCATGGTATAACAATCCAGCTTCAAACAACAACACTTCTTATCGAATGTACTTTTATTACAATGTTACTCACATTAAAGAGAGGGGGTATAGGGGTTTGAGACACGTAACATTTTTTAAGAGGTTACATAGGTCCTTACATTCTTAGAGAGATGGATGATACGCAGGTCATCAATGAGGAAAAGAAAATAAAATTACTACAAATTATATAACCGAAAAACATGACATGCAATTTCAATCATACATTGGTTGGTCATCTCAATATCATTCGATTATTACAAATTAAATAACCACATACATAAAAAATACAACATGCAATTTCAATCATACATTATATGGTCATATCAAGATCAATCAACATTCTATATTGCTAACATGTTTTTTTGAGAAATTTATTATGTTTAAAATATTGTAACTTTACTTATAACTATATTTAATAAATTATATATATATATATAATAATCTATTTATATTTATAATTTCATGAATATTTGTCACTATTACACGTGAAAAACTATAACTAAAACCTTGATCGATATAAATAACCTCAATTTTGAAGTATATTGATGATGATATGATTACCAAAGAAAATTTAATAAAACATTTTAAATTTTATACCACATCATCAAATGTTTCACATATTTTAATTACTTATTAATAAATAACTATTACTTGATCTTGATACTTTTTCTATAGATTAGTTTATCACTATTTGATAAATTAACCAAAACCTAGGGGTGAACTCCCAGAGTCTCTATTATCGTATATTTTAGAAACCATCAGTCTTCTTTCAAACAACAATGCTATAACAACCCCGACCTCAGTAGCCCAGATTCAGTGACCATTTTATTACAATGACATAAATAAAAAATACAAAATCACTAAGGATCAATTGTTTTATTAGTATTTAAGAAAATAGATACATACATGGTCCCCTTATTACATTGGAAAATAAATAAACATAAAACATAACAATGGAAAATAAACTGCTTCCTTGTCACTTATTCAATGATTTCATCTTCAAAAACCAAGGAAGGAAAACAAATAAAAGGGTGATCTCAAATGATTAGTAAGGGTTACATATAGCATAAAAATGAATCAATAAAAATTAAATCATAATCAATTAGGCATAATCAATGTGGCATGGTGAATAACTTCAAAACACATGCCATCAATACAATGATAATCGAAATGCATCCATAGATTTTTTCCTAGTGAAAATACTCTCGATAATGATAATTGAATGTTGAATGAATAACATGTTTAATTATTTTAAATCATGTATATATCACATGAACAATCATACCATTAAGATAATTTAAGTTTGTAGGTAAATACCCATCTGATTATGTTTTGGAAACAAACACGAAGGGTTTTTTTCCAACTATATTGTCTCATGAGACCTTTCAATGCATCAAGGGGCTATAAAGTTAGTCCCCACCCATCAATACAATTCCAAATAATTATTTATACATAGATTTAGTTCATGAACAATATTCCTTAACAAAATATCCATATTGATTAGGAAATACAAATTTATCAATATTTCAACATTCAAAGTAAATACCATATGTAAAAATGGTATATGGATTAAAAAATAATCATATCCATGATATAAGAAAATATGGATATTTAAGAGGAATATAATGTAAAATTAAAAATGTTCTCAAATGGGTAGTATAAATATCACATAAAAATTATTAGTTACACAATACCAAGAAAGTTTTAATGAAATATAAATCGAGATGAAGTCCCTTACCTTATGTACGAATGTGTTCTGCACTTGATCTTAATGTCCTGAATAATTATATTAAATCCATTAATTAATTTATTTAGAACCTTTTATAAATGTATTTTATTTATTATAATTTTATTAAGTTCATTTATGGATTTTTTGATGATTTATAAGGTACAATTTTATCGTTTGGGAGCGTTCATTTCCTTGGTTTTCTTGATTAATTTACTTGTATATATGTATAGAAAATCATGTAAAATGAGAATAGTTGTCCAGAATTGAAATTATATGTTATTAATGAAATTAAATAATATTAAATGGTTATATATTTCATTCGGTTATATGGTATGAGGATTAATCATTAGATAAAACGTTAGTGATAATCGTTTAGATTATTTTGGCGTTTTTTCAATCATCACAAACTAGTTTGGTTTTATTAATTAATATTATGTATATATACTATATTTAGAACTTTAAATAAGCTATTATACATATATTATAATCTTTTTTAACCATAAAATTGTTTTATGATCATCATTGAATGTGGAGGAATTGAAAAATGAAAACATGTCATCCACGAAGGCGGTAAATCAACACCGCACGAATGATGTTTTCATTTTTAGAATAAAAGGATGAGGAGAAGATACTTGATGATGAATTTTACATTGAAATAATAAAATTATAGTATATATAAGATAATATATTTATCATGAATGTTTATATAAAGGAGGTTAGGGAAGGATAATAAAAGAAAAAAAATGAAAGGGAAGGATTAAGGGTTTTACCTCTTGAATTCTTCTCATTGAGAACCTCCTTAAGGGACTTGGGTTTGGTATTTTATTAAGACCAAAGGCTCCTGTACATGGGGGAGAGACTTGGGAAGAGTATTGAATAGAAATTGGATAATCTTAAAGGATTTGGTGGTGTGAGGAGAAGAGGTGGTGAGGGGTGGTATTTATAGTGGAAGAGAGAGGTGTTTTTTGATTATTTTAATCATTATTTTATTATTTTAGATCAAGACAAGAAATAGTGATGATTATTGTGACTAAATATAGTAATTGGTGCTTTTATTTTGAACCAATGGTGCTTAAACCATCCATACATCATATATAACTCAATAATTCATGTATTTAGCATATATCATAAATTACTGTATTTCACTATTCACAAAAAATTCAACTATTTTAGAAAAATTCAAAAAATTCACTCTAACCATTTTTGACACGTAGAATTCAAAAATGAACTCTATTTTATGAAAATAATTTTCTAAATATGAGAAATTTAATTTTTAATTAAAATCATTATTTACTCAAAAAATACCAATTTTAAAATTATAACTAATTTTATAACACTTTGAAAAATTAATTAAGGTCTCATAAAATTATCTTATAATCATAAGAAAACAAAATATTAATTTATGATTATATTTTATGAAAACAAATTTTGTTTTAAATCATTATATTAAATATAAAATTGTAAACAATCATTTATGCTTTATAAAAATATCAACACTTAATTTATCATTTTCAAAATATTTATTTACTTATACTATGATATAAGTATATCATATTTTCATTTATAAGATATCAAAATTTTTTTTAGACTTTCATAGGTGACGTTACTATTATATTGGCCGAATTAATATTCCTAAGGGTCACATTACCATTCCAAAGGTCAAGTTACTATTTCATTGGTATATGTTCCTTAATTTCTAGAAAAGCCTATTATTTCATTCATTATTCATTATAGAGTTTGTTTTGTGTTCTCTATGTGATTTTATATGATTTATACTATATGAAATAATTTTTTGTGAAATGTAAGCTATCAAATGAATTGAATTTATTTAAGAGGATACATACCATAAAATATTGTGGTGTTATAAATGCCTCTTGTTGAACGCCTCTTGTCAAATGCCTTTTTATTAAAAAGATACTCACATGCAAGTGAGGAGTTCTAAGGGTTTGAAATACATAACATTTTTTAGGCGAACATGTAGGTCCTTACATACATATAGAGGGATGACTTGATGGTCCTCAATGAGAAAAATAAAATGCAATTATTACAAATTATATAACCACACACACAAAAAAAGACATGCAATTTCAATTATTCATTGGTCGGTCATCTCAAGATTAGTCATCACACAATACTCTTAACATGTTTTTTGGTATACTTATTATGTTCTACATATTATATAACTTTACCTATAACTAGATTTAATATATACATCCACTTTCCAAAATTTGAACTTTTCAACGTGTGTATGTATATATATATTTAGGTAGATTCACTTTATTTACCTATGCATATCAAATATTATAATTATAATTTAATTTATTTTAGATATAATATATAATAATATATACATATAAATATATTTAAATAATATAACATAAATATATACAAGTTTAAATATATTTAACTTTATTTATTAATATTTTAAAATATAATTACATATACTTTTATAAAGTATAGTTTTCTAAATATAAGTATTATTAATTTATACTTAAATAATGAAAATATTATTAATAATAAATTTTATTAAATTTTATTAATAAAATTGATGTAATCTATACTTACATAATATCCATTAAAATACTACAAACTTATGTTATTTTTAGTCTTATAAAATTACATATGTGTGTGTGTATATATATATATATAATTTCTTTCATATTTACACTTTCCAAAATTTAAGTAATTATATTTTATACCTTATTAATTAGAATAATAATTATTTATACTTAACATAATTTAAAATTATTATTTATAATAATTTTTTTTGATACCGTTAACAAAAATAACATCATATATATGTTTAAATAAATTTAAATATGATACTTAATATAACTAGTATTTTTTATAAAAAAAATATTTTTTATAAAATATTTAGCTAATTACCTATGTGTATAGAATATTATAATTTAAATTTATGTTTATTTAAATATAATATATATTATATACATATAAATATATTCAAATCTAATTACTCACCATTTAAATTACAAATATATACATTTTTTAAAACAATTATATTTCCTTAAATATAAATTATATTATATATATAACATTTCAATTATATAAACAACATATTTAAATTTCCTAAATCATTCAAATTAAATTAAATCATACAAAAAACAATAACTCAATCATAAATTAAATCATACAAAGGAAAATAAATTATACTTCCATACATTCATACATCCATACATATTAAATAAATAAATCATACAAATAAAATAATTAAAAACAACTAGACAATTAAAATTTTAAATAGAAATTTTACCTTCTTAAAAGCCAAATATATATGTTGAGAAAGAATTATAGTAGATATTCATAGTAAATTATACAATAGAACAATTGAAAATAGATGGGGGAATACACCCTACTTATAACTTTTCTTCGGTAGGAGGCGTGAACCCCATTCACGCCTCCTTTGAAAAAAATTCAAAGGAATCGTGAACCCCATTCACGCTTCTCTATCGAAATAAAGAAGCATGAACGAGATTCATGCTTCTATAAACCCCCTTTTAAAAATTTTCAAAACCCTATCCTATTTTTTTTAAATTTGAAAACTAATTAAAAAATCTCTGAATATGACATGTGTCTCACAGAAATAAAAGTGAGAGGAAATCCCTTAAATCAAGTCTCAATTTTCTTTATACACATTCAAACCTACTGTATAATAAATATATCTTTATTATACATATATTATAGAACCATAATCTTATATATAATACCATATATTATTTACTTATGACCTTTTATTACCCGTTTATTAATAATTATTTATTAAAATCACATTTCAGGTAATAACCACTTCATTTTTCATGTATGTTTTGGTTTGGTATTTTTGGTCCCTTTACTTTTATCAGGTTCCATCATCTACAGAATGTTAAAAACAATATAAATATAATATATATTAATTATACATGTATTTAGAGTAATCCATTAAAGTTAGATATAGAAAATGAATTACACTATTCATGGAGAGGGTATGATGTACGTGCGCATGAGCACTGTTTCCATTTTCTCAATAGGAAAAGGATAGAAAGGTAAATATTAATTCACTTTTAAATAATCATTATAATATAATATATATTTATTAAATATACCCTCATTACCATCCATGTCAAAATAAAATGAAAAACATATCACATCACTTCGTGTAGGTTTTAGTCCACACGCACACATGAGTGACACTTTCGTTTTCTAAAGAATTTGAAGGTAACAAGGTAGATGTGATATTAAAATTCCATAAGTATAATAATGTATTAAATATAATATAAATATTTTAAATACATCATTATATCCATCCGTGAGAGGTGGTGATGAAAAACAAATTACATCAGCTCACGAGGCAGTAGTCTGTTGTACACACGATCTACGGTTTCATTTCCCATTTGATGGAAGAGGAGATAGAAATAGGTTATTATATTAACATAATAATATATAAGTATGTGGGAGATAATTATGTTATTATATTATCATATTTTAATAATATTTGAAGGAGTTGGAAGAAGAAATAAAACAAAAATGCTCGGTTAAGAACGACACCTCTTCTTCGAACAACCTCTTTAGGTTTGCACCAAAATCCTTATTAAGAGGGTTTCATAATAAAACTTAGGAATCTTGGACACATGTAGGTAATTAATTAAGATAATTGGGTAGATATTGGCCAAATAAAAAGGATTTGGGAGTGTAAATATGAGAGGATAGGGGTACCCTTTTATAAGTCGGGGAGAGGACACACTTGAAATTTTTGAAAAGAAAAAGTTATACCCACATTTTATACATTAGAAAAGGCTAAAAAATGTCTCATTATAAAAACTTATATAATATAAGGTCAAAATATGGTCATAATATAGGATTTGGACATTTTTTAGTTCATTTAACCATTATATTTTTAGTTTAACCCCCTGTAAAACTATTTTAACCTTAATCGTGATAATTCATTTTTACTATTTTTACTATTCATTATGACAATAAATTAATTTAAAATTATTATATAATATTAATTATTCTGATTCCAAATATGAAATCCATTTTTTCAAATTCAATTAACATAATTAGAAAATTTTAATTTAATATTGAAGAACCTTTGTGGTTAAATTGTTTTTAGAAAGTTTTTGTATTTATTGATAACTAAAATTTTTGTATAATAATGTTTTTGTTATCTTGGAATTGGATCCATTCCAGAATAATGAGATTTTGAAAGAAATTCAAAATTTTCTGAAAGAATCAGATCCATCTACATCGTATTCAGATCATCAGATTTAAAAGAATTAGAGGCAGAAATTTATTGTTTGATGGAAGTTTGCCTTTGTCATAATCAGAGAAAGAAAGAAATTACTGAGTGAAGAAATCGTATTTTTTTCTGAATATTTTTGAAATAATATCATTAATTTAGGATTTATAAAGTTTTAATACTTTATAAACAAGTCAGATGATGCTTTGCTAATCATAAAGTTCTCACAAATCATGAAAACTTTCATGATAAAATCTTATGAAGAAATGGTGGAGTGGTTTGAATAGGATTCAGTAAGAAGGATAAAGAATTCAGATTCACTAACAAGGATATAGAATTCAGATTCACTGAGAAAGAAACAAAATTCAGATTCACTTATAAAGAAACAAAAATCATATTCACGGAGAAAGATACATAAATTGGATTCACTAAGAAAGAAACAAAATTTGGATTCACATAGAAGAAATAGAAATCAGATTAATTGAGAAATAAAAAAATTAAAATTCACTGAGAATGAAATAGAAATCATATTGAGACTGATAAAGAAACATAAATTGGATTTAGAATAATAAATAAATAAAATCAGATTGATACTGAGAAAGAAATAGATTCATAATGAGTTAATTATGAAGAAGACTCAAAAAGAAAATTCCAAAAGTTTTATAAAGAGTTGAAGAGTTTAAACTTGAAATTCAATTTTGGATAAATATTAGAGAAATATAAGAAGGTTTTAATAAGCCAAATTTTAATTTTTAAATGTGATATATTTTTAAAGTTTTTGAAATTTGAGGTAGTAGGGAAAGTTTTCAAGTTTACTGCTTTTGTTTTCTGAGTCACCTATAAATACTTGATCAGATCATTTGCTTTGTGTCATAATTCCACATAATAGGAAAAGGTAGAGTGCTGAAGAAATAAAGTGAGAGTAATTTCCATCCAAAGATCTCATGAGGAGGATTAGATAGTTGAATGCTTGTTTACTGGATTGAGATAGATCGTATTGAGAAGATCATATTCAGTCAACCGGATTGAGTCAATCAGACTGAGGTACATCATATTGAGTTTTTGAGTAGAGTTTGAGTTTTGTAGATTGAAAATGAGTTCATCGTATTGAATCCATCATATTGAGAGAATCATATCCAGACTCATCGAATTAAGAGAATCAGATCCAAACTTATTGTATTTAGATCCAGACTGATTGTATTTAGATAATCATATCCAAACTCATTGTATTAAGATCCAAACTTGTCATATTGAGATAATCATATCCAGACTCATTGGATTGAGAAAATTGGATCCAACCAAATTGGACTGCAGATTCAAACTGAGCAATTGTGGGGCGATTTCAAAAAAGTTATGATTCTTTTGTTTGGATAAATTGTTTTATAAAAAACAATATAAGCTGACGGGATTAAGTATAATCTTTCCTATCAGGAGATATATGGTTTCTTAAAGGAGTTAACACAAGTTGTACTCACTTATTCATAATAGTGGATTCCATAGACCCATGAGAGTGGATATGAAATGGATATAGGTTCTCACAATGAAGCTGAACCTTGTAAATCTTGTGTGCTTTACTTGATTTTTTACTTTTACATACATGAGTATTTACTAAAAAGTTGATAAGGAAATAAATATTAACAGGTTGTAGGGGTTAATTTTTTAAAAGTTTTGAAACTTATAAAAATTGAACAATTGATTCAACAATCCCTTCTCAATTTTTATTCGATCCTTTAGAAATTTAATAGGTATCAGAGTGAAGGTTCCCATGTTGAATCCTTATCATGGATAATATCAATTCTATCAATAGTATAAGAATTCCTACATTTTATGGAAAAACATAATATGGATGAAAAAATAGGATGATTCCTTACCTCTTATCTCTTGGCCTAGAAGTTGTTGATGCTACTATTATTTGTTTTCCACCAATTGAGAAAGATGCTCCTATAACGTTTGTTGATAAGAGAAATATAGAAGTTAATGGAAAGGATAGAAATGAAATCCTTATGTCCTTATCAGATAATGTTTATCAAAAGGTGATGGGTCTCAAAACTTCAAAAAGTACATTGGATAAGCTGAATAGTGTTTTCAAAGGGAATACTAGATTTAAGGAAGAAAAGATAAAAATCTTGTGTAGTAAGTATGAAGACATAAGAATGAGAGATGAAGAAACAATTGATGAATACTTCTCCAGAGTAAATGAAATAGTTTTCAACATCAGAGGATTCAAATATGTCATGGAAGATTCTACAATTGTGAAGAAACTTATGAGAAACTTTTCAAACATTTTTTATTCTAAAATTTCTTCTTTAGAAGATAAGGATGATTTATCTCTTGATGAATTACATAACTTTCTTATTTATTATGAAATGAGAAAATCTACAATATTTAAAAATAATATGAAATATTAAATGACTTTTTAAGCTATGAGAAAGATGGAAATCCAAGATGTTGAAGAAGATGATCCTTGTGAGTTTGAAGATAAGGAAGATGATGAGTTGAATTATAAGATTATGTCTCTTATCTATAAAAACTATCAGAGAGGAAGGGTAAAATATGGAGGTAAACTTCCTCTAGAATTTTTTTGAGTTTGGTGGAATCAAACACTTTGCTATGAATTGCATCAAGAAGAAATTTTGAGAATATCAAGATGATTCTGATAGAAAACCTTGATGGAAGAAGTAGAACAAAAATGATAAAGAAGAAAAGTCTTCCAACAAATATAAGAAGAAGATTACTGAAAAAATTAAGTATGTTGAGTAAGAAATTTGAATTAGACATAATTGAAAACAATTATTCTGAAGATAAAAGTTTATAAAAATTCAATCCTTTATTGAAAAAGTTGATAAAATAGAAGATTTCTCAGATAGTGAAGAAGGTGGTGAATAATATTATAGAGAGTATCAACTTAGAACAGAACTTCTTGAATGTATTGATCAAAAAACAAATCTTTCAATAAAGAAATTAGAGTTATGAAGAAATATTGTGAAGTGGTTGTTAATGGAAGAAAATATGTTATCAAACAAGAGGAAGAATACATTTAAGAGGTATTAATTTATAAACTTATAATTTATGAATAGGGAAAAATGATTGAAGATATTATTAAGAATATAGAATCTAAGGAAGACGAAGTTAACAATTTTCAATCAAAACTTATTGAGTCTTAAAGTACCTTGAGGAAGATGAATGAAAACTTAGACAAATCTTCAGAAGTAAAAGCTGAGACTTCTAAAGTTACTGATAAGGCTCAATACAAGAATCGAGTGTAATCTTCTCTTACAAAAAATAATGTTTCATATGATTATTTTAATATTTTAGGTTCTGGAAAATGTATTGGGAAATATTGGGTGGATAAAGGATGTGAGGAACCTATCAAATCTACAAAAGTAAAAAAAAATAACTCAAAATAAAAGATGTTCCACATTTTAAGTATGTTAGATTTGAAAGAAGTTAGCAATCTCAACAAAGTTTTTATTGAGAAAGATATTTCTTGAATAGAAAATCCAGATTTTATAGCTATTACTGGTGTTGTGTAATCTACAGGAATAGATCTTATAATTGTTGGAATAACTTATATCTACCCAAAAGAAGGTTTGAGCAAAGTGGAAGAAATAGTGAAAGTAGAATGAGAAACTTTCCTAAAGTTGAAAAGGTGAATTCTCAAGATGTTATAAACTTTCCAACCAAAAATCAATCCAATTGTCTAGAAGAAGTTTTTGGAAGATGTGATCAGGCCAGTCATCATTCCGAAATATGTATGAAAATCCTTTCAGAATCAATCCCTTATGATAGAAAATAAAAGTAAGTTGGTAAGAAGAAAGTTGAAGAAAGAGATTTTTTTTGTTGATACAGCTTTGAAAGCAAGTAAAAAAGAACAAATAATGGATACTTGATAGTGGTTTTTCTTCATATATAATAGGTGATATAAAAATCTTGAAACATGTTGAAAGTCTTGATGGATGAGTAGTTACTTTTGGTAATGGAAGTTCCTTAAAAATCCGAGGAATCAGAGCGACAAAGATTGTGGTAGAGAAATTAAAATCTAAGGAAGTTTTACTTGTTGATGGGATAAAACACAACTTATTTAGTAAAATTAAATTTTGTGATGATGGAAAAGAGGTAATCCTTATAAAGGAATCTTGTATCATCAAAAGTGTGAATGATGGAAAACTTATTATAAAAGGAGAAAGACCTAGTGGTAATCTATTCCAAATAGGAGAATTCAACAACTCATATTACTTGAGTATTGAAGATGAAAACAAATTGTGGTATCGAATACTTGAGCACCTTCAGTAGAAAAACATGAATAAAATTTATAAAGTTTATGTTGTCCACAATTTTATAGAATTGAAAATAAGAGATGAATATGTTTGTATTACTTTCCAGAAAGGAAACATGACTAACAAAAGTCATAAAAGAGTTGATATTCAATCTACCAGACCACTTGAACTTATTCATTCTGATTTATGTGAGTCTATGAGACATCAATAAAAAAAGGAAACTTATACTTTATCACTTTTATTGATTATTTCATCCTAATAACAAACATTATGTTTATGAAACATAAGTTAGAGGCTGTGGAAATGTTTAAGTTATTCATAAAAGAAGCTCAGAAATAAATGAGGGCTTATATAAATAAGTTGATAACAAATAATGGTACTTAATTCACAAGTAATACTATTTAAACTTATTTGATAAATCATGGTATCAAACATCAGTATAGTGGTATCTATACTCCCAAAAAATGGAGTAGTAGAAATAAAGAATATAATTTTGGTGGAAATGGGAAGGAATATGTTAGCAGAATACAAAATTTTAAAGTTCTATTAGAGAGAATCTATTATTACTGTTATACATGTTCAAAATAGATGTTTGTTGAGACTAGAAACCAACATGACTCCTTATGAAATGTGGTATAAAAAAAACCTTCATTTAAATACTTCAATTTTTTTTGTAAGTACATATTTTCTCAAAATAAAAAAATCTATATTTGGGAAAGTTTAATGAGAAAGCTGAATAAGAAACTTTCATGGGTTATTCACCAAATGGAAGAAGTTAAAAATGTTGGAAATAACATTTAAAAAATTTTGTGGACTCATATTATGTGAAGATAATTGAAAATCAAATTTCCTTAATAAATTTTTTTGAGACTTTTGAGGATGATAAATTGGAAATTTCCAAAAATAATGAAATTAATTCAAAACATCCTTATCAAGATTCAGAAGAATCGTGTGATGAGAACATTCTAACTGGGAAAGAAACTTTGAAATTTCCCACCTTACAAAAACATATTTAATTTGAAAACATTATTGGAAATCAAAAGGCTCCAGTTCAGACCATAAGGAAGTTGAGATTAGAAAATAAGACTTTACTTATCTCAAAAGTTGAACCAGAATTAGTTTCAGAAGCTATTCAACACAAATAATGGGTGGATGCTATGAATGAAGACTTATATCAAATTGAAAAAAATGAAACATGAGAACTTGTTTCACGACCAGAAAATAAAAATATTATTGGAACAAAGTGGGTTTATAGAAACAAATTGAATGAGTATGTAGAAGTTTCAGAAAACAAAGCAAGACATGTTTGTAAAGGATATGAACAGGTAGAAGGTATGGATTTTGAAGAAAATTTTCCCCAGTTGCAAGTTAGAAACTATTAGAATGTTTATTTCAGTGTCTGCACATCAAAATTACAAATTTTATCAAATGTATGTAAAGTCATATTTATTAAATGGTGAGATTGAAGAAGAAGTTTACATTAAACAACCTTGTGGGTTTCTACTTGATGAGGATGAAAACGAAGTTATTAAATTGAATAAATCTTTGTATGAGATGAAACAATCTCTACATGATTGGTATTCTAAACTTGACAATTGTTTGAGAATGTTGATCTTTTCTAAAGGAAAAGTTGATAGTAAATTATATATGAAATATGTTGAATCTGGAGCTCTAATTTTAATTGTTTATGTGTATGATATATTTTTTTGGGGATAGAGATGATATTTACAAAACATTTTTTGAGGAAATGAAGAATAATTTTGAAATTTCTATGTTATTAGAATTAGCTTTCTTCCTTGGCTTAAAAGTTCAAAAAAATGGAAAAAAACATTTTCTTATCTCAAGAAAAGTATGCTAGGGAATTTTTAAAGAAGTTTGGGATGATATAATCCAAATAAGTTTCAACTCCTATTTCAGTGAGCATAAAGTTGAGTAAAGATGAATCTACAATAAGTGTGAATCAGAAAGACTTTCAAAAGCTGATAAGAAGTCTTCTTTACTTTATAGCCTCAAGCCTTGATATTGTTTATGCTGTGAATTTGTGTGTCAGGTATCAAAGTAATATGAAAGAATCACATATGTTGGAATCAAAGAGGATTATGAGATATTTCAAAGGAACAACTTCACATGATTAGTTATAAAAATTAAATAGTGATATGAAGTTTCATGGTTATACTGATACTGATTATGCTGGAGATTGTAATGATAGAATATCAAACTTAAGAGGAAAATTTTTCTTGGGTGAATGTTGTGTGAGTTAACATAGTAAGAAACAAAGTTCAGTAAATTTGAGAATATATGAATCCGAATATGTTGTAGCTACTCAAGATTGTACTCAAATTGTTTGGATGAAAGTTTAGCTGAAAAATTTAAAAGTCAAATATTTTAAACCATTGAAGATAATTTGTGATAATCAGAGTGTAATTGATATTTCTATGAATCTTTTCCAACATTCAAGATCAAATCACATTGATATAAAGTTTCACTTTATATAAGATAAAGTTGCTACTAGAGATGTTTTTCTGGAATAAATTTCAACAAAGTATCAGATTGCTGATATCTTTACAAAAGTAATGTCGAAATAAAGGTTTGTGGAATTGAGGCTAAAAATTAATATTCCTCCTCCTCCCATGTCTTCCTAAACCTCATAAGTAAGAACCCCCACTTTGCTTTGAATGTGGTAGAGAAAATATTTTTTTTTTACTTTATAAGAAGTTTTAATTATTTTTCTTTTATGAATATGAAGTTGTGGTTATCATAAAATGGAGGAGAGAAAAAGAAAGGGAGAAAAGAAAAGCGAGAATGGGGGAGAGAAAGTAAAAACTTTGTACTTTGTAAGAAGTTTTAATTATCTTTATTTTATGAATCTGAAGTTGTGGTTATCATAAAATGGGGGAGAGAAAAATTAAGTGAGAAAAGAAAAGTGAGAATGGGGGAGATAAAAATAAAGTGAGAAAATAAAGTGAGAAAAGAAAAGTGAGGAGAGTTTATCTTTACATGGCCGCAAAATTTTCTTTCCACTGAGGGATGAAATTCCTTTAAAAAAATTACTTTATCTAGTAGTGTGGTATTGTGACACTCTCTTTTGAGAAAGGATGTGTTTTGATAAAATTCAAAAAACTTGTGTGGTGAAAAAATTATGAGAGTTATAAAAGTTGTTAACAAGGGTTGTCAACAAATACAAAGGGGGAGATTGAAGAAAATTTGTGGTTAAATTGTTTTTAAAAAGTTTTTGTATTTTTTGAAAAATAAACTTTTTGTATAAGAATTATTTTGTTATCCAGGAATCAGATTCAGTCCATCATAATGAGATTTTGAAAGAAAGTTAAAAGTTTCTAAATGAATCAGATTCATCTGCATCATATTCAGATCATCGGATCCAAAAAATCAGAGGTATAAATTTGTTGTTTGGTAGAATTTTTCCTTTTTCATAATCAAATAAGGAAAGAATTTTATAAGTGAAGAAGTCGTATTTTTTCTAAAGAGTTTTGAAAGAAGACTGTGAATTCAGGATTTAGATAGTTTTAATGATTTATAAATAAGTCAGATGATGCTTTTCTGATCATAAAGTTCTCAAAAATCATGAAATATTTCATGATAAAATCTTATGAAGAAATAGTGGAGAGGTTTGAATTGGATTCACTAAGAAGTATATAGAATTCAGATTCACTAAGAAGGATACAAAACTCGAATTAACTAAGAAAGAAACAGAATTCAACTTCACTAAGAAAGAAATATAAATCATATTCATAGATAAATAAATAGAAATTGGATTCACTAAGAAAGAAATAGAATTCAGATTCATAGATAAGAAATAGAAATAGAATTCACTGAGAAATAAACATAAATCATATTGAGAATTAGAAATAAATAGATTCATAATGAGTTGATTACAAATAAGACTCAAAAAGAAAATTCTAGAAGTTTTATGAAGATTTGAAGAGGTCAAACTTGAAATTCAATTTTGCATAAATATCATAGAAATCTAAGGAGGTTTGAAGTAGTCAAAGTTTAAGTTTTAAATGCGATATATTTTCAGAGTTTTTGAAATTTGAAGAAGTGGAGAAAGTTTTCAAGTTTCCTGCTTTTGTTTTCTGAGTCGCTTATAAATACTTGCTCAGATAATTTTCTCTGTTTAAAACTTTCACAAAAGTGGAAAAGGCAGAGCACTGAAGAAATCAAGTGACAGTCATTGTCAACTAAAGATCTCATGAGGAGGATCAAATAGTTGAATGTTTGTTTACCGGATTGAGCAAGATCGTATTGAGAAGATTTTATTCAGTCAATCGGATTGAGTCAATCAGACTGTGGTATATCGTATTGAGTTTTTGAGCAGAGTTTGATTTTTATAGGTTGAAAATGGGTTCATCATATTAAATCCATCGTATTGATAGAATCAGATCAAGATTCATTAAATTGAGATAATCAGATCCAAACTCATTATATTTAAATCCAGAATGATTGTATTGATAGAATTAGATCTAGACTCATCGTATTGAGATAATCGGATCCAGAATCACCGGATTGAGAAAATTGGATCTAGACAAATTGGGCTGGGGATTCAGACTAAGAAATTGTGGAGCAGTTTCAACAAAGTCTTGATTCTTTTTTTGGATCAATTATTTTATAATAAAGCATTTTAAACTAATGAGAGTTAGTATAATATTTCCTATCAGGATATAGAAGGTGTCTAATGAGAGTTGTAACAAGTTTTATTAACTTCTTCATAATAGTATATTTACATATAACCACATAAGTGTCTATGAAAAGGATGTAGGTTCTCACACTGAGGATGAACCTTGTAAATCTTGTGTGATTTACTTGCTTTACTACTTTTTCATGCATGAGTATTTACTAAAAATATGATAAGGAAATAAATCTTAACCGGTTTCAGGGGTTATGTTTTGAAAAGTTTTGAAACTTATAAAAATTAAACAACCAATTCAACCCCCCTTCTCAGTTGTTTTTCGATCATTTGGAACTTCAAATATTAAACCCACATATACGACGAAAAAGCTGCTTTCCAAGGAAAATACTTTCATAAGTATAATAAGTTTTATATACAAATTGAGCATAAAATTGATTCCAATAACATAAATTGAATTAATAATAATATAATTGAACTAATATCACTTTTAAAACCATTTTAAAAATATAATTTAATTTCTTAAATACTTTAAACAGAAAGACAATTTTCAATAAAAATCAGTATTTTTCACTATTCATCAAAAAATTAATCTTTTCAGAAAATTATAAAAAATTCAATCTAAGATACATTTTGAATGGTGATTTTAAAATTAAAGTTATTTTTTTCAAATAAATTTTATAAAATTGGTATAAATTAATTATATTATTTTCTCACAAAAAATAGTAAATCCATTCTTAGAGAAAAAAATGTATTTTTGAAACATTTAAATAATTTACTAGAAAATATATTTGCTTTATCTAAAAACTTTATAAATATTTTTAAAATATGGTTATTACTATTCATACCTCCAAGTTTAACAAATAATTTATAATATTCATTTTTATATAATAATATTAGTAGCATATTATGGTTCGTTAAAACTCGGTGTTGCATGTAACGCAAGCTATCAAAGAAATTTAATTTATTTGAAAAAAAATATTTCATAAAATCTCAATGTGTTAAATTATAATACCTTTAAAATGAATTTCTTCCTCAAAATTATATTACTCTGATATAAACAACTAAGGATACTTTTACCTCATCATATCCTTGGGTTTTCATGTAGCTTTCTCAAATTGGTGGTTTCGTCATAAAACTTTGACCAGGTGAGTGGTCTTGTTTCATAGCACTTTTTTCTATTATCCATAATATCCATAGATGTTTCTTTGAATAAAATTTGTGATTTATTGTCTTTAAAAAGTTTTTTGTATTTGTTGAAAAATAATCTTTTGTAAAAGAATATTTTTGAAAAATAGGTGAAAGTTGTTGAATGTTCAAACCCAAACATAAAGGGGGAGAAAAGTTTTATTTATGAGAAAGTTGTTTTCTGGATGAAAAAGTTTATACTGAGCAGTACCAGATGAAATTTTTTTCAGGAAGATAAAAGGTTAAAGTTCTATAATACTGATCATTGGACTTAGGTACATCGATATAATTAATCGGCCAAAGTTTCTATTAGAAAGACAGTTGTTTCTAAAAAGTGTGATGTCACGAGTTAAATGGTTCTCTACTTTCTAAACTTGAGTTAGAAAATTATATACCAATCTCAAAAGTTCTAAACATCATGAGAGAGTCATGATACAAGAAGGAGTTTTTTATTGAAGAGTTATGAATTCATCGGTGTGGAGAAACATGAGAAGATGAAGATGATGGTTTTTAGTCAGACCAATAAATCAAATATATAGATCATCAAATCCAAAATATTTGGAGGAATAAATTGTTGATTACTAGAATTATTCCTTTGCATTAATCAAATAAATAAATAAGTTGATGAGTTAGAAAGTTAGAATGTTGCTGAAGAGGTTGAATGAAGACCGTGATGTCAAGAGTTAAAAAGTTCCTAAACTTTCTAAACTTAAGTCAAACGATGATTTTCCAATATTAAAGATCTCATAAATCATGAAAAATATCATGATAAAATCTTTTTAAGAAATGGAGGAATAATAAATATTGTATCTACTTTAGGAATCAAGATAAAGTTTTCATTAGATCCATAATCACCAGACATGGAAGTTTTCAGAAGTATAAATGAGTTATAACTGATGAGGTTTGAATAATTTTAAAAGTTTTGGAGTAGAGTTTCCATATTAATTAGAATTAAATATTAATTAGAATTAAATATTAATTAGAATTCTATAGTTATGAGGATTCTATTGGACTAAATCTGAGGAGGAAAAGTCAATCATACTGGCTCTAAGGAGGAAAGTCAATATGATTAACTCTAAGAAGAAAAGTGAATTAGACTAACTCTAATTAGGAAAGACAATACATAATGAACTAAGGAAGTTTTATCGCAATGAGACGAGGAAGATCCATCATAATGAGATGAGGAAGTTTCATCATAATGAGATGAGGAAGATCTATCCTACTGAAGAAAAGTTAGGAAGTTCTAGAAGGCTGATTACTAAGAAGACTCAAGATGATTCCAGAAGATTTGTGAAGATTTGAAGTGGTCAAACTTGAAATTCAAATATATGAAGATCTCTGAGTTTTTGAATTTGAGTAATTGGGAAGAGTTTTCCAGTTTCTTTCATTTTCCATTTTGAGATGCCTATAAATAGAATCACAACACATTCTTACTTTGCAACCTTTTTTAACATATACAGAATAGGCGGAGCATTGTATAATTCTTGTCAAAGTTTTTTTTTCTATAATGTTATCTTAGAAGAAGGTCAAACATAAAAAAAAAAATTGTTTACCAGACTAAGGAAGATTAGATTGAGCTTTTGACCAGATTTCTGGAAGTGTAGACTGAGAAATAGAGCATCGTATTGAGTTGATTGGACTAAGTCAATCAGATTATGTTCATCGAACCAGAGGCCATCAAAATCAGGGTCATTAGACCTATGATCTTTTTTGTATAATATTGGAAAAAGTCTCTATACTTTTGTTGTGTCTTAATTGTTTGTAATAAAAGTTTGTAAAATAATAGGATTCTATATAATCATTCTTACCTAGAGATACAAGGTGTCTAATGGAAGCTGGCACAAGTTGTATTCACTTATTCATTATAGTTAATTTACATAGATCCATGAGAGTGTCTATAGCAAGGATGTAGGTTCTCACACTGAGGTCAATCCTTGTAAATCTTGTGTGATTTACTTACTTTCCTACTTTTTCATGTATGAGTATTTACTAAAAAATGATAAGGATATGAAATTTAATGATTTTCGGGGGTTAAGTTTTAAATGTATTGAAACTTATAAAAAGTGAACAATTGATTCAACCCCCTTCTTAGTTGTTATTTGATCCTTTGTAAATTTAATTGGTATCAAAGCAAAGTTTCCCTTATTGAATCCTTATCATGGATAATATCAATTCTGTTATAAGTAGAGGAATTTTTATATTTTATGGAAAAAATTATTATGGATGAAAAAATGGGATGATTCCTTATCTTCTATCCCTTGGACCAGAAGTTTTCAATTATTGTACAATTAGGTTTCCACCTATTGAGAAGTATTCCCTGATGGCTTTTGATGATAAGATAAATATCAAATTTGATGGAAAAGCTATAAATGTTATCCTTATATCCCTATTAGAAAATATTTATACAAATGTGATGAGTCTCAAAACTTCAAAGAGTACGTGGGATAAGCTGGAAAGTATTTTCAAAGGGAAAACTAAAGTGAAAGAAGCAAAGTTACAAATCCAGCATAGTAAGTATGAAGACATAAGAATAAGAGATGAAGAAATTATTGTTGAATACTTCACTAGAGTAAATAATTTTTTTTACAACATCATAGGATTTAAATATGTCTTGGAAGATTCTACAATTTTGAAGAAACTTCTGAGAAAAATTCCAGACATGTTTGACTCTAAAATTTACTCTTTATAAGATAAGGATGATTTATATCTTGATGAATTACATAAATTTATTTTTCTTATGAAATAAGGAAAGATCCAATGTTCAAAAATAAAATGAAATATGGAATGGATTTTTAATCGATGAGAAAAATTAAAATATAAGATGTTGAAGATGCTGATCCTTATGACTTCGAAGATAAAGAGGATTATGAGTTGGATAACAAAATCATGTATCTTATATCTAAGAACTATCGAAGAGGAAGAGGAAAGTATGGAGGTAAAATTACTCTTAAATATTTTGAGTGTGGTGGAATTGGACACTTTTCAATGAATTTCCTCAAGAATAAAGTTGGTGAATATCAAGATGATTCTAATGAAAAGACCTCGATGGAATAAGTGGAACAAAATTTCTAAATAAGAAAATTCATCCAACAAATATAATAATAAGTTTAATGGGAACAAGAAAAGTATATTGAGTAATAATGTTGAATTAGAATCAATCGAAAATAATTCTTCATAATATAAAAGTTCAGAAAAGGTTAGGAAATTCATTTCAAAATTTGAGAAAACAAAATATTCCTTAAATAGTGAAGAAGAAGATGGTAAATAATCTTATAGAGAGTATCATCTTAGAACAAAACTTCTTTTATGTATCGATCTAAACAAATCTCTCAAGAAAGAAATCACAATGATAAAGAAATATAGTGGAAAAGTTACTGAAGGTAAAAAATATGTTGTCAAGCAAGAAGAAGAATACATATAGAAGATCATAAGTTACAAAATTAGAATTTATGAACAGGGAAAGATGATTGAAGATCTTAGTAAGAATCTAGAAGTTAAGGAAGAAGAAGTTAACAAGTTTCAATAAAAACCTATTGAGTCTGAAAGTACCATGATAAAGATGAATGAAAACTTCAACAAAGCTTCAGAAGTAAAATATGATAATTATAAAGTTGTTGAGAGAGCTCAAATCAAGAATAAGGTGAAATCCTCACCCACCAAAAAACATGTTTCATATGTTTTTTCTAACATTTCATGTTCTGGGAAAAGTTTTGGGAAATCTTGGGTGGAAAAAGGATGTAAGAAACCTATTTCATCAACAAAATATGAAAACTCACTCATGAGAAAAATGGTCCATGTCTATAGATTTTTAGAGTAGGAAGAAGTTATCAACCTCAATAAAGTTTATATAGAGGAATATATTACTTTAATAAAAAATCAATATTTGATGGTTTTTTTAGTATTTTGGAATCTATGGGAACATGAATTATAATTTTTTTCGTGGCTTATCTCTACCCAAAAAAAGTTTTTAGTAGAGTGGAAGATACAATGAAAGTATAATGAATAATTTTTCTAACACATATTAAGTTAGAAAAGAAAAAACTCAAGATGTTAGAAACTTTCCAAAAAAAATCAATTTGAATGTATGGAAAAAGTTTTTGGAATATGGGATCTATCTAGTCATCATGCTGAAAGATGTATTACACTTTATCTTGAAATTTTTTCTTATGGGATAAAAGAAAAGGAAGATGGAAAGAATAAAGTTAAAGAAAGAGCCTTTATTATTGAGACTGCCTTAAAATAAAGTAAGAATAAAAATCCAAGGATACGTGATAGTGGGTGTTCTTCACACATTATAGGTGATTTAAAAATCATAAAACATGTTGAAAATAATGATGGAGGTGCTGTTACCTTTGGGAATGATAATTCTCTAAAAATTAGAGAAATTAGAACTATTTATATTGAAGTTGAAAAGTTAAAATCTAAGGAATTCTTGTTTTTTGATGAACTAAAACATAACTTACTTAGTGTAAGTTAATTTTTTGATTATGGGAAAGAAGTCATCTTCAGAAAATATTATTATGTTATCAAAATTGTGAAATATGGAAAAGTTATTACAAAAGGAAAAATAACTAGTGAGAATCTCTTCAAAAAAGGAGAATTTAACAACTCTTATTACTTAGGTACTGAAGATGAAAATAAGTTGTGGCACCTAAGAATTGACCACATTGGGAAGAAAAACATAAACAAACTTTATAAAGTTAATGTAGTTTGAAACTTTCTAGAATTGAAAAAAAGATAAGAATATGTTTTTGTAACTTGTCAGAAAGGTAAGATGACTAATAAAAGTCATAAGAGAGTTGTGATTCAATATACTAGACCAATTGAACTTATTCACTCCAATTTATATGATCTGATGATACATCAATCAAAAAAATGGGATTTTTACTTTATCACTTTAATTAATGATTTCACTCGGATGAAAAACATCATGTTTATAAAACACAAGTCATAGGCTATGAAAATGTTCAGGTTTTTTACAAAAGAACTTGAGAAAGAAATTATTATTTATATAAATAATTTGAGAACAGATAATGGTATTGAATTCACAAGCAATAATTTTGAAATTTATCTGAGAAATAATGGTATCAAACATTAGTATAGTGTTTCCTACACACCACAACAAAATGGAGTAGAAAAAAGAAATAATAAAAGTTTGGTGGAAATAGGAATAAATATGTTAGAAGAATAAAAACGTTAAAAGTTCTATCAGAGAGAATATGTTAGTACTACTATACATATTTAGAACAAATTTTTTTGAGACCAGAATCCAACATGAATTCTTATGAAATGTGGTATAACAAAAAACCTTCATTTAAGTACTTCAAAGTTTTTGGAAGTCCTTGTTTACTTAAAATAAAAAATCCGAATCTGGGAAAGTTTGATGAGAAATCAGAGGAAGAAACTTTTATGGGTTATTCACCCAATGTAATAAGTTAAAAATGTTGGAAAAAAATTACAAAAGTTGGTAGAATCATATGGTGGGAAAATTATTGAGAATTCAAATTCTTTAACAAAAGTTTCTAGGAATATTAAGGAATAAAAAAAAATGAAAGTTTCCAAAAAAAATGAAAGTGAGAAAAGTAATATGCATAAATATTCAGATGAATCATGTGATTAGGAAAGTGAAGTAGGAAGAGTAACTATGAAATTTCCTAATTTACAAAAACATACTAGACCAAAAATATTATTGGGAATTAAAAGGCTCTAGTTTAGACCAGAAGGAAGATGATATTAGAAAATAAAACTTCAATAATTTCAAAAGTTGGTTTCTAAATCTATTCTAAAAAAATAATGGGTAAATTCTATGAATGAAGAGTTGGATAAAATTGAGAAAAATGAAACATAGTAACTTGTTTCACATTCAAAAGGTAAAAATGTTTTCAGAAAAAAGTGGGTTTACTAAAACAAATTTAATGAACATGGATAATTTTCAATAAACAAAACAAGGATTGTTTGTAAAGTCTATACATAGGTTTAAAGTGAGTATTTTGAAAATTTTTCCCCTAGTTTCAATATTAAAAATTATTAGAATGTTTTTAGCATTATTTGTTCATAAAAATTACAAAATATACCATATGGATGTAAATTCATCATTTCTTAATAGAGAAATTTAATAAGAAGTTTACATTGAATAACCATGTGGGTTTTTACTTGATGAGGATGAAAACAAAGTTTTATATTAAAGAAATATTTGTATGGGATGAAACAAGATCCATGTTCATGGTATTCTAAGTTTGAAAATTATTTGATAATGTTGAATTTTTATAAAGTAAAAGTTGATAGCAACTTATATGTGAATGATGTTGACACTAGAACTCTAATTTTAATTGTTTATGTGGATGATATGATTTTTTTGGGATAGATAATATGTTTATAACCATTTTATGAAGAAATGAAAAGAAAATTTGAGATGTCAGTGTTAGGAGAGTTAACATTCTTCCTTAGTTTAAAAGTTCAAAAAAAAAATATATATATTTTACTATCTCAAGAAAAGTATGTCAGGGAATTGTTACAAAAGTTTGGCATGGAATAAACCAAATATGTTTCTAGTCCTATATAAGTGGGGATTAAGTTGATTAAATATGAGTCTGAAAAAAATGTGAATTAGAAAGACTTTCAGAAGCTGATAGGATGTCTACTTTACCTTACAACCTCAAGGCCCAATATTGTTTATGTTGTGACTTTGTGTTCCAGGTATCTAAGTAATCTATAATAATTACATATGCTGGTAGTAAATATAATTTTGAGATATTCTAAAGGAAAAACTTCACATGGGTTGTTATATAAAAGAAATTGTAAAATAAAGTTTCATGGTTATACTGATGCCGATTGGGCTGAAGATTTTAATGATAGAAAATCAACCTCAGGAGGAACATTTTTCTTAGGGTGAATGTTGTGTAATTCAGCATAATAAGAAACAAATTTTAGTAACTTTGTGCACAAAAAAATAAGAATATGTTGTGGCTAATTAGTCTTGTACTTAGATGTTGTGGATTAATTTTTATCTAGAATATTTTAAAGTAAAAGTTTCTAAAATATTGAAGATACTTTATGAAAATCAGAGTGAAATTTATATTTCTAAAAATCTTATCCAATATTCAAGATCAAAACACATTGAAATAAAGTTTCACTTTATAAAAGAGAAAATTTATACTAGAGATGTTTTTCTAAAATATATATTAATGAAGTATCAAATTGATGATATATTCACAAATTCAATGCCAAAATAAAGGATTGTTGAGTTGAGGTTGCATCCTCCAATGACTTCCTAAATATCATAAGGATGTCCCCCACTGTTCTTTGGATTACGTTGACAAAGGGGGATAGAAATTAACAACTCTGTTCAAGTATAATAAGTCTTAACTTATCTTTATTTTATGAATTTGATGTTGTGATTATCATAAAATGGGGGAGAGAAAAAGAAATGTGAGAGGAAAAGATAAAAGTGAGCGGGAGTTGGAAAAGAAAAGTGATAGGAAATTATAAAAGTGAGCGAGAGTTTATCTTAGCATGTTCACATAATTTACTTGTCACCAAGGGATGTAATTAATTCAAAAAAATTATTTTATCTAATAGTGTGGTGTTAGGACACTCTCTTTTTAGAAAAATATTTGTTTTCGTAAAATTCAAAAAACTTGAGTTGTTTACAAAAGTTGAGTTGTGAAAAATCTATAAGAGTTGAAAAATTTATTAATGAGTGTTGTCTAAAAATCCAAAGGGGGGATTGAAGAACCTTTGTGATGTTTTTTATTAATAAAGTTTTTTTATTTTTTTACAACTAATATTTTGTAAAATAATGTTTTTTTAAAATAATGTTTTTGAAAAATAAGTGAAAGTTGTTGAATGTTCAAAACCAAACCTAAATGGGGAGAAAATTTTTGTTTTTTAGAAAGTTGTTTTCTGAATACATAATTTCTTAATGATAAGTACTTGATGCTGAGTTT
Source organism: Viscum album (assembly GCA_963277665.1). Lineage (NCBI taxonomy): Eukaryota > Viridiplantae > Streptophyta > Magnoliopsida > Santalales > Viscaceae > Viscum > Viscum album. Next base: position 783,706,478 of record OY728147.1, read on the forward strand.
TTCAGGAAGATGAAATCTAAAAGTTTTTCAATACTGATCATCAGACTCAGGTCCATCGGTATGAAGAATTGGCCGATGTTTCTGTTAGAAATATAGTTATTGATGAAAAGTATGAAGTCATGGGTTAGAAAGTTCTATACTTTATAGCATTGAGTCAGATGATGCTATGCTAATATAAAATGTTCTCAAAATCATGAGAGAGTCATGATACAAGCATGAGTTTTTATTTGAATAGTTATGATTTCATTGGTGTGAAGAAATTTGAGAAGATGAAGATGCTGGTTTTCAATCAGACAGATAAATCAAATATATAGATAATCAGATCTAAAAAAGTCAGAGGTAAAAATTGTTGATTGTTGGAATTTTTCCTTTATTTTAATTTTATAAAGAAATAAGTTGCTGAGTTAGAAAGTTAGAATGTTGCTGAAGAGTTTGAATGAAGATAGTGATGTCATGAGTTATAAAGTTATTAAACTTTATAACCTTAAGTCAGACAATACTTTTCCAATATTAAAGTTATCCTAAATAATTAAAAATATCATGATAAAATATTTTGAAGAAATATAGGAATAGTAAATATTGTATCAATTCCAAGAATAAAGAAATTTTTTTCATCAAATCTATAAGTACTAGATACATAAGTTTTCAGAAGTCTGAATGAGTTATAGTTGATGAGGTTTGAAGAATTTTCAAAGTTGCAGAGTGGAGTTTCCACCATAATGATAATTCCAACATAATGAGAATTCCATCATTATGAGGATTAAATTGGACTGAATCTAAGGAGGAAAAGTCAATCAGACTAACTCTGAGAAGGAAATTCAATTTGACTGACTTTGAGAAGGAAAGTGATTTGGACCAACTCTTATAAAGAAAGAAAATTCAGAATGAACTGAGGAAGTTTTATCGTAATGAGCTGAGGAAGTTCTATCATAATGAGCTAAGGAAGTTTCATCATAATGATCTAAGGAAGATATATCATACTAGATAAAAGTTAGGAAGTTCAAGAAGGCTGATTACTAAGAAGACTCAAGATGATTCTAGAAGATTTGTGAAGAATTTAAGTGGTCAAAATTGATATTCAAATATGCGTAGATCTCAAAGATTTTGAATTTGATTAATTGGGAAGAGTTTTTCAGTTTCCTTACTTTTCCATTATGAGATGCCTATAAATATAATCACAATAAATTTTTTCTTTGAAACCTTTTTTAATGTGTGTGAAAAAGGTAGAGTGCTATATAATTCTTGTCAAAGTTTTTTTTATAGACTGAGATCTCAGAAGAAGGCCAGCCATATGAAAGTTTTATTTACCAGATTGAGGAAGATTAGAATGATATTTTGAGAAGAGTTTGAGAAGTATAGATTGAAAAGGGGGCATTGTATTGAGTTGATCAGACTAAGTCAATTAGATTGTCATCATCAGACTGAAGTCTATCGAACTTAGGGTCATCATACTCAGGAACTTTTGTGGAGTAGATTGAACAAAGTATTTATACCTTTTTTGTGTATCAATTGTTTTTAAGAAAACTTTGTAAACTGAAGGGATTCAGTATAATCATTTCTATCGAGAGATAGAAGGTGTGTAATGGGAGTTGACACAAGTTGTATTCACTTCATCATTATAGTGAATTTTCATAGACCCAAAGGAGTGGATATGACAAGGATATAGGTTCTCACACTGAGTTAAAACCTTGTAAATCTTGTGTTATTTACTTGATTTACTATTTTTCATGTATGATTATTTACTAAAATATGATAAGGATATAAAATTTAATAGGTTATAGGGGTTAAGTTTTAAAAGTATTGAAACTTAAAAAAATTGAATAACTGATTCAACCCCCCTTCTCAATTGTTATTCGATCATTTGGAACTTCATTCTTTATAGGAAAGATAATGATCTAGTGGAATAACCTTTGAGTTCAGTACATGTGAAGAGTTAGGTATGTAATTCCTTAGAATAGCTACATGAAACACATCGTGAACTTGAGAGAGGTTTGGTGGAAGCACCAAGAGATAAGCCATTTTCCCTACTCGATCAAGAATCTCAAAAGGTATAATATATCTAGGGATCAACTTTACTTTATTCTTGAATCTCATAACCTTATTATATGTAGAAATTAATAAAAACAACTTCTAACCAAATTCAAACCCTAGATCATGCCGATTATTGTCAACATAACTTTTCCATTGACTTTGAACTTACTTGATGTGCTGTTGAATAAATCTGAATTTCTATGACATTTCCTTAGCTAGTGCAGGTTCCAATAGATTTCTTTCCCTAACTTCATCCCAACATGTTGGAGTTCTACACTTATTTTCATAGAGGGCTTCATAAGGAGTCATCTGAATTCTTGAGTGAAATATATTGTTGTAAGAAAACTCAACTAGAGGAGGGTGTTTATCCCAACCACCTTTAAAATTCAGAGAACAATATGTCAACATATCCTATAGGGTTTTAATGGTTCTATCAGACTAACCATATGTCTAAGGATGATATAAAATAATGAAACTTAGCTCTATATATAGGTCATGTTGAAGACTTTGACAGAACTTTAAGGTAAACCTCATATCTTGATTATATACAATAGAATGCGGTACTCTATAAAACCTTAACAATTATTTAATGTATATTATGGAAAGATAGTTTAGAGAAAAATATTCTCTAATATAATTGTTCCCTTTAGATTTTTTGGAGAGTCTGATGACAAAATACATGATGATGTTTTCTGATTTACATCTGGTATGGGTAAAGATTGTAACAACTCCTTAGATTTTTATCTCTTAGCCTTAACTTGCTGACATACCAAGCACCAAGATACAAACTCTTCAATATCTCTCTTCACTCTATCCCGCTAGAAATACACTTTTAGATCTCAATATATATTTGTACTTTTAAAATGAATAGATAATGAAGAACTATGAGATTATTCTAAATGATATTTCTTCAAATCTGGTATGGATGGAACACATACATGGTTCCTAAACCTTATCATTCTATAACAATCAAGGTTAAACTCAGGAAAATTTCTCACCTTCTTCTGTAGCTCTATTTATTCCTTCTACACCTTTTTAATCTTCACTTGTATAGATGGTTAAAAACTCATTTGATAAAGATAATATTTCTCCCCTTCCTTCAAGATTTATAAATCAATCCTTTGTAAATCCATAGATGTTAGATATTTTGTGATCCTCATCATAAATAAGATAGTATAATCCTTTCAAATTCATCCACCTTGTTCGCTTTCCCAGGGTGGTAATGTATTGAGAAATAATAATATTTAATTATCTCTAACCATCCTATATAGAACATATTCAACTCCTTATATGTATATAAATACTTTAAATTTTTATGACCAATATATTTATCACACCTTTATCCATAAAGACAATGACTCCATATCTTTAATTAAAAAATTTACCGTATCTAACTCTAAATCATGAGTTGGGACATTTTATTCATGAACCTTTAATTGTCACAAGATAAAAGCTATCATCATATCATTATTCATGAGAAATCATCCTTATCCCTTATTTAATGCATCAATATAGATTACAAACCCTTCTCCACTATAGGGTAATGTAAGAAGATGTGCACTAAATAACCTTCTCTTTAGTTCCTTGAAATTTTCCTCACTTTTATCTATCCAAAGGAACTTGTCTCCCTTACGAGTTAACTTGGTGAGTGAATTAGATATTCATGGGAAATTATCAACAAACCATTAATAATATCCATCCAAACTAAGAAAACTTCTGATCTCAGTCATAATGGTTGGTATGGGACAACATTAAATAACTTCGGTCTTTGATGGATCCAATTATATACCCTTGATTAAGATTATATGACCCAAAATGAGACTTTTTATATCCAAAATTCTCACTTGGTAATTTTTTCATAAAACTTATCCTTACTTAGGGTCTTCAGCACAATCCTCAAATTATCTTCTTGATATTTATCTCTCTTTGAATATATAAGAATATAATCTATAAATACTACCACAAACTAATCAAGGTAATATCTAATGACTCTATTCATTAAATATATGATGATAACGGGAGAATTAGTAAGACCAAATGGTGTCACTATATACTCATAGTGTCCATACCTTGTATGAAATGTTGTCTTGGGTTTATCCTCCTTATTAACCCTAAATTGATGATATCTAGAACAAAGGTCAATCTTAGAAAAGTATTGAGAACCACAAAGTTAATAAAATAAGTCATCAATATGGGGTAGTGGACACCTGTTCTTGATCGTGATCTTGTTCAGTTCTTGGTAATTAATGAAAAGTCGCATTGATCTATCTCTATTATTAAAAAAAAGAACTAGTGCACCCCATGGTGATACAATTTGATGAATGAATCCCTTTTAAATATTCTCATAAAGTTACTTCTTCAATTCCTATAGCTCAATTCAGGCCATTCTATAGGGAATATTTGAAATAGGTGTAGCACCAAGTATGAGTTCTATTGAGAACTCAACTTCACTATTTAATGGAAATCGGTAAATCTTTCAGAAATACATAAAAAAACTCTCACACAATAGACATGTCCTCTATGTTGAGTTTCCACCCAACAATAAGAGATAAAAATCATTTTTTAAAAGAATCAATACCCATACAATGGATGTGATTTCCATCAGAAATTCATATTTACGATCACACTGATGGATGATCTTATGTTATTTTGGAATATCAAATATGGATTCAATTCCTCAGAAATTGATGTGGGATTTATATAGATAAAGCTAATCTATTCCTAAGATAACATAAAATTCAACTATAGGGTGAATAATAATTTTTTTTCAGGAAGCACATTTCCACAAAATTCAACCAGAGAATAATCATAGACTTGAGATGCGATCATCATACCATTAGGGGGTTTCACTCTTAATTCAACATTTAATTTTTGGATGGTATTTTTATACCATTATAAAATTATTCAAATATAAAATAGTGTGTAGATCTAGAATCAAATAAGCCATTATAAGTTCTATAGTGGATGATAAGTGTACCTTTCACCACATCATTATCGTACCCCTCATCAAAAATAGTGATCACATGATATTTACCTTTGTCTCTTGGCTTAAGAAGTTTATAATGTTTTTTATCATTATCAAAATGTATATTTGATCACTAGTTAACATAATTACCATACTCCTTGCATTTCAAACCCTAGAGTGTGGGTGGTGGATTTTTTTGGAAATTTCTATTTATTTACATCATTTTCTAACTTCTTCCCATCACTTCAACATTCAACTACTTTATGACCTTCCTTTCCACAATTAAAACATTTAGTATTCCCACTAAGATAATTTCCTCCATGTTTCCATCCACACTTCAAGCATGAAGGAATTATCATCTTCTTCCATCTATGGTTTTTAGAGTTTCCTTTGAATTCCATTTTTCTTTTCTTATCAAAACCACGAGATTTATGGGTAACTCTAATATCTATTTACATCTTGATATCATATCAAACAATTTATTCATAGCCACTAAATTAACTTATGAGTAACACCCTTTAGAGACTTGGTTTTAAGACACTGAAGAATCGACTGTAACGTCTCGGTTCCGGGTTCCACTCAATGGGTGAACCGAACCCAGTTCACTACGTGACCTCAAGCGCATTTCCCCAAATGCCAGAGGCTGTCGACTAGCAGCAAGGGCCCGGGTCTGATAGTGGGGAAACTATGCCCAAATTTGTCAAAGTGTAGCACAACGGAATAATAAAAACATACAACAACAACAAAAGCAATAAACCATACACATTTAATATAACAACTTCAGTAAAAGATAACCAACCAGATATATAGATATGATGAAACATGTCTCAAGTTCTAAGAAAATATCCAGAACATGTTACACAACAGTACAATACAATACAGAGTACAACAAAGCAAAACAAAACAGCCGGTAGCATCGCGAGCCTAAGCCTGGTCCCCTGCTCCCCTACTCCTCAGCAGCAAATCAAGTACCTATATAGGGACCATTTACCTTATACACACCTGTAGAAATGTAATCTGTTTGGGCCGAAAAGAATGACCCAAACAAGGTGTGAGAAATAATCTCAGTAGGCACCCACTAAAGGCCCATTCCCAACTATGTGTAAACATGCAACAACAGTGTGCAAGAGTAAATGCAATAAACTAAGCAGTACCCAAAGTAAATAACTTATCAGTTATATTTCCATTTTATTATTCATTCAAGAATTTAGTAAAAGGAAATCACCAGAGTGTATTTCTATGTAAACAGTCAGTCAATGTCCTCAGACATGAAAACCCTTACCCTCAGGTAATCAGAATCTTACCCTCAGGCATTGCCCTCAGGCATAACATATTTTTCCCTCAGGCGTACGAAGTGTCGACCTCAGTCACAAAAGTCACTTCCCTCAGGCATACAAAAGGTTTCCCTTAGGCGAAATATAATGTTGCCCTCGAGCTAATAAATTCATGCCCTCAGGCTATAGTAAAACACCGCCCTCAGGCACAAGTAATCGGGCTGAGCCCAACATTTAAATAAACAATTCACATACAATTCCTATCAAGGAAATTTAACAAACATTATTATAATAGAATACCCTCGGGTATCCTGGCCAAATGGCTAAACAGAGGAACGCACCCCCGGGGTGGTCCTGGATCCAAGAAACGATCCCAAACAACATTTTATTATCATATTTAATCACCTATACATTTCTAGGTATTTAAAATATCCACTGCCTCAGCCTCATGACACCCCAACATGGGTTCTTGGCTCAACGGTACACAAAACGAACAACAGTTGGAAATTCAAACACTAAGCCACCTACCTTTAATACCCACAAATGATATACGCGAACGTCGATTCCAGAAACGCCCAAGAATGACGTAGATATGACATAGAAGAAAATCCTCTTAAACTCAAATAAATCCCCTTATTGGAAGAATTGGAAAGAACCACTCAAGATGAAGGTAGCTCTTACCCCTGCGGTTCCAACGTGATCGACGAAAGCAGATTCAGATTCCCAGTTCGCGATTAACGGATCTCCAAAGCTCCGACCTCCTCCTTCGGCTTCAAAATGGATCAAATGCCTCCCCTACCAAATTAGGAGGCTACTGCCTATTTTAAGCCGAAAAAACAGACTACACGGTGTGTACTATCAAGTACACAGCGTGTGATTTTTCATTTAATTGTTCCTTTGGCGGCACCGCCGCACTGTTCATCCATCGACATGAGTACACGACGTGTATTCCTGACTACACGGCGTGTACCGACGCACAGCTAGTAGCTACTTCCACCACCTTACTATTCGCCTTCCTACTGACTACACGGTGTGTAAATACCCACTACACGTCGTGTAGTTGGTTTTTACACCCTTCGTCGCCGACATGGCTACACACTCTGTGTACTCATCCCACACGGCCAAAAGTACACGACGTGTGGAAAAGTACACGACATGTAGTCCCAAAATTTAGGATTTTCCTCATTTCTTTTATTTTATAAAAAAAACTTAAGGAAAGGAGAAAAAAAAGAAACCCGTACCTCAAAAGTAAGAACTGGGTTCTTACAAACTTCCCCCCTTAAAGTAATTCGTCCCCTAATTTCCCTTCTAAGGGTGGTGAAGATGAAGCTGTGAACAAATCCGGCCACTGAGCACGTACATCAGTCTTTCGCTCCCAGTTTTTGTCCTGCACTCGGCCACGCTGCCATAGCACCCGTACGAGAGGAACTGACCGGCCTCGGAGAACTTTCGTGCTCCTATCAACGATACGAATTGGATGCTCCTCAAAGGACGCATCAAACTCAAGCTCAAACTCCTCGAGCTGAAAGATGTGAGACGGGTCTGAATGATAGCGATGCAACTGAGATACATGGAAGATGTCGTGTATGGCTCAGTACATCTGTAGTAACTGCAACCAATAGGCAACTAGCCCGAATCTCTCTAGAATCTCAAATGGCCCCACATACCTCGGTGAAAGTTTACCATGTCTCCTGATCCACCTGTGTCCCAAACTCGGTGAAACACGCAAGAAAACATGATCCCCAACCACGAACTCCAAGGGTCATCAGCGGCGATCAACATAAGATTTCTGACGAGACTGTGTGGTAGCCATCCGCTTCTGAATCAACTGGACCTACTCAGAAGTCTCCTGCATGAGACGTGGTCTCAGTCAATCTGCCTCACTTGCCTCTAACCAGCACAAAGGTGATCGGCATGACCTACCATATAAAGCCTCGTAAGGTTCCATCTCGATAGTTTCCTATAAAATTTTATTGTAGGAAAACTCGACTAGGGGTATATGCTTTTCCCAAGAACCCCCAAAGTCAAGGATTCATGCACGCAACATGTCTTCAAGCACCTGTATCGTACGCTCTGACTGACCATCGGTCTGAGGGTGGTAAGATGTGCTCAAAAGCACCTGTGTACCCAGTGCCCTATGAAAAATATTCCAGAAATGAGATGTAAAATGGGCGTCCCTATCTCAAACGATAGAACAATGGACCCCATGAAGATGTACGACCTCTCGGATATAATACTTTCCAAGTTCGTCAACACTGAAGGTCTCCTTGATTGGAAAAAAGTGAGCTACCTTCATGAGTCTGTCCACAACAACCCACATGACATCATTGCCTCGAGGTGACCTTGGAAATCCAGTCACAAAGTCCATCGCGACATCATCCCATTTCCACTCTGGGATGGGTAACTGCTATAACAGTCCGGCTGGCCTCTGATGCTCCGCCTTCACCTGCTGACAGGTGGAACACCTCGTAACAAAACCAGCTATCTCACTCTTTATACCCGACCACCAGTACTGACGTCTCAAGTCACGATACATATTGGTAACCCTGAGATGAACTGCCCAAGTTGAAGCATGAAACTCCCACATCATCTCCTCACGCATATCCCATGGAACCCATACTCGTCCTTGGAAAAACAGTACCTCGTCATCGCCTATCGTCCATCCAGGAGGAGGGTCCTCACTTGACATCGACTCCCGTAGAACTAGGCCTTCTGAATCAGATAGCTGTCTCATCCTCACTATATAAAGGAGGGTATAAGTCACAACTAAATAAGTAAGATAGGTCTTCCCCTGACTTTCGTGCACCTCCAAATGAATCTCAGAGAACAAGGCCATAAGCTTCCATTCACCACTGGCCTCCCACACTGCCTGTATCTGAGCCTTCCTGCTCAGTGCATCAGCTACTGCATTACCTTTACCTGGTGTATAGGCAAGCTCAAAATCAAAGGACTGAAGGTAGTCAACCTACCTTCGCTATCATAGATTCAGGTCATGCTGGGTAAAGATGTACTTGAGACTTTTTGTGGTATGTGAACACCAAAAAATTTTCTCCCAAGAGATAATGTCTCCAATAGCGCAACGCATGAACACCTGCGGCCAACTCGAGATCATGCGTCGGGTAATTCTTCTCATGTGGTCTCAACTGTCGAGAAACATAAGCAACAACTTGATCACCCTACATCAACACTGCTCCTAGCTCAATACCTGATGCATCAAAGTAAACTGTATAGCTCTTCCCTTGCTCTGGAAGTATCAGGAATGGTTCTGATGTCATCCTTCCTTTCAGATCCTGAAAGGATATCTCGCAAGATTCTGACCAAATGAACTTCACACCCTTCTTAGTTAAACCCGTGAACGGCGCTGCTAAGCGGGATAAGTCCTGTATAAAGTGTCTGTAGTAACCATCCAGCCCCAAGAAACTCCGTATCTCAAGCACGTTCTTAGGATGCTCCCAGGAAACTACTGCTGTCATCTTATCTGGGTCTACTTCAACTCCTACCTCTAAGATGATATGACCCAGGAAGTAAATATGGTCCATCCAAAAGTGGCACTTTGAGAGATTAGCATACAACTTATGCTCTCTCAGTGTACTCAATACGATCTCAAGATGGGTGGAATGGTCGTGTCGTGTGTGAGAGTACACCAAAATGTCATCCACGAATACTACCACGAAAGAATCCAAATAAGGATGGAAGACACGATTAATCATAGCCATGAAAACTGCTGGCGTGTTCGTGAGTCCGAACGGCATAACTGTATACTTGTATAGACCATACCTACTCCTGAAAGCTGTGAGAGGTATATCAGATGGTCTAACGCATAGCTGATGATATCCTGATCTCAAGTCAATCTTAGAGAAAACTCATGCTCCATGAATTTGATCAAAAAGATCATCAATCCTCGGTAAGGGATATCTGTTCTTAACCGTCAAATGGTTCAGCTTCTGATAATCCACATATAGTCTGAGGGTACCATCCTCCTTCTTCACAAAGAGGACCGACGAACCCCAAGGAGAAGTACTGGGTCGGATGAAACCCTTTGCCAGTAACTCCTCTAACTGCCTCTTGAGCTCCTGCAACTCTGGTGTAGCCATCCTATAAGGAGGAATGAACACCGGTGCTACTCCTGGCACAATCTCAATAGATAAATTCACCTCAAGCTCTGGAGGTAGACCTAAAAATTCGTCCGGGAAGACATCCCTGAAACGATCAGCTACTGGAGGGAAATCCGTCTGACAAGTTCCTTGATCATCCAGATATAAACTCGCTATCTGGGATGTGACTCCACCTCACCCACGATTCTCTGGTCCAGCTCGACTCTCCTGAACATCCCATTCTCCCTTTTATAGAAAATCTCCACCCTCTGGGGATGTGAAATGCACCCTATGACAATAGCAGTCTACAAAGGCTCAAAAGGTAACCAACCAGTCCATCCTGAGAATGAAATCATAGCTCGTCATCTCTAAGACATAGAGGTACCAAAGAAAGTGACACCCACCAACCTCAAGGGGGCACTCCTTACACTAACACACACATGTCATTCTAGTTCCCAACGGAGTGTCTAGCGTCATAACAGTAGAAGAAGAAGAAGAAACACAAAGCCCAAGACTCTCCACAATGGGTACAAATATGAAACTATGTGTATCTCCCGTGTCAAAAAGTACTGAAGATAAGACAGAAGCTACTAAAATAGTACCTATGACTGTAGAAGGTCCAGGATCCTGCTCCTACTGGGTCTGTTGCACTGTATATGCCTACCCAGTGCCGCGGCCCTGCGACATAGTCTGGATACCCAGACCTGTCCCGCCCTGCTACCTCTGAGATCCTAGTGTTTGGATACCACAGTCATGACCACCATCCCTGCCTGCACGCCCTGACGTATTCCAGTTCCCCGACTGGTAAGAAACTGCTGGTCTTGCTCCCGCACACGAAGTCTGCACATAACCCCTCTCACTAGCCACTGGTGGAAACGCCCTACAAAAGCGCTGCAGATGACCCATCTTTCCGCAAGATCGTCACTCCACTGGATCACGTGGACACTGCAGTCTCTTGTTCCCCTCTTTACCACACTGGTAGAACCTGATCGAGCTACCTGGAGAAATCATATGGCTGGTACTACCACTCTGAGAGAATTCCATCTGTCTCTTCCTCTTGCCCATAGAAATAGTACCAGAAACTGGTGCTGAACCACCCTGGCCCACACCACTATCTTCCCGCAGGTTCCTCTCTGTAATCAGCGCCTGGTTTACAATAGCATGTACTAAAGGCAAAATAAAAACATTCACCAGTGCTCGGATGTCATATAGAAGACAATCCTCAAAGTGTTTGGCTCTCAGCATCTCACCACCCACCAGAACGGGTGCAAAACGCTGAAGCTCGGTGAAACGAGCAGAATAATCCATCACTGAAATGGATCCCTACTGCAGATTTATGAACTCTCGAGCCCTATCTTCCCTCAGCGTCTCTGGAAAGAATAAGTTATAGAAGACTGCCTGGAAATCTTCCCACGCCATGTCCCTGTGATTATCTGACTGGGTGGTAACATCCCACCACCTCTTGGCGGAATCACGCAGCATATACGTCGCGAGCTTGACCCTCTATCCTAGAGGCATCTCAAGATGCTCGAAAATAGTCTGCATAGACCCCAACCAAGACTCCACAGCCTGTGGTCTGCCATCCCCTGAAAACGTAGACAGATGCTGCTGCTGGAAGATATGAGTCAGCTCATCCATAGATGTGGCAGCCGGCGGTGCTCCCTGAAAGGTCTGCATGAACTGCATAAAGCCTTCACGGAACTGCGCCTCTTCGCCTGTGCCCGGTATAACAGCTGGCGCCGCATCTGGATCTACTGGAGGATCCACTGGTAGCCCATGGCCCACCATCTCTAGAGTATAATCGTTTCCGATCTCTTGGCGAACAACGCGTGGTCATATCGGAGGCATGACTCTATAATATCAAACGCACACCTTAGACCCACATTATTAATGACTGGAAACGAAGGGACCAAAAAGGGGAATAGGAGGAAGAAGGCATTCAAGATTTGAAAAAAAGACTACATGGTGTGTATACTGACTACACGGCGTGTACCTGACTTTTCTTCCCCTGCCCGGGTCCTTCTACATGGCTAAACCACACGACTCCCGTTGAACAAAACTACACAACGTGTATATAATCTACACGGTGTGCATGGTGTAATTTTCCAACTGCCCGTGTCGCTTGTGACACGGCCGACTACCTGGCTTGAGACTACACGCCGTGTTACATCCCCACACGGCGTGTACACCACCCTATTTCTCATCCACACAGCTAATTCCACACGGTCTATCCTCGGACAAGACTACACGGCGTGTCCCACAGGTACACGACGTGTACTAGACGAGCTCCGCTGACCCGTGTTGTTAGTTACACGGCCGGATCCCAAGTCAGACTACACGGCGTGTTCCACAGTGGACATGGCGTGTATATATTAAGGTCTCCTCCATCCATGTTTGTTAGTTACACGAGCGGACTCCGGGTCAACACTACACAGCGTGTACATCCGGCACATGGTGTGTTTTCCCCAAGCATTTCCCTTCCCCGTGTCCCCGCCCACACGGTCTATGACATGGGAAGAGACTACACGGCGTGTACTTAGGGTACATGGCGTGTACTCAAAAAGTTTTCTTTTCGTCCCAAACAGAAGATCATACATGGCGTGTTTAAGTTACTACACGGCGTGTATACTGGGTTTCCGGACAGTATGCCTCAGAAACTTCCCCGAAACCCAGAAAATACTGAAAAAAAACACCTAAGTGCCAAATTACAATCCGTGAGGGCCCATACTCCCCGCGAATCAAATTTTGGCATATCATATGTGTTATAACCTAATAAACAGTCAATGGTCCACCAAATTCTGGTCAATGAGGGACTATAATCACCAGAAACCAAAGTTTGGCGTCCATTCTATCAACAGTCTCACACAAAAATACCCTATCACATAGCAGGTATTTATCAAGCATCTATCACAACAACATGATTCTCTAGAACCACAAATATCACAACAACATGCAATTTCTAATGCACCTACATGGCATGGAACTATGCATGGAATGTGATCTCTAGCATGTGCCTAATAATGTGTGAGATGACATACCCTCATCTCATTGGGTTGCAACTAAACAAAACCCACAAATAAAATATAAACAACACAATACAAGTGCGTCACCCAACGGTGGAATCAAATCAACTGTAAAACTTGAAAAATCAGTAAAATTGCAATAACCGCGGTAGACTAGCTTTTCCCTGTACACGGGTTATCTACGCCCGAGCACAGATTATTACCAACTACCGCTTTCATCCTATCCCTGACTATGACTCCAAATAGTAAGTCAAAGAAAATAACCCCTCTGATACCACTTTGTAATGTCCCGGTTCCGGGTGCCACTCAATGGGTGCCCCGAACCTGGTTCACCACGTGACCTCAAGCGCATTTCCCCAAACACCAAAGGTTGCCGACTAGCAGCGAGGGCCCGATTCTGATAGTGGGGAAACTATGACCTCATTTGTCAAAGTGTAGCGCAACGGAATAATAAAAACATACAACAACAACAGAAGCAATAAACCATACACATTTAATATAACAACTACAGTAAAAGATAACCAACCGGATATATAGATATGATGCAACATGTCTCAAGTTCTAAGAAAACAGCCAGAACATGTTACACAGTAGTACAATACAATACAGAGTACAACAAAGCAAAACAAAACAGCCGGTAGCATCGCGAGCCTAAGCCCGGTCCCCTACTCCCCTACTCCTCAGCAGCAAATCAAGTACCTATATAGGGACCCTTTCCCTTATCCACACCTTCATAAATGTAATCTGTTTGGGCCGAAAAGCATGACCCAAATAGGGTGTGAGAAATAATCTCAGTAGGCACCCACCAAAGGCCTATGCCCAACTGTGTGTAAACATGTAACAACAGTGTGCAAGAGTAAATGCAATAAACTAAGCAATACTCAAATTAACTAACTTATCAGTTATATTTCCATTTTATTATTCATTCAAGAATTTAGTAAAAGGAAATCACAACAGTGTATTTCTATGTAAACAGTAAGTCGGTGTCCTCAGACATGCAAACCCTTACCCTCAGGTAATCAGAATCTTGCCTCAGGCATTGCCCTCAGGCATAACAGATATTTCCCTCAAGAGTACGAAGTGTCTCCCTCAGGCACATAAGTCACTGCCCTTAGGCATACAAAAGGTTTCCATCAGGCGAAATAGAACGTTGCCCTCAGGCTAATACAATCATGCCCTCAAGCTATAGTAAAACACCACCCTCAGGCACAAGTAATCGGGCCGAGCCCAACATGTAAATAAACAATTCACATAAAATTACTCTCAAGGCAATTTAAAAAACATTATTACAATGGCATACCCTCGGGTATCCTGGACAAATGACTAAACAGAGGAACGCACCCCCGGGGTGGTCCTGGATCCAAGAAACAATCCCAAAAAACAGTTTATTATCATATTTAATCACCTATACATTTATAGGTATTTAAAATAGCCACGACCTCAGCCTCACAACACCCCAACATGGATTCTTGGCTCAACGGTACACAAAACACACAACAGTTAGAAATTCAAACACTAAGCCACCTACCTTTAACACCCACGAATGATATACGCGAACATAGATTCCAAAAATGCCCAATAATGACGTAGATATGACGTAGAAGAAAATCCTCTTAAACTCAAATAACTTCCATTAGTGGAATAATTGGAAAGAACCACTCAAGATGAAGGTAGCTCTTACCCATGCGGTTCCAACGTGATCGACGAAAGAAGATTCGGATTCCCGATTCGCAATCGAATGATATACAAAGCTCCGACCTCCTCCTTCGGCTCCAAAATGGATGAAATGCCCCC
Organism: Viscum album; assembly: GCA_963277665.1. Taxonomy (NCBI): domain Eukaryota; kingdom Viridiplantae; phylum Streptophyta; class Magnoliopsida; order Santalales; family Viscaceae; genus Viscum; species Viscum album. The sequence continues at coordinate 783,721,659 of OY728147.1, forward strand.
TAAAAAATGAGGAGGCTACTGCCTATTTTAAGACAAAAAAACAGACTACACGACGTTTACTCTCAAGTACACAACATGTACTTTTTCATTTAACTGTTCTTTTGGAGGCACCGCCGCACTGTTCATCTGTCGACATGAGTACACGACGTGTATTCCTAACCACACAGCATGTACTGTCGCGCAGCTGGCAGCTACTTCCACCACCTTACTATTCACCTGCCGACTGACTACACGGCGTGTAAATACCCACTACACGGTGTGTAGTTGGGTTTTACACCTTTCGTCACCGACATGGCTACACACCCTGTGTACTCACCCCACATGGCCAAAAGTACACGGCGTGTGGAAAATTACACGGCGTGTAGTCCCAAAATTTAGGATTTTCCTAATTTCTTTTATTTTCTCAAAAAAACTTAAGGAAAGGAGAAAAAGAAGAAACCCGTACCTCAAAAGTAAGAACCAGGTTCTTACATTGACCAACCTTACTTTAATGTTAGATGATAATGCCATAAGCGTACCTCATAGGTCTTGTAAAAATTGTCTCATAGGTACAAATAGATTCATCATCTTTCTACTTTATCTCAATGAATTCATTACCCATTTTCATATAAATAATACGAGGAAAGTACTTATTGAAAAATAAGCTCTTAAAATCATCCCACTCCATGGAGTCAATTTCTTCTTATTGCCTCATATTCTTGATAAGAGCCCACCATTGATCTGCTTCACCTTCCAAATGGTAGACAACCAAAATGACTTTTTTATTCTCTAAACATTGGAGAACAGAAAATATATTTTTGATGGTATTGATCCATTTCTCAATAACTAATAGATTATTAGAACCAGTAAAATAAGGTGGACGTTTTATCATTAAGGAATCAATATAACATTGTTCCCTTATTTTCTAGTTTGAAAATTCAACATGATTCATAGATTGAGAAAGTTATATGAGTATAAAAATGAGATTTTTCATTCTAGATCCCATAATAGTTGGTTTCTTAGGAGGAAAATCATTGAATTATCTATTTAATTCAGTATTAACATGATTATTTTGGGTTTCATTCCTTTATTAAAACCAACAAACATAGTGTGACCATTGATAATCATAGTGGTAAAACCACACAATCATGAAAAATCACTTATAGGACATCTAAATCATGATACCTTATTTTCAATATATGACACCTTAGACTTAACCTGGGACATTTATGGTCATTATTAAAATCCTTCATGATGGTTTGTAAATATTTTATAAATTTCAAAAAAATATCCCCCATGAGTTTTAAACTAGGTGTGTAGTAAGGCCCATTGTTATACACCAGGTGGTGACCGAGTCAAAGCCCAATGTTCACTTTTAAAAGTTATTACACCTAGGTACAACTGTGTCAGATCCACATCAACTTTTAGTATCTAGAAATGGATGTAATTTCTTACAAACCACATGTTCTACCCTTTACCAAAATTCTAGGATATTTTCTTATAATTAGACTTATCTTTATAGTTTTCACTAAAGTTTTCTCATCCTAGTTTTCAAATATTAACTAAACCTTGTTGTGATACCAACTACAGTGACCCAAAATTTTCATACATATATATCACATTTTAGTTGATGAATATCCATTGCATAACATAATGATCCACATTCAAATCATTTATCTATAGTGACTTTGGAAATTTGGATACATAAACAACTAGTTCATAGGTGAAATACATCATCTACAACTAAGTTATTCATAACTAGAATCCTTTTTAGACATATCACACATAATACCTTTCTTTATAACCCGAGGAAAGTAAATATAAAAAAAGGTGAGATTATATTCTCAGTAAGGGTAAACAAGGGAGATATCAACATAATGTGAGAATACGGGTATAAAAACATGAGAATAAAATTAAAAAACCATACCCTACACATCATAGATCATAAATTTGAGTCATGGAATAAATATTAGTATTTCATAAGATATGAATCATAAAATAGTTAAATAACATAATCCATGAGAGTATAAGATTACCATAAGACATAGATTTTTGGAATACACATAAGTATAGAAAATATTATGTCAAGGATGCCCACTAATACATTCATAACATGTTAAGATTGGGTTAAACACCTGTGTACCTACTTTGGGATTGGGATAACCTCTCATGTACCCTATTTTGGGCTTCATATTACCTCTCATGTATCCTCTTTTGGGCTTGGGATAGCCTCCCATGTACCCTATTTTGGGTATGAGATAACCTCTCATGTAGCCTTTGATCTAATAGAACATTAATCATTACCCAATGCATTAGAGGGATATATAGGTCCTACCCTTCACATAATCCATACATTTGTGTGCCACAAGATCATAAAACATTAATCATATCATAACCCTTGAAAAGGAAATGGATTTCATAAACATTTCATCCTAGCATAACCCATGGGAAATAAACAGTTTTCATAAACATTTATCATTATAATAATAAATCATTCAAAGAAAGAGTAATGATAGTATCATTAGATCATATCACTAGTAAATATTAAGAAAAATAAAATGATTCCATATATGTAATATTATAATTATAGAAGTATAATTATTTAATAAATATTATGCATATATTTTAAATCTACAATTATATCTATCTGTGATAGGTGGTGATGGAAAACTAATTATATCAGTTCGCGAGGCAGTAGTCCGCTGTAAACACAATCAATGATTTCGTTTCCCATTTGATGCAATGGAAGATGGATATAGGTTATTAAATTAACATAATAACATATTTGTATATGAAAAATACTAATTTTGTTATATTATAATATTTTAATAATATTTTAATGAGGTGGAAGAATAAATAAAACAAAAACGCTCGGTTAAAAATGATACCTCTTCTCCAGACAACCTCCTTAGATTTACACCAAAATACTTATTAGGAGGATTTAATAATAAAAATAAAGTCTATAGGATGTTGTGGGGTAATTATTTAAGATATTAGGTTAGGTATTTTCTCAACCAAAAGGATTTGGGAGTGTGAAGAGGAGGGGAGAGGGGGTGACCTTTTATAAGCGGGGGAGAGGACACACTTGGAATTTTTGAAATGAAAAAGTTATACCCACACTTTAAACATGTCACAAGGATCCAAAATGGATCATTATATAACCTTATATGGTATAAGTTATAAATATGTCCATAAAATATTATTTGAACAAGTTTTTAGTCATTTTAATCAGTATCATTTTAGTTTAACCCCCGATAATCCAGTTTTAGCCTTAACCGTGGTAACTACTTTTAACTGTTTTTACTATTAATTATGACCAAAAATTAAGTTGAAATTATTATATAATATTAATTGTATTTATTAAAAATATTTAATCCATTTTTCTAAATTAAATTAACATAATTGGAAGAATTTAATTTAAAATTAAACCCGCAGACGTGACAAAAAAATGGTTTTCCAAGGAATTGTTTTTCATAAGTATAAGAAGTTTTATCTCAAAATTGAACATAAAAATGATTAAAATAACCTAAATTTTATTAATAATAAAATAAAAATACTAAAACATTTTAAAATATAATTTAAAATTGTAAATACTTTAAACGAAAATACATTTTTCAATAAAAATCAGTATTTTTCACTATTTATCGAAAAATTAATCTTTTTAGAAAATTTTCAAAAATTAACTGTAAGATAAATTTTACACGATTTTTTAAAAATTAATTTTATTTTTCCAAATACATTTTATAAAATTGGTATAAATTAATTATATTATTTTCTCCTAAAAAACAATAAAACCATTTTTGTGGAAAAAATGTTTTTTAAAACATTTAAAGAATTTACTAGAAAATATATTTGATTTATCTAAAACCTTTATAAATATTTTTTAAATATGGTTATTCATATTTATACTTATAAGTTTAATTGATAGGTCATAACAATAAAGTTTAAATAATAATATTATTAGTATATTTTGGTTCATTAAAACTCAGTGTTGCGTGTAACACAAGCTATTAAAGAAATTAAATTTATTTTTTTAAAAAATATTTCATAAAATCTCGGGGTGTTATAGATTCTCTTGTGGATTTTTTTATCCTTGATAGAGGTAATTTTTTGGTGATTATTTCTTGTGGTGGCTCGGTGTTTCGTTAAGGTATGATGTCATATTGAATTTTCATGTGTTTTTCATTAAAATGGCCTTGAATTAATTGTGTAATATTCACCGCATGTTAGGGATTTGGAATGATATGGTGTTGGGGGTACTCAGTGGACCTATTACTGGTTTTTGGTCATGGTTATAATGTAGAAAGGTCATTGAGGAGTGAAACTATGATTATTCCTCTTTTGAGTTAAAATTTTTAATTGATTTTAAATTTTATAATCAATTAATTGTTAATGTTTGGCATTGTTTGGCATGAGATTAGGGTTCAGGTGCTGATTCAAGCTTTGAATGAAAATCTTTAGGCTTTTTTGAGCTTGGATAGGCCTTAGTATAATTTCAAACCCTTTTAATTAAAATTTAAAGCTTCTTGAATGAGGTAAGTGGTCTCGTATACCAAACCTATGGATGTTATGCTTATGTTATATAGAATACAATGTGCAGACTCACCACTGTAGGTAGTTCCCTATGGTTTATTTATAATATTTAACTATAATTAAATGTTTATTTTTAAAGTGATAAATTAATTGACACCTTTAAGTAAGTGCCTCAAGCATGCTGGTCCTAGGGTGTCGGCTCGAACCCTTAGTTTTCAATGGCCAAGGACTTGACTTGAGATGCATGGATTGGTGTCCCATACTTTAGAACCATTTACATCCAAGTAGGGAAGATAGATGACCAGGACATCCATGGCCTGACTAGGCCATTTTAGGACCCTGTGGAACCTTAGAGCCTTTAGGATCATTGAACTATCCTAGGGGTAATTGAACCTCCCCCTTGTGATATTTTTAGGCCTAGATGGACATACCTTAGGAAGGCTGAGATCAGGTTGGGTGAGTGGATAGAATTAGTGAGACCTTGATGACTAAGATGTGTTGTGGTCCTTATTTTTTATTATTACTAATGTGGCATGCCCTGTGTAGCCGAAGAGGCTATTCTATCTCAAAAATGATGCAGGGGGACCTAACATCCTCTAAGTATTAGGTGATGAACCAATATTGAGTTTGAGACTAAGGACTTAAGTGAGGGTGCCTCTAATATGCTATAACCCAAGGGACCTAAGTGGGTGCCCTGTTGTTAGACTGACCTGAGTGGGTGCATGTTATTGGGTAGTGATGGTTGTGGGTGTCACCTTAGAACCTGAACCGACATATAAGTCCGAAGGGTTTATGATGTGATGATATACGTGGGAGTTCGAACAACCCTTGTGGTATATTTATGTCCATTTATGTTTTTATGACATGTGATTACTCTTGATTATTGGGACTTGGCTGTTGGGCCTGACATTAATGTGATTGATCATTATGCCTGAGAATCACCCATTGAGAGGGATGAGTCCCTAGGATTCTTGCTATGTTTGGAATCTGGTCTCACAGTATATTGATGGTGGATGCCTTGCTTGATTATCATCTAATGGATATGGATGATGAAGTTGTGGATTCCTAGAGGTGGTACATAGGATCCAACATCAAAGTTATGAAAAAACATGCACACATGAATTCCTAAGATATATTGGATTCCTTTGATATAATGAAACCATTATGAATGCCTGAGAAGCCTGGGATTCGAATTGAATTTCCATTAAAACATTGCAAATGCTTGAAAAAATTTAGATTCAAATGGAGGTATGAGGTTTTGAGTGGGCGTATACCCTTGACCATAGATTTTGGACATCTTGAGGGTAACTATTGGATCCCCTCGATCAATTCCAAGTATACCCCCTAGGACAGGGTGGATGCACTGGTGATGTTTTGGATAAGGTGTCATGAGTCATTGGATTCCCAAGTATTGACTGCAGGTTCCAGGAGGGTATTCCATTTGATTTCTTGGGATGCCCAGGAACCATTTACACCTATAAATATGATATTTCTTAGGTTCTACCCCTCATAATAATCAGATGTTGACCTGATATTGAGAACACCCAGGTTCTATCGTGGGGTTCAACACGAGGGATTGAGGACGAGGAATGTCTGGTGATACCCTAAGATCCACTACCTGTCAGTGGAGGTGTGATAATGATACCCCTAATGAGACCATCAGGTTTTCAAGTTACTTTTATCAAACCAGAATGGTGGTGGTTTTGTGTACGCATTAGGGAGGGGTTGACTATAATTGAGGTCTTGGGGTGAACCACATCTCATAATATGGTACAAAGTGAAATTCCAATTGAGAGATGATCACCATTGAACCACTCAGGAATTGTTGTTATGGCTAGAAAGGTCTTCAGTGCAAGGAAACATAAAACATTAGTACTCTACTCTAATAGTGTCATGACAAGGAGAGGTCTAGGCTGCATAGTGGGAGAAGAGGTACTTGAAAAAGGCAACATAGAAGGAGTTGATTGGAACCCATGGAGAAGTCAGAGCGTATCATCATTTCAATATCTGCCTATGAATTTCTTCTAGTATTGAATGGATTTGAGGTACAAGTCATTCACACCACCAATCGCATCATAGAGTTGTATAATTACCATTTTCCCAACATGACCTTCTGATACGGTTGGACTTGATTTGGAATTTGAGTTGTTCTGGCCACTGCCCTTAATTCCAAACTATACAGTTCAATACATTACTCTAATAGTTCGGTGCTTTCGATCCTGGACTAACGGTCTCATGGATTCTCCTAATTACAGATCATCTGACAACTGATTTTTCTAGTTTTTATATAGTCTCTCTTCTATATAGTCTATTAGAGTATAATACTGATGATAATGGGATAAGGTTACTTCAATTCAGTACTCTACTCTGATAGTGAACTCGCGACCTTAACCATACTCCATTCCCACAATTCAATGACAATGATATGGATCAATTTGAAATGATTGTTGCGATTTTCAAATGTTTCAAGCCCCCACACAAGTAATTGTTTCCCAACCTAAGATACACCGATTGGATCTTGTCCTATTATAGTAGTGAAATAGTAGATAGGGTTTCAGACACCAAGAGACTCATATTCTAGTAGTGCCAAAATTATTTCCAGTAATGAAATCATACCTTCAAGATGCTCGATAGCTGCTCGATTCCCATTGTCAATCGTTCCATCAAAACAACTCGACCAATGCATTGAACTATCCATTTCTGAACCATCTCCTTTTCCATGAGTTTCTCTACCATTTCCGTGTATACTGAACCCCATGATGTAGTGACGGGATCATCAAGGAGTTCTACTCGAGTTACGAATTGAGTTTTGAAGAAAGCATATGGGATTTTTGTTCCCACTCACTTAGAGTTGATTTGGTGGTTCTTCCACCCTAGAATTAGTACCACCCATTCAACTGATAGCATGAATTACACTCCGATATCGATTCGATACCATATGCGCTTTGAGATGACCTCTCCGCTTTCCAGTGCAATGGACATTTCTAACACTACAGCTAGTCCAGTCTATCACTCAAAGTGATTCCATTTGCCTGAACCTATGGCCACAATGTCGTACTCCCAATGAAGATCACAGTAAAGTATATTTTTGATAGATAGGAGACTAAAACTTTTACAAATGGTGATGAAATGAGGTTACTGGCCTTGGATCATATCATGGTTTAGAATATGAGAATAGCTAGAGCCTACAACAAGAAAAATAAAGATCTCCTTATAGTCAGTCGAGCTTCCATGCCCCTACTACCCATTATGTTCTGGAATGTCATGGGGCCAAAATGTTCTTTCCATGTCCATTGGTTATTTAGTGGATGGTGGAACATTATTATAGTACAATACTGATATACTCCTTTATGACCTTCGTCTCACATCAGTGGCATGAATGGTCAACAACATAGCTGTATTGTTGTTCCGTATGGGGTCTTTGGGATACTGGTACTATTGGTATTGGGAGTTGATGATTATTTTTAATTGTAGTGATCACAATGGGATTTTGGGGTGATCAGTGGACATTTAAGCTAATTCCAAAAGCTTATATCTAATTTCTTTTTTCAAGGACAGACTGATGATAATATCTTTTAGTGACCTTGATATGATTTTCAATTGGGTCTCGATAAAGGATTACTGAACTTCATCATTCTGATATGGTGTATTTGAATAGAATAAAATCAAGATCAAAGTCATGAGTGGTGATGATTTTGGAATTTTATGGGGGGTTTATAGGTGAGAGAAGCATAATTGGGTCAGATCTCCTTGTGAATTGATTCATTCCTACACAAAAAAGTCGCAATAAGATAGTTCATGGGTAATAACCAGCTATTGAATGGACCACTATGCCACTGTCAAAAGAATATCCAAGGATTTTGAATGCATATATTATTATTATGGGCATGTTGTGTTTCAAGATGTGAATTGGATATCCTATGTGGGCTTGATATAAACCTATTTTGGCTCTTGTCTAGTTAGATCGATGCCACTCTAATTTCCCAAAAGAACCTTGCTTTATTTTATTTTTCCCTATAAACCAATGTGAATCACTCCACCTTTTGTAGTTGAAAGGCAATATCATCTTTCCTATGATGGTTCTATCAAACATGGTAGCACTTCAGGATCCAACATAAAGCCTACCCTTCGGTTGAAATTGCCTTCAGTCTGGGGGCATAAATGGAGTTCAAACAAGACATGGTAGGGGATAAAAATGTCACAACTCGAGCCGATAGAGAGGATGTTAGAATTCAAATATATTATGATTGGTTTGGTTCAAACACAGAAGAACATATTTTTTTTCCATCATCTATCTCTATATACTAGGTATCCAGTTGAATGAACCGGGTAGTGATCAAGTATCCTATCCTTAGAGGAACCCAACAGTGCTCAAGTCAATATATTATTTAGTCCTCAAGTATGTATTGAATAAGATCAACCACTTGTTTCATATTGCCACAACTACTATGATGGTACCGCACCTTGAACATGGACTAGCTATAGTGTTGGAAATGTCTATTTCACTAGAAAAGAGAGTGGTAATATCAAAATGCATACGAGATCGAATTGAAATTGGAGTGGAACACATGCTATTAGTTGAATGGGCAGTATACTCCAGGGGTGGAAGAACTTCCAAATCAACTCCAAGAGAGTAGGAACAAAAATACCATATACTTTCTTTGGATATCAAGCCTCTCTACCCCTAAATATTTTGAGGTATTGATACAAAGGATCAAAATTTTGGAAGGATGTCCCCTTTATGATCTAAACTATGTTATTTCCCATCATTTGATGGATATGGGAACCTAGCTGATCTATGAGTACCCTATGCATGAACATCACAGTAAAGGTTGGAGGCTGCCTTGGGACTGGAGTGGTTGCCAATCATATATCCACAGTGGTTTAGTGAAGTCGTGAAACCTGTTTTCATTGTGTTGGAGGTTGAACTGCTAGTAGAGGACTATGCATAGTGGAATAATTGAAACCATCAAGTTTTAGAGTTTCTTTCATCGAACCGGAATGGATGTGGGTTTGTGTATGTATTTGGGATGGGTTGACTAGCATTGACGTCTTGGGGTGACCCACAACTCAGAATATGGTATGGAGTGAAACACCAATAGAGAGAAGAACTCCATTTAATCACTCAAGAACCATTTTTCTAGATAGAAAGGTCTTTAGTTTGGGGAAACATACAACCTCAGTGTATTTTAATAATTTTTTTATATTGTATCTTGATTGGAGTAATGGTTGATATATCTATATTTTATATTCTAATATTTACCGTTTGATTTGTATGTTGCATTAAATTTTTTTATAACACATTCAGTTTATTTATTACTCTACATTATCTAATGTGTATGATGTTTAGTTATTTAATTTTGTTTCTTACTTTGATACAGGGGGTATAGCCTCCCCATGGTACCTTCTTAGGCCCCCACTGCTAGTCGACGACCTCTGGAATTTGGTGAGGCTCTCATGAGGTCATGTGGTGGTTCTTTCCATTTAATTTTTAGAGTGATCCAATTCAGGGCATTCCAACTCCACTTACATTAACACCTCATAAAATTAACATGTAACAAACAAACCCAGGTCGACCAAAAAATCCACCTGAAAATCCCCTCTACATGACATGGGTAAAATAGGATAAACAAAAACCAATATTGAATATAAGAAAAACAAGACATATAACCAGAGTATGAAGCGAAAATAGAAAAGATACCACAAAAACATACAATCCAATCCGGATAGGCTAAACCAAAAAGTAAGTCATAACCCCACATGACCAAACATCACCTCCAAACTAACCCATACTGAAATCACCAACAATAAGAGAAACCAACATACTATAAGATTCTATTCCCTTTACCTTAATCCTTTAATAAAACATCTAAAAATTTCCAAAGGCACAAGTAGGGTGTGATCCAAATCCCTGTAGGATACCACCACCATTTCTATACAAGGTCTACAATTAATAATGCAAAAATTCTAGATTTTAAAACAAAAAACTTCTATAGAGCACTATATCCATCCAAACCATTTATAAAACATTTCCCCTTTTTCTTCCTTTGGTTTTAATAAAATACTTTCATATTCTCAAATAAGTAACATGAAAAGTAGAAGTGATAAATATAGGAAAGAATATCCATGTATCAATAGGTATACAGGTAAACACATATCCATGAATCAACCTATCAAATGAAGCTATGTGACACAACATCATATAAAAACCTATGAGAAACAATCCATGATAAAACAATCATGCGATACATAACCCTAAATGAAAAATAACAAACCACCATGTATTGATCTCAAACCTATGAGAAAATGTGTACTAGACACTCAAAAGACTAAAATGCATACATTTGATCCAAAATATTTTGATTCCTTTCAGTCAATATCATAAAAGTTACCTCCTAGTGGTGAAACACACACTAAGGCTACTCGTGTCTCTATCCTGATTCACCCAAGGTTCCCAATATGAATTTGTAAAAATTCAATTCAAAACCATGCCTGAAATTTTATAAACTATTTTCAAATACAATCTAATCTACTTCAGAGTTTAAAAACCCTTTTACAAATTAAGAAAATCTATTTTCAAATAAAAAAGCCCCTTTTGAAAACATTTTCCTTTCCATGAAACCAGTTGAAACCATTAATCAATTCAATTTAAATGAAAAACATAAAGGAAATAATCAATAACAACATGAAATTCATCAATTTAACCCATTGTATAAAAACACCCACATCAACATGGTAGAAAACCCAACTACTTTTGATAACATATATCAAAAACCAAGATAACGACCTTTGCAAGATAAGTCACACCAAGAAAGTGAAAATTATTGATAAAAAACACTATCCAATCACAAAACCATATCCAAACCACAATATTATCTAAAAAAATAGAACCAAGAGTATAAAATACCTAGAGAGAAGTAATCCAACCCCAACAATGATCATTTGATGAATGAATCGATCCAGACAGAAGGAAGTCACCCAAAATCGCCTAAGAACCTCTCTTGGTCAAGAGAGGAAGAATGCATAGAGAATGAATGAAATATAAAACTATTATGAAACCCTAAAAACCAACACAATGATATTTACATGGAATATAATCCATTTACACATTGTGTAATTCTCAGGGTCCGTATATTCTAAAAAACTCATCACATTTTTATTAAAAACTAAATTTTTATACATACACAACATGTACCTATTACATGACATGTAAACCTTTAACACCATGTAACCAGTTAAAAAATTCTACCCAATAACCATTACATGATGTATAATTCACTTACACGACATGTAATTTCCCAATAAGTAGCAAAAACTGTAGGTTTTTATTGTTGAAAATTCCAAAAAATCCATGAATTCACCATTACAGGTATCCTCACAATTTTTTTGATTACCACAACTAGAAGAAAGGAAAACCAAAACTAAGTAAAAACATACCTAAATGAATGGTAATAGGTCATTATAATATCCCCACCATAAAAACTTTCTAACCTCATAAATCCCTCAAGATCCTGGATCCACAAAAAAGATAATGCCACTGTTGCCTCACCAACGACTACCAGTCCCACATCTTGTGGCTATCCCGTTCGCACTTCCACAGTAACTAGACCAGGGGGATCATTTTACCGTACAATACCTTATCCTGGCGATCCAAAATCTGAACTGGTTGCTCAACCAAAGTGGAATCGGGCACAAGATCAATATCATACCATCTAATCACATGGGAAGGATCTCTTATATACCTCATAAACTGGGAAACATGAAACATGTCATGAATAAAAGTCAATACAGATGGTGAAAGAAACTGGTAGGTCACCCTTCATAGTCTTCCAACAATCTCAAAGGGAAATAAAAACCTTAGTTCCAACTTACCTTACTTACCCAACCTATGATGTCCCAAGAAAGGTTAAACTCTGAGAAAGACCCGATCACCAACCTCAAACTCCAGCGACTGACGATGATGATCCACATAATATTTATGAAACTCTGTGTTGTGACCAAACACATCTAGATCAACTACACCATCTTTTTCATCTCCTAAAAAAATACTCAGTCTAACCAAGGATCTCTCTCCCAACTCTACCCAATATAAGGGAGATCTACATGGTCACCCTTATAAATCCTTGAATGACACCATATTTATCAAATCCTGATAACTATTGTTATAGTAAAACTAAACCAAAGGAAAATTATTTTCCCACGATCCTCCAAAATCAAGCACACAAGACCAAATGATATACTCTAAAATATGGAAAACCCACTCTATTTATCCATCCATCTATGAATAATAAGTTGTGGTTAATTTAATCTAGGAACCCATATCCTCCTATAAACATTTTCAAAACATGGATGTGAACCTCAAATCTCTATCATAAACAACTGCATAGAGAACCTCATGAAGTATCACAATCTCTTGGGCATACAAATCTCTAAGTTATTTTACTTTCATCGCCTCCTTGATAGGTATAAAATGTGGAGATTTTGTGAGTCGATCAATGACCACACAAATCGTATCCTTCCACTAGGAGTCCATGCCAAAACAATGATGAAATCCCTGGAAATATCATCCCACTTCCATACTGTAATGGGTAAATGCTACAACAACACCACAAGTCTATAGTACTCTACCTTAATTATCTAACAAGTAAGGCATTGAGAAATAAAATCCGCTATCAATAGTCTCATCCCTTTCCACTAATATCAACACATCAAGTCGCGATACATCTTGGTATCCCTAGGATGTAGGGACCAACAAGAATGGTTTCCACTATCTAAGAACTCCTATCTTAAGGAAAACAGAACAACCAACCTACTACAAAATCAAAAAGCTATACTGGGAGACTGAGACCACTCACCTGAGGTCTCCCCACCATAAAGACTTTCACTAAAGTACCAGCACTCGATGTCTGACACCTTCTCGAGCCAAACTCACTCATCAAAATATGATTCAAAATTTATCAAATCTAGGAACAATTTTCAACCAACCACTACCACTATCAAGCTCATATCAACAAATAAAATCATCAGATACCAATGCTCAACTGATTCCTTCACAACTTGTGTCATTAATTTTTTTCTCAATGCATCAACAACCACATTTCCTTTCCCAAGGGTATAATTAATATCAAAATCAAAAGTATGAAGATACTCTACCCAACTTCTCTATCGAAAATATATATCCCTTTAACTAAAAATATATTTTATGATTTTATGATCAGAGTGTACCATAAAATGATCCCCAAATAGATAGTGATATGATGTTTTGAGTGCATACATAATAACTGCCAACTCAAGATCATGGGTAGGGTAGTTCTTCCCATGAGGGTGAAACTAGAAAGAGTTATAATCCAAAACCTGTTTCCCATACATCAAGACACATCCCAAACTCGTACCAGAAGCATCACATGAAACATCATAACCTAACCCCAGTTCCATAAGAATAAAATCTAGTATTGAAGTCAACCTCACCTTCATCTCCTCAAAATTAACATGACACTTGTAATTCCATTCAAACTTTACACCCTTATGGGTTAAAACTTTCATCAAAGATGCGATCCTAGAAAAGTCTTGAAAAAAATGTCTATAGTAACTAGCCAAACCCAAGAAGATACAGCTCTAAAACACATTTTTGGGATACTCCTAGGACATAAATACTTATACCTTTTCAGGATTTACTAAGAGATACCTCTCAGATATCATATACCCTAAAAACTCAACCTATCAGATCCAAAGCTCACACTTGGAAAGCTTACCATATAAATGAAATTCCCTAAAAGTTATAATAATTATATCCAAATATTTCATATGATCCTCCTATGACTTGGAGTACACAAAAATATTATCCATGAACACAACAAAAAAATAGTCCAAGAACCAATGAAAGATCGGGTTCATCAAATACATAAACACCACAGGAACATTAGTGATACCAAATGGAATAACTAGAAACTCGAAATGCCTATATTGAATCCTAAATGATATCTTTGGTATATCCTATTCTCAAACTCTCAACTAGTTATATCCTGATCATAGGTCAACCTTTAAAAACCAATGATCCCCTCTAAACCTATGAAAGATATCATCAATCCTCAGAAAAGGATATTTTTTCTTAATGGTCACCCAATTCAACTTTTAATAATCAAAACAAAGTACAAGGCTCCCATCTAGATTCTTAACAAAGAGGATAGAAAAATTCCATGGTGACATGCTAGGATGAATAAATCCTTTAACTTATAGGTCATCAAACTAAACTTTAAGTTACACAAACTCAGAAAGTTTCATATGGTAAGATGGTATAGAGATGTGCATCATATCATGGATTAGTTCAATAGTAAACTCAGACTCTCTATATGGTAGAAACCCTAAAAAATCTTCCAAAAAGTCCTTAGGGTAGTCACACACAATTTTAGGAAGCTGAACACCCAATAAATGATCAACTGCATCAAGAAACATATCTGACAACTAACACAAGATTACCTCGGCATAAGGAACAACATGCCATTCCCTTATTGATCTAGAGTCCCACTCACCCAAAAAAACATGAGTGACCCCATCAGTAGATAATAAATGAACTCAATGATGATAATAGTCTATATAGTCCTTAACACTGATCATCTAATCCATGTTATAATCAAGTTGAATATGTCGAGATCAAGCACCAAAAGTTCCCACTCTACCTTAAAGTTAGCTATCAACACTTGCAGGTGGGACATTTGAAACCTTATTTAGACCTCTTACCCAAATGCATAGAAAGATCCAACAAGAAAGTCATATGTTTCTAATGAAAGAGCAATACCTCAACTAATTTTTATGATATAAAAGAATGAGAGACATTTGTATCAAAAAAATCTATCACTATAGAATATGAAAGAAACACCGTACCTCTAATAGTTGCTGGACCTACCTTAGATTCCTATAGAACATACTCTTATGCATAAAGTCACCTAGTATTATCCACATGAACATATTCCCAAACCTATGAACCCTTAGTGAGAGTGGATCCTACCATACTTCCCTGAGATATCTTTTCAAAAAAACACTATATATGGACAAGTCATTCACAAAGATAACAAGTATTAGGAGCCTATACATACTTAGGCTTGGTATGAACTCACCTTCTAAACTAGTAGAATACAACCTGATACTGCCCTATAGTCACCCCTAAGACTGGTCCTGAGGAAAACTAACCACTCTTATGCTTCCTTTTTTGGCCAGAGATGCACCCTGGATAACCAGTGAACCAATTGAAGCTCTACCCAAACCTGTTTTCCCATCTATGTATGCCTTAGATAAATCCACCTTGTTAACTACCTCCATAAAGGTTGGAAGGTACAAGAGTATCAACATCGACTAAATATCAGGCCTCAATCCTAACTCAAACCTTTGAGCCTTCAGGTACTCATTAGTGACAAGATCCTATGATAGATGTACTAACACAAAAAATGGGCAGAGTACTCCAGAATGGTATGATCCCATTGCTCTAAGTTTAGAAACTCTTATATCTTCACTACACATAATGTCTCAGGATAAAATTGATGGTTAAATATTTTCTTAAAGGAATCCCAGGTAAGATCCTCATGCAACTTGACTTGCACTATAGAGTCCCACTATATCATTATTGATCCCTTGAGAATATACATGGAAAACCCCACCTTAGATTATTTAGGAGTCTTCAAGAAGTTAAAGATCCTATCTATCTGCTCAATCCACTCCTTGGATTCCTGGATCCTTTGTCACCATGAAATATGGGTGATGTTGCTTGGTAAATTCTGAGCCATGATCCACTAAGCGTATCGGGTTATAAACATCCACTTGACCCATAGTCTGAATAATGTGGATAACAAATTATACCAAAGTAGGATTAAATAGAGGATTCACCTATGTAACCTATCTCATAGCTTCCTCTATCATATTTGGAAGAGCTCTTCTTGGAGGCATTGTCTAACAAAAGACAAGAACCAATATGTCACAACCAAATTCCAAAATCAAAGGTCCAACTTTAGGTATAGATAAAAAATATTTAAAACATTATGAATTTAAAGAGACCATGAAAAACCTTACCTAAAAAGGAATGGGTCAATTTAAATAAATTTACCATACAATTTATTCAAATGACATAAAACTCCAAGTATCAAACCTGGTAAAAATCCCTGACCACCCATGGTAACTTGATTTCAGTCACAAAAGTGAGATGACTAGGACCCTTTTCCACATCTAATATCTGAATTCTGATGGTCTTAACTATGGTCTACCCAAGACACAAAACTAAACTCAGGGAGTTCTAACACACTTCAGGCTGAGAATTCCCTTAGACACCAAATTTTAATGAACCAACTCGGTTCGACCAAACATGGCACCTGAACCAGCCCACCACATGATATGGGTAAAATAGGAGAAACATAAACGAGTCTTGAATATAAGAAAATATGACATACAACCAGAGTATGAAGTGAAAATAGGCATGATACCAAAAAAACATACAATCCAAGACAAACAGGATAAACTAGAAAGTAAGTCATAAGCCCATGTGACCAAACATCACCTATATACCAACCCATATCTAAAGTTGCAACAATAAAAGAAACCAAAATATTATAAGATCATCTTTAATTTAACTGAATCTGAAAATACAACATCTAAAAAATCACAAAGACATAAGTAGGGTGTGATCCAAATCCATGTAAGATGCCACCATAGTTTCTATACAAGGTCTAAAATCAAGAATGAAACAATTATAACTTAAAAATACAATTTTACAAATAATTATATCCATCCAAAACATTCATAAAACATTTTACCTTTTTCTTCATTTTGTTTTTATAAAATCATTTCATATTCTCAAAGAAGAAATATAAAAAGTAGAAGTGATAAAAACAGGAAATCATATCCATGCATTAAGAGTTATATAGGTAAAAACATATCCATGAATCAACCTATCATGTGAAGATATGTGATACAACCACATATAAAAACCTATGAGAAAAAATCCATGATAAAACAATCATGTGATAAATAAACATAAATGAAAAATGAAAAATTATCTCATATTGGGTAAAAGCCTATGGGACAATGCGTACTAGACACTCACAAGACTAAACAAGAATATGTTGGATCCAAAAGACATCGATTCCTTCCAATCGACATCACAAAAGTTACCTCCTAGTGATGAAATACACACCAAGACTACCCATGTATCTATTCCAACACACCCAAGGTTCCCAATGTTTATTTTTTCCAATTCAATTCAAAACCATTCTCATAATTTTATAAATCATTTTCAAATACAATCCAATCTCCTTCAGAGTTTAGAAACCCTTTTCTAAATCAAGAAAATCTATTTTAAAAGAAAAACCCATATTTGAAAACATTTAAATTTACATGAAACCATTTATCAATTCAATTTAAATGATCACACCCAAAAAAAATCAAGAACAACATGCAATTCATCAATTTAACCCATTGTATAGAAATAACTACCTCAACACGGTATAAAACCTAGTTGATTTTGACAAATGAGACCAAAAACCAATAAAACAACCTTCACAAGACAAAGAACACCAAGAAAATAAAAAATATTGATAAAAAACACTATCCAATCACAAAACCACAACTAAACCATAGCTGTAACGTCCTCCGATCCGACACTCTCTCACATGGACAAAAAAGGTTGGTTACGAGACCTCAAACATGCCTCCCCATATGCCAGAGGTTTCTAACTAGCAGCGAGGGTGTGAAATGTATAGTGGAGAGACTATAAACCATGGTATGAAGTGTCATACATGCAGAAATAAACCATATAAATGATATAAATAAAAGTATATAAATAGAGGAAAACAATAATAAGATCCAACTGAATAATCCAATAAATAATAAAGGAATAATGTAATAACATGTTGGAATGTAACTAAATGTCATTATAGGAAAAATATAAGTAAAATACTAATAGAACCATATAAATACTCAAAAGTCCCCAATCCAAAACCCCATGCTGGTCCCACCTCGAAACTCTAGCTCATTTAACAATCAAACAATCAACAGTAAGTTTTTTTCCCTTTTACAAATCTACATCCATGTAATCTTCTCTGGTAACAATCAACGGCCCAAATAGAGTGTGATTATAACTCAGTAGGTCAACACCACCATGTCTAAACTATCTAGTCTAATAATAAGTGTATGCAATAAAGTGATAAACATGTGTATTAATTAATTAAACAATTAAATAAATACAATAACTTTCTTTGGCTCCACACCATAATATCTACGAGCATGTCTTACAACTATACCAACCACAACTATATAACCATGTTATATCAACCTTCTTCGACACCATGTTATAATATCTTTGAGCATGTCTTATGACCATGAAAACCACCACCATATAACCATGGTTTAAAAACCTTCTTTGGAACCATGATGTAATATCATTGAGCATGTCTTATAACCACACCAACCACCATCATATAACCATGGTATAATCACAACAATCTAGGTCAAATCCCTATAATCATTACAACATCCAGGTCAAATCCCTAGAAGCATTACAACACGGGACTGGGAAAATCCCGCTCTTTAAAAGCATTACAACATGGGACCAGGCTGGACCCATTCAATATTATCATTACAACATATAAGTGTATAAGTTCTAGGTCCAAACTCGATATATAAGCATTAAAACATTGAACACAAGTCCTGTCATACAATACAAATATCACAGTATCACATTATAAATCTCAATGGTTAATTATGTGAATTACTATTTATCTTTCATATACCACATTCAATTTAATCATAATTGATTAATAATTGTATCAATAAGAAATAAGACACAACTTAGGGATTCTATATCAAATAATCACCTAAGGTATCATGTCATGCTAAACATACTTTAATCTATTAGAAAATTCATTTATATTTAGGGTTTCTCCCCCAATAGGTAGCCATAAGCCAAGTCAAAATTCAATTGAAATCGAAGGAATCTAAGGAATAATACCATTCATTATTTAATTGATTAGAATTAAATTTACATTGGTACAATAACAATATTGCATAAACTTGGAAATTATCAAACCATAGGGTTAAGATTTAGAAACCTACCTTTAACTAACGATTCAATAACACTTCCAATGGAAAACACCCACAAGGAAGAAAGTGTAGATAATCTCAAATATAAATCTAGATCAAAACTAATCAAAATTCATAAACCAACAATGCACACAGTCAAAGGATTTCACCATAGCGGTTGGAGAACCAAGTAAGAGAAGAAAAAACCTAACTAAAAAGACTTACCAGGGATTGAAGGCATTATTAGGATGTTTGGAAGGAAGGTTGACACTCTAAAATCACCTAGAAGACTCCCTAAGGTTGATAGAAGAAGGCTGAAATGAGTTGAAATAAAAAATAAACTACATGATATACTTTAAAACAATAGGTTGAGGAATTACACAATGTGTAAGGAAGTTACATGTCGTGTAAATATTTTTAATGGGATGTGGTAAAAAAACCCGCCACCTTGGATTGTTTTTATTAAAACACCCAAATCCAAATCATTACATGATGTGTAATCCATTTATGTGGTGTGTACATGTTCTAAAGATGGGTTTTCAACCCATTTTCCCTTTAAACAACCCAAAACCCTTTTAAAGCTTCTTAACTTACCAATAAACAATGATAAATTTAACCCATTTATACCCAAACTCCATTAATTTAGATAAGCACAATTCTTTGGACCTTAAGTCATTTTCCCAATAAATCTATCTATGCTGATACTCTATGGGTTTCCCAAGTTTCCTCGCAACCCAAGACTTCCTCTATTGAAACGATAGACAACCATGATGAAAATTAAATTGAAAGAAAAGTTAATGAAAAAAATCAGAGAGAGACATACCTAAAAAAGATAGGATCTTACAACCTCCCCACCATATAACAGCTCCTCCCCAAGCTATCATCACTGTGAGGTCTCAAAAAACAAGTATGGCCATTGTGTTCACATATCAGACTCCCTCTCCTAGGTCTCCCCTTGAACTCGCCCATGATGCCACTTCACTTGAACCAACAGTATAGTCCCACCTTGAAGATATTTCTCACCATAACCCACAACCCATATCAGATTATCCTTAAAGGACACATCAACACAAAGCTTTACATTGATATGTATATCATATGGGAAGGGTTTGGATGATATCTTCGTAGATACAATACATGGAACACATCGTGTATGACACTATAGCTGTAACACCCCAAGTTTTTCTAAAAATAAATGGAAATGAATGGAACTTTGTTTTAAGTAGATATTTATAACTATCCTTTAAACATAATCTTTCCACTTCTATGTTTTGAATTTCGAGAAACTATCATTTATAATTGTGTTCAGTAAGTTATTTGGAGTCTGATGAAACCAAATTGTTTTTTATGAATAGTAACATACCCTTATGAATAGTAATATGAATAGTAATATAACTCTGATGAATAGTAAATTTTATTATTATTTTATTTTCTCAAGGATTTAAGATAATAACATCTTGGTTAATTTTTCATTGTGATATAGAAGTAGTTATAGAATTAGAATTGTTAATTTTTGAATTAAGTTTGTTTTTATTTAAAAATTAAATTAATAATATTTAGAAAATAATTTTCAAAAAACAGACTTCATTTTTGAATTCTACACATCAAAAAATGGTTAGGTATATTTTTTGGTATTTTTCTAAAATTCTTGAATTTTCAATGAATAGTGAAATACGATAAAATACCGTATAATCAAATTATCAGTAAAATACACTATTTATAAAATAATAAGTGATGTAAGGCCACTTGGTTCGAAATCACATGCCATTATTACTATTTGAGGTCACATGAACTAAGAATATTCATAATCTTGGGCAAAAATATTATAATAATGATTAAAATAATGAAAAATACCCCCTCTCCTTCACTATAAATACCACCCTCACTACCCTCTTCCTCCCACACCACTCAAGCCTTGAGAAATACCTATGTTCTGCCCAATACTCCTCCCAAGTATCTTCCCCATGTCCTAGAGCTTCTGGTTTCACCAAAAGATCAAAACCAAATCCCTTAAGAAGGATCTCAAGGAGAAGAGATTAAGAGGTAAACATCCTCTTTTATTTTCTTTCTTTTCTTTCATTTTATGTTATTCTTTTCCTTTACCTTTGGACTATGTTGGGATATTTCATTACATATCCCCCTTACTGTACATATTATGTAAGAGTGATGATATATCCCCTTTCTCTCATCAAACTATTTTTATGAAATTTTAAGAGACGTCGTTAGACTGCCGAATTTTCATAATAGATTTCTCAAGTTTTTTTTTCAAGATTACTTTCTTTTATCCCACTTTCCTCACCTCCTCTTATCCAAGAGGCATTAAAGCTCCAGAATATTGTATATTCTGGATGTTCTCATGTTCATGGTAAATTCATCATCAATCTTCTTCTCTTCCCCCACTTGTTCAAGGAATTAAAAACATTGTCCGTGATGTGTCGAATTACAGACATCGTGGACGATGCGATTTCAATTTTCTTTAATTCCTTCAAGACTGGTCATGAAACCATTTTTATTATTGAAAAAGGTTATAATATATGTATTTTGCCTCATCAATGGTTCTGGAACTCTTTTTTACACATGGTTTTAATTTATAAAATAAAATGAGGTCGTTATTATCTAAGAACCACTAAAATGATCTAAACGAACATCATTAATGTTTTAACTTATGAATCATCATCATGTAAGAATTCAAAATTATAAATGGTATAATTTATGGTAAAAGAAATATATAAATACCCTTCCATTCAAATTCTGGATTTTCACTTCCAATCGACAAGAACATCCATCATGAACCAATCATGAAACTCATGTAAAGAACTCACCCAAAATAATGCAAGGAACAAAATACTAACAATTAAAGGGTGAAATGATCTAATAAAATGATCATATAAGATATTATAAATATGGATATGTTTCTTTAAGATATTAATAACACCATTTTAACCATTATACAGGTGGTTTAAACAAGTTTGAGGTAATACATACATGAGGTAAGAGAATTCTTACCCCAATTTCCATTCTTTGGGTTAATATTCTACTTCATTATTTATGCGGTATTAAAATTGTTTTTGTGATGGATTTTATATATATTATGTTTAATTATGTGTATTTACAGTTTTTATACATATTCCATCCACTCTATAAAGTCTCACTTAAATTATATGATATTTATAAGGGACTTTTATTTTAAAATCCTCTTTTAAAATTCTATTTTACAAATTTCAAAGGCGATGTTTTTATGAAATTATTCATGTTGTATGATTATGTTCTGGTTATTGGTAATTTTTTATGATGAATGGTGGGACCTATATTTACCTCCAATTCATTGGGTATGTGTAAGTTGGAGGTTGGTCATATGGTTACTCAAAGTGTAACTGCGATGGTTACACAAATTGTAAGGTAGATGTGAGGGTTACAAATTATAA
Source organism: Viscum album (assembly GCA_963277665.1). Classification (NCBI taxonomy): domain Eukaryota; kingdom Viridiplantae; phylum Streptophyta; class Magnoliopsida; order Santalales; family Viscaceae; genus Viscum; species Viscum album. The sequence goes on from OY728147.1 coordinate 783,744,656, forward strand.
GGTAGCTATGAGGGTTACAAGATTAAGTAAGTAATTACCCAAGATACCTTTATATTTATATTTATGTTCTTAAGTTTTGTGGTAATATTTTGGAAATATCATGTTTTACAAAGTAAGTATATATGAGTGACAGGTATGTCTTTTGAAAGTGATTTCATATGTTACAAGTATTCATAGACTAATGTGTTCTTCCCTTCTTTTTATATCCATTAATGAGATTTTGTGATCATCCCAAGTTTTTAAATAATTTTCAAAGGTTATAAGGATTTTTAATACAAATAAGGAATCTAAGTTAAATGTTTGAATAATTTTCAAAGAAATCATGTTTTCAGCTTTGATGTTTTATATTTTGAAAAAAATGGAAACTTTTTTTATGGTATCCATTCTGTAATAATGTGTAATCTTATGAATTTATTATGTCCCAATTCTCTAAATCTCTAAACTTGAAAATATCCTCAATGTGAAAGGAAGTTAATTATTGACTAAATTTAAGATTATGTAAAGTAATAAGTTTGTGTCCTTATATTTGGTTTCAGAGGATGGTTTAGATAACTTTAGGGGTTAGGATGATGTTAAAAGAATACCACAAATGATTTTTACTCTATGATTAATTTAAAATGTTATAGAATTTAAAGACTACCATGTTTCTTAATCTAAGATATTTTTGTTTAGAATGGTTGTCCGCAGAAGAAACAGAGAAGCTCAAAAGGAGAGGCACCGAAAGAACGACATCCTTCCTAATATACAGCCTAGAATGGTAGGGATTGGAACTGAGCAGTTTGTGACAGTAATGGATCAGCTGACGCAGGAAATAAATGGTGGCATCATCCATGAAAGAGAACAACCAGAGTTACCACAACAAAACATGACAATAGTGGAACATTTTATGAGACAACACCCTCCTGCTTTCAATGGATCTTCTGACCCAGTAGTGGATAAAGGATGGATTAAAGCCCTTGTAAAGATATTTGATGTTATGGGATGTTCAGACAATCAAAAGGTAAGTCTTTCCATTTATCATTTTGAAGGTGAAACTGATCGGTGGTGGTAAATGGTAAAGAATATTAGGGATAAAGTGGATATTGATTCCTTAGAGTGGGATGGATTTAAATGTATTTTCCTTGAAAAATATTTTCCTAAGGTGGTTCGAATTAGGATGGAGAAGAAATTCCTTGAATTGAAACAGAAGGAGGAAGATTCAGTGGCCGTGTATGAAGAGAACTTCACTCGACTGGTGAGGTATTCTCCAAATCTTATTCTAGATCTTGATAGAAAAATCAACTGATTTTACTCAGGACTGAAGCCAAGGTATCGAAGGTCGTTGGCCTCCTGTGAATTCAAAAGTTATGTGAAACTTGTTCAATGTACTGAGAGGGTAGAGATGGAGTTTTCTGATGATCACATGCATTTTTAAAACAAGGAGAAGAAGAGGTCTAGATGGAAAGTTATGGGTAAGAATCAACATAAGAAATCTGATAGTAAGAAAATCCAATTTCTAGTTTGTGAAAAGTGTGGCAAGAAGCACCCTGAGGAATGCCTTATAAAAACCAGAAAGTGTTTTAAATGTGGTAAGTTTGGACATATGACCCGAGATTGTAATGAAAATTATCCTAAGACTAATCCTAATAAGAAAAATGTAAAGTGCTTTAAATGTGGTGAGATGGGTCATTATGAAAATGTCTGCCCAAAGAGAGATTTGAATGATGCAAAGAATCCAGACTGCAATAAGAAAGGTGTAGTGAGATCCTTTGCAACCACGTCGGCAGACATCAGACCATCCAATGAAGTTTTATCAGGTAATTTGTTTGTTTTCTCATATTTTTCTAAAGTTTTGTTTGATATGGGGTCTACACATTATTTCATCTCTGAGAAATTTTTGGGTAAATTGGAAATATCACCTCAACAAATGAAACCGGAACCTGTTGTTAAAACACCAGGGGGAAATATTATAGCAAAGAGGAATTATAATAATCTTTCTATTGTGGTCTATGGAAAGAATTTACCTGCGAACCTTTTTTTCTACACTTAGTCGAGTTAGATGTGATTCTGGGAATGGATTGGCTTTCTATTTATCATGCTAAGATTGACTGTAGAGATAAAGAATTTATTTTTCATAAAGAGTTTCAGTTTGTATATAAGAATGAACCCATAAAATTGATAACATATCAAAAAGCCAAGAAACTATTGAAATATGGAAATGAAATTTATCTTGCTCATATTATTGAAAACAAGGGAACTATTCATTTTAATGATGTGCCAGTGGTGAATGAATACCTTGATGTTTTTCCCGATGAGTTACCTAGTATCATACCTGATCAAGAAGTCAAATTCACAATTGACTTAGTTCCTGATGCCAAGACAATTTCAAAACCCCCATATCGTATGGCTCAAATATAACTTCTTGAATTGAAAAATCAGTTGCAGGATTTTCTTGATAAAGGCTTCATTCGTCCAAGCACTTCACCATGGGTTGCTCCTGTTTTGTTTGTTAAAAAGAAAGATGGTTCCATGAGACTTTTCATTGATTACAGAGCATTGAATAAACACTATTAAAAACAAGTATCCTTTGCCTCATATCAATGAGTTGTTTGATCAACTCTAGGGATATCAGTACTTTTCCAAGATTGACTTAAGATCTGGATACCATCAGATGAAGGTGAAGGAAGATGAAATCCTAAAAACAACCTTTAGTACTAGATATGTGCATTATGAATTTGTTGTTATGCTATTTGGATTAACTAATGCACCTGATGGATTCATGAATCTTATGAATATAGTATTTCATGAGTTCTTGGATAAGTTTGTGGTTGTTTTTATTGATGAAATTCTGGTTTTTTCTAAAAATAGAGAGGAGCATGAAAAAAATATAAGGGCTGTTTTAAAAACCTTAAAAGAAAAGAAACTATATGGAAAATTCAGCAAGTGTGATTTCTAGCTGCAACAGATTTCTTTTCTTGGGAACATTGTAAATAAGGATGGAATAACAGTTGATCCTGCCAAAAAAAAGTGGTTGATGAATGGAAAAGACCCAAAAATGTTACGAAGATTCATAGTTTTCTTGGATTAGTAGGTTATTATCGACATTTTGTTAAGAAATTTGCTTAGTTATCTAGGCTGATAACTAAGTTAACACAAAAAGGGGTTAAAATTGTTTGGACAGAAGAATGTGAGGTTTGTTTTTAGGAACTGAAGAAGATATTGGTGAATGCTCCAGTTTTTTCCTTGCCTTCCCGTAATGGTCAGTTTTTCATCTATAGTGATACTTCTTTGAAGGGACTTGGTTGTGTTTTGATGTAGAATGATCAGGTAATTTCTTATGCTTCAAGACAACTAAAACCTCATGAGTTAAATTATCCCACGCATGATTTGGAATTGGAAGCTGTGGTTTTTGATTTGAAAATTTGGAGGCATCATTTATACAGATCCAAATGTCAAATATATACTGACCATAAAAGTCTGAAGTATGTATTCACTCAGAAGGAATTAAACATGAGGTAGAGAAGATGGATTGAAATGATAAAGGATTATGATTGCATGATCAATTACTATCCTAGAAAAGTAAACAAAGCGGTATATGCCTTGAGTTGAAAACATCATGCATCATTAACCATGTTACATTTGGAACATGATCCCTTGATTAATTATTTGATTAATTTTGGATTAGAAGTTGTTGGTGTAGGAAATACCTCTATTTTTTCAGGTTTTAGTACAGTCGTTATTATCATACATAATTAAGTAAGTGCAGAAGGAAGACCGTGAGCTACTAAAAAAGGTAGAAATAGTTAAAATGGGAAAGTTTCTAGAATTTAATCTTGATAAAGATTGTGTTTTAATATTTGGAAAAATGTTGTGTGTGCCTAGTGATTCTCAGTTGAAGAAATATTTGTTGTGTGAAGCTCATAGTTCTCGATTTTCAGTTCATCCTGGTAGTACTAAGATGTACAGAGACCTTTGGGAGTATTATTGGTGGGATGGAATGAAAAAAGATATTGCTGATTTTACTGTGAAATGCTTAACATGTCAACAGGTTAAAGCAGAGTGACAGTTACCAAAGGGGATGATTTAGCCTTTTCCAGTGCCAGAATGGAAATGAGATAATGTATCCATGGACTTTGTTGTGGGACTACCAAAGACTTATTGAGGTAACAATGCGATTTGGGTTATTGTTGATTGACTGACAAAATATGCACATTTTATTTCTATTTGAGATACAATGTCTTTGGATCAACTTTATCGGCTGTACCTAAAGAAGATTATTAGGCTACATGGAGTTCCTCTTTCCATTGTATCTGATTGAGATCCAAGGTTCACTTCTAACTTTTGGAAGGGACTTCAGAAGTCATTGGGTAAAGAATTAAATTTCAGTACAACTTTTCATCCTCAATCAGATGGGAAATCAGAACGAAAGATTCAGACTTTGGAGGATATTCTTAGAGCTTGTTCAATGAACTATCAAGGAAGTTGGGATTAACATCTTTCTTTAGTTGAGTTTTCTTATAATAAAAGTTTTCATTCCAGCATATAGATGGCACCTTTTGAGGATTTGTATGGGAAGAGGTGTTAGACTCTAGCGTTTTTGGATGAATTTGGTGAAAGGAAGTTGATGGGGCCAAAATTAGTAGAGGAAGTGGTTGAGAAAGTAAAGATGATCCAACAACACATGAGGACGGCTCAGAGCAGATAGAAAAGTTATGCTGATAACAGAAGTAAAGACATATCTTTTGAGGTAGGTGACCATGTTTTCCTTAAAATATCTCTTTGGAAAAGTGTGATGTGTTTCAGTAAGAAAGGGAAGTTAAGTCCGTAGTTCATCAGTCCTTTTGAAATACTAGAGAATGTTGGAATAATTGAATACCGAGAAGCTTTGCCTCTCAGTTTGTCTCAGGTACACAATGTTTTTCATGTTTCAATGTTGAGGAAGTATGTTCCAGATTCATCACATGTCTTGAGTCCAAAAGCAGTTCAACTGGAAGAGAACCTTTCTTATGAAGAGAAACCAGTTCAGATTCTTGATCAACGGGAACAGGTATTGCGGAATAAGGAAATCCACTAGGTAAAGGTTTTGTGCAGAAACCACATGGTTGAAGAAGAAACATGGGAGTCTGAAAATGCTATGAGGAAAAAAATACCCTCACTTGTTTAATAATTAAATAAAATTGTGAGGACGCAATTTTTAGAAGGGGAGGATAATGTAACACCCCAAGTTTTTCTAAAAAAATGGAAATGCATGGAACTTTGTTTTAAGTAGATATTTATAACTAGCCTTTAAACATATTTTTTCTACTTCTATGTTTTGAATTTCAAGAAATTTTCATCTACAATTGTGTTCAGTAAGTTATTTGGAGTCTGATGAAACCAACTTGTTTTTTGTGAATAGTAACATACCCTTATGAATAGTAATATGAATAGTAATAGGACCCTAATGAATATTAAATTTTATTATTATTTTATTTTCTTAAGGCTTTAAGATAATAACATCTTGATTAATTTTTCATTGGGATATAAAAGTAGTTATAGAATTAGAATTGTTAATTTTTGAAATAAGTATGATTTTATTTAAAAATTAAATTAATAATATTTAGAAAATTATTTTCCAAAAATTGAATTCATTTTTGAATTCTAAACGTCGAAAAATGGTTGGAGTGAATTTTTGGTAATTTTCTAAAATTCTTGAATTTTTGATGAATAGTGAAATACGATAAAATACCGTATAATCAAATTATCAGTAAAATACACTATTTATGACATAATAAGTGATTTAATGCCACTTTTTTCGAACTCACATTCCATTATTACTATTTGAGGTCACATGAACTAAGACTATTCATAATCTTGGGCAAACATATTATAATAATGATTAAAATAATGAAAAATACCCCCTCTCCTCCACTATAAATACCACCCTCACTCCCCTCTTATTCCCACACCTCTCAAGCCTTGAGCCATACCTAAGTTCTGCCTAATAATCCTCCCAAGTCTCTTTCCCACGTCCTAGAGCTTCTGGTCTCACAAAAAGATCAAAACCAAATCACTTAAGAAGGATCTCAACGAGAAGAGATCAAGAGGTAAACATCCTCTTTTATTTTCTTTCTTTTCTTTCATTTTATATTATTCTTTTCCTTTCCCTTTGGATTATGTTGGGATATTTCATTCCATATCTCCCCTTAATTCTTATATTATGTAATAGTGACGAGATATTCATTTTCTCTCATCAAACTATTTTTATGAAATTTTAAGAGACGCCGTTAGGCTGTCAAATTTTCGTAAGAGATTTCTCAAGTTTTCTTTTATTTCAAGATTCCTTTATTTTCTCCTTCTTTCCTCACCTTCTCTTATCCAAGAGGCATGAAAGCTATGGAATATTTTATATTCTGGATTTTCTCATGTTCATGGGAAATTCATCATCAATCTTATTCTCTTCCCCCACTTGTTCATGGAATTAAAAACATTGTCCGTGATGTGTCAAATTACCGTCATCGTGGACGATGTGATTTCAATTTTCTTTAATTACATAAAGTTTGGTTATTAAACCATTTTTATGGTTTAAACAGGTTATAATATATGTATTATGTCTCATCAATGGTTCTGGAATTATTTTTTACACATGGTTTTAATTTATAAAACAAAATGAGGTCATTTTTATCTACGAACCACAAAAATGATCTAAACGAACATCATTATTGTTTTAACTTATGAATAATCCTCATGTAAGAATTAAAAATTATAAATGGTTTAATTTATAGTACTAAAAATATATAAATACCATTCTATTCCAATTTTTGAGTTTCACTTCCAATCGACAAGAACATCCATCATGAACCAATCATGAAAATCATGTAAAGAACTCACCCAAAACAATGCAAGGAACAAAATAATAACAATTAAAGGGTGAAATGATCTAATAAAATGATCATAGAAGATATTATAAACATGTAAATTTTTCTTTAAGATATTAATAAAACCCTTTTAACCATTATATATGAGTTTTAAATGAGTTGGAGGTAATACATACCCGAGGTAAGGGAATTATTAAACCGATTTCCATTCTTTGGGTTAATATTCTACTTCATTATTTATGTGGTATTAATTTTTTTTGTGGTGGGTTTTGTATATATTATGTTTAATTATGTTTATTTATAGTGTGTATACATAGTCCATCCACTCTATAAAGTCTCACTTCAATTATATGATATTTATAAGGGACTTTTCTTTTAAAATCCTCTTTTAAAATTCTATTTTACAAATTTCAAAGGAAATGTTTTTATGTAATTATTCATGTTTTATGATAATTTTATGGTTCTTTGGAATTTTTTATAATGAATGTTGGGACCTATATTACCCTAAAATTCATTGGGTATGTGTAAGTTGGAGGTCATTCGTATGGTTACTCCAAGTGTAACTGCGATGGTTACAGAAATTGTAAGGTAGCTGCAAGGGTTACAAATTATAAGGTAGCCATGAGGGTTACAAGATTATGTAAGTAATGAACCAACATAACTTTATTGTTATATTTATGTTCTTATGTTTTGTGGTATTCTTTTGGAAATATCATATTTTACAAAGTAATTATATATGGGTGACAAGTATGTCTTTTGAAAGTGATTTCATATGTTACAAGTATTCATGGATTAATGTGTTCTTCCCTTATTTTTATATACCTTACTGAGATTTTGTGCTCATACCAAGTTTTTAAATGATTTTAAAAGGTTATAATGTTGTGTACGGCAAATAAGTAAGCCAAGTTAAATGTTTTAAGAATTTTCAAAGAAATCATATTTTCATCTTTGACGTTTTATATTTTGAAAAAAATGGAAACTGTTTTTATGGTATCCACTCTGTAACAATGTGTAATATTATGAATGTATTATGTCCCAATTCTCTAAATATATAAACTTGAAAATATCCTCAATGTTAAAGGAAGTGAATTATTGACTAAATTCAAGATTATGTAAAGTAATAAGGTTGGGTCCTTATAATAGAACTATGGAAAGGCTAAACAATAAACCATTGGACCGAACCTTTCCACTATATAAAACGGACAGAAAAACATAGTCACTAGATTTCCCTCTTTCTTGATATGACATTGCCACAACCTAGGTGACATCTGAAGGAAAAAATGATGGCCAACCTCAAATTCTAGATTTCATATTTGGCACTGCATAGTCACCAATCACTGTATGATCAATTGAAACTGCTCAAATGTCTCCTTTATGAGACTAGGCCTAATAAGCACCGACTCACCTACCTCTAGCCAAGAAATAGGTGAACTACATGACCTTCCATACAAAGCTTCAAAATGTTCCATTTGAATCTATGCTTGGAAGATATTATTATATGAAAAATCCATAAGTACCATATGTTTCTCCCATGAACCACCAAAATCCAAAACAAAATCTCATAAAATATGCTTCAAAACATGAATAGTCTACTTAGATTTACCATTAGTCTATGTATGATAGGCTATGATCAAAAGAACTCACAATCCCAGAGCCTTTTTAAGACTCTTCTATAAACACAATGTGAAATGAGTATTTATGTCTGAAATGATACCCCTTAGAACACCATGTAACTAAACCACATTGTGCATGTAAAGAATACCTGGATCATCAACTGTGAAGGTTTATTTGATAGTTAAAAAGTGTTATACCTTTTTTAGTAGATCAAAAATCACCCATACAACATCATTCTTATGGGTTGTCCTGGGTAATCCTGTCACAAAATCCATTATGTCATCATACCATTTTTACATAGGAATGGGGAAAGGATACAAAATCCCAATTGACATTTGATGATTGACTTTAACATACCAATAAGTGAAACACCTAACCATGAATATTTCCACCTCATTCTTCATTTCTGAACACCAATACTATTTAAGGAGATCACGATACATATTTGTTAAACTAGGATGCACCGCCTATCTAGAAGCATGAAACTCCCTCATTATATCCTCACATAATCCCATAAGAACCCATACTTGGCCACAAAAAAGAATAGAATTTCCACTATTGAGAGACCATCATGATGGTGCCTCCTGAACATATAATTTTTCTCTCATAACTGATCCCTCTAGATTATACAACTATTTGATCTTAATCCAGTCCAAAATCATGAGTATAACAGATGTCGAAGTCAGAGGTATCCATCCCTAAGACTCCGAAACATCTAGATGAATTTCTGAAAAGAGGTCCATTATCCACCACTCATCACAAGACTCTTGTACTACCTCTTTTCTTTGTATTTTATCTTAAGTAATTGACAATGATTTTTTCATTTCCTGGTGTATAATATAATTCAAATTTGAAAGACTACAGATACTCGACCCACCTCCTTTACCGAAGGATCATGTCTCGCTGAGAAAAGGTATACCCGAGTCTCTTGTAGTCCGTGCATACCACAAACCTATCACCCATGAGATAATGTCTTCAACACCTCAAGGCATGTACCAATGAATCTAACTCCAGGTTGTGAGTAGGGTTATTCATCTAATACAGTCTCAGCTACCTGGATCCATAAGAAACTACTCAAGCCTCCTGCATTAGAACTCCTATGATTCCAACTATGGTTGTGTCACAATACATAGTATAAGCTTTACTCGGAACAGGTAAAGTGAGGATAGGTGATGAGGTCATCCTGCCTTTTAGATCTTGAAAATATCTCTCATAAGCAACAGAACAAACAAACTTCACCCCTTTCTTGGTCAACCTATACATTAGTGCTACCAAAAGGGAGAAATATTGGATAAATCACCGATAATAACCTACTAAACCCAGAAATATCAGAATTTTGAAGATGTTCTTGGTCTTTTCCCAAGATACCATGGCTATGAATTTCTTCGGGTCTACTTACACTCCTTCCTCTAAGATGACATGGCCCAAGAAGTTCACTTTATTAATCTAGAAGCTGTATTTGGTTAGATTGGCATAAAAATGATGCTCTCTCAGTGTAATCTGAACAATTTAAAGATGCTTGACATGATAATTCTATGACTAGGATTACACTAAGATATCTTTAATAAAACCACCAAAATATCATCCATAGAAGGATGAAATATCATGTTCATTAAGTTCATGAATATCACCAGTGCATTAGTCAACCCAAACATCATCACTACAAATTTATACAAGCCATACTTTCTCTTAAAAGTAGTCCAAGGGATGTCCGATGGTCTTACTCTCAACCAATGATACCCTGATCAAAAGTCAATCTAGGAGAAGAACTTAGTACCTCTCAATTGATTGAAAATATCATCAATTCATGGAATAGAATACCAGTTCTTGACCGTTATATAGTTCAACCTCTGATAATATATATATATATATATAATCACAAAGACCCATCATCCTTCTTGGAAAAGAGAACTGGAGAACCCCAAGGAGATATACTAGGATATATAAATTCTTTATATTCTAGATCTTCCAACTGAAATTTCAACTCCTAAAGATCTTATGGTTCCATTCTGTAAGGTGGGATAGAAATTGGATCTACTCCCGACACCAACTTGATTGTGAACTCGATTTATTGATTAGGCGGTAAGCCATAGAACTCATCCAAAAAGACACCATGAAAATAGTCTACCACTAGAGGAAAAGAATTCTGCTGCATTCCACCATCCTCTAGAGCCAGACCTACTATCTAATCCATGAGACAATCCAATTTGCACTGAATTGGTCTTGCATGACCATCCTGAAGATCCCAATCACCCTGGTGAGAACAACTACCTTCTTATGGATATAAAAAGTTAACTCTCCTACGATAACAATCAATATAAGCCTGGTATAGAACTAACCAACCCATACCAAGAATTAATTCAAATCCTATAATTTCTATAATGAACGGTTCCCAAAATAAATGGTAACCACCAATATCTTGAGAACATGCCTTGCAATATTTGATATTCTCTGACTGCACTCCCAACGGTGTGTCGATGGTCAATGCACCATCCAAGATTTACACATCCATGCCCAAACCATTTTCAAAAATATATGATATAAAATAATTTAATGATCTTATATAAAAATAAACACAAGAAAAAGTTTATGATAAAAGAATTGTACCTATGACAATAGGTGATCTTTCACCCATGATTTCCAGAGTAGTCTGCATAATATGTAGCTAATTTTCCCCTCTTCCATGGGATCTAGTATAAATTTCATGAGCTATTTCCCATGAAGGGTACTTCTGCTCATGCACTCGGGTACTAGGTTCCCTACATCAGCCTAAACGACTATTGGAACTCTATTTACCAACCTTTTGAGGAGTGGCTGGGCCCCTTCCCGACTCAGGTGCCTATCCTGATCTCCGATCATTGGTCTACTATTAAAAGTTCACACAGAACCTTTGAAGATGACCTAATCTTCCATATATGTGACACTCAACTTTGGGGTAAGGACACTGTGAGCACTTGTGGACAAACTTTCCACACTGATAACACTGGAACAAAACATGGTCCTGAGATGGCTATCCACTACCCTGAGTGCTCTTCCTACTACTGACCTGGAAAAAACTATCATAACGGTGATTATTTTCACTTGAATAAGAGCTCCCAGTTCTCCTTGCTGAAATATCCTGGCCGCTGCTCAGGGCCTCTCTTAGATTCCCTTCTGTGATGAGTTCCTAGTTCATTATGTCTGAAAATAAGCTCAAGCAAAAAAGTTTACCTGTGACTTGATCTCATAACTAAGTCTATCCAAAAAAATGTCTCATATTGGAGATCTCATCATTTTACAAATATGGAACAAAAAGCTGTAGGCCGGTGAAACATACAACATAGTCCAACACTAACATTCCATCCCACATCAAATGAATGAACTCATGAGATTTTTCATCCATCAAAATCTCGAGATAAAAATGTCTTAGGAACTTCAACTTGAATTCCTTCCAAGATAGCTCATCCTACTACCCATATTCCTCCAGAATATCCCACCAATGCTTGAGAGTTCCAAATACCATATATGAAACAAGCTTCACCCTCTTATCCATGGGTTTCTTGAGATGCTTGAAGATCATCTGGACTAACTCAATCCTGAACTCGGCTTCTTGAGGTCCTCCTTCCCCATTAAACATTGACAGATTCTACAACTAAAACTCTCTTGTCAGCTCAAACATCGAAGGAATGGTATGAACAATCTCCCTTTACATGGATCAAATGCCCTCAGAAAGCTGTCATAAAGCTAAACATCCATATGATCCTTAGGAACTACAAGAATCTATGGTTCAGCTATGTTACGATATTTCTGATTTCCAATCTCCTGAAAATCAAGTCAAAGACAACGAGGATACATTTTCTTTAAAATACAAACACACACCTTAAAGAACTTGTCTTGCAACAAGGCCAACTTTAAATGTGAATATAATAGAGAACCAATAACTCTTGGTTTCTATATACATGGATTACAAGTGTTTTAGCATGACATGACAAACTGTTTCATTTATCCAAGTATAACAAATATCTCATATCACAGTTCAATAGAAAATTATATATCACATGTAAAAGTAGATATTCCCCTATAATGAAAAATACATGTCAATATATCTCTATGTTCCTATGATGATGCATGTATTCTCATCTCACACCATACCAGGCCGTGAGTACAAATCTCAAGAAACTGTAACATCATTAGAATAACAACCTCACAAAACATGTGCATCGCCTAAGGCAAAGTAACATCAACTGTAACAAGCACACAACACAAATAACAATCCCATCCATGGGCACTCGGATTTTCCCCCATACATGGGTTAACTACTCCCATGCACAAGATCATTACCAAGTCCCAACACATCCTAGTCTCTTTTCTACCTTTTTCTAAATAGTAAAACAAAATAAAAGAAAACCTGCTCCTTTGATACCACTTTGTAACATCCCCCAATCTAAGACTCTTTCACATGGCCAAAAAGGGTTGGTTTTGAGACCTAAAGTGTTGCTATCCATATGCTAGAGGCTGACGAGTAGTAGTGGGGATGTGAAATGTATAGTGGGGAGACTATAACCCCTAGTATGAAGTGTCATAATAGTATAAATAAACCATATAAATGAAAGAAATCAAAGTATAAACATAGAATAAAACAACAATAAGATCAAACTGAATGATACAATAAATAATAAAGTAATAATGTAATAATGTAATGATGTGATGGAATGTAACTAAATTTCATGCTAGGGAAAGTACAATTAAAAGACTATAAGACTCATATAAAGACTCAAAAGTCCCTAGTCCCAAACCCCAAGTCGGTCCCACCTCCAAACTCCATCCCATCCAATAAGTAAAAAATCAACAACAAGGTCCATTTCCCTTGTCCAAACCCACATGCACATAATCTGATCAGGTTCTAAATGGTGGCCCAAATAGGGTGTGAGTATAAATCAACAGGTTGACACCACTATGTCTAAAATAACCAGTCTGATGATAAGTGTATGCAATAAAGTGATAAATTGGTGTATTAATTAATTCGACAATTAAATAAATATAATAACAACCTGCTTCATCTCCATGCCATAATATCTCTGAGCATGTCTTATGACCATGCTAACCACAACCATATAACCATGGTATAACAACCTTCTTCGGAGCCATGCTGGAATATCTCTAAGCATGTCTTACGACCATGAAAACCACAACTATATAACCACGGTATAACAACATTATTCGGTTCCATATCGTAATATCTCTAAGTATGTATTACAACCATGCCAACCACCAACATATAACCATGGTATAATCACAATAATTCAGGTCAAATCCCTATAAGAATTACAACATCTGGGTCAAAGTACTATAAGCATTACAACATGGGATTGGGCAAATCCCACTCTCTATAATCATTATAGCTTGGGATTGGGTTGAGCTTTCTCTATATCATCATTACAACATATAAGTGTGAAAGTGACAGGGCCAAGCCCGATATATAAGCATTACAACATGGAACACACGTCCTATCATACAACATGGATATGAAAACATCACATTATAAATCTCAATGGTTAATTATGAAAATTACCATTTATCTTTCATATACCAAATTCAATTTAATCACAATTGATTAACAATTATATCAATAATAAATAAGCCACAACTTAGGGATTATATATCAAATAATCACCTAAGGTCACATGTCATGCTAAACATACTTTAAACCATTTTAAAATTTATTTATATTCAGGGTTTCTCCCCTAATGGGTAGCCATAATCCAAGTGAGAATTAAATTGAAACCAAATGACTCCAAGGAATAATCCCATTCATTTTTTAATTGATTAAAACACATGTTAAGTTGGCACAATCACAATATCACATAAAATTGGTAATTATCAAACCACAAGGTTAATATTTAGACCCCATACCTTTAACTGATGATCTGAAAACACTTACAATGGAAAACACCCATGAGGAAGAAGGTGCAGATGATTAAAAATAGAAAACTAGTTCAAAACTTATCAAGATCAAAACCAACAATGCACATGATCAAATTATTTCACCTCAATGGTTGGAGAACTAAGGAAGAGAAGGAAAAACCAAACCCAAAAGATTTACCAAGGATCAAAGGCATTATCGGGATATACATAAGAGAGGTTGGAACCCCAAAATTGCCTGGAAGATGCCCTAAAGTCGAGAGGATAAGGTTGCAGTGAGTTGAAATGAAAAATCAACCACACAACATACTTTAAAATAGTAGGTTGAGGAATTAAACAATGTGTAATTTAGTTACACATCGTGTAAATATTTTTAATGGGATACTTAGGAAAACCTATCGCCTCAGATCATTTTTATTAAAACATCTGAATCATTACACGGCGTATAATCCCTTTACACGATGTGTAAATGTTCTTAAAATGGGGTTTCATCGCATTTTTCATTTAAACAACTCAAACCCCTTTTAAATATTCTCAACTTACCAATAACCCATGAAACAATTAACCCATTTATACCTATACTACATTAATTCAGATAAACATACTTCTCTGAACCTTAAGTTATTTTCCCAACAAATCTCTCCATGCAGATTCTCTCTGGTTTTCCCAAGTTTCCACGTAACCCAAGACTATGTCTATTCAAATGACAGACATCCATGATGAAAATAAACCAAAAGAAAATTTAAATAAATAATCAGAGAGAGATATAACTGGAAAAGACAAGATCTTACAATAGCTGCATCTAAAACCAAAGAAGAACCAAGAGGATTACATACCCAGAGATAAGTAATGCAACCCCAATGATGACCAGTCGCTAAAATAATCAATATGGATGGAAGGAAGCCAACCAAAATCACCTAGGAAGCTCTCTAGGTTGAGATAGGATGGATTCATAGAGAATTAATGAAACATATCACTTATAAGACACCCTAATAATAAACACTATGGCATTTACATGATGTGTAATCTATTTACAGATTGTGTAATTCTTAGGGTTCATATATGCCAAAAAACCCATTTCCTTTATATTATAAACCATATTTTTATACATACATTGTGTTCACCTATTACATGACATGTAAACCTTTCACTATATGTATCCAGTTCATGGTTTCTTCCCAACAACCATTACATGGTGTGTACTTCACTTACACGGCATGTAAGTGCCCAAAGAGTAGCAGAAATTGTAGGTTTTTATTATTGAAAATTCAAAAAAATCTCCTACTTCACCATTATAGGTATCCCCTAAATTTCCTTTTTGAATTAACACAACTAAAAAAAAGGAAAACAAAAAAAAGGTAAAAACATACCTGAATGAATGGAAATGGGGCGTTATATAATACACTTTAACCTTACTTCACATCATATGTAACAACCTATGAAACCCGATGGAGATTTTCCCTAAATCCATAAATTCATAGGATGTGTTTATGATATATCATATATGACTATATACATATTTCATAGTATATAACATGTTAAGAACCAAGGAATATTATATGTCTTAGTTGGGGACATCGTATGATGTGATATTAAGAGATCCCACCACTTCCTTTAAGTCATCCTATAGTGTATTCCATAACAATATCATAAAGGTTATGATATAAGTTAATATTATAATATTATTAACATGGGTAGTGGATCATCAAACATTATTGTTCAAATCATCCACATTGGATATCATCAATTGTGATGTTCTATATAATGAAACATTGGGGAATTGAATCATCCAAGTGGTTAAAAAGAGTTTGTAACTACATGCATTACTCATATGTTTTGTAACATATAAGTAAATGAATCCAAACTTAGGGAGAATCCTCAAGAGATATATAAGGATGCTAAAACATTATGATGGTATTGGTTCAATATTGATTAAGACTTCTCCCAATTATCCCAAAGCTCTCTTTCTTCTTCCCCCTTTACTACATGAGATACTAGCATATCATGGGAATTGAGAAGGATCCCACCAAAGCATCAGGTGATTTATTTAACTTGTGGATACAACATATAGGAGGGGATCCAATGGATACCTTTTACTAATATCTATTAGGCATGTGATTGAATATGAAGGCTCAACCATCCATGGTGTAAGGTACACAATTTTCTTCATCTTGTAATTTCATGGTTTCAGTTTCATGCATGGTTGATCTTGGAATTTGAGGTTTATAATCATTTCCACTATATTGAAAAAGTGATGTTCAATCCTTATAAACCTAACAACAATATTAGATAAATTCAATGTGTTTTGATTCATGAAATCATGTTTGAAAATGAATAAATTTTATATCATATTGTATATTGTCAAATACAATTGAAATTTTGTTATACGGTTGGATATACGATATGTGATATTGTAGGCTTCGATCTGGTTGTACCCTATGATATAAGATATCATAGGAAGTGACACAACACAACCCTTTGGTTTTTAATTATATTATAGTGTATGATATGGGAAGTCATAGGATATGACAGTGTCGAGATGAATCGTTCATGAAACATAAAACAAAGTATAGTATTGTTGTTACGATGTAAGAAATATCACAAAACCCAATTCCTAGATGTTTGGGGGTTACTATTACATTGAAACTTATCAAAAGTTGTGATAAAAAGATGTCAAGTTTATATTATGAAAGTCGATCATATAACACAATATGGTTGTGTCGTTGGGTTGATTCTATATAGGTTGTTGAGCACCTGGTTAAAGTTGCGCATAAGCATGTCATAGGATATGATTGCGAATGCATGCTGAGTTAATCCCACAAAGACCACCCTAGCCATCCCAAGCTGGGTTATCTATCATCAGATACAATAAGGAGCACCTAAGGGGTTTTATGCGCCACAACTTATCAATCACCTATTAATATCGTAAAATATGATCAAGTATAATTTTTTGTGTTATCTAAATTTCAATTATGAATTGAATTAATTAATTTATAATTTTTTATAAATTATGGAAAAGGTATTTTTGGGATATTTATTTAATTTATAAATGTGATTATAAATTAATTAATTATCAAGTGTTTATAAATAATTAATTAAATGTTTATGAAATATTTATTGAATAAATATTCCATAATATTAATTATTGATATTAAAATACTCTTTGAAAATTATATGGAATGAATTATAATTTAGATATAAAATTTTTATATGGAAATTATAAGGATAATTTATAAAATGTTTTTAAATTAATTTCACAAATGACCCGTTGTAGAAAAAGGCATCGCAAATACTTTATCTGGGTTTTTAAAAAACTATTTTCCATGGGATTCACACCCCATCACAAATGACATAAAAAAATAAAACATAATATTAATATTAATAAAATTTAATAAAATAATAATAAAATATAAAATAAAAAATAATAAAAAACTAATAAAATTAATAAAATTATTAAAAATATAATTAAAATAATAAATAAAATAATAAAAACTAATAAAATAAATAAAAATAATATAAAAAAAATATTTACAACAATATAAATTAATAATAATTAATAAATAAATAAATAACAGTAATAATTTTAAAAAAAAAATAAAAAAATAAAAAAATAAAAAAATAATAATAATAAAAATAAAATAATAATAAACAAAAATATAAAAAAATGATAAAAAAGAAAATAATAAATAATAGAAAACACAATATTTGCAATAATATAAAAAACACAGTGTATAGAAATGTAAATATATGGATTAATAAAAATATTAGAAAAAAAATTATATTCAAATGTTTATCATAAAAAGTATATAAATTACTGAGGGAAGGTCATCTGGAGGAGTTGAAGGAGACGATGGAGAGAATTGTATCCCTAAACCACGAGTCAGACGTCGCATGTACTTCATCGTCTACTCATGCTGCTACTGCTGCCATCAATGTATCTCCTACTACTGTTGTTGTTGTTGTCGATAGAGCTCTTCCCGCTCCCTATTCATGGTCTATATAAGCTCACCCTGAGCTCACAACTGTTCCTCATACTGTGCAGTTGATGATGATGCCTCTCCACGAGCTCTTCTCGAGCTGCACGATGACATCACAACAACACCATAATAACCCCCAGACATCAATCGAGAGCTGATACCAACAACTCAGCCTTTCTCAAAGGCATACTACATCGCCTGCATCCATGCTGCATCATCAAATCCTACTGCACTGGAGGTCTAATCCATGGTCTCTCCCTAACTCTCAGCCTATGTATGAGACGTCATGGCCTCATATGACTCATTCAATTGCAATTTAAAATTAAAATAGTTAAAATATTATTTGAAGTTAATTTTAAAGCTTAAAAAGAAATTATACTGACCACAATATGACGTTGGAGATCACCTCTAATCTCTCCAGTGGTAGGATCATTGTATACCCTCCTACAAATGTTGAACTCCTTAATATCGGGTTATTTGACTGCCTATATGATAATAAAATAAATAGTTTACATTTAAAGTTATATATATATTTTTCAAAAAAAGTTCTTACCAAATGTCATCGATGCGTACTGAATGTTTGACTACCAGCTCAATACGTCACCTCCTACCTCCCCCAGTTCTGCCAAAATAATGATGATATCCTATGAAAAGTAGCTCCCATCCAATATGAACATAATTCATCCAAAATCTGAGATGATATGTGTCATGAACCAACCCGAGTCGACCCTAAACCGGTCCCCCAAGCCAGCCCACGATAAGTCCCGAGAGGCATTCCTGATCCTCCCAGGATGGAGACAAGCACTGAGGGCATCAATAGAGTGCACAAGGTAATGATTTCTCCCAAATATAAACAATAAAACAAACAGCAGAAAGAAATGAACAACCCAAAATACATTTACATAAAAATTGAACTGAACATTATTTGTACAAGAAACCAAAAGTACAATAAAATCAACAACTCAACTGACCAAACTTGACAACCAACTAACTCTATGTGACCCCACTAGTCACTCTTCAATACAATGATCACACGTTACCCAAGGTGATTGAATTCAAGCTGAAACCTACACAAGGGCTAAAAATAGAAGAAGACTATTGGTGTGAGTATTAAAACTCAGTAAGTTAGCCCGATATTATATTCCCAATGCACATACTTTGAAATAAAAGAAACATCAATTTCAAGTTTTAAATTCAAGTTATAAAGGTATGTTTTCCAAACAATGTCCCATGCTATAAAAAAATTACTAGACAAAAACTTGCATGTTTTATAAACAAGAATGATAGTAACAATTTTCAAAGAGGTGAAGCTTCAAAATTAAAATAGTTTTCAAGTGGGCTGCTTTAAAGAATGTATAATTTTAAATAAATCACACACGCTACTGAATTTACATACCAAAAACACCGTATGCCGACGGTGAGTAAAAAATAGCCAATGAGCACAAGTCATGGGAACACCCCTAGGCACTAGTTAGTTGTGAGCCCAAGTACCTCGTATCTTGGTGAAGGTAACCATAATAAATATCCATTTTGATGCACACGAGACAATAGTAGGGTGCATAACAATAACCTAGTGGTCCTACAACAACATAATCATCATAGTTTAGTTAGCGTTGTCATCATTGAACTTTATACATGAAACAAGGGCCAAACCCCACGGGATCACTAGCATACTAGTAAACGTCCGCCCACCTAGATACTCGGGATTCCCTTTAGTGCTCAATCAAGTTACACATATTATCAAATACACTTTCCATATGAAAATTAATTTCCCAAACCATAAACACATAGACATCCCACAAACATGCTTCACATTTCTTTCATGGGTCAATAAACCACATAAAATTTTCATAAAATAATTTCAAAGAGAGTAATGAGGCTTTACACATAAAAATCATTCAAAAACACTATTTTATGAATAAACGCACAAAAAAAACGATAAAAAACCATATTTGGAAGCCCTAAAAACATTTAATAAAATCATTTCATGGACCATAAAACAATCCTAATTGACGCAACATGGTATATACATGTAAAACACTCATTCTTCATTTTTTAGGAAAGGCCAAACAGGCCTTTAAACATTTTTACCGAACAGAAATTTTTCAAAGCCACAAATACCACATTTAATAAGGATGTGATAACCCACCATTTTGATATTCAAAACATTGGTAACCACCTTGAAAATATTTATATTGTTTTTCCATTATACAACCCTTTTATAAAAGTGCCAAACGGGCCTTCCATTAGAAACACATGTCAAAATACCTTAAAACCAATACAACTTCTTTCTAAAAACCAAAAACTGATTGGAATCCACATAAGTAACCCAAAAAAATTTATTTTCCCTCTTTAAATATGATTATAAATCCAAACCAATCATTTTAAACCACACTCAACACATAAAATCCAACTGGGAAACTTAATGGACACATGGCATGCATTTTTTTAACAAAACAATTAATTTTATGCACTCAAAAAGGAATAAAACATCAATGTAATGATGTAAATTTATTCAATCTACTGAACCATATTCAAAATACCAAAAACCAGGTGTGGAATCTAAGAAATCATTTGAACAAACATGCAGAGTTCCCCATTTTAAAAAAACTACACAACTTTACCAAAAACATGGTTTTAACCGCTACATGGAACACCAAACAAATTATATAAAGAATAAATTACAATTTTTAGAGTATGAGGAAGATGAAAAAATCATGAAATACATGTATATTAAATAAAAAGGTCAAGTTCAATGGGAAACCAACCTCAAATCCTTGGCGGAATGGAAACGCACAACTGAAATCACCCGTCGTGGGTTTATAAACCCTAAAAATATGAATAACATCCCTAAATGAATATAAAACCCATAAAAAATCTTTCTAAAACATAAACCTAGGTCTTTCATGACCATGGGAGAATAAATAACCATGAAATAATGGAAAGAGGAGGAAGAGGGAGGACAAAGGAGAAGGAATCTCACCTTGAAAACTAGAAAAATATTTATCTTCTCTTAGATCCACAATCTTATAGGAGAGGGAATGGATTGAAACTAAGTGGAGGGTTTCCTTAGGTCTGGAAGTACTAAGGGAAACAAATTTGGGGGAAAAAGAGTAAGAAATGAATGATTTATGGATGAAACAATTTATATTTTCAAATCTAGATGATTTGAGGAACCCTGAGAACGTTCACCCTAATATGCAATGCAAATGAGATCCAAATATGAAAAATCGATAATGGGTGTGAGTCTAGGTATTTTTTATTCCATTGGGAGGTAAAATAACCGAAAATTATTAAACAATGAGTAAGATATAAAATAAAAAAATTATTTTTTTAAAATTGGAAATAGGCCCATGGGCTGGCCCAATACCTAAATAAGTAAACCAAATTCACCATGTTTATGAATTCTTAAGGGGTCCAAAAGGATATGGTGGTTTTAATATGTTAGGGGAGGAAAATTAGGAAGTATAATGGGTGAAAAATGTTGAAAAACAAAGGAGTTATAAAAGAAAAAAAAATTTAGTTTTTAAATCTAGAAATGGGCTCATGGTTGGCCCAAATCATGAAGTAACCACCCTTTCTCCAAAAACTCCCAAACAAGAAATGGGGAACCTAAAGTAGGATTATTAAAAATATATGGAATTTAAAAACTCAAAATTAATCTCACCCAACACCTAAGAAAAGTATCTGGATTTTCAATGAACCAGATCAAAACCAATACATGAAAAGAAAAAAAAACCGAGTGTGAAAATTCTCCCCATCATTAAAGCTTTCCGCCCCCGAATATCCATAACACTTTAAACCCGACATAACAAAACCTAATGATTAATTATCAACATAATCCAGACTCTAAAGCTAAGGTTATATCATTCAACATCAATAGAACTTAATCCTCTTTCCCAAACAAAACACCAACTCACAACCACTTCTGGAGAATCAATGGAAAGATCAAGCCACCACCTCTACAACCAAGCCAAGAATTAGATTGTTGGGCCTTCTCCCAATGAACCCAAAGATCACCCAAACCATATTTCACTCACTAAATCCAATGAATTGGGGGGGGGGGCGTAATGATCTCCCCACCATTAAATTACAACTACCATCCAAAAAATCCTTAAAGGAAATATCTTCGAGACCCATAGTGTGTCTCTCCACCATTAGAGACCAACAAGAAAAGAACAAAAAAGAATTCAACATGAACTAGAATTGGGCCTCACCCACACAGTACCACCAAAACTCTCCCACAATAACCTATAAACCCAATTTAATGGGGTTACAACATGAACATCTAAACCACTCACTCCCAAATAAAGGGGATAAGAACTGAGCCAAAACTTTCGGCACGAATCCGAACCCCCCACCACTCAGGGAGGGGAGGGAAGGGGAAGCAATAATTAGGCCACTGAAACGAAAAAATAAACAAAGAAACTACCCAAAAATATCCACCTATGAATAAGTAACACCAATACCACACCCGATTTACATAGGCAGTCCACACAGGGACACTAATCGAAAAATCACATCCATAAAGGAATAACCATAGACAATGTGTGAGGGGTAAGTCCACCATGCTCATTGAAAAAAAGGGAAATTCATAGTGATGAGGAAACACAACAAATACATATAAACTAACATACCACAATGGTGGAGGTAAGATCCTAGTCAAGCTCCCCACACCTCTAGATATTTCCGGACTGCATGAAAAGCTTCACTCCGAGGCATATGGATGGAGCCCTGATGTTTGAAGCATCTGATGCACCGCATTATGGAACTACGAATCACATTACCTCATGAAACACACTAGCTCAAACAAAAAACCAATACCCAATAGATACCTAGGGATACACACTACCATTATAACTTACATAGAATGAGGAGTGAAATGAACAAGTAACATAATGAAACACACCAATCATCACCGAACACAACCGCTATAACCGATAGAACCATCATAATAGGAAGACACCATAAATCAAGCCCAAATAGCTCTATATTCCAACAAACGGGCCAAGGAATCATCTAAAGAGGTGGATTTAACATTTTAAATGAATCCTTATGTTGATCAATAGGAAATATTTCCAATGTAGAACTATCCATGGCCACATCACAACATCCAACACATCTTTAGAAACCCACTGAACATTACTCCAAAACCGAGCCACCAACAAGATCCCATCTCAAGACAAAACAAGAGTATGACTTCTAGATCACAAGGAAGTATACTGAATAATCAACTCTTCTAAGACATAAAAAAACTAGCCACATAACCATCAGTTTATAAACAAATGCCACAAATTTTCATCTCAAAACACTTTTGAAAAACAAACTAACTTGGTGGGTTTCCACATTCACCAATGGTGTTTCATCAAGTCTCACTCACATGCACATTTCCATGCCACCCCAGGCACCCAACCACCATACCATATAGGCCATCCTTCTAGATATCAATAAAACCATTCATGTGATCACCCATGAAAATGTCAAAGGCTAAAACAAAACAACATTATTCCAAAAATCATGTACCTTCCAAAGGAACACTAACCACTAAATCAAAAAACCTTTTCAGATTTCACAAAACAAACCACACTTCATCAAGAACCATTTTCTTAAAAACCTACCTATTTTCATTTTTAACAACTTTTAAAACAACCATGATACTCCAAACAACCCCTTCCAATTTTCTAAAATTCAGCAAGGTATATTTTCATAATCTGATGTCCATTGAGACCAATACCCTTTCTAGGAAAATACCAACTGCTCAAAACCAATTTCAAAAACCAATTCATCATATTAAAACACTTTTAAACATCCCAAAACACCCCATTTAAATCAAATATTCAGAATCACCTTAAAATTATTCACACTTTCAAAAAATTTTATTTCAACAAATTGCAAGTTTAGATTAGGTAAAATCTAATCCCGTTAAATCATTTCCACTTCCTCCCCAAAATTTGTTTCACAAAAACACAACCTTAAAAAACCATTATTATATTTAATTTTTGAAAATCCCTTTTTCCACTTTTCAAAATCCAATCCTTCCTTTAAAACCCATTTCCACAATTCTCACACAAGAATTTTCAAAACAAAAATTCAGAATTCAAGAAAGGTCCAAGAGACCCACAAAAGAGAACTAGTGTCGGTGGGTGACTTGACCATATGGTTGGCGGCCATATGTCAAAAAAACACCAACACGAAGATACTTATTAGGACAATGCCCTGAATCCACATGGATTTCCAGGCCCTATGAGCTCACAGAGGCCATTAGTCAGACTCCCCTTGTCATATCCCAACACCAAACAATCAGCAAGAACAAAGGACACTAATAAAACCAGACTTCCTGTGGAAACCCGAGGATCAGAACGAGCAAGAGTTCACGACGTTCTTCCCACACTTACCCCTAAAGTCCCAAAAATCCTACTCCATCTACCTTGACATACCTAAATAACAAGGGAACTCTAAAAATAAATTTCTGTTAAGACCTGACCTCCTTTGATATCATTTTGTCACAAACCATCCCGAGTCAACCTTGAACCGGTCACCCAGGCCAGCCCGTGACAAGTCCCGAGAGGCGTTCCCGATCCTCCCGGTATAGAGACAAGCACTGAGGTCATAAATAGAGTACACAAGGGAATAATTTTTCCAAAATATAAACAATCAAACAAACAGTGGAAAGAAATGGACATCCCAAAATACATTTACATAAAAATTGAACTAAACATTATTTGTACAAGAAACTGAAAGTACAACTAAATAAAAAAATCAACCGACCAAAGCTGACAACCAACTAACTCCATGTGACCCCACTGGTCACTCTCCAACACAATGATCACACGTCGCCCAAGGCGATTGAACTCAAACTGAAACCTACACAAGGGCTAAAAACAGAAGAAGTCTATAGGTGTGGGTATTAAAACTGAGTAGGTTAGCCTAATATTATATTCCCAATGTACTTTCTTTAAAATAAAATAAAATTAAATTTCAAGTTATAAATACAAGATATAAATGTATGTTTTCTAAATGAGGTCACATGTTATAAAAAAATTACTAGACAAAAACTTGCATGTTTTATAAATAAGAATGCTAGCAACAATTTTCAAAGAGGTTCAACTTCAAAATGAAAATAGTTTTCAAGAGGGATGATTTAAAGAATGTACACTTTTAAATAAATCACAAAAGCTACTGAATTTACCAACCAGACACACCATATACCAACGGTGAGTACAAAATAGCTAATGAGCACAAGTCACAGGAACACCCCTAGGCACTAGTTAGTTATGAGCCCCAGGTACCTCGTATCTCGGTGAAGGTAACCATAATAAATATCTGTTATCATGAACATGAGAGAATAGTAGGGAGTATAAACATAACCAAGTGGTCCTCCAACAAAATCATCATCATAGTTTAGTTAGTGTTTTCATCTTCAAACTTTCTACGTGAAACAGGGGCCAAACCCCACATGATCACTAGCATACTACACATCCGCCCACCTAGATACTTGGGATTACCTTTAGTGCTCAATCAAGTTACACATATTATCAAATACACTTTCCACATGAAAATTAAATTCCCAAACCATAAACACACAGAAAAACCATAAACATTCTTCACATTTCTTTCACAGATCAATAAACTACAAATTTTTTTCATAAGACAATTTCAAAGAGTGTAATGAGGCTTTGCACATAAAACTCATTCAAAATCACTCTTTTAAGGATAAACGCAGAAAAAAACCATAACCAATAATATTTTTAAGCCCTATTTTTTTTAATAAAATCATTTCATGGACCATAAAACAATCCCAATTAACGCAATATGGTATATACATGTAAAACACTCATTCTACATTTTTTTAGGAAAGGCCAAACGGGCCTTTAATTTTTTTTACCAAACCAAATTTTTTCAAATCCAAAAATACCACATTTAATAAGGATGTGATAACCCACCATTTTTAGATTCAAAATATTTTTAACCATCTTGAAAATATTCAGATTGTTTTTCCATTACACAACCCTTTTTATAAAAGTGCCAAATAAGCCTTCCATTAGAAACACATGTCAAAATACCTTAAAACCAATACACCTTATTTGTAAAAACCAAAACCTACTTGGAATACACATAAGGAACCAAAAAAAATTCTTTTTCCACTTAAAATATGATTATAAATCCAAACAAATCATTTTAAACCACACTCAACACATAAAATCCAACTAGGAAACTTACCGAACACATAACATGCATTTTTTTAACAAAAAAATTATTTTGAGCACTAAAAAAGGAATAAAACATTAATGAAATGCCATAAATTTATTCAAGATACTGAACCATGTTCAAAATACCACAAACCAGGTGCAGAAGCTAGAGAATCATTTGAACAAACACACAGTGTGCACCATTTTAACAAAACTACACCACTTTACCAAAAACATGGTTTTAACCGCTAATTAGAACACCAAAAAAATTATCCAAAGAATAAATTACAATTTTTAGAGTATGAGAAAGATGAAAAAAAACATTAAATAGATGTATCTTAAATAAAAAGGTCAAGTGCAATGGGAAACCTACCTCAAATCCTTGGAGGAATGGAAACGCACAACTGAAATCACCCACCGTGGGTTTATAAACCATAAAACTATGAAGAACATCCCTAAATGAATATAAACCCCATAAAAAATCTTTCCAAAACATAACCCTAGGTCTTTCATTCCCATGGGAGAATAAATAACCATGAAATAATGGAAAGAGGAGGAAGAGGGAGGACAAAGGAGAAGGAATCTCACCTTGGAAACTAGAAAAATCTTTGTCTTCCCTTATATCCACACTCTTATAGGAGGGGTAATGGATTGAAACTCAGTTTAGAACCTTATTAGGTATGGAAAAACCAAGGGAAACAAATTTGGGGGGAAAAGAGTAAGAAATGAATGATTTATGGATGAAATAATTTACCTTATCAAATCTGGATGATTTGAGGAATCCTGAGAAAATTTGCCCTAATATGCGATGCAAATGAGCTCCGAAGAGGAAAAATCGATAATGGGGGTGAGTCTAGGGATTTTTTTTCGAGTGTGAGGTGGAATCACCAAAAATTATTAAATAATGAGTAAGATATAAAAGAAACAAAATATTTTTTAAAAAACAGGAAATGGGCCCACGGGCTGACCCAATACCTAAATAAGTAACCCAAATTCGCCATTATTATGAATTATTAAGGGGTAATAAAGGATATAGTGGTTTGTATATATCAGGGGAGGAAAATTAGGAAGTGTAATGGGAGAAAAATATTGAAAAACAAAGCAGTTATAAAAGAAACAAATTTGGTTTTTAAATATAGAAATGGGCTCACGGTTGGCCCAAATCATGAAGTAACCACCCTTTCTCCAAAAACTCCCAAACTAGCAATGGGGCACCCAAAGTAGGATGATTAGACATATCTGGAAATTCAAAACTAAAAATCAATATCACCCAACACCCAAGAAAAGGATCTGGATTTTCAATGAACTCGATCAAAACCAAGACATGAAAAGAAAAAAAACCGGGTGTGACAATCTGTAATCTGGTCGGTGGGCACAACAAGACTGATAAAATTATGTGACTCCCTCTTTCTACATTGAATTCCTCCTCAAATTTTTCAAAAATCGACAAAAACCCTCACACATACAGATCTCCCATGCCTTTTAGATATATTCCTACATGCTATCATCGATGAGATACCATAAACCCTACAAATAATTAATAATATCAAGTAATTAAGTAAATAAACTTCCAAATAACTATTATTTATTTATGTACTATCCAATGCTCAAACATATTTCACTGACCATCAATGGGAATATGATACCTTGTCACCCATTCTTCATAAAAATAATTCCACATATAGCACTCTCCTATCCAATAGCTATATGAGAAAAGCTGTGAAAAAATAGAAAAAATAATCAAAAAATTAGTATATAAATAAATTAATGATAATTAATGAAAACTAAATAAAATACAAAAGTAAACATACCTTCACATGTGTGGATCAAATTAAAGATGTGGACATCACTCAAGGATAGGGTAATGAATCATCAATCTCACAAGACCACAACCCCTATGAGTTTTCACCGAATCACCAGAAGTCTGAGAGCCAGATGATCCAACATCATGCTTATCACCAGGTAGATCCTCCTCCTCCAACTCAAAAAATAGATCTGAGTCCATCTAAAACACAAAATGACTATTATTATCAAATAGTTGAAAATAACTATTATATATAGATATATATTATATATAATTATAAACAACATTTAACTATGTGAATCATCATCTCCACCCTCATCTTCGTATATTACGGTGTCAATATCTTCATATTCTTCCTTGGTATCATCAATTTCCATAAGAGTTTCAGTTTCATCATCTCTTATCATTTCAAATTCATTTGTTACATCAATAAAATCATCATCACCATCTACCCTTAAATGTGGGGTGTGATCATTGATATTCGTCTCTTTATGTAAAATATAGATTTGGAGAAGTCTTGATAAATTTCAATTATTTTCACTTCAGCAGAACCACATTCACTTTGAATAAGTTGATTTTCCTGAGATTTCATTTTTATTATGCTCCACAAATCACTTAACTCTCTTGAAATAGCACAATAATTTTCATAATAAATTTTATGTTCCTTACGAGGCATTAAAAATGGTTTATTTACTACAAGAAGGCTTTTATATTTAATATTAACAATTCTATGCTGCGGAGAAACACACAAGCCTCTCTCAGTATCCAACTACTTCCATTTAAACATCATTATATAATTCTATCCTAGATAACACAGTTCAATTATTTCTTCCAGCATTCCAAAAAAGTTAACTTCACTTTATCTATGATGATATAATCTCAAGAAAACACCACTATTCATTGTTTTTTTATTCCCCATATACACATGTATAAAATTGAAAACCATTCACCACATATACATTATAATATTTAACCATTTTTTGATGGTGGGTTACTCAATACAGACAATCGATTATCAATTTTATTAACGTGTTGAGATACCTGAAAAATTGTAAAACAATTATCAATATAATAAGTAATAAATTTATTTTACATGTTTAATCATAAACAATTTATTTTACCAGTTTTTGAAACCAGTAGAAAAAATAATTTTGCCGACATTCTTCAAGAGTAGCTGCTGTAATTTGTGAAAATTGTTTCTTGATATAATTATCATACAATCTATAAATAAAATAATATTAATTTACTAAAACAAATATGATAGAATAAATGATAGAAGCACTCATAATACAAATGGTGTCATTTCTTCATAGTTTAACAGAACATATGTATGATCCCTGTGAGGTTGATCATCTGAAATCCATCATTCATGAACTCCACCAAATCCAAGTTTAGGATGATTAAAAACTCACAATTGATTGTTCATTTCATCATCAACATTTTTCTAATTAAAAACCATTCAGTTATGTTTTTAAGGATATTAATATTGAAAATAATAAGAGAAGAAAAAAATAAATTTCCTCCTATAAATTAGTTTCTGCAATTGATCATTCAATTGTTGCTTTGTTACATACAATTTTCACCAATTTTTGCATACATATATCGAATGGGTACATCTATCGGAATTGTATCGTACCTATTTATTTTTCTTTATATGGAAAATGTAATATCAAATGTTCCATTGAATCAAATAAAACCACCAAGAATTTTTTTCCAGTTTACATAAAATTAAAACAACATCTTCTTGCAGTCTACTTAGTGCACCATAGTCTATTTTCACAGCACAAAATTCTTAGAAAAAATATGATATTTCTGTTAGAACATCCCAAATCACAGGATTCAACAAACCTCTAAATCCAATCGGTAGAATTCTTTCCATTATAACATGAAAATCATGAATTTTTAATCTGGTAATTTAACCATTTATGACACATCTAGCCAAATTAGAAACATAACCATATGAAAGCCTCAAATATTCAATCCACTAAAAAATAATAAAAAATTTTATTTAGAAATTGTATAAGATTATTTTTGATTCATTAACTTCTATGATATTTCATTTTCAAACAGTTCAAGTTCTGGTCACCTACAAATTTGGGCAAGATCTAATCGTGCCTTTATATTGTCTTTGGTCATACCTGGTGTGTCCAAAGATATATAAAATATATTATCAAAATAGTTCTTCTTAATATAAATGACATACAACATGTGACAAACCAACAAATCAGACAAATACGGTAGATCCCAAAAAATACTATGTATTATTCAATTTTGTTCTTTCTCGAAGCCATAAATTTTCTATTGCTTTATATTCGGTCCAAATTTAATTATAGATAATGTAGAGATAATGGATTTTAACTCAATACCCGAGATCATTATCGGAGTTCCATCTCTTTCAATTGCGCCTTTTCTAAAATGAAATCTGCTCCTATGAAAAGAATTATCATTAGGAATAAATCTTTGATGACAGTTAAAGAAAAAAGGTTTTCTTCCATTAATAAGCATAAACAATTTGATGTCTCTCATACAGTAAGGACATGATTTTTTACCATGTGTACTCCAACCAAATAACATGACATATGTTGGGAAGTTACTAATTATCCACATTAATACAAATTTTAGTAAGAAATTATATTTCATAAGAACATCATACGTACGAACACCAATACTCCACAATAAATTTAACTCATCAATCAATGGATTCAAATAAACATCGATATTTCTTTTCAGATGTACTGAAATTAATAAGGTCAAAAATATATATGACTCATTCATCAATATTCAAAGTGATAAATTATACAGAATTATAAAGATATACCAACAAGAATATAAACTACCGTAAGAAACAAATAGACAAAAACCATTAGTAAAAAGACCCAATCACACATTTTGAGCTTCCGAATGAAAATATGGATGTACTTGGTCAAAATGTTTCCATTAATCACCATTAGCAAGATAGTTTAATCCTTTACCATTTGAAATATTAGTTTTGTGCCATGACATCAATGACATCGTGTTATGATACATAAATAAACATTAAAATCTGGGTGTAATCAGGAAATACCTCAATTTTTTTACAGGAATCAATCCAGACTTCCCTAGTTGAGTCTCTTTGTACCTCGATTGTCCACATGTAGGACAATTGATAAATGACTCATTTTCAGTATAATATAATATACAATCATTTAAACATACATGAATATACTGATAACTAAGACCCACATTACGAATAAGACTCTTTCTCTTATAGAAATTTGTAGGAAACACATTTCCTTCAGGTAAAAGTGCTTTAAACAAAGAGAACATCTGATCAAAATAGCTATTTGACATTCTATTATCTAATTTAATAGTCCTAAATTTTTCAACCACTTCAAATTTTCTTATCTTGCAACTAGGATATGAGGATTCCTCATCAGACTTTAACAACTCATAAAGTTGGGATGGTTCTAACTCTGGAGTTGAATCAATATCATCACGAGTTTCAGTTTGTTGAAAAGACGAACCATCCATATAATGTACTAAATTTTGAAATCATGATGGATCTAGAACTAAATTATTAGTATCATATCTGAAACCAAATTCACCATGTTGATTCTAAAAAATATAATCATTTCAAAAACCAAATCACAATAGATAACCCCCAACATTGTCAAATGTGTCAAACATCCTTAGATCACATTTCTTGTATGGAAAATTAATTGTCCCTTCTAAAACAACTTCTGGTTTTGATGATGCAAGTAATAAAAAAGATTCAACATCCTCAATATATACAAGATTTATACCAAAACCATTTAGATTCTTGTGATGATTTATCTAATCGTGATCATGTAATAAATACTATTTTCGACTTCCTTGCTCCATATTACTCTAAAAAATTGAAAATAAATAATTTTTTATGATTATTTTGATATAAAAAAGAAGATCCAAAAAAGAGTAAAAATTGAACAATAATAATTTACTTTTAAATATTGTTAATTTTAACTATCTGTCCCTACTTTTTACTAGTTACCTCTGATTTTTAATAATAAACTTTAATTACCACAAAATACTTGTAATTTTAACTAATTACAAATGTTTTGTACATATTACCTCTAATTTTTACTAATTACAGCTAATTTTAACTAATTACTGCTAATTACTATTAATTACCACTAATTACTACTAATCGATAATTATTATTACTATTTTTTATTAGTTTATAATAATTTTTTACTAATTACCACTCATTTTTACTAATTACTGCTAATTACTACTAATTATCACTTATTATTACTATTTTTATTAGTTTATAACAATTTTTTTACTAATTATCGTAAATATTTACTAATTACCACTAATTTTTACTAATTATAGTTAATTTTAACTAATTACCGCTAATTGACTCTAATTATTGCTAATTAATACTTATTATTAGTAATTTTATTAGTTTATAACAGTTTTTTACTAATTACAGCTAATTTTTACTAATTGCAGCTAATTATTACTAATTACTATTAATAACCACTAATTATTTCTAATTACCACGTATTATTACTAATTTTTATAAGTTTATAACAATTCTTTACTAATTACCGCTAATTTTTACTAATTACCGCTAATTGTTACTAATTACCGCTAATTGTTACTAGTTCCCGCTAATTACTACTACTACTTACTATTTTTTACTTTTTATTACTATTTGTTACCAATTGTTACTATTTATTACTATTTGTTACTAATTGTTACTATTTGTTTGTATTTATTACTATTTTTGACTATCTATTACCAATTATTACTATTTGTGACAATCTATTACCAATTATTACTAATTATTACTAATTAATACTAATTATTACTAATTATTACTATTTTTACTAATTATTACTAATTATTAGTATTTATTACTAATTATTTCCAATTATTACTATTTATTACTAATTGTTACTAATTATTATTAATTATTACTAATTATTACTGATTATTACTAATTATTTTTATTTATTACTATTTATTACTATTTATTACTATTTATTACTATTTATTACAAGTTATTACTGTTTACCGCTAATTACCACTATTTATTCCTAATTATTCCTAATTATTACTAATTATTATTATTTATTACTAATTATTACCATTTATTACTAATTTTTACTAATTTTTACTAATTATTACTAATTATTACTAATTGTTAATAATTATTACTAATTATTACTAATTATTAACAATTATTACTAATTATTACTAATTATTACAATTTATTACGATCTGTTACTACTTATTACTATTTACCGCTAATTACCGTTAATTATTCTTAATTTTTACTAATTACCACTAATTACCGTTAATTATTCCTAATTATCGCTAATTACCGCTATTTATGCCTATTTATGCCTATTTATTAATATTTATTCCTAATTATTATTATTACTAATTATTACTAATTATTACTAGTTATGACTATTTATTACTATTTATTACTAATTATTACTAATTATTAATAATTATAACTAATTATTATTAATTATTACTATTTATTACTAATTATTCTTATTTATTACTAATTATTACTATTTATTACTAGTAATTCCTAATCGTTCTTAATTATTCCTAATTATTCATAATCATTACTATTTATTCCTAATCATAACTAATTATTCCTAATCATTCCCAATCATTCCTAATTATTCCTAATTATTCCTAATCATAATTTTTCCCTAAATATTCCTAGTTATTATTAATTATTCCTAATTATTATTAATTATTACTAATTAACACTAATTATTACTATTTTTTATTAATTATTACTATTTTTATTAATTATTACAAATGTTATTAATTATTATTAATTATTATTAATTAATATTAATTATTACTATTTTTTATTAATTATTACTATTTTTTATTACTTATTACCAATCACCACTCCTCCAATGGCTCAAAGGCCTTTATTTTTTTTATTGATTTTTGATAATCCACCTTTCAAGGGGTGAGGTGGAACCCTTACAAGGCCCGTAGGCATAAGTATTACATGGCTCGCAGGCCTTAGAGGAATCCATTGCCCATAAGCTTCAAACATTACATACAACCCAGACTAACTACTTGGAACTTCTCCTCCCCACCATCTTCATCGTGAAATCAGCTCTCCACCTTCGCATGACTGTTCGGCTAGGCATTCCCGTGCATGCACAGGCTTGTCCTGATGGCAGATGTCATACCCTCTCATTCTTGTAACGTTTGAAATTCTATAAACTTTAGACTAAAAAATATCAGAGGAGAGAGGGTGAGAGAATTTGAGAGAAGTTGTGAATAAAAAAAATTCTTAGGGGTATATATAAGTTAGATCTTTTGCGATGAGATTATTTACGACGAGTCCTGTTGTAAATATTTAGAATATTATTAATTGAGACGGTGGTAAAAAATAGTATTTGCGACGGGGATAAACCCCAGTCGCAAATACTCTACCCGCACTTTGGCACGCCAAAGGTATTTGCGATGGGTCGTCACAAATATCGCTTTTTTATCGACTATTTGCGAAGAGTTAGAATTCCCATCGCAAATAGCCCATCACAAAAAGCCAAAATTCCCGTAGTGAAAGGATAATATGAAGTGTTCATATTAGAAGTAAATATAAAGTGTTTATATTTATTAGATTATGGAATGTTCATATTACACAGCTAAATTATAAAGTGTTAGAAATTGTTTTAATTATGGATCGTTCATAAAAGTTTATCTCATGTTAAAATTTATAAATTATTTTTATTTAATTTATTAATTATATTATTCATAGTTATAAAATTTTTATATTATGAATGGAAGTATGATTTGGTTTAAATATTAAACTGCATATTTAAATTGTCATACATGCATATAAGAAGTTGCATGCTTGGAGTGATAATTGATTTAGTTTTCTTCTGCCTTGTCTTTGGCTTGTACTAGGTTATACGATTGAATTTAATGGTTGATTATAGTTTATACATATCAATTTTTAGAATTGTGAAGGAATTGAGGTCTCTCATAAGCAAAGTATCCTTAGATAGAGGGACTTTGAGTTAGACTGCTCACTAGCTTGGAGGCTTATGCCTTATCTAGAAAAGTGGGGGTTGACTATCTATCGCTCTAATATTACTCTTGTGGGGATTATTGATTTCACATGATTCTAAGCCTTTACATTGAAGGGTTTTATATATCTTATACATGAGATGCAATAGAATGTGTATAAATATAGATGGATTTTAATTTGGGTTAATAACACAAGCTATGAGTTGTGTAAAGAGTTACACATCAATATGGTTTGAACATATTTATTCAGCGGAAGAAATAAGATTTCAAACTAAATCCTTAGGAGCATACATACATGAAAATGGAATAACATGACATAAGATGGTGAGATTAAATCTCCATTAAAATACTAAGTGTTAAATTCCTTTCAAACATAGCACTTGTTAAGACCTCAATCATCCAACTGAGTAGGTTCATACCCAATAAGGGTGCCCATGAATTATCTTGTGTAAGCCAAGTAAGTAATGTGGTCACCCTAATAGTTAGGTGCCTTATTTTTGGTATTTTCTATAGGTTACACTTAACTAGGAAACCCTTAGTAAGGATAATAGATGAATAGTATCGAGTTTATCCATATAATGGATTGAGAAAATATTTTTATGATCAACCATCCAAGAGTCATATATGATAAGATTAACATGATGACCCACCTAATTAACTAAGTAGTGATAGGAACGCTAAAGAGGACTCATCACTTAATGAAATATGGATCTTTGAACACTAAGGAATATGATGGGTTTTTAAGAGACTGTACGTGGATTGTATTTTTTTTTCAATAAGGATGGTTGCCTTGATGGTGTGAGGATATCAATATGTGTTTGTCACTAGGTGTTGGACTATCTATGAAGAGATGGTGAAAGTACTATCATCAGAAGACTCTTGGTATTCCAATATTATTTGGTAACGAGGAATGGATATTGTGAGATGGTGTTACTTAGTATTTACCACCCTTAAAATTAGAATATTATTGAACTGGTCTTATTGTTTAAAACACGTTTCAATGAAAGTTGAAGAGAGAACATTGTTCATAACATGAAGAAAGTGGAGCATTGAAATGAGCTAGAAAATGAGTGGTGTGATGTGATTTGATTTTGAGTATTTTATATGATGGAATATTTTATGAAGAAGAAATGATGAATTATGAACAAGTGTTGATAAGGGTTGAAGATTTTGAGGAGTCTTAGTTGGCTAAAGAGATAGTCTCCTTATTTTCCCAAGGCATTTTACTGGGAGTTCGTTAAAAAATTGAGCCCAACCCTAGTCGAACACCCAAAACACAATACAATGTACTTTCCAAGATCAAAGGAAACTAGAACCGGGTTGACCATGGAAGATTATGGGTGAAGTATAGTGCACATTTATGGAACATGAATGTATCGTCGTACGCACAGGTTGGCTCACAAAAGGCGAATGGTGGTTAGTATCATCCATGTGAGTCGGAACGAATGATGAGTTTTTTTTAATGTGTTTTTTGATTTTTTTTAAAATTGATAGGTCAATTTTTTTTCAAAAATATGTTGGAAAGGTGGTAGGGGATCCTCCACCTTTTAGTAAAAAAAATACTTATTTTAAATATTTTTTTTATATTTTAATTTTAATTTTTTTTTTGTTTATATATATATAAATAATTTTTTTTTAGAAAAAATTATATACTATTTAATATCCAGCATTACTACCATTAAATAAGTTTGGATTTATGACACCAACCCTCACCCAGGGCTCCCATTTATAAGAAGCTTTATCCTAAAAATCATTCTGAATTTTTGATGTGGTATTTAGGTTATCCTTTTCTTGCGCAGAATTAATAATATATTAGTATTAATCATTTTTAATCAATTAATTAATACTATTAATTAGTATTTAATAATATTATTAAACAACTAATTAATTTATATATATTTAATAATAAATAATAGTTTTTAATTAATTAGAAATTAAATAATATATAATTAATAAAAAATAATCTTTATAATAACTAAATAATAAATAACAAATATAAAATGTATAATAATAATAATAATTAATTAGTAAATAAAGAATAATTTTAAATATTTATTAATAATTAATGTTTATTAGAAATTAATATTTTTAAATAGTAAATGATATTA
This sequence comes from Viscum album, assembly GCA_963277665.1. Classification (NCBI taxonomy): domain Eukaryota; kingdom Viridiplantae; phylum Streptophyta; class Magnoliopsida; order Santalales; family Viscaceae; genus Viscum; species Viscum album. Next base: position 783,782,126 of record OY728147.1, read on the forward strand.
TTTAATTAATATTAATTGCCAACAATTATTTAATTAAATAATAATAATTAAATAATAATAATTAAATAATTAATTAATAAAAATAATAACTAATTAATAATTAGTAACTAATTAATAAAATAATATGATTTACAAGGATGATACAGGTTGGGAGGTATGACAATGGTATCCCATACGACGATTAGGGTTTTTCGAAGATGGCCACTCTACACTATTTGGGTTTTCAGCTCCTTCCTGCGAATAGACCTTCAGAGGTCAGTTGTGGAGAAAAACCTTTTGTCCCAGGTGTCCTTCATAGTCTCTTAGCTGATGTAGGTTTCCATCTGTAGGAGACCTCAAAGGTTACGGTGCTCGCAACATCTAGGGTTGTTTTGACTTCTGATGTCCCAGATCTGAAGGATCTAATGGCAAATAGTGGGGATCCAGTCCTCAGTTTGTGTCGACATCCTCACACGTGCTTCATATCCCATTCATGGTAAGGGTTTTGAATCATCATGCAGGGCTACGGAGTCCTGACCCCTTTCATCCTTTAGGGACTCAGCTTTTGGATGAATTCTTTGGAAGGGTTCAGTTGCCCATGTTGAAGCGAATCTCGCTACTTTTTCTTAGAGGATTACAATGGGGAAAACCTCCCTCATTGCACAGATGGTGTTTCCTAAAGGCGAGAAGCCATGGAGGCATGAATATTTAATTTACAGGGTCTTTTTCTTCTAGGGATTTTCTAACTAGTGGTGTGTTTCCCTTGGAAAAGGTTTTCTTCATTGTTTTTTTCTTCTGACGGTCATAAGCTGCAGGCATGGAGTACCGACTCTTTATCCTTAAAACCTGGATGACTTCACTTGTATGATTTTTCTTTAGACTTCAATGAATCGTGAGAAAGAAATTCATTTTCTCAAGTTCGGATTTGACTTCACATACTCAATTGGATGTTATGGCATCCGAGGATTCTGCATGACAGTGCTAGTGTAATTGGGTCTCCCATTCGGCTTGAAAAAGAAACCAAACATGTGTAGTTTGGGAACTTTTACAGGATTTTAGTGGAGATTGGTCTGAGTTCTACCATTGTCGAGAAGGTAAATCTCTCTACCCACATAGATGACTTTTGTATTGATGTGGAATATGAGAAGAAACCTATCTTTTGTGACATTTGTATGGTTGTTGGTCACTTTTCGGATTCATGTCGGAGGAAACTATCTTTTGAGAAGTGTGGTTTGAAGAGACATCATGCTGCTCATTACCACAAGAAGGTTGATTTGAAGGGTGATGCCTTAACAAATCTCTCATCCATATTAGAACTACACGTGTGAAACCTGTAGAAAGCGGGGCTATGGCGCATGCATTTGAGATTGACAAATCCCTAATGCCTAAAGGTAAGAGAGTGATGTTAACTGAGAAACCAATGGGTGGAGAAAGTATTGGACCATCTAACTGGGAAGACCTTGCAAAACAGGATGAAATGGTGGTACAAGAGCAGGATACTTTGGAATCAGGGGACACTCATAAGTCCCTATCTTTTAGAGATGTTTTGATCACCAATGTGTGGATTGTTGAGGAAGGAAATTCGATGGATCAAGCAAGGGCTAGTGGGAACATTGAAGATAGAGAGGCTGTGATAATTACTGCAACCCCTGATCAGGTGTTTGGAGGTGATGATTCAGATTGTGAGGTTTATGTGCAAGCTCATGTTGATGCTCAGCTCATGCAAGAGAGGACCTTGCTTACAACAGGGGATAACATAGATAAAAAGAGAATGAATGACTCTTTCTTAACTACAAATAAAGTGGTTAATAAATAGGGATCTCCTACCCAGCTAGTCACCAATTCTCCATATGTTAAGGAGAAGATCCTCATGGAGAAAGATATTTCTGATTTGGAGAGGGAAGAGCCGAGAGGGGCTTGGAAACATGTAAAGCCTTGGCAGTGGGGTTGACATCCAAAAAATCATGGCCGAGGACATGGCTGTGATGATTGGGCTGGTGGATGAAGACGTGATAGAAATGTGTCTACCAGGTCTTCCTCTAAAGGACTCACTTTAGAGCACCAAATTCTCATAGAGAAGTATTTCGTGCTTTTCAATCAAAAGAACTCATAGTCAGAGTGAGAAACTACCAACGACAATGAGGAATCTGATCATGATTATGGATTTGTTCTTGATTTGTAGGCTTCCTTTTTTTGGATGAGGGCATGTCTTTGTTTGACCCCATCCATTCTCTTTCCTATGTCATCTTTACTTTTCTAATAAATTTTTATAGGAGCGGGCTCGTGTGTCTCTTAAACCTTTTGAGTAATATGATTTAAAATTTAATAATATTAATTTGTAATAAATATTAATTACTAGTAAATAATAATTACTAATAAATATTTAAAATTATTATTTTAATTTTTAAAAATAAAAATAAAAATATAATTATTAATTAATTAGTAATTAAGAAATATTTATTTACTTATTAAAAATACTACTTACTAATTAACTAATTAATTATTAAGTGATTATTAATTTATTAATAAATATTAATAATTATTATTATGAAATTACTAATAGATATTTAAAATTATCATTTAGTTACTAAATATTAATAATAATGATTAAATTTTTAAATTACTAATTGTTAATTAATTAATTATTATATCAATATTAATTAATTAACTACTTGTTGCTAATAAATAAAAATTACTAATAAAAATTAATTAAATAATATGATTTAATATTTAATAATATTAATTTCTCATAACTATTAATTACAAACTAATGTTAATTACTAATAAATATTTAAAATTATTTTTAGTAACTAATTATTAAAAGGAGTAATATAATATTTAGTTATTAATTAATTAGTAATTATACAATATGTAATTACTTACTAATAAATATCAAGTAAAAGTTAAAAAATTAATTTATATAAATTAATAATTATTATTATACAATTACCAATAAATATTTAAATATATTATTTAGTTACTAAATATTATTAATAATGATTAAATTATTAAAATAGTAAGGATTAATTAATTATTAATATTTAATTAAATAATTGTTGGTAATTAATATTAATTATTAAATAATATTAATTAAATAATATTATTTACTATTTAGATATATTAATTTCTAATAAACATTAATTACTGATAAATATTTAAAATTATTCTCTAGTTAATAATTAATAATAATAATTATACATTATACATTTTTTATTTTTTATTATTTATTATTAATATTATTTTTTATTAATTATAAATTATTTAATTTCTAATTAATTAAAACCTAATATTTATTATTAACTATTTAGAAATTAATTTATTTAATAATATTATTAAATACCGATTAATAGTATTAATTAATATTGTTTAAAATATTATTAATATAAATTAGTTAATTATTAATATTTAGTATCAAAATTTAACAGTTAGTCATTATTTATTAGTAATTAATATTTATTACTTAATCGATTAAAATACAGTATAATCAAATTATCAGTAAAATACACTATTTATAAAATAATAAGTGATGTAAGGCCACTTGGTTCGAAATCACATGCCATTATTACTATTTGAGGTCACATGAACTAAGAATATTCATAATCTTGGGCAAAAATATTATAATAATGATTAAAATAATGAAAAATACCCCCTCTCCTTCACTATAAATACCACCCTCACTACCCTCTTCCTCCCACACCACTCAAGCCTTGAGAAATACCTATGTTCTGCCCAATACTCCTCCCAAGGATCTTCCCCATGTCCTAGAGCTTCTGGTTTCACCAAAAGATCAAAACCAAATCCCTTAAGAAGGATCTCAAGGAGAAGAGATTAAGAGGTAAACATCCTCTTTTATTTTCTTTCTTTTCTTTCATTTTATGTTATTCTTTTCCTTTACCTTTGGACTATGTTGGGATATTTCATTACATATCCCCCTTACTGTACATATTATGTAAGAGTGATGATATATCCCCTTTCTCTCATCAAACTATTTTTATGAAATTTTAAGAGACGTCGTTAGACTGCCGAATTTTCATAATAGATTTCTCAAGTTTTTTTTTTCAAGATTACTTTCTTTTATCCCACTTTCCTCACCTCCTCTTATCCAAGAGGCATTAAAGCTCCAGAATATTGTATATTCTGGATGTTCTCATGTTCATGGTAAATTCATCATCAATCTTCTTCTCTTCCCCCACTTGTTCAAGGAATTAAAAACATTGTCCGTGATGTGTCGAATTACAGACATCGTGGACGATGCGATTTCAATTTTCTTTAATTCCTTCAAGACTGGTCATGAAACCATTTTTATTATTGAAAAAGGTTATAATATATGTATTTTGCCTCATCAATGGTTCTGGAACTCTTTTTTACACATGGTTTTAATTTATAAAATAAAATGAGGTCGTTATTATCTAAGAACCACTAAAATGATCTAAACGAACATCATTAATGTTTTAACTTATGAATCATCATAATGTAAGAATTCAAAATTATAAATGGTATAATTTATGGTAAAAGAAATATATAAATACCCTTCCATTCAAATTCTGGATTTTCACTTCCAATCGACAAGAACATCCATCATGAACCAATCATGAAACTCATGTAAAGAACTCACCCAAAATAATGCAAGGAACAAAATACTAACAATTAAAGGGTGAAATGATCTAATAAAATGATCATATAAGATATTATAAATATGGATATGTTTCTTTAAGATATTAATAACACCATTTTAACCATTATACAGGTGGTTTAAACAAGTTTGAGGTAATACATACATGAGGTAAGAGAATTCTTACCCCAATTTCCATTCTTTGGGTTAATATTCTACTTCATTATTTATGCGGTATTAAAATTTTTTTTTTGATGGATTTTATATATATTATGTTTAATTATGTGTATTTACAGTTTGTATACATATTCCATCCACTCTATAAAGTCTCACTTAAATTATATGATATTTATAAGGGACTTTTATTTTAAAATCCTCTTTTAAAATTCTATTTTACAAATTTCAAAGGCGATGTTTTTATGAAATTATTCATGTTGTATGATTATGTTCTGGTTATTGGTAATTTTTTATGATGAATGGTGGGACCTATATTTACCTCCAATTCATTGGGTATGTGTAAGTTGGAGGTTGGTCATATGGTTACTCAAAGTGTAACTGCGATGGTTACACAAATTGTAAGGTAGATGTGAGGGTTACAAATTATAAGGTAGCTGTGAGGGTTACAAGATTAAGTAAGTAATTACCCAAGATACCTTTATATTTATATTTATGTTCTTAAGTTTTGTGGTAATATTTTGGAAATATCATGTTTTACAAAGTAAGTATATATGAGTGACAGGTATGTCTTTTGAAAGTGATTTCATATGTTACAAGTATTCATAGACTAATGTGTTCTTCCCTTCTTTTTATATCCATTAATGAGATTTTGTGATCATCCCAAGTTTTTAAATAATTTTCAAAGGTTATAAGGATTTTTAATACAAATAAGGAATCTAAGTTAAATGTTTGAATAATTTTCAAAGAAATCATGTTTTCAGCTTTGATGTTTTATATTTTGAAAAAAATGGAAACTTTTTTTATGGTATCCATTCTGTAATAATGTGTAATCTTATGAATTTATTATGTCCCAATTCTCTAAATCTCTAAACTTGAAAATATCCTCAATGTGAAAGGAAGTTAATTATTGACTAAATTTAAGATTATGTAAAGTAATAAGTTTGTGTCCTTATATTTGGTTTCAGAGGATGGTTTAGATAACTTTAGGGGTTAGGATGATGTTAAAAGAATACCACAAATGATTTTTACTCTATGATTAATTTAAAATGTTATAGAATTTAAAGACTACCATGTTTCTTAATCTAAGATATTTTTGTTTAGAATGGTTGTCCGTAGAAGAAACAGAGAAGCTCAAAAGGAGAGGCACCGAAAGAACGACATCCTTCCTAATATACAGCCTAGAATGGTAGGGATTGGAACTGAGCAGTTTGTGACAGTAATGGATCAGATGACGCAGGAAATAAATGGTGGCATCATCCATGAAAGAGAACAACCAGAGTTACCACAACAAAACATGACAATAGTGGAACATTTTATGAGACAACACCCTCCTGCTTTCAATGGATCTTCTGACCCAGTAGTGGATAAAGGATGGATTAAAGCCCTTGTAAAGATATTTGATGTTATGGGATGTTCAGACAATCAAAAGGTAAGTCTTTCCATTTATCATTTTGAAGGTGAAACTGATCGGTGGTGGTAAATGGTAAAGAATATTAGGGATAAAGTGGATATTGATTCCTTAGAGTGGGATGGATTTAAATGTATTTTCCTTGAAAAATATTTTCCTAAGGTGGTTCGAATTAGGATGGAGAAGAAATTCCTTGAATTGAAACAGAAGGAGGAAGATTCAGTGGCCGTGTATGAAGAGAACTTCACTCGACTGGTGAGGTATTCTCCAAATCTTATTCTAGATCTTGATAGAAAAATCAACTGATTTTACTCAGGACTGAAGCCAAGGTATCGAAGGTCGTTGGCCTCCTGTGAATTCAAAAGTTATGTGAAACTTGTTCAATGTACTGAGAGGGTAGAGATGGAGTTTTCTGATGATCACATGCATTTTTAAAACAAGGAGAAGAAGAGGTCTAGATGGAAAGTTATGGGTAAGAATCAACATAAGAAATCTGATAGTAAGAAAATCCAATTTCTAGTTTGTGAAAAGTGTGGCAAGAAGCACCCTGAGGAATGCCTTATAAAAACCAGAAAGTGTTTTAAATGTGGTAAGTTTGGACATATGACCCGAGATTGTAATGAAAATTATCCTAAGACTAATCCTAATAAGAAAAATGTAAAGTGCTTTAAATGTGGTGAGATGGGTCATTATGAAAATGTCTGCCCAAAGAGAGATTTGAATGATGCAAAGAATCCAGACTGCAATAAGAAAGGTGTAGTGAGATCCTTTGCAACCACGTCGGCAGACATCAGACCATCCAATGAAGTTTTATCAGGTAATTTGTTTGTTTTCTCATATTTTTCTAAAGTTTTGTTTGATATGGGGTCTACACATTATTTCATCTCTGAGAAATTTTTGGGTAAATTGGAAATATCACCTCAACAAATGAAACCGGAACCTGTTGTTAAAACACCAGGGGGAAATATTATAGCAAAGAGGAATTATAATAATCTTTCTATTGTGGTCTATGGAAAGAATTTACCTGCGAACCTTTTTTTCTACACTTAGTCGAGTTAGATGTGATTCTGGGAATGGATTGGCTTTCTATTTATCATGCTAAGATTGACTGTAGAGATAAAGAATTTATTTTTCATAAAGAGTTTCAGTTTGTATATAAGAATGAACCCATAAAATTGATAACATATCAAAAAGCCAAGAAACTATTGAAATATGGAAATGAAATTTATTTTGCTCATATTATTGAAAACAAGGGAACTATTCATTTTAATGATGTGCCAGTGGTGAATGAATACCTTGATGTTTTTCCCGATGAGTTACCTAGTATCATACCTGATCAAGAAGTCAAATTCACAATTGACTTAGTTCCTGATGCCAAGACAATTTCAAAACCCCCATATCGTATGGCTCAAATATAACTTCTTGAATTGAAAAATCAGTTGCAGGATTTTCTTGATAAAGGCTTCATTCGTCCAAGCACTTCACCATGGGTTGCTCCTGTTTTGTTTGTTAAAAAGAAAGATGGTTCCATGAGACTTTTCATTGATTACAGAGCATTGAATAAACACTATTAAAAACAAGTATCCTTTGCCTCATATCAATGAGTTGTTTGATCAGCTCTAGGGATATCAGTACTTTTCCAAGATTGACTTAAGATCTGGATACCATCAGGTGAAGGTGAAGGAAGATGAAATCCTAAAAACAACCTTTAGTACTAGATATGTGCATTATGAATTTGTTGTTATGCTATTTGGATTAACTAATGCACCTGATGGATTCATGAATCTTATGAATATAGTATTTCATGAGTTCTTGGATAAGTTTGTGGTTGTTTTTATTGATGAAATTCTGGTTTTTTCTAAAAATAGAGAGGAGCATGAAAAAAATATAAGGGCTGTTTTAAAAACCTTAAAAGAAAAGAAACTATATGGAAAATTCAGCAAGTGTGATTTCTAGCTGCAACTGATTTCTTTTCTTGGGAACATTGTAAATAAGGATGGAATAACAGTTGATCCTGCCAAAAAAAAGTGGTTGATGAATGGAAAAGACCCAAAAATGTTACGAAGATTCATAGTTTTCTTGGATTAGTAGGTTATTATCGACATTTTGTTAAGAAATTTGCTTAGTTATCTAGGCTGATAACTAAGTTAACACAAAAAGGGGTTAAAATTGTTTGGACAGAAGAATGTGAGGTTTGTTTTTAGGAACTGAAGAAGATATTGGTGAATGCTCCAGTTTTTTCCTTGCCTTCCCGTAATGGTCAGTTTTTCATCTATAGTGATACTTCTTTGAAGGGACTTGGTTGTGTTTTGATGTAGAATGATCAGGTAATTTCTTATGCTTCAAGACAACTAAAACCTCATGAGTTAAATTATCCCACGCATGATTTGGAATTGGAAGCTGTGGTTTTTGATTTGAAAATTTGGAGGCATCATTTATACAGATCCAAATGTCAAATATATACTGACCATAAAAGTCTGAAGTATGTATTCACTCAGAAGGAATTAAACATGAGGTAGAGAAGATGGATTGAAATGATAAAGGATTATGATTGCATGATCAATTACTATCATAGAAAAGTAAACAAAGCGGTATATGCCTTGAGTTGAAAACATCATGCATCATTAACCATGTTACATTTGGAACATGATCCCTTGATTAATTATTTGATTAATTTTGGATTAGAAGTTGTTGGTGTAGGAAATACCTCTGTTTTTTCAGGTTTTAGTACAGTCGTTATTATCATACATAATTAAGTAAGTGCAGAAGGAAGACCGTGAGATACTAAAAAAGGTAGAAATAGTTAAAATGGGAAAGTTTCTAGAATTTAATCTTGATAAAGATTGTGTTTTAATATTAGGAAAAATGTTGTGTGTGCCTAGTGATTCTCAGTTGAAGAAATATTTGTTGTGTGAAGCTCATAGTTCTCGATTTTCAGTTCATCCTGGTAGTACTAAGATGTACAGAGACCTTTGGGAGTATTATTGGTGGGATGGAATGAAAAAAGATATTGCTGATTTTACTGTGAAATGCTTAACATGTCAACAGGTTAAAGCAGAGTGACAGTTACCAAAGGGGATGATTTAGCCTTTTCCAGTGCCAGAATGGAAATGAGATAATGTATCCATGGACTTTGTTGTGGGACTACCAAAGACTTATTGAGGTAACAATGCGATTTGGGTTATTGTTGATTGACTGACAAAATATGCACATTTTATTTCTATTTGAGATACAATGTCTTTGGATCAACTTTATCGGCTGTACCTAAAGAAGATTATTAGGCTACATGGAGTTCCTCTTTCCATTGTATCTGATTGAGATCCAAGGTTCACTTCTAACTTTTGGAAGGGACTTCAGAAGTCATTGGGTAAAGAATTAAATTTTAGTACAACTTTTCATCCTCAATCAGATGGGAAATCAGAACGAAAGATTCAGACTTTGGAGGATATTCTTAGAGCTTGTTCAATGAACTATCAAGGAAGTTGGGATTAACATCTTTCTTTAGTTGAGTTTTCTTATAATAAAAGTTTTCATTCCAGCATATAGATGGCACCTTTTGAGGATTTGTATGGGAAGAGGTGTTAGACTCTAGCGTTTTTGGATGAATTTGGTGAAAGGAAGTTGATGGGGCCAAAATTAGTAGAGGAAGTGGTTGAGAAAGTAAAGATGATCCAACAACACATGAGGACGGCTCAGAGTAGATAGAAAAGTTATGCTGATAACAGAAGTAAAGACATATCTTTTGAGGTAGGTGACCATGTTTTCCTTAAAATATCTCTTTGGAAAAGTGTGATGTGTTTCAGTAAGAAAGGGAAGTTAAGTACGTAGTTCATCAGTCCTTTTGAAATACTAGAGAATGTTGGAATAATTGAATACCGAGAAGCTTTGCCTCTCAGTTTGTCTCAGGTACACAATGTTTTTCATGTTTCAATGTTGAGGAAGTATGTTCCAGATTCATCACATGTCTTGAGTCCAAAAGCAGTTCAACTGGAAGAGAACCTTTCTTATGAAGAGAAACCAGTTCAGATTCTTGATCAACGGGAACAGGTATTGCGGAATAAGGAAATCCACTAGGTAAAGGTTTTGTGCAGAAACCACATGGTTGAAGAAGAAACATGGGAGTCTGAAAATGCTATGAGGAAAAAAATACCCTCACTTGTTTAATAATTAAATAAAATTGTGAGGACGCAATTTTTAGAAGGGGAGGATAATGTAACACCCCAAGTTTTTCTAAAAAAATGGAAATGCATGGAACTTTGTTTTAAGTAGATATTTATAACTAGCCTTTAAATATATTTTTTCTACTTCTATGTTTTGAATTTCAAGAAATTTTCATCTACAATTGTGTTCAGTAAGTTATTTGGAGTCTGATGAAACCAACTTGTTTTTTGTGAATAGTAACATACCCTTATGAATAGTAATATGAATAGTAATAGGACCCTAATGAATATTAAATTTTATTATTATTTTATTTTCTTAAGGCTTTAAGATAATAACATCTTGATTAATCTTTCATTGGGATATAAAAGTAGTTATAGAATTAGAATTGTTAATTTTTGAAATAAGTATGATTTTATTTAAAAATTAAATTAATAATATTTAGAAAATTATTTTCCAAAAATTGAATTCATTTTTGAATTCTAAACGTCGAAAAATGGTTGGAGTGAATTTTTGGTAATTTTCTAAAATTCTTGAATTTTTGATGAATAGTGAAATACGATAAAATACCGTATAATCAAATTATCAGTAAAATACACTATTTATGACATAATAAGTGATTTAATGCCACTTTTTTCGAACTCACATTCCATTATTACTATTTGAGGTCACATGAACTAAGACTATTCATAATCTTGGGCAAAAATATTATAATAATGATTAAAATAATGAAAAATACCCCCTCTCCTCCACTATAAATACCACCCTCACTCCCCTCTTATTCCCACACCTCTCAAGCCTTGAGCCATACCTAAGTTCTGCCTAATAATCCTCCCAAGTCTCTTTCCCACGTCCTAGAGCTTCTGGTCTCACAAAAAGATCAAAACCAAATCACTTAAGAAGGATCTCAACGAGAAGAGATCAAGAGGTAAACATCCTCTTTTATTTTCTTTCTTTTCTTTCATTTTATATTATTCTTTTCCTTTCCCTTTGGATTATGTTGGGATATTTCATTCCATATCTCCCCTTAATTCTTATATTATGTAATAGTGACGAGATATTCATTTTCTCTCATCAAACTATTTTTATGAAATTTTAAGAGACGCCGTTAGGCTGTCAAATTTTCGTAAGAGATTTCTCAAGTTTTCTTTTATTTCAAGATTCCTTTATTTTCTCCTTCTTTCCTCACCTTCTCTTATCCAAGAGGCATGAAAGCTATGGAATATTTTATATTCTGGATTTTCTCATGTTCATGGGAAATTCATCATCAATCTTATTCTCTTCCCCCACTTGTTCATGGAATTAAAAACATTGTCCGTGATGTGTCAAATTACCGTCATCGTGGACGATGTGATTTCAATTTTCTTTAATTACATAAAGTTTGGTTATTAAACCATTTTTATGGTTTAAACAGGTTATAATATATTTATTATGTCTCATCAATGGTTCTGGAATTATTTTTTACACATGGTTTTAATTTATAAAACAAAATGAGGTCATTTTTATCTACGAACCACAAAAATGATCTAAACGAACATCATTATTGTTTTAACTTATGAATAATCCTCATGTAAGAATTAAAAATTATAAATGGTTTAATTTATAGTACTAAAAATATATAAATACCATTCTATTCCAATTTTTGAGTTTCACTTCCAATCGACAAGAACATCCATCATGAACCAATCATGAAAATCATGTAAAGAACTCACCCAAAACAATGCAAGGAACAAAATAATAACAATTAAAGGGTGAAATGATCTAATAAAATGATCATAGAAGATATTATAAACATGTAAATTTTTCTTTAAGATATTAATAAAACCCTTTTAACCATTATATATGAGTTTTAAATGAGTTGGAGGTAATACATACCCGAGGTAAGGGAATTATTAAACCGATTTCCATTCTTTGGGTTAATATTCTACTTCATTATTTATGTGGTATTAATTTTTTTTGTGGTGGGTTTTGTATATATTATGTTTAATTATGTTTATTTATAGTGTGTATACATAGTCCATCCACTCTATAAAGTCTCACTTCAATTATATGATATTTATAAGGGACTTTTCTTTTAAAATCCTCTTTTAAAATTCTATTTTACAAATTTCAAAGGAAATGTTTTTATGTAATTATTCATGTTTTATGATAATTTTATGGTTCTTTGGAATTTTTTATAATGAATGTTGGGACCTATATTACCCTAAAATTCATTGGGTATGTGTAAGTTGGAGGTCATTCGTATGGTTACTCCAAGTGTAACTGCGATGGTTACAGAAATTGTAAGGTAGCTGCAAGGGTTACAAATTATAAGGTAGCCATGAGGGTTACAAGATTATGTAAGTAATGAACCAACATAACTTTATTGTTATATTTATGTTCTTATGTTTTGTGGGATTCTTTTGGAAATATCATATTTTACAAAGTAATTATATATGGGTGACAAGTATGTCTTTTGAAAGTGATTTCATATGTTACAAGTATTCATGGATTAATGTGTTCTTCCCTTATTTTTATATACCTTACTGAGATTTTGTGCTCATACCAAGTTTTTAAATGATTTTAAAAGGTTATAATGTTGTGTACGGCAAATAAGTAAGCCAAGTTAAATGTTTTAAGAATTTTCAAAGAAATCATATTTTCATCTTTGATGTTTTATATTTTGAAAAAAATGGAAACTGTTTTTATGGTATCCACTCTGTAACAATGTGTAATATTATGAATGTATTATGTCCCAATTCTCTAAATATATAAACTTGAAAATATCCTCAATGTTAAAGGAAGTGAATTATTGACTAAATTCAAGATTATGTAAAGTAATAAGGTTGGGTCCTTATAATAGAACTATGGAAAGGCTAAACAATAAACCATTAGACCGAACCTTTCCACTATATAAAACGGACAGAAAAACATAGTCACTAGATTTCCCTCTTTCTTGATATGACATTGCCACAACCTAGGTGACATCTGAAGGAAAAAATGATGGCCAACCTCAAATTCTAGATTTCATATTTGGCACTGCATAGTCACCAATCACTGTATGATCAATTGAAACTGCTCAAATGTCTCCTTTATGAGACTAGGCCTAATAAGCACCGACTCACCTACCTCTAGCCAAGAAATAGGTGAACTACATGACCTTCCATACAAAGCTTCAAAATGTTCCATTTGAATCTATGCTTGGAAGATATTATTATATGAAAAATCCATAAGTACCATATGTTTCTCCCATGAACCACCAAAATCCAAAACAAAATCTCATAAAATATGCTTCAAAACATGAATAGTCTACTTAGATTTACCATTAGTCTATGTATGATAGGCTATGATCAAAAGAACTCACAATCCCAGAGCCTTTTTAAGACTCTTCTATAAACACAATGTGAAATGAGTATTTATGTCTGAAATGATACCCCTTAGAACACCATGTAACTAAACCACATTGTGCATGTAAAGAATACCTGGATCATCAACTGTGAAGGTTTATTTGATAGTTAAAAAGTGTTATACCTTTTTTAGTAGATCAAAAATCACCCATACAACATCATTCTTATGGGTTGTCCTGGGTAATCCTGTCACAAAATCCATTATGTCATCATACCATTTTTACATAGGAATGGGGAAAGGATACAAAATACCAATTGACATTTGATGATTGACTTTAACATACCAATAAGTGAAACACCTAACCATGAATATTTCCACCTCATTCTTCATTTCTGAACACCAATACTATTTAAGGAGATCACGATACATATTTGTTAAACTAGGATGCACCGCCTATCTAGAAGCATGAAACTCCCTCATTATATCCTCACATAATCCCATAAGAACCCATACTTGGCCACAAAAAAGAATAGAATTTCCACTATTGAGAGACCATCATGATGGTGCCTCCTGAACATATAATTTTTCTCTCATAACTGATCCCTCTAGATTATACAACTATTTGATCTTAATCCAGTCCAAAATCATGAGTATAACAGATGTCGAAGTCAGAGGTATCCATCCCTAAGACTCCGAAACATCTAGATGAATTTCTGAAAAGAGGTCCATTATCCACCACTCATCACAAGACTCTTGTACTACCTCTTTTCTTTGTATTTTATCTTAAGTAATTGACAATGATTTTTTCATTTCCTGGTGTATAATATAATTCAAATTTGAAAGACTACAGATACTCGACCCACCTCCTTTACCGAAGGATCATGTCTCGCTGAGAAAAGGTATACCCGAGTCTCTTGTAGTCCGTGCATACCACAAACCTATCACCCATGAGATAATGTCTTCAACACCTCAAGGCATGTACCAATGAATCTAACTCCAGGTTGTGAGTAGGGTTATTCATCTAATACAGTCTCAGCTACCTGGATCCATAAGAAACTACTCAAGCCTCCTGCATTAGAACTCCTATGATTCCAACTATGGTTGTGTCACAATACATAGTATAAGCTTTACTCGGAACAGGTAAAGTGAGGATAGGTGATGAGGTCATCCTGCCTTTTAGATCTTGAAAATATCTCTCATAAGCAACAGAACAAACAAACTTCACCCCTTTCTTGGTCAACCTATACATTAGTGCTACCAAAAGGGAGAAATATTGGATAAATCACCGATAATAACCTACTAAACCCAGAAATATCAGAATTTTGAAGATGTTCTTGGTCTTTTCCCAAGATACCATGGCTATGAATTTCTTCGGGTCTACTTACACTCCTTCCTCTAAGATGACATGGCCCAAGAAGTTCACTTTATTAATCTAGAAGCTGTATTTGGTTAGATTGGCATAAAAATGATGCTCTCTCAGTGTAATCTGAACAATTTAAAGATGCTTGACATGATAATTCTATGACTAGGATTACACTAAGATATCTTTAATAAAACCACCAAAATATCATCCATAGAAGGATGAAATATCATGTTCATTAAGTTCATGAATATCACCAGTGCATTAGTCAACCCAAACATCATCACTACAAATTTATACAAGCCATACTTTCTCTTAAAAGTAGTCCAAGGGATGTCCGATGGTCTTACTCTCAAACAATGATACCCTGATCAAAAGTCAATCTAGGAGAAGAACTTAGTACCTCTCAATTGATTGAAAATATCATCAATTCATGGAATAGAATACCAGTTCTTGACCGTTATATAGTTCAACCTCTGATAATATATATATATATATAAGCACAAAGACCCATCATCCTTCTTGGAAAAGAGAACTGGAGAACCCCAAGGAGATATACTAGGATATATAAATTCTTTATATTCTAGATCTTCCAACTGAAATTTCAACTCCTAAAGATCTTATGGTTCCATTCTGTAAGGTGGGATAGAAATTGGATCTACTCCCGACACCAACTTGATTGTGAACTCGATTTATTGATTAGGCGGTAAGCCATAGAACTCATCCAAAAAGACACCATGAAAATAGTCTACCACTAGAGGAAAAGAATTCTGCTGCATTCCACCATCCTCTAGAGCCAGACCTACTATCTAATCCATGAGACAATCCAATTTGCACTGAATTGGTCTTGCATGACCATCCTGAAGATCCCAATCACCCTGGTGAGAACAACTACCTTCTTATGGATATAAAAAGTTAACTCTCCTACGATAACAATCAATATAAGCCTGGTATAGAACTAACCAACCCATACCAAGAATTAATTCAAATCCTATAATTTCTATAATGAACGGTTCCCAAAATAAATGGTAACCACCAATATCTTGAGAACATGCCTTGCAATATTTGATATTCTCTGACTGCACTCCCAACGGTGTGTCGATGGTCAATGCACCATCCAAGATTTACACATCCATGCCCAAACCATTTTCAAAAATATATGATATAAAATAATTTAATGATCTTATATAAAAATAAACACAAGAAAAAGTTTATGATAAAAGAATTGTACCTATGACAATAGGTGATCTTTCACCCATGATTTCCAGAGTAGTCTGCATAATATGTAGCTAATTTTCCCCTCTTCCATGGGATCTAGTATAAATTTCATGAGCTATTTCCCATGAAGGGTACTTCTGCTCATGCACTCGGGTACTAGGTTCCCTACATCAGCCTAAACGACTATTGGAACTCTATTTACCAACCTTTTGAGGAGTGGCTGGGCCCCTTCCCGACTCAGGTGCCTATCCTGATCTCCGATCATTGGTCTACTATTAAAAGTTCACACAGAACCTTTGAAGATGACCTAATCTTCCATATATGTGACACTCAACTTTGGGGTAAGGACACTGTGAGCACTTGTGGACAAACTTTCCACACTGATAACACTGGAACAAAACATGGTCCTGAGATGGCTATCCACTACCCTGAGTGCTCTTCCTACTACTGACCTGGAAAAAACTATCATAACGGTGATTATTTTCACTTGAATAAGAGCTCCCAGTTCTCCTTGCTGAAATATCCTAGCCGCTGCTCAGGGCCTCTCTTAGATTCCCTTCTGTGATGAGTTCCTAGTTCATTATGTCTGAAAATAAGCTCAAGCAAAAAAGTTTACCTGTGACTTGATCTCATAACTAAGTCTATCCAAAAAAATGTCTCATATTGGAGATCTCATCATTTTACAAATATGGAACAAAAAGCTGTAGGCCGGTGAAACATACAACATAGTCCAACACTAACATTCCATCCCACATCAAATGAATGAACTCATGAGATTTTTCATCCATCAAAATCTCGAGATAAAAATGTCTTAGGAACTTCAACTTGAATTCCTTCCAAGATAGCTCATCCTACTACCCATATTCCTCCAGAATATCCCACCAATGCTTGAGAGTTCCAAATACCATATATGAAACAAGCTTCACCCTCTTATCCATGGGTTTCTTGAGATGCTTGAAGATCATCTGGACTAACTCAATCCTGAACTCGGCTTCTTGAGGTCCTCCTTCCCCATTAAACATTGACAGATTCTACAACTAAAACTCTCTTGTCAGCTCAAACATCGAAGGAATGGTATGAACAATCTCCCTTTACATGGATCAAATGCCCTCAGAAAGCTGTCATAAAGCTAAACATCCATATGATCCTTAGGAACTACAAGAATCTATGGTTCAGCTATGTTACGATATTTCTGATTTCCAATCTCCTGAAAATCAAGTCAAAGACAACGAGGATACATTTTCTTTAAAATACAAACACACACCTTAAAGAACTTGTCTTGCAACAAGGCCAACTTTAAATGTGAATATAATAGAGAACCAATAACTCTTGGTTTCTATATACATGGATTACAAGTGTTTTAGCATGACATGACAAACTGTTTCATTTATCCAAGTATAACAAATATCTCATATCACAGTTCAATAGAAAATTATATATCACATGTAAAAGTAGATATTCCCCTATAATGAAAAATACATGTCAATATATCTCTATGTTCCTATGATGATGCATGTATTCTCATCTCACACCATACCAGGCCGTGAGTACAAATCTCAAGAAACTGTAACATCATTAGAATAACAACCTCACAAAACATGTGCATCGCCTAAGGCAAAGTAACATCAACTGTAACAAGCACACAACACAAATAACAATCCCATCCATGGGCACTCGGATTTTCCCCCATACATGGGTTAACTACTCCCATGCACAAGATCATTACCAAGTCCCAACACATCCTAGTCTCTTTTCTACCTTTTTCTAAATAGTAAAACAAAATAAAAGAAAACCTGCTCCTTTGATACCACTTTGTAACATCCCCCAATCTAAGACTCTTTCACATGGCCAAAAAGGGTTGGTTTTGAGACCTAAAGTGTTGCTATCCATATGCTAGAGGCTGACGAGTAGTAGTGGGGATGTGAAATGTATAGTGGGGAGACTATAACCCCTAGTATGAAGTGTCATAATAGTATAAATAAACCATATAAATGAAAGAAATCAAAGTATAAACATAGAATAAAACAACAATAAGATCAAACTGAATGATACAATAAATAATAAAGTAATAATGTAATAATGTAATGATGTGATGGAATGTAACTAAATTTCATGCTAGGGAAAGTACAATTAAAAGACTATAAGACTCATATAAAGACTCAAAAGTCCCTAGTCCCAAACCCCAAGTCGGTCCCACCTCCAAACTCCATCCCATCCAATAAGTAAAAAATCAACAACAAGGTCCATTTCCCTTGTCCAAACCCACATGCACATAATCTGATCAGGTTCTAAATGGTGGCCCAAATAGGGTGTGAGTATAAATCAACAGGTTGACACCACTATGTCTAAAATAACCAGTCTGATGATAAGTGTATGCAATAAAGTGATAAATTGGTGTATTAATTAATTCGACAATTAAATAAATATAATAACAACCTGCTTCATCTCCATGCCATAATATCTCTGAGCATGTCTTATGACCATGCTAACCACAACCATATAACCATGGTATAACAACCTTCTTCGGAGCCATGCTGGAATATCTCTAAGCATGTCTTACGACCATGAAAACCACAACTATATAACCACGGTATAACAACATTATTCGGTTCCATATCGTAATATCTCTAAGTATGTATTACAACCATGCCAACCACCACCATATAACCATGGTATAATCACAATAATTCAGGTCAAATCCCTATAAGAATTACAACATCTGGGTCAAAGTACTATAAGCATTACAACATGGGATTGGGCAAATCCCACTCTCTATAATCATTATAGCTTGGGATTGGGTTGAGCTTTCTCTATATCATCATTACAACATATAAGTGTGAAAGTGACAGGGCCAAGCCCGATATATAAGCATTACAACATGGAACACACGTCCTATCATACAACATGGATATGAAAACATCACATTATAAATCTCAATGGTTAATTATGAAAATTACCATTTATCTTTCATATACCAAATTCAATTTAATCACAATTGATTAACAATTATATCAATAATAAATAAGCCACAACTTAGGGATTATATATCAAATAATCACCTAAGGTCACATGTCATGCTAAACATACTTTAAACCATTTTAAAATTTATTTATATTCAGGGTTTCTCCCCTAATGGGTAGCCATAATCCAAGTGAGAATTAAATTGAAACCAAATGACTCCAAGGAATAATCCCATTCATTTTTTAATTGATTAAAACACATGTTAAGTTGGCACAATCACAATATCACATAAAATTGGTAATTATCAAACCACAAGGTTAATATTTAGACCCCATACCTTTAACTGATGATCTGAAAACACTTACAATGGAAAACACCCATGAGGAAGAAGGTGCAGATGATTAAAAATAGAAAACTAGTTCAAAACTTATCAAGATCAAAACCAACAATGCACATGATCAAATTATTTCACCTCAATGGTTGGAGAACTAAGGAAGAGAAGGAAAAACCAAACCCAAAAGATTTACCAAGGATCAAAGGCATTATCGGGATATACATAAGAGAGGTTGGAACCCCAAAATTTCCTGGAAGATGCCCTAAAGTCGAGAGGATAAGGTTGCAGTGAGTTGAAATGAAAAATCAACCACACAACATACTTTAAAATAGTAGGTTGAGGAATTAAACAATGTGTAATTTAGTTACACATCGTGTAAATATTTTTAATGGGATACTTAGGAAAACCTATCGCCTCAGATCATTTTTATTAAAACATCTGAATCATTACACGGCGTATAATCCCTTTACACGATGTGTAAATGTTCTTAAAATGGGGTTTCATCGCATTTTTCATTTAAACAACTCAAACCCCTTTTAAATATTCTCAACTTACCAATAACCCATGAAACAATTAACCCATTTATACCTATACTACATTAATTCAGATAAACATACTTCTCTGAACCTTAAGTTATTTTCCCAACAAATCTCTCCATGCAGATTCTCTCTGGTTTTCCCAAGTTTCCACGTAACCCAAGACTATGTCTATTCAAATGACAGACATCCATGATGAAAATAAACCAAAAGAAAATTTAAATAAATAATCAGAGAGAGATATAACTGGAAAAGACAAGATCTTACAATAGCTGCATCTAAAACCAAAGAAGAACCAAGAGGATTACATACCCAGAGATAAGTAATGCAACCCCAATGATGACCAGTCGCTAAAATAATCAATATGGATGGAAGGAAGCCAACCAAAATCACCTAGGAAGCTCTCTAGGTTGAGATAGGATGGATTCATAGAGAATTAATGAAACATATCACTTATAAGACACCCTAATAATAAACACTATGGCATTTACATGATGTGTAATCTATTTACAGATTGTGTAATTCTTAGGGTTCATATATGCCAAAAAACCCATTTCCTTTATATTATAAACCATATTTTTATACATACATTGTGTTCACCTATTACATGACATGTAAACCTTTCACTATATGTATCCAGTTCATGGTTTCTTCCCAACAACCATTACATGGTGTGTACTTCACTTACACGGCATGTAAGTGCCCAAAGAGTAGCAGAAATTGTAGGTTTTTATTATTGAAAATTCAAAAAAATCTCCTACTTCACCATTATAGGTATCCCCTAAATTTCCTTTTTGAATTAACACAACTAAAAAAAAGGAAAACAAAAAAAAGGTAAAAACATACCTGAATGAATGGAAATGGGGCGTTATATAATACACTTTAACCTTACTTCACATCATATGTAACAACCTATGAAACCCGATGGAGATTTTCCCTAAATCCATAAATTCATAGGATGTGTTTATGATATATCATATATGACTATATACATATTTCATAGTATATAACATGTTAAGAACCAAGGAATATTATATGTCTTAGTTGGGGACATCGTATGATGTGATATTAAGAGATCCCACCACTTCCTTTAAGTTATCCTATAGTGTATTCCATAACAATATCATAAAGGTTATGATATAAGTTAATATTATAATATTATTAACATGGGTAGTAGATCATCAAACATTATTGTTCAAATCATCCACATTGGATATCATCAATTGTGATGTTCTATATAATGAAACATTGGGGAATTGAATCATCCAAGTGGTTAAAAAGAGTTTGTAACTACATGCATTACTCATATGTTTTGTAACATATAAGTAAATGAATCCAAACTTAGGGAGCATCCTCAAGAGATATATAAGGATGCTAAAACATTATGATGGTATTGGTTCAATATTGATTAAGACTTCTCCCAATTATCCCAAAGCTCTCTTTCTTCTTCCCCCTTTACTACATGAGATACTAGCATATCATGGGAATTGAGAAGGATCCCACCAAAGCATCAGGTGATTTATTTAACTTGTGGATACAACATATAGGAGGGGATCCAATGGATACCTTTTACTAATATCTATTAGGCATGTGATTGAATATGAAGGCTCAACCATCCATGGTGTAAGGTACACAATTTTCTTCATCTTGTAATTTCATGGTTTCAGTTTCATGCATGGTTGATCTTGGAATTTGAGGTTTATAATCATTTCCACTATATTGAAAAAGTGATGTTCAATCCTTATAAACCTAACAACAATATTAGATAAATTCAATGTGTTTTGATTCATGAAATCATGTTTGAAAATGAATAAATTTTATATCATATTGTATATTGTCAAATACAATTGAAATTTTGTTATACGGTTGGATATACGATATGTGATATTGTAGGCTTCGATCTGGTTGTACCCTATGATATAAGATATCATAGGAAGTGACACAACACAACCCTTTGGTTTTTAATTATATTATAGTGTATGATATGGGAAGTCATAGGATATGACAGTGTCGAGATGAATCGTTCATGAAACATAAAACAAAGTATAGTATTGTTGTTACGATGTAAGAAATATCACAAAACCCAATTCCTAGATGTTTGGGGGTTACTATTACATTGAAACTTATCAAAAGTTGTGATAAAAAGATGTCAAGTTTATATTATGAAAGTCGATCATATAACACAATATGGTTGTGTCGTTGGGTTGATTCTATATAGGTTGTTGAGCACCTGGTTAAAGTTGCGCATAAGCATGTCATAGGATATGATTGCGAATGCATGCTGAGTTAATCCCACAAAGACCACCCTAGCCATCCCAAGCTGGGTTATCTATCATCAGATACAATAAGGAGCACCTAAGGGGTTTTATGCGCCACAACTTATCAATCACCTATTAATATCGTAAAATATGATCAAGTATAATTTTTTGTGTTATCTAAATTTCAATTATGAATTGAATTAATTAATTTATAATTTTTTATAAATTATGGAAAAGGTATTTTTGGGATATTTATTTAATTTATAAATGTGATTATAAATTAATTAATTATCAAGTGTTTATAAATAATTAATTAAATGTTTATGAAATATTTATTGAATAAATATTCCATAATATTAATTATTGATATTAAAATACTCTTTGAAAATTATATGGAATGAATTATAATTTAGATATAAAATTTTTATATGGAAATTATAAGGATAATTTATAAAATGTTTTTAAATTAATTTCACAAATGACCCGTTGTAGAAAAAGGCATCGCAAATACTTTATCTGGGTTTTTAAAAAACTATTTTCCATGGGATTCACACCCCATCACAAATGACATAAAAAAATAAAACATAATATTAATATTAATAAAATTTAATAAAATAATAATAAAATATAAAATAAAAAATAATAAAAAACTAATAAAACTAATAAAATTATTAAAAATATAATTAAAATAATAAATAAAATAATAAAAACTAATAAAATAAATAAAAATAATATAAAAAAATATTTACAACAATATAAATTAATAATAATTAATAAATAAATAAATAACAGTAATAATTTAAAAAAAAAATAAAAAAATAAAAAAATAAAAAAATAATAATAATAAAAATAAAATAATAATAAAAAAAAATATAAAAAAATGATAAAAAAGAAAATAATAAATAATAGAAAACACAATATTTGCAATAATATAAAAAACACAGTGTATAGAAATGTAAATATATGGATTAATAAAAATATTAGAAAAAAAATTATATTCAAATGTTTATCATAAAAAGTATATAAATTACTGAGGGAAGGTCATCTGGAGGAGTTGAAGGAGACGATGGAGAGAATTATATCCCTAAACCACGAGTCAGACGTCGCATGTACTTCATCGTCTACTCATGCTGCTACTGCTGCCATCAATGTATCTCCTACTACTGTTGTTGTTGTTGTCGATAGAGCTCTTCCCGCTCCCTATTCATGGTCTATATAAGCTCACCCTGAGCTCACAACTGTTCCTCATACTGTGCAGTTGATGATGATGCCTCTCCACGAGCTCTTCTCGAGCTGCACGATGACATCACAACAACACCATAATAACCCCCAGACATCAATCGAGAGCTGATACCAACAACTCAGCCTTTCTCAAAGGCATACTACATCGCCTGCATCCATGCTGCATCATCAAATCCTACTGCACTGGAGGTCTAATCCATGGTCTCTCCCTAACTCTCAACCTATGTATGAGACGTCATGGCCTCATATGACTCATTCAATTGCAATTTAAAATTAAAATAGTTAAAATATTATTTGAAGTTAATTTTAAAGCTTAAAAAGAAATTATACTGACCACAATATGACGTTGGAGATCACCTCTAATCTCTCCAGTGGTAGGATCATTGTATACCCTCCTACAAATGTTGAACTCCTTAATATCGGGTTATTTGACTGCCTATATGATAATAAAATAAATAGTTTACATTTAAAGTTATATATATATTTTTCAAAAAAAGTTCTTACCAAATGTCATCGATGCGTACTGAATGTTTGACTACCAGCTCAATACGTCACCTCCTACCTCCCCCAGTTCTGCCAAAATAATGATGATATCCTATGAAAAGTAGCTCCCATCCAATATGAACATAATTCATCCAAAATCTGAGATGATATGTGTCATGAACCAACCCGAGTCGACCCTAAACCGGTCCCCCAAGCCAGCCCACGATAAGTCCCGAGAGGCATTCCTGATCCTCCCAGGATGGAGACAAGCACTGAGGGCATCAATAGAGTGCACAAGGTAATGATTTCTCCCAAATATAAACAATAAAACAAACAGCAGAAAGAAATGAACAACCCAAAATACATTTACATAAAAATTGAACTGAACATTATTTGTACAAGAAACCAAAAGTACAATAAAATCAACAACTCAACTGACCAAACTTGACAACCAACTAACTCTATGTGACCCCACTAGTCACTCTTCAATACAATGATCACACGTTACCCAAGGTGATTGAATTCAAGCTGAAACCTACACAAGGGCTAAAAATAGAAGAAGACTATTGGTGTGAGTATTAAAACTCAGTAAGTTAGCCCGATATTATATTCCCAATGCACATACTTTGAAATAAAAGAAACATCAATTTCAAGTTTTAAATTCAAGTTATAAAGGTATGTTTTCCAAACAATGTCCCATGCTATAAAAAAATTACTAGACAAAAACTTGCATGTTTTATAAACAAGAATGATAGTAACAATTTTCAAAGAGGTGAAGCTTCAAAATTAAAATAGTTTTCAAGTGGGCTGCTTTAAAGAATGTATAATTTTAAATAAATCACACACGCTACTGAATTTACATACCAAAAACACCGTATGCCGACGGTGAGTAAAAAATAGCCAATGAGCACAAGTCATGGGAACACCCCTAGGCACTAGTTAGTTGTGAGCCCAAGTACCTCGTATCTTGGTGAAGGTAACCATAATAAATATCCATTTTGATGCACACGAGACAATAGTAGGGTGCATAACAATAACCTAGTGGTCCTACAACAACATAATCATCATAGTTTAGTTAGCGTTGTCATCATTGAACTTTATACATGAAACAAGGGCCAAACCCCACGGGATCACTAGCATACTAGTAAACGTCCGCCCACCTAGATACTCGGGATTCCCTTTAGTGCTCAATCAAGTTACACATATTATCAAATACACTTTCCATATGAAAATTAATTTCCCAAACCATAAACACATAGACATCCCACAAACATGCTTCACATTTCTTTCATGGGTCAATAAACCACATAAAATTTTCATAAAATAATTTCAAAGAGAGTAATGAGGCTTTACACATAAAAATCATTCAAAAACACTATTTTATGAATAAACGCACAAAAAAAACGATAAAAAACCATATTTGGAAGCCCTAAAAACATTTAATAAAATCATTTCATGGACCATAAAACAATCCTAATTGACGCAACATGGTATATACATGTAAAACACTCATTCTTCATTTTTTAGGAAAGGCCAAACAGGCCTTTAAACATTTTTACCGAACAGAAATTTTTCAAAGCCACAAATACCACATTTAATAAGGATGTGATAACCCACCATTTTGATATTCAAAACATTGGTAACCACCTTGAAAATATTTATATTGTTTTTCCATTATACAACCCTTTTATAAAAGTGCCAAACGGGCCTTCCATTAGAAACACATGTCAAAATACCTTAAAACCAATACAACTTCTTTCTAAAAACCAAAAACTGATTGGAATCCACATAAGTAACCCAAAAAAATTTATTTTCCCTCTTTAAATATGATTATAAATCCAAACCAATCATTTTAAACCACACTCAACACATAAAATCCAACTGGGAAACTTAATGGACACATGGCATGCATTTTTTTAACAAAACAATTAATTTTATGCACTCAAAAAGGAATAAAACATCAATGTAATGATGTAAATTTATTCAATCTACTGAACCATATTCAAAATACCAAAAACTAGGTGTGGAATCTAAGAAATCATTTGAACAAACATGCAGAGTGCCCCATTTTAAAAAAACTACACAACTTTACCAAAAACATGGTTTTAACCGCTACATGGAACACCAAACAAATTATATAAAGAATAAATTACAATTTTTAGAGTATGAGGAAGATGAAAAAATCATGAAATACATGTATATTAAATAAAAAGGTCAAGTTCAATGGGAAACCAACCTCAAATCCTTGGCGGAATGGAAACGCACAACTGAAATCACCCGTCGTGGGTTTATAAACCCTAAAAATATGAATAACATCCCTAAATGAATATAAAACCCATAAAAAATCTTTCTAAAACATAAACCTAGGTCTTTCATGACCATGGGAGAATAAATAACCATGAAATAATGGAAAGAGGAGGAAGAGGGAGGACAAAGGAGAAGGAATCTCACCTTGAAAACTAGAAAAATATTTATCTTCTCTTAGATCCACAATCTTATAGGAGAGGGAATGGATTGAAACTAAGTGGAGGGTTTCCTTAGGTCTGGAAGTACTAAGGGAAACAAATTTGGGGGAAAAAGAGTAAGAAATGAATGATTTATGGATGAAACAATTTATATTTTCAAATCTAGATGATTTGAGGAACCCTGAGAACGTTCACCCTAATATGCAATGCAAATGAGATCCAAATATGAAAAATCGATAATGGGTGTGAGTCTAGGTATTTTTTATTCCATTGGGAGGTAAAATAACCGAAAATTATTAAACAATGAGTAAGATATAAAATAAAAAAATTATTTTTTTAAAATTGGAAATAGGCCCATGGGCTGGCCCAATACCTAAATAAGTAAACCAAATTCACCATGTTTATGAATTCTTAAGGGGTCCAAAAGGATATGGTGGTTTTAATATGTTAGGGGAGGAAAATTAGGAAGTATAATGGGTGAAAAATGTTGAAAAACAAAGGAGTTATAAAAGAAAAAAAAATTTAGTTTTTAAATCTAGAAATGGGCTCATGGTTGGCCCAAATCATGAAGTAACCACCCTTTCTCCAAAAACTCCCAAACAAGAAATGGGGAACCTAAAGTAGGATTATTAAAAATATATGGAATTTAAAAACTCAAAATTAATCTCACCCAACACCCAAGAAAAGTATCTGGATTTTCAATGAACCAGATCAAAACCAATACATGAAAAGAAAAAAAAACCGAGTGTGAAAATTCTCCCCATCATTAAAGCTTTCCGCCCCCGAATATCCATAACACTTTAAACCCGACATAACAAAACCTAATGATTAATTATCAACATAATCCAGACTCTAAAGCTAAGGTTATATCATTCAACATCAATAGAACTTAATCCTCTTTCCCAAACAAAACACCAACTCACAACCACTTCTGGAGAATCAATGGAAAGATCAAGCCACCACCTCTACAACCAAGCCAAGAATTAGATTGTTGGGCCTTCTCCCAATGAACCCAAAGATCACCCAAACCATATTTCACTCACTAAATCCAATGAATTGGGGGGGGGGGGCGTAATGATCTCCCCACCATTAAATTACAACTACCATCCAAAAAATCCTTAAAGGAAAGATCTTCGAGACCCATAGTGTGTCTCTCCACCATTAGAGACCAACAAGAAAAGAACAAAAAAGAATTCAACATGAACTAGAATTGGGCCTCACCCACACAGTACCACCAAAACTCTCCCACAATAACCTATAAACCCAATTTAATGGGGTTACAACATGAACATCTAAACCACTCACTCCCAAATAAAGGGGATAAGAACTGAGCCAAAACTTTCGGCACGAATCCGAACCCCCCACCACTCAGGGAGGGGAGGGAAGGGGAAGCAATAATTAGGCCACTGAAACGAAAAAATAAACAAAGAAACTACCCAAAAATATCCACCTATGAATAAGTAACACCAATACCACACCCGATTTACATAGGCAGTCCACACAGGGACACTAATCGAAAAATCACATCCATAAAGGAATAACCATAGACAATGTGTGAGGGGTAAGTCCACCATGCTCATTGAAAAAAAGGGAAATTCATAGTGATGAGGAAACACAACAAATACATATAAACTAACATACCACAATGGTGGAGGTAAGATCCTAGTCAAGCTCCCCACACCTCTAGATATTTCCGGACTGCATGAAAAGCTTCACTCCGAGGCATATGGATGGAGCCCTGATGTTTGAAGCATCTGATGCACCGCATTATGGAACTACGAATCACATTACCTCATGAAACACACTAGCTCAAACAAAAAACCAATACCCAATAGATACCTAGGGATACACACTACCATTATAACTTACATAGAATGAGGAGTGAAATGAACAAGTAACATAATGAAACACACCAATCATCACCGAACACAACCGCTATAACCGATAGAACCATCATAATAGGAAGACACCATAAATCAAGCCCAAATAGCTCTATATTCCAACAAACGGGCCAAGGAATCATCTGAAGAGGTGGATTTAACATTTTAAATGAATCCTTATGTTGATCAATAGGAAATATTTCCAATGTAGAACTATCCATGGCCACATCACAACATCCAACACATCTTTAGAAACCCACTGAACATTACTCCAAAACCGAGCCACCAACAAGATCCCATCTCAAGACAAAACAAGAGTATGACTTCTAGATCACAAGGAAGTATACTGAATAATCAACTCTTCTAAGACATAAAAAAACTAGCCACATAACCATCAGTTTATAAACAAATGCCACAAATTTTCATCTCAAAACACTTTTGAAAAACAAACTAACTTGGTGGGTTTCCACATTCACCAATGGTGTTTCATCAAGTCTCACTCACATGCAAATTTCCATGCCACCCCAGGCACCCAACCACCATACCATATAGGCCATCCTTCTAGATATCAATAAAACCATTCATGTGATCACCCATGAAAATGTCAAAGGCTAAAACAAAACAACATTATTCCAAAAATCATGTACCTTCCAAAGGAACACTAACCACTAAATCAAAAAACCTTTTCAGATTTCACAAAACAAACCACACTTCATCAAGAACCATTTTCTTAAAAACCTACCTATTTTCATTTTTAACAACTTTTAAAACAACCATGATACTCCAAACAACCCCTTCCAATTTTCTAAAATTCAGCATGGTATATTTTCATAATCTGATGTCCATTGAGACCAATACCCTTTCTAGGAAAATACCAACTGCTCAAAACCAATTTCAAAAACCAATTCATCATATTAAAACACTTTTAAACATCCCAAAACACCCCATTTAAATCAAATATTCAGAATCACCTTAAAATTATTCACACTTTCAAAAAATTTTATTTCAACAAATTGCAAGTTTAGATTAGGTAAAATCTAATCCCGTTAAATCATTTCCACTTCCTCCCCAAAATTTGTTTCACAAAAACACAACCTTAAAAAACCATTATTATATTTAATTTTTGAAAATCCCTTTTTCCACTTTTCAAAATCCAATCCTTCCTTTAAAACCCATTTCCACAATTCTCACACAAGAATTTTCAAAACAAAAATTCAGAATTCAAGAAAGGTCCAAGAGACCCACAAAAGAGAACTAGTGTCGGTGGGTGACTTGACCATATGGTTGGCGGCCATATGTCAAAAAAACACCAACACGAAGATACTTATTAGGACAATGCCCTGAATCCACATGGATTTCCAGGCCCTATGAGCTCACAGAGGCCATTAGTCAGACTCCCCTTGTCATATCCCAACACCAAACAATCAGCAAGAACAAAGGACACTAATAAAACCAGACTTCCTGTGGAAACCCGAGGATCAGAACGAGCAAGAGTTCACGACGTTCTTCCCACACTTACCCCTAAAGTCCCAAAAATCCTACTCCATCTACCTTGACATACCTAAATAACAAGGGAACTCTAAAAATAAATTTCTGTTAAGACCTGACCTCCTTTGATATCATTTTGTCACAAACCATCCCGAGTCAACCTTGAACCGGTCACCCAGGCCAGCCCGTGACAAGTCCCGAGAGGCGTTCCCGATCCTCCCGGTATAGAGACAAGCACTGAGGTCATAAATAGAGTACACAAGGGAATAATTTTTCCAAAATATAAACAATCAAACAAACAGTGGAAAGAAATGGACATCCCAAAATACATTTACATAAAAATTGAACTAAACATTATTTGTACAAGAAACTGAAAGTACAACTAAATAAAAAAATCAACCGACCAAAGCTGACAACCAACTAACTCCATGTGACCCCACTGGTCACTCTCCAACACAATGATCACACGTCGCCCAAGGCGATTGAACTCAAACTGAAACCTACACAAGGGCTAAAAACAGAAGAAGTCTATAGGTGTGGGTATTAAAACTGAGTAGGTTAGCCTAATATTATATTCCCAATGCACTTTCTTTAAAATAAAATAAAATTAAATTTCAAGTTATAAATACAAGATATAAATGTATGTTTTCTAAATGAGGTCACATGTTATAAAAAAATTACTAGACAAAAACTTGCATGTTTTATAAATAAGAATGCTAGCAACAATTTTCAAAGAGGTTCAACTTCAAAATGAAAATAGTTTTCAAGAGGGATGATTTAAAGAATGTACACTTTTAAATAAATCACAAAAGCTACTGAATTTACCAACCAGACACACCATATACCAACGGTGAGTACAAAATAGCTAATGAGCACAAGTCACAGGAACACCCCTAGGCACTAGTTAGTTATGAGCCCCAGGTACCTCGTATCTCGGTGAAGGTAACCATAATAAATATCTGTTATCATGAACATGAGAGAATAGTAGGGAGTATAAACATAACCAAGTGGTCCTCCAACAAAATCATCATCATAGTTTAGTTAGTGTTTTCATCTTCAAACTTTCTACGTGAAACAGGGGCCAAACCCCACATGATCACTAGCATACTACACATCCGCCCACCTAGATACTTGGGATTACCTTTAGTGCTCAATCAAGTTACACATATTATCAAATACACTTTCCACATGAAAATTAAATTCCCAAACCATAAACACACAGAAAAACCATAAACATTCTTCACATTTCTTTCACAGATCAATAAACTACAAATTTTTTTCATAAGACAATTTCAAAGAGTGTAATGAGGCTTTGCACATAAAACTCATTCAAAATCACTCTTTTAAGGATAAACGCAGAAAAAAACCATAACCAATAATATTTTTAAGCCCTATTGTTTTTAATAAAATCATTTCATGGACCATAAAACAATCCCAATTAACGCAATATGGTATATACATGTAAAACACTCATTCTTCATTTTTTTAGGAAAGGCCAAACGGGCCTTTAATTTTTTTTACCAAACCAAATTTTTTCAAATCCAAAAATACCACATTTAATAAGGATGTGATAACCCACCATTTTTAGATTCAAAATATTTTTAACCATCTTGAAAATATTCAGATTGTTTTTCCATTACACAACCCTTTTTATAAAAGTGCCAAATAAGCCTTCCATTAGAAACACATGTCAAAATACCTTAAAACCAATACACCTTATTTGTAAAAACCAAAACCTACTTGGAATACACATAAGGAACCAAAAAAAATTCTTTTTCCACTTAAAATATGATTATAAATCCAAACAAATCATTTTAAACCACACTCAACACATAAAATCCAACTAGGAAACTTACCGAACACATAACATGCATTTTTTTAACAAAAAAATTATTTTGAGCACTAAAAAAGGAATAAAACATTAATGAAATGCCATAAATTTATTCAAGATACTGAACCATGTTCAAAATACCACAAACCAGGTGCAGAAGCTAGAGAATCATTTGAACAAACACACAGTGTGCACCATTTTAACAAAACTACACCACTTTACCAAAAACATGGTTTTAACCGCTAATTAGAACACCAAAAAAATTATCCAAAGAATAAATTACAATTTTTAGAGTATGAGAAAGATGAAAAAAAAACATTAAATAGATGTATCTTAAATAAAAAGCTCAAGTGCAATGGGAAACCTACCTCAAATCCTTGGAGGAATGGAAACGCACAACTGAAATCACCCACCGTGGGTTTATAAACCATAAAACTATGAAGAACATCCCTAAATGAATATAAACCCCATAAAAAATCTTTCCAAAACATAACCCTAGGTCTTTCATTCCCAGGGGAGAATAAATAACCATGAAATAATTGAAAGAGGAGGAAGAGGGAGGACAAAGGAGAAGGAATCTCACCTTGGAAACTAGAAAAATCTTTGTCTTCCCTTATATCCACACTCTTATAGGAGGGGTAATGGATTGAAACTCAGTTTAGAACCTTATTAGGTATGGAAAAACCAAGGGAAACAAATTTGGGGGGAAAAGAGTAAGAAATGAATGATTTATGGATGAAATAATTTACCTTATCAAATCTGGATGATTTGAGGAATCCTGAGAAAATTTGCCCTAATATGCGATGCAAATGAGCTCCGAAGAGGAAAAATCGATAATGGGGGTGAGTCTAGGGATTTTTTTTCGAGTGTGAGGTGGAATCACCAAAAATTATTAAATAATGAGTAAGATATAAAAGAAACAAAATATTTTTTAAAAAACAGGAAATGGGCCCACGGGCTGACCCAATACCTAAATAAGTAACCCAAATTCGCCATTATTATGAATTATTAAGGGGTAATAAAGGATATAGTGGTTTGTATATATCAGGGGAGGAAAATTAGGAAGTGTAATGGGAGAAAAATATTGAAAAACAAAGCAGTTATAAAAGAAACAAATTTGGTTTTTAAATATAGAAATGGGCTCACGGTTGGCCCAAATCATGAAGTAACCACCCTTTCTCCAAAAACTCCCAAACTAGCAATGGGGCACCCAAAGTAGGATGATTAGACATATCTGGAAATTCAAAACTAAAAATCAATATCACCCAACACCCAAGAAAAGGATCTGGATTTTCAATGAACTCGATCAAAACCAAGACATGAAAAGAAAAAAAACCGGGTGTGACAATCTGTAATCTGGTCGGTGGGCACAACAAGACTGATAAAATTATGCGACTCCCTCTTTCTACATTGAATTCCTCCTCAAATTTTTCAAAAATCGACAAAAACCCTCACACATACAGATCTCCCATGCCTTTTAGATATATTCCTACATGCTATCATCGATGAGATACCATAAACCCTACAAATAATTAATAATATCAAGTAATTAAGTAAATAAACTTCCAAATAACTATTATTTATTTATGTACTATCCAATGCTCAAACATATTTCACTGACCATCAATGGGAATATGATACCTTGTCACCCATTCTTCATAAAAATAATTCCACATATAGCACTCTCCTATCCAATAGCTATATGAGAAAAGCTGTGAAAAAATAGAAAAAATAATCAAAAAATTAGTATATAAATAAATTAATGATAATTAATGAAAACTAAATAAAATACAAAAGTAAACATACCTTCACATGTGTGGATCAAATTAAAGATGTGGACATCACTCAAGGATAGGGTAATGAATCATCAATCTCACAAGACCACAACCCCTATGAGTTTTCACCGAATCACCAGAAGTCTGAGAGCCAGATGATCCAACATCATGCTTATCACCAGGTAGATCCTCCTCCTCCAACTCAAAAAATAGATCTGAGTCCATCTAAAACACAAAATTACTATTATTATCAAATAGTTGAAAATAACTATTATATATAGATATATATTATATATAATTATAAACAACATTTAACTATGTGAATCATCATCTCCACCCTCATCTTCGTATATTACGGTGTCAATATCTTCATATTCTTCCTTGGTATCATCAATTTCCATAAGAGTTTCAGTTTCATCATCTCTTATCATTTCAAATTCATTTGTTACATCAATAAAATCATCATCACCATCTACCCTTAAATGTGGGGTGTGATCATTGATATTCGTCTCTTTATGTAAAATATAGATTTGGAGAAGTCTTGATAAATTTCAATTATTTTCACTTCAGCAGAACCACATTCACTTTGAATAAGTTGATTTTCCTGAGATTTCATTTTTATTATGCTCCACAAATCACTTAACTCTCTTGAAATAGCACAATAATTTTCATAATAAATTTTATGTTCCTTACGAGGAATTAAAAATGGTTTATTTACTACAAGAAGGCTTTTATATTTAATATTAACAATTCTATGCTGCGGAGAAACACACAAGCCTCTCTCAGTATCCAACTACTTCCATTTAAACATCATTATATAATTCTATCCTAGATAACACAGTTCAATTATTTCTTCCAGCATTCCAAAAAAGTTAACTTCACTTTATCTATGATGATATAATCTCAAGAAAACACCACTATTCATTGTTTTTTTATTCCCCATATACACATGTATAAAATTGAAAACCATTCACCACATATACATTATAATATTTAACCATTTTTTGATGGTGGGTTACTCAATACAGACAATCGATTATCAATTTTATTAACGTGTTGAGATACCTGAAAAATTGTAAAACAATTATCAATATAATAAGTAATAAATTTATTTTACATGTTTAATCATAAACAATTTATTTTACCAGTTTTTGAAACCAGTAGAAAAAATAATTTTGCCGACATTCTTCAAGAGTAGCTGCTGTAATTTGTGAAAATTGTTTCTTGATATAATTATCATACAATCTATAAATAAAATAATATTAATTTACTAAAACAAATATGATAGAATAAATGATAGAAGCACTCATAATACAAATGGTGTCATTTCTTCATAGTTTAACAGAACATATGTATGATCCCTGTGAGGTTGATCATCTGAAATCCATCATTCATGAACTCCACCAAATCCAAGTTTAGGATGATTAAAAACTCACAATTGATTGTTCATTTCATCATCAACATTTTTCTAATTAAAAACCATTCAGTTATGTTTTTAAGGATATTAATATTGAAAATAATAAGAGAAGAAAAAAATAAATTTCCTCCTATAAATTAGTTTCTGCAATTGATCATTCAATTGTTGCTTTGTTACATACAATTTTCACCAATTTTTGCATACATATATCGAATGGGTACATCTATCGGAATTGTATCGTACCTATTTATTTTTCTTTATATGGAAAATGTAATATCAAATGTTCCATTGAATCAAATAAAACCACCAAGAATTTTTTTCCAGTTTACATAAAATTAAAACAACATCTTCTTGCAGTCTACTTAGTGCACCATAGTCTATTTTCACAGCACAAAATTCTTAGAAAAAATATGATATTTCTGTTAGAACATCCCAAATCACAGGATTCAACAAACCTCTAAATCCAATCGGTAGAATTCTTTCCATTATAACATGAAAATCATGAATTTTTAATCTGGTAATTTAACCATTCATGACACATCTAGCCAAATTAGAAACATAACCATATGAAAGCCTCAAATATTCAATCCACTAAAAAATAATAAAAAATTTTATTTAGAAATTGTATAAGATTATTTTTGATTCATTAACTTCTATGATATTTCATTTTCAAACAGTTCAAGTTCTGGTCACCTACAAATTTGGGCAAGATCTAATCGTGCCTTTATATTGTCTTTGGTCATACCTGGTGTGTCCAAAGATATATAAAATATATTATCAAAATAGTTCTTCTTAATATAAATGACATACAACATGTGACAAACCAACAAATCAGACAAATACGGTAGATCCCAAAAAATACTATGTATTATTCAATTTTGTTCTTTCTCGAAGCCATAAATTTTCTATTGCTTTATATTCGGTCCAAATTTAATTATAGATAATGTAGAGATAATGGATTTTAACTCAATACCCGAGATCATTATCGGAGTTCCATCTCTTTCAATTGCGCCTTTTCTAAAATGAAATCTGCTCCTATGAAAAGAATTATCATTAGGAATAAATCTTTGATGACAGTTAAAGAAAAAAGGTTTTCTTCCATTAATAAGCATAAACAATTTGATGTCTCTCATACAGTAAGGACATGATTTTTTACCATGTGTACTCCAACCAAATAACATGACATATGTTGGGAAGTTACTAATTATCCACATTAATACAAATTTTAGTAAGAAATTATATTTCATAAGAACATCATACGTACGAACACCAATACTCCACAATAAATTTAACTCATCAATCAATGGCTTCAAATAAACATCGATATTTCTTTTCAGATGTACTGAAATTAATAAGGTCAAAAATATATATGACTCATTCATCAATATTCAAAGTGATAAATTATACAGAATTATAAAGATATACCAACAAGAATATAAACTACCGTAAGAAACAAATAGACAAAAACCATTAGTAAAAAGACCCAATCACACATTTTGAGCTTCCGAATGAAAATATGGATGTACTTGGTCAAAATGTTTCCATTAATCACCATTAGCAAGATAGTTTAATCCTTTACCATTTGAAATATTAGTTTTGTGCCATGACATCAATGACATCGTGTTATGATACATAAATAAACATTAAAATCTGGGTGTAATCAGGAAATACCTCAATTTTTTTACAGGAATCAATCCAGACTTCCCTAGTTGAGTCTCTTTGTACCTCGATTGTCCACATGTAGGACAATCGATAAATGACTCATTTTCAGTATAATATAATATACAATCATTTAAACATACATGAATATACTGATAACTAAGACCCACATTACGAATAAGACTCTTTCTCTTATAGAAATTTGTAGGAAACACATTTCCTTCAGGTAAAAGTGCTTTAAACAAAGAGAACATCTGATCAAAATAGCTATTTGACATTCTATTATCTAATTTAATAGTCCTAAATTTTTCAACCACTTCAAATTTTCTTATCTTGCAACTAGGATATGAGGATTCCTCATCAGACTTTAACAACTCATAAAGTTGGGATGGTTCTAACTCTGGAGTTGAATCAATATCATCACGAGTTTCAGTTTGTTGAAAAGACGAACCATCCATATAATGTACTAAATTTTGAAATCATGATGGATCTAGAACTAAATTATTAGTATCATATCTGAAACCAAATTCACCATGTTGATTCTAAAAAATATAATCATTTCAAAAACCAAATCACAATAGATAACCCCCAACATTGTCAAATGTGTCAAACATCCTTAGATCACATTTCTTGTATGGAAAATTAATTGTCCCTTCTAAAACAACTTCTGGTTTTGATGATGCAAGTAATAAAAAAGATTCAACATCCTCAATATATACAAGATTTATACCAAAACCATTTAGATTCTTGTGATGATTTATCTAATCGTGATCATGTAATAAATACTATTTTCGACTTCCTTGCTCCATATTACTCTAAAAAATTGAAAATAAATAATTTTTTATGATTATTTTGATATAAAAAAGAAGATCCAAAAAAGAGTAAAAATTGAACAATAATAATTTACTTTTAAATATTGTTAATTTTAACTATCTGTCCCTACTTTTTACTAGTTACCTCTGATTTTTAATAATAAACTTTAATTACCACAAAATACTTGTAATTTTAACTAATTACAAATGTTTTGTACATATTACCTCTAATTTTTACTAATTACAGCTAATTTTAACTAATTACTGCTAATTACTATTAATTACCACTAATTACTACTAATCGATAATTATTATTACTATTTTTTATTAGTTTATAATAATTTTTTACTAATTACCACTCATTTTTACTAATTACTGCTAATTACTACTAATTATCACTTATTATTACTATTTTTATTAGTTTATAACAATTTTTTTACTAATTATCGTAAATATTTACTAATTACCACTAATTTTTACTAATTATAGTTAATTTTAACTAATTACCGCTAATTGACTCTAATTATTGCTAATTAATACTTATTATTAGTAATTTTATTAGTTTATAACAGTTTTTTACTAATTACAGCTAATTTTTACTAATTGCAGCTAATTATTACTAATTACTATTAATAACCACTAATTATTTCTAATTACCACGTATTATTACTAATTTTTATAAGTTTATAACAAT
Organism: Viscum album; assembly: GCA_963277665.1. NCBI lineage: Eukaryota > Viridiplantae > Streptophyta > Magnoliopsida > Santalales > Viscaceae > Viscum > Viscum album. Next base: position 783,820,200 of record OY728147.1, read on the forward strand.
TCTTTACTAATTACCGCTAATTTTTACTAATTACCGCTAATTGTTACTAATTACCGCTAATTGTTACTAGTTCCCGCTAATTACTACTACTACTTACTATTTTTTACTTTTTATTACTATTTGTTACCAATTGTTACTATTTATTACTATTTGTTACTAATTGTTACTATTTGTTTGTATTTATTACTATTTTTGACTATCTATTACCAATTATTACTATTTGTGACAATCTATTACCAATTATTACTAATTATTACTAATTAATACTAATTATTACTAATTATTACTATTTTTACTAATTATTACTAATTATTAGTATTTATTACTAATTATTTCCAATTATTACTATTTATTACTAATTGTTACTAATTATTATTAATTATTACTAATTATTACTGATTATTACTAATTATTTTTATTTATTACTATTTATTACTATTTATTACTATTTATTACAAGTTATTACTGTTTACCGCTAATTACCACTAATTACCACTATTTATTCCTAATTATTCCTAATTATTACTAATTATTATTATTTGTTACTAATTATTACCATTTATTACTAATTTTTACTAATTTTTACTAATTATTACTAATTATTACTAATTGTTAATAATTATTACTAATTATTACTAATTATTACTAATTATTAACAATTATTACTAATTATTACTAATTATTACAATTTATTACGATCTGTTACTACTTATTACTATTTACCGCTAATTACCGTTAATTATTCTTAATTTTTACTAATTACCACTAATTACCGTTAATTATTCCTAATTATCGCTAATTACCGCTATTTATGCCTATTTATGCCTATTTATTAATATTTATTCCTAATTATTATTATTACTAATTATTACTAATTATTACTAATTATTACTAGTTATGACTATTTATTACTATTTATTACTAATTATTACTAATTATTAATAATTATAACTAATTATTATTAATTATTACTATTTATTACTAATTATTCTTATTTATTACTAATTATTACTATTTATTACTAGTAATTCCTAATCGTTCTTAATTATTCCTAATTATTCATAATCATTACTATTTATTCCTAATCATAACTAATTATTCCTAATCATTCCCAATCATTCCTAATTATTCCTAATTATTCCTAATCATAATTTTTCCCTAAATATTCCTAGTTATTATTAATTATTCCTAATTATTATTAATTATTACTAATTAACACTAATTATTACTATTTTTTATTAATTATTACTATTTTTATTAATTATTACAAATGTTATTAATTATTATTAATTATTATTAATTAATATTAATTATTACTATTTTTTATTAATTATTACTATTTTTTATTACTTATTACCAATCACCACTCCTCCAATGGCTCAAAGGCCTTTATTTTTTTTATTGATTTTTGATAATCCACCTTTCAAGGGGTGAGGTGGAACCCTTACAAGGCCCGTAGGCGTAAGTATTACATGGCTCGCAGGCCTTAGAGGAATCCATTGCCCATAAGCTTCAAACATTACATACAACCCAGACTAACTACTTGGAACTTCTCCTCCCCACCATCTTCATCGTGAAATCAGCTCTCCACCTTCGCATGACTGTTCGGCTTGGCATTCCCGTGCATGCACAGGCTTGTCCTGATGGCAGATGTCATACCCTCTCATTCTTGTAACGTTTGAAATTCTATAAACTTTAGACTAAAAAATATCAGAGGAGAGAGGGTGAGAGAATTTGAGAGAAGTTGTGAATGAAAAAAATTCTTAGGGGTATATATAAGTTAGATCTTTTGCGATGAGATTATTTACGACGAGTCCTGTTGTAAATATTTAGAATATTATTAATTGAGACGGTGGTAAAAAATAGTATTTGCGACGGGGATAAACCCCAGTCGCAAATACTCTACCCGCACTTTGGCACGCCAAAGGTATTTGCGATGGGTCGTCACAAATATCGCTTTTTTATCGACTATTTGCGAAGAGTTAGAATTCCCATCGCAAATAGCCCATCACAAAAAGCCAAAATTCCCGTAGTGAAAGGATAATATGAAGTGTTCATATTAGAAGTAAATATAAAGTGTTTATATTTATTAGATTATGGAATGTTCATATTACACAGCTAAATTATAAAGTGTTAGAAATTGTTTTAATTATGGATCGTTCATAAAAGTTTATCTCATGTTAAAATTTATAAATTATTTTTATTTAATTTATTAATTATATTATTCATAGTTATAAAATTTTTATATTATGAATGGAAGTATGATTTGGTTTAAATATTAAACTGCATATTTAAATTGTCATACATGCATATAAGAAGTTGCATGCTTGGAGTGATAATTGATTTAGTTTTCTTCTGCCTTGTCTTTGGCTTGTACTAGGTTATACGATTGAATTTAATGGTTGATTATAGTTTATACATATCAATTTTTAGAATTGTGAAGGAATTGAGGTCTCTCATAAGCAAAGTATCCTTAGATAGAGGGACTTTGAGTTAGACTGCTCACTAGCTTGGAGGCTTATGCCTTATCTAGAAAAGTGGGGGTTGACTATCTATCGCTCTAATATTACTCTTGTGGGGATTATTGATTTCACATGATTCTAAGCCTTTACATTGAAGGGTTTTATATATCTTATACATGAGATGCAATAGAATGTGTATAAATATAGATGGATTTTAATTTGGGTTAATAACACAAGCTATGAGTTGTGTAAAGAGTTACACATCAATATGGTTTGAACATATTTATTCAGCGGAAGAAATAAGATTTCAAACTAAATCCTTAGGAGCATACATACATGAAAATGGAATAACATGACATAAGATGGTGAGATTAAATCTCCATTAAAATATTAAGTGTTAAATTCCTTTCAAACATAGCACTTGTTAAGACCTCAATCATCCAACTGAGTAGGTTCATACCCAATAAGGGTGCCCATGAATTATCTTGTGTAAGCCAAGTAAGTAATGTGGTCACCCTAATAGTTAGGTGCCTTATTTTTGGTATTTTCTATAGGTTACACTTAACTAGGAAACCCTTAGTAAGGATAATAGATGAATAGTATCGAGTTTATCCATATAATGGATTGAGAAAATATTTTTATGATCAACCATCCAAGAGTCATATATGATAAGATTAACATGATGACCCACCTAATTAACTAAGTAGTGATAGGAACGCTAAAGAGGACTCATCACTTAATGAAATATGGATCTTTGAACACTAAGGAATATGATGGGTTTTTAAGAGACTGTACGTGGATTGTATTTTTTTTTCAATAAGGATGGTTGCCTTGATGGTGTGAGGATATCAATATGTGTTTGTCACTAGGTGTTGGACTATCTATGAAGAGATGGTGAAAGTACTATCATCAGAAGACTCTTGGTATTCCAATATTATTTGGTAACGAGGAATGGATATTGTGAGATGGTGTTACTTAGTATTTACCACCCTTAAAATTAGAATATTATTGAACTGGTCTTATTGTTTAAAACACGTTTCAATGAAAGTTGAAGAGAGAACATTGTTCATAACATGAAGAAAGTGGAGCATTGAAATGAGCTAGAAAATGAGTGGTGTGATGTGATTTGATTTTGAGTATTTTATATGATGGAATATTTTATGAAGAAGAAATGATGAATTATGAACAAGTGTTGATAAGGGTTGAAGATTTTGAGGAGTCTTAGTTGGCTAAAGAGATAGTCTCCTTATTTTCCCAAGGCATTTTACTGGGAGTTCGTTAAAAAATTGAGCCCAACCCTAGTCGAACACCCAAAACACAATACAATGTACTTTCCAAGATCAAAGGAAACTAGAACCGGGTTGACCATGGAAGATTATGGGTGAAGTATAGTGCACATTTATGGAACATGAATGTATCGTCGTACGCACAGGTTGGCTCACAAAAGGCGAATGGTGGTTAGTATCATCCATGTGAGTCGGAACGAATGATGAGTTTTTTTTAATGTGTTTTTTGATTTTTTTTAAAATTGATAGGTCAATTTTTTTTCAAAAATATGTTGGAAAGGTGGTAGGGGATCCTCCACCTTTTAGTAAAAAAAATACTTATTTTAAATATTTTTTTTATATTTTAATTTTAATTTTTTTTTTGTTTATATATATATAAATAATTTTTTTTTAGAAAAAATTATATACTATTTAATATCCAGCATTACTACCATTAAATAAGTTTGGATTTATGACACCAACCCTCACCCAGGGCTCCCATTTATAAGAATCTTTATCCTAAAAATCATTCTGAATTTTTGATGTGGTATTTAGGTTATCCTTTTCTTGCGCAGAATTAATAATATATTAGTATTAATCATTTTTAATCAATTAATTAATACTATTAATTAGTATTTAATAATATTATTAAACAACTAATTAATTTATATATATTTAATAATAAATAATAGTTTTTAATTAATTAGAAATTAAATAATATATAATTAATAAAAAATAATCTTTATAATAACTAAATAATAAATAACAAATATAAAATGTATAATAATAATAATAATTAATTAGTAAATAAAGAATAATTTTAAATATTTATTAATAATTAATGTTTATTAGAAATTAATATTTTTAAATAGTAAATGATATTATTTAATTAATATTAATTGCCAACAATTATTTAATTAAATAATAATAATTAAATAATAATAATTAAATAATTAATTAATAAAAATAATAACTAATTAATAATTAGTAACTAATTAATAAAATAATATGATTTACAAGGATGATACAGGTTGGGAGGTATGACAATGGTATCCCATACGACGATTAGGGTTTTTCGAAGATGGCCACTCTACACTATTTGGGTTTTCAGCTCCTTACTGCGAATAGACCTTCAGAGGTCAGTTGTGGAGAAAAACCTTTTGTCCCAGGTGTCCTTCATAGTCTCTTAGCTGATGTAGGTTTCCATCTGTAGGAGACCTCAAAGGTTACGGTGCTCGCAACATCTAGGGTTGTTTTGACTTCTGATGTCCCAGATCTGAAGGATCTAATGGCAAATAGTGGGGATCCAGTCCTCAGTTTGTGTCGACATCCTCACACGTGCTTCATATCCCATTCATGGTAAGGGTTTTGAATCATCATGCAGGGCTACGGAGTCCTGACCCCTTTCATCCTTTAGGGACTCAGCTTTTGGATGAATTCTTTGGAAGGGTTCAGTTGCCCATGTTGAAGCGAATCTCGCTACTTTTTCTTAGAGGATTACAATGGGGAAAACCTCCCTCATTGCACAGATGGTGTTTCCTAAAGGCGAGAAGCCATGGAGGCATGAATATTTAATTTACAGGGTCTTTTTCTTCTAGGGATTTTCTAACTAGTGGTGTGTTTCCCTTGGAAAAGGTTTTCTTCATTGTTTTTTTCTTCTGACGGTCATAAGCTGCAGGCATGGAGTACCGACTCTTTATCCTTAAAACCTGGATGACTTCACTTGTATGATTTTTCTTTAGACTTCAATGAATCGTGAGAAAGAAATTCATTTTCTCAAGTTCGGATTTGACTTCACATACTCAATTGGATGTTATGGAATCCGAGGATTCTGCATGACATTGCTAGTGTAATTGGGTCTCCCATTCGGCTTGAAAAAGAAACCAAACATGTGTAGTTTGGGAACTTTTACAGGATTTTAGTGGAGATTGGTCTGAGTTCTACCATTGTCGAGAAGGTAAATCTCTCTACCCACATAGATGACTTTTGTATTGATGTGGAATATGAGAAGAAACCTATCTTTTGTGACATTTGTATGGTTGTTGGTCACTTTTCGGATTCATGTCGGAGGAAACTATCTTTTGAGAAGTGTGGTTTGAAGAGACATCATGCTGCTCATTACCACAAGAAGGTTGATTTGAAGGGTGATGCCTTAACAAATCTCTCATCCATATTAGAACTACACGTGTGAAACCTGTAGAAAGCGGGGCTATGGCGCATGCATTTGAGATTGACAAATCCCTAATGCCTAAAGGTAAGAGAGTGATGTTAACTGAGAAACCAATGGGTGGAGAAAGTATTGGACCATCTAACTGGGAAGACCTTGCAAAACAGGATGAAATGGTGGTACAAGAGCAGGATACTTTGGAATCAGGGGACACTCATAAGTCTCTATCTTTTAGAGATGTTTTGATCACCAATGTGTGGATTGTTGAGGAAGGAAATTCGATGGATCAAGCAAGGGCTAGTGGGAACATTGAAGATAGAGAGGCTGTGATAATTACTGCAACCCCTGATCAGGTGTTTGGAGGTGATGATTCAGATTGTGAGGTTTATGTGCAAGCTCATGTTGATGCTCAGCTCATGCAAGAGAGGACCTTGCTTACAACAGGGGATAACATAGATAAAAAGAGAATGAATGACTCTTTCTTAACTACAAATAAAGTGGTTAATAAATAGGGATCTCCTACCCAGCTAGTCACCAATTCTCCATATGTTAAGGAGAAGATCCTCATGGAGAAAGATATTTCTGATTTGGAGAGGGAAGAGCCGAGAGGGGCTTGGAAACATGTAAAGCCTTGGCAGTGGGGTTGACATCCAAAAAATCATGGTCGAGGACATGGCTGTGATGATTGGGCTGGTGGATGAAGACGTGATAGAAATGTGTCTACCAGGTCTTCCTCTAAAGGACTCACTTTAGAGCACCAAATTCTCATAGAGAAGTATTTCGTGCTTTTCAATCAAAAGAACTCATAGTCAGAGTGAGAAACTACCAACGACAATGAGGAATCTGATCATGATTATGGATTTGTTCTTGATTTGTAGGCTTCCTTTTTTTGGATGAGGGCATGTCTTTGTTTGACCCCATCCATTCTCTTTCCTATGTCATCTTTACTTTTCTAATAAATTTTTATAGGAGCGGGCTCGTGTGTCTCTTAAACCTTTTGAGTAATATGATTTAAAATTTAATAATATTAATTTGTAATAAATATTAATTACTAGTAAATAATAATTACTAATAAATATTTAAAATTATTATTTTAATTTTTAAAAATAAAAATATAATTATTAATTATTAATTAATTAGTAATTAAGAAATATTTATTTACTTATTAAAAATACTACTTACTAATTAACTAATTAATTATTAAGTGATTATTAATTTATTAATAAATATTAATAATTATTATTATGAAATTACTAATAGATATTTAAAATTATCATTTAGTTACTAAATATTAATAATAATGATTAAATTTTTAAATTACTAATTGTTAATTAATTAATTATTATATCAATATTAATTAATTAACTACTTGTTGCTAATAAATAAAAATTACTTATAAAAATTAATTAAATAATATGATTTAATATTTAATAATATTAATTTCTCATAACTATTAATTACAAACTAATGTTAATTACTAATAAATATTTAAAATTATTTTTAGTAACTAATTATTAAAAGGAGTAATATAATATTTAGTTATTAATTAATTAGTAATTATACAATATGTAATTACTTACTAATAAATATCAAGTAAAAGTTAAAAAATTAATTTATATAAATTAATAATTATTATTATACAATTACCAATAAATATTTAAATATATTATTTAGTTACTAAATATTATTAATAATGATTAAATTATTAAAATAGTAAGGATTAATTAATTATTAATATTTAATTAAATAATTGTTGGTAATTAATATTAATTATTAAATAATATTAATTAAATAATATTATTTACTATTTAGATATATTAATTTCTAATAAACATTAATTACTGATAAATATTTAAAATTATTCTCTAGTTAATAATTAATAATAATAATTATACATTATACATTTTTTATTTTTTATTATTTATTATTAATATTATTTTTTATTAATTATAAATTATTTAATTTCTAATTAATTAAAACCTAATATTTATTATTAACTATTTAGAAATTAATTTATTTAATAATATTATTAAATACCGATTAATAGTATTAATTAATATTGTTTAAAATATTATTAATATAAATTAGTTAATTATTAATATTTAGTATCAAAATTTAACAGTTAGTCATTATTTATTAGTAATTAATATTTATTACTTAATCGATTAAAAATGATTAATAGTAATATATTATTAATTTTTCATATGAAAGGGAGAACTTGAATCTCACATAGAAAATACAGAATGGTTTTCATGGTAAAACCTCTTATAAAAGGGAGCCCTAGGTGAGGGTTGATATCAAAATTCCAGAGTACTTTAATGGTAGCAATGCTAGATATTAAATAGTAGATAAATTCTACTGAATTTTTTATGTTATATATATATAAACAAAAAAAAATACTATTTTAAATATAAAAAAATGTATATTTAAAATAAGTAATTTTTTTGGCTGAAAGTCGGCAGGGGGACTATGACCTTTCAGTTAAGCCGAAAGGCGAAATTCCCCCTATAACATTTCTGACATATTTTTGAAAATATTTTTAACCTAGCCATATTTTCAAAAATAAAATAAAAAAACATATAAAAATAAAAAACCCCACGAACGACTGTAGGAGACCACCGTATCTGTGAAGATTTCACTAAGAAAAAAGGGAGTGATCAAAATTATTAATCTGTGTGGATCCCCTGTTACAAATTGATGTGAGATATATTTATAGGGAATACACTATTCATCCACTTAAAAAATACACACATAATGCATATCACAACTTTAAATAAAACGATGTCTAACCGAGTTGTATTCAACCTTTGACGCTAGGGTTTTTTGCATATAATATTTGTATGTCACATCCTCTATGATTAATCCAAGATCAGATGATGGATATCTTGATATAATTATTCTGTGAAATACCTTGCATGCATGTTAGTGTTTTCATGTGAGAACCAGTTCAAATATGAGGCTACTATCGATCATATGGCATGAGTCATAATAAGTTTTTTAGACATCCAAATATGTGTGAGTAAAATACATGCATTCTATTTCACTTTGATTCATGTGTGTTTCTTTCTAAATAGAAATTCCATGGATGATTTTATCTTCATTTGTGAAAGAATAATGTTATAATTCTCATAATTGTAAAGTTGAGTAGTTTGTAAAAACTTAATTCCATCATTCTTGACATTTCATAAGAATGTGTAGTTCACCATAATTTCCAGAAGAGCTAAGGTGGTGGAATTGTCTATAAATACTGAAACTAAGATGGGGAGATGGGTACTATATCATAAAATTCTTCTAAGAGATCTCCATTTTCACATAATAAATTGTACACCTATTTTCACAAAGGAGAGAGTCCAGGAGCTTTTTTTAGCTACTTGAAGGAGAAGAAAAAGATCTCATGTGCATAAAATAACACAAAGAAGAAGGAGAATCCACAAGTTTTTTTTTATCTTGTACATAGTATAAGCAGAATACCTCATATACTCTTAGTTACATGAAACAAAATAAAAGGATCCTGCAAACATAAAATTATGTGAAATAATAACTATATTACATGAAGGTGAGATCATGATCTTGAGTTTTCACAATGTAGTGAGTTACATGAACAAAATGCTACGTGAAAAATACTAAGATTTCATGAAAGTTATTTTAAAAAGGCCATGAAACATGCCACAATTATATGAAGTTATTAGTATAATAATACATGAAATATTCATTTCATATGGACAATTTAGTGAGAAGCAATTATAAGAAACACATGAGTGAAATAATATTGAGTTACAACATTGAGGTGTGTGAATTTATTCATGTAAAAAGAATGATATGCTTTGATAAATATTATGGAGAGATATATATCTTCATGAATATAACTAATTCTGGGTAGCTTTCAAGAAATAAGAATAATTATGTCTCTTATAATTTAATTAATTGAGAAATAATTTGACCATTAAAGACCAGGAGAAGCATAGAAATATCGATAGATCTGATCGTGATCGTTAAATATCGAATTTCTTGAAGAAGTGTACACAAGAGAACCAGTTGATCCAGTGAGCTCATGGAGGAAGATCTACATCAGGTGGTGAAAAAGAAATCAGGAGTGGATGATGATCTTTCTTATTTTGGATCAAACTCTTTGTACTGAGAAATGAGAAGCTGTATATTTCAATGGGACTTTGGAGTAGGAATATAATGGGGCTATGTATTGATAGGACTAAGAATGTTCTTGGTGTAACCACTTGTGTATATAGTGGAGAATCCATGATTTGGGTTTCTAACCAATCATGATAAAGAGTAGGATTTTAAGGACAAAACTTATAGAAATTATTGTGCCTAATGCCATTTACTTTCCGCAATATTCAGGTTTGGTTGGGAGATACATTTTGAGTGGATCGAGATCTTAACCAATCATAGAGGTTGAATTAAATGTAAAATAATTTATAAAGGGATCACTAATTCACCCCTAGTGATTTAACCATATCTAGGAAATTCAATTGATATCAGATCTAAACCATATATATCCTTTGATTGGATCAAAAATTTTCCTATCTATATGAAGTATAGATTTCAGGAAGATATTGAGATGCCTTAGATGAAATAATGGAATACTTATATTGGTAAAAATGAGGAGGTTTCTACTAAGACTCAGAAAAGTGGAAAAAAGATAGATGTGAAGAAGAATTCAAAAGTGAAGAAAGAAACACCATTAACTGAAGGTAACTAGAGTTGTAAAATTACTGATAAATATGTTTACTATGATTATTTAGATGAATCTAGTTTAAGATGTGATGAATATGAATTTAATAAAATGACAATTGATCTTTATTTTTAAGTAAAATATCACTTGAATGAATTCCCTAAAGAATTTTTCACTTGTATAGTTGGTGTTATCAAGAAACGAATTGATAAAAAATCACAATTGGATCAAGAAGTTGATGCAATGGAAGAAAAATTATCTAATAAGACACGAAATTACAATAATCTCATAAAAATCAATAAAGCCAAAGATGAGACTTTAATTCTATATAAATAAATATCCACCATGGATGAAGGACTAAAGGAAAAAATATAATCCACTTTGTAATGTAAATCTTTCATTGATTAATGAATAATTTCAAATAAGTCTATGAAAAAAGGATGAAACTGAGATAATTTTCTTAGAAGTAATTCATGAACTGGAGAAGCCACATAAACCTCTAAATATTAAAGATTCCCAACTAGAGGTTAAAGAAAAGGAGATTAAGGATCTTGAAAACTTGTTACTAAAGGATAATAAGATTCATTAAGATCGTGTTCAAAAATTGAATATTGAATGGGTAGAAATACTAAACTTAGTTGAAGATGAAAAAAACACTCTTAATATGAAGTTTTTTTAATTGAAGGTCAAACTGAGAAATTAGTAATCAATACATGCGGAGAGTTCTCATAATGGCGAGAAGACATGTTTTACCACACAAGTTACTAAAAAAATCTTGCTTCTAAAAAGACTAAAACTGATGTAAAAAATAAAATACTATACATTTGTGGGTGAAAAAGATAGATGAAAAACCCATCATGTCATTAAATGTGGATAGATTGAATATAAATAATACTAGTTCCCCATAGAAATTTCAAAATAAAAATCATTTTGTCCAAAAGCATCAAGGTGTCAAAGCTAATCAAAATGTTACACAGAATAAGAAATTAAGATTTTTTTGGCTACTATTGGTGTTGTTATAAGTTTGGTGTCATGAAACAACCTGGTCCACCCATCAACCAAGTTCCCAAGCCGGTCTTCAACAATACCTGAGGGGTGTTCTTGATCCCCAAGAGTTGATGAAAAGTGTTAGGGTACCAAATATTACTCAGTGGGAATAATGTTTCCTAAAAAATAAATTAAAATATTAGGGTAATTTTACCAAAATTCCAGTATGAAATGTCCATAAAATGGATGCTCGTACAAAATAAAAAAATAGGAAATAATAAACAGTTATAAAATGAAAGTAAAGAAGAAAATCAGAACATATATAAAATGATACTAAAACTAAAAATTGACCCGACTTGAATGAAATAACTAAGGAGGAAAATAAAACTAACATACTAGATAATGATCTCCATGTGACCCGAGGTTACTCTCCATATATAGACTATCTTGCCGCATAAAAAATTAAGAACTAAATTTGAATATGAAAAAAAATCTTGGGTCTACCAACACCAAGAGGCATAAGTAGGGTGTGAACATGATATCCTAGTAGGATTTCACCAATGAGTCCATGATTTTTCTTTTCAAAAAATTCTAGAAATGTTAGTTTGAAATAAATTATCTAAAAATTAGTTTCTCTTCTACTGTTTAGGAAAACAATCTTACAATAATTTATAGAACCCTTTTTGAAAAACATGTGATGTTCCAAATCCAAAACAATTAACTTTCTTTTTTCAAAACCCTTTTAGAAACTTACTTTCAAAATTCATTTCCAAACAATTTTTTAGAAAATTCTATAAAGACTCAACTCACCCAAGGAAAACATCAAAAACAAAAATTTGACCAAGCTGTGAGATATGTAATGAACAATCAAGGAAATATCATTCTGATCAATAATAAAATAACACAGTAGGAGAACAGTCATGTAAGTAGTAAATAAATCAAATCAAAATGTATACAATCATGGATGAATCCTAGACCTCTAGTGATATGATCCTATATGTACTAATTTAGAACCATATATCATCATATCAATGTATTCCTATGTTTATAACATACTATATTCTCTAAACTAAATTCATCGATGACAATCCCCTATAGAATATGATATCGTAATGGATGTAGTATGTCTAATAAATACTAGATAGTAGTCATCTCCCATCCCTCACTAAGATGCCTAGGACTCCCATGATATTATCCATAAAAGGGAAATAAAGGATATCTATCATATCATACACACATCATAAATAAACTATAGGGAAACCCATGCCAATAATAAACCTCAACTCACCCTTTAAGCACCCCTCTTACTAAATCCCCCACTTAAATCACATAAGAATAAAAAATATTCTCAATTTTATAATATTATATTCTAAATAGAAACCACATGGATTAAGTTTAAGGGTGAAGCTCATTTATGAAATAAAAACCATTTTCATAATATGCAAACTAGGAATTGAATCAAAACTATAGTTACTATTTTCAAAAATAACTTTGGAAACCATTCCGAAACTATCATTTTTCACAAAAAATATTTTTCAATGTACCAAATTAGCCTTTAAATTCAAAACTAATATTATAATTCTTGATACTCATTTAGAAGACAAATTTAAAACCAATTTTAATCATAAACTTGGGTTTAAAGTACTAAACAAGCCTAAAGAGTGTGATTTAAAATCGTTATTTAGAAATCCATTTGAAAACCATTTTGAAATAAAATCCCATTTTGAAACTATATGAAAACAAGGGGTGGGGGGAAACCCACTTTAAAACCATTGAACTCAATCAATTATAAAAAACTAAGGGAAAATTCAATTAAAAAATATACTAATACTATAAATACATAAAACTAATAAGAAAACATAAACCAATCCATAACACCCACAAAAACCAATAAAAACAATCAAAGTTTTAATACACCTACTTTAAATAATCAATACCTTGATAAATAATTTCAAATATCTAAATAAATTCCTATTATACATAATATATGTGAAAATTAATTTAAAATACCCAATTATAATGTGGATTATTTGTAAAAGCAATAAACATGGAAATACCTACCTCAAATCAAGCACATATGAATATACATGAATAAAATCCTTCCAATATGAAGGGAAAAAACCAATGGAAACCTCTTCACACCCTAACATCAAGATAATGAACCAAATTAGAACTAAATCTATACATAGGGATCAGAAAATAGCAAGACGTAACAAAAGGGATGAGAAAGTGCAAGAAGAAAAGAAAGGATGGAGAAGGATGTGGATGGAAAACCCTAACTTAAAAATATTTCACATGAACCAGTGGGAGAAGAGACCCGAATCCAAGGATAAGTAAGAGGCATAGTCACACAAGGTATTTATCCTTGGGTGTGTCAGTGACTTGGATGAGAGGGGGAGGGGAAACTCAGTTTTAGGTTAAAATGGTATATATGTATTTTTGGAATTTTTAAAATGTTAAGTCTTGGAAGAGTTTCATGGTTTGGCTGGATGGTTGGAAAAACCATGCACCAACCATGCAACTAACACTGGACACACCCAGGATACTAAACAGTTTTCTTACAATGTTGGGGAAACCATGTTCCAACTATGAAATACAGATCTACTAAGTTGAAAACCCCAACCACATTATTTCCACACGGTTATCACTGATCGTGCGATATTTTTTTTAATTTCAAATAATTCCAAAAGAAAAGGACCTAATACTAAAAAATAAAAATAAAAATAAAAATTAATTAATAAATAAAATTATAGATAAATAAATGGTCATGGTGTGACAATTCTCCCAAAAAAGTCATTTTATGTCCCCAAAAAGTCACAAAATTTCTATGAGAAGGAAAAATAGATCAAGAATATCCAATCAAAAGTCAAGAACCTCTCAAGACATGGTTCTAAAACCACACCGGGACTGAACAAAACCACCACATAGACATCAATATTCAACTCAACACTCACATTTGACTACCACAATAAGAACTTATAATATAGATACCCATAGTGGGAATCCTTACCATATAAGGACAACACTAATATGGTGGATTAATAAAACAAGGTTACTCCAAGGAATAGATATAGAACCCAACTTGAATTAAAATAGGAGGGGTGGAATGTGCCTATCATGGGGTGTGGAAAAAAATTATTTCCTAAGTTAGAATATGTTATAGTTATTAACCTAGGTTGTCACCAGAGTGGAGTGCAAAAAATTAGTTGGCACGTTTCTTTCGAGTTAGAGAAAGGGGTTTTTTTAGAAATTGTTTGATTCAAAAAACAAAATAAAGTAATAAATAAAGAGATTGAAAAATGTATTATGAGATGGGTGATCAGGCTAGGGTTGGTTTTCTAATTGAAATGTTGTCATATTTCTAAGTTATCCAATCATATTATGCTAATCTAATGAAAATGAGATTCTACAATCACTTCATCTTACCCCCTTTATCAAATGGTGATAGAGAGAATAACCCTTACTAAAATATTTTTCTTGGCCTACCCTCCTTCTAATGATTGAAATATTTGAAATGAATACCCATAATGTAATTAGGAAATACCCAATAAAGTCTTGTTTCCCTAAACAATCAAGAGTTTCCATGACCCCTTTCAAAGATACTGATAATAGTTGAGTACTTCACTACTTAGACCTAGTATATTCCATTGTATATAAACTAAAACCTAGTGGAGATAGAAGAAGTGATTGTGGAATCTCACTTTCATCAGCTTAATATAAGATGATTAGATAACTTGGAACTAGGATAACATTTAATTTAGAAAACCAAAAATGATTTTATCAGCCATCTCATATTACTATTTTAATCTCTTGTTTCATTATATTCTTTTTTCTTAATAAAATCAAACAATTTCAAAAACACCCCTATCTTCAACTTGAAATAAATGTGAAAACTGATTTTGTGAACTCTTCTATAGATAAAACCTAGGTTAAACAGTATAATATATTCTAACTTAGGAAATAATTATTTTTTCCACACCCCATGATAGACACATGTCAAAACTTAGTTCCATTTCCGAGGATCAAACCCAGGTCACCTGCATGATATACAGGTATACTCATCACTATACGCATGCATCTACAAACTTAATTAGAAATTTTCAACATGAAATTTTATTTGTACATGATACTTTAAGTACTATTTTAATTACAACTAGAAGCACCTCATTTTGAGTTGTGTAGAATGAGATATTATTCATTTAATGAAGGTTTCTCAATTCTTCCAACCAAGCAAGGTTTCCGCATTGAATGAATTATTTGGGTCTCCTCCACTTCAAATAAATACTTATTTTAGTTGAGGGAGTTGATTAAAAATAACCATATAGGCCTACCCAAAAATAATATCACAATTTAGAAAAATTTACAAAAATATATGTCTAAAATACCAAAGTGATAAGCGACTGTTAAAAATCTAGAATTAAACAATTTTCACAATATTGCTCAAAATTCACCAAAAATCCAAAAATGATGCAATTCAATTCAACTTAAAAAATTAGTAAGGTTTAAATCATTTAAATACATATGAAAAGTTATGAAAATAATAACTCTATCAAGGATCTGAAAAAAAGTTTTAGACTAGCAACGACACATCTATAGCTTCATAGAACCAATAATTTACTTTCCAACTCTCCAAAGGAAATGACACTCTTATACCAACCATAAAAATCATCTAAAAGATGGATTCACAATAAAAATAGGGATATAATCCAAGAGTCTCCCAAATAAATCACAATCATAAGAACATTACAGAATACCATCAAATGATATTCAACTATCTATTAAAATATTATACCACCGAATGTAAGTAATAAACAAATCAATGTTTTTCCTTAATAAAGGATAAAAAAGATCAAACCCTGGGTCAAGAACTCAGAAGGTGGGTAACTTAGAACTGTATTCATGGAACACCGGTCCTGGTGTACCCAACAAAATCTGAACTGATCTCCAGTTAATGTAGAATCCCAACTAGTGTCGTATCTATCTTTATTACCTAAGAACCAATCTCTAGTTTCCCATATCAATTATATTACAAATCTAAATCAAAAAACATCACATGTTCAACAAAATCCATGGGTCCAAATAGGCACCAAAATCTAGTGTATAATATTTACCCAACCATAACCAACCATGAACAACATCTCATAAATGAGAAACTTCAAAAATGCTTAAGGAAATGTCAGAAAAAATTACCTCAAACCTCAAACTACCCTAAGATCACCCACAACCATATTACACTAAAGTCTTCCTCAACAAGAATGGATAGATATGATATCAACCACTATGTCATATAAATAAAATTCTCTTGAAATTATTAGGATTTACATAAATTTTTAGGAGTCCCTAGAGAATTAAAGTTTCCCTAAATTTTATCTAACTACTCCACTACCTCAATCGAATATTGAACACCGCAGTATGCCGATGGACATAGAGAAGAGTCATACCATACCTCTTGATTAAGAGTCTTGGTAGATTTAAATACTATAAAGAAAACAATATAACTTAGATAAACATTAATCCGAGGAACATCCCAAGAAATAGACTTCCTATAACTTATTATGACTTTTCTGGGAGCCATACTTGTAAATAAAAAAATCATAGAACTAAATTGATAAAATTTACAAAACTAAAGTCTTTATAAAATGAAATAAAATCTTAATTAAAAAAAACTAAAAATAATTAACTAAAAGCACCAATCAGTAAAACTACCACATGAAATAGGTTTTAAAAAATCATCCTCTAAACTAGTTCAAATTACTCATTTTTTATTTTAGATCCACTCTTAAATATCATTTTAAAATTCATCTTGAAAACCATTTTAAAAATCTCAAAATTTATTTAGTGAAATCTTACAAACCCTAAAACATGGAGTTATTTTCACTTCATTTTCAAATGCACCTCTTTAATTTTTTTTCAAAATTAACCTTTCCCCCTTCAGAACCGAATTTTCATTTTCAAATACACTTTTTGAAAATAAACTTTCAATAAAAAAATCACATTAAAATAGAACCAACCCATGAAAATATTCTATAAAATTTCCCTATAAATCATCCCAAATGACATAAATATGCAACCCAAAGTAATTTTGATCAAAGTGATCTCAATGAAAAAACCTTAAGGGGGCTAATGGTTGTGTGTGGTTTGGTCACACAGTTTGGTGGACCATGCACCAAGTGTGAATCTACCACTAGAAACTACTCATAAACATGTTCACGAGATACACATGGTTTACTTGGAAGTGTGAGATATTTTTCCCCCTAGTTCCATTTCCATTTCACCCCCTAAACATAGAAAACCTACAAACAGCCCACATACATCAATAAAACCCAATTCACCATCAATGAACATCAAAATATACAAAAAATAAATGAATAAAACTCAAAATTCAAGACTCATAGACTAATGAAATATTGTAACTCAAGGATCTTAATAGAAGAGAGATAGCTTGAATCTTCTAAAACCTACCTATAGAGTCTAAAAAATCCTAGATCTTATCTTTCTCAACTCCTAAACTACAAGGTTAACTTTGGAACCTAGGACCTCTTAATAACCTAGGCTTTGTTACAATTTTTTCAAGAACTAGATAAGCCAACTCATAACATAGGTGCCTGATCTAGTTTTTTACAACACCATAGGGTAATTCTCGATCCCCATGGGCTAGTGACAAGTTCCAGAGAACTAGATATTACTCAATGTGAATGATTTTGCCCAGAAAAATAAATTAATATAGCATCATAATTTTATAGAAATTATAACATGATACATCCATAAGTTGGACACCCATGAAAATAAAATAAAATAAATTGGTCGCAATAAACATTTATAAAATGAAATAAAGGAGAAAAAGAAGAATATATATAAAATGATACTAAAACTGAAAACTGAGTCCACTTGGTCAAACCAACTAAGGTGAAAAATAAAACTGACATACCAGATCAAGATCTCATTATTTATTAAGGTAAATATCCTTCTATATACCAGATTATATCTTAAGTAACCAAGAATTGAATTTGAATCTAAAAAGAAATATTGGGTCTACTAATACTGAAATGCACAAGTAGGGTGTAAGTGGGACAACTAGTATGATTTCTCTAATAAGAATGTGGTCATTCTTTTCAAAACATTACAAAAATTCTAATTTAAAATATATTATTTAAAATATGGGTTTTCATATGATATTTAGTAAAAAAACTCATAATTATTTATAAAACCCCTTTTAAAAACCAAGTGATGTTTCAGATCTAAAAAATTTAACTTTCTTTTTCGAAACCCTTTTCAAAAAGTAATTTCCAAATTTGTTTCCAAACCATTTTTTAGAAAATTATATAAAGTCTCAACCTACCCAAGGAAAACATAAAACACAAAAATATGAGAAATTTGTAATATATGTAATGAATAATTAAGAAAATATCATGATAAACAATAAAAAATGAATAATTTAGGAGCACAATAATGTAAATAGTAAATAAAGCAAGGTAAAATGTATATACTCATGGGATACTCCAAGAACACCAATGATATGATTCTATAAAAACTCAAGTGGAACCATATGTTGAACTTTTGATGCATTTATATGTCTATAAACAACCAACTTCTCTAAACTAGCCTTTCCAGTGGTACTCCCCTATGACCTATGATACCAAAACATATCTAGCCTATCTAATCGAGACTAGATAGAAATAATCTCACCTTCCTTACTAAGAAACTTAGGATTCACATGATAATATACATAAAATCTTGGGTAAGGATGTGTGTAATATTAAACACAAATTATAAATAAACTACAGGGCAACCCATGCTAATAATAAACCTCAACTCACCCTTTACATGCCTATCTTACTAAATCCCACACTTAAATCACACAAGCATCAAAAAAATTATCAATCATGTAATAAAATATTCTAAAAAGATACCATGGGTCTTAGGTTTAAGGTTGAAACACATTTAATGTTTTTTTCATATGATACTAACCAATCCTTAAATCAAAACTAGAGTTATAATTTTTAAAAACAACTTTTAAAACCATTATAAAACTATCCTTTTTAAAAAAACATATTTTCAAGGTGTCAAAGTAGCCTTTAAATTTAAAAATAATATTATAATTATTGAAAATCATTTGAAATCCAACTTCAAAACCAATTTTAACCATAAAATTCATTTTTAAAGTACCAAACAAGCCTATTGAGTATAATTTAAAATAATTCTTTGGAAATACATTTGGAAACCATTTTAAAATAAAATTCCATTTTGAGTCTATTTGAAACCAAAGGGTAAAACCACACTTTAAAACCATTGAACTCAAAAAATTATAAAACATCAAGAAAAAATTACATTAAATAAATATTCTAATTCTATAAATTCATAAAATCAATTAGAATCCATAGAAAAATCCAAAACACCCACAAAACACCAATATAAACAATAAAATATTTAAGAAACCTATTTTAAATACTCAATCCCTTGAGAAATAATTTCAAATATTTAAATAAATTCCCAATATACATGATTTTAAGGAAAAAGGAATTTAGAAGACCTAATCACAATGTGGATTATTTAGGAAAGTAATAAACATGGAAACACCTTCCTTGGTCAAGCATGGATGTATTTAGGTGAATATAATCCTTCCAATATATAAAGATAAGTCCAAAGGAATCCTCTATACACCCTAACATTAAGATACAAAACAAAATTAGAACCAAAACCCTACCTAGGGTTTGTCCAATAGCAAGACGTAGTGAGAGGGAGGAGAAAGAGAAAAAAGAAAGGAAAGGAAAGAGGATGGGGAGAAGAAGAAACCCTAACATGAATATATTTCATATGAAATCTGAAGGATAAGAGACATGAATCTAAGAAGAAAGAGGAGGATTATTCACATGAGGGGTTACTTTATAGCTGTATTGTGTAACTTTGATGAGATGGGGAGGGGAGACCCAATTTTGGGTTAAAATGGAAGAGGGTTATTTTTAGAATTTTAAAAATTTTAAGTCTTGGAAGAGTTTCATGGTTGGACAAACCATGCGTCAACTAGGAAACCTTCACCAGACACACTTATGACACTTCATGGTTGGGGAAACCATGTTACAACCTTTTAAAATGTCTTTGATAAGTTATATACCCCTACCACAAGTTTTTCACATGATTATAACTAACCATGATCCAAGAAAAGTTTTTTATGTTTTAAATAATTCCAAAAGAAAAGGACCCGGCACTTGAGAAAAAAATAAAAAAAATTAATAAATTAAATTATATGAAAATAAATGGTTGGGTTGTGACATTTTGACAACAATGCATTAAATGTTGGCATAATTTGTAAATGTCTAAAAATTATATAAATCCTACATTTAGGGGGACCAGATCTGTAGATAAAAAGAAATTTTATATAATAAGAATAATTCACAGAAGAAGTTAGAAGTGAATATATTTATCAAGAAAAATTTTTAATACTTAAAGAAATTATATGATTAATGAAATATAAGTTTCCAGAATTATGATGAATGCTGGTAAGCACCAGTTAATAAAAATTTATTTGTTGAAGAGAATATAAGACTATAAAGTTATATAAATAAGTTTGGTAGAGAGGTAGATAAGTCTTCTTTGGGATGTAGATAAAATAAGAAGATTATTGATCAAACTAATTCCAAGAAGTTATTAATAAAATAAAAAGGACATAACACTTACAAAGAAATTATGCCTCTATTATGGGAAAATGGTCACACTATAGATCACTAAAAATAATACATAGAGATTAAAATTAAAGTAATAAATCAAAATATGAAAAAGGAATTAATCGTGAAAAGAAATAAGAAGGTTAGATTAATTGTATACATCCCAGAATAGGATATGAAGGTGTTTTTTAAAAATGGAAACTCAAAAAATTCTAAGAAACCATGTGAAGACTCCAATAAATATGAGTATATCAAGAAAGGGTGCATTATTATTTGGTCAAATCAGATAGAGATGATTAGATAGACGGAGAAATCTCAAGAAAGTGTAGATTTTAAAAGTAATAAAGTCTTTCCATATGAAGAATAATGTGAATTTCAAGAGATTTTTTTTAAGAATTATGAACCAATAGTTCTCTTAGAGTTGTGTAGAATATGTGAATAGGCTAGACATCATATGACAGTTTGTATGAGCATTGAACTAGCTCGAGAAGAATTGTTCAAGGAGATAATAGAAATCAAACCTAAAGCACCACTGGCTAAATGCACCTTATCAGTAGATTCAAAATGGACAACCCCATGCTAGAAGAAATAAAATGAAAGTGAGAAACCCATGCTACCCAAAAAGATTCAAAATTAGGATATCAGTGATAAGAAAAGAATCATGAAGAGTTCACAAGTTTGTGGAGCAGAATTGAAGCGAGGTTCTGGGTTGAGATTCAAGCATCAACCCTGCTGAATCTATTAAAAACTATTTAATAAATTACCTTATTCAATTATATATATTTTTATGTGCTTAAATTAGGGAATTTAAGGTGAACACTAAATAAGTATAACTACATAAATGTTGTGACTACTTGACAGTAAAGTGAGTCATCCATCATGGAGTTCTTAATGATTCAAGGAGCATCAAATGATTCTTAAAGGAATATGATTGAAAAAACATGATGAAAATAATATGGAATTAATCCCTTGATGGGGGGGGGAATATATAAATAAGGTACCACCCAATATGTTCCATTTCAAGAAAACATAAAAACTAGAAAATCCTTAATGATTAGAATCTAAAGTACTCTAACTACATTTTATATCCTTGCATTGATTATGTAAAATATGCTTATAGGGGGGGGGGGTGATGATTAATGTGTAATAGAAGTTAAAGGGGGATATTTATGTCATGTAATTGAATTTTTTTAATTTATTTTGTGAAGATGAGTGTTGTTTATACTTGTATTGATGAATTTTATATCTATAATCCCTTAAATGAGAATGCTGAACATATTTATGGAAAACCTTGATGTCTTGGTTAAATATATCTTATTTTTTGCATTGAGTTCACCCATTTAGATTAGAGTTAAATAATTAATGTCTCAGTGCTAAATAAGTGCATGATTTCATTATTTTCTCAGTAATTTGGACCAAGTTTTACTTTAGAACAAAGGGGGGAGAAGAAGTTATTTTTCAAATCTTAGAAGATGTTTAACATTAACCTTAGCTTATGTTTATCTTGTATTTATTTTCAATAATGGGGAGAAGAAAAGGGAATACATATTAACATGAGTATTTAGAGGTATTCATAATAAACACAAAGGTGGATATTAAAGATCACATGTATGGATTTCATTTTTTATCAATAAGAAAAGTTTCCATGATTGTGAGAATATGTCAATATGTGTTTATCACTAGGTGTTGGACTATGTATAAAGATATGGTGAAAAAACTACCATTATAATAATATTGAGATTGAAAAATTAGTCAATAATGTGGAATGGATATTGTGAGATGTTACTAATTAGTATTAAGGATCCTTTAAATCAGATGATTTTTGAATTGGTATTAATGTTTAAAACATGCGATGATGGTAGTTGAAAAGATCACATTGTTTATAACATGAATAAAGTGGATTATTGCAGTGATATAGAAAATTAGAGGTGTGATGTAATTTTATTTTGAGTATTTTATATTATGGAATATATTATAAAGAAGAAATGGAGAATTATGAATAAGTGTTGAGAAGGGTAGAAGATTTTTGAGGAGGATTGGTTGGATAAGGAGATGGTATCCTTATTTTCCAAAGAATTTTATTGATAGTTTATTAAAAATCTAGGTACATCCCCAGCTGAATACCCAAGCAGCACAATATAGAGTATCGACTAAGCTCAAAGACATATAATAATGGGCTTGCTATGGAGGAGCATGGGTGAAGCAGAGTGTGAACACATAGAACATGGATGCAGTATAGCGCACATGGGTTGGTGTTTAGTAGGTGAATTGTGTTATCATCATCCATGTGGGGTGGAATAGATGACTATATGACACTACCGACTCCCTTCAAAATTTATTGAGTGTAAAAGGGGGCACTTCGACTTATTAATTAGCATGCCTCCCCAGTTACAAATTGATGTGGGACTAATTTAAAGGGAGCACATTGTTCATATACATAAAAAAATATAGACATAACATGTGTTGATACTTTAAATAAAATTACATTAAACATGTTCATCTCCAATCTTTGATGCTAGGGTTTTCTATATGAGATATTTTCATGTCATGTACTCCATGATCAATTTGGTCTTATATGGTGGGGATATCAAAATAATTTTTTTGAGGAACACCTTTCGTGCATTCTAGAGTTTTTATGTGAGAATTAGTTTGAAGATGAGGCTATTTCCAAGCATATGAAACAAGTCACAATAAGGTTTTCATGAATCTAAATGCATGAGATTATGATACATTCACACAATTTAACTTTCATGAATGAGTGTTTATTGTTAAATAAAAATGTTGCAAAGGATTCTATTTTCATTTATGAAATAATAAAACCATAATTCTAGGAATTATGAAGTCGATTAGTTTACAGAAACTCAACACCATGATTATTGACTTCATATAAGAATGAGAGTCTCTTCATGATTTTCAAATGAGATAAAGTGGTGGAATTTCCTATAAATAATGAGAAAAAGATGATTAGAAGGGTGAAATACTATGAGAGTCTTCTAAGAGATCTCTGTTTTATTAAAAGAAACCACTCACCTATTTTTATAAAGGTTAGAGTTCATGATATTGTTTTAGCTACATGAATCAGAAGCACAAGATCCCACATACATAGAATATCACAAAGAAGAAGAAGAATACATGAGTTTGTTTAGATTGTATAAAGTAGAAGTATAATAAATTGTGTATTGTTAGTTACATAAAGTATAATATAGGGAGCCTGTGAAATTATAATTACATGAAATAGTAAATATATTACATGAAGGTGAGACCAAAATCTTTAGTTTTCAAAGAGCAGTGAGTTATATAAAAAAAGGATACATGAAGAAGCCTAAGGTTTTATGATGGATATTTTGAGAATTCCATGAAACATGTCACACTTTAATGAATATATTAGTATAAAAAACATGCAATATTAATTGTATGTGGATAGTACTATGAGAAGTAAGTATAAGAAACACTTGAGTGAAATAATACTGAGTTACAACATTATAGTGTGAGAATTTATTTGTCCACAAAGAATAATCTTCTTGAATTAAGACTATAAAGAGAGATATATTTTAATGAATATAACTAAGTTTGGGAAGATTTCAAATCATAATAAGACTTATGTGCCTGAGAATTTGATTAACTGAGAAATAATATGTTCATTGAAGATCAGATGTAGCTGAGAAAGATTGAAATACTTGATCATGATCATTAGCTATCAATGTTCATTAAGAATTATATATGAGAAAAATAGTTTACCATTGAGATCATGGAGGAAGATATATGTCAAGTGGTGTAGAAAAAATAAATAGAGAATGGAGATCTTTCTTTTCTTGGATCAAACTCTTTGTAGTCAGTAGTGGGAAGTTGTATTCATTAGTGGGACTCTAAAATGATAACATAATGGGAATATATATTTTTATTAATGGGAATGTTATTGGGGTAACCAATTGTGCATATAATGGAGAATTCATGATTGGAGAATCTAACCAATCAAGAAAAGGAGTAGGATTTTAAGGATGAACCTTGTAAAAATTGTTTTGTCCTATGCCATTTACTTTTTTTTTTCAATATTTGGGTAAGGACAAGAGACCCACATTAAGCGGATCAAGATATTAAACAATCACATAAGTTAAATTAAAAATTAAATAATTCATAAAAATGGATCACTGATTCACCCCTTCTTAATAATCAAACCATATCTAGAAACTTGAATTTTAAAAGGGG
The DNA here is from genome assembly GCA_963277665.1 of Viscum album. NCBI lineage: Eukaryota > Viridiplantae > Streptophyta > Magnoliopsida > Santalales > Viscaceae > Viscum > Viscum album. The sequence continues at coordinate 783,845,639 of OY728147.1, forward strand.
TTATCATTTTAATGGTATCATACTTAATAAAATGACTTATTAAATGGTTATAAAACATGATAATCATTTGATAAAAACTTCTATTTTAGATATAAATAATATCATCATCATAAAACTTAACTTTTAGATCAATATTATAGAAAGTTGAATCTCAATTTGATAAACTTCTTAGATTAGTACAAAACTTAAGAATTGTTCTTAAGTAAGAGAGAAAATTCTATGTGTTAGAGTAATACCATCCTGAGTTACCAAATGTTTAAGTAGTTAAACATGTTAATATAGATTCTTAAGTAAAGGATATATGAATTTACTCAAGGTTTCAATGGTATTAGATGAAATATGACCAAAGGAAATTTATCCTTTTCTCATATAATCAATGTGATTGAGTGAGATAGGGGAAGATCATTTCCATGTAATTATAGTCTTTATATTTCCTAAGACCTATGGGTCATGTAATACTTAAGCCTATGGGCCTTGTAAGGGTTCCCCCTCATCCCTTGAAAGGGGGGTTACCAAAAATCAATAAAAAATAAGGTATTCGGGCCATTTGAGTAACACAATTGAGTGTGATAATGACCTAGTGAGACTAAAATATCCTTTAAGGAATATTCTAGTTATTGAATTTATTATGGAATAATAATTGAAAAATTTTCGATAATTTGAATGGGTTCAAGATTTTTTTTTACTATTTTATAAAAGTGTTGAGTATAGATGAACTAGGATATGTGATGTCCATATTCCAGTGCCGTTTTAATAGTGCACATGGGTAAAAGTTAAAACATAAATAGGAAAACACCAGTTGAAAAATCAAATAATATTTCTTCGAATAACTGGTAAATGTCGTTGAATCCTAAAAGTGGTATTTGGAGGAAGGGGTAACATGTATAATTTTTTATGGGGTTTTTTAAAATACCTGAAGGGATTTGAGAAGACCCATGAAATATCTATGTTGAGTATTAGTGTTATAGAAACTAATTCTTTGCTTTTCAAGGGTATGTGATACCAAGTGTATACATTGCAAATGTTTTAAGTATAAAAGAGTTAAAAATAAAGTAAAAAATTGATATAGCTTTTAGTTTTTATTCAAGTGATGAAGAAAATTGTTTCTACATAAAATATTTGAATGTAATAGAATATATATCAATATAATATAGATAACACTCCAAACAGATAGAATACCATATGTGATATGCATACAAGATTTTATTTGTTAAATATTCCCACTAAAGGAAATAAATGTTATTTCCTAATAAAAATGAGTTTGTGTATATTAACATGATATTATGAATAGAATATAGTATTTAAGAGGCTAATGGAAATATGTTTGGACTTAAAGAAGTTGAAATTATGAAAAATAAAATGTGATTCCAGTCAAAATTTAAAGTGAATATCAATTTATATCCTAAAATATTTATGATATGTTAGTAAAAGGTTACATAAAAATCTCAAGTAAAAATTTTGAGGGAAAGGGTTATAAGAATAATGATGATGGTAAAATTTAAAAAGTTATAAGTAAACAACATGAGATATTAACATCATAACATTGGATATTTTTATGTAATTAAGTATTTTTAATACTATGTTTAAAGATTTTAATATTAGGAATATGATTCCTAAGTCTCATCATTATTAAAACTATCTTACTTCATAGATATTTCCAATTAAAAAGTTTTGTGGGAAGTATTTTATGAGATAGTCATATAGAGATGTGGCATGATTTAAATAGATATGTAATGAGTTTAACAAAACCCTAAAAGTAAAAAAAACATAATATTAATCTAGTATTATATCATATATGATATGATTAGATAGATGATTGTGTATGGATTTTTTATAATTCCTAAAAGAGTTTAAGAATACGAAATATATCATGTTATACAAAAGGTGGTCCCTATATTATCATTATTTTAGGTTGATTGTATATACTCATGAAGAAAAATGTTAATTGAACACTCAAAGTGAAACTTTAATTTATACCTAATTGACATTTTCCATGGAGTATTATAGGATGTGATGAAGTTTTAATGTTATCATGGGTAGGATTTTATATAGAGATATAAAATATGCTCACGAGGTACAAAATGAGTTTTGTATGTTGGATGACTCATGAAGTATACCACATGAAGTGTGATACACTATATCTTTGGTGTACTTGGTGTGTATGTTTCATATTTGTATTTACCCAATACTCAAGGTTATCTAGATTCATAGCATGAGAACCTTCATACATTATAACTTTCTTATAAAATCCTCAAGGATTAGTTAATCAGGGGGGTTATTAGGTATATTGTTGATCATATAGTCGATTGGAGCTTAACCAATATGATATTTATCCTCTTGTATGAAGAGTATGAAATCTATACCCTTAGTTGAGATATACCTAGGAAGTGTACTTACATAACTAGACAAGACATATGATGTGATTATCTATCAAATGATGGGTATATGATGTGCTCATCCATAAGGGTTAATGACATGTGGTGTATTCATTGACTTGGTAAGTCTATACTCAGAGAATAAAGAATGTACGAGTAGAAATATGGGATTGATATACTCCTTGTATCATGGTTACTTGATGTAGGGATCTTATGATAATGCATTCTTGTATATGATACACATGGTGGATACAAGTATAGAGATACATGTGTTTGATGAATACCAAATTAGATCCATTTGTAACTTGAGTATCACTAATGTTTTTATAGAGGCCACTCTTTGCTTACATTTATGTATTTGAGAATTAATATTTTTTATAAATTCTAGAAAATCAAGTGGGTTTAAATTTTATGGTTTAATGAATGGGGATTGATTTCTATGAAACTCAGATATCTTCTCTAAAAGTGTTTATCCAAAAGGAGTTTGTATGGTTATTCACAAGGTATAACATATGATACGATACATGGTAATATTTAATGATATATTTCCAAAAGTGTTTTAGAATATATCCAAAAGGAGTTTTGGATATGGTTTCACAAGTTATTGTATATGATACAATATATGGTGAAATGGAACTAAGTCTACAAGACTTTAGTATAAGCAAGAGATTGATGGAGATATGCCCTGAATCCGTACATTCATATGACATGTTTATGTTAAATAATATGTGAAGATATAAATATGTCATAGTGTATAACATAATAAGAACTAAGGCATATTTTATGCCTTAGTTGGGGGTATTGTATGGTGTGATATAAAGATATCACACCATTTCCTTTAAGCTATGCTGTAGTGTACAACATAAAAATATCATAAAGGTTATGATATTGGCTAACTATATTGTACGATTAATATTAGCAGTGGAATATTAAACATTAAAATTTGAATCTTCCACATTAGTTATCATCAGTTTTGACATTCTATATAATGAAATTTTGGGGTAATTGAATCATCTAATTGGTTAGAAAGAGCATGTAACTACATACATTACTTGTACATTTTTTAACATATGAGTAAATGTTTCCAGACACAGGGAGTGTCATTGGGGTCTATATAGGTAGTACAAACCATTGAGATAGTATTGTTTTGATACTACCTATGCCTTTCCCAAATTCTCCCAAATCTATCTTCCTATTTTCTTTACTATGTGAGATACTATCATATCATAAAAATTGAAGAGGATCCCACATGAATGTTGAGTGATTTATTAAACCCATGGATACACTATGGTGGAGGGAGTATGATGGTTTTTCCTTAGTAATATTTACAAATCATGTGATTAAAGATGAAGGATTGAGCATCTATGGTGTAAGGTTTATAGTTTTATTCATTTTATATTTTCATGGTATCAGTTTCATGCATGTTTGATCTTAGGATTTGAATTTTCAAATTGGTTTTTCTATGTTGAGAAAGAGTTTTTAAATCCTTATAAACCTTATGCAACCATATATAAAACTCTTTTTGGATATCTTCCAAAGCTTATTCTAGAAAACCTATCATATATTTTCACCACATGTTAAAACATATTTAAAAACTTATAAAAATACATCAAAAATATATTTTTAGATTCCTTTAAAATATTTTTTATAGCTCTTAAAATCCTACACACACACTTTTAAATAAAACTTTTAAGGATTTATAAGGATAAAATAACACTTATTCAATAAAATAGAAGACATAAAAAAACTCAAATTCCAAAGATAACCTTGCCATGAAAACCAAAATCATGTATAAAATATAGATGGATATCTCAATGTTTGTAACAAATTGGCCTGGGTCGACCTAACACGTCACTCAATATAATTCAACATAAGGCCTCAAGCATGCATTCCCACACACCAAAGGCTACTGAATAGTGGTGAGGGTCTAAAAAGATATAGTGTAAAGAATATACCCTTGAATAAAAATGTAAAAATAATAGAAATAAACTAGAAACATTCTCAACATGAACATCAAAGTATGTAATAAATAACTAAAGCAACAACATGCTGTGATAAATGAAATGTGGTATACAGACTCATATGCATGCTATATCACAACAAATTTTCACCCACCAGGTCAACCATATATACTATATAAATAAAACGAAAAATAAATACATCAGACTCTAACACCAACTCTGATCTGTACCACATACCCAGTCTCCACAATCATTGAGATCCTCTAGCCCGAACATCAGATTCCAGATGAGTGGCCCTGCTCGATCAATCAACACTAGGACTCAACCTTATCCACCATGCATCCTATAATCAATATGAAATTAGGCATATGGGTATGTAATCTCACCAAAGTTACTATACATGGGGTGATAAATAAATCCCAATAGGCCACCCCCAATAGAGATCCTATTATCTGATGTCATATACAAGTGCATTTACACTTGATATGCCCAACCTAGTTGATTAAAAAAAATATTGGTATAAAATAATAAATTGTATAAAAATAAAGGGGGATGAAAAAAATGAAGCAGTGAACCTTGGAATCTATGGTGAAACCTGAGGTAAATATACCCCTGCTTTAGACCATACTGGAGGAATTATAACACATGGTTCACCCAACCACATAACATCAGGTGAGTTCTCCAGATCTACATCGAATCTCCATGCATAAAATAAAATAGGAATGAATGTTGAACCCTAGGATCTCATTATGAGAATACAAAACCACAACATGCACCTCTACCAGGATCTAGGAATCCAATAGAATGATCTGAACTAGAAACATAAACTCTATTAACATAGAGAGAACCTATCCAAAGCATGATAGTCCTACAAAACTAACCATCCCTATATAATATAAATTTAGGGAAGGGAATAAATCATAAACTAGGTCCATAAGAACATTTGGTTCCATGAACACCAAACCCCTAGCTAAGGTAAAACATCTACTGGCATAGGAGGAATACACCTCTATAGATTCTACATTAGCTCCGTAAACCCATCTAATAATTATTGACTGATAAATAGAGGATATCATCATATCAAACTCAAGGAAAACACCCAGTCCAATGATATCCCAAAGGTCTTCTCTCATATGCAATACCTAAGAAGAAACTGCTCCAAAACATCCATCCATAGGACATAAAAACATGGTTCGATAAACTCTCATTACCATCATCTAGAACACATCCATAATGGGCTCAAACCATCGATTTATGGGTTATAAGGTGGCACCCAAATTTTCTAATGATGAAACAACAACAACCCATCCACTAGGTCAAACAAAACACGGGGCTCCCTCGGTACTCTGGATCACATCCATCTCAAACCATGGGCCACACCCAATGCAAGGATCCTTAATTGGAAACTCGACACCCAACCCATCCATGACCATCAAATTGCCCACAAGTGTAACACTCAAGAATTTTATGAGAAATATTTTGTTTTTATGTTATATAAATCATCAAAGGAATATTTCACCACACACAACACTAGCTTGGCTTTCTTTACACGCAATCGCAACCTTCCTCGATAGCTTGCATCGTACACAATACCGAGTTTCACTAAACAACGATATGCTATTAAAATATTATTAAAACTAGCCGTTATGAATAGTAATACCCACTTTTTGAATTTTTTTAAATTTCATCTTTCAAAATGGACTTCATTTTTGGATTCAGAATATCGAAATTAGCCTTGGGTGAAATTTTGGTATTTTTCTGAAAACTTTCAATTTTGGATGAATAGTGAAAACACTGGGTTACTATTTAAAAACCAACTTTTTATTTAAATAATTATTTATTTTAGGTCAAAATTGATACATAATACCTATATAAGTTCAATGAAATTCATTTTAGTCATTTTATAATAATTTTAGATATATAAAAATTTTATTGAACTTTTCACCGTCTTTTACCCACCTCCTAGGAGAATTTCCAAATTCAAATAAAACCTAATTTTACCCCTTATGTGAGTGGAATTTCAAAAATCCGAGAGACACGGTTAATATCAAGGTCTAAAATGTGGTTCAATGAGATGAAAATAATTTTTGTTGAATAATAACTTTTTACTTTTTTTTACCACGGTTAAAAGTAAATAGGGTAGGTAATTAAGGATAAAAATGATATTATTATTACCCTAAAACATGTAATAATTCTATTGGATAAGTTTAATTCGACCAAAAACAACCTTAGGAAAAAAATATGACCATTTAGGCCCACATGGATTAGATTATGACATTTAATATTAATTTATTTAAAGAAGGGTTAAAATAGTTAAAATCAAAGTTTAATAAGTAAATCATTTTTAATATAGGGTTATACATAAGATAAATTCGACTATAAATATTAATTATAAATATAAAAATATTTCCTACATAATGGTATTTTATTTATAATTTTTTGACATTAAATAATTTAATTCATTTATGACACAATGATGATGCAGTAATTATCTTATTAATGAAATATTAACATAATTGATGTTATAAATACCCAAATAAATGTAATTTTAGACTTTTTATGAATTAAAATAATTTTCTATGTTAATATGACATGTTAGTATTGATTTAATTAACTTTTTTCGTACTAATAATTCTGTTATGATTTTCACAAAAATCAATTACCAAATAGTGTCAAAATTGACATAAAATAGTTTTTAAAATAAATATTATATTATTAATTGTCATTTTGTTCCTAAAAATCTAAGGTTCGGACAAATGACTTAGATAAGGTTATATATATTAATAATAAACAACTTGGGGTTCTTTTGTCTTGTTATAGTAAGTTTATTAACCTTATAGTGTAAGAAAACAAGAAGACACGGTAAAAGTTAAATTATCTAACTTAAAGTTAAATCTAAATGATAAGGTTAAAATAGAATTCTAAACTTGTCTAAATTCTATTGGATGAGAGGATTTTGACTCATCCCCACCTTATTTTCTAAATAAATCAATTTGGATCTATTAAAAACCGAATATGACTTTATAATAAAATAATATTTTTAGTTTTTCCAAAGGTGCCCCTCTCCTCCCTTATAAAAGGGCACCTCCTCCCTCTCTTCCTCACACCACTTTGAGCCTTCAAGATCGGCTAAACCCTACCAAATTATCTTATCCACTTTCCTAGAAACATTCTAGAGGTCCTGGTATTCTTCAAAGACCAATTTTAGTGCCCTAAGAGGAGGTCTCAAAGAGGCGCTTCAAAGAAGAGGTAATGTCCGTTACCGATTCTTTCAACTTTATTTATTCTTCCACTTATTCTTCTTTAGTTGTTTCATTATGAAGTAATAACATCAGTATCAATCATATAATGATATGTTATTATAAGTATTAAACAACCCTATTTCACCATCTATCCATCCTACGGAAAATAAAATCACCGCGCGTGCGTACGTACGAAATACCGTCTCCACGCCGTGGTGTAATCTATTTTACACCACCACCTTACTTGGATAGGTATAATGGTGTAAATAATAACTATATATGATTATTGTAAAGTGATATTGATTCTGAAATAGTATACATACACTCCAATACAATTCCATGATCATGAGAATGATATCATCGCTCGTGCCTACGTACAGAATACCGTCTCCATGATGTGATGCGACTCGTTCTACATGATTTTCATTGCATAATGATTACATAAATGAATTGAGTGAATAAATATGATATTTATTACACTAATACCATTCTGTAAATGAGGTATCTATAACCTAAAAAGAATAATAAGAATTTATTCGAAAAAACACGCATAAGAACAAAAGGCAATAAACACCCGAATAACAAGTAACAATGAAATATTACTAATAAGAAGCTAAGAATATGACCATATATGATATCATAAAAATAATTATGATTATGGAATAAGTCAATAAAATTATTTAAATCATTATGTAGGATGTTCGGACAATTACGAAGCAAATCGGACCTAAGGTGAGGGAAAATCTCGCAATCTCAATTTTTATCCGAGATTGTTTATATTTTTTAGAATTTACTGGGGAATATTTATCATCCAAATACATGTTTCTTAAATATGTAATATTATTTCTATCTTCCTAAAATTGTTAGTTTTTAGTAAAAGATATGAAAGGAATCTTTTGTCATTTTTCATACGAGGTACTTTTTGACTTTTCCGGCGAAAGTACGAGAAGAATGTTTTTTTAACTTATACGGCATGAATGGATTTTTAGAACATTATTTCCATGAAGCTTACTTTACAAGTTTTCAAGTTTATTTTTAATCAACTTCTTTTAGTTCAAAATTATATGACATGCTAAGAAAGGAAAATGTTTTTGAAGTAGAAAGGATATTTTCCTCAAGAATGGAGTTCAAGTGTTTTATCAAAATTATTTTCCATCTAAGATAATATAGGGTTCTGTTTCTATACCTATTTTTACATTGTTTTGATTATCTTATGATGGAATTATTTTTATGATGTCCTTTTATATTATATGGATTATGTTATTATGGCATGATGATTAAGAATCCCATTTTTATTACATGGTTTAAGCTATGATGTATGATTTATGATTTTGTGGCACACATAAGAATGGTATCATTATGAGATGGGTGGGACCTATATCTACCTCCAATGCATTGGGTAAAGATTTATATCTAATGAGATAGACATGGATGGAATGGCAGGTTAATCTGGTTCAGTGAAACATGACTGAAATGAGGAGTGAAATCGGTTCAGAAATGGACTTTGTCCGCTAAGATAGTCTTGGAAATGAGTCTTGACTACTAAGAAATGATTCTCTATGATTATGTGTGTATTCCACAAAGTTTCATGTTTTAAGTTATGATTATTGGGATTACTTTTCACTTCTATGATTTATCCCATGTTATGAAATTATGATCTCTTTTGCAGGTTAATATTTCCAAAATGTTATGTTCTTATGAATATTATGTGATTGATTTTTCTTTTGTTTACCCTTACTGAGCATTTGAGCTCACCCTTTTGTATGTTTTCTTTCCCCCAGGTTAGGAAGAAGGTTATTAAGTAGGATATTCCAAAAGGGACTCTAGATATGATGAAATAAATGGGAGACAATGTAGATGCTTTATGAACCAGTTGTTTATGTTTCACAGTTTCTAAATACACTATACCTATATGGTTCTTTCATGGTTTTGTTATATGTTGTAATAAGTGTACTTCAATTCTGAAGTAATAACAATGTATGTAAAGTTTGGGTCGTTATAACAAGGGCATCTATAAGTATCCATTAACAACACCCAACTGCTCATTGATCAGGAATCCAACCACATAGGAATTATCAATGGTTCTCAAGACCACCTCAAGAATAAGAAAACATATGAGGTAATCCTTTATCAAATAAAAACCACTTAAAATGAGGATCACATCCTCCAAAAACTTATGGTTTAATTCCCACCAAATGTATTCCCTCACACTTCTACTTGAGCACTGAACTTAATAAGTCTAATACAACCACACCACTCGAGTTTCATCTTAACCTGAAAAACTCTCAACGAACACACACATGACCCATTCAACCAAACTATAAACCATCTGTCTCTATGCAGAACCCACACACACATGTCTTCTTGAAATAATAATTTATCTGAAAAACCATGAAAACTACCACTCTCCTCCACAAGGTAGAGTGATTCCCCAAGAAATTATCGCATGCTCTCACAGAACCTAAAAGAATAATTGGGATTATTCCCACATGAGACATGATCCAAAAACCTATGATAAAGCACCAAAAACCTTTGAACATATTCCTCACATAGGCTAGTTCCAATTGGATGTATCACCTTCAATGATCCTCTTCTCCAACGGCCCGAAGTCCTTAAATGTTTTTTATTATAAATAAAACCCCTTTTAAGGGAAGTAGGGGGAACCCAGACATCATACACTTAAGAAAAATCACAACCTGAAGGTGGGAAAATAAACCCGTTCTGAAAACTTAGATCAGCCCCTACCTAGTGTATGAATCGTGATGAATCTATCCACTATTACAAGCATGTTTAGCAAGAAAGTGTACCGTGTCAAAGCACAAGCCTGATCCAATGGTTGTCTCCATACCCTCTCAAACATCCAAATCCGAACAACTATGCATAGGTGAGCCGAAAAATTTAAACCTCCTATGGGAACTGTTACTAGTGATCAAGTCCAAAAACTTCATTAAAACTTCAAAAAACATCACCACCGTAGATCACCTCACCAACGCTATAATAAGTCCTGACACACCATTTCCACAAACCACTCTCGACATCGCAGTAGCAAGCAACCAAAGGGAAGGTGCTCTATGTTGCAGGATGCTAGGACAGCACCATCCAGGGATGGAAGGCCCAAAAACTACGCCAAAGAAGCACCGTCGGGGAGGGGAACAAATATAACCAGACCAGTAGCGCTGCTTTGGGTAGAAACTGATAAAATAATAGAAAAAGAAGAACCATCACCAGATTCCAAATGGGATGAACTCACTACAAGAGGTAGGAGAGGAACCCGCATAACCATGAGCATGGATTTTACATCACCAAAGAAACCACAAACCACTCACAACATTCTAAAATCCAAATCCTCATGAAGCCACAAAGAAACCATCAGACTGCAAAATAAAACCACCACCGAGAAATCAAAAAATAGAGACCCCCCCTCGAGCCACTCTGGAACTTACAACAAACCCAACTGAAAACATCAAAACTTCCATAGAGCCACGCCAACCCTACTGCACCAAGATCCAGGTCCGAAACAAAATATGAAGCACCAATCCACACAACGGACAAAGAACTAGGGCTGACGATGAGCCACACCACACTCCTGGGGGACACACCTCTGAAGACCAAAGTACGCCGATCCACCAAAGCCTGGAAGCCAAGGACCAAGGATTTCTGATCCCCCAAAGCACTAAGGATGTCAATATTCAGGGCCGAAGATGCACCACATCGAGCTCCTGAGGAAGACTCCGTCAAGGACCAAAGCATGTCGGAGGAGGGAAGAAGGAGATGCGTGACAAAACCCTAGTCACCTCGAGAAAAAGGTAACCCGCCGCTCAGAGGCATTCAACTTCTTTAATGATCCTCTTTAAAACTAAGCCATCTCTCTTATTCCAAGATCAACCGCATGAACACCCTCCACCCGAGAAATATCCAAAATCAATGAGTTTATAACCACACTCCAACTACACCACTATAAGTGAAACTAGAACAAAAAACGGCCAGGAATCAAATCTAAACTCTCAAGCCTAAGGTATTTTCATGACTAACTATGAAATATTATATTACAAAATGATCCCATGGTGATAGAAGACCTCAAAATGCCCCACCAATTGAATTGTCATCCATTCCCATTAAATCCATTGAAATATATCAAGCCCATGGGCCCCCAACATAAGAACTAGTAGATAACATGTGTAAAGAATAGTTAGGGTTGAAAATAAATCCTCAAAAAATTTAAACATATAACTTCAGGAAAAATACCTCCTTAGGTAAACTTAAGACTGATCCAAACACCTCTAAGGCATTATTTTCCTCATCGAGTAACCACTAAGGCATCCAAATCCCTAAATGGCACATTGGGGTATCCATGCATCCCTCAATGAAGGGAATACATATCCCCCATTGAAAAACATATCATCATTGAATCCACATGGAATGTCATTAGAAGAAAAGTAAATTTCATTAAATTGGGCATAATTCCACAAAGGATCTATATGTGGAAACACCATACAGCTCATTACAAACACTTTAAACAACTAAACATCCATTTTTAGTGAAAATTCCACAGATAGGAATATTTCACGTGAATAATATGTGCCTAGAATGATGCATGAGCACCAGCCTCTTGCCCATGGGCTAAATAAAAAAAAACAAAATAATAATAAATCCACAACCCAATTTAATCACATTAGGTTCAATCATACAACCATAAAAATGGAAACCATGAATAGTATTCCCATGCTTTAGAAACTTGGACTTCCTATCGATAAATGTGTTCATGAAACACAGATACGATATCCATAACAAGTTATGACACATTTCTAAACCCCATGTCTATAATACCCCAAATAGTAAGATAAAATAAAAAGAATTATCTAATACCATTTTATAATGAACCAGACCAGGTCGACCTGACATGTCACTTGATCTGATTTTTTACAAGGACTCAAGCACACCTCCCTATACACCAAATGCTTCCGACTAGTGGTGAGGGTCTAAAAAGATATACTTGGGAGACTATACCCTTTAATCAAAGTTAAAAAACAATGGAAATAAAAAAAACACATCCATAACATAAACACTAAAGTATGTAATAAATAAATGAATCACTATCATGCTATAATAAATGAAATGTGGCATAAAGACTCATAAGCTTATTATATCACAACTGGTCACCCACTGGTCCGATCACATATATAAAAGTAAATAAAACTGAAAATAAATATATCATTATCCATTTTTAACCTAGTTCCATACCCAACTGGAAGTGTAGTGGCACTGCTTGGGTCGAAATATGGGGTTCACAATGAGGATGTTATGATCCAAGGGGGGGGGATGTAACACTCTAGAAAGTTAAAGGGATAAAAGACTAAATGTTATTACCCATGTCAACAATGCTCACATTTATTTTCAGGAGACTAATTGATTAAAAATACTCCACAATTAAGTGAGATTTACTTAGATTAGTGTCAGAAAGTGTGACCTTATGGGAAGTTTCTTAGGCCATGTGTGTGTGAGGAAAAAGAACTATAAAAGAACATGTGTTGACTTATGGGGAAGATAATTTATCCAATGGAACATTTAGGTATGTAGGTGGGCCCCAAGGGGGGAAACATTATTGGGGGTAAACTAGTATTTATTTGTGGTCCAAGACCTGGATACTATATTAAAAAAGTGGGGTGCCTCTATTATTAGTGGGGCCTAGTTGTTATAATGTACCTTACACCATAGATGGATTCTACCCTTGTCTTAATTCATATGTTTGATAAAAATCACTGAGAGGAAGCCAATGTACTCCCTCATCTATGGTGTATCCACGTATCAACTGAATAACCCGATGCTTGGGTGGGATACCTCTCATAACCAAAATATTCTAATATCACTTGAAATCTAAGGAAGTAGAGAAAGAAATATTCACTCAGGAGAATCCACATAATGCATTAAACTACCCTCATGGCCTTCGATCTATTTATATAGGCCTCAAGGAAACTCCATGATTCACCATGCATTTACTCATTTTTTATGAAATGTATGAATAAATGAAAATTCTCACAGCCCTTATAACCCTTCAACTGATTGATTCTCCCATATGATTCATCAAATGAAACATTGATAATAATGATAGTCAGTGTAAGTGAGATTCGAATGTTCACCATTTAACATTCAAATTACTTGCTAATCATAGTGTGTTATGTGTATCATATATTATGATTCACTAAAACTTATGATATAGCCTATCATTTTGTATAATAATATTGGAAAACAACTATATATATATATATATTGGATTTAGGGAACATCTTAATCAATCTCACACTTTCACTAAAGCCTCATAGAATTTGTGTAATTTTACATTATATCATATTATATAAAATAGTTTTTGAAACAATATATAAAAATATTTTTGATATATTATAAAAATATTTTGTAAATCTATCATCAAATTCACTATGAATCACATCATATGAAATACTTTGTAAATACTCATCCAAAAATCCTTTTGGATAAACTATAAAACACTTTTAGAAAATATATCTAAGTTTCATCAAACTCCATCCCATTTCATTCAACCACAAAGTGAGACCTCACAAGACTTTATAGAATTGAAAAAAAAATTTTAATTCCCAAATTCATAAATTTTAGAAAAGCATGGTTTCTAGAAAAGCATTAGTGTTACTCAAGATATAAAGGGATCTGATATAATCTCTATAAAACAAATGTATCTCTATACTTGTTTCCACCAACTATATTATATACACACATGGATTTTCATATGATACGTTTTTCTAAGACATCAAATAAACATGGTACACAGAGTATGTCAATCCTATATAGCCTACTTATTCATTCTTGATTCTCCAAGAATAGACTAACCAGGTCAATGAATACATAACATGCCATTCACCCATATGGATGAGCACATCAAATTCCACTCATCCAATAGAAGATAACATCACATGCCTTATCTATGTACATGAGTTCACTTCTTCAATATATCTCAATCTAGGTATCATAATGTCATAATCATCACATGATAGGACAAATCCCATCTTAGTTAATCCTCAACCGATGATATGATTAACAAAATACATAACCACCCCTGAATAGATAAGACTCAAGTATTATATAAGAAAGGTATCAAAGTTTAAAGGTTCTCATGCTAGGTATATTTCCAACCTAAGTTATAGATGAATATGAAACATGCACCCCTAGAATACAAAATATATAGTGTATTAAACTCTATATGGTATACTTAGGGGTTATCAAGTGTACAAAAATCCTTTTTTGATTCATGAGAATATTCTATATCTATATACAAAATCTTACTCATGATAACCTTAAAATTTAATCACAAATTATAATACTACATGATAAAAATTAGTTATAGATAGATCAAATTCATACTTTAAGAGGTTAATTATCATTCCAAATCACATAATATATACAAAAAATTTGAAATAATGATAAATTAGAGCATTCCTTTTAAATAACATAATTCATTTTATATTCTTAAACTATTTTAACTACACTAAAAAAATTGAACATTAGCTACCATATAATCATATCCCATACGATAGACCACCAAATCAGCATTATATTTGATTCACTTTTAGGGTTTTGTTAAACTCATTATATCTCTATTTTATTCTTGGAATATCTCTATGTGACCATTTTATAAAACTATCCCACTAAACTCTTTAGTGAGTAGCATCTATATTGTAATCCAGTTTGAATAATGGTGATACATAGGAATTATATTATTAATGTTCAACTCATTAAATACGTATAAAAAATTCTTTAATTTAAAAACTATAATGTTATGATGTTAATAACTTATGTTATCTACTAAATAACTCTTTCTAAGTTCATCATCATCATCATTATTTGAAAAATTTCCATAAATTTTTTTCCTTGAGATCATTCTGGTAAACAATATATAACACTTTATATCTTTCTTTTCCAATATATCTGAAACTCCTTCTAGGATATAAAGTGATATTCACATAGTTATGATAACTAAATATAATTCTTTTCATTTCTATTTAGCGACATTCCCTAAACTCTAGGATATTTAAGTGACATTCACTTTGATTTAACTAGTTTAATATTTACTTTTTATAGTTTAAACTTCTCTAAGTCTAAATATACTCCCATTAACCTATTAGACACAATATTATCTCTAAAATATCATGCTAAGATTCACAAACTATTTTGTGTTGGGAAATAACACTATTAAATTTAGTGGGAATATTTAACAAATAAACTATTGTATCCATATCTTATATAGATTTATTTGTGTTTAGTGAATTATTTCAAAAATAATATTTTGATCTTTAAAATACGCCACTTATGGGTAGTGGAATAAAAATTACTCATATTTTAAAAAATATATAGGATAAAGTCTTTATACCTAATGAAATTTATTTTATCCTTACCACATTTTCAATCAATTTAATGATTCTAATTAATCATTAACCATGTTTGTTAAATCTATCATCTCATATTATTCTTAGAAACTCTTTGATAATAAAAAAACTTCTCTTATAACATAATAGAAATGAGATAACTATACACATACTTTATTTAGATCCATATAATCTTGATATATATACCTTTTTATTCAAATTCATGATTAAGAAACCATTTTCTTCATCATTGACATGTTAACTATAATCTTCATTAATTCTTACCTCGATTTCAAACTCTTATATATTTACAACATTTTTTAAATATACATTTGGTATCATATAAACTTCAAAATAAAAGAATCAATTTATATAACATCAATAATTGACATAGAATTTCCATACGGTTTATCAAACCCCTTTAGTAATTTCATACAATTCCATCTTATATAGAAATATTTCCCTTTTCTAACAAATCAGGATGGGACACCAACCATAATGGTGCCCAAACCAACCCGCTACATACCCAAGGGGAATCCCCAATACCTTTGGGATGATGAAAAGAGTCAAGGGTATCAAACAAAATAATTTGGGATGGCTTCACCCTCATAAAAACAAGATCAAAAAATATAGAAGAAAATTGGAAATGATAGGCTAAACATCCAAACATGGTACACATATCAAAAATAAAATAAATATTTTATGAAATATTTCCATTAATGAAACCATATATATGAAAAGATATGAAAAAACCGTATACTAAAACTAAGAGAAAAAGAAAAAATGCCAAAGCAGATGCAATACAACCCAAGCCAACTGGTTACATGATATAGAGGGACTAAACACCATCTCCGCGTGACTCTAAAATCACCACCAAAAACCCAAAATCATCCGCTTTCTAAAGAAGAGGCCACCAAATAAAACTTGAAGTCCATGAAATGAAGAATCCATCATAAGATATGAATACTACATACCTACTAACATGAGTATATAGGGTGTGAGCTGGAGCCAGTAAGATACCACCATGAGTTTTTTTCATCCCTTTTATAAAAGAAACCAAAACCACTAGTTTGAAAGTAATGTTGACAAATAGGTTTTCATTTTACTTTATATGATATAAGTTTAAACAAAACATAGATCATACACTTTCTCAAATCACTCCATTTGAAAAATGTTCTATAAAAATATTTTACCAAAATCATGCCAATTTAAAGCCAATCATTTCTCTTTAAAATACCACACTTTTTAAAATAAACCCCCTGACATGGTTTAAAACATTTCAAAATCATTCCAACTAAGAACATAACTTTTAAAAACATTTCCCCCTTTTTACTTTAAAATATTTTACACACCCAACTCAAATGTAATCAAGGAAACAAGAGAAATCTATAACAAAAAACAACCATAGAAGGTCATAAATAATTCCAATAAATGGATGGAACCAAACTAGTCAACATTAAGAACAAATCACAAAAGGATAAATACATCAAGTAATTATATCCAAAAAAATAATCAAATCACATGATAATAAATAATGAAAGGCATAACATATCATACTTTGTATGAGACATCACCATAGGGACTAATGAGATAGTACAAGACATTCAAAGTTTGACCTACTTTTGGTAGGTTAATGATCACACATACCATTAACTAAATCACTTTCACCTTGTATCATTGGTGACACCACACTAGCTAGGTATTATGTACAACTAGGGGTGACTAGTTAGTGTGTAAATATAAACTATCCTAGAAATTTACCATAACTTCTCACATAGTATCATGGGGTTACAAATTAAACAACTAAGGGAGGTGATCCACTTTTCAAGAAAATTTCATCACATATCAATAACAAATACCAAGGATAACAACACAATCAGATTCTTTTTACCTACAAAATTACCCTTTGAAAGAGCCCCAACCCATAAGCACCTCATGAATCACATCACAAGAATTCATCACATGGATAACATAAACATCATCAACAAATAATAGAGATCAATAAGATCACAATAAAAAATAAATCAACATTACTTTACAAAGTGCCAACCGACCTTCAATTATCACATAAAATATGTATAATTTTTTAAATACGTTTACAAATTTTTTGGAATCAAAAAAAAATCCAAAGGAAATCATAACCAAAACCAATACAAAACCAACACAACCCAAATAAATCACCATTTCATTTCATAAAACGAAACCACCCTTTGAAACATGAAAACCATTTAAACTCAAAATACAAACCCATTTTGAAAACCACCTTCGGTTTAAATCCCAATGAACAAGTGCTTTTCTTATAGAAAACCATCCTTGTAATTTTATTAAACATTTAGAATTCATAAAACACCAATTTTCATCAAAGCACCATTTAACAAAAAAATTCCATCATTATTCAAAATGAAAACTAAGTAAAGTTAATGAAAACTTTGATAAAACAAACCTTGATAACCCACACTATGATTATATAGATTAAAAATAAATTTAGTAATACAAGCATCCATGTAACTCTTAAATAAAAGAAAATGAAATGGAAACACCTACCTCATGTTGTGGAATCATATCATCTTCAAAGAAAACCATCGGTTTGGGTATTAAACGAGGGTTCAAAACCCTTGAAAGAAAAAAAAATCAATTTTAGAACAACCCTAGGTATGTAAATTTGAAAATAATGTCCACTAGGGTTATATGATAAGATAAAAATGGGAGAAAACCAAAGAGGAAATAGAATTTAACCCTAAAATTTCAATGTGGGTGAAGAATCACCAATTAACCACTTCTAAATCCAATTGAAGGAGATTTGGATAGAAAGCGAACCCCGTGGAAGGTGACTAAGTTGGGGGAGAATGAATGAGGAATCCAAGGGAGGAAACCCTAATTAAAAATAATCCAAAAATTCAGAAATACCTATCTTTTAGTGGGTTGCACATTTTACCGATATGGTTTACCAAACCCTATGGTAACCATGAAGATCACCTCTATTAAAAGATTCATGGGCTGTACACTTAGTATTAATGGCTTTTAACCATGCACCTTAATCGTGTGAACTAATTTTTTTTTCCAAATTTTCATATTTTCAACCCAAAATAACTTTAACTAGAGGTGTAATGCCATATATCAAATACCCACACATAAATGTGACATTGGGGTGTCAAAAACTCCCAACCATACTATTTTATCTCCCCATAAAGTCTTAAGTAACTTAGGACAAGTGGAAATTCCAATACTACCTTCCCTATAATGAGGTCTCGATTACTAAGAAAATTATCAAACCTCAAAATCAAGGACAAGAGGCATGAACAAACCATTCCTTGGGATGACCACTACTGAACGATTTAGAATCCACCAACCAAAAAATCCCTAGTAATCCTAAGAAGAAGACTCCTTATTGAATGAAAGTGAAGACACAATAAAAGATGACATTGGGATAATAAATCCTATAATCTTATTTGAAATTGGGATCATCAAGATATCCACCACTTATCTTAAGAGCATCATGAATTCCAAAATAGAACATAAAAAAAACATAAAGACCACCTCTGAAATATTTGATATTACTATAGCCAAATGGAAGGATATCCCAACTAAAGGCATTATAAATGATCACTCCCTTAGAATGGAAAAAATGGATGGAGACCTGGAACAAGTCTCCCCACCATTTATAATTTCTCTATAATGGCGTGACATTAGATAGGCATACCCAAAAAAAGGATCATCACCAATGATACATTATTCCTCTAACCAAAACAACCAGCTCAAGAACCATAAAAGATCACATCCTTAAGAACAACCAAAAAGGTAACTAGACTTGATCACCAAGAAAAGGAACTCCTTGAATCAAAAGGACACCCCAACATGAAAATGCATAAACATGGAATGCAATGGTTCTTAACTCAGGTCATGAAACTATGCAGATGGTAACTTGAGGCTAAACTCATGGAATACCCACTCATATAGATCTTGAAGAAAATACTAACTTGGTATCTCTCACAGTCTAACTAGAAACCAACATCTTATCCCTGCTACCATAGTCCACACCTAAGGCATATACATGTAATATATCAAAAAACCCTCAACAAATGGTCCAAACCATTTAAATAATGCAAAACACATCAATGATTAATGAGGCATGAACATCTAAAAATATATGAAAATAGGGTCAAAATACCTTTTATCTATTTTTCACCTGAATGGCCCAAAGGTTTTCTTTTTATTGATTTTTTATAATCCCCCTTTTAAGGGGAGGGGGAATACTTACAAGGTCTGTAGGCTTAGATATTACATGAACCGTAGGTCTTAAAGGAAATATCTATACTATAACTTTGTGGAACTACTCCTCCCCATCCTCTAAATCGTGATGTCAGATCTCCACATTTACATGACTGTTCAACTAGGCTTCTTGTGCATGCATAGGATAGTCCCTATGGTAATGCCATACCCTATATTTATTCCAAATTTGTTAGTTTCTTCTCTAGTTAATGCACCTGATCTGAATCCTCATCTGGATTCTACTCCTTGTAGAGTTTTCCTGGTCCATTAAGAACAACCTTAGGTGGTCCGAATTCCTTGAGGTGGACTGAAAGCCTTACTGACGCAAAGGAAGAAACAAAATAGAACACTGACCAGATTCATGTTAGGTATTATAATTTTTCTTTTAGTGCAAAACTAGCTTAAAAAACCACTGAAATTTACCAGGATAGCCACACATATTTATTAATAGTTGACATACATTAGCATCTAGCATTTACAGACTTCCTGCACCGAAAACATGCTAAAATATTCTACTTCATTGAAATCTAAATAATAGGTTGTGAAGATAAATTCCCATAAACATCATCTTCCCACCTCCCCTTCTCATTTTCTAGACCATTTTTACTAGCTCCAAAAATAATAAAATAATTTCCCATCACAGGTTACCCTATAAAAATCACCTCAACAAAAAATGGACTTGTAAAATGCTTTGATAAAAGCAGTCAGGACTAACTAAAACATAGACAAAAATAGTTCTAAATGAATTCCCCTAGAAAATAACCATTCCATATTCGGGTCATCATTATCCAACTCTGGAGAAAAATTCACCCATCTAGTGAAATGTTAAACATAGTCTTTCACTAACTAATCACCTTAGAGGATACCCAAAAACTTCATATCCATATTAGATCTCAACTATTCAGGATAAAACCACTAAATCAAGGTGGCCTTGAAATATCCCCAAGATAGAGCCTCAAATGGTTTGTCATGAATTGAGAGATTCCACCACTCCAAACCCAATCCTTCGAACAAAGGAATGGTGCACCTAACCCTAGAGGCTTTAGGAGTGTGTAGAAAGTTGAAAATCTATTCAACTTTGGCTATATACTATATAACCTAATGGGATCCTCAATAACTATAAAATATTAGAGGATACATGATAAAAAACTCTCATGCATGATCCATGAGTTGGGAAGAACATGACTCTACCCCTATATCACAAGTCTGTGTAGGGTTAGAGATTGGAAGGAAAACTACTGGATCACTAGGAAAACTACCTGAGGAATTCAATTTTTTACTTGATGATTATTTCCTAGGGGTCTAATTCTAAAAAATCCCAGAAAAAACACTCAATAAAACAACTTTAAAATTTAACACAAATATAATATAACCACAAAACAAACCAATAAATATTAAAAACCACATAAAAATTTCCACATAAGGGAAACAAAATCTTAATTCAAACCAACCAAGGTCACAAAAACCATTTTTTCATAAATTTTCCCAAAATATTTGGAAACATTTCATACCACACACCCAAATAATTTTTAAACTTACAAAACCCCCAAATCACTCCATTTTATCAAATTACTTATAATAAGGTTAAAAACTTTTCATAAGAACACCCACTCACCCAAAACATGGGTTTTCAAAAAATCCCAACTACTAAATCACAAAACATTGATTTACAACTTGATTAGGAAAAATTTTCAATCCAAGAAGTTCCAATATAATACCCATAACAAATATTATAAATCAAAAAAGAATATAGAAACATTAAATGAATGAAAAAAATAAAAATTCCAAAATTTCTCCATTGCACATAGTTTGGAATCATAGTTTTTCAAACCATGCACTAACTGTATGAGTGCCACCATACGTTATTTATAATGGTCTACAAAACCTATGAAAAATTTCATAGACCATGAACCTTAACCATGAATCCTCTGATTTCCATCCAATTTCACTCCAAAAAAATCAATTTACAAATAGATCTCCCAAAATCTCCCTACAACTTAGAGTAATAGAAAACCAGATCAAAATTTCTCAAAAATAACCAACTAAAAAACTCAAACTCAAAATAAAACACCATAAAACCCATGTAAACTTGATATCCAAAACAAGGAAGAGATAAAAAAGTTCTTCCTTGGACCCACCACTTGATTACCGATGGGTTTAGATCATTTCTACCACTGAAATCCAAATAACAAGTTTCCATGGGTAAAACATGCCATCAGTACTCATATATCATGAACTTCCTCAAAGCACACCATTTGTAAAAAATGCCATAAAATATGTTTCCAAAACCATTCTAGTTCAAAATCTAATTATTTATCTTTAAAACACCACAATTTTGAAAAAAAACCCTAAATGGTTTAAAAACTTTCAAAAGAATTGCAACTTATAACATCACATTGAAAACCTTTTCCCATTTTTCCTTTAAAATATTTCACACACACAGATTAAAGGTAAACAAGGAAACAAGGGAAATCTATAAAAAAATATAACCATAGAAAGTTACAAATAATACCAATAAATAGATGGAACCAAACTAGTTAACATTAAGACCAAATCCCAAAATGATCAATACATCAAGAAATTATATCTAATAAATAATAAACTCACATGAAAATAAATAATGAAAGTCATAACATATCATAAATAGCATGAGGAAACACCAAAAGGAATAATAGGATATTAAAAGATACACAAAGGTGGACCTACTACTGGTAGGTTAACAATCACACATACCATCTATCGAATCATTATTACCTAGTCTCATAAATGACACCCCACTATCTAGGTATTACACACAACTAAGGATGACTCTCTAGTGTGTAAATATCACCCCATAACTTCCCACTTAGTATCCTAGGGTTCCTTATAGAAAACTAAGGGAGGTGAGCCACTTTTCAAGAAAATTTCATCACATGACAATACAAAATCCCAATGCTAACACCAAAATCACATAATTACCACCTCCAAAATTCCCCTTTGAAAGAGACCCAACCCATAAAAATTTCATTAATCACATCATAAACATTCATCACATGGATAACATAAATTTCATTAACAAAAAATGGGGCTCAACAAGGTTAAAATAAACAATCAATCGATATTACTTTAAAAAGTGAGAACTGGGCCTTCACATATCACATATAATAAATATACATTTAGAAATCCCTTTATTTGGAAACAAAAAAAATTACAAAGTAAATCATAACCAACACTAATACACAACCAACACAACCCAAAGGTATCATTATTTCATTTCATAAAACACCACCACCATTTGAAACATAGAAACCATTTAAACCCAGAAGTTAAACCCACTTTTAAAATAAACTTTTGATTAAAACCAAATGAAAAAGTACTTTTCTTATATAAAATCATATTTGTAATTTTATCAAGCATGTATAATTCATAAAACCACCATTTTCATCAAATAACTATTTAACCACAAATCCCCTTTATCATTCCAAATGAAAACCAAGTGAAGTTAATGAAAAATTTGATAAACCAAACATAGATAATCCAAATTATGATTATCATGATTAAAAATGAATTTTGAAATACAATCATCCATGTAACTCTTAAATAAAAGAAAATGAAATGGAAACACCTACCTCATGTGGTGGAATCATACCATCTTCAAGGAAAACCACCAGTGTAGGTCTCAAAGGAGGTCTTATAACCCCTAGAAAGAAACACATAAATTTTAGAACATCCCTAGGTTTGTAAATAATCTAATCATAGCAACTAGGGTTAGAGTAGAATAGAAAAATTGGAGAAAACCAAAGAGGAAGGATAAGGGAACCCTAACCTTTTAATCTGGGTGAAGAATCACCAAGAAAGAACTTCTCAATACACTTGGAGGATCTTAGGGGAGAGAACCCCATGGAAGTCACCTAAGTCAAGGGAGAAAAAATAGTGAATATAAGGGAGTAAGCCCAAATTAAAAAGAATCTAAAAGGATAAAAATACCCCTTTTGAGTGGGTTACATGGTTTACCCACACAATTTACCAAACTATGTGGAAACCATGTAGACCGCCTTTGTTAAGAGCTACAAGACCTGTACACTTATGCTGAATGGTTTTTAACTGTGAACCTTAACTATGAAACCTAGAAAAATCCCCCAAAGTTTCATATTTTAATCCCAAAACACCTTTTAACTTGAGTGGATAAGCGATCCATCAAACACCCACACATGAAAGTGATATTAGGGGGGGTCACAACTTCCTTCCTCAAACTACCTATAGGTTTTAATGACCAAGGATAACTATTTTAAAAATAAAATATTATCTTTCTTCCTTAAACCTTTACCATTTTATAAATTCAATAAAATACAAAAACCTAAAAATTATATGCCTATTATATCTATCCTCAATACTTTGAGAAAATAGGGTAAACTTATATTAAACTCATTCACATTGTTGAAACATTTCCAATAATGATTTCCAAATGAATTCCATATTTATAAAAGCCTTAGAGGATAACTTCAATCTCTTAATGTCATTACCAAACTCAATCACATTGAGTATATTACTAGAAACTAAATTTACTTTAGCTATATTTCATTTAATGCCTTTGAAAACTTAATTGGATATATCTATGCTCCTTATAAGAATCCAGATTCACTTTCTAAAAAACTTCAACATTTGTTTATCCAGGAAGGTATTGCTCTAACACATATAATATTTACTTTTACTTAAGAATGATTCTTACGTTTTGATCTCAAAGTCAAGTTGGATGACGATGAAGACATTTATATCTATAATAAAAACTTTTTAAAATATCAGTATCATTTTTTAAATTCATTTAATAAGAAGTTTTATTAAATATTATCCCACTAAATTGATTCTCCCTTTTAAAATCATCATATCCATTAGTTATCCAAGATTAATATTTTAATGAAAAATGACCCTTCTTTAGTGTTAATCTCATCACTTTAGCTATTTAGGTAGTAAATTATGCTAATCACATCATATATGAATCTTGGCTGATTTCATGGAAAAACTCTTTGCCCAATCCATAAAATGGATAAACTAAACATTATTCCTCTGGAATACTAACTATGAGGGTTTCCTAGCTAAGTGTAACCCAAAAGAAATTCCAAAAAATGAGGCAACTAACCCTTATATTTTCCTCACTACTTTCTTGTATTACATAAGATAATCCATGGGCACCCTATTTTGGCATAAAGCTACCTAGTTAGATGATCAAGGTCTTAAAAAGTATTTGCTTTGAACACTTAGTATTATTAAGGGGATTTATTCTCACCATCTTATATTATGTTATTCCCTTTACATGTATGCATGCTTCTAATGATTTAGTTTTGGAATCCCCATTCCTTAAACCAAATCAATATGTTCAAACTATAGTGATATAAAAATATTTATACAACTCATAGATTATGTTATGAAACCAAATTAGAATTCAACTACATCTATACATACCTGAATAAATTTCATGAATAATGTAAATAAAACCCTTTAATTTAAAATATTAGAATCATATGAAATAAATCATCCCCATAAGAGTAATATTGGAGTGACAGATAACAAATCCCTACTAATCTAGACAAGGAATAAGCCTCTAGGATAGTGAGTATCCTGACCCAAAGCCCTTTTAACCAAGGTTACTTTACTAAATATAGACCTAAATTCCATCATAATTCTAACAATTAATATGTATAAACTATAAGTAACTTCTTAATTCAAGATCATAACCTAGTACAATCCAAATTCAAGTTAGATAAAAACTAAATCAATTATTGTACCTAGCATGTAACCCCTTAGATACATGTATGATAATTTATAGTGGAAAATTAACTCTTTAAACTAAAGAATACAAAAATTCATAACATAAACAATTATATCTATTGATAAAGCAGAGAATAAAAAAAATAAATGAACAATTAAAAAAATTTAAATATGAGATATACATTTATAAATAATTTGTAAATAAATCAATTATAAACACTTTATAATTTATCTATTCGTTGTATACATTACATAATCAAATAAATATAAAAACTTTATATTTATTTTAAATATTAAACCCTTCATTTTTATTTACAATTTCCTTCAAATATATGATATTAAATAAAATATAAACATTTTATATTCTAATTCTATTATGTAAACAATTTTCATAATCTAAATATCATATATTTAATGTTATCTAAACTATGATCATATAAAATATCAAAAGTTATTTTGATATGGTTAAAATAATTTCTCAAATAAGCCCTTTAATTTGAATAATTTAAATTAATTATTATGAAAAATTCATAATATTAAATATAAACACTTATATTTTGTCTTATTTTGTAATTTATAAATACTTTATAAATAACACATATAATTTCTATATAATCATTTTATATCCAAATTATAATCCATGACATGTGATTTCAGAAGGTATTTAATATTAACATTTAGTATTATGAATATTTATTTAATAAATGTTTCATAAAAATTTAATAATTAATTATAAACAATTTATAATTAATTAATTTATAATTTTTTTTAAATTAAATAAATATTTCAAAATACTTTTTTCTATAATTTATAATCAATTTATAATTTTCATCATTAAATTCAAAATTGAAATTTAAGAAAAATAAAATTTTCTTATATACCACATTATGTGACATCCTCTATATCATAAGTTACAACATCCCCTTTTATCTACCACATTTTATGATAGATAAACACATTTTTCAATAAAATATTCAATCATTTGGGTGTCATACCTTATGATATACTCTATATAATTTTTATGGGGTAATGATATATTTTAGTGAGCTGTGAAAGATTAAAATGATTCCATCATAGGCTATGATATAATATATATGTTACAATATAATAAAAACCAAAGGTTTTGAAATGTTCCACCATATATGATATCCTATATCATAATTCATGACTATATTGTGGATTAAAATATCATATATCATATAGCCAACCATATTACAAAATCTCCATCATTTTTTATAATAGTAAATATCATATATATTTTCTACATTTTAAACACAATTTCAAGAATCAAGAAGCATTAAAAGGCTTTGATACCACTGAAGGGTTTCTAAGGATCGAATAACACTTATTCAATATAGTGGAAAACATTAGAAATACAAAATTCCCAAGATCTATGTGAATACCCAAGATCTATGTAAATATTACAACCTTGGTAGCTCATAACTAGTGGTTAGTTTATTACATTGGTACTAGATACAAGTGATCACACCCCAAAGGGCTGAATAGTTTAATATTATTAGAAAACTAGATACATACTTAAAACTGACATTATTTTTGAAAACATAAAATAAAATATAGTATTTTCTTTGATAATATCATTATTCACTCAATAATATCCTTACATATCAATCATAATAAAATTCTTGGCATTCTGGGGAAATGAAACATAAAAAAGGGGCAAGCTCAGATGATCATTAAGGGTATGGATACAATAGAAGCTAACATAGAATAAATAAGGCATGAATAATATGGTACGAATAAATGATGATCAAATAATGTCATATAAATGATCACATGAGATTGAAAATTATCCATGTATGTCATAACTATTCAGATAATCACATGGACATCAATAACTTATTTCATAATGACAGAATGGAAAATCTTAGACATCTTAAACATAATGATGAGGCCTCATTGCAAGACATATACACAAATGGGTAAGGGGTCAACCAAATACCCAACCTGTTTTGTCTTATGAGACCTACTGATGCATCAAGGGGATATCTAATTACAAGCCTAACCCATCACTTAATAAGTCTAATGCATTCATCATACAAATAAATAATACAATTTAATCAACATGCCTTAAAAATAAATAGATGTATGCATTGGAAGAACCATAATACCTAATATAAATACTTTCCCTAGTCAAACTGATCATAAAATGTTCAAAGAAATATAGTTGACGATATCATTATATTATATCCTTAGTAAAGAATAAGATTCAACAAATGATGTTGACATAGATTAAAATACTTCAAAAATATTAATGGAAGATTTCTTGAGGAAAATACCCTTTTCACTTTGAAATAAATTATTTAATATATATATTTTTTAAAATATTAAGGAAAAATCTTTTAAAAGAACATTTTAAAATTTTAAAGTAATATTCAAATAATTTTATGGTCACGACGACAAGAAATTTTATTCATGTAGTGCATGTTAAACAATTTTCCTTTCACATTTTCTGTAAAAAGTTAAAAGTACATCATTCAAAAAATAATAAGAAGATTAATTTTAAACAATTTTTTAAAAATTAAAACACGTGTAAAAATTTATTTAATAAATCATTTTATAATATTGAAAACATTTTATGGAAAATATGAACATGTAAAAAAAATATTCCTCACTGAGTAGGAAAACAAAGTCAGTCTTCCTTGATCTGAAAGTTAAATTTTTTTATTATCAAAACACTTTTTAGGAAAAGTGAGAAACCCCAAGATCACCCTGGTACACCACTGAAGTGAACCACATACTTTTCGAAAACTAACTTAAGCCTACTGGAGGAATTCTCCCTATATAATTCCCAGGAAAGCGATGGTACCTGTAAGCCTTGGTCCTTTGTTATTAGATCTTCAAAGTGTGTTTCCAAATGATCCCAAACTTGTAGGTACTCATCAATATTGATCTTCCCTTGGTTGAAGCCCCTGATAAAAATAAGGTCTTGCATGTCAATCCATTCACTTTTATTACTATTAGTGTCCATGTGTATCTCTCTTCCCATCATCCTCGCTGGTTCCTCTTTTGTGGCATTAATTTTAAGGACTTTCTCCTCTACTTCTTCTCCTGAATGCATAAGAATTTCCGAAGCTTTTTTAAGTTCTATAGCAGCCTCCAACTTTTTCCCATTAGACTTTACCACAGTTACTGTAGCCTCCTCTTCCAACTACACTTCCTTAGATTTCAATATATTCCCTCCAGGAAGGTCCCCAGCCTGCTGCTCTTCTGCCTCCCCTTGAGAAACCACCAGTGTTTCCAGAAGATCATTCCCCTTTGTAACCTCATTAACTTAACAAAAAAAAAGAGTAAAATTAAAGAAATTTTTTAATTTATAGAAATAACCATAGGATAAGAAAATATATTGGGTTTAATATAGAAATATCAAATAATTCTCCCAGTGGAGATTTAAAAAAGCAATCCTAAATAACGATGAGATTGTGAAATAAACCCTTACCTCAGGTTTGAATTTCTTTGTATGTGATTGAAAATCCTATATGATAAATATATATTTATTATAAATCTATTAAATAACCATAATCATATATATCATACCATATATGATTTATTATAACCTTTAATCAACTGTTTATTAATAATTCTTTATTAAAATCATTGTTTGAAGTGATAACTACTTCATTTTTCATATATGTTTTGGTTTAATAGTTTTTTTACTTGTACTTTGATCATAGTTACATCACCTAGAAAATTTTAATCATGATATAAATATAATATATATTCAATATATATATATATATTTATAATCATCTATAAAATTTAGAGATAGAAAAATGAATTACACCGTTTTTGGAGACGACAGACCATACATATGCATGAACATTGTTTTAACTTTTCAACGGATGAAACAAAAGAAAGGTAAATAATAATTCACCTTTAAATAATAATAATTATATAATATATATAATATATATTTATTAAATATATCCTTACTACCATCCATTTAAAGTGGAAATAAAAAACAAATCACATTACTTTGTGTAGGTTGTAGCCCACACGTACGCACGAGCGACATTATTGTTTTTTTATTTGATGGAAAAGAGGGTGGATAATTTTTGTTTCATAAAAATAAAAAAATTTAAATATATTTAGTATACTGAACTTATTATTTTATTATAAATAACATAAATTTATACACGATAAAGGAATAATTAAAAATAAAGTGACTAGTTAAGGTGATTACCTCTTTTTTGAGAAAACTCCTTTAGATCTCTAATTAATGGCCCTAGGGTTGGTATTTTTGGAATAAAAAAACCTATAAAACATGTATAAGTATGTTTGGGAGGAATTTTGACATGGTTTTGTTGAGATACGTGGCTAAAAGTTTTGTAAAGAAAAGAGAGAGGTGATCCACTTTTACTAGGAAGGGAAAAGGCACACTTGGAATTACTAAAAAGATTAAAATATAACTAATTAAATCTCAAGAAAAATGATTCCAAATGAAAAAATATTAAAATAAAAAAGTATAAGTTCTAAATATCATCATAAAATGAACTTTAGATATGTTTTGGTATCATTTTAAACCTCATATTTTGGTTTAACCCCTTGGTTAACCAATTTTAATCTTAACTCTGGTAATGAATTTTTGATATTAAAGGGTTATATTTTTTACTTATAAGGTAAAAATTAGATCATAAATAACTAAGGGATGACATTTTATAGAATTTAACATCATACTTGTCCTATTTGGATATTTTTATGATTTTTAAATAATTTAATAAAATATTTTTGTCATAAAATACTATTAATTTCATTTTAAGAACCCTTCACATAATTTGACTTTGAAAACAAAATGAAAGCAATGAGATTATAATATAAAAATTTTAAACATATATCATATGTTATTTTTATCTAAAAAATTAATATTTCACAATAATTCTCCCAAATTGTAATACTTTTAATATTTTTTAAAATCATTTATTTTGCTTTTTTATTAATTGAATAAATACTATATTGGCGTTGCATAAACATTTAAGGTGATTATTTAATCACTAAAAATTATAAATAATTTTCCATGATAAAAAATTAATTTATATTTAAAATAAAAAATATAATTGAACTCATCCTAATTTTATCGTTATGTAAAATTTTTAGGGATATTAAATTCAAGAGAGTGAATTTTTTTATTTATTCTTTTCTTAAATTAATATAAGGGTCATAATCAAATAAAAATGGAAAAAGTGGCCATATATTAGATAATTGGTTGTGAATGGATAAAATTCACCCATAAAATTTGTTAAAATCAACTGTTGGGTTGATTTTGAGACCTTATCTCATGGTTTTAACAATACTTTACTCATTTTATCCTTACCGAGGTGAAAAATATTTACTATGATTACTATTCATAATGAAAAACATAAAAGGGAACTATTTAATAGATTTGAAACTGATAATTTCAAATATAGTATTAATTTTTCATGATTCAATCTCTATATGTGGAATAAATCAATTTTAATTTAAAAGCATAAAACACAATGAAAAACGGTTTTAGAAAAATGCATTTTTAAGTATAAAAATTAACTTATATCCAAATAATGAATAGTTAATATTCAAATGAAATTAATTATATTATTATAAATAAAATTGATCATATGTAACTTCAATATCAAATCTAAAATATAATGGGTCTTTTAAATTACTTGAAGAAATTTTAGTATTTGAAAAATTTGCATTTTTACTATTCACTGAAAAATCAATCATTTTAGAAAAATCCTAAAATTTCACCCTTAGTTAATTTTGATATTATTATTTAAAAAATGAAGCTTATTTTTTAAATAAATTTTTTAAAAGTGGCAGAAATTAATTATATTACTTTCTCAAAAAATAAATAAAAATCATTTTTGCGGAAAAATGTATTTTTGAAGTATATAAAGACTTTACTAAAAATTGAGTAATTTATCTATAAATATATTTTATTTATATAAAAAATTTATAAATAAATTTTAAAGTATGGTTATTCCTATTTAATCCACTAATTTAATTTCTATGTTATAATGATATACTATATTATAGTTCATTTAGACTCGGGTTTATGTGTATCACAAGCTATCGAGAAAATTAAATTTATTTGATGAGAAATATATCATAAAATATTGGGGTGTTATAATTTCCATGATATAAAAATTGAAATCATGTATGAACTATAAATGAATAATATTTTGTACCTTACACTATAGACATATTTTTTCTTGTCTTTATTCATATGCTTGATGAAGATTCTTGAGAGGCAACCAACAGACTCCCTCCTCCATGGTGTATCTAAAGATCCTATTTATTATACAAGATTTTGTGATAATAATAGGATATTAATTTGTATTGGGGAAGTTTTATATGCTGGCATAATAAATTGAAAATGAATTTATACTTCTTCTTGTATAACTTGTCTAGATAGCTTCAATGTAGCATCCCTTTACATGTGATGATTTTTAAGTTGGTATATATGGTTATTAAAAGTGAAATAAAGTGTGAAAAGAATTGTATACAACATTTTAAGAATAGAAGAGTAGAGTTTTAAGATTTTGGCTGAACTGAAACCTACTGGATAGCTTATAAAACTATGAATAACAAGTTCCAAGCATGTTCAAGGGTTGAAGAAAAGCTAGCTTAAAAGTTGAATAAATCATCCTTGGAGTAATTAACATTTTATATACTGGATATAGTCTTGAATAAATCTTGGATGAAGTCTTGAGAAGTATAGAGTTGATTTGGGATATCCTTGAAGAACTATTGAAAATAAGGATGATTGGAGGCTATATAAACGTCATTCAGTGCTCTATATATACATCATCTAGCATCTAAATAAGCACTATCCTAATACTATGGAACTATCATCTTGATACCATTTAAGTATCTTCCAATGTTACGTATGTAAAAAGTCTATCCTACGTATCCATCATTTCCTATATAATCATGAAAATAGTCTATGTAAACATCATTTTTGGGACCAAGATGGTTGGAAGTTTTTTTTGGAAGCTGAAAGAAGTTTTTATTGAAAGTGTTGTATTTTGGTGTCAAAGAAAAAGAAATCACCTCAATTTATAAGAGTTCGAGATCAGATTCAAAATCATAATAGAAATATCAAATGCAAATTTCTTAATAAATTCCATCAGTTTTTGAAAAAAAAATTATTGGAGAAAAGGATCATCAGACTCACCTTGAGTCCAAAATGAAAATTTCAATCATAATGAGGAATTAGGAATCATAGCAAAGTATGAATGGTTCTGATGTAAATATGATGATGATTTGATGATCTTGGAGTTATCACAATTCATAAGTTGTCTGAAAAACTTATGATTCAAGACTTATAAAGTAAATGGAGAGAACAAGTGCCTCCAATTGGTTTCAGAAAAGAAAGAAGATGCTGGAAGGATAAGAAGTTACAATACTTTCCAATGTAAGTCATAATTTACTATAGAAATCCTAAATGATATCAAATTCATGAAGACTTAATGATTACATGTGGAAGTTTGTGGAAGAAAGAAGTTTCTAAAGTCAAATTTTTTCGGTCTTATTTTTTCGGCGTGAGATCACTAGAAACCGAATTGTTTAAAGGCTATGAAGTTTTGTTTGAAAGGAAAGAAGACAAAGATGAATGTTTTCAATCCGAACAATAATACAGAAGATACAAATATTTAGGGAAAGAAGTTAGTGAATGCTAGAAGTCTATTTGTACTATAATAATAAAAGTAAAAGAAGTTGTTGCTGACATTGGTAATTAATCAGACCCAGTGTTTCACCAATTAATCAGGGGAAGAATTTTTTTGGTTAGAAGTTGTTGGGATCAATGAAAAAGAAAATAAGTGGAGTTTTTTTGGGACCTATGCGTGAAAAAAAGTTAGAGACTGATAAATATGATAAGGATAAATAATGTATTCAACCATTTTCATCAAGTTGAATTTTTTTATCATTTAAGTCTAGAGAAAAGAAATATCTGATTTTTTTCTTATTAAGTGGGTCAAGAGATTAAGAATAAGTGTTTGTTTTTTATCAAATGGGTTAAGAGTTATAAGAAAATATGTGATGTCTATTATCAAATGGGTGGTGATACCAATTCATCAGAGGAAGATAAAGACTGATATATCAGATAAAGTCTAACACTGATAACTTCTTCGGACACATGACTATAATTATAAAGAAAATAATAAAAGGATAATTTCTTTAAGCAGTTACAAAATTGTTTTAAAGGGTAATTTTGATGTTTTTTTGAAGAGTTAAAGTGAAAGTGTTTGTTAATAGGGTTTGAAGCTGATGTTGAAGTGCCGCTAAAGGGGTGTTGACATCTTTAGAAGTTGTGACTATGTTTATGGAATAATGATTTCAAAGGTGTATGTTCATTTTCAATTGGTACGGAGAAACGTAATAATGGATCTTCTATCTTACATATGTCTTCATCATAATTAAGAAATTAGAATGACTTTACAAATCAGAATAAATAATGTTTAGAAATTATAAAGTGATCTCAAGTTTTCGGAAGATTCTAGAAGATTTGATAAGAGTTTATAAGCACTGAGGAAGTCAAATATGTATCTAAAATGAAAGGTAAATTCATGTTTTGGTATATTTAATTAAGCATAAAAATTTTTAGATTCCCTTCGAAACCATTTTTGGCACACCCATAAAAGGAGGAGAGTACTTATTACTTTCTGATGGATTATTACACTATTCACATGTGAAGGAAGAGAGATAAGTTTTAAAATTTTAGTGAGAAGGAGTTTCTGGATAGATATTTCCTGAGGAAGTTTTTCATATAGAAGAATAAGAAGAAGGAAGATCATATTCAAAGTTTCTTAGAATGGATTGAGTCATTATACTAGTAAATCAGGATGAGATTTATGGACTAGGATAGAAGTGGTTCAAAATTGTTTAAATGGTATTCTAGCAGAGTTATATTTTCAGAATGAGAAATCATGCTAAAGATTCTGACTGGGTAATTGGACTGAGTATCATTACAAATTCTAAAGAAGCTCTCACCTAATGTTGGGTAGGAAAGTGAAGATTTTTTTGAAGTTTATATTAGTGAAAGTTCACAAGGAAACACAATTACAAGTTTTGAAGCATATAGTGAAAGTTTCTTAACTTGTTACCCATAATTGTATTACAACATTTCATTCTACTTGAATAACACACATTTTTTATTGAATATAGTGCTACACAAGTGTAAAGGAATATAATACTTGTTGTATCCACATAAAAAGATTACTTTCTAGTGGATTATGTGGTATTAGATTGTTTCCAAACCATACCAAGTATGTAACTACTCTTATTGAGTAGTGAAACTTGTAAATTCTTTTGTTCCTATGGATTTGTGATTATTTTTTTGTTAGTGAAGTGGTAATTCTTTAACAGTAAGTGAAGGTTGTCTCAAAAGAAAGGAAACTTAAAAGAAAAATATATCACCGATTCACCCCTCCCCCTCTTAGTGATAAATTGATCTTGAATGGGAAATATCAAGTGGTATCAGATCCAAGGTTCTCTTTATTTAATCTTTGATGAATTTTTTGAAGAGAATTTGTGAGGGAAAATCTAAATTGTGTGAATAGTAAAGGGATTTCGACATTTGATGGTAAAAACTATCATATATATAAAGATAGAATGTTGTCTTATCTTATGTCTCTTGGGTATGATGTTCTTGAAGCTATAATTCATATATTTCCTCCTATTGATGAAAAAATTCCTCCCACATCTATTGACAAGAATAATATTGAGAATTATGGAAGAGATAAGAATAATTTATGTAACGCACCGACCCCAGTTACCTAGAGTCGGTGCATTATTACATAACATTGGAATGATCACAAGAAAGATCAAATCTCGAAAGACTGATTAGTTTAGTAGCCTTGGAAACACTAGATATATTCATAAGTTTTACATTACATCATAAAAATGAAAACTACAACAACATAGTCTCCATAGTCTACACTCTTATCCCCTCATACTATCCATGCAGGACATTCATAATTTACTTCTTCACATCCTGGGAAAATAAAACATAGAAAAGGGGTGAGATCAAATGCCCTGTAAGGATAAAAATATAGTGGAAACTTTCATAAATAAGAATAAATATTTAAGGCAATGTATAAATAAAAAAAATCCTTTTAAACGTGAACTTCAAAATTGAATGGAAAAAATAAAATGAAATAATTCCATTTACTTATTCGCATGGATATTCTACTAATCGAATAATCACATGAAATATCAATAACCACTTTCATAATAATGGAATACATAATGCCAAAATATCATAACCACATAGCCAAGGCCTCGTGCCAAGACTAAAAATAAGATTTTGTCAAGGCCTTGTGCCAAGACACTAGTTTGTCTCATGAGACCTACCGATGCATCGAGGAGCTATAACGGGCTCCACCCGTCACATATTAAGTCCAATGCATTCCCATATGAAAAGGTTTAAACATAACATAAACATTCGTATTAAAGCTAGCATACGAAATGTAAATACTTCATCCATAAACCACTAATTGTATAAAAATAACACATCCATAGTCAAACATATCCCAAAACCTCATATACAATATATAAGTTTTGTATCATGATAAATCAACTTCAAATAAGCGTAAAATCCATCAATGGATGTTGACATAGATGAAATCAAAACTCCTTTTAGAGAAATATATCATTCTATTTTGAAATCATTTAAGAGTAATATATTTATAAAATAAAACATTTTCTTTGAAAATATTATTATAAGCTTGTAAGGGAATCTTCGACGATTTTATAACGGCAGAAAATAGCCGCACCCACCGTATAAGTTAAAAAAAACCTTCTTACCTTAATTCTGTCGAAAAGGTTAAAAAGCACCTTGTTTGGAAAACGACGGAAAGATTCCTTTATAAACCACTTAGAAAAAGTCAAACAAGGGTATAAATGACTTTAACCCATATTCTGGTAAATAGTAAAAATGTTTTGAAATACATTTTTAAGAAACATGGATGTGGATGATAAAGAGATCCCAGTAGATTATTACGTATAAACAACCTCGGATAATGAAGAGATTGCGAAATAAACCCTTACCTTGTACTTTTCCTTGGTTGGGGTAGGTTAACCTCCTGTATAACGGTGAAATAATTGTTATTAAATTATACAAGAATCATATAAATTAATATGATATCATATATGATCTTTTAACATTGCTTTGTTAATAATATCTTAGAATTATCGTCGTTTCGGGTGTTAACTTGCTCATTTTATTTTATATGTTTTGTTACATAAGCCATGTTTTTCATGGATAGGTTGTATATTAATCATATCCATAATGATATCAAGTCCTTAAATACTATTATTAATCATAAAATGAGAAGTATACTTGAATGGATACGATGGAGAATGAATCTCATCGCGTTCGTGGAGACGGTAGTCCGTACGTACGCACGAGCAACAATATAATTCTTTTGATATTAAAATAATATATAATTGGATGGTATATCATATATATAGAATCATTATCATGTTATATTTATTATTTACATGAATTACACATCATTATTATACCCATCCAAATAATAATTTATTGAATAACAATTACACCACGACGTGAAGACGGTAAGCCGTACGTACGCACGTATGGTGACATGTTATTCAAAGGATGGATAGAATACTTAAATATGGTTGTACCATATTTATAATAACATCACATTATATAGGAGATACTAGAATTATTATTTTAGAATGAGAATAACAAAGAAATAATAAGTTGAAGAAGAAATGAACTTGAAAAGGGGTGGTGAAATCATTACCTCTTCTTCGGGTTCTTCCTTTTGATTTGATCAAAAGGGATCCTTAGGTTGGTTTTCTGATCAAAATAATGCCTCTAGATTGTAGTGAGGGAAGTTGAGAGAGTATTTGGGCAGAATTTGGCCGAGAAAAAAGGCTTTGAAGTTGTGAATTAATGAGAAGGGGGAGTTCCCTTTTATAAGAGGGGCGGGGGGAACCTTTGGAAAAGCTAGAAATATTATTTTATAATAAATTCATATTCAGTTTCTAATGGCTCCAAAGTGGATTATTTAAATTTTAAGGTGGGTATAGGTAGAAAACCACTCAACCAATAGAATTTAGACAGGTTTGGGTTACTATATTAACCTTATCATTAAGTAATAACTCTTAGTTAATTAGTTTCACTTTTACAATGTCTCTTTGTATTTTTATATTATATGGTTAATAAACTTACCATATACATCCAAGAGACCCCCAAGTGATCCATTAATGATACAAATATCATGATAAAAGTCTCTTGGCTGAACCTTATATTTTTAGGAATTTAATATCAATTAATAATATAATATTTGTTTTAAAAACTCTTTTATGTCAGTTTTGACACTATTCAATAATTCATTTTTGTAAACATCACAACAGAAGGATTACTTCGAAAAAAGTTACTTAAATCATTACTAACATGTCATATTAACCTATAAAATTAGTTTAATTCATAAAAAGTCTCAAATTATATTTATTTGGGTATTTATAATATCAATTATTTTAATTGTTCACTATTATGGTAATTACTGCATCATCATTTGTTCAGAAATAAATTAAATTATTTAATGCCTAAAAATTATAAATAAAATACCATTATGTAGGAAATAGTTTTATCTTTCTAATTAATATTTATAATCGAATTTATATTATGTATAACCCTATATTAAAAATGATGTAGTAAATAAACTTTGATTTTAACTCTTTTAACTCTTCCTTGAATTAAATAATAATAAATGTCCTAATCTAAGCCAAGTGGACCTAAATGATAATATTTTATTCCTAAGTTTGTTTTTGGTCGAATTAAGATTATCCAATAGAATTAGGACATGTGTTATGGTAATATTAATATCATTTTTACCCTTAATTACCCTATTTACTTTTAACCGTGGTAAATAAAAGTAAACAGTTACTATTCACCAAAAATTATTTTCATCTCAATGAACCACATTTTACTCCTTGATATTAACCGTGTCTCACGGATTTTCGAAATTCCAATCACAGAAGTGGTAAAATTAAGTTTTTTGAAAAAATCAGTTTTTTAACTACCACTTAGTAGTTTCATTATTCATCAAAAAATGAAGTTTTTCAGAAAAATACCAAAAATTCACCCTAGGCTAATTTCGATATTCCGAATCCAAAAATGAAGTCCATTTTGAAAAATAAAATATATAAAATTTTAAAAAGTATGTATTACTATTCATAACGACTAGTTTGATTGGTTGTGGTGTGTTAGAACTCGATGTTGCGTACAACACACGCTATTGCATTATTCAAAGAGAAGCGTACCATAGAAGCTTGGGGTGTTACAATTTACTCTCATCACTTTATGAAAGTTATTTTCTAAGAGTGAAGTGTATTTCCACTTACAAATGTATTTGGGATAAGTTGGAAAACATTCACAAAGTCAATACAAAAGTAAAGAAGGAAAAGTTACAAATATAGAGCCAGAAGTACGAAGATATCAAGATGGGTGATTATGAATCAGTTGGTGATTTCTTTACCAGGGTGAATGATATTGTTATCTCCATCAATTATCTTGGTGAAAATATATAAGATTGTACTATTGTTGAAAATATATTGAGAATACTTTCTTAAAATTTTGATTCCAAAATTTCATCATTGGAGGATAGAGATCCTAAAACTTTATCTTTGGATGATCTTTATAGTACTCTCATTACTTATGAAATGAGAAAGAAGAAAGTTATGAAAGGAAAAATAAAATTTGATTGTGAAATTTCTTTCAAGGCTACCAAGAAAGAAAATCCTAATAATATTATTGAATAAGAAGTTGGATATTCTGATTCAAAAAATGAGGTTTGTAAAAATATTGATGAATTTTTATCCCTTTTTTCTAAAAATGTGAAAATATGTACAAATAAATATTAAGGGAAAATTACCTAGAAATGTTTTGAATGTGTATCCATTGGGAACTTTGTGGAATATTTTCTTCAAATAGGGAAAGAAGAGTATAATGATGAATATGAAATAATGTCAAGAATATTGTTTAAGAAATAGGGTGATGAGGATAAATATTATTCCAACTTGAATGACAAAAAGTTCTCCAAATCCAAAAGGAGAAGATTTTTGTATAAGGATGATGAATAAAAAGACAATGAAACTGAATCTGAAAAGTCTACTAAGAATTCCAGAGAGAATAATTTTATTGCAATAGTTAACAATGAAGAGTTCTGAAGAAGTAGTTATGAAGAATAAGAAACTCAATTATAATTTCATTTGAAGGTAGAATTGAAACATGTCTCAGAAATATTGGAAGGATTGAGAAAGAAATTTAAAAATTTAAAAATGAGAGTTCCCTAACAAAAAATTGAGAATGTTTTCCTAATGATAAAGTTAAGGTATTAGAATATATTTATGACTTGAATAAATCTATTGAGAAAGAAAAGAATCAGAATGAACATCTAGAAGTTAAGATAAAATAAAAGGAAGAAGAATTAGAGATTTTATAGAAAAAACTTTATAAAGATGAGAAGAGGGTAATAATTTTTAATAATTCTATGTCTAAAACCAAGGAAAGTCTTGGAAGGGTTAAAACTGAGAAGGATAAAAAATTACCTCCAAAGGTTTATAATAGACTTGAAATTTTTCCTGAGAAAAATAAAGTTGGGAAGGTTCTATATGTGTCCAAAACCAACAAAGTGGAGAAGTCAAAAGTTTTTAAAAAATCTGAGTATGAATTTTTTTTACAACTTTTGGTTTCGCCAAGTATAGAATGAAATCCGATTTGAAAATGAAGATTCTAGGTGATAACTAAAAGTTTGGTTGCCAACAAAGTTCTAATGAGAAAGATAAGAAGGTTTCTGGGAAACATGCTCACAACTCTGGTCAGTATGGAAACTAAAAAGGAATATATTATTTCTATGGATACTACTGGTATTTTAGTGGATTCAGGCATACGAGAAATATGTGTTGGTTTAATCAACAACATTACGACTATTCAAAAAATTATAGAAGGAAATTTTTTAGGGGGATTCAATCCTCTCAAAGGAAGAATTCTGAGAAGGTAGGTATTAAATTCAAAAATATATTCCAACATTTGGAAACTATTTGAGAAAGATGTGAACAACCAATAAATATTTCTAAAGGATGCCTTATTTTGTTACCAGTACAACAAAAGTTTTATAATAATTCTTAGAATCCAGATGTGAAGAAAGATAAAGGGAAAGAAAAGACTCTTGTTGTAGAAACCATTATCAAAGCTATAAAAGGGCAATGACCTTGGATCTTGTATAGTGGGTTTTATTCTCATATGTCAAGATAATTAAAATTGTTGAAGAATATGAAGTAATTTAAAGAAGGAACAATGAAATTTGGAAATAATTAATATCCTAGAATCAAAGGTGTTCGATCCGCCATCATTGGGGAAGAAAAGTTGAAATCCAAGAAACATTTGTTTGTTGATGGTATGAAATAAAACTTTCTAAGTGTTTCAAAACATTGTGGTGAAGGAAACAAAGTCATTTTTAGAAAACATGGGTTTTTTTTATGAAAAGTGAGAAAGATGGAATAATAGTTACAAGAGGCCAACATACAAAAGGAAACTTGTTCCAAGTTGTT
Organism: Viscum album; assembly: GCA_963277665.1. Lineage (NCBI taxonomy): Eukaryota > Viridiplantae > Streptophyta > Magnoliopsida > Santalales > Viscaceae > Viscum > Viscum album. The sequence continues at coordinate 783,887,203 of OY728147.1, forward strand.
GAGATTCAAAACTCTTATTACTTAGGCATGGGGAAAGAGAATCATTTGTGACATAAATGGCTAGGAAACATGTGTTATAGAAACATGAGCAAGTTATCAAAGTAATATAGTGTTTGTGGTATTCTTGATATGTCAAGAAGAATATATTGGTGTTGCACAATTTTTCATAAAGGAAATATTACAAACTCTATGAATAATAAAGTTAAAATTTTATCAAAATGACCCATGGAACTTATTCATTCTGATATATATGGGAAAATGGGAAAAAATAAACTCCCATATATAAGTACTTCATTACATTTATTTATGACTTTACTCACATTACTTTTGTTATGCATATGAAACATAAGTTATATGCTTTGAAAATGTTTAAAATTTTAGGCTAAAAGATGGGAAATAATGTGAGTATTCAGTGAAGAAGTTGAGAACCAAAAATGGTGGAGAATATAAAAATTAATAATTTTAATGTTATATTGAGAAGAATGTAATTCGACATGAGTTTAGTACACCACACACTGCTTAAAAAATGGTTTTGTTAAAAGAAAAAATAAAAGTTTGGTTGAAATGGGGAGAACTATGTTACTTGAACATGGTATATCTCATTAGTTTTGGAATCAAGCCATGATAAATACTATTTATATTCAAAAATGACGTTTCTATAGGCCATGTTAAGATATGACTCTATATAAAATGTTTTATGACAAAAATAAAAGATTGAAACACTTAAGAGTTTTTGGGTGTCCATGCATAATAAAGAAGAAAGGTGGAAACCTTAGAAAGTCTGAGTAGAGAGGTGAAGATGGATTTTTTCTTGGATATTATCTGGAAGGAAGAGGATATAGATTTTTCAACAAAGAGATAGGAATAATAGTAGATTATTTTTATGTTAAAGTTATTAAAAACGATAAGGAAGATGATAAACAAACTTGTGTTGATAAGGTAGATGAGCATGATGGAATTATTTTTGTCAATAATTCTGATAAGGATATAAAAAATTGTAATCCTACTCAATAAGAATAACGTGACTCAGCTATTTTGAGTGATGAGGAAGAATTTTAAAAATATCATCCCAGGATGAGGAAACAAGTGGAATCTCAAAACATAATTGGTGATCAACATCAAAAGGTTCAAACAAGAAGAACATAAAAAACTATTATACATACTCATTTATATTCAAAATTTGAGCTAAAAGATGTGAATAAAAATTTTGAGCGTCTAGAATAGGTTCATTCTATGAATGAAGAGTTAGATCAAATTAAAAATAATGATACTTTGGGAACTCATAACTAATCCAAATGATAAAAATTTTATTGGTACGAAGTTTGTGTTCTGAAACAAGATGAATGAATATGGTGAAGTGATAAGAAACAAAGTAATATTAGTGTTCAAAGGATACTCATAGATTGAAGGAATTTATTTTTATGAGACTTTTTCTCTGGTGGAAAGGTTAAAAAAAATTATAATTTTTTTTATATTTCTGCACAAAGAAGTTACAAATTTTTTCAGATGGATATGAAATCATAATTTTTGAATGGTTCTCTTGATGAGGAAGTTTATGTTGAACAACCATGTGGATTTGTTTTTGGGAAAGATGAAAGTTATGTGGAAATTTTGAATAAATCATCGTATAGGATAAATCAAGAACTAAGGGTATGGTATTCCAAATTTGATACCTACTTAAGAAAGATGAGTTTTAAGCAAGGAATGGTTGATAGTAATCTATACATCAAATAATGTCAAGATTTTTCCATCATTGTAATTGTTTATGTTGATGATATTATATTTTCTTGGAATGTTGAAATAACCTATGCAATATTTTATGAAGAGATGAAAAAGTTGTTTGATATGTCCATGTAAGGTGAAATGAAATACTTTCTTGGGTTACAAATCTCATAGAAGAAGAAAAATATATTTATTTCTCAAGAAAATTAAGAAACTTCTTAAGAAGTTCAACATAGAAAATTCAAAACCAGTTTCTAAACCAATTTCAGTGGGAACCAAGTTAACTAAATATGGATAAGGTAAGGAAGTTGAATCTAAAGAGTTTCAGAAGTGGATTGGAAGTCTTTTTTTTTGTATTTGACTACCTCAAGAACTGACATTGTTTATGCTATTACCTTATGTGTGATATTTCAGAGTGCTCCAAAAGAATCCAAAATATTATATGGAAAAATAATTCTCAAATATATCAAAGGAATAACATATTTCATAATTAGGTATGATAGCTCATAAAATATTGAATTATTTGGGTATTCAGATGCAAATTGGGTAGAAAATATTGATGATTAAAGATCCACATCTTGTGGAGTTTTCTTTCTAGGAAAAAGTTTTGTTAGTTGGAATAATAAGATACAAAATTCAATAACTCTTAGATTGTATGAATCTGATTATGTTGCTGCTACACAAGCTTCTACCCAACTTATATGGATGAAGTCTTAGTTGGAAGACTTACTTGTTGAAGTAAAGTTACCCTTTCTCTTATATTGTGATAACCAATGTTCCATAAATATTACAAGGAACCTTGTGCAACATTCTTTTTCAAAAAACATTGCCATAAAATACCACTTCATTAAAGAGTATGTGGAGAATAATGAATTGAAGCTGAAGTATGTTCCTACATCAGAACAAGTTGCTCACATTTTCACAGAACCTTTACTAAAGTATCGTTTTTAAAAATTGAGGTTGAACATGGGCATCCAACCTATTTCTTATCAAGGTTGAGGTATGAATTTCTATCCCCTCTATCATCTTATATTTGGATAGTGTTTTCAACGGGTATAATTGTTTCATACTTCTATCCATTGATATGTGCTGGACCTTTTAAGGAATAATGTGTTTAGGGGGAGTTGTGGGTAAGTTGTAAACTCACCATGTAAGTGTGTGAACTATTGTAACAATTTTTTGGAGTGTTTATAGGAAAATTATGTTTATAGGTAAGTGAAATAAGTGAGGAAATAAGTGATGGAAAACTAAAAATGTTTCATGAGTCACTACTTTTGGATAAAATGGTTTTGCAGTCAGTGATTCTTGTTTCCTACAATGAGTTTCCTAACACAGGCTTAGAATTATTGACAAGAAATCCATTTCTTAAGGTTACAAAGTTTAGTGATTTATGAATCTTGGTTGATGAAAAAATCCAAAGGGGGAGATTTTTGAGACTAAGATGGCTAGAAATTTTTTTTGGAAGCCAAAAGAAGATTGTATTGAAAGTGTATTTATTTATTGTTAAGGAAAAAGAAATCACCTCACTTTTTAATATTTGGTTGTTAGACTCACAATTATAATTAGAATATCAGATGAAAAATGATTAACAAATTCCATCAGTTTGTAAAGATTTTTTCAGGGAGAAAAGGCTCATCACACTCACCTTAGGTCCAGAGTGAAAATTTCGATCATAATTTGGAATTTTATCAGAGTCTGAATGAATCTGATGTAAATCTGATGATGCTTTTCTGATCTCAGAGTTCTCTTAAATCATAATTTTTCTAAAAAACTTGTGATGTAAGACGTGTGAAGGAAATGGGTAGAATAATTTCTTCCAATCGATTTGGGAAAAGAAACAAGATGATGTAAGGGTGTGAAGTTACAATAATTTCTAATGTATGTCAGACAATGTTATGCCAATCCTAAATAATATTAAAGTCACGAATATGTCATGATTACAAGTAGAAGTTTATAGAATAAAGAAGTTTCTAAAGTCATATATTTTTTGTCTCAGTTTATCAGTGTGAGATCACCAAAAATAGAATTGTTTGAAGGCTGGGAATTTTTGTTTGAAAAGTGAGAAGATGAAGATGATGGTTTTCAATCAAGACAATAAGCCAAAAGATACAAATCTTCAGATAATTAAGTTAGTAAACGCTAGAAGTATATTTTTACAGTAATAAGAAAAGTGAAAGAACTTACTATTGACATTAATAATAAAAAACAATGTGCCATTGATTAAGCTGAGGTCGAATTGTTTTGGATGGAATTTTTTGGGACCAATGTAAAAGAAAAGAAGTGGAGTTTGTTAGGACCTATGCATGTAAGAACGTCAAATAATGATCAACCAGATGAAGATAAACAATTTAGTCAACTGTTTTCATCATATTTAATTTTTTTGTATCATTTACGTCAAGAGAAAAGAAATCCCCGATTTGTTTTCTTATAATGTGGGTCAAGAGAGAAAGTAGAACTATATTTTTTCATCAAATGGGTCAAGATTCATCGAATAATATGCGGTTCCAATTATCAGATTACCAGTGACACTGATTCATTAGAGGAAGACTAAGATTGATAAATCAGATGTGGTCTGACATAGATAACTACATCAGAAACAAGATCATCAGTCTAAAGAAAAGAATAAAAAAATATTTTTTTTAAGAAGTTAAACAAGTTTTTTCAAGGGGAATCTTGAAGTTTATTTGAAGAGTTAAAGAAAAAACATATGTTAAGAGGGTTTCAAGCCAATTCTAAAGTGCTTATGAAGTGGTGTTGACATATTTATAAGTTGTGACTATGTTTATGGTAGAATTATTCCAAAGGTGTATGTTTGTTTTAAATTGATACAAGGAAGCATAATAAAGAATCTTCTATCTTACATATGTCTTCATCATAATGAAAAAATCAGAATCAATATCAAAATGAGACTGAAGAATGGTTAGAAATTATGAAGCGAGATAAATTTTTGAGGAGATTTGAGAAGGTTTGAGAAGATTTGAGAAGAGTTAATAAGCACTAAATAATTAAAATATGTATCCAAAATGAAAGGTAAATTCATGTTTCATGATCTTTTTTTGAGCAATAAATCTTTTCAGATTCCCACCTAAACCATTTTTGGTGAACCTATAAAAGGAGGAGAGTACTTTGTACTTTATGATGGAATAGTAAACTTCACATGTGAAGGAAGAGAGAGAAGTTCTGAATTTTTAGTGAGAAGTGTTTTCCCGATATAGCTTTACTGAGAATGTTTTCCAGATATAAGAAGAAGAATAAGGAAGATCGTATTCATAGTTTCTCAGAATAGACTAAGTCATTGGAATGGGAAATTGGGTTGAAATTTCTAGACTGGTATAAAATTAGAATTGTTTTAAAGTTATTATGGTAGAGTTATATTTCTAGAATGGACAATGAGACTAAAGAGTCAGATTGGGTAATCAGACTGAGTATCATTAAGAAGTATAGAGAATTTCTTAACTGCTGCTGGGTAAGAAAGTGAAGATTATTTTTGAAGTTTATATTAGTGAAAGTTGTCAAGGCAGCACAATAACATATTTTTAAGCATCTAGTGAAAGTTTATTAACTTTTTACACAAAATTTTATTACATAATTTCATGCTACTTGAAGCAGATGCACTATTGTGCTGAACATAGTGCTACACAAGTGTAAGAGTATATCCTACTTGTTGTATTCACACAAAAGGATTGTTTTCTAATGGATTGTGTGGTATTTTATTGTTTCCAAACCATAATAAGGATATAACTACTCTTTTTTATTAGAGAACCTTGTAAATTCTTATGTTCTTATGGATGTGTGATTATTTTGTTTTCAGGGAAGTTGAAATTCTTTAACAAGAGATGAATGTTGTTTCAAAAGAAAAAGATATCACTGATTCAAACCCTCCCCCTCTTAGTGATACATTGATCTTGACTGGGATATATCATTTTAGGCATTTCAGAAGCATCATATACATTGGAATCAAACTAAATAAGCATGATTCTAGTATGTGTAACCATGTTTTGTATATACATCATTCGTGTAAGCATCATGCACTTTGTAAGATCTTGACCTTTAGAGGAGGCATGTTCTTGTTTAAAATTTTCATTGAATACATTTAAAATATTTAATGAAATGTTTTCTAAGAATATTAGGGAAATTTAGGGTGTATTGGTTGTTTGGGACACAAAAGAGGATCAAAAGAGGCTATATTGTACATGGTGCATGGTTGGTGCATGATTTGTACTAACTATGCTCTTTAACCATGCAGCCTTTTGGGGAGGGTGAACGGTTGAAAAACCATGCAAGGGGATATTAGAAATAATACGACTTTTGACAGAGCTAAATTCATGGCATCCACATGTTTTTTAAACCATGTGGGATTCCTAAGAGACTGTGCGACCTAGGCCCCCTCCTAGACAAAGGGTGGCGCATGGTTGGAGCATGGTTTGGGAAAATGTGTGGCCAAATCATACACCTCATTAAAAGATGTAATATCCCATTTTACCTATAGGTTTTTATGAGTTATTAACTTGTTTTTATCCCCCTTCCACCTTCATCTGCTAGAGTAAAAAACCAAGGTCTCCCTTCTTTATGGTTGATTCTCCCCCAATATTGGGTCATTTGAAGTGTAGTTGGTTGAAAATCGAAGCTTTGGGTGAGTATAACACTCTTATTTCTTCTAATTTCTGGAGTAGGCCTTGTATAAATTTTTCTTCTCCTTATGAATCCTCAAAATCCTTGTTTTATATAAGATTATTATATTAGGTGTTGAGGGTTGTTTGGTACTGAATAAAGGGCCATGTTTGAGCGAGCGTTCATCTATGAACTTGAGTTAGGTGGTCTCTAAGTTATATACCATAGTCTTGATGTTTAATTTATGTGTATATGGATGAGACTTTGTTCCATTATGCTATGTATTTTAATCCTTGGTAAGAAGTTATAAAATGGGTGTGTAAATGGTGTAATGAACCCCGATAATCCTCATGGGATTCGTTGGCGTTGTTTAGACTAGGACTATGGTCGCCCATGGGGTGTGCCACTTACATGAACATGAGAGTTAAGTTGTTAATGATTAATTTAAGGGTTTATAAGATTAACCACTTTTAAATATGGTAATCACATTGGAATGGAATAAAGGGGTTTTTTTATTGACTTGAATAAGTTAAATGATTTATGGATTATAAATGGGTAAATGTGAGAAATGATTAAAGGGAGTCTTCTATGTGATTAATTAGATTTAAAGGGGTGATAAATGGTTATAATGGCGATTTAAGTGTAAAATGGACTAATTATGGAAATTATGAATATGATGAATGTAATGAACCATGGAATTGTGATAAATGAAATGGTGCACCTATGTGGGTTTTTATTGATAAAATGTTAAATGATGATGATCCTTTGAAAATATAATCAAGTGGTTGATTGGGTTGTTGGACTAATTCTCCTCACCCTTGGGGGTCCTAGACTAATGATCTAGGCACCCCTATGCATAATAAATTTTAGATAAATAATTGATGTTGTTGACTCATAGGACATTGATATGGTGTTCCATATCATGGTTGTGATGGTCCGATATGGAGTTCAAAATCCCAGTTAAATACTTGGACTCATGCACCTTGTTTTTTCAATCTGTGATTCATTGACACATGGTTCAGATGACCAACATTGGGATGAAGTAGATTTGATGAGTATGGGTGGCACTGGGAACTAAAAAGATGAGAGGTTAATTTAAATTATATTAAATAATGAAAACCATTCTATTTACTAACTTATCTTGCTTATTTGTACTTCTGCATACACTATGATTAGACATGATATTATTATAGACACTATTTTTGGTGACCTACTGAGTTGTACTCAAACCCTTCTTGGGATGCCATTGGATACTTGAGTAGACTCATGATTGTAGGCTAGGATAAGGGAAAAGGCCCTATAGTAGATGCCTGATATGGGTTGGATAATGGATGAGTGGACCCAACTTGGTGTCAATAATCAAATTGGGAGGTATTTAGGTGTCTTTATTTTCTATTTACCTTATGTACTATATACTCTCATGGATTGTAAAATTTTAATGTATTGGTTTTTTAGTACTTTCCCTTTCTAGGAATGTGGTATGTGTTATTTCCGTATTTATTATTATTACATATTGATATTTATCTTTATTTCCATTGTTGTCTTACTCTGGTAATTAGGTTATAGTCCCTATACACATTCCATTAGACCCTCATAGTTATTAAACAATCTCTGGAACATAGGGAGGTGGACTTGAGGTTATGTGGTACATCAGCTTGGGGAACCGATTTAATGGAACCCGGGCCAGGACTTTACAAAGTGGTATTAGAGGAGTTTTCTTTTCTGTAACTTTATTATTTGGGAAAGGTAGAAAGGAGACTAGGATGAGTCAGGCCTTGGTCATGAGATCATACATGGGTGTATCTAACGCATGTGTGGGGGAAACCCCAAGTACCTAGGGTGGGGATTATTGTTCTCGATGTTCGTTGTTATAGTTTAATGTTATTTCACCTTGGGTGATACACTTGATGTGTGATGTTTTTGTTTTATGGAATCCTGAAAATGAGTCAGAATGGTATGCAGTTGTGTATACATGAATCATTATTTGAGCTTATAAATTTATGTGACATGCATAATGATAGGAACACATAGGGAAAAGAATGTGGGATGTGAGAGAGAAAATGATTTTCAGTTTCCTTATAGTTGTAAAGAAATGGTTCCTAATAAAGATGATATAATCGGTTAAATTAAAAGAATTAAATTGAATGGTTAAAATAGAGACTAATGAGAAAGTTTCAATTTTTTTAAATAATTAAAGTGTGTTAAATTAAATGGTTAATATGATGTCTAACATAAAGTTGAAATTTTAAAGTCTAGTTTCCCTATGTTATCCATAACCCATGATAGGGACGGTTGAGGGTAGTGATGATGTGGTGTTTGTACCTATTGGAATAGTTTATGTGGGGTGATTTTTTATGACTAGATGTGAGACCTATTTTTCATAATTGTGGGAACATTATGTTATGTTTTTTTATATGTGCGTTTGGCATTGTAGAGAGATACCACCATGAAGACAAGAGGAAATCACTGAGAATTCTCCTCCGATAGTGGGGAAAGAACACCCATTGGTTCCAGGTAATATAGGGGAAGGGTAGTTTTGTGATAACTTATATTGTTTTATACAATTTATAGAGTGATACCCAGGGCTAACTTCACCAAGTATGTTTGACCTAACTAGATAGTTTAAGCTACAACACCCTCTGACCTTTGCGAGAGAGGGTGGACCTGAGGCAACTGAGTTCTGTATTGAATCTATCTAGATGATTTTGTATCACTTAAAGACCACTCCCAAGAAAAGAGTTAAGTTGTAAATTTATATGTTACAAGGAACAATGAAGAACTGGTGGGAAATACAGGATTTGGATGAGTATATGGAGGGCATGGCATGGAAGGAAGAAATTTTTAGCGCACTTTTATCCTGAGATTTGAGGCGAAGGAAAGCTGAAGAGTTCAAATGATTGAACTAGGGAAGTATGAAGTTGATGGGTTATACTTTCTATTTAATAAACTTTTATCATTTCCCCCTGATGTTGTAAAGAGATGAAACAGCTACAATAAGGCATTTTCAGTATGGACTTAGATGCGAGATCAATTCCTAGGTAAATATATTCTATTTAAATAGGTTTTTAAGGTAACGAACTTGGCTATAATTTCTAAGAGGAACTTGAAGTATTATTACATTGGTGGGAATATATTTTAGTTGGGAGATTTTATGGTATATATTATGATAGTAGGAAGTTCCGTTATGATAATTTCTACCATAGTAGTAGTGGAAAAAGTAGTTTGGGGTAAAGGAACTGTCTCTCAGGGATGTAGTTTAGTTTTCTACTATCATTGTGGTAGACGAGGCCACATGTGAGGTATTTTTTCTCGACCACTAGTGGAATTACTAACATGTGGAGGGATGGTTCATATACATAGGTTTTAATAGAAACTATAATAGGAAGATAGTGGTAGAGGATCTAGGTCGGTACAGACCATCGATAGGGGGTCTACTACCCTATATTAGTCTAGGTGTTGGAGTTCCACTGGATTTACTAGTCGAGTTAGGGGATATGGTAATTCAGGAAAAGATCATCCATATTATAAGTGTAGTTTATTTAAGAGTTGGTGTCCTAGAACCAACAGGTTATAATTTGATTACATAGAAATTTAATTTATTTAAATATTAAATAACTTATTAGATATTGTTCATTGTTCTGTATGACTATAATGTAATAATGTCCTAGAGTATTTGTTGCATTGATAAGGTCATGTAAGTTCCCCGCTATGATGATAACCTTGAAATGATATAACAATATTATTAAATATAGTTCTACGTTTGGATGACATACTATGATAGGACACATAGAATACATATTGTTAGGTGTGAGTACTCATAAGCACATGAGAATTCCTCTCACGAAGTTCGCACTTGGTAATCTCGAAGACATAAGATTATGAGAACAGACCCGCCAGTAGGAATTCTACATCTTTTGGTGTCATTAGATATTTATATCTACGATTGTGTGTAATGATCCATGGACTTTAATATTACCATCAATACATGTCAAGACTTGTGCACTTTGATTTACTGATGAAAACAGTCATGTAGAAATTTGGCGGGAAGTAGGGTACGTTGGGTGCATCACAAGTGGCATGTTATTAATGGATAAGTCGAGGAAGGATTTGTCCCTTCCATTTATAGAAGTTGATATCTCGTCCATTTGATTGAAATAGAACCGTCGCGCGAAATTCCATGTCCATGGTGTAACAATGAGTTTATTTCAGGTAGTCAAAGAACGACATATCAAGCATAAAAGTTGATGACACTATCATGAAACCTGCTTGATGAGATATTGTGACAAAGGGATTATATCAAATAGTGAGCATTCATATGTGGATGTCATTGTTGTGACATTATATTCTTTCTTTTGGGTGCCTTGACCCATTTCTAGACAGTACTCTTGGACGTTACACAAGCTCGCCTATTGTCAACGAGAAAGAATCCTAGAGGGTCACACACTAAGTGTTTTTGGTGGTCTCGATTAAATTCTATTTAAATTTAATTAATGAAATAAATATTATTCTCAAGATCATGGGATAATTTTATTCAAGTTAATATGATCGCATAAATTAAATAAAATTTATTTATTTATTTTATTGAAAATTTAATAAATATTTATTTTCTAGTTTTTAAATAAAAAATTTATTTAAGAGAATACATTATTTATTCATTTATTTGGGTGTTTAATAAATGAAAGTGGAGTTATAACAGACCAATACCAGTCCGGTAGTAAAATAATTATTTTCAAGATGGTAAATAATTATTAGTTGGCACAAGTTAAAATAATAATGATGCTTATATTATTTTGTGATGCAGAATTTTATTCATAATTCCGTTTTGCGTAAGTTGGCACACCATAAATAATGACATAGTATTATTATTATGAGCATGAGTTTTCTCTAGTTTCATGAATGTATTTAATGGCTATTATACAATTAAATATTTTAATCGAAGTTCCGTGCATATAAATAGAAAAGTACGTCTATTGTGACATAGCGAACACACCGCATGCTTGGTGAATTGAGAATTGTTAATCTTATCAAAATTTCCCTTGAATCCTCTTCCCGCCCCTCTCAAGAATGAAAGATGTTCTTCAAGACTGAAGAACAAGTGATCAAGAACGACTAACACAAGAAACTTACTTCGTCGTGCTAGCACCCGGAGAATGAGTGGTGTCGGTCAGAGGCCATCGGAGCACGCGTGGATCACCTCTAGGGGGATTCTAGTTTGGATCCTCGCAAGCACAACAAGATAATCTGTAAGGGTCATTCCAAATGATCAACATCATTAATGAATAAAATACCGAAGATCCAGATATTTTTTCTTTATGAAATTAATTAAATTAATTATAAACATGATGTGCAAGATCCTCTCTAAAGGTTTCAGGCCTCTTCCTTCTTTATCTAAATCTTTTATTCTATTCCATGGAGACTAGAATTCATAATTGTATTAATTCATGAATAATCATTGATAATGGTAAAAATTAAATTTGGGTTCCGGCCCAACCACACTTCCGCTACGCCCAGAACCTACAAGTGGTATCAGAGGGGTTACATCATAGTTTATAATTATTTAAATATTTTTTTGATGATTTACGCATTTAATAATTTAGTTATTTCAATTCAAGTTTATCATTCTACAAATCTGAATCTCGAGATCTGTTCTTGCTCTTTCATTTCTTGATCACCTTACAGAAACAATACTATCTTTTAAATTTGATTAAAATAAAAAAGAGGATCTCATCCGGAGGTGCCAAAGATTCCTAGACATACAACACAAGAACACATGAAGTGTATTCAGAAGTACATGCCATGTATCCAAGGTTGAATGCACTGGGTTTGGTCCCCCAAACCAAGACGTGTCATTGGATTTTGTCTAAGTCTTAATGACTCCTTGTGTTGACCAAGAACATGTGGCACACGGATTTTGGAGTACATGTCGTGTGGCCCAATGGACACGGTGTGTAGTCCCTTCAGGTTAGGGTTGGACGGTGTACCCCGTACACATCTTTAATGGATGGAGAATGTGTAACAAGGAACTACATGACATGTGACTCACTGGACACGCCATGTAGTCCAAATATTTCTGAAGTACACTCACACACCGTTTCCCTGGGTGTGTACTTCAGATGGACGGTAAAAAATAGTACACGCCGTGTAGTTGGAACTACACATCTTGTACTCATCCAAATTACGCAGATTTATTAAAATTTATTATTATATTATAAAAACTCTTAAGATGTATACCATTGTGCGGGCATAAATATGAGGCACAACACATGATAAGTGTTTTATATATATGTGTTTAATTTAATATATGTGTAATGTTCATTTATACTCATTGAGTAGTTATGAATAAGAATTCACCGAGTTTCCTCCAAGGAACAAGTTTAATACAAAGATAATTTTAAATGAATTTATTTGTATAAAATTATGATTGATGAGAATCTCAAGGAAATTCAGAAAAGGGTTTTAGATAAAAGTATTGATTAATTAAATATGATAATTAATTGATTCGAGCGTGATTTCTCATAAACAAGAACAATTAAATAATTGAATGCTAGTTTTATTTATGCCTAAATATCATTGCATGTATGGATGATCATGAGCTAGACCAAGACCAATGTATGTGGATAGTTTATTTTAATTTATTTATTTGAATAAATTTTTTGTCCTATGAGCCTCCTTCTTATTATTATGTAGGGCATGTGTGCCCAAATTTTCTTTTATGTAAAACCCCTTTTTACCCCTAACCTACATGTGAGGTAAAAAAAGGCATATGTAATGGAAGGAACTCCAAGCTAGTGGAGGTGGTTCAAGCTAGATCCGAGATGAAACCAATCCTAGGAGATACAGAGGTGGATAGGTGGAAGCTGTAAACATGAACCCAAAAGGTTCAAGGTGTTTCTCCCCTAGGTGAGGGTTAGTTTATCAACCTCTATATAAAATAACCATTAGAAAATATCATGATCATGCCATTTAATTTATTTTATTTCTATTAGTTTCATGGTTTATCATTATGGATGTGTTGTCATGATCACATAATTAATGAATTAAACAAGCATGAAAGATGGAACTAAAATAAACCAGACTTATGCGTAAATATTATCAATACAGGGTTAATCACTTAAGTAATTTCCACTTAATATTAACAACAATGTGATAATGATAATAAGAAATTCATTAATAAGAGATAAAAATCCCCAAAATAAAATATTAAGTAAGACTAAGCCTTCCGTTACTTGATTAAGGGAAAAAATCAATAAAACTATGTGTTTGACCAACCCTTGTTGGGACACTTACTTTTATATAGGAAGACCTTATAAAAGGTTTCAGGTTGACTTAACCATATAAAATCAAGAGGAGTATACCTTGGTAGACTTGGTGTAATATTGGAGGCAAGAGTTGAGGAAATTCAAAGTCACTATTTCAAGATTGGGGAGTCTACTCAACAGATCAAGGAGTTGCAAGCCCGTAGTTAGAAAAGACCTACCTACCTAAATACCTTCTCGTCGCCACCATCCAACCATTTCACTCAGACTATGGTGGTTCCTCCTCGGTCTTCTCGAAATGCTCTTGGTGCGGTGGCTAATTCTGTGGTGAAGGGTGGCCCCGATCGGGAGGCTCGGTGTTCGATCTCCCGTGGAGAGGGTGTTCCGGTTTTCTCTGGCATCGAGGTGGTGCTCCAGCTCTTCTGCATTTTGGGTTCGAGATTCGGTGTGGCGTCGTGGCCGCGGTCCTCCAATGTGTCTAGGGGGTTCTTGTTCTAGTGCGTCGGGGTCGTGGTTCAACTTTCTGTGAAGGTAAGGTCTGGATTTTCTTCGGGGTCTTGTTTTTGCGGCGAAGGGGATCCAGATACGGTGCTTTGGGGTGGTGTTCTGATTGTTCTGTGTTGGTGGGGGCGTGCTCAGGGTGGCTTGGGGTTGTGGTTCGTGCGTCGTGGGGCTGTGCTCTGGTGGCTAGGGCTGTGACCGCCTTTCCACAACAGTGGGGTCTTGCTCTGGTTGCGCTTGGGGCTACGACCATCTTCTGCAGAGGCCATGGAGTCCATTCATTCTTCTATGGTGTGGATTGTGCTATGGACCTCCTGCATAGGGGCTGCAATTCTGATCCTTGGTGAACTGGTTTCCCTTAGTGAATGGGCTGGTTTCCGTCTACTGTGCCGTGATCCGGTGGGGGGGTTCTTTGGATGGTCTATTGCAGTCTCTGCATGCAGGTTGGATGGTGGCGATGGGACTTTTGCGAGATGTCTGTTTGGAGATGATGAAGATTTCACGGTGGGTTGAGCCGTGTGTTTTGCATCGGTTGTTTTGGAAGTGTATTTCTGTATGCTTGAACGTTTTGGATTTCAAAGGTGGGAGGCTTGTGATTCCAGACTCGACTTCATAAGTTGAATCCAAAGGTGGGTTTAAAGCTGGCGGTTCATCCTTGCAGTGTTTTTTTTGATTTGGTTATTTGAGAGGTTATGGCGCCAGCCATCAGATCGAGCCTGAGCTTTGACTCAGGACACTTGCTTGCCGAATCACATTGCAATGATGGAGAACTTATTCATGTTCACATGCTGGGGAGGAGCAGTTCTCTGTTGTCATTCTGGTTTTTACTCTTTCTTCATTCGAGTGTGAGTGTCCTATGTCCATGATGTCATTGGGTTTCCACCCCCTTCATCCCTTAAAATGGGGTCTTATCATATAATAAAAAAAATTTAAGGCCTTTGGACTGTTGGATGGTTATGGAAAGAGGAATATAGATCCTTTCCACTAGAATGTCATGGAAACTGGACATTATGAGTTCAATGGTGAGGGCCATTGGGACTTGATAAAATAGTGGGAGACTTAATAAAATTTATTATTTCTCATAAAATATAATCAAGAAAGTACTAATGATCTAATATTTTAATTTTAGAATAAAAATAACAAGATCGTCAATCAAACTATCACTTTAATCAATTTTAGATAAAGACAACATCCTCACTGGTAGTAACTTCCAGGAATGCTTTATATGTCTTCAGGTTATCCTTTGCCATGAATGGAAGTCTTAAATGTTGGAGTCAGCATTACCCGATCTGCCTACCAAAGAGGCAAGTGATGAGGCTTTCCTGGTCTATGAGAAACATTTGAATGATGCGATCGACGTTCAATGTTTGATGTTATCATCAATGTCTAGTGAGCTCATGAATTCTCATAAAAACATGGATGCTTATAGAATGATCAAGCACCTTCGTGGTCTTTACCAGGAGAGAGAAAGATAGAAAAGGTTTGAGATCTCTAAGGAACTCTTTTATAGTAATCTTGGAGAAGGTTCCCCAGCTGGACCTCATGTTGTCAAGATCATTGGCTATATTGAGAACTTGGAGGTTCTAGGATTTAAACTCCCCGGAGAACTGGGCACCGATCTCATTATCGTATCACTCCCTCAGAGCTTCTCTAACTTTGTTGTCATTTTCAATATAAACAACATTGAGAAGTCTCTATATGATATTCTTATCCTCATTCACCAAGTGTACAAATATATAGAGTACAAAAAACCTTCTGTCTTTATGGTGAATAAGAGGAAAGGGAAGGTGAAGTGATTTAAGCCTAAATATTCTTCATTACCTTCTAAGAAAAGGAAGATCAAAGGGGAGGCAAGGGAACATGAGGCTTTTTATTTTGCATGTGGAAAGAAGGTCCACTGGAAGAAGAATTACACCCAACTTAAGAAGCAAAGAGAAGCTTCAGGTGAATTTGTTATCGAATGCAATCTATATGTTTCTACTAATTGGGTATTAGATAGAGCTTGTGGTGCTCACATATGTATCAAAATATAGGAACCATGTATATTTAGTAAGATTGACCAAGGAGAGGTAGATCTACGAGAATCCAATAGATCCAGACTTGTTGCTGTAGCTGTCGGGGACTACCACCTCACATTGCCAACTGAGATGATCTTGGAGTTAAAGGGTTGTTATTATGTGCCATATGTTACTAAAAAAATTATTTATGTATCCATATTAGATACATATAGATTTGTTTTAAAGTTTGGAAATGAATTTTTATTCTTTTACAATGATAGAATTTTTTTTTGGTAGGGAACATTTATACAAAGGTCTTTACGTATTGGATTACACAAACCAAGTAATGGAAATCGATAACAAAGATACTTCACATGAATCATACCACAACCAAATTTTCCATCACCGGCTAGGTCATGTAAATGAGAAACGCTTGACAAAGTTACATCAAGATGTATATTTAGATTCTTTCAAACCAAAACCACTTGGTGTATGTCATGCATGTTTACAAGGAAAAATGACCAAAGCCCCATTTAGTGGGAAAGGTGAAAGGGATAAAGAACTTCTTGAATTGGTTCATACTGATGTGTTTGGACCATTTCCAGTTGAAGCAAGGGGAGGGTACTCATACTTCATATCTTTTATTGATTATTTTAGTGGATACGGATATATCTATATAATGAGGTATATGCCGTATTATTTTGATAAGTTCAAAGAATACAAGAATGAATTTGAGAATTAGCTTGGTAAGAAGATTAAGAAACTCCACTCAGACCGAGGTGGAGAATATATTAATCAATAATTCATCAATTACTCATGGGAGTTTGAGATCCTATCCCAACTCACTCCTCCATACATGCCCTAGTGGAATGGTGTGAGTGAAAGGAGGAACTAAACCATATTGGACATGGTGAGATCAATGATGAGTCATGAGAGTCTTCCATTATCCTTTTGGGGATATGCGTTACAAACAGCGGTGCACATACTAAACCAAGTACCAACTAAATTGATAAATGGTATTCCATACGAGTTTTATATCGGAAAGAAATCCAAATTATCGAATTTAGATGTGCGGGGAAGCGATGCGTTTGTTAAGGCCTGTTCAGGTAATAAACTTTCACCCTGAGGTAAAAAGTGTACCTTTATAGGATACCCTAAGGAAACAAGGGGATATTACATATACATCCCCTTAGAAAAAAAGGATATAGTGGAAATACATGTCGTATTCCTTGAGAGGGAGCACATCTCCAAAAGAGATAGTGGGACCGAGATAGACTTTGATGAAGTTGAGGCTCAAGGTACACAAGAGTTGGTACATGAACATATTCCACAAAGCCCTATGGAAGAAAGAACTGTTCTAGAGACACAAGAGCTGCGTAGGAGTACAAGAGAGGTTAGATAACTGGAATGGTAAAATTTTCTAGTTACCAAGGATGGTGACTCATTATTAGTTGATAATAATGATCTTATAACCTATAAGGAATCAGTAAGTGGCATAGATTTTTCCAAGTGGAAAGGAGTCATGAATTCTGAAATGAATTCCATGTACCAAAACCAAGTCTATATTTTGGTAGATCCTCTAGTTGATGTAAAGACTGCTGTTTGCAAATGGGTATTCAAGAAGAAACTGGACATGGAAGGACAAGTCAGCACTTATAAGGCACAACTAGTTTCAAAAGGGTTCAAACAGCGTCAAGGCATTGACTATGACAAAACCTTTTCACCAGTTGCAATGCTAAAATCCATAAGAAATCTATTGGCCATTGCCGCTTACCATGACTATTATATTTGGTAAATGGACGTCAAAACAGCCTTCCTTAATGGGAACCTTCAGGAAGATGTCTACATGACACAACTTGAAGGGTTTATGACTCCAAAGGATTCCAATAAGTTATGAAAGTTACAGAAATCCATTTATGGATTGGAGAAAGTATCTAGGTCATGGAACATTCATTTTGATGAAGCCATAACGAAATTTGGTTTTATCAAGAAAAAATGTGAGCCTTGTGTCTACAAATGGTTTAGTGGGAGTGCAATCGTTTTCCTAATAGTACATGTTGATGACATATTACTTATTGGAAACGAGCTACCATTATTACAGTCTATTACGGCATGGTTGAATAAATGATTCTCCGTGAAGGACTTGGGTCAGGTATCATATATTCTCAGGATAAATATCCATCAGCTAGATCCAAGATATTTTTGGGCCTAAGTCAAAGTAAATAAATTGATAAGATAATAAAGAGATTCAGTATAGAACAATCTAAGATGGGATTATTTCCAACGTCACATGGCATTCATCTTTCCAAGAAAATGTGTCCTCAGACCCATGAGGAAAGAAATATAATGGTAAGGACTCCACATGCATCATAGATTGGGATATTCATGTATACCATGATATGTACTAGGTTGGATGTCACCTACGCATTGAGTGTGGTAGGCAGATATGAAGCTGACCCAGGTGACTTCCATTGGATGGCATTCAAGACAATCCTAAAGTATCTAAGGCATACTAAGGATATGTTCCTGGTTTATGGAGGATATGAGGAACTAGTCATCTGAGGATATGAAAATTCTAGTTTCCAGACTGATCAAGATGACATGAAGTCACAAACATGATACATATTCACTTTGAATGGAGGTGTAGTGAGCTGGAAGAGCTCAAAGAAGAGTGTGGTCACAGATTCTACAGCAGAGTATGAGTATATCGCAGCCTCTTAGGCGGCTAAAGAAGCAGTTTGGATGTGAATCTTTGTCTAGGAGATGGATGTGATACATAACAGTAAAGATCCCATCACCCTGTACTTTGATAATACTGTAGTAGTGGCTCTCGCAAAAGAGCCAAGGTCACATCACCAGACGAAGAACATACTTAGGAAGTATCATCTCTTGAGAGATTTTTCTCAAAGAGGTGAAGTTACAGTGAGAAGTATTTCCACATAATACAACATGGTGAACCCTTGACTAAAGCCTTGACTCAGTAGAAACATGATCACCATGTGAGTTCTAGCAGATTGAAGGTCGTAGGTAGTTGGCTCTATTCCAAGTGGGATTTTGTAAGAGTTGGTGTCCTATAACCAAATGGTTTTAGTTTTATTACATGGATATTTAATGTATTTAAATATTAAAGATCTTATTAGATATTGTTCATTGTTCTGTATGACTATGATGTAATAATGTCCTAGAGTATTTTTTGCATTGATAAGGTCATGGCAGTTCCACGCTATGATGAGAACCTTGAAATTCTATAATAATATTCTTAAATATAGTTCTATGGTTGGATGAAATACTATGATGGGAAAAATAGCATGCATACCGTTAGGTGTGAGTACTCATAAGTATATGAGACTTCCTCTCATGAAGTTCACACTTGGTAATATCCAAGACAATAGATTATGAGAATAAACCCGCCAGTATGAATTCTACATGTTTTGGTGTCATCGTATATTTCTATCAGCGAGTGTGTGTAAGGATAATTAGACATTAAGATTATCATTAATATGTGTCCAGACTCGTCCACTTTGATTTTCTGAAAAAAACCGTCATGCAGACAGTTGGTGAGAAGTAGGGTACGTTGGGTGCGTCATGAGTGTCATGTTATTTATGGATAAGTCGAGGAAGGATTTGTAACTTCCATTTACAGAAGTTGATATCTCATCCCCTTGATTGAAATAGAACCGTCGTGAAAAATTCCATGTACATGGTGTAACGATGAGTTTATTTCAGGTTGTCAAAGAATGATGTATCAAGCCTAAAAGTTGATGACACTATCATGAAGCCTGCTTGATGAGATATTACGACAAAGGGATTATATTACACAGTGAGCATTCATATGTGGATGTCATTTTTGTGACATTACGTTCTTTCTCTTGGGTGACTTGACCCATTGTTAGAAAGTACTCTTGGGAATTAGGCAAGCCCATTTAATGCCAATGAGAAAAAATCCTAGAGGGTCACACAATAAGTGTTTTTGGTGGTCTAGGTTAAATTATATTTGAATTTAATTAATGAAATAAATATTATTCTCAAGACCATGGAATAATTTTATTCAAGTTAAGATGATCACATAAATTAAATAAAAAATATGTATTTATTTTATTAAACATTTAATAATTATTTATTTTCTAGTTTGTAAATAAAATATTTATTTAAGAGAATAAGTTATTTATTTATTTATTCGGGTGTTCAATAAATGAAAGTGGATTTCGATTGGACCAATTCCGGTCCAGTAGTAAAATAATTATTTTCAAGATGGTAAATAATTATTAGTTGGCACAAGTTGAAAAAATAATGCCACTGCTATTATTTGATGACATGGAATTTTATTCATAATTCCATTTTACGCAAGTTGGTGCACCATAAATAATGATGAAATATTATTATTATGAGCATGGGTTTTCTCTAAGTTAATGAATGTATTTAATTGATATTATGAAATTGAATATTGTAACTAAATTTCCATGCATATAAAAAGAAAAGTGCATCTATTGTGCCATAGCGAACAGACCGCACGCTTGGTGAATTGATAATTGTTAAGCTAAACAATTTCTCTCTCAAATCCTCTTCCTACCCCTCTAAAAAATGAGAAAAATTCTTCAAGGATGAAGAACAATTTATCAAGAATGACTGACACAAGACATTCGCATCACCGCGCTAGCACCCGAAGAATGAGTGGTGTCAATTAGAGGCCATCAGAGCACACATGGATCACAACTAGAGGAATTCTAATTTGGATCCTCACAAGTAAAATGAGATAATCTGGAAGGGTCATTCTGAAATATCAACATCATCAAATAAAAAAATACCGAAGATCCAGGTATTATTTTATTTATAAAATTAATTAAATTAATTATAAACATTATGTGAAAGATCCTATCTAAATGTTTTGGGCCTCTTCCTTCTTTATTTAAATCTTTGATCCTATTCTATGGAGACTGAATTTTATCATCATATTGATCCCAGAATAATCATTAATCATGGTAAAAATAAAAGTTGGGTGCCAGCCCAACTGTACTTCCACTACGTCCAGAACCTACAGTTTAACACTAGTAACTCAGACCAGATCCTAGGGTAGAGGGGTAGCTCAAATCCATGTAGTTCAGCCTACACCTGGAGATGGTGAGGTTGGACCATTGATTGTTCGAGGTATGATTCTTATAGATTCCATACTTTATAGTGATTTATTTTATATAGGGGCCTCATGTTCTTTTATATTAGTTTTTTTAATGTTTTGGGTCTAGTGGTGGAATATACGTGTGGGGTTATGTTGATGAAACACCATTAAGAAAACAATCAGAAAGTATCTAATAATTTAAGGAGTGTTCTCTTGAGGTTGGTGGGTACCGTTTCCTTTGGAACTTGTATGTGCATGAGGTGTCAGGTTTTAAACTAATACTGGTGATGTATTGGTTGATTACGTACCAAGATCACATTGACTTTTTTACTATAGGAGAGTGAGTTTCATGTCTTCTGAGGGTGACACTTATATGTCCATCGTGGGGAATGGAATTTCTAGGTATGCTGTGCAGGTAAAGTTCTTTCACCACCGGGTGATCTCACTAGCCAATTTGCGAGTATTTTTCTAGATAATGAGGATGCAGAGCATAATGTTTTTCATCCTATGGTGGATTAGTTTCAATATGTGTTTACTAAGGACTTACTAGGTCTTCCACCTAAGAGTGAGGTTTGGTTCAAAATTGAGATGATTCCTAGAGCTAATAATGTTTCTATTACACCTTATATAATGACACTAACAAAACTCAAGGAACTTAAAAATCAGATGTAGGAATTGGAAAATAAAGGGTTTATCCATCCAAGTATATTTCCATGGAGTTTTCCAGTTTTTTTTCACTAATAAGCCTAACAGAATGTTTTAGTTGTGTGTCAATTACCAGAAGGTGAATCAGATGATAATTAAGAACCTATATCCTCTTCTAGGTATTGATGATATCTTTGAAAAGTTTAGGGATAATTGTGTGTTCTATACAATCAATTTGAGGCTAGGGTATCATTATATGAGGTTGCGACCTCCTGATATACCACGAATTGATTTAAAAAGTAGGTATGGTTTATATGAGTTTTTTGTAAGTTCATTATGTCTGAAGAACACTCCTTCTATGTTTATGGAATTGATGAAATAAATCTTTCACCTGAACCTAGATTATTTTGTAGTTGTTTTTTGTGGATGGCATCTTGGTGTACTCGTAGAGTCACAATGATTATTACCTATATATTGACATCATTTTGAGCACACTGAGAGATCATTGGATCTATTCCAAGATATCAAAGTGTCACTTATGGATCTATATGGTATATTTCTTGGGACACATCATCTTGGATTAAAGTATTTTAGTGTACCCAGATAAGGTTTAAGCAGTTGTATCTTGGGAGTATCCCAAGAATGTTTTTGACATTAGAAGATTTTTAGGCTTATTAGGTTACTACATAAGGTTCATCAAATACTTTTCTCTCTTGGAAATTCTACCTTTGGGATTAATCAATAAGGGTATAAGATTTGAGTGGTTTTAATCATGCGAGAATTCTTTTCATGATCTTAATAAACATTTTAACCATGAAACAATCTTGATCTTACCCGATCCGAGTAAGGAGTATACCTTGTTTTGTGATGCATCTAGAGTTAGACCTAGGGGTAGTGTTAATATAGGGAGATTGATTTTTGTATATGGATCATGATATTTTAGGCCATAAGAAAAGAACTATCATATGTACAACCTCGAGTTGGCCATAGTGGTTTATGAATTTAAATGTTGGCGGAAATATCTTTTGGGTGAGAATTTTATTACTTATATTGACCATAATAAACTTAATTAAATATTTTCCCAATGATATTTGAATATTAATCAGTAGATATGGGTTGAGTATATGCAGTATTTTGAATTTGAACTAGCTTATATGCTGGGAATGGGGAACATTTTTGTGGATGCGTTGATTCAGAAGACACTAACTCAGGCAGTTCGAGAGTCTAGTTCTAGAAAAGGATGATGTACTTATACATTGAATTGCATATATGTTTTTAGGAGAAAAATGAGAATATGATACTCATGTTCTTTTCAGTTGATCCCTATACTCTAAACTAGGTAAATAAGAAAAAATAAGAATGTTTGGTTTTGTGAGACAAATTTGAAGGTGGGGAGACACCTTTAAATTGGACTGTTGATGTGGATGATATTATTCACATTCGTGGTCATGTTTTTTCACCCACTTATAGGTGGGGAGAGATGACTCATGAGTTTTATACATCGAAGTGGGAGATACACCTTGGTTTGAATAAAATTTATTATGATCTTTTTAGATAGTATTCATGATCTAGAATGAAAAAGGAGATTGAATGTTTTGTGACATGATGACACACTTTTCAGTAGGTGAAGAATGAGAATCATCGACCTGGTGCTTTTTTACAACCATTTACCATTCTATAATGGAATTGGGATAATGTTACAATGGATTTTAGTAGGTCTCTAGAGGATTCCTTGGAAGAATGATGCAATTTGGGTGATTGTGAATCAGTCAATGAAAGTAGATCATTTCTTACTGATTCAAGAGACTTTCATCTTTGACCGGTTGGGTCACCTATATATCCAGAAGATAGTACATTTTTATGGGGTACCTCAGTGTATTGTTTTAGATCATGATCTACATTTTACTTCATGATTCTGGAAAGGTTTGCAGAATCTATTGGGTACTCAGGTATTTCTAACTATGGATTTTCACCCACATACAGATAGACTATCAGAATGTACTATTTAAGGTCTAGAGGAAATGTTGAGATCATACATCCTAGACTTCAGTGGATCCTGGGAGAAACACTTAGCGCTAATTGAGTTCTCATATAACAACAATTATGAGGTGGCAATTCATATGGAACCATACAAGGTGATCTATGGTAGGCTATATAGATATCCCTTATATTGGATGGAATTAGGGGAATCATAGTTATTAGGATCGAGTCTCATACAAGAGACATAAAAGTAGGTTCAGTTGATTCGAAATTGTATCACTATGAAATATAGTAGAAAAAAGTCTTATTCTAATCGATGTCATCCATACATTGAGTTTTTAGTGGGTGACCATGTATTCCTATAAGTTTATTCAATATTGGGTCATCATTGGATTCAAAAATAGGGAAAGTTGGTGCCCATGTATGTAGGTCCGTTTGAGGTTATGGAGATGATCAGACCGGTGGTGAACTGATCAGCTCTTCCCCAGTAGTACAGTGTTACAAACAATGTATTACAAGTTTCATAGCTTCAACAGTATCACCTCCACCCTTCTAATGTGATCAATGTTAATGATGTGAAGCTTAATATTGATGTGTCCTTTGAGGAGTTTCCGATTCTTATTGTGGATCACAGTGATAAAGTTTTACGGGGTAGGACTGTGTCATTGGTATGAGTGTTGTGGTAGCATGGTAACTTTCAGGAGGAAAATTAGGAGAGGAAGGTAAATATATGGTACCAGTTGCCTAACCTTTTTACCTTAGAGGATTAGCTATGCTTGGGAGTGTAGCTCAAGGATGATCTGTTATAAGGTGGAGAGGTTTCAAGATCCAGACATTTCCAGGAGGTACATTCATGTTTAAATTTTGAGTTAAATCTATTTAAAATGGTTAATGAAATGTTTTTCAAGAATATGAGGGAACTTATGGGTGTCCTAGGGGTTAGAGACATAAAAGAGGAATAAAAGAGTCTATACTATGTAGGTAACATGGTTGGTTCACTGTTAGTACCAACCACGCGTCTTAAGCATGCAACCTATAGGGGGAGGGTGTATAGTTAACAAACCATTAAAGGGGATACTAGAAACCATACATCTTTTTATAGAGCCAAATGCATGATATCTATATGGTTTGAAAAACCATGTTGTCTTTCTAGGAGACTATTCAACCAAATCCCCCTATTGGATAGAGGGTGGAACACAATTGGAGAAACCATGTGTCTAAACCATGAACCTCATTAAAAGTGGAATTTCCAATTTTCTCTCTCAGGATTTATGAGTTATTACATGATTTTTCTCTTCCTTCCACCTCCAGTAGATAGAGTGATGGACCAAAGGATCCCTTATCCTTTATGAGTGATTATCCATCAATCTTGGGTCATTTGAAGCACCGTTGGTTATAAATCAAAGGTCTAGGTGAGTCTAACACACCCCTTTATTCTACTTTCTAGAAGATTTCATGTTTAATTGTTCCTCTCCTTCTGATTCCTCAAAACCCTTGTTTTATAGACGATTATTATATTAGGTGTTGAGGGTTGTTTGAGCTTTAATAAAGGTCTATGTTTGAGTGAGCGTTCATTTATAAACTTGATATTAGCGGTATACAAGTTATATATGATAGTCTTGATGTTAAATTTATGTGTATGTGGATGTGACTTTATGCCATTGTTTTGAATATTTTAATCCTTAGTAAGAAATCATAAATTGAGTTTGTAAATGGTGTTTTGAACCCCCCACGATCCCCTTTGGATTCATTGAGGTTGTTTAAACTGAGCCTATGGTCACCCATGGGGTGTGACACTTCCATGAACATGAGAGTTAAGTTGTTAAATGATGAATTGAAGGGTTTATGATATTTAACCAATTTTAATTGTAGTAATCACTCTAGAATGGTATAAAGGGTTTTTTATTAACTTGAATAAGTTAAATCAATTATGGTTTACAAATGGGTAAATGTGAGAAATGATTAAAGGGGTTTGTCCATGCGATTAATTGGATTGAAAGGGGTAATAAATTGTTTTAATGGGTTTTTAAGGTTGAAATGGCCTATTTATGGGAATTTTAAATATGTGGAATGTAATGAACCATGGAATTGTGATAAATTAAATGGTGCACTTGTGTGGTTTTTTATTTATAAAAATTTAAATGATAATGAGCCTTTGAAAATGTGAAAAAATAGTTGGTTGATATGTTGGACTGGCGACCCTCTCCCTTGTGAAGGCTAAACTGATGCTCCAGGCACCCCTATGGATAAATTTTTTTGGATAAAGGACTAATGTTCTTGAATCTAAGGGTATGTACATGGTATTCCATATCGTGGTTGGGATGGCCATGCATGGAGTTATGAATCCCGATTAGATACTTGGATTGATGCTCCTTTTTTTCCAACCTATGACCCCTTTGACACATGGTTCAGATGGCCATCATTGGTATGAATAAGGTTTGATGAGTATGGGTGATGCCAAGAACTAAAAACAAGAGTGGTTAATTTAAATACTGTTAAACAATGAAAACTGTTTTAATTGCTTCCTTTCCTTGCCTATTTGTACTTTTGGATACACTGATTAGACTAAATATTATTGTAGATATCGTTGGTGGTGACCTACTGAGTTGTACTCAAACCCTGCT
Source organism: Viscum album (assembly GCA_963277665.1). Lineage (NCBI taxonomy): Eukaryota > Viridiplantae > Streptophyta > Magnoliopsida > Santalales > Viscaceae > Viscum > Viscum album. Next base: position 783,913,652 of record OY728147.1, read on the forward strand.
CGAGCCACCATTTGGTACCCGAGCAGACTTCATGATTTCAGGCCAGGATAAGGGAAAAGGCCCTATTGTATATGGTTGATATGGTTTGGAGCATGGATGAGGGAACCAAACTTGGTGTTGGGACCTGACTTGGAAGGCCATCAAGTGTATTTATTTTGAGTTTTCCTTCCACAATAGACTCTCATGGCATGATATATTTTATTTTATTTGATTGTAGTACTTCCCATATTTGGGAAATTGGAATGTTTTGTTTTGTTATTTATTATTATTTCATATTGATCTTTATCTTTATTTTCATTGTTATCCTACAATGGTAAATACGGTATAGTATCCTCACATGTTCCATTAGACCCCCAATACAAGTTGGTTGCCTCTAGCACATGGGGAGGCACGCTTGAGGTTATGTGGTACACCGAATCAGGGCACCGATTTAGTGGCACCTAGGCTGGGATATTACACACATAGTTAAGTTTTTATAAAAACTAAAGATTGAATAAAAAATCATAAGAATGAATTTCAATGAAAAATATGAGGAATATTTAGAATAAATGGAGAATAAAATCAGGCAATGATCATGAGATGTTCTTTATCAATCAAAAATCACAATGATTTGAATAGACTTTGATTCAAGTTTTGGTTGCAGAATAAAACCAAAGTTGATGTTGAGTGATGAGATGAGTGTTCTATGATGAAAAATAGAGGCTCCATGTCACAGTGCATGAAGATATTTATGTGCAGATTAGTTTCATATAAATTTAAATGACATGAATTTTTAGATCCATTTAAGAAGGAAAATATCCCAAGTCATGTGAGGAGTTTTTAAATGGATAAAATCATGGATATCTCAAAGGAAACTTAACTTGTGATTTAAACATAGTATATAAGAAATATTTTGGTTCCTAATTGAAAAACAATGTAGTAAATAAGGGACTGACTTTCCTAAAAATGGAAGATTATGGGAGATCTACAAGAATTATTATATCCCCATAATACTATGATTTTAAAGGTTGATGTGGGATCATGATATGATAGATTTCTTCCTACCAAAAAAGGATGAGTTTTCCATAATTATTTATAGAAATTATATTCACAATTATATGAATATAAAATATATATGGAACAAAGAAGAATGTGTAGTGTGAGATAAAACCCTTTTTTGTTTCTAAAACATTGAAGAAACACATTCAATCAAAGAAGAAGGTAGATACCAACACTAATGTTGTAGTGTTAAAGATGAGAAGAATGTGATAAGTAGTAACCAATTATTTCCACCTATGATATCATCTTATCATCAAAAGATTTATCAAGCAAGGTGAAGAAATTATCAAGAATAGAGGAAGTGTAAACTTGAAAGAGAACAAGACTGACTATCTATCATTGAATAACAAGTCAAAAACCTATTTAAAGGAGTAGTTTTAGAGGACCCCTAAATAACTTTTGATCGTCAGTATAAAGATCCCATTGGAAGATGGTAAGAAACTTTTTAGGAGATAACTTCAATTAGAGGGAGCTAGTATAATGAACCCATTGAGTGGAAATTTCTATGATAAATTTCAGAATATTTTTAGTTGGGTATTATAGAATATTATACATCAAGATTTTTAGGAGGTAAATTATAATTTTATTCAAAAAATTTATAATGAAAGAAACCAGGTATTAAAACTTGACCCAAACATGGAAAATAATGGGTTAACTTGAGACTGAACAATGTAAATTCTTATGTCTTATGCCTTTTAAATTATATATATTTGTGTAAGGATAAGAGAAAAAATAGGAGTGGATAAAAGATTTAACCAGTTAAAAAGGTTTAATTAAGAAGGTATATTCATAAAATAAAAGGCATAACTAATTCACTCTATCCCACTCTTAGTGATCCTATAATACTTGGGAACTTCAATTAATATCAGAGTGAGGTTGCCTTTGAAAAATAAAAGGAGAATTATGGAGGATATTATTCCTTGAAATAGTTAAGGAGTACCTGTTTTGGATGGAAATAATTTTCATAGAGAGAAGAACTCAATGCTTCCATATTTTATATCACATGGGCTTGAGGTAATTCATGCTATAATAGTTGGTTTTCATCTAATTATAAGAGTTGTTACCATGATTTTTTTAAAAAAAGAATATTTAAGTGGATGATAAATATATAAATTCCATTATATAATCTTTATATGATAAATTATATACTTAGATAATGGTACTTAAAAATTACAAGGAGATATAGAAGAAACTGGAAAATATGTATGAAGGCAATATAGAGATTAAGGAAGAAAAGATTAAAATTTAGAGAGAAAAGTTTTAAGACATCAGAATGAATGATTATGGGCATATAAATGACTAATTTACTAAGGTTAATGATATTATAAGACATATTATAGGGTTTGGAGATAATATTTAAGATTAAATAATTATAAATAAACTGATGGGGAATTTCCCTGATAGATTTAACTCAAAGATATCAACTTTGGAGGAGATATGTGACACATACCTTGATGAAATACACAAAACCCTCCTTAAATATTAAAAGATAAAAGCATTTGTTTTAAAAACTAAAGATAAAAATAAGATAACATTCAAATTAATAATAAAAAATTCATAGGGAGAAAAATTATGGATCTAATTTAGGTTCTAAAAGTGATGATGAAAGTAGTGTGGAGCATAAGAAATCCATAACCTTTATCTCCAAGAACATCAGAATATAGAAATGAAAATAAAAAAGTTATGATTTATTTTAAATTTTTGAATTGTGGGAGCATAGTAAATTTTTATATTGACCACCCAAAGAAAAAAATTATGAAATTGAAAGTGATGATGATTAAGAAGATTTTTTTAAAGAAAGTTCTAAAAAAGTGAGAAAAAGTGATTTTTAAGAAAGAAAAAAGTATTTAAGAAAATTATGAAGGAATTTGGTGATAAAGAAAAAAATATATGAATTGTAATCATCCTAAAATATGTTATAAAATGAAATTATTCATCACAAAACCAACATAGTTAAGGTTAGAAAGCATAATGATACACTAAGAAATGAAGAGTAGGAAGAAGAGGAAAGTTGTACTGATTATATGTTGAGATCTGAGTTGGAATAATTCATTGAGAGAAATTAAAATATTAGGAATAGAGTAAAGTTTCTAGAAAATGTGAAAAGAAGTTAATATCATAAATAGAATAATCTCATCAAAGAGATAAAAAATCTAAGGTGAAAATCATAGAACAAGATAAGATTCTAGAAGAGTTTAATGAAAAAATGTCTACCAAGGAAGAAGAGATTATTGAGTTACACTATATATGTCTTAAAGTTGAAAAAAACTTGAATAAAATGAGATAATATTTTGAAAATTCAATGTAAATTTTGGCTGAATCGGCCAAGGATACTGAGAAGACTAGTCCTAATAGAAAGGTACAAACTACTCTTAGTTTTTCACGTGACACTAAATCTATTTTAGCATTCAGTATAGATTCTGAATAAAAAATTAGAGATGTTTGGGATGAGGTAATATATAAGAATATCACTCAAACATATAGGAATATTAGAGCTTCATAAAGTAATAAATTCTCCCCTAGATAAGGAAAAATCAAGGTTGGAGTACACTGGGATAACAAGGAGTTTTTAATAGATAGGATCACCAATTTTTTGAAAAAATAAGCTCTAAAGGGTATTGTGCTGGTATTGTGGTACATTTAGGCATAAAGAATATAGTTTAAAATAAAATATTTCTTCCCATATTATCAAAACATAGTAAACTAAATCTTCTTTCCTCCATGGTCTCCACTTCCCATAGTCTCAGTGAACTCTTTCCTTCTCTTCTTTAGTGAGTCTGAGGGTTGGATAAGGTACATGTTTTTAATCATGTTCCATGAAAACTAATTAGGAATAATCAAAATATCCTTCTCTACAGTAATCATACTATTTGTATTCTCATCATAAAAATTTCCATCACATTCAATGTTAACCGAGTTCTTTCTGGTTCCCTCCATTGACTAAAACCAAAAAATATAGTGTAAGCAACACTAATCATAGCGAGAAAACCACATAATCATGAAAAAATCACTTATAGTATGTATAAATCACGAAAACTTATTTTTAATATATGAAATCTTAGTTTTACTCAAGGTCATTCATAGTCATCATATGTTTAAATACTTCATGATAGTTTATACAAAGTTTGTGAATTTCCAAAGTCTATCTCCTAGGAGTGTCAAACCAGCTGTGTAGCAAGGATCGTTTTCATGCACCATGTGATGATCTAGTCTAGATAAATGCACCCATTTGGGATTTATTACCTCTAGGTACCTCTGTGCTAGAGACACATCCACTTATAATATCCAGATAGGGATGTAATTACTTGGAAACCACTTGCTCTATCCTTTACCAAAATTCTAGGATGTTTTCTATTAATTTGACTTAACCTTAGACTTATCCTTAGAAAGATACCTATATATATACTTATAAATATCCCTACATATATCACTAAAGTTTTGTAATCCTATTTTACAAAGGTTGAATAAAACTTTCCTATGATACAAGCTATAACGACCTAGGCTTATCATCATAGATATTATATCATTTTTTATGAATATTCATTACAATACACAAAAACATGACATAGGACCACAATAGTTTAGAAACTTTGGAAACTTGGAACACAATATTATTAATTCAAGAAAGATATTCAATGTATCCCACAAATATATTCCCCTTTATCACTCTTCACAAACATACCCTACTTAAATTTTTCTTCATAACATGGGGAAAAGAGACATAAGAAAGTGTGAGATTATATGCTCAATAAAAGTAAATAAGGAAGATAAATGATCATAACATAATCATTAAGGTATGATAATATAATCATAACATTTTAAAACCACACCTTTCATATCAAAGATAATAATCTTGAGTCATGGAATAAATACTGGGAGTTCATAAGACATGAATCATAAGGTAATCAATGAACATGAGCCGTAAGAGCATAACATTGGCATAAGACAAATATTTGTGGAATAAACACAAACTTATAACATTGTGAACATTTGTAAATAGAAATAGGTTCAATAATTAAGTTTAGGACATGAAATCAGTCCCTTGAAAAAACTTATGGAATTGTAACCAGGTCCACACATAAAATTGTGAACATGTAATCAAGTTCATCCATAACATTGTGAACATGTAATAAAATTCATGAATATCATTGTGAATATGTAATTAGATTCATGGATAATATTTTAAACATTTAATTAGGTTCATGCATAAAATTTTGAAAATGTAATTTAGTTCACACATAACATATTTACACATGATTTATCCATATTTACCCAATTCATTGGAAGGAGATATAGGTCCCACCCATCTCATAATGAAAACCATATTTATGTGATCCAAAATATCATAAAACATTAATCATATCATAACCCATGAAATTAAATGCATTTCATAAAAGTTTCATCATATAATAACCTATGTAATATAGAAAGATTTCATAATCATTTCATCATTTCATCATAGCATAACCCGTGGGAAGAAGAAGCGGGCTGCATAAGAATTTTATCATAGTATAACCCATGGAAGAGAAATGAGTTTCATAAACATCATGACATAATAAACATGAACCATTAAAATAAAGAATAATAATGGTATCCTTGGATAATATCCCCCGTAAGGCATAGGTAACATTAACCGATGTCATCTTAGATGAAAAATTATTTTAATCGATTATTTAACACATTTCTTAAGGAAAATATACTTTCCACTTTGATTTTTTTAAGACATAAAACATTTTAAAACATTTTTATTTTAAAATAACCTTGAAAACTTACAAAGTAATATTAAAATAAAATAATGATGACTAAAAGTTTCATTCTTGTTGTACACATTAAAACAATGATTCCTTTCACATTTTTGATAAAAGATAAATGAGCATTATTTGGAAAAGAAAATGAATATTCCATTAATAATTTAAAAAAAATTAAAACATGGTTAAAAATGTATTTTAAAAATAATAGGATAATAAAGAAACCTTTTTGAAAACCTTTTTTTTTTAGAAAACATGATTTTTGAAGAAAATGGATTCCGATCGAAGAGAGAAGTAAAGTCGTATTTTCTTAAAAACAATTTCTCAATTATTTTAAGTACCAAAGAGTGGAAAAATGGTAATATTACTTGAAAATATCATGAATAACCATAGTATAATAAAATAAATGATTTTCTTGAGATATGGTTCATAATATTGTATCATTGGAAACCTGACCACAAACAATCCCGATAAACTATGAGATTGCAACATAAAATCATTACCACTTTGGTATATTTGAATTGTAAGAACCACAAAATGATAACATTAAGTGAAACTTAAAATTTCATCAGAATAAAAAAAATTCATGATATTACATGTAAAATGGGCTATATATACACCACATAAAATAAGATAGGTGCATCACATGACATAAGTATCAAAGAAGGAAAATTGAGACAAAAATCCCTCATAACTTTAGTAATATTTTGAACTGCAGTCCCCAATAAAGAATAAAATCAAATGAAACTTTAAATATCATGAAAATAATTGGATTTATGATATAACAATTCAAATGGGTAGTATATACACCATAAAAAATAAATTATTGGTTAATATGCATATGTCTCCCAGAAATAAAAGAGAGACTAGAAATCCCTTACCATAAGTCTTGAATTCCATCGCATACATTTAAAACTATTGAATAATGAATATAAGTTTATTATAAATATATTAAAGAAACATATATATATATATATATTATACCACATATTATTTTATTATTACTTTTTATTACCTGTTTATTAAAAATTCTATGTGAAAGTCACGTTTCGGGTAATCACCCCTTTGTTTTTCATATATGTTTTGATTTTTTATTTTTGGTCATATTACTTTGATAATGGTTTCATAATATCCAAAATATAAACCATGATATAAATATCATATATATTTAGTATATACATATTTAGTTTAATCCATATAATGTAGTGATAGAAAATGAAATACAACGTTCATGGAGACGATAGGCCATACGTACACATGAACACTATTTCAATTTTATTTTTTGATTAAAAGTAAGAAAGATAAATTATATATTATCATTATAAAATTATTTTTATTTCAAATATATAACACATTTTCATTAAACCCAACATTAAAACCTTCCATGTAAATCATGAACAAATTACATTGTTTTACGAGGCAGTTGTTCGCTATACACACGAGCGACGTTATCGTTTTCCCACAAAAGAGATAGTGTGATGGTATGTGTGATATTATGATTATATATGCATAATAATATCATAAATAAAAAATAAAAAATAAAAAATCCATAATTATTTCTATCCTTGAGAGGTGTAAATGGAAAAATGAATGACATCGGTTTGCGAGGTGGTTATCCACCGTACACACGAATAATTATTTCTATAACCCATTTGATTGAACTAGACATGGTTATAGGTAATTAAATTAACATAAAAACATATAATTATATGTAATATACTTATGTTATCATATAATACTGGTATAATAAGTATTGAAGGATCTAGATAATGAAATAAAACAAAAATGCTCATTGATGAACGTTGCCTCTTCTTCAAGTATCCTCCTTAGGTTTTCACCAAAATCATTTCTAGTTTGGATTTATGTCCAAAATAAGGATTATAGGATTAGATGAGGGAATTTTTAATTTGATTTGGGCAGGTATTATCCAAACCAAATGGGTTTGAATGTGCGAAGATAAGAGGATATGGGGTGACATTTTATAAGTGAGGTGAGTGAGACACTTGTAATTTTTGAAAAGAGAGAATTACACCCACATTGTTTCATGTAACAAGGATAAAAAATTAATTATTCTAGAAAATATAAGGTATAAGGTTTATATATTATTATACAATGGGATTTTGAAAAGGTTTGGGTCATTTTTAACCTTTATTTTTTTAGTTTAACCCCCTAGTAATCCCATTTTTACCTAAACCACGATAAATAAGTTTTACTATTTTTACTATTCATTTTGATAAAAAATTAAATAAAACTTATTAGATAATGTAAATTATTATTATTATAAATATAGAACATATTTTTACAAATTCCATTAATATAATTTTTAAATTTTATTTTAAAAATAACCTCGCAGATGCGATTAGAAAGCGAGTTTTCAAAGAGAAAAAGTTCAGAAGTTCAAAATATTTTTATATCCCATTTCATTATGAAATTTATTATAATGACATAAATTTTATTAATAGATATATAATTAGACTAATTTTACTTTAAATTTAATTTCAAATATAATTTAACTTAACAAATAATTTAAATGAAAAACCATTTTTCAATTAAAATCCAGTAATTTTTACTATTCATCAAAAAATAAAACTTTTCCGAAAAAACCAAAAAATTAAAACTAATATGATTTTTACATGATGAATTAAAAAATTTAGTTTATTTTATAAAATTAATTTTTTAAAAGTCATAAAAATTAAATTTAAAACAAAACTTGTAGATGTGATGAAAAATCGGGTTTTTAAGGAGTGTATTTTTTTGAAGTACAAGATGATTAAATATATGTATAATAATAAAAGTTGTGTGAATATCAATTAAAATTTATTGATATATAATTTATAAATTTCATTTAAAATATTCATTATTATGTATTATTTTAGTTAATTAAAATGGAGTAAATTTAGTCACTTTAAAATGGTTTTCAGAAGAAAAAAACCCTTTTTTAAACCCAAAAATAAACTTATACTAAAGTCCAATATAAATTTGATTAAAAAGTAATTAATGTTGGAGTTGGTGCTCTAAAACCAACTTATATGTACTTTATGACAACCTGTATTTATAATTTTTAATATTAATAAATTTCTTATCACATCATGATTGTTCTTCTGCATAACAGAGTATGTGATAATGTCGAAAGAGTAGTTGTCACACTAAAAGGTCATAATAGTTCCCCACTATGATGAGAACCCATAAGTGAAATGACACTATTCTTAAATATATGTTCTATAGTCGTATGATTTCATTTTAGGGACACAAATAATTTTTGATATCAAGGATGAAGACTCATATTACTTTGAGGCACCTTCTCATAGTGTACGCCCTTGGTAATATCCAATGTAGGATATTATGAGAAAGAGAACCACCATTAGAAAATCCACAGTTGTATGTGTATTTGGATGTTACTATCAGTAGTCGTGGGTATTTTTCCTTATACTTTAATATTTTTATTAATGAGTATTATGATTTGTTTACTTTGATGTATTGTGTAAAACCATGAAGGCAAATGTTTGTGGAGGGGTATGATAATTGGGTGTGCCATGAGTAATATTGCATTAATGAATAATGTGAGAAAGGATTTTTCCCTTATATTCTTTAATGTAAGTTTATATCTTAGGCCCTTTTATGGAAATTATATAGCCTAAATAAATCTATGTCCATGGTTTTCTATAAGCAAGTTCAATTTCTAGGAAGTCAAAGAAAGAGACATCGAGCACATTGGTTGATGGAACCAACATGCAACCTAATGGATTATAGATATCATGATAAAGGGATTATATTACATAGTAAGTGTCTGTATGAGATATTATTTAATTTTGGTATTAACTTCTTTCTCTATAGATGCTTTGAAATGTCATTAAACTTGACCTTTAGGATGCCTCACCTAATGCCACTGAGAAAGAGGCCTAGAGGGTCACATGCTGAGTGTATCCAGAATCTCAATTAAATAATATATTATTATTTATTTTTTAATAAGTTGGATAAATATTATTTTCACTTGTGGTTTATTAAATATTCATGTTTTATTGATTGCATTTATTTCATGACCAGTTATTCAAGAGAATATAATGTGAGCGAAATATTTAAAAAATATTTATTTTCTATTTAGTGAATATAATATTTATTTATTTATTAGTGAATAATTTATTGATATTTATTTAATAAATAAATATTCATTATTCAAGGCCCAAATAATTTTGTGGAGGAATGGAGGACCGAGTTTAATAGTCCGGTGATAAATAATAAATATTGAATATTATTTAATCAAATAATATTTAATTTAATTCGAAAGTTAAGAGCATGACATGAAATAATAATAATAATAATAATATTATTGTTATTTGACATAGGGTTCTTCAGTGATTAAATATAAAATAAGGGGCACTTGTGTAATTATTTATTTCTAACCCTAGTAATATATAAACCCATTATGTTATTTTCTATCCAAGGAGCCAATTAATTTCATTTGTTGTGCATAATGAATTTTTAGAATCCTCTCAAGACCTAAAGAGTTCCCTTCTCTAAGAATTATTCCAAGAACAGAGAGTGATCTTCCTCCACCTCCCACTCTCGAGTTTAGAGAGATCAAAGAGAATGATTTGGAAGCGATTCTCATGGAGATCAAAGGGGGAAGACACAAGCGATATGATCTACCATGATTTCACCCAGATATTCCTGCGATGATGTCTAGAGATTTGTGGAGCACATGTGGATCACCACTAGAGGTAATCTACTATTGATTCCTACAATGCAATGATGGTACAACGCAGATCTATTGTCAGATCCATCAACAAAGAAAGAATTCAAACAAAGAAATTATTTAATTGATTAAATTAATTATAAATAATATATCATGATCCTCTCTCTAGTTCCAAATTTCCATCCCTTTTATTTTTTCTATGATCAAATTCTTTAGATCATGACATTTATCGTTGTGTAATCTCAGATTTATCATCGATCATAATAAAAAGCAAAGTTGGGAATGACTCATCGCATGCTTCTTATATGATAGAAACCTTCAATTAAGTGGATTAAATATTAATAAATAATAATTGTGTTACTTTAAAGTATAATTGGTCATTTAAATTACCTAATTTATTGAAAATAAATTATAATTTTACAAAAATAACTATTTTTCATTATTCACTGAAAAATCAATATTTTCCAAAAAATCCCCAAATTTCACTATAGGTTAATTTCAATATGATGATTTAAAAAAATAATTTCATTTTTTCATATAATTTTTTCTAACAAATCTATAAATTAATTATAATATTTTCTCATAAAAAGTAATAAAAATAATTTTTGAAGAAAAATTACTTTTGATGAATAAAATTACTTTACTAAAAATTGATTGATTATTTACTAATAATTTATAGGTAAATTTATATTGAGTAGGAAATTTATATGTATATTTCATAAATTAGTTAATACTATTCATACCTTTCTACTTAACTTCTAGGTTATAATTGTCATATTTAAAATAATATTATTTCATGGTTCAACAAATCTTGGTGTCACATTTTTGGTACGACATTGAAGAAACTCATTAACATAATATAATATCAGTGTTGCATATAATGCAATACATACTCAGTGTTAATTATAAAAAAAATATCAAAAGGATTAAATTCAAAAAAATCTCAAAATCTCGTGGTGTTACATTCTACCCCCCTTAAAATGAATTTCACCCTCAACATTCACCTCAATCATCAAAGGTTTAACATTTAAAAATTACTTCATAGAAACCCACATTATAAAAATGAATAATAAAACATACCTTGAAAGGGGATAATTATAAACATAAAGGTTACCTAAAGTCACTCATAACTAGGTTTCCACATAGGAGAACATATGCAAGAAGTAAAGATTTGGACATAGAAGAAAAGCGTAAATAATTATAGAGAATGATAAATATCATTGATCATAAGAAAGTGGGTGATCCAGAGAAGGTTAACAACCAAGAAAACATAAACTAAAGATCCATTAAAATGGTCATTGATATCATAAAGAATGATGATAATAGGAAAAAAATTTATTTCAAGATTATTTTCCTAATGTCGGATAATTTTCATAAGAAGATATACTTACTTGATTTTATTCCATTTAATAAGAACAATATCACCCTTTGGTTATGCCTTGATCAATTTCTACTTCATCACTTACTCCAAGAAATGAAGTTAAATTTTTAATGATTGAAGAATCAATGGATCATAAAATCCATAATGAATGATAATTAATTCCTTCTATATCTAGTTTTAACAAAGAAAATGGTTGGAATAGGTTATCAAATATGAATGAATCTTCATTTGATTAAATAATATATTAATCTATAAAACCTCATTAAAAGTTAAACATAAACCATTTCATAAATGGTTAACCTTATGACCCTTCACAAAAGATTAAAATCCTAAAATTTAGAATGATGTTCAATAATTTCCAAAATGAATTATCATTAATCCCCCAAACAACATGAAATAGTTCTTAATTATCACATACCAAACATGTGAATACATTCATCATGTATTCTCTTGAAACTAGAATTACCATAAAAACTTATTGAAAACATACATGTTTTCTTATTCCTTACATAAAACAAATATTATTGGATATATTAATTATATCCAAAATGTTGTAAACTCCATCAATGATAGCATAAATCACTTTGTCAACAAAACATTAATCAGTTCTAAGGAAATCAGTACTATCCAATTTACTTTATCAAATTCAATCATCTCTTTATCACAACATCAACATCTCAATATTCGAAACAAATTAAGGGTTATCTTTAAAATATCACATTTCCATTAAATCACTTTTCCAGTCCATCAGTATCATTCAAAATATTATTTAAAATCCTTCACAAAAAATTTATACTGAATAATACTTATATATTTCATGATTCATATAACATAATCTTTTAATTTTAATACATAAATAATTCATTCACCCCACTTCCTTCTCAAACCATTAACTAGTATTCATCATCTTATTCCTTAATACTTCTTTCCTTTAATATGTCATTTTTTGTCTCTTCATCATCAACAATATAACCATTACTTATAAAACCTTGTTGATTTTCTTCACAATTTTTACTATTAAGACATTGATTTACATAATGACTATAATTTCCACATTGAAATCATTCAACAGTCGATGATATCTTAAAGAGACCATTATACTCATCCATTTCATTAACCAAAATTTTCATTTTCCCTTTGCAGTTACATATTTTGTGTCCTTATTTTCTATAGTCAAAACATGTTCTAGTTCCTCTAAGACATCAACTTGGGCATTTATTCCCACATTCTCAAAACATGAGAAACTTAATTTTATTTACTCCATGGTTTAAACTACCCAAACTCTTAATGAACTATTTTATTCTCTTATTTGGAAAGTCTAAGGTTTGGTTAAGGTACACACTATTAATTATGTTATGTGAAAAATGATTAGGAATAATAATAATATCCTTGACTCTAATCATCATCCCATTTGGATTCTCATTAGTAAGTTTTCTATCAAAACCAATGTTAACCCACTTCCTTTTGGTTCCCACCATTGACTAAAAACAAAAAATATAGTGCGATCATCCCTAATCATAGAGGGAAAACCAAATAATCATAAAAAATCACTTATAGGATGTATAAATCATGATGCCTTATTTTTAGAATATGACACCTTAGGTTTATCCTACGTCCTTCATAGTAATCGTCTATTTAAATCCCTCTTGATGGTTTTTAAAGAGTTATTGAATTTCCAAAGCATATCCCCCATGAGTGTCAAACTAGGTGTGTAGAAAGGCTCATTTCCATACACTAAGTGAAAATTGAGTTTAGCTTAATGCACCCATTTCAAAGTTATAACCCCTAGGTACCTATGTAGAAGAGCCACACCCACTTGTAGTATCCATATAGGGATGATATTTTTGGAAACCACTTTCTTTATCCTTTACCAAAATTCAAGTATACTTTCCTATACTTTGAATCATCTTTATACTTATCCTTAGATACATCCCTAGAAATATCCTAAGAAATATCCCTAGGGATCTCACTAATGTTTTATCATACTTGTTTTCAAAGGTTGAATTGACCTTTCCTCATATAGTAACTATATCACCCTAGGCTTATCATACATAGATATTACACTATTTTTAATGAATATTCATTACAATACAAAAACACATGCATGATGACCATAATAGTTTAGTACCTTTGGAAACATGTAACAAAATATTCTTAATTCATGAAATATATTTAATGTCTCCCATAAATATATTCCCATTTAGTACTCTTTACAAACATACCCTACTTAAACATTTCTTCATAACCTGGGGAAAAGAAACATAAGAAAGGGTGAGATCAGATGCTCATTAAGGGTAAACAAGGGATACGAGTGATCATAACATGATCATAAGGGTATGAGAATACGAGTATAACATTTGAAAACCATATCCTACATATCAAAGATAATAATCTTGAGTCATGAATAAATTTTGGTAGTTGATAAGACACGAATCATAAGGGAATCAAAGAACACGATCAATGAGAGAATAACATTGGAATAAGACATAGATTTTTGGCATACACATCAGCTTATAACATTGAGAACATGGGTAAATAGAAACAAGTTATCTCATTAAGTTTATGACATGAAATATAGCCCTGACATAAACTTATGTACATGCAAATAGGTCTACACATAAAATTGTGAACATGTAATCAGATTCACACATAATATTATTAACATGTAATCAAGTTCATGAATGTCATTGTGAACATTTAATCAGTTTAACACATAACATTGTGAACATTTAATCAGTTTCATGCATAACATTATGAACACATAATCAGGTTCATAGATAACATATTTACTCATGAGTTATCCATATTTACCCAACGAATTGGAGGGAGACATAGATCCCACATGTCTCATAATGAAAATCGTATTTATTTGATCCAAAATATCATAAAACATTAATCACATCATAACCCATGAAATGAAATGTGTTTCATAATGATTTCATCATATCATAATAGGCGTAAAAGCAACATTTTTCGTAATCATTTTATCATTTCATCATAGCATAAACCATTGGAAAAAGAAGTGAGTTTCATAAGAATTTTATCATAGTATAACCCATGGAAGAGAAATGGGTTTGATAAACATCATACCATTATAAAACTAAAACTTTAAGATAAAAATTAATAATGTTATCCTTGGATCATATCCACATTAAGGCATATGTGACATCAACATATGTCATCTTAGGTGGAAAATGATTTTGATTGATCATTTAAAACATTTCTTGAGGAAAATATAATTTTTTCTTTGAAAAAAACTTTTTAAAACATAAAAAATTTTAAAATTATTTTTATTTGAAAATAAATTTAAAAACATACAAAGAATATTCAAATAAAATAATTATAATGAGAAGTTTTGTTCATGTTTTATACATTAAAACAAGGATTTATTTTATATTTTTGGTAAAATCCAAACAAGCATTGTTTGGAAAATGTCATGAAGATTAATTTAATTTTTTTAAAAGTAATAAAGGGTAAAAATTTATTATAAAAATAATAAGATAATAATAAAACATTTTTAAAGCCTTTTTGAAAACCTTTTTTAGAAAATATGGTTTTGTAAGAAAACAAATTCATATCAAAGATAGAAATAAAGTTGGGTTATCTTAAAATCATTTTCCCAATTATTCTATGCACCAAAGAATAGAAAAATGATATTATTAATTGAAAATATCATGAATAACCATATGATAAGAAAATTAATGAGAGTATTTATATATGGGGCATAATATTTTATCATAAAAAACATAATCATAAATAATCCTGATAAACTATGAGATTGTAACATAAAATCATTACCACTTTGGTATCTTTTAATCGTAATCCCCATGTAAGGATATCATTTAATGAAACATAAAATATAATGAGTATAAATAAATTCATGATATTACATGTCAAAGGGTCTATATATACACCTCAAAAAGGAATATAGGTTTATAACATGATATAAGTCTCAAAGAAGGCAAATTGAGACAAAAACCCCTTATCGCTTTAGTAATATTTTGATTCGTATTCCCAAATAAAGAATAATATAAAATGAAACTTTAAATATAATTAAAATAATGGTATTAATGATATAAATTTTCAAATTGGTAGTATATACACTTCAAAAAATAAATGAGTGTTGAATTTTCATTTGTCTCCTAGAAATAAAAGAGAGAATAGAAATCCCTTACCTTAAGTATTAAATTTTATTTAACATGTTAAAACCTCGTGTATAATAAATATAATTATATTGAACATATATTAAAAAACCATATTTATATATATCATTCCATATATGATTTTCTTATGACCTTTTATTACCTGTTTATTAACAATTCTATGCTAAATTCATGTTTTGGTCAATAACAGCTTTGTTTTTTGTATATGTTTTGATTTTTTTATTTTTGGTGCTATTAATTTGATCATGGTTTCATAGTCTTTATAATTTAAAAAATTATATAGATATCTTATATATTCAGTATGTATGTATTTAGTGTAATCTATAAAATTTAGTGATAAAAATGAAATGAACCATTCATGGAGACAATAGGTCATACGTATGCATGAATGCAGTTTCTATTTTATTTTTGGATTGAATGAAAGAAAGGTAAATTACAAATTGTAATTATTGAATAATTTTTATGAAATATATATCTTATATATTCATTAAACCCATCCTTAATACCGTCCATGTAGAGCGTGAATGAATCACATCACTTCGTGAGGTAATAGTCCGTCGTACACATGATAGACATTATCATATTCTCAAAACAACACATACCACATTCCGAAATAAGAGAAGTACTAACAATACAATACAATAAAATATACCATTCCATGAAAGTTTACTTTGTGAAAGGTAAACTGAAAATAAAGACACCTGATGACCTTCCAAGTTAGGTCCCGACACCATGTTCAATTCCCTCATCCATGTTTCAATCCATGACAACCATATACCATAGGGTATTTTCCCTTATCATGACATGAAATCATGAAGTCTTCTTAGGTACCCAATAGAGGCTCGAGAAGGGTGTGAGTAAAACTCATTAGGTCACAACCATCTATGTCTACAATAATATTCTGTCTAATCATACTGCATACAGAAGTAAAAATAAGAAAGGAAAAGAAAAAATTAAAATAGTTTTTATTATTTAATAGTATTTAAATTAAACACTCATGTTATTAGTTCTTGGTGTCACCCATACTCATCAAACCTTCTTCATCCCAATGATGGTCATCTCAACCATGTGTCAAAGAGGTCACAAGTTGGAAAACAAGGAGCATCAATCCAAATATCTAACTGGGATTCAGAATTCTGTGTCTAACTATCCCAACCATGATATGGAATGCGAGGTCCATACCCTTCAAGTCAGAAGAATCAATCCTTTCTACAAAACTTGTTATGCATAGTGGAACCTAGAGTATCAGTTTGGCCCACCCAAGGGATATGATCATTAGTCCAACATCTCAACCAACTATTTGTTCACATTTTCCAAGGCTCGTCATCATTTAACTTTTCATAAAGTAAAAACCACATGAGTTCACCATTTTATTTATTAAAATTACATGTTTCATTATATTCCACATATTTATAATTCCCATAATTAGTCCATTTCACCCTTAAGGAACCATTAAAACCATTTATCACCCCTTTCAAGCCAATTAATCACAAGGAAAAACCCATTTAATCATTTCTCACAATTACCCATTTACAGAACATAACTTATTTAACTTATTCAAGTCAAGAAAAACACCCCTTTATTCCATTACAGCGTGATTACCACAATTAAAATTTGTTAAATCTCATAAACCCTTCAATTAATCATTTAACAACTTAACTCTTATGTTCATGGAAGTGGAACACCACATGAGTGACCATAGGCCCAGTCTAAAAAACCTCAACGAATCTTGCAGAGATTGTGGGGGGGGGATACACCATTTACAAACTCAATTTATCATTTCTTACTAAGGATTAAAATACACAACACAACCACATAAACGAACATACACATACACATAAATTAAACATCAATACTAAGATATATAACTTTTATACCACCAACATCAAGTTTATAGATGAATGCTCACTCAAACATATCCCTTTATTTAAGCTCAAACAACCCTAAACTCCCAATCTAATAATATTATAGAAAACAAGGGTTTTGAGTATTTTTAATGAGAGTAAAAATTATACAAGAACTCTTCTAGAAAGTAGAATAAAGGGGTGTGGTAGAATCAACCAAACCTTTGATTCAGAACCAACAGTGCTTCAAAGGACCTACGATTGAGGTAGAATCACCCATGAGGAGGAGGGATCCCTTGGTTCATCACTCTAGATACTAGAGGTGGAAGGAGGAGAAAAATAGGTTAAGAAATCATAAATCACAAGAGGGAAAAATAGTAAATTACATATTTTAATGAGGTGCATGGTTTAACCACATGGTTATCTAAACTGTGTGCCACCCTCTATCCAAAAGGGGGCTTGGGTTGAACAGTCTCCTAGAAAGCCCACATGGTTTTCCAAACCACATAGATGTACAAAATTTGGCTCTATTTAAATATAAATGGTTTCTAAGCTCCCCTTTAATGGTTTGTTAACTGCACACCCTCCCCCTACAGGCCGCATGGTTAAGGTGCATGGTTAGTACTAACCATGCACCAACTATGAACCCTATACAATATAGCCTCTTTTCTTCCTATTTCATGTCTCGAACCCCTGGGACACCCATGAGTTCCCTCATATTCTTGAAAAACATTTCATTAACCATTTTAAATGGAGTTAACTCAAAATTTAACCATGAACATACCTCCTATAAATTTTATGATCTTATAACATCTTCACCTAATAATAGTTCATCCTTGAGTTTTACTCCCAAGCATCGCTAAGACTCCAAGGTAGAAATGTCAGGCCACTAGGACCGCATATCCGCCTCCCTCTCCCAAGTTTCCTCTTGAAGGTTACCATGCTTCCATAACACTCAAACCAATGACACGGTCCTACCCCATAAAACATTATCACTATGATCCACAATATGAACTAGATACTCCTCAAAGGACACATTAGCCTTAAGATCCACATCATCAACATCAATCATACGAGAAGGTTTGAGGTGATACTATTGAAGTTGTGACACATGAATACATCATGCATAACATTATACTACTAAGGAAGATCCGATAGGCACACAACCAGTCCGATCCTCTCCACAATCTCAAACAGACGTATATAAATGGGCACCAACTTTCCCTATTTTTGAATCCAATGATGACCTAATCTCAGATAAAGTCATAGGAATACATGGTCACCCCATAAAAACTCAATAGATTGATGATGTCAATTATCACAATACTTCTTTCTCCTTTATTTCATATCCATAAACTTCTGAATCAACTGAACCTACATTGATGTCTCCTGTATGAGACTTGATCCCAATAACAATGAGCCCCCTACTTACATCCAATATATAAAAGATCTATATAGCCTACCATAGATCAACTTGTATGGTGCTATATAAATTGTCACCTAGTAACTATTTTTATAGGACAACTCAACAAGATCTAAGTTTTTCCCTAAGGATCCACCAAAGTCTAGGATACATGATCTCAATATTTCCTCTAGCTCATAAATAGTACATTATGATAGACCATCTGTATGTAGGTGAAAATCCATACTTAGAAATTTCTGAGTACCTAGTTCATTTTTAAACCTTTACAGAAGCATGAAGTAAAACATAGATCATGAACTAAAACAATACTCTGAGGTACCCCATAAAAATTTACTATATTGTGGACATACAGGTCACCCAACCATTCAACGGTGAATATCTCATGAATCTGTAAGAAATGAGATACTTTAGTTAACTGATTCACAGTCACCCAAATTGTATCATTATTCTAAGGAATACTCTAGATACCTACTAAAAAATCTATGGTATCATCATACCACTTCCATTTCAGAATGGGAAATGGTTGTAAAAAAGCACTAAGTCACTGATTCTCAGCCTTCAACTTCTAAAAATTATTGCATCATGTCACAAAACCTGTAATATCCTTTTTCATTTTTGATCATGAATACTATCTACAAAGGTTATAGTAAATTTTGTTAAAATGATGGTGTACCACCCACTTAGAGACTTGAAACTCATGCATCATATCTTCCTGAATACAAGTGGGCACAAAAACATGACCAAAAATGTGATAAATCTCATCCATATCAATAGTCCAATCAAAAGGTGGCTCCCTACTTTCAAAACTGTCTCTCAAAAATAAACATTCTAAATCCTCATATTATCTCCTCCTTGCTTGGTTTAGAAGAGAGGATCAAATGACAAGGACATGAGTTTCATCCTCTCATTGTTATCCTAAACACCTACACTCAACTCAGTGCATAAGGTCATCATCCCTTGCTCAGAACTAGACTCTCAAACCACCTAAGTCTATGTCTTTAGACTCAATGCATCCACAACATTATTCCCCTTTACCATCATATAAGCTAGTTCAAATTAAAAATAATGCATATACTCAACCCATATCAACTGATGAAGATTAAAATATCACTAGGAAAATATGTACTTAAAGTTTTTATGGTCAATATAAATAACAAACTTCTCACCCAAAAGATAATTCCACAAAAATTTAAAATTCATAAACCACTGTGGCCAACTTGAGGTTGTGCATGGGATAGTAATATTCTAGTGGCCTCAAATATCATGATCCATACACCATAAATTGATCTCCCTACATTAACACTACCCCAATTAAAAATCCAAATGCATCATAAAACATGGTATACTACTTACTTGGATTGGGTAAGATCAAGATAGTTGCAGTGGTAAAAAATTTATTAAGATCTTGAAAATAATTCTCACATGCTTCAAACCACCCAAATATTATACCCTTATTGGTTAATCCCAAAGGTAGCATTTCCAAGCAAGAAAAGTATTTGATGAACCTTATGTAGTAACCCACTAAGCCAAAAATTCTTTGAATGTCAAAAACATTCTTGGGCTACTCCCAGGATTCAACTTATTGAACCTTCTATGGGTACACTGAACAACCTTACTCTAAGATGGTGTGACCCAAGAAATGTACCTTGTCGATCCATAAGTGACACTTTGATAGCTTGGTATAGATCTGATGCTCTCTCAGTGTACTCGGGGCGATGTCAATATGTTGGTCATAATCATCGTGATTCTAGGAGTACACAAAGATTTCATCCACAAAAAAACTATAAAATTATCTAGGTACCAATGAAAGATTCATTTAATCAATTCCATAAACACAGTAAGAGCATTTGTCAACCAGAACAACATTACAATAAACACATATAAACCATACCTACTCCTAAAATCAGTCCATGGTATATCATGAGGTATCGACCTCAACTAATGATACCATGAACTAATATAGATCTTATAGAACAAAAAAGTATCCTTCATCTTGTCAAATAGATTTTCAATACTTAGAAGAGGATATAAGATCTTAACTATCATCCAATCCAACTTCTGGTAATTGAAACACAACTGCAATGTTCTGTTAGCCTTCTTAGTGAACAAATTTGGAGAACCCCATGGTGATGTAATTTGATGGATAAAACCTTTATTTTATAATTCCTCCATATGATTATTAAGTTTCTAGAGTTATGTTAGTGTCATTCTATAAGGAAGAATAGAAATAGGCTAACCTTTAGAAATCAACTCAATCGTGAAATCAACCTCTCTCTTAGGTGGAAGCCCTGAGAAGTCCTGAGTAAACACATCCTAAAACTGATCCACCAAAGGAGGAAAAACATTATTATCTACTTCCTCATCATCTGGAAAAATACTCACAACTTGGTCAATGAGATCACCCAATTTCCAAAGAACTATCCCTGCACAACCTGCTTGGAAATTCCATTCCACACGATGGACTTATCTGTCACCCTCAAGAGACATGAAACTGACTATCCTATGGAAAAAATTAATGTGATCCTGGTATGTAATCAACTAATACATCCCTAGTATTAGGTCAAAACCAAAAATCTCCAGAAAATACAAGTCCCAAAGGAAGCGGTATCCACCAACATTTAGGGAACACTCCTTATATTGTCAGATACTTTCTTCTTGTATTACCAATGATATGTCATCGACATAACCCCACACATATATTCCACTGCTATACCCCAAAAATTCACAAACCAAGTTGATATAAAAGAATACGAGGCCCCTGTATCAAATAAAGCCCTATAAAGTATGGAATCTATAAGAATCATACCTCGAATAATTGATGGTCCAACCTCACCACCGCCAGGTGTAGGCTAAACTACATAGACCTGAACGACCCATCTACCCTAGGCTCAAGTCTAAGTTCCTAGTGTTAAACTACACTTATGATATAGATTATCTTCTCCTAGATTACCATATCATCTTCCCTAACCAGTACATCCAGTGGAACTCCAACTGCCTAACTGATACAAGGTAGAAGACCTCTTACTGGTGCCCTGTACCAACCTAGATACTCCACCACTACCTGCATGCCGTAGGATCCAGTAGAACCTATTTATATGACCCATCCTACCACATGTTTGGAATTCCACTAGTGTTAGAGAAAAATGAACTCATATGTGGCCCGGTCTACCACACTGAGAGCAGATGACTGAACTACCTCCTTGAGAGATAGTTCCTTTTCCCTCACCATGTTTTCCACTACTTCTCTCATGGAAATTCTCATAATGACGCTTCCCAAATAATGTTTACATATACATATACATGTGTATTGATAAAAAATATATATTTATATTTATATTCTAATATATGTAAATAAATATTAATATATAATATATTTTAATAAATTTAAGTATGTATATATCATACACATTCGATGACCTTTTATCTTCATTTAAGAGTGTCTTCATATGTTTTTTATGTCATTTATGATTTTATTCCATTTATTTACATTCCTATTGATTTGATAGTGTTAAAATTATTGTGCTTTGTCCTATTTTGTTAATTTATTATCAATTATATATATATATATATATGTTTATATGTTTATATGAACTTATGTATATTTGTGTATATTTATATAAATGTGTACATATTTATACATATTTATGTTTATATATTTTTATATATTATATATGTAAATATATATATAGAGATATTTATATTTACTTCTGTATATACACACACACACACACACATATATTTATATTAATATATAATTATATATCTGAGTGTGTATATATATATTTATGTAGCAAAAATGCATGTTTGTATATATTTTTGTAAATTTTGTTATATGTATATATATTTATAGATATTTATATCCATTTATTATTTTGTTATTTTATTTTTCTATTTTTCTATTATTTTATTATTTATTATTTATCATTCAATAGTTATCATTAATTACTTATTATTTATAATTTATAATTTATAATATATTTTTATTATATATTATTTATATATTATTTATTTATTTTTCATTTTTATTTTATTATTTATTTCTAATTTATCTGTTTATTATTTATTTATTCATTACTTTTTTATTGTTTATATATTAATTATTAATTATTAATTTTTTTATTTCTTAGTATTAATTTATTATTAATGTGTTATTAATGACTTCTTTATTTTATATTCATTATATATTTATTATTTGTTTATTCATAATTCATAATTTATTTTTCATTATTTACTATATATTATTTATTGATTTATTATTTATTTATCATATATTAATTTATTTTTTAATTATTTTATTATTTATATATTATTTATATATTATATATTATAAATTATATATTATTTATTATGTATTATATATTATATATTATGTATTATATATTATATATTATATATTATATATTATTTATTAATCATTATATATTATTTACTATTTATTATTCACTATTTATTATTTGTTATTATTATTATTTATTAGCTACTATTTATTGTTTACCATTTATTCCCATAGTATATATTTATTTATTTAGTTATTATTCCTTTATATTTTATTTATTAATTAGTAATTGGTAATTAGTAATTATTAAATATTAAATATTAAATATTAATTATTGATTACTAATGATTAATTATTAATGATTGATTATTGATTAATAATTATTGATTAATAATTATTTATTTTATATCTATTTGTTATGTATTGTTTGTTTTTTCAATTAATATATATATAAGCAAATTAAATTCTATTTATTCACCGCATGAAGAGTCTGATGGAGTTGTAAAGTATTTGGAGAATAATTAAGAATTAAGGGGTTCAAAATAAATAAATAAATAATAAAATAAATAATAAAATGTATAATAAAATAAATAATAAAATAATAAAATAAATAAATAAAATAAATAAAATAAATAAAATAATTTTATTTTTTTTTGAAAAATTATAAAATTTTTAAAAAATTAAAAAAAATTAAAAACCACAGCTAAATCATTCTCTGATAGTTTTGAAAAAATATTTCTAATTTATTACCAACACATGATTTAGCATTGGTTTTCCAAAACTGTCACAGAATGATTTAGCGATGGTTTAAACCACCGATAAATGCCAATTTTGGCAAAGTGAGGCAGTAGTCTGCCATACACACGAACGATAATTTCGTAACACATTTGATGGAAGTGGAGATAGTTGTAGGTCATTCACTTAACATAAAAATATCTCCCTATATGTAAGATATTGAGGTTATCATATCATCATGGTATAATAAGAATTGAAGGAGGTGGAGAAATAAATAATACAAAAATGATCCTTGATGAACATTACCTCTTCTTTGGGTATCCTCCTTAGATCTACACCAAAATCCTTTCGATGTTGGATTTCTATCCAAACTAAGGCTTCTAGGATGAGAGGAAATAATTTGGGAAGTGATTTGGGTAGGGTTTGGCTAAAACAAATGGGTTTGAAGGTCTGAAGAAGATAGAAGAGGGGGTGACCTTTTATAAGTGAGGTGAGTGACACACTTGTAATTTTTGAAAAGAGAGAATTACACCGATGATTTTTCATGTTATAGGGATCCAAAATAGATTATTCTAGATAATAAAAGTTATAAGTTCTAATTATTTCCATCCAATTCGAATTGGACAAGTTTTGGATTATTTTTAACCCTTATCTTTTTAGTTTAACCTTTGGTAAACTCATTTTTAACGAAACTGCAGTAAATAATTTCAACTGTTTTTACTATTAATTTTGTTCAAAAATTAAGTTGACCATATTTTATGATATAAATTATTATTATTTTAAATATTAAATACATTTTTCAAAATTCCATTCATATAAGTGGAAAAATTTTATTTAAAAATAATCTCACAGACACGATTAGAAAGCGGGTTTTCAAAGAGAAAAAATTTCAAAAGTTTTCAAAGTTTTTATATCCAATTTAAATATAAAATTGATTAAAATTTACTAAATTATATAATTTTACAAATTTTTCTTTAAAACCAATTTAAAATATAATTTAACTTTATAAATAATTTAAATAACAAAGCACTTTTCAATTAAAATTCAGTGTTTTTACTATTTATCAAAAAATGAAACTTTTCATTAAAAACCCAAAAAATCACCCTAAAGTTATTTTTACATTATGAATTCAAAAATTGATTTTATTTTATCAAATATGTTTTCTAAAATTTTTAAAAATTAAATTTAAAACATAACCTGCAGACGCGACAAAAAAAACGGGTTTTCGAGGAGTGTATTTTTTTCAAGTACAAGATGATTAACTCTATGATTAATAATAATCATTTTATGAATATATATTAAAATTTATTGATATATAATCTATAAATTTAATTTAAAACATTACTCATTAGGGATTATTTTAATTAATTAAAACAAAGAAACATTATATACTTTAAAACAGTTTAAAAAAAACATTTTTTAATCTGAAGAATAAACTTATACTAAAGTACAATATAAAATTGATTCAAAAGTAATTAAATGGATTAAAAATTAATAAATAATAATTATGTGACTTTAAAACATAATTAGTAATTTTAATTACTTAATTTATTGAAAATAAATGATAGTTTTACAAAAATTGGTATTCTTCACTATTTGCTGAAAAATCAATATTTTTTGAAAATCCCAAAATTTCACCATAAGTTAATTTCGATATTATGATTTCAAAAATGAATTTAATATTATAAAATATAATTTTCTAAAATCTATATAAATTAATTATAATATTTTCTCATAAAAATAAATAAAAATTATTTTTGAAGAAAACATATTTTTGATGAATATAATTACTTTGCTAAAAATTGATTGATTATTTACTAATAATTTATAAGTAAATTTATATTGATTAGGAAATTTATATGTATATTTCATAAAGTAATTAATACTATTCATATCTTACTTCTCGATGGATATGTTATAATGCTCATATTTAAAATAATATTATTTCATAGTTTTCCAAAGCTTGGTATCGTATGTCATGCACACTATCAAGGAAACTCATTATTATATGTAATGAAAGAAAAAATATGTATTTAATACAACACAATATATACTCAATGTTATGTGTAATGAAAAATATCAAAAATATTAAATTAAAAAAAATCAAAAAATCTCAGGGTGTTACAATAGACCCTTACCTTCAGTGACATACTCTACAATAAAGTATATATTTTCATTAGAACCATCTACCAATATTGACACTCAAAATTTGAGTCTAACCTACTATAGTATGGTCTAACCCTTGCTCTCTCTATTTGACTTTATGTTTTCAAAACACTTTTCATTTTACAATGACAATATACGAACCTCTCAAAACAATTTTATATACATCAGAATAGATTTTAAAACACATAGAGGTACGATTTAATTACAAAATAAAAAATATATATATCAATAATATACATGAGTAATATCAGCCGAAGGGATCATTTTTTGAATTATATTAACCTAATCATTAACATTAAATATATAAAAAAACATTATTTATTTATTATTAATTTTATAGTTAACATGAACTGTTAGTTGGTTCCATATTTAAATAAATAATCAAAGATATGAAAGCATAAGGCATAACATGATACCCCAATTATGCCTACCTATATACATATAAGCATGATGCATATGACTCAATATCCCATGAATGAATCATATAATAAAGTAAAAGAGACTTCAAAATACCCTTGATAACTTAAAATTACACCATAATTATGCTAACCAGACATATTTATGGATTACTTTATGATTATTTATGTTCTTAATTATTAACTACTCTCAAGCCCCAAATGTAATAGCCCTTAGTGAGATCTAATTTATTTTTGTAATTCCCATAACCTAAATACCTAAACAACACCCAAATAATATCATCAAAACACCTCAGTTGCACCTCCCAATCATTATAGTTTGGCATAAACACTAAGGGATAACTAACACTATGGTGGGAGATGTTTTTCCTTCTTTAATTGAAACAAACAACTGATAAGTCACACCACAATTTCATCATGGTCAGTGTGAACAAGAGACATGAGATTAGACACACAACAAACTAACAACATGTAACCCAAGCATTAGGCTACTTGTATAAGAGTATATATAATTACTACATGTACATGAATTTCATATATTCCATTCTCAAAATAAACACCCATGGTTCTCAAAAAGAAATTAAAAACAATTTAAATGGTTTTGGACATATTAAGGGTTCCAAACATTCCCTTAGGACTAAAATATAAATTTTCAAAATGTATAATATCTCATTATAATATTATAGGACCTTCCCTTTGCATTTAATTCACTCTTCTATAAAAAGGTAAAAAATATTCCACCAAAAATCTACACTCCAAGTGTAATTAGCTCCCATGATTAAAGGCCTTTCCTTTACCTGGATCACATATAAAAGTGTTTTCATGTATCCAAAAGAGGCATATATAGTGTACAAGTATATCATACCTAGTAAGCAATCACCATCCCAACCCTAAATTCTTTTCATAATCCAAAGTTTATGCAAACATAATATAAAGTTATAGGGATAAATATTACAACAATGAAATGAATTATTAGAAATATTTAACATAGATAAAATATAAGATGACAAACCCGCTATTCTAGGAAGATTCATATTTGACATTCCTAACTTAATCCCATCCTCAAAATCTGAGATTATGGATATAAATACTTAATACCAAGTTAGGGTGCAACACAAATCATGGTGAGAAGGAATCATGTATACATATTCATGGAATCTTGCATCATGTTCCTTTGAGAATAGGGGAAGAGGTATACCAAGTAAGGGAACTATGAACCTATCCCAAACTATTAACCAATCCTTCGAAAATGGGTGTACCTTATCACCCTTTATACAATAAATCCATTTCTAATATAACCTATCATTATCATATATCAAGTACAATATCCATATCACAAAACATAAAAACTAACAATATAACACTTTTACCCATATAAATACAATACCTAAGAATTATGGAAAACAACTAACACAAAGAAAAAAAAGATATGTCAATATGATACTCAATATTTATAATAACTTATACAATCCAAGTAAGTAAAAAAGTACATGTATAACATATATTACACTTAAAAACTAACTCTAAATCAAGGTAGGTGTTGGAAAGGCGTGAAGAATGCATCAATTTAATTCACCTATTAACATGGATAAATCATTTAACATGTTAAGGAAAAATAAAAACAAAATGAAATACAATATATTGAAGTATAAAATTTTCAACATGATAGATATAATCCATAGTAAGAAAAAAAAACTTTCAAAACTTGTAAAAAATTTTAAAAAGACTTTATTATTTGAAAATTTTTCATTTTAATTTTGTGAAATTGGCCCCAAACTATTACCAGCCTAAACATTGGTGAGTATTAGAGGAAGAATTTGTTAACTTAACAAAAATAAATGAAAAATATTCTTTAAGTTATATGATAAGTGGATATTCAACCATAATACCAATATACTACCATATGATAAGAGTTATTAGGGATTTAATTCACTTACATTAAATGAGAGAGAATCTAGAAAGTGAAATGATAATTTACCTTATATTAACCTAAACTCAACCCGTATAGTAACTTTGTGAAGAGAGATATGAAGGATTTTATATTAATAATAGTCCCTAAATTACATAGATAATAGATTGTGATCATTACATTGAAGAATTTTAAGAAGAGATAAGACTAGAGGGAAATGATAACCTTACCTCATCATAGATGAGAAGAAACCCAAGCCAAAGATGAAGGTGAATTCATTTTAGATTAAGTAGAGGAGAGAGAGAGATCCATGGAGAATTTCACACAATTTCATGAAGCCTAAATCCCGATAAAGAGGGATTTTAGGGATGATGTTTTTTCAAAAGGCTAGGGTAAGCCCTTTTTTATTAATCCAAAGAAACACCTCTTTTTTTCTGGTTAGAGGGGAACCAATTACATGTAATAAAGGCATAGTGTTCATTAAAACCCAATAAAACATGTCCTATAGGCCTATGGTAGGCCTACATTGCATCCCGCCTCATCTCGCGCTCTCATGTGCCTGCACTAAAGGAGGATTCCATCAGCTTACGTCCCTCTTACCACCCCAAGGACAATACCACCGGCGTCATCCCCCTCTTCTACATTAACCCACACAACTAGTGTCACATCTCCATCATTCATGTGTGCCCGCACCACCAACATCTCCCTGTTAGAGTTCTCATCATCTACGACCTTGCCTTGCTATCATCTATGCACTTGCATCAAGATGACATAAGATCTTCCATGTGAACTCACATGCGGGGAAGAAAAGTTTGATCCCCAAATAAATAGTGGAAACCATGGTCTATAACTATTAATCAAGATCTATCCATAATGGATACACCCAAACAACCCCAACCAACCAGGACGAGGCTCACGTCCACTCGGCCTGGGTTCACTGGGTACTCGTTGGTGCTAACAGTGTTCCTATAGCCACTTGAAAGACATTGGGTACCCATTTCAATATCATCGGGTACTTGGTGTTGTCCCAGCACCTAGGTACCCCCTTCATTCTCCTCCAAAACTCTGATAAATCTTAATCAACTTTAAAGACAATCCAAAATGGATTTGAAAGACTATAATTAAGATAGATTACCAACCCATAGAGTTTAGGGTCTTTACATGACACATATTTTAGGTTTCAATGACCAAGGATAACAATTAGAACACTCAATATTCTATTCACAGCTTAAACTTTTACTATTTTGTGTTATCAATATAAGACTAGATCCTAGACCTACCAAGTACTTATTAGCTATCCTCAAAAATTTAAATAGATATAGTACTCTTTTATTAAACTCATTCATATTGTTGAAACCTTTCTAATAATAATCCTTGAATTTCATAAACATATTAATCCTTAAAGGATATCTTTAGTCTCACAAATCCATTGAAATACTCAATTGCATCGAGTACATGAGTGGGGAATAAAGTTACTTTGGTGATCTTTTATCTAAATAATACTTTGAAACCTTGAGTGAAAGACATGACCCAACACATTGTGGCCTCACTCGAGTCTAAAAATATACTGAGTGTGCCACCCCAAGTCCTCCTTTAAAAGGATAGAGGCTAGTGACTAGAACCAATAAGACATATTACATCATGAGAGACCATATTCCATGGAAAAATTACAAAAAACCAAAAACCATAAAAAATATACTAGATGCATCATCCGAACCATATAACAGTATTCATGGATACATATATCACCAATCATCCATTAATAATACACAATAAATCCCTAAAAATTGTAAAAAATGGGATATAAAGAGCCTATGGATAATATAGTAACCATCAAAGGGAAATGCATCATCATTACAACAATACCTGAAATAATATATGATAATATATTCCACCATTAATCAATAATAGGGATTAGATCTTCCATCTTCATATCCTCCCAGACCAACATTGAACTGTATGCGTTATGTATAGATACAACACATGTGGGCAGGAACAACCGTGCAGAGTTGGGTATAAACATACCCTATAAGACACCACAAAAAATATGAAGGATAAAATAAATCATCTCATAACTGAAGAGAGAAGTATAAATCTTAGATATACTTTAATAATTTGTATAATTAATAATGTAGTGAAGTTTTGACTTCACTCTCCAATCACACCCTGACTAACTCTCATGGAGAAAGTGTGATCCAATATTCTACTCGTCCAATCAGAACAATAACTCTATAGTTGGACCCCAAACTCTATGGGGAAACAAAACCTTAATGCTTACCTATGAAAATGCATGGTATTAGATAAATTTAACTAAATGATGAAGATATGACCTTAAATATCAACACCACTCATAGGGTAACGAATGAAGTTGAAATAACATATATAAGCTCACTAATTTTCAAGATACACCATTTTCACTTGAATGGATTCTCACCCAACAATAAGGGAAATGATCTAGATATACTAGTGTATTGCTATTTCAGAAACAACATATTATACTAATATAACCCATCGAAAAATCCTAACCCACAAATATCGCATTGAAAATTTGATTATAATTGAGGACCCATAACTCACTAGGGAAAAGGTATATCAATCATGGGAGTACTAAATCCATATATGGGGGAATAATACCCTGCCCCATGGGAGAGTTACCTACCCAATCATACAGAAAGGGA
Source organism: Viscum album (assembly GCA_963277665.1). Lineage (NCBI taxonomy): Eukaryota > Viridiplantae > Streptophyta > Magnoliopsida > Santalales > Viscaceae > Viscum > Viscum album. The sequence goes on from OY728147.1 coordinate 783,945,122, forward strand.
AAACACACTTCATCTATAATATAGTGATAAAATGAGTCCCTGAGAACCCCTTCCCAACATAGAGAACCTGGATTGAGGTATTTTGAGAAAAAAATACATTTATACTGGTAATTAACCTGGTAATTTTCTCTAGGGATAATATGTTTGGTCTATTAATATACTTACGTGTGAAATAATGGTAACTCAATTGAACTTGTGGTGTTGTGTGTGAGTGTTCATGCAAGAATTTAATTGTTTTTTTTTGTGTTTTTAGTATTATGTGTGGGTGTGTAATGATGTTGATAGGAATGTGAAGAAACTTCAATCTTGGAGTGTTGATTCAATAATATATGAGTGGGGGGATTTAGGGTAGTGATCAATCATGTGTTGTATTCTAAGGACTTAATCATAAGATCATGATTCTCTATGAGGTTTCTCTTTCCCCTTATAAGTAGTGATTACATCTCATTTTCTTTCATTTATTTTCCAAAACAACCCTTGAATCTTCATTCATTAGGCTACTATGATCATGAAATTAGTGCATATTTTGGTCTTAAATTATCATTCCATAACTTTCACCCTTATATCACTTACCCAAAGGAAAAAACATTAAGATCATTAAGAATCTGTTGAGTGGGAATCGACACAGCTATACCCCAAAAATCCAAGGATCATTCATAGAAATATGGTTCCAGAACAGTAATAAAATGAGAATCAATAAAAAACAAGATAAGAATAGTATTGAACAAAAAATTAAAGAAGAAATAAAGAAAAATAATAATGTAAGAGATTTAACATGGTTTGGCCTAGTTGTTTCTACTCCATGGGAAGAACACCACCCTACTAACTATTTTATTAATTCTCAAAAAAATTACATCAATAAAAATAATAATGAACTAGAAATAATGGAATGAAAACCAAAATAAATAATTATTAAATAATAGTGAAGAGGAAAACTCACTTTGAACGACTGGATTTACCAACCAACCATACACAATATGTTCTTTACAAACCTTTACGATGTTGATGAAGTGAAGAAAAAAATCCTTGAAAATAGAAGAATGATATCTAAATAGAACACAACATTGAGGATACTAAATTATTCAATATCAAAGATTCATTTCATTTGGAAGGGTATAAAAACTCATACTCCAATCCAATTCTAATGTAAGAAGTTCTCTCTCTCTCTAGTGGTAGTAATACGCTCTCAAAAGCCTTCATATATCTCTCTATCTTTCTCTCTCTCTATTTCTTGATCTGGTGATGGCTCAAAATAAATACCCTTATAAATCTCATGAGGTTGAAATGTCCCAAAAAAATTGAGAATGAATGAATTTAATTTAAATAAACTTAACAACCTGAAAATACCACAAAATAGAAACAAATCTATGCATAAGGGTGTCAAAATAGGTTTCGTAAAGTCTACACTCATGTAAGGGTCGGTGAACCACTGTGTAAGGGTCAAATTACCCACTAAATAAGGGTATACCCTTAATTACTTATGGGTAGAAAACAAAAATATTAGAATAAAATAAAATTAGAAAAATAATATTAGAGAATTTTTAATTAAGATTAAACATGCCACACCTAAACATTGAACTAATAAAAAAATTAGTTTCATTTAGAAATCAAGCATGATAAAATCAAAAAACATCAATGATTTTAAGAATAAAATAAAACTAAAGGATGGTGTTATTGTAAAAATATATTATTCAAGTGGAACCAAGTTCATGATATCTAAACAATGCTTGAACTTGGATAAATCTATGACCTTAGTCAAACTATCAGATGGATTTTCATCTTTGAGTATCTTAGGGACACACATTGTTCCACTTTCTATAACCTATCTAATAAAAAGAAGTTTTATGTTTATGTGTTTATACCTACCATGGACAAGTATTTTTTTAGATAGATAAAGGTAATATTGGGAATTATAATTTATAGTAATAACAAAATTACTTATATTGAGCTCATAAATCAAACCCTTAAGCCATATGTCTTCTTTGACAGCTTCTTTCAATACTATGTAATCAGCCTCAATGGTTGAGATGTCCATTATCAATTTTATATTGAACTTCCATGATATAAGTCCATATGAAATTGAAATTTAAGAAGTAACTAAATATACCTCAATAACCAATTAAGATCATTCCAACATGGTTTTCCCAAATTTTCCATAAACCAGCTCAAAGAATAGATAAAAAAGGAAACTTCTAGTCTGCTACAAATAATAACATAATTAATACTTTCCACTACATTAACATATGATTATCTACTCATATATTCAATATTAGAAACTGTGATAGGTGATAGAGATAATGAAAATTTAAAATTCTGACCTAAAGGAACACTAATAGGTTTTAAAGCATCAAAAAATTACCTATTAATCACTTTAAGGATATAAAAACTTTAAGATAGATAAAGAATCCTATGATTTATATCCTTAATAATTTCCACGCCTATAATTTTCTTAGCACAACCTAGATATTTCATTTCAAAGTATGATTTTACTTTCATTTTAAAATGGGTGATTAATTTCAAATCACTACACATGAGTGACATGTCATCAACATAAATTAGTAAATAAATCAAGCAATTTTTAATAGATTTAAAATATAAACATGTATAAGAATGAATTATTATGAAACCATTTTGCAGCATAAATGAATCAAACTTTTGTACCATTTTATTGAAGATTGTTTTAATCTATATAATGATTTATTAATAAAATATACTTAGTTTGCTTTAAATTAATTCTCAAAACCACCAAGATGCACAATGTATAATATTTCATTTAAATAACCGTGCAAGATATCATTTTTAACATCTAACTATTTTATATGCAAGTCTAAATGGGAAATAAAATAAAGAATAATTCTTATTGAATAATGCTTGACTATAGTATATTTTTTTAGAATAATAAATTCCTTATATTTGAAGGAATCCTTTAACGCCCCGACCCTAGTTACCCAGAGTCGGTGCATTATTAAATTACATTGGCATGATCACAAGAAAGATCAAATCTCGAAAGACCGATTGGTTTAGTAGCCTTGGAAACACTAGATATATTCATAAAGTTTTACATTACATCACAAAGTGAAAAACTACTACAACAACATAGTCTCCATATTCCACACTCATATCCCCACATACTATCCCTGCAGGTCATTCATAACTTACTTCTTCACATCCTGGGAAAAATAAAACATAGAAAAAGGGTGAGATCAAATGCCCAGTAAGGATAACAATATAGCGGAAACTTTCAAAAATAAGCATAAACTTTTAAGGCAATGTATAACTAAAACAAAAGCCTTTTAAACTTGAACTTAAACATAGTATGGAAAAAGAAAAATGAAATAATGCCATTTACTTATTCACATGGATATTCTACTAATCGAATAATCACATGCAATATCAATAACCACTTTCATAATGATGGAATGCATAATGTCAGACTATCATAACCACATAGCCAAGGCCTCGTGCCAAGACTACAAATAAGATTTTGTCATGGCCTTGTGCCAAGACACTAGTTTGTCTCATGAGACATACCGATGCATTGAGGAGCTATAGCGGGCTCCACCCATCACATATTAAGTCTAATGCATTCCCATATGAAAAGGTTTAAACATAACATAAACATTCGTATTAAAACTAGCATACGAAATGTCAATACTTTCATCATAAACTATGAATGGTATAAAAATAGCACATCAACAGTCAAACATATCACAAAACCTTCAATACAATATAGAATTTTCGTATCTTAATAAATCAACTACAAATAAGCATAAAATCCATCAAAGGATGTCGACATAGATGAAATCAAAACTCTTTTTAGAGAAATATCTCTTTCTATTTTTGAAATAATTTAAGAGTCATATATTTATAAAATAAAACATTTTCTTTGAAAATATTCTTATAAGATTGTAAGGGAAGCTTCGACGATTTTATAACGGCGGAAAATAGCCGCACCCGCCGTATAAGTTAAAAAAAACATTCTTACCTTAATTTTGTCGAAAAGGTTAAAAAGCACCTTGTTTGGAAAACGATGGAAAGATTCCTTTATAAACCTCTTATAAAAAGTCAAACAAGGGTATAAATGACTTTAACCCATATTCTTGTAAATAGTAAAAAAGTTTTGAAATACATTTTAAGAAACATGGATGTGAATGATAAAGAGATCCTAGTAGATTATTACGTATAAACAACCTCGGATAATGAAGAGATTGTGAAATAACCCTTACCTTGTACTTTTCCTTGGTTGGGGTAGGTTAACCTCCTGTATAATGGTGAAATAATGTTATTAAATTATACAAGAATCATATACATTAATATGATATCATATATGATCTTTTAATATTGATTTGATAATAATATCTTAGTATTATCGTTGTTTCGGGTGTTAACTTACTTGTTTTCTTTTATATGTTTTGTTACGTAAGCCATGTTTGTAATGGATAGGTTGTGTCTTAATCATATATATAATGATATAAAGTCCTTATATACTATTATTAACCATCAAATGAGACTTATACTTGAATGGATATGATGGAGAATGAATCTCATCGCGTTCCTGGAGACGATAGTCCGTACGTACGCACGAGCGACAATATCATTCTTTTGATATTAAAATAATATATAAATGGATGTTATATAATATATACAGAATAATTAACATGTTATATTTATTATTTACATGAGTTACACATCATTATTATACCCATCCAAATAATAATATATTTAATAACAATTACACCACGACGTGGAGACGGTAAGCCGTACGTACGCACGTATGGTGACATGTTATTCAAAGGGTGGATAGAATACTGATTATGGTTGTAACATATTTATAATAACATCACAGTATATATATGATACTGGAGTTATTATTTTACAATGGTAACAACAAAGGAAGAAGAAGTGGAAGAAGAAAGGAACTTGGAAAAGGGTGGTGAAATCATTACCTCTTCTTCGGGTTCTTCCTTTTGATTTGATCAAAAGGGATCCTTAGGTTGGCTTTCTGATAAAAATAAGGCCTCTAGGTTGTAGTGAGGGAAGTTGTGAGAGTATATGGGCAGATTTTGGCCGAACAAAAAGGCTTTTAAGGTGTGAAGAAATGAGAAGGAGGAGTTCCCTTTTATAAGAGGGGTGGGGGGCACCTTTGGAAAAGCTAGAAATATTAATTTATAATAAATTCATATTCGGTTAATAATGGCTCCAAAGTTGATTATTTAAATTTTAAGGTGGGGATGGGTCGAAAACAACTCAACCAATAGAATTTAGACAGGTTTGGGTACTTATATTAACCTTATCTTTAAGTATTAACTCTAAGTTAATTAGTTTCACTTTTAAAACGTCTCTTGGTATATTTATATAATATGGTTAATAAACTTACTATATACATCCAAGAGACCCCAAAGTGGTCCATTAATGATACACCTATAATTATATAAGTCTCTTGGCCGAACCTTATATTTTTAGGAATTTAATATCAATTAATAATATAATATTTGTTTTAAAAACTCTTTTATGTCAATTTTGACACTATTCAATAGTTGTTTTTTGTGAAACTCATAACAGAATGATTACTTCTAACAAAGTTAATTAAATCAATCCTAATATGTCATATTATCCTATAAAATTAGTTTAATTCATTAAAAGTCTCAAATTATATTTATTTGGGTATTTATAATATCAATTATTTTAATTTTTTACTATTATGGTAATTACTGCATCATCATTGTGTCATAAATAAATTAAATTATTTAATCTATAAAAATTTAAAATAAAATATAATAATGTAGGAAATCTTTTTATCTTTCTAATTAATATTTATAGTCTAAAATCCAACATATATAACCCTATGTAAAAATTGTTTTTCTAAAAGATATATACTTATGTCATTTTTGTACATATTTTAACTTAATTAAAATAAAGTGTCCCTATCACCTACAAGTGACTCCATGGGGTCCCAAAATCGACCCAAAGATGCCTATGGCCGAAAATTTATCAACCAATAGTGCTAGGACATGTTTTAGGGTAATTTAGTATTATTATAATATTATTTTTTAACCCTTATTTACCGGATTTACCCTTAACCATGGTAAATAAAATATTTACCGCAGTAATTATTCAAAATGTCTAAAAATAAAAGTTACCTATTTACAAAATTTGAAAATCCTGATTCCAAATATGGAATCTATTTTTCTAAATTAAAAACACAGAAGTGGCAGAAATTAATTTAAAATTAATTCCCGCTGTCAAAACAAAAAGCGTGTTTTTAAGAGATAATAACTATCAAAAGATTGACACTTGTTTATGTTCGGTTAAATTGTAAAATTATGTCCAATGACCAACATTATATTAAATGGTAAAAATATATTCTAAATATACTTTAAAACCACTCAAATTCATAATTTATCACTATTAATTATTTTTATTAAAAAAGTTGTTTTTAATTAAAATTTAGTAATTTTCACTATTCATCAAAATATTAAAGTTATCCGAAAAGTACCAAAATTTCACCTTAGGCTAAATTCGATATTCCGAATCCAAAAATGAAGTCCATTTTGAAATATATAATATATATAATTTTAATTTTTTTTACTATTCATAACGGCTAGTTTGATTGGTTATGGTGTGTTAGAACTCGGTGTTGCGTACAACACACGCTATCACATTATTCAAAGAGAAGTGTACCATAGAAGTTTGGGGTGTTACATTCTCCCCTCCTTCAAATAATTTCGTCCTCGAAATTTCTAGAATACTTATCACATGAAAAGACTCGGGTGGTTCTTCATCATAAGTTCCTCGGGTTCCCACGTTGCCTCTTCCATCTTATGGTTTCTCCATAAAACTTTTACCAGACGCGTCGTCTGGTTTCTCAGTACTTGTTCTCTCGTATCAAGAATCCTGAAGGGCTCTTCACAATAGGACAGATTGGGTTCCAGTTCTAATTCTTCATAGGTGAGTACATGCGTTGGGTCAGGCATGTATTTCCTCAGCAAAGATACGTGGAACACATCGTGATCTTTGGAGAGACTTGGCGGCATTGCCAATCGATAAGCTACAAACCCAATTCGTTCTAGAATTTCGAAAGGTCCGATGTACCTGAGACTCAATTTACCTTTCTTACCAAAACGTATGACTCCCTTCCATGGAGATACCTTTAGGAAAACATGATCACCGACTTGAAATTCCAAATCCTTCCTTTGATTATCGGCATAGCTCTTCTGCCTACTTTGAGCTGCTTTGATGTGATTTTGGATTACCTTCACCTTTTCCATTGTTTCCTCCACCAGTTCTGGGCCTACAAGTTTTCTTTCACCAACGTCATCCCAACAGGTTGGTGTACGACATCTCTTTCCTTATAACGCTTCATATGGTGCCATCTGAATACTCGAATGGAAGATATTGTTATAGGAAAATTCTACCAAAGGTAAATACTGATCCCACATACCCTGAAAGTCAATTGAGCAGTATCTCAAAATATCTTCTAAGGTTTAAATAGTCCATTCTGATTGTCCGTCTGTCTGAGGGTGGTAAGCAGTGCTCAAATGAAGTTCAGTATCCAGGGATTTCTGAAGACTTTTCCAGAATCTTGAAGTAAAATGGGGATCACGATCAGAAACAATCGATAGGGGTACTCCATGAAGTCTCACAACTTCATTAATATATAGTCTTGCTAGACGTTCCAGGGGTAGATCTTCTCTTATAACAAGAAAATTTGCTGACTTGGTAAGAAGATCAACAATAAACCATATTGCATTGTTCCTTCTAGGTGTCTTTGGTAGCACCATGACAAAGTCCATTGTAATATTGTCCCATTTCCACTCTGGTATGGGAAGAGGTTGCATGACTCCTCCAGGCTGTTGTCTTCCAGCTTTCACTTGTTGAAAAAACATACATCTTGACACAAAATCAGCAATCTCCTTCTTCATGTTGTCCCACAAAAAATGTTCCTTTAAATCTATATACATTTTGGTGCTCCCAGGGTGTATAGAGAAATTGGAACTATGAGAATCATCCATCAATTCCCTTTTTAGATCAGGTATATTGGGAACACAAAGTCTCTTTCCAAATTTCAAAATTCCATTTTCATACAAAAAATATCTCAATCTCCCATCATTCACAGCTTTAATCTTCTTTTGAAATTCTTCATCATCGGTCTGAGAACTCTTAATCCTTTCTAGTAAAGATGGTTTGGCAACCATTTGAAAAAGAATTGATGTTTCTCCTTCCCTGGTTATTCCCATGTCCATCTTCACTAGATCCATGAAAATTGGATCCCTTTCAATTCTCATATTGTTCAAAACTCCATGATCTTTTCTGCTCAAAGCATCTGCCACCTTGTTTGCCTTCCCCAGGTGGTAGTGTATCGTGCAATCATAATCCTTGAGTAATTCAAGCCATCTCCTTTGCCTCATGTTGAGTTCTTTTTGTGAGAAAATATACTTCAAACTCTTGTGATCAGTATAAATCTCACATTTTTCACCATAGAGGTAGTGCCTCCATATCTTCAAAGAAAAGATCACAGCTGCTAACTCAAGATCATGAGTAGGATAGTTTTGTTCATGAATTTTCAACTATCGTGATGCATAGGCAATAACTCTATCATTCTGCATAAGGACACAACCAAGTCCTTTCTTCGATGCATCACTATAAATAACGAACCCATCATTCCCCGATGGTAGATTCAATATAGGAGCATTGACTAATCTTCTCTTCAGTTCTTCGAAACATTCTTCACACTCTTTTGTCCAAACAAATTTAACCCCTTTACGTGTGAGCTTCATTAATGGGTTAGCCAATCAGGCAAAATTCTGGACGAAACATCGATAATAACCTGCCAAACCAATAAAACTACGTACCTCAGTTATACTCGTAGGTGCTGTCCATTCTTGGATTGCCTTAGTCTTAGAAGGATCAACAGAGATTCCATCTTTTGAGACAATATTTCCAAGAAAAGAAAACTCATGAAGCCAGAATTCACACTTGCTAAACTTCCCATATAATTCATGTCTTCTCAGAGTCTTCAGGATAATGCACAAGTGATTTTCATGATCTTCATAGCTTTTGGATTATACCAAGATATCATCAATAAATACCACCACAAATTCATCGAGATACTCCTTGAAAACTCTATTCATCAGATCCATGAATACAGAGGGTGCATTAGTCAATCCAAAATGCATTACAGTAAACTCGTAATGCCCGTACCTGGTTCGAAATGCTGTCTTCGGAATGTCTTCCTTCCTCACACACAACTGATGGTATCCAGATCGAAGGTCAATCTTTGAAAAGTATTGAGCTCCATGCAGTTGGTCAAATAAATCATCAATGCGTGGTAGGGGATACTTGTTCTTTATTGTTATAGCATTGATCTCCCTGTAGTCGACACATAACCTCATAGATCCGTCTTTCTTTTTAACAAAAAGAACAGGGGATCCCCATAGAGAAACACTAAGGAGAATAAATCCCTTATTACTCAATTCCTCTAGTTGTTTCTTTAGTTCAACTAATTCTACAGTGGCCATTCTATAAGGGGTCTTTGATATAGGCCTTTATCCAGGAATTAAATCAATGGAAAACTCAACTTCTCGTTCTAGAGGATTTCCAGGTAAATCTTCCGGAAATACATCTAAAAATTCTTTCACAATAGGTACATTCTCTATTTGAACATTCCTTTCCTCACCCACAGTCATTTAATTCTCTTCCTCCCCAATAATTGAATTTAGTTGAGCTATTGGGGGTGGATCTAAATAAGAATTATGTGGTGACGATTCTGCTCTAAAGATAAGGTGTACCTTATCATTATCATCAAGAATCGTAACCTCTTTATTCTTACAATAAATATTCGCATCATAGTCCGAAAGCCAGTACATACCGATGATTATATCAAACTAAATCATAGGTATGACGATGAGATCAGCAGATAAAGAACATTTATGTACTCTAATGGGGACTGATTCACAAAACTTTGTTGCAATGATACTTCTCTTAGGAGTTTTAACTGACAACTCCCTTGTTAAATCAAATTGTAAATATCTAATTTTCTTAGTAAACTGGGAAGATATGAAACAATGCGATGATCCAGAATCAAATAATGCATTTGCTAAACTTGAGGAAACCATTAAATTACCTGCCACCACGTCTTTCGGAGCTTCTACCTCAGTAGTAGTGATAGAATAAGCCTGGCCTTGATCCCTTGGCCTTTTCTGAGGTAAGTTCTCTTGACGCTTAGGACATTCATTTTCATAATGCCCCATCTCCCTGCAATTGTAGCACTGAACATTGGTAGCTTCCTTCTTCCCTTTGCAATCACGAGCTTGGTGGTCTTTTTCACCACATTTGTAACAGACGCCCATTCCCTTCAAGCAAGTACCGAGGTGTTTCTTCCTACATTTACCACAGGATGGATATTCAACCTTCCCCTTCTTCCCCTTATTTCCAGTAGTAGATTGATCAGCATGTCTCTTCTTCTCTTGCTTTGCTTTAAAGTCATAAGACTTGGAGAATTCCTTTTCGGTCTTGATTGCACATGAGACAATGTATTCGTATGACGAGAAGGATTGTGAGACTAATGCTCGACAGAGAAATGGTTTTAACCCATCAAAGAAACGATCAATATTACTTCTTGGGTTACGTATATAATCACCAGCATACCTTGCTAACTTTGTAAAGTTAGCCTTATACATTGTGACATTCTCATCCTCCTTCTGTCTCAGACTTAGAAATTTCCTTTCCATATCTCCTCGATGGTCGCGAGGAAAGTATTTTTCTAAAAACAGATCTTTGAAATCCCTCCATTCCATATTTGATACTTCATCATCTTCCTTCATGTTTTGAATCAATGACCACCATTGATCAGCATCTCCAGTGAGGCGGTAAACTTCCATGATAACTTTTTCCCTTTCACTGCTCCCCAAAGCCTGAAATATTTTCTCTAGGGAATTTATCCATTGCTCAGCTACTAAGGGATTTTTACTCCCATTGAACATTGGTGGTTGTTGCCTCATGAATCGATCTAACATTGATCCTCCATGCCGTGGATCAGGGTGCTCCATACGGGTAAGGTTATTATTCATAACCTGAGTAAGTTGTCCCAATATGGTGATTAGCTGATCGGCACCAGTTGCATCACCAACTCCACTATAATTATCTTGAGAAGGAGGTAAATCACTACATGGAGTGCGTACATTGATACGGTTTCCATTTCTTCCACTAGGCGCCATTTCTAAACAATGGAATAAACTAGATCAGTTTATGAATCAAAATACATAATCACATACTTATAAAACACTTAACATAAATTGAACTATTTATGGATATAATCCATAATCATAAAAATGTTTTCTTTGAGGAAGTATATACTCATAAACCCTTCATAATGATTTGTAAAGAAAATGAGAGTTATCCTAAGCATATCCCCCGGGAGTGTCGTAACCAAGAGTGTAGCAAGGCCCGTTGTCGTGCACCAGTTCCCGTTCGAGTCTAGTTCAAAGTGGTGTTTTCGGGTTTTACCCCTAGGTACATCTGTGCTAGAGCCGCCTCTACCTGCTCGTATCCAGACAGGGATGTATTGCTTGGAAAACTCACAAAATCATTACAATACCAAAATTCTAGGAAGTTCTTCTATACTAATCCTCAAAGTTCATCTTAGCTCTACGTGCTCTAATCAGAGTTTATCTAAATATAGCTTCCAAGGTTTGTACTAAACTTCCTCTGATACCAACTGTAATTCCCCGACCCTAGTTACCCAGATTCGGTGCATTATTAAATTACATTGGCATGATCACAATAAAGATCAAATTTCGAAAGACCGATTGGTTTAGTAGCCTTGGAAACACTAGATATATTCATAAAGTTTTACATTACATCACAAAGTGAAAAACTACTACTACAACATAGTCTCCATATTCCACACTCATATCCCCACATACTATCCCTGAAGGTCATTCATAACTTACTTCTTCACATCCAAGGAAAAATAAAACATAGAAAAAGGGTGAGCTCAAATGCCGAGTAGGGATAACAATATAGCGGAAACTTTCAAAAATAAGCATAAACTTTTAAGGCAATGTATAACTAAAACAAAATCCTTTTAAACTTGAACTTAAACATAGTATGGAAAAAGAAAAATGAAATAATGCCATTTACTTATTCACATGGATATTCTACTAATCTAATAATCACATGCAATATCAATAACCACTTTCATAATGCTGGAATGCATAATTCCAGACTATCATAACCACATAGCCAAGGCCTCGTGCCAAGACTACAAATAAGATTTTGTCATGGCCTTATGCCAAGACACTAGTTTGTCTCATGAGACCTACCGATGCATCGAGGAGATATAGCGGGCTCCACCCGTCACATATTAAGTCCAATGCATTCCCATATGAAAAGGTTTAAACATAACATAAACATTCGTATTAAAACTAGCATAAGAAATGTCAATACTTTCATCATAAAATATGAATGGTATAAAAATAACACATCCACAGTCAAACATATCACAAAACCTTTAATACAATATAGAAGTTTTGTATCTTAATAAATCAACTACAAATAAGCATAAAATCCATCAAAGGATGTTGACATAGATGAAATCAAAACTCTTTTTAGAGAAATATCTCTTTCTATTTTTGAAATCATTTAAGAGTCATATATTTATAAAATAAAACATTTTCTTTGAAAATATTCTTATAATCTTTTAAGGGAAGCTTTGAAGATTTTATAACGGCGGAAAATAGCCGCACCCGCCGTATAAGTTAAAAAAAACATTCTTACCTTAATTTTGTCGAAAAGGTTAAAAAGCACCTTGTTTGGAAAACGACGGAAAGATTACTTTATAAAACTCTTATAAAAAGTCAAACAAGGGTATAAATGACTTTAACCCATATTCTTGTAAATAGTAAAAATGTTTTGAAATACATTTTAAGAAACATGGATGTGGATGATAAAGAGATCCCAGTAGATTATTACGTATAAACAACCTCGGATAATGAAGAGATTGCGAAATAACCCTTACCTTGTACTTTTCCTTGGTTGGGGTAGGTTAAGCTCCTGTATAATGGTGAAATAATTGTTATTAAATTATAAAAGAATCATATACATTAATATGATATCATATATGATCTTTTAATATTGATTTGATAATAATATCTTAGTATTATCGTTGTTTCGGGTGTTAACTTACTTGTTTTATTTTATATGTTTTGTTACGTAATCCATGTTTGTAATGGATAGGTTGTGTCTTAATCATATATATAATGATATCAAGTCCTTAGATACTATTATTATCCATCAAATGAGACTTATACTTTAATGGATACGATGGAGAATGAATCTCATCGCGTTCGTGGAGACGGTAGTCCGTACGTACGCACGAGCGACAATATCATTCTTTTGATATTAAAATAATATATAAATGGATGTTATATAATATATAAAGAATCATTAAAATGTTATATTTATTATTTACATGAGTTACACATCATTATTATACCCATCCAAATAATAATATATTGAATAACAATTACACCACGACCTGGAGACGGTAAGCCGTACGTACGCACGTATGGTGACATGTTATTCAAAGGGTGGATAGAATACTGATTATGGTTGTACCATATTTATAATAACATCAAAGTATATATATGATACTGGATTTATTATTTTACAATGGTAACAACAAAGTAAGAAGAAGTGGAAGAAGAAAGGAACTTGGAAAAGGGTGGTGAAATCATTACCTCTTCTTCGGGTTCTTCCTTTTGATTTGATCAAAAGGGCTCCTTAGGTTGGATTTATGATCAAACTAAGGACTCTAGGTTGTAGTGAGTGAAGTTGGGAGAGTATTTGGGCAGAGTTTGGCCGAACCAAAAGGCTTTGAAGGTGTGAAAAAAATGAGAAGGAGGAGTTCCCTTTTATAAGAGGGGTGAGGGGCACCTTTGGAAAAGCTAGAAATATTAATTTATAATAAATTCATATTCGGTTTATAATGGCTCCAAAGTTGATTATTTAAATTTTATGATGGGGATGGGTCTAAAACAACTCAACCAATAGAATTTAGATAGGTTTGGGTACTTATATTAACCTTATCTTTAAGTATTAACTCTAAGTTAATTAGTTTCACTTTTAAAATGTCTCTTTGTATTTTTATATAATATGGTTAATAAACATACTATATACATCCAAGAGACCCCAAAGTGGTACATTAATGATACACCTATCATTATATAAGTCTCTTGGCCGAACCTTAGATTTTTAGGAATTTAATATCAATTAATAATATAATATTTGTTTTAAAAACTCTTTTATGTCAATTTTGACACTATTCAATAGTTGATTTCTTTGAAACTCATAACAGAATGATTACTTCTAAAAAAGTTAATTAAATCAATACTAATATGTCATATTATTCTATAAAATTAGTGTAATTCATTAAAAGTCTGAAATTATATTTATTTGGGTATTTATAATATCAATTATTTTAATGTTTCACTATTATGGTAATTACTGCATCATCATTGTGTCATAAATAAATTAAATTATTTAATCTCTAAATATTTAAAATAAAATATCATCATGTAGGAAATATTTTTATCTTTCTAATGAATATTTATAGTAGAAAATCCAACATATATAACCCTATGTAAAAATTGTTTTTCTAAAAGATATATACTTATGTCATTTTTGTACTTATTTTAACTTAATTAAAATAAAGTGTCCCTATCACCTACAAGTGGCTCCATGGGGTCCCAAAATCGAACCAAATATGCCTATGGCCGAAAATTTATCAACCAATAAGTCTAGGACACGTTTTAGGGTAATTTAGTATTATTATAATATTATTTTTTAACCCTTATTTACCGGATTTACCCTTAACCATGATAAATAAAATATTTACCGCAGTAATTATTCAAAATGTCTAAAAATAAAAGTTAACTATTTACAAAATTTGAACATCCTGATTCCAAATATGGAATCCATTTTTCTAAATTCAAAACACAGAAGTGGCAGAAATTAATTTAAAATTAATTCCCTCTGTTAAAACAAAAAGCGTGTTTTTAAGAGATAATAACTATCAAAAGATTGACACTTGTTTATGTTCGGTTTAATTGTAAAATTTTGTCCAATGACCAAAATTATATTAAATGGTAAAAATATATTCTAAATATACTTTAAAACCACTCAAATTCATAATTTATCACTATTAATTATTTTGATTAAAAAAGTTGTTTTTGATTAAAATTTAGTAATTTTCACTATTAATCAAAATATTAAAGTTATCCGAAAAGTACCAAAATTTCACCTTAGGATAAATTCGATATTCCGAATCCAAAAATGAAGTCCATTTTGAAATATAAAATATATATAATTTTAAAAATTAGGTATTACTATTCATAACGGCTAGTTTGATTGGTTATGGTGTGTTAGAACTCGGTGTTGCGTACAACACACGCTATCACATTATTCAAAGAGAAGCGTACCGTAGAATTTTGGGGTGTTACAAATCCTTTGGATACAATACTATATTTATACTTAATTTTATTCCCCTAAATGTTTTCTTATTCTTTCTTATATATTTATTTATAGCCATTAATCTTGGAAGTAGATGTTTTATTTACTATGGACCATGTATGGTTATTTCTTAGGGATTTCATACCATCTTCAATGGATGAAATCCAATGCTTAGAGTTTTTGGTAATAAAAACTTGATTATATATTTGAGTATCCTTCCACAAAGATCCTTGTCCATGTGTAAGGAAAAGAAAACCATGTTAGAATGAATATACCTAGAAGGATATCTAATGACTTTACTCTACATATCCCCAGCAAGTTGATGACATATAAGGTCACTAGAAGCTCTATCATTATGAGCATCATCAAAATAAGACCCAGATTCTGAATTAGGTTAAGAAAGGCGTAATTGAGAGGTATATGGAGAAGTCTCAATGGGATACTCCCTAACTTTGGGAAGATCAACCTCAAGATCCCTCTTTTGAGAAGGATTATCACTGCCATCAGTGGGAGGCTAGACTCTAGAAGTAACAGACTCTTGAAACCCCACTTCTCAGCTAAGAATAAACTTTTAAAATCCATTTTTATATATCCAATGTTTATATCCTTTCAACCCATCAGGACACCCTATTAAAATGAATTTTAAAGCTCTAGTATTAAGCTTATAATTTTTTAAATGAGTATAAGTAGCACATCCAAACACCATAATATATCTATAGGATGGGGTATGGTTGCTCCATAATTCAATATGAGTCCTAAAACCATTAGAATATGAGGGACACCTATTTATCAAGTATACTGTTGTAGTGACACCCTCTACCCAAAAATGAATTAGGAAAGCCCAAACATGAAAGCATGTTATGAACCCACTCAAGAATGGTATGGTTTGTATTATCATCTTGACCATTCTACTGAGGATTATGACTTATAATATGATGCCTTAAAATTCCCTCATCTTTAAAAAATTTAGTGAACTCAATAGATAAGTATTCAAGTCCATTTTTTGTATTTAAGGCCTTTAATTTATTCCTAGATTTATTTTATATATAGGTTTTCTAAGTCTTAAACACCTCAAAGAAATCATATTTATTTTGAATAATATAAACCCAAATATTCATTGAAAAGTCATATATAAAGGCGATAAAGTAGAATCCTCTACCATAGGAGGTATTCCTAGATGGTACCCACAAATTATATTGAACCTACTTGAGTGGGTGACCATCTTTAAAGATGGATTTTTGAAAACTAACTCTTTTATACTTACATAGGACATAACCCTCATAAAAGGGTAAGTTACTTAGTGTAAATTTAGTGAGAAACCCTTTCTTTCTCAATTCTTCTAACCCTTTAACACTCACATGTCCCAACTACCTATGATAAAGCATAGTGATTTCACTATTAGTGACATAGCTTCCACCCATCTATTTTATATGTGTTCTTCCATTAAGAACATGAAACCCATTCATTAAGGATCCTTTTATAACTTTGTGAGCTCCCATAGAGATTCTTAGATTTAAATATGTAACCTATCTAATCGTAGACACCCAAAGAGATGATATTAATTTGTAGATATAGAACCCATCTAACATCTAACAAGGTGAATAGAAAATGTTCTATGATTTGTAGCATAAAAAAATATCTACCCATGTCATGAAATCTCTTATTGTTTCCTAAAACTACATCTTCTTAAGATCCCTTGGTGAAGCTAGAAAAAGAAATCCAATCAGAAAACATATAGAAAGAACATCCAAGTCCAAGATCCATTCAGTATGAATAGTATCTCAGGACACACAATACCTCAATAATTTTATAGCCTTTGTTGGTAAATATCGAATGATCACTAGACTCTTTAGGAGGTTTACTAGATTTCAAACTGGGGAACTTGGGTCTAACATGCCCAGATTTCCCACAATAATAATAGGCAACCTATTTCAGTTTAGTTTTATACTGAGACTCTGTATATTATCTACGATTCTGGACACCTTTTTTTTCATTTACCTTTATTCTTTCCTCAAAACTCTATATGAGTCCTCAAATTCAAATCCTAAGCCTCAGTTTTTCCTTACCCTTATTATGTAGAGAAAATTATACTTGACTTATTCTAAGGTCAAGGAATCTCTATCATACATCATAGAGTCACTAAAATGTTCATATGAACTATCTAAAGAAATAAAAAGAATAATGGATTGCTACTCATTATCAACACTAACATTTATATTGGCTAAATCTAATAAGATTTCATTAAACTCATCAATGTGTGCTTGAATGATTGTTCTAAGATGCATTTTGAAGGTATAAAATTTGTTCTTATTATGTAAATGGCCAATTAATGATGTTTTCAGGTAATGTTTTCAAGTTTAGACCAAATACCAGCTACAAAAGTTTCATAAGAGACCTATCACGGGACATTAGTAGTTAAAGACAAGGTTAAAGAGCCATGTGCTTTCATAAAAAATTCAAGAGAGACATCTGAATAGGTCATCACAGTCTTTCCATCAATAGACTAACTTATATGGGTTTTTAGGTCTATAAAGGGAATCTTGCGCCCCCTAATGGACTAACCGAGCTCGTATCTTTAATCACCACAAATTAAGATCATTATTACCATCAAATTTTTTGATTTCATACTTGATAGAAGCCATATACTATGTGCGTGGATATAATACCAATTATTGATGGGGAACCAACATAGGTATACCCCAAAATTCCAAGGATCATGCATGTAATGATATTTCCAAAATAGTAATGAAATGAGAATTGAAAATAACTAAGACGACATCAGTGGAGAATAAAAAAAAATAAGAAATTAGTGGAAAAACAAAAAATGCAAGAGATTTAATGCGGTTCAGACCAGTTGGTCCTACCCCACAACAACAACAACACCCTGCTACTTATATTATTAATGCTCAAAAAAATTTCAGAAATATAAAGTATATCGAACCAGAAACAATGGAATGAAAAATACAATAAAGAAATGAAAAAGAACAATGAAGAGGAAAACTCACTTCACACAACTGGATTTACCCACTAGTCGCAAACAAGAAGTTATTCATGAATCTTTGTGGTGTTAGTGATAAAGAGAGAAAAAATCTCATGAATAGGAGCACAATATTAAACTAGAACAGAGTTTCATGGATACTCCATACTTCAGCAGTAAGGATATGCTGCATCTGGTAGGGTATGACACCTCATGCTCTAATCAGATCCCAATGGAAGAATTTCTCTCTTTGGCGGCAATATTACGCTCTCAAAATCCTTCAGGAATCAATATATCTTTATCAATCTAGAGATGGATTTAAAGAAATACCCTCATAAATCTTATGTGGTTGCAACGTTTGAACAAAATTCAAGAATGAAAGTTTGTAATTGAAACAAAACTGACCTACAAATATCACAAAACAAAAACAAATCCATGCATAAGGGTGTTAAAAAGGGCCACATAAAGGTTTCTTCTACATAAGGGTCAGTGACCCACTATGTAAGGGTCAAATTACCTGCTACATAAGGGTGTACCCGCACTTATGTAAGGGTAGAAAACAACACAAGAAGAATAAAATAAAAGGGAGGAAAATAATAGTAGAGAATTTATAATGAAGATTAAACATGCTAAACCTGAACACTGAACTAATGAACAAATAATTTTCAATTAGAAATCAAGCATGAAAAAATCCACAAAATAAAATAATGATTAATACAAATACAGGTTTCATAAAGAATATACACTACTATAAATATGGCCTTTATCAGTGCTAGAAAAGTGCATTAATAGCGCTAAAAAAGCACTATTAATCGAGGAAATGATAAGGGGGATCCCTTTTATCAGCACTCCGAAAAGCACTGATAAAGGCACCTTTTATCAGCACTAAAAAAAGCGCTGATAAATGAACCCTTTTATTAACACTAAAAAAAAGCTTTGATAAAAGGGGTCCTTTATCAGCGCTTTTTTTTAGCGTTGAAAATGGGGACTTTTATCAGCGCTTTTAAAAAACGCTAATAAAATTCAAAAAAAAAAAAAATTATATAATACGGGGGGGGGGATAATTATATAATGCGAGGGGGGGGGATCTTTTAACAGCACTGGACACCTCCTTTATCAGTGCTAGGTGGACCCACAACCTCACACTCTCTCGTGCTGCCCTTCCTGCTCATCCCCCAAACGTGGGCACCTCCTTGCTTCCACCCGAACTCGAACCCGCGACCTTCGCCTTGCATTCCTACACCTTTACCACTAAGCCATTTCATTTTTTATCTATTTAATGATATATCTATATATATATAGTTATATTTATTCGTATATTAATATAGATTTGTATTAATATAAATATATTTAGTTATATTAATAAATATATATTTATTCATATATTAATATATATATATTTATTTGTATAATATATATATAGTTATATTTATTCGTATATTAATATAGATTCATATTAATATAAATATATTTAGTTATATTAATAGATATATATTTATTCATTTATTAGTATATATATATATTCATTCGTATATTAATATATATATATAAATTTACTTATAATTTTTTATCCGTATATTTATTTGTACATTAATATATATTTATAAGATTAGTTTAAAATACATTTATAAAATATGTTTTTTATTTGTGTTTATAAATAAATAATTAATTACATACATACATATATACAACACAAACACATAGAGACACACACACACACTCACACACACATATATTTATGAATAAATACATATATATATATATATGTATTTGAAATAGCATAGAATGTCAAAATGATAATAACTTCTAATCTAGAAGCCCGTTTCTACTCCACAACCAGTAAAATCAAAGAAAATGAAACAATATTTGATATTACATGTGGTACAGGCCTAACGTACATTCAGATAAGAAGTTATACATGTTTGAAAGTTAAAAAATCTGGGTGTCCAGACTAAAAACTCAGTTTTGGAGGCTTTTTGGGCCTTTTTTGGCCTCAAAAAATGGAACAAAATATTTGCTTCAATCACTAGTGCGTAGATATCGTCACAGACTTCGATTTGATATGTTGTAGAGCTCAAACGGAAACCCGAATATAAAGTTATGACCATTTGAAGTTTGAGTTACATTTTCAACTTATTTTAGATCTTTTATTAATTTTTTTGATCTTTTGTGTCTTCCAATTGTTATTAAAGGATTATTAATCGATGATAATTAGAAAATTATTAATTAATAATATTTTTTAAAATATTTTAAATGCATTTCCACTAAATTTATTATATATTAAATTTAATAGTCTATTTATACTTTTCTAAAATATATTTAAAAAATATATATTATATTTATATCAATATAAATATACTAATATAACAGTATATTTTTTTCATGATTTTTTTGAAACAGAAAATTTATCAGCACTAGGAAAAAGTGCTGATAAAGCCCCCCTTTATCAACACTACTAAAAAAAGCACTGATATAGGGGTCCCCTTTAACAACGCTAAAAAAAAGCACAGATAAAGGATGAGCCTTTATCTACGCTTTTTTAGGGATGATAAAGGCCCACCTTTATCAGCGCTTTTTTTAGAGCTGTTAAAGGGGTACCGCTTCCCTTGCTTGTTTTTGTAGTAGTGATAAAAAAGAAGAAAAGAACAACCTATTCATTCCCCTAAAAAATAGAGAGGTTGGGATAATGGTGGAATAAAAGTGGATGGATGAATGGGAGGAAAATAGAGAGGTTAAGATAATGGAAGTGAGTGGACCAGTTATGAAGATTTTATAATTATGGAACTATAACTCCCTAGATGAATGGGCTGAAATGGAGTATATGGAGGGAGGGAGATAAATTGGGTTAATGGAAATGGAGAGATGGTGTATGGGTTGGTGTTGGTTTGAGATGGATAAGAAAATGGATATGGAATGATGGATTCACTGGTATGTATGGATGATGGAGGTTTCAGTATGTTCAAGGTTTTAATTAGCCAAACTGGAGTGAACTCCTAGATCATAATTTTTTCCTCAAGAATTTTCTCATCCATTGGATGGTTTCCACCTAGCATTCCCCCAACCACTTCCAGATTTGGGAAAATAGATTTGTATGAAAATATTATAACCCATTTCATGTATCACACACATACCTTACATGATATTAAGGTTTCTAATTGATCTTGACAATTACCCCCTTTGGTAACTTAAATTACCTGCTTGATAGTTTACTTCACGGCTTGGTCTTGGTAGCTGAGAAATGAATGTGTAAGTGGATTGGGTTGTGAGGATCCATTGAGGAATGAGATTTTTTTGGCACTTGAGATGCCATTAACAGGGGATGAGGCTCCATTAGATATTGAGGGTCCATCAGGAAGGACCTGAGAATCTGTTGGCAGCTGGCATAGAAGGGGCAGCTTGATTCTTCTTCTCTATATCCCAGTTCAGTAATTATGGTAGCAGTTCCCTTTTGAAAGGGATATTGAGAATAAATAATGGAATCTCACTGTTCCTTCATCTAGATAGCGATGGATAGATCTCATGGTGTTAGTAATTCCTAGAGCTTTAGGTTCACATGGAGTTGTGGCTTGGGATATCAGTTGGTGGAATGGGATTTAAATTTAGGAGGAGAACCCCTTAGTTAATTCAATAGAAGAGGGTGATGATATTTGGTAGATGACTAGGATCATCATACACTTGAGTTGATGGTGAATGTGGGCCACTAAAAGATCAATGTCACCCCAGTGCATTAATAATTACGGTAGGAATTCATCAGTTCCACATCGGGTTTTAGCCTAGGTTGGCCACTCCCTTATTAGCCCAAGTACCTTCATCAGCAAAAATTTGACATTAGGTGGTGAATGTGGGTTTGAAATGTACAATGTAGAACCACTACTATGCATCCATAATTGGACAGGGTTAATAGGCCTTTGTTTCTACTATAAATCCATGGGATATGGTATTTTCAGTGTCCCTCCTTGTTCTCCCTTGGCTGGTCATGGGGTTATCATGTACAATGTCAACCTGCCAGTGGGCCTTTGTTGTTATCATGCATCTAAGGATCTTTACATTTCCCACAGGACCTGGTTAATTGCACAAGGTTAAAATTCCTTTATTGCTACTGTGAATCCATAATTATATAGGGTTAATTGACCTTTGTTGCTACTATACATCCATGGGACATGGCATTTTCAGTGTCCCTTCTTGTTCGCCCTTGGCTGGTTGTGGGGTTAGTGTTGATTCCATTCGTGTCTATGGGCCTGGTTAATTGGTCCGAGGTTGAACCATTTTTTATGAAAAGTATTTATTTTTTAATTTTGATCAAATAATTCCACTAGATTCCCACAACAACACATACTCTTATTTTAATCTTCAACAAAATACAAATCATAATTCTTAAATCAAACACAATCCTCATAATCATATTTTCAATAATGACCACATTTCAATAGTTTGAAAATATAAAATGTGTCAAATTGAATTCTTATTCTAAAAATATCAAAACAAAAATTTTAAGCATATTTATTAAAATAAAATAAAAAAACTAACAAAAGTAAATTCAAAATACATGCATGGTTAATTGTATGGGTGGGTTAATTGGCCTTTTCTACTACTATGCATCCACAGGCCTTAGCATTTCTCATGGACCTCCTTGTTCTCCCTCAAAATTTCTTGTGACCCTCCTTATTTTACCCTATATGGTCGTGGGGTTAGAGTTCATTACTTTGGTGTCCACTTGATTTGGTTAATTGGCCAGGTGTGGAACCATTTTTTATGCCAAGTGTAGAATTTTTCCTTTTTCTCAAATAATTCCATCACCTTCCCACAACAAAAAAATCAGTTATTTTAACCTTCAATAGATAGCATAACAATATTATTGCTTCAAACATAATTCTCATTTATATATTTTAAAAAATAACTATATTTTGTTTATTTTAAAATATAAATTGTAAAAAATTGAATTATTATTCAAAAAATATCAAAAACATCAATTTCAAGCATATTTATTAAAATAAACTAAAAAAACAATAAAATATATTAAAAAATTAATGAAAAATAACCACACCCCGGTCTTCAGGGGAGTAACAACTCCATCAATATAAGGTAAACACCCACCTCATCGATGAAGCCTCAATGAAGGGGGTACCTACGTTGATTTCATATCTCTCTTCACCGAATTGTCACCAAGGATTCAGTGACGACATAACACTAAGAATACTCTTAGGAAGATACTTTCCCACCATAACCCTCATCAATCCCAGAATCATGATAAATGAGTGTAAATACTTGACCTCCCACATCTTGAGATGACCTTTAAGACTAAAACATACCATGGGTCAAAAATAAATCCCCTAATCTTCTTTCTTAAATATACGTATATGAACCTCAATCATGGGGCATAATGGAATAAACTAATCTTCATAAGCCCTATGTTGATCTACAAGTCTCCTCCAACTTCCCAACTGTTGTGAGGGAACCCTTGGAGACTTTCCTATGATTTTTCATGTCCTTACAAATTTTTTTTAGGGAGTACTTAACTCTATAATTCATGTAGGGGGGCTATGATCTATCATCAATATGTATCCAGGAGAGTACCAAACCCCTTTCCTGACTCAAGGATCTTATTCAAACCTAGTCATCATTGCTACAGAACTAAAGTTCTTATCTAACATAAAAATACACAAAAAATGACCTTTTTTGGAAAATAGAACCATACTCTTACGATCTACATGGAAAGTAACTTAAAATAGACTACTCAATCATCCAATTATGACACTTGGGTGATAAGTTGTGAAAAAATTCAGACTTGGGAGAGTATATGGAATGTGTTATAACCAACATGACATGTGTATCCCAAGGTGCAAATGGGTATATACCTATGAATCCCATTCATGTCATTTCAATATACATGACATGTTATATTATATGATATGAAATATAAGACTCAAGGTGTGAATGGTGAATACTTCTATGGCCTTGTTCTTGCCACTCGAAAGACACAACACATGCCACTTGGCCACACACCATGTGTAGTCATCCAGATGCTATGACCAACCTGATTGTTTGGTATGGGTTTCTTGGGGAAGGCTAACACATGGGTTGGGCTATGTCACTCTTTAGATAGGCCAAGTTTGTTGGACCAATGTGATTGATGGCCTACCTGACCAATTGGGTCCGGTCATCTCACCCTTAGGATAGGTTGGGTTGACTAACTTGACCCACTTGCTGGTACGCTTGGATGATCGAGCTAAGATATTTAGGATGCATCATGACTGGACAATGTTTTTAGAAAAAATGAAAGGAATTAGGCCAATATCTACCCCCTGGTAGGTATTAAACCATCGGTCTTCCCTCACTCTCCTCACCACGTGGTGGGAAGATGACCGTGGATCCTCAGAAGATCCAACAGTTGGCGTGAAAACCCCAATACTCCCCCTTTTGAAAAACTCTACCTACCATTTCCACTTTCCACACATGACCTCACCATGCTACCAAACCCATTTTTATATAGTTTCCAAAGCCTTACACCTCACTATCATCCTTCTCTATCGAATTACACAAAAGGCTACTGGTCGATCCCACTGATACCGCCATCAAATTATCTTCCATTACAAAGTTCAATAGTGTCCGTTAATCATGAGGGAAAGGGTGAGAGGGTATGAGAGAGAGAATGATCATAGAGGGTTATATCAAAAGTATATAACCTTATTTAGAGTAATCAAGGAATTATTTTAAAGAACTAGGTTTTTTACTGGATGTTTTAAAGACCTAAAGCAAGCCCATTTTGTTGCTCAAAACCCAAATGAAAATCACACCTATCCTAAGTAAAATCCCTCATTCCAAGAAAAAATGTGGTGAGATATTTTCTATCCAAATATCTATTTAGGATATATGAATTATTTCACATAATTTTTGTATGAATTATTAATTAATAAAATAAATATCAAATAAATATTTAATACTAAACCACCTCAGAACTTTTCCAATTTTTTTAAAGGGTAAACATAATTTCATGAGATAAAAAACCATATGAAAATATTTCCAAGTGCATTTATTGGTGTGAATTTACCATTTTACTCTTTCCATGGATTCAAGGCACTAAAATGAAATAATAGTCTAAGTATTTTTCAAGAAAAAATCTGGGACACTATATTATTTGAATGTTTAAACTTTTAATCCTAAAAAGGAAAACATTTAGAGGTGATAAACTAAAGTTCTTTTAAATCACCCTCATATAAAAGAATGATATACCTTTACATATACTCCCTCTATTTGTATAGGTTTAAAAATATATGTTGACCAATAACACGTACAATGCAATAAAACATTTACTCTTCATATCAATTTCTTTTAGCATTCCATTTATAGGAATTATACTTCTTCATAATGTTAATCAACCCAAATTCATTCCAAGGTAATGCCTCGAAAATGATATAAACTCACATTTTATGAAAATATTCAAGGGATTATCACCCAATACTTTAATTATCCACAAGTTATTACTATTCATAGCATGAAGTAGAATAATGAACTATAAATATCAACTTTGAAATAGTTCATCAACAAAGGTATATTTTTTCAAGAGCATCTTGATCCCCAATATTGATGAGTGACCAGAAATACTGTAACACAGAGACAATTTATTCACATAAAATCTTGAAATCATGCATATTAATAACAAATCTACAGTAACCTCACAATATTTTCAAGGTAAAATATACCTTGAGGTCTTTAAATACTTCTCATTATCTCCTAAAAATATTATATATCAATTTTTCCATGTTAAAACACAAGGATCACACAAATACTTCCCTTTTTTTCATTCCTCTAGCCTCTATAAGGGAGGTCATGCCCACAAATATGGATCCAATTAGTTTATTATCCACTACCATAGATGACTCAATTGGGTTATTGTTACTCCATTATAAAATCTACTAAATAGAACTTCAATAAGTTTCACTATCCTCATAAAATTTCTATACAACTGGACAACATCTCATCAGAGACCCATTCCACAAAAATCTAAAGCAGATGATCTTTATTCATTCAAATAAACCAAAAATGTCTGATTCTGGCCCTATGATAACACCTTCCAAAACTTGAGTGACTAATACCCCAACCTATAATTCCACACTCCTCACTAGGTAGTTTGAGTCACCACAATATAGATACGACTGACTTATTATTTATGTTATACCACCATATACCCAAGATTCACTGAGATGACCCTAGTTATAAGGTATTTCATAATTCCCCAATATGAGTCATGAGGTAATATCATCATATATAATCCTCTTGCAATAGGTTAACTCATACTGAAAATCCAATAAATTATCATAACTCCACCTATTTTGGTCATTGTATCATTTCCCCACATTAAGGGTTTGGATCCCCATAAATCAATAAAACACTACTGTAGGGTAAGATAAAGAAAGAAACAAGGTTCCAGTAAAGGGTCTAAATCTATTTTATCCACCCCACTGAACTCCCATGGTGATGAATAATCATCTTCAAACACCCAACCATTAAAACCTCATCCTTGTATATCTAAGATTCCCATGACCATGGAAAAGATATCCCAAAAGGGCAATCAGATAAACCATGATCTTTGAAAAATAATTTCTAAAAAAACCATCATTTATTATCCTCTTTCCAATTATGAAACAATATATTCAGAAATGGACTCTCCATGCATAACTAGAGGGAAAAATTCTACCAGTCCCACTTGTCCATGACTCCATTGCCCATCATAAAGCTTACTATAGTGACCACTACCTAATGGTTTAGAACTTGGTAGGATACACTATCCCAAATAAATGAATCCATAGTAATACGTCCTTAGACATAATATAGTTAATTTAAATTACACACCGGTTAAATTCTCACTAATCACTTGGCTATGGTGGAGGACCCAAACCTCTCTAGGGAAAATAGGTATTAGATGAGGAGGTACCCAACCCCACTAGTGGGGAACCTACACCCCAGTCATTAGGGGAGTACTGAATCTATTTATGGAGGACCCACACTTATATAGTCATGAGAGTACCTATTGTACTAATGGAGGACCCTCACCAATGTCGTTGGGTGAGTACATGCTCTGCTGACTGAGGACCTGTACCCCTATCATTAGGGGAGTACTAAATCTACTAATGGAGGGCCTGAACTCCTATCATCAGAGGAGTACATACTCCATTGATGGATGAATTCGCCCTAATAATTAGGGGGGTATTAAACTCTATACAATATATAGGTAACCCTCACCTTGTTAATGGTACATTTATAATGGGAGTATCTAAACCTATCGAATATATGGAAGACCTTCACCTCATTAATAACACCTTAAAAATGGAGTAATTGACCCAATTACCACACCAAGAACTCATGTTTATTAGCATATCTATCCTATTTCTAGTTTTATTCCATGAAAATTCACTTGGAGATAGTTTTATAGAATATAAAGTAGATATCAGTTAGTAAAACTCACACTATCGTGATAATTTTTTATGTCCACACTATCTATAGAAGGTTCACACCACACTTATATTGAATAAATTGTTATGAGGAAGTCTATATCCCAATATTAAAATGAAATTAACACTCATAGGATGTCACATAATAAAAAAGAAATGTTATAATCATTGTATAATGAATAAACCAACTAACTGTACTTAATGAACAATTCTCTAAATACTCAATCTGGTCAGTAGACTATCATAGTCCTTGAAAAGGAATACACTCCTAGTATACCAAAAACATAGTGTATGGAACTCTATATAGTATACATATAAGTTTATCCAGCACAAAAAAACTTTTTATATATTATGAGTGATTTTCATGAACCACCATATGATAAAATCCTCCCAGTAAACTCTTTTAATGGGTAACATCTATAAATATTTTTTTGAATAATGGTGAGATTAGATTAAAAATACCAATGTTTAACTCCTTGAACATAGTATTAAAAATTCTTTACTTCACAAAAAAGAGATTTTATAATGTTAATCACTTCTATTTTTTTTACTTAGAGACTCTTTTGAAGTTCATCATTATCATCATCATTTGAATATTTCCATTCAAACTCTTTTTTGATACCATTTTGGTAACTAAATATAACTCTTTACATTTTTTTCTTTATAAACATACCCTAAACTTATTTAGGATATAAAGCGACATTAAATTTTGGATCTAACTATTATTTATTTTTTATATTTTGAACTTCTTTAAATATAAACATACTCTCACTAGGATATTAAATCTATATTTTATTAAATTATTTTTTGTTTAGAAAGAAAATTTATTTTATTTAGTGGGGATATTTAAAAATAATGTATTAATACCCATATATTATATGGTATTCTATGAGTTCTATGAAATAATTTGAAATGAATATTTTATTATTTAAAATATTCCATTTTTTGGTGGTAGGAACTCTTTCCCTCATATATTAATGACTAACTTTGATAAATTTTTATTATATTTATCTTATTTTCAAACCATGTTATAAAAATTTTATCATATAATAACCATGTGTATCAAAAATATTGATCTAATTTATTCAACACAATCATTTTTTATAATAATTACTCTTATCATATAATAAGAAAATAAAATAAAAATTACACATTCTTTATTATGATCTATTTAATCTTCAAATATTCCTATACATTCCAAATCTCAATAGTAGAAACCTTTTCTACTATATTTTAATGAAAAATAAAATCTTCATCAATACATTCCTTAATTTTAAACTTTTATATATTTAAAACCATAATAAAATATGAATTTAGAATTATATATGACTAAAAAAACAAAATAATTGATTTCTATAACATCAATACCTTACATAGACTCCCCACAGAGTTTCATAATCCCCTTCGAGTATTTTGGATAATTCTAACTCATGAAAAAATTATTCCTCCCTCCCATAACCTCCTTTAGGTTTTAATGAGAAAGTTTGGTATTTATACCACCCAATATTTTTCTTCCTATCTTAAAATTTTACCTTTTTTACATCATCAATACAACACTTGAGCCTTGACCTCCCATGTCTTTCTCAACTATCTTCAACACTTTATGGAGAAAGGGTAATTTTTTTTTGAACTCATTCATATTTTCAAAACCTTTACAACAATAATCCTTGAATGAATTTGATTGTCAAATCAAAGCCTTAAAGGATATATTTAGTTAAACCTAGTCATTGGTATACTCAATCACATTGAGTATATGATTAGATACTTAAGTTCTTTCAGTATTCTTCCATTTAAAAAATTATTTGAAACTTCAAGTGAATGACACAAATTGACCGACCCAAGCCCTTCCTAATTTATAAGATAAGTCAAGTGTGACAACCTAAGGAAACCTATAATAGGAAATGGGATGGTACCTATCACCAATAATTCATATTACAACATGTGAGGCCTTAAACTATAGAAAACCTATAGTAAACCATATATATACAACAAAAAAAATCAACAACTATAAATGACATAACAAATAAACCATTCAAAATATAAAACATGTAAGCTCAAAAGAGTATATAATATACCATAGGGGGATTAATTTTAGTTTATAAAAAAACTAAAATTATATTTTTCCATCATTTTTAAGAAATTTTATCAGATAAGCATTTTTACCAATTAAATTTGTAAAAAGAGTTAAAAAAATGTTTATATAAAATGATATAATGTTTTTATAATATGCACAATGGAAATGTAAAACATGTAACAATAAAGATAATAATGAATAATTTTTTTATTATATCATATAAGAAAAAACTTCTATAAACTTTTCTAATAAAGTTTTAAACATTAACCTCACATGTAAAATAATTATTTAAAACAAAATTTAGGTATCTATGACTTAACTCGTTGTAAGGTCTGTCTTCCTAGCCTTGAAATCCCTCAATCAGAATGATCAAAAAAATCTCAATTTCCTTATCTTTGGGAACCCTTGATAAAATCGATCATAATAACCTTACATCTCTCTAACTTTTATATCCCATAATAAAAAAGATTAGAATAATTATCTCTCTCTCTAACCTTATGACAACCCTGCTTTTTAATACAACTTAAGCATGCTTTATTACATAAAACTTCACTTGATACAACAAAGAAGATCAAGAGGTTTAGTGTCTTTGGGGCTTAGGATCATTACATAAAAACTTTAAACTTGAAATACAACATCTTTATTGAAAACTTCCTTTACATGACCACTACATTCCCTTCGTACTTAGCATTGCATGGGATAACCTGAGGACATGCATAAGAAAAGGGTGAGCTATAAAGCCCAGTAAGGGAGTACACAATGAATAACATGAGGAGTAAAATACATGTTAGTCAATAGGAACATAAATAGAGCATAAGAGTAACATGAACATAAAGGCATGATAAATCATGATAATCATAACATGGAAATGTGGCAACAACACTTAACATTGAATTAGCATGAGCCAAGGCTCATTGCACATGGAGCATGAGTAAACCCTCATTGCACTTGAAGCACGAGTAAACCCTCGTTGCACTTGAATTATCATGATTCAACACTCATTGCACATGAAGTATCATGATACTATACTTTACCCAATGCATTGGAGCGCTATAAAGGGTGCACCCTTCTTAAACATTTCATTTCATGCATAAGTGTGCCACATGGATCATAAAACATGGATTCATAAAACATAATCATTTATTCCACGATAAAGGAATGTGGAATTCATACATTAAACTTTATAATCAATTAGTAAATGTTCATAAAGGTGAATACCCTTGATGGAGAAATGGGCATGGTATTCACTACACAATGATATTGGCTTAGAAAATCGGTGTGATTTCGGCAGCGTAACAGCGTGACATAAGAATTCATAAAAATGGTTGATGAGAGAGAAAGGGGTTTCTCATCATATTTACATGTAATGGACAGTAAGGAGGTCATATAGATACATGTCCCAACAATTGAAAAGGAATTTAGATTCATGATACAAAAGTATTGCTTGAATGTAAAAGAAGAGAGAGAAGTTCCTTTCGGAATTTCGGCATAGTAACGGGTGTACATGGGAGGCATTTAATGAGAGAGAAAGGGTTCTCCAATCATTCAAAAAATAAGAGGGAAGTATGGGGTAGGTGAGAAACCATACCCTAACATTCATAATTGAAATTAAAAAGGGCAATATAACTTAAAGAAAATTGACAAAAATGAGAAAGGAAGAAAAAACCCTTACTTGGAAGTGTGCTTCCAAAGGCTAGAGAGAGGCTTGAGAGAGGCTTCTTGGGAGCTTGGGGCACCTTGGGAGGATTCTAGAGAGAGTAGGGCAGAGGTTGGAAGAACTACAAGGGATTTTAGTGAGGAGGAAGTGGGAGCATGGGTGGGTTTATATAGGAAAGGTGAGAGAATTCTTTATTATTTAGGTTTGGGACCCGTTATATTAAAATAATCCAAACCACAAACCATCCCATGGTATTTGCCCATGGTTTCTGGAAAAGGAAAAAGGAAAACAATATTTTACAAGGCCAAGGTCCGAACTTATTCAAAAATTAGGGTTGCTTATGTGGAGTTGAGTCACACTCCCATGGAAATTAATTTAAAAAGGCAAAGTGTTGAATAAGTCTTGAGGGCTCCATTAATGCTTTGAAAAGTAAGTCAAACAAACCCAAACCTCATTATATTAATGATAAAACACATATTGGCAGAACATAAGGATTATGTTATTTTATTACATCACCATTGGGTCATTATGATGTTATAAATCACATTATATATTTAAATAGTATTTGATTTTTACCCAAAAATTTGACTGTCTCAGAAAATTATGAAAAATTCACCGTTGGATAATTTCGACGTCCTGATTCCAAAAATAATATTTATTTTATCTAAATAATTTTCTAAATATGTGAATTTTCACTTTTAAAATAAAATATGACATTTATAAAAAAATTCACGGGTTTTGACAGAAATGACTTTCAAACCTTAATAAAAATTTTAATTGCATTCATAAAATTATAAGATCATTTATACTTAATAAAAAAAATTAATTTAATATTAATAATAATATTTTATTAAGATATTATTTAATTCAAAAATCCTTTAATTTAATAAAATATAATTCTTAATAATAACTAAAAACACCATTTGTACTTTAAAAACTAATTACAATGTATCAAAATGACTAGAAATTATATTCATTATTATATACAAAAAATAATGTACATGAACATGGTGCTACTTATTTTTTACATAACCCCTTAAAATAGCCGCATAAGACCTAAGGGTAAGGTGTGCGATGGTGACAGACTCTTGGGGCGACTCGGATAACATCGCTCGAGTGGTAATTTCAATCAACTTCCACTTTTCCCGTAGACGATCACGTTCGAGCTTGACTTGATGAAGCTCAGCTTGGGATTGGTCAAGGGCAAAGCCCAAAGACGCCACCTCTTTTCCAAGCTCTGACAAATGGGCTTCGTAAGGGGCAATTCTACTGGATGAGGCCATCGCTTCCTTTGTCTGAGTAGAAATGGGTTCGTTAAAGCCTTATATTTATACTACTGAGATGATCACTGTTCAACAGCTATAAAATTAACGGTCACAAATATTAACATAAAACTAAAGAAGTTGACATCTTATAAAAACATTTTTCATAAAGAAACATTTAACTAGATCAAGAGGTATTTTACATTAATGAAACTTTGGGTCGTTACAGCATTCCCCCTTAAGAAATTTCGCCCTCGAAAATTTCCTTTTCCCACACTAAAACAAATGTGGGTAACTTAGCTTCATCATATCCTCCGACTCCCAAGTTGCTTCTTAAAACTTGTGGTTTCTCCACAACACCTTGACGAGGGGCATTGTCTTATTTCGTAGAACTTTTTCTCTACGATCTAAGATCTTCACTTGTTGCTCCTCATAAGAATGATCATCTTCTAATTGTACCACCTCGGAAGAGAGTACATGTGAAGGGTCTGGTATGTACTTCCTTAAGAGGGATACATGGAAGACATCATGCACCTTGGCCATAGTAGGTGGAAGTGCTAGTCGATAGGCCACAGCCCCAACACGATCAAGAATCTCGAAGGGGACGATGTACCTTGGACTTAACTTCCCTTTCTTTCCAAACCTCATGACCTTCTTCCACAGAGATATGCGTAAAAACACCATGTCTCCGACTTTAAACTCAAGGTCTCGTCGACGATTATCTGCATAACTCTTCTGTCGAATTTGGGCTACCTTGATATGCTGCTGAATGGTTTTCACCTTCTCCACCATTTCTTTGACCATTTCTGGTCCAAGCAGCTTACGTTCACCGACCTCATCCCAACATGCTGGTGTTCTACACCTTTTACCATATAGGGATTCATATGGTGCCATTTGGATTCTCGAGTGGAAACTATTATTATAAGAGAACTCAACTAGAGGAAGATGTTGATTCCGTCCTCCTTTAAAGACCATTAAGCACGCTCTCAACATATCCTCAAGTGTTTGGATAGTCCGCTCGGATTGGCCATCAGTTTGAGGATGATAGGCCGTACTGAAGTTCAGTTCAGTATTCAGAGCATGTTGAAGACTCTTCCAAAACTTAGAGGTAAATCTTGGATCTCGGTCAGACACAGTATATAGTGGTACTCCATGCAACCGTACCACTTCCCTGATATATATCCGTCCCAGTTGATCCAAATAAAAATCCTCTCGAATAGAAATGAAGTGTGCAGTCTTTGTAAGACGATCCATAACAACCCAGATTGCATTGTTGCCTTTGGATGTCCTTGGAAGTCCAGTGACGAAGTCCATGGTGATGTTCTCCCATTTCCATTCTGGTATGGGAAATGGTTGCATCATCCCCTTAGACTTCTGCCTCTCTGCCTTCACTTGCTGACACACCAGGCACTTTGATGTATATTCAGCGATCTCCTTCTTCATATTATCCCACCAAAAGTTTTCTCGGAGATCTCGATACATCTTTGTGCTCCCTGGGTGAATAGAGAAATTTGAACTATGTGCATCATCCAAAAGTTCCTTCTTCAGCTCCGAACTTGATGGAACACATAGTATTTTCCCAAACCGCCCAATTCCTTCTTCATTAATATTAAACTCTTTGGATTTTTCCTTTTTGATAGCTTCCAATTTTTCTTGGATTCCTACATCATCCTTTTGAGCATCCTTTATCCTTTCCAAAAGAGATGGTTGAGCAATAATTTGTGAAAGGATTGATTATGTTCCCTTCTTTATGATTCCCACATCCATCTTCATCAAGTCTAAGAAGATTGGATCCTTCTCAATTCTCATCATTGATAGAATAGCTGGATCATTTCTACTTAGGGCATCCGCCACCTTGTTCACTTTCCCAGGGTGGTAATGTATTGAACAGTCATAATCCTTGATGAGCTCTATCCATATTCTCTGGCGCATATTAAGCTCTTTTTGTGTGAATATATATTTAAGACTCTTGTGATCAGTATATATCTCACATTTCTCTCCATAGAGATAATGCTGATAGATTTTCAAGGCAAAGATCACCGCCAACAACTCCAGATCATGCGTTGGATAGTTTCGCTCATGGATTTTCAACTGCCTTGAGGCATAGGATATCACTTTATCATTCTGCATCAGCACACATCCTAAGTCCTTCTTCGAAGCATCACTGAATACCACAAAAACCTCCCCACTTGTGGGTAAAGTGAGCACAGGTGCAGTGATAAGCCTCATTTTCAACTCCTTGAAGCTTTCTTCGCATTCATCACTCCAAGAAAATTTTACTCCCTTTCGAGTTAGCTTGGTAAGTGGGTTGGACAATCGTGAGAAATTTCTCACAAATCGTCGATAATATCCAGCTAACCCCAAGAAGCTACGAATATCCGTTACTGATGTTGGCCTCGGCCATCCATCAATTGCATCTGTTTTGGAGGGGTCCACAGATATCCCATTGCTTGTGATGATATGGCCCAAGAATGAGACCTCCTTCAACCAGAACTCACACTTGCTGTACTTGGCATAGAGATTCTCCTTGCGCAAAGTCTCCAGTACAGTTCTTAAATGCTCCTCATGGTCCTCCTTGGTTTTGGAGTATATAAGAATATCATCTATAAAGACTACCACAAATTTGTCTAGGTAATCTCTAAATACTCTATTCATCATGTCCATGAATATTTCTGGAGCATTGGTGAGTTCGAAAGGAATTACTATGAATTCATAGTGCCCGTACCTTGTACGAAAAGCAGTCTTGGGGATATCTTCCTTATTCAACCTTACTTGATAATATCCCGACCGCAAGTCCACCTTGGAGAAGTATTGTGCTCCACACAGCTGATCAAACAAGTCATCGATTCTTGGGAGAGGATACTTGTTCTTTATTGTGATTTTGTTAAGTTCACGATAATCGATGCAAAGCCGCATTGACCCATCCTTATTCTTGACGAAGAGGACTGGTGCACCCCATGGTGATGCACTTGGGCGTATAAACCTTTTATCCAGATTCTCCTGTAGTTGTTTCTTCAGCTCTTCAAGCTCAACAACAGCCATTCTATATGGAGTCTTGGATATTGGTAGCGCCCCAGGTATATGTTCAATTGAGAACTCAACATCTCTTCTTAGAGGAAGACCAGGAAGTTCCTCGGGAAATACTTCAGCGAATTCCCTCACAATAGGCATTTCGTCAAGGGTGGTTTCTTCCTTGGACTCAATCATCTGAGCCAGATATGCCTGCTCATAAGGCAGCAATATCCATGCTTGAGATGATGGATCTAAAGGAGATTCATCTTCCTCCTGACACTTGTAAAGAATCGGGGGTCGATTCTCCATATGAAGTGTGATTTCCCTCTCCCGACAATTTATGTTGGCTCTATATAAGGAAAGCCAATCCATGCCAAGAATTTCATCAAATTCCACCAAAGGGAGTATGATGAGGTTCACCGGGAAATTCAATCCACAGATTATAACAGGGGAGGACTTATACTCATGGGATGCAATGATTTCCCCATTTGCTGTACTCACCGACATCTTTACTTCCATGATTTGTGGTGGTGTAGGGATTGTTCTACTAAACTTTTGATATATAAAAGAATGCGTATAACCTGAATCAAAAAGTACATTCTCTATTCTTGAATGAATAACTAGCGTACCTGTCACCACTTCGTTTTTGGGGTTCACTTCGGCAGAAGTGATGGCAAAAGTTCTTCCTTGCTGTCTTGGAGGTTGCTGGTTGCCTCCGATAACCCTTGGATTAGGGCACTGATTTGAAAAATGACCCGGTTCATTGCATTTGTAGCATTGAACAATGCGTTGAGGTTCGAACGGAGCCTTCCTCTCCTATGTCGTAGCCGCGAGTCCTTCTTGCTGACAGTTAACAGCTAGGTGCCCTTCTCTTCCACACTTGAAGCATTTTCTTGTCCCCCTAAGGCAATTTCTAGGGTGCTTCTTTCCACACTTTTGGCAAGTGGGGTGCTGGAATTTCTTAGCACCGTTGGATTTATCCATCGGACCACCATCATTGAAGTCCACCTTACGCTTCTTGTCCCCATGATACCCCTGTGATTCTCCGATCTCCATTTCAACCTTGAGGGCACATCGGACAATTTCCTCATAGCTGTCGAAGTCACGGATCACTAATGCTTTCCGCAAGCTAGGCTTCAACCCACCAAAGAAGCGGTCAACCTTGCATTCGGGGGTAACGACAAAGACGGAAGCGTATCGTGCAAGCCTTGTGAAGTTTTCCTCGTACGCTCCCACAGATTCTTCATCTTTCTGTTTGAGGGAAAGGAAGTCCCTTTCCATCTTAAGACGGAGGGTGCGTGGAAAATATTTATCGAAAAATATCTTCTGGAATTCCTTCCATTCCAAAGCCTTGATCTCCTCCTCAGGCTTCATATTTTTGATCAACGTCCACCATTGATCAGCTTCACCCTTCATACGATAAGCCTCCAGGAGAACCTTCTCTTTTTCAGAGCATTGGAGGATGGAGAATATCTTTTCAATGGAGTTGGTCCATTGTTCAGCGATCGTGGGATCGGATGATCCACTAAAAGTAGGAGGCCTTTGTCTCATGAAGCTTTCAATAGCGACTTGTTCTTTCTTAGGGGGGGTTGAACATTCCTCTTGACCAGTGTTTCTATTCAAAACTTGAGTTAGCTGAGAAAGAAGCATGACAAAGTTCGCGATTCCCGCTCCCATTGGATTGGGCATCTCATAAGTACAATCATCACACTGATCTTCACAACGGTTGTTAGCCCGAGTTCTCCTATTACCAGCCATTGGATGGAATAAAGGAAAGTTAGGGGTAACACATAAAGGGTAATCCAAAGACAAAATTTGATGACTTATAAATAAACTTTAATCTCTTTAACTCATGAGTCTATAGGATTCAATCCAGGCTTTTCATGATCTTCCTTATAACATATATTCTTAGGGGCATTTTTTCCCTTAATAAGGGTTCATACTAAGATTGCGAATTTATCAAAACATATCCCCCGGGAGTGTCATAACCAAGAGTGCAGCAAGGCCCATTGTCGTGCACCAGTTCCCGTTCGAGTCTAGCTCAAAGCGGTGTTTTCGGGTTTTACCCCTAGGATACATCTGTGCCAGAGCCGCCTCTACCTTCTTGCATCCAGACAGGGATGTATTTGTTTGATAAACCACTTACTTAGTATTTACCAAAACTTAGGGATGTTTTTATTATACTTAGTCTTGTATCTAAGGCTTTACTAGGGTTTCCTAATCCCAAAAATAACTAAACCTATCCTTTGATACCAACTATGACAACCCTGCTTTTTAATACAACTTAAGCATGCTTTATTACATAAAACTTCACTTGATACAACAAAGAAGATCGAGTGGTTTAGTGTATAAGGGGATTATGATCATTAAATAAAAACTTTAAACTTGAAATAAAACATCTTTATTGAAAACTTCCTTTACATGACCACTACATTCCTTCATACTTAGCATTGCATGAGATAACCTGAGGACATGCATAAGAAAAGGGTGAGCTATAAAGCCCAGTAAGGGAGTACACAATGAATAACATGAGGAGTACAATACATGTTAGGCAATAGGAACATCAATAGAGAATAAGAGTAACATGAACATAAAGGCATGATAAAGCATGATAATCATAACATGGAAATCTGGCAACAACACTTAACATTGAATCAGCATGAGCCAAGGCTCATTGAACATGGAGCATGAGTAAACCCTCATTGCACTTGAAGCATGAGTAAACCCTCATTGCACTTGAATTAGCATGAGTCAACACTCATTTCACATGACGTATCATGATACTATACTTTACCCAATGCATTGGAGCGCTATAAAGGGCACACCCTTCTTAAACATTTCATTTCATGCATAAGTGTGCCACATGGATCATAAAACATGGATTCATAAAACATTATAATTTATTCCACGATAAAGGAATGTGGAATTCATACATGAAACTTTATAATCAACTAGTAAATGTGCATAAAGGTGAACACCTTTGATGGAGAAATGGGAATGATATTCACTACACAATGACATTGGCTTAGAAAATCGGTGTGATTTCGGCAGCGTAACGGCGTGACATAAGAATTCATAAAAATGGTTGATGAGAGAGAAAGGGGTTCCCCATCATATTTACATGTAATGGATAGTAAAGAGGTCATATAGATACATGTCCCAACAATTGAAAAGGAATTTAGATTCATGATACAAAAGTATTGTTTGAATGTAAAAGAAGAGAGAGAAGTTCCTTTCGGAATTTCAGCATAGTAACAGGTGTACATGAGAGGCATTTAATGAGAGAGAAAGGGTTCTCCCATCATTCAAACAATAAGAGAGCAGTATGGGGTAGGTTCAAAACCATACCCCAACATTCATAATTGAAATTAAAAAGGGCAATACAACTTACTGAAAATTGACAAAAATGAGAAAGGAAGAAAAAACCCTTACTTGGAAGTGTGCTTCCAAAGGCTAGAGAGAGGCTTGAGAGAGGCTTCTTGGGAGATTGGGGCACCTTGGGAGGATTATAGAGAGAGTAGGGCAGAGGTTGGACGAACTACAAGGGATTTTAGTGAGGAGGAAGTGGGAGCATGGGTGGGTTTATATAGGAAAGGTGAGAGAATTCTTTATTATTTTGGTTTGGGACCCCTTATATTAAAATAATCCAAACCACAAACCATCCCATGGTATTTGCCCATGGTTTCTGGAAAAGGAAAAATGAAAACAATATTTTACAAGGCCAAGGTCCGAACTTATTAAAAAATTAGGGTTGCTTATGTGGAGTTGAGTCACACTCCCATGGAAATTAATTTAAAAAGGCAAAGTGTTGAATAAGTCTTGAGGGTTCCATTAATGCTTTGAAAAGTAAGTCAAACAAACCCAAACCTTATTATATTAATGATAAAACACATATTGGCCGAACATAAGTATTATGTTATTTTATTACATCACCATTGGGTCATTATGATGTCATAAAACACATTATTTATTTAAATGGTATTTAATTTTTACCCAAAAATTTGACTGTCTCAGAAAATTATGAAAAATTCACCGTTGGATAATTTCGACGTCCTGATTCCAAAAATAATATTTATTTTATCTAAATAATTTTCTAAATATGTGAATTTTCACTTTTAAAATAAAAACTGACATTTATAAAAAAATTCACGGGTTTTGACAAAATGGCTTTCAAACCTTAATAAAAAATTTAATTGAATTCATAAAATTATAAGATCAATTATACTTAATAAAAAAAATTAATTTAATATTAATAATAATATTTTAGTAAAATATTATTTAATTTAAAAATTCTTTAATTTAATAAAATATAATTCTTAATAATAACTAAAAACACCATTTGTACTTTAAAAACTAATTACAATGTATCAAAAATTACTAGAAATTATATTAATTATTATATACAAAAAATAATGTACATGAACATAGTGCTACTTATTTGTTACATAACCCCTTAAAATAGCCGCATAAGACCTAAGGGTAAGGTGTGCGATGGTGACAGACTCTTGGGGCGACTTGGATAACATCGCTCGAGTGGTAATTTAAATCAACTTCCACTTTTCCCGTAGACGATCACGTTCGAGATTGACTTGATGAAGCTCAGCTTGGGCTTGGTCAAGGGCAAAGCCCAAAGACGCCACCTCTTTTCCGAGCTCTGACAAATGGGCTTCGTAAGGGGCAATTATACTGGATGAGGCCATCGCTTCCTTTGTCTGAGTAGAAATGGGTTCGTTAAAGCCTTATATTTATACTACTCAGATGATCACTGTTCAACGACTATAAAAGTAACGGTCACAAATATTAACGTAAAACTAAAGAAGTTGACATCTTATAAAAACATTTTTCATAAAGAAACATTTAACTGGATCAAGAGGGATTTTCCATTAATGAAACTTTGGGTCGTTACAAAATTCCCCCCTTAATAAATTTCACCCTCGAAATTTTCCTTTTCCCACACTAAAACAAATGTGGGTAACTTAGCTTCATCATATCCTCCAACTCCCAAGTTGCTTCTTCAAACTTGTGGTTTCTCCACAACACCTTGACGAGGGGCATTGTCTTATTTTGTAGAACTTTTTCTCTACGATCTAAGATCTTCACTGGTTGCTCCTCATAAGAAAGATCATCTTCTAATTGTACCACCTCGGAAGAGAGTACATGTGAAGGGTCTGGTATGTACTTCCTTAAGAGGGATACATGGAAGACATCATGCACCTTGGCCATAGTAGGTGGAAGTGCTAGTCGATAGGCCACAGCCCCAACACGATCAAGAATCTCGATGGGGCCGATGTACCTTGGACTTAACTTCCCTTTCTTTCCAAACCTGATGACCTTCTTACACGGCGATATGCGTAAAAACACCATGTCTCCGACTTTAAACTCAAGGTCTCGTTGACGATTATCTGCATAACTCTTCTGTCGACTTTGGGCTGCCTTGATATGCTACTGAATTGTTTTCACCTTCTCCACCATTTCTTCGACCATTTCTGGTCCAAGCAGCTTACGTTCACCAACCTCATCCCAACATGCCGGTGTTCTACACCATTTCCCATACAGGGCTTCATATGGTGCCATTTGGATGCTCGAGTGGAAACTATTATTATAAGAGAACTCAACTAGAGGAAGATGTTGATCCCATCCTCCTTTAAAGTCCATTGAGCACGCTCTCAACATATCCTCAAGTGTTTGGATAGTCCGCTCGGATTGGCCATCAGTTTGAGGATGATAGGCCGTACTGAAGTTCAGTTCAGTATTCAGAGCATGTTGAAGACTCTTCCAAAATTTAGAGGTAAATCTTGGATCTCAGTCAGACACAATAGATAGTGGTACTCCATGCAACCGTACCACTTCCCTGATATATATCTGTGCCAGTTGATCCAAAGAGAAATCCTCTCGAATAGCAATGAAGTGTGCAGTCTTTGTAAGACGATCCACAACAACCTAGATTGCATTGTTGCCTTTGGATGTCCTTGGAAGTCCAGTGACGAAGTCCATGGTGATGTTCTCCCATATCCATTCTGGTATGGGCAATGGTTGCATCATCCCCTTAGACTTATGCCTCTCTGCCTTCACTTGCTGACACACCAGGTACATTGATGTATATTCAGCGATCTCCTTCTTCATATTATCCCACCAAAAGTTTTCTCGGAGATCTCGATACATCTTTGTGCTCCCTGGGTGAATAGAGAAATTTGAACTATGTGCATCATCCAAAAGTTCCTTCTTCAGCTCCGAACTTGATGGAACACATAGTCTTTTCCCAAACCGCACAATTCCTTCTTCATTAACATTAAACTCTGAGGATTTTCCCTTTTTGATATCTTCCACTTTTTCTTGGATTCCTGCATCATCCTTTTGAGCATCCTTTATCCTTTCCAAAAGAGATGGTTGAGCAATCATTTGTGAAAGGATTGATGATGTTCCCTTCTTTACGATTCCCACATCTATCTTCATCAATTCCAAGAAGATTGGATCCTTCTCAATTCTCATCATTGATAGAATAGCTGGATCCTTTCTACTTAGGGCATCCGCCACCTTGTTCTCTTTCCTAGGGTGGTAATGTATTGAACAATCATAATCCTTGATGAGATCTATCCATCTTCTATGGCACATATTAAGCTCTTTCTGTGTGAATATATATTTAAGACTCTTGTGGTCAGTATATATCTCACATTTCTCTCCATAGAGATAATGCCGCCAGATTTTCAAGGCAATGATCACCGCCGCCAACTCTAGATCATGCGTTGGATAGTTTCGCTCATGGATTTTCAACTGCCTTGAGGCATAGGATATCACTTTATCATTCTGTATCAGCACACATCCTAAGCCCTTCTTCGAAGCATCACTGAATACCACAAAAAGATCCCCACTTGTGGGTAAAGTGAGCACGGGTGTAGTGATTAGCCTCCTTTTCAACTCCTTGAAGCTTTCTTCCCATTCATCACTCCAAGAAAATTTTACTCCCTTTCGAGTTAGCTTGGTAAGTGGGTTGGACAATCGTGAGAAATTTCTCACAAGTCGTCGATAATATCCAGCTAACCCCAAGAAGCTACGGATATCCGTTACCGATGTTGGCCTCGACCATCTCTCAATTGCATCTGTTTTGGAGGGGTCCACAGATATCCCATTACTTGTGATGATATGGCCCAAGAATGAGACCTCCTTCAACCAGAACTCACACTTGCTGTACTTGGCATAGAGCTTCTCCTTGCGCAAAGTCTCCAGTACAGTTCTTAAATTCTCTTCATGGTCCTCCTTGGTTTTGGAGTATATAAGAATATCATCTATAAAGAATACCACAAATATGTCTAGGTAATCTCTAAAGACTCTATTCATCAAGTCCATGAATATTTCTGGAGCATTGGTGAGTCCGAAAGGCATTACTATGAATTCATAGTTCCCATACCTTGTACGAAAAGCAGTCTTGGGGATATCTTCCTTATTCACCCTTACTTGATAATATCCCGACCGCAAGTCCACCTTGGAGAAGTATTGTGCTCCACGCAGCTGATCAAACAAGTCATCGATTCTTGGGAGAGGATACTTGTTCTTTATCGTGATTTTGTTAAGTTCACGATAATCGATGCAAAGCAGCATTGACCCATCCTTCTTCTTGATGAAGAGGACTGGTGCACCCCATGGTGATGCACTTGGGCGTATAAACCCTTTATCCATATTCTCCTGTAGTTGTTTATTCATCTCTTCAAGATCAACATTAGCCATTCTATATGGAGTCTTGGATATAGGTAGCGCCCCAGGTATAAGTTCAATTGAGAACTCAACATCTCTTCTTGGAGGAAGACCATGAAGTTCCTCGGGAAATACTTCAGCGAATTCCCTCACAATAGGCATTTCGTCAAGGGTGGTTTCTTCCTTGGACTCAATCATCTGAGCCAGATATGCGTTCTCATAAGGCAGTAATATCCATGCTTGAGATGATGGAGCTAATGGAGATTCATCTTCCTCGTGACACTTGTAAAGAATCGGGGGTCGGTTCTCCATATGAAGTGTGATTTCCCTCTCCCGACAATTTATGTTGGCTCTATATAAGGAAAGCCAATCCATGCCAAGAATTGCATCAAATTCCACCAAAGGGAGTATGACAAGGTTCACCGGGAAATTCAATCCACAGATTATAATAGGGGAGGACTTATACTCATGGGATGCAATGATTGCCCTATTTTCTGTACTCACCGACATCTTTACTTCCATGATTTGTGGTGGTGCAGGGATTGTTCTACTAAACTTTTGAGATATAAAAGAATGCATAGAACCTAAATCAAAAAGTACATTCACTATTATTGAATGAATAAATAGCGTACCTGTCACCACTTCGTTTTCGGGGTTCACTTCGGCAGAAGTGATGGAAAAAGTTCTTCCTTGCTGTCTTGGAGGTTGTTGGTTGCCTCCGATAACCCTTGGATTA
Source organism: Viscum album (assembly GCA_963277665.1). Lineage (NCBI taxonomy): Eukaryota > Viridiplantae > Streptophyta > Magnoliopsida > Santalales > Viscaceae > Viscum > Viscum album. Next base: position 783,989,488 of record OY728147.1, read on the forward strand.
GGGCACTGATTTGAAAAATGACCCGGTTCTTTGAATTTGTAGCATTGAACAACGCGTTGAGGTTCGAACGGAGCGTTCCTATCCTGTGTCGCAGCTGCAGGTCCTTCTTGCTGACAGTTAACAGCTAGGTGCCCTTCTCTTCCACACTTGAAGCATTTTCTTGTCCCCCTAAGACAATTTCCAGGGTGCTTCTTTCCACACTTTTGGCAAGTGGGGTGCTGGAATTTCTTAGCACCTTTGGATTTATCCATCTGACCACCAGCATTGAAGTCCACCTTACGCTTCTTGTCCCCATGATACCCCTGTGATTCTCTGATCTCTATTTCAACCTTGAGGGCACATCGGACAATTTCCTCATAGCTGTCGAAGTCACAGATCACTAATGCTTTCCGCAAGCTAGGCTTCAGCCCACCAAAGAAGCGGTCAACCTTGCATACGGGGGTAACGACAAAGCCGGAAGCGTATCGTGCAAGCCTTGTGAAGTTTGCCTCGTACTCTCCCACAGATTCTTCATCTTTTTGTTTGAGGGAAAGGAAGTCCCTTTCCATCTTAAGACGGAGGGTGCGTGGAAAATATTTATCGAAAAACATCTTCCGGAATTCCTTCCATTCCAAAGCCTCGATCTCCTCCTCAGGATTCGTATTTTTGATCAACGTCCACCATTGATCAGCTTTACCCTCCATACGATAAGCCGCCAGGAGAACCTTCTCTTTTTCAGAGCATTGGAGGATGGAGAATATCTTTTCAATGGATTTGATCCATTGTTCAGCGATCGTGGGATCGGATGATCCACTAAAAGTATGAGGCCTTTGTCTCATGAAGCTTTCAATAGCGACTTGTTCTTTCTTAGGGGGGGTTGAACGTTCCTCTTGACCAGTGTTTCTATTCAAAACTTGAGTTAGCTGAGAGAGAATCATGACAAAGTTTGCGATTCCCGCTCCCATTGGATTGGGCATCTCATAAGTACAATCATCACACTGATCTTCACAACGGTTGTTAGCCCGAGTTCTCCTATTACCGGTCATTGGCTGGAATAAAAGGAAAGTTAGGGGTAACACATAAAGGGTAATCCAAAGACAAAATTTGATGACTTATAAATAAACTTTAATCTCTTTAACTCATGAGTCTATAGGATTCAATCCAGGCTTTTCATGATCTTCCTTCTAACATATATTCTTAGGGGCATTTTTTCCCTTAATAAGGGTTCATACTAAGATTGTGAATTTATCAAAACATATCCCCCGGGAGTGTCGTAACCAAGAGTGTAGCAAGGCCCGTTGTCGTGCACCAGTTCCCGTTCGAGTCTAGCTCAAAGCGGTGTTTTCGGGTTTTACCCCTAGGATACATCTGTGCCAGAGCCGCCTCTACCTGCTCGTATCGAGACAGGGATGTATTTGTTTGATAAACCACTTACTTAGTATTTACCAAAACTTAGGGATGTTTTTATTATACTTAGTCTTGTATCTAAGGCTTTACTAGGGTTTCATAATCCCAAAAATAACTAAACCTATCCTTTGATACCAACTATGACAACCCTGCTTTTTAATACAACTTAAGCATGCTTTATTACATAAAACTTCACTTGATACAACAAAGAAGATCGAGAGGTTTAGTGTCTTTGGGTCTTAGGATCATTACATAAAAACTTTAAACTTGAAATACAACATCTTTATTGAAAACTTCCTTTACATGACCACTACATTCCTTCGTACTTAGCATTGCATGAGATAACCTGAGGACATGCATAAGAAAAGGGTGAGCTATAAAGCCCAGTAAGGGAGTACACAATGAATTACATGAGGAGTACAATACATGTTAGGCAATAAGAACATCAATAGAGCATAAGAGTAACATGAACATAAAGGCATGATAAATCATGATAATTATAACATGGAAATGTGGCAACAACACTTAACATTGAATTAGCATGAGCCAAGGCTCATTGCACATGAAGCATGAGTAAACCCTCATTGCACTTGAAGCACGAGTAAACCCTCATTGCACTTGAATTAGCATGAGTCAACACTCATTGCACATGACGTATCATGATACTATACTTTACCCAATGCATTGGAGCGCTATAAAGGGCGCACCCTTCTTAAATATTTCATTTCATGCATAAGTGTGCCACATGGATCATAAAACATGGATTCATAAAACATAATCATTTATTCCATGATAAAGGAATGTGTAATTAATACATGAAACTTTATAATCAATTAGTAAATGTGCATAAAGGTGAATACCCTTGATGGAGAAACAGGCATGGTATTCACTACACAATGATATTGGCTTAGAAAATCGGTGTGATTTCGGCAGCGTAACGGCGTGACATAAGAATTCATAAAAATGGTTGATGAGAGAGAAAGGGGTTCCTCATCATATTTACATGTAATGGACAGTTAGGAGTTCATATAGATACATGTCCAAACAATTGAAAAGGAATTTAGATTCATGATACAAACGTATTGCTTGAATGTAAAAGAAGAGAGAGAAGTTCCTTTCGGAATTTCGGCATAGTAACGGGTGTACATGGGAGGCATTTAATGAGAGAGAAAGGGTTCTCCCATCATTCAAACAATAAGAGGAAAGTATGGGGGAGGTGAGAAACCATATCCCAAAATTCATAATTGAAATTAAAAAGGGCAATACAACTTAAAGAAAATTGACAAAAATGAGAAAGGAAGAAAAAACCCTTACTTGGAAGTGTGCTTCCAAAGGCTAGAGAGAGGCTTGAGAGAGGCTTCTTGGGAGCTTGGGGAACCTTGGTAGGATTCTAGAGAGAGTAGGGTAGAGTTTGGATGAAATCCAAGGGATTTTAGTGATGTGGAAGTGGGAGCATGGGTGGGTTTATATAGGAAAGGTGAGAGAATTCTTTATTATTTAGGTTTGGGACCCCTTATATTAAAATAATCCAAACCACAAACCATCCCATGGTATTTGCCCATGGTTTCTGTAAAAGGAAAAAGGAAAAGAATATTTTACAAGGCCAAGGTCCGAACTTATTAAAAAATTAGGGTTTCTTATGTGGATTTGAGTCACACTCCAATGGAAATTAATTTAAAAAGGCAAAGTGTTGAATAAGTCTTGAGGGCTCCATTAATGCTTTGAAAAGTAAGTCAAACAAACTCAAACCTCATTATATTAATGATAAAACACATATTGGCCGAACATAAGGATTATGTTATTTTATTACATCACCATTGGGTCATTATGATGTCATAAACCACATTATATATTTAAATGGTATTTAATTTTTACCCAAAAATTTGACTGTCTCAGAAAATTATGAAAAATTCACCGTTGGATAATTTTGACTTTCTGATTCCGAAAATAATATTTATTTTATCTAAATAATTTTCTAAATATGTGAATTTTCACTTTTAAAATAAAAACCGACATTTATAAAAAAATTCACGGGTTTTGACAGAAATGGCTTTCAAACCTTAATAAAAATTCTAATTGCATTCATAAAATTATAAGATCATTTATACTTAATAAAAAAAATTAATTTAATATTAATAATAATATTTTATTAAAATATTATTTAATTCAAAAATCCTTTAATTTAATAAAATATAATTCTTAATAATAACTAAAAAAACCATTTGTACTTTAAAAACTAATTACGATGTAACAAAAATGACTAGAAATTATATTCATTATTATATACAAAAAATAATATACATGAACATGGTGCTACTTATTTGTTACATAACCCCTTAAAATAGCCGCATAAGACCTAAGGGTAAGGTGTGCGATGGTGACAGACTCTTGGGGCGACTCGGATAACATCGCTCGAGTGGTTATTTCAATCAACTTCCACTTTTCCCATAGACGATCACGTTCGAGCTTGAATTGATGAAGCTCGGCTTGGGCTTGGTCAAGGTAAAAGCCCAAAGACGCCACCTCTTTTCCGAGCTCTGACAAATGGGCTTCGTAAGGGGCAATTCTACTGGATGAGGCCATCGCTTCCTTTGTCTGAGTAGAAATGGGTTCTTTAAAGCCTTATATTTATACTACTCAGATGATCACTGTTCAACAACTATAAAAGTAACGGTCACAAACCTTAACGTAAAACTAAAGAAGTTGACATCTTATAAAAACATTTTTCATAAAGAAACATTTATACTACTCAGTAGAATTCTTGGAATGTTTATGTGGTAAGGTAATATTATAAAGGACCTCAACAACATAATCCTAAATTAGTAGTGTTTTAGATTATTTCCAAAGAATAAAATGCAGTGGTATAAAACATTGTAAATGAAAAAGGATGTTGTAATAAAAATATATGGAAGTAGAATTTACCTTTAAGATGAATTCTTATTTATTAAATAAACAATGAAAAAGGGAAATCGTGTAGTCAACTTGTTGAGGCTATTAACATGATCCTAAATTAGTAGTTTTTTTCAGTTATATCCAAAGAAAAAAATGCAGTGGTATAAAACATTGTAAGTGAAAAAGGATGTTGAAATAATAATAATAGGAAGTAGAATTTACCTCTAAGATGAATTATTATTGATTAAATAAACAATAAAAAAGATAATTTTTTAGTCAACTTGTTGAGGCTATTGATATAAGAATAAGTGATTAGTTTAAAAAGAATAAAAAAGCAAGGAGAAGAAATTCCAAACCAAGATGCAATGAATCGGTGGAGAGGTTTCCGGAGGAGAGGGAGATGATAGGGGGGAGGGGGGATGTCATCATAGATAGGGAAATAGAGGTGGAGGATGGGATGTTGAAGCGGAGGTGAAGTCCAGGAGGTCATGGTTGGGAGCGGAGGTGGAGCCGAGAGACAAAGGCTGGGGATAGGAGGAGATGGATGGGAAGTGGTGGTCGGATGGTTGGGAGGTAGAGGTCAGCAAGGGACGGAGGGGGACAAAAGGTGAAGGTTGGATGTCCAGGAGGTGGAGGTTGGGGAGGGGAGGAGAGGGATGGGAGGCGGAGGTCAGGGAAGTGAGGGTTCAAGCGAGGGAGCATGATGGAATAGTAAAGGAGGAGAAGCTCGATGGTACGGTGAAATTGGGGATTGAATACCCACGGTTTTTATAATACTCTGGGTATAGATATTAAAAAAACATATCCCTTTGGTTTTTATAAACTGTGGGTACTGGTGTGTGGGGATAGACCCCCTTTACAATAGTGCTACTCTCAAATTTAATTAGAGTTCCAATCAAATCATCTAGACCCAAATTTGTAAGATTTATAGTATCATTAATAGGAATATGTTTTGATTACTCTTCCTTAGTAATTACATCTATATTCTTCTCTATCAACTACTTATCTTTCAAATATTTTTCACCCAAATAATTTAAATTATTTACTATAGTCATAAACTATTAATGCGTTTAAGTTAATGACTCAGTAGGTATAAAATAAATTCCTAGTAGTCTATATGTAAAATTTCTCTCTGAGTATCAAAAAATTCATAAATTCTAAAATCTATAACATCCAAATTCTTCTATATATTTTTATCTTTTTCACAGGATGAAATCAGACAATAAACATTTCCAGTCATGGAGCACAACAAAGTATTTCAAACACTATAATTTAGTTGATATTATTATTTTTCTTCTCTACTAAATGTTGTAACTTCCTTATCTAGAAAATGATAACTTACCATAATTATAAAATAATTATCTAATTTTTTTTTGATAAAAAAGTCTTTATATGATCTCTTTAATATTCATAGTCAGAACCATCAAATATTGGTGATTTGTTAGGATTAAGGTTTGCAAGTGTTATAAAGAAAAAACAGCCACCATAAAATAAAAAATAATCTTTTCTAAAAAACATGGTCAGTGTAATCATGTTTATAAGCAAGTATAAAACTGTTATGATACCAAATGTAGGATCAAAAGAGTATACAATATACTACAAGTGGTTGGGTGGGGGGTGAATTATCATTTATAAAAAACAAACCTTACGATTTTTCTAACAATCTTAAGAAAGTTTATCAGAATAAGTTTTTTATTGATTAATTTTGTAAACGTATTTAGAAAACATTTATACATAAAATGATATAAAATTTCTATAATATTCATAGTGTAAATATAAAACTTTAAAACACATAGATAATAAAGAAATACAAGTTTTATTAAAGAACATACGAAAAAACTTACATAAGCTTTCTTAAGAAAGTTCTAGAATTTAGCCTCAAGGGTTAAGGAAGTCTATAAACCCAAATTGAGGTATCCATTACTTAAATCATCATATGATTTTTATTCCTAGCCTCAGAAGCCTTCGACCAGAATGATCATACAAATCTCTATTTCCCAAGCCTTAGGAAACCTTGATCAAAATGATTATAATAACCTCTTGTCTCTCTAACCTTGAGACCCCTAGATCAACAAGATCAGAATAACCTTTTATCACTATAACATGGATATGCCATGATCAATAAGATTATACAAAAAATAATTAAAAATACAAATCTCAAGGAACTTATAATGATAGCCTCGAAAATGAATACCTTATGAAAAATTATTTAAATTTTACAAAGAATCATTCTCAAGTAACAAGATGTTACAAACACTTTGCAATGTCTTTAAATAGTTGAAATTTAAAAATCTACGTGACTCTATTTATAGACAAACTCAAATGACTATATTTTGGATTTCTCGAAAGTAGTTTCAATGACATCAAAGAAACTACTTCTTCACTTGAAATGTTCAGCGCATCATCTTTGTCTGATGATAGGTATGTTTTGTATCACTATAGTGCATGAAATTTATATCTAGTAGGAATGAAAATATTCATATGGTAGACTGTATAAAGTTCTTAATCTATTAGTCTTGATAAAAGTTCATCTGATAGACTTATAGGTCTCCATCTAATGAAGTCATTCTTATAGACTTTTTATATCATCATCTAATATACTTCATTATAATCTACCTGATAGAATTTGTAAACCTTACGTCTGATGAACTTGGTATATGTATATATAATGTACAAAGTATATGTACATCTAGTATACTTAACAAAACTCCATGTGATAGAACTAATAATATCCATCTGGTAAAACTATAATCTTTCATGCAAAAAAACTTGATAACTTGGGAAGTATAAAAGTTAGAAACATATAAAAATATAAGGAGTGAATTTTGATTTTAAAAATTAAGGTTATAAATCATTATTTTAACTCAAATGAACAATATTCATGCATACATATATCAAAAATATTCTAGGAATGATACATAATCAATTTATAAAATTGAAAAAAGGTTTATCAAGAGCCCACAAACATGATAACAACCAAACAAGGAAAATTCATCCTCATAAAAAATCACAACAGAAACATCGATAGTAGAAGCCACCATTAAGAATCACTAGGAACTTACTAAACCATCAAAATGTCTTCCTAGACCACCGTTGAACTATATTTCATTTTTATAGGCACAACACATGTGAGAAAGTATTCTTATAGAGGTAAAAATACCTTGTAGAACACTCTAAAAACAAAGAACAGATGATATAATATGTCAGCTCATAAATGGAGATAGAAGGATAAATATCATTTATAATTTAGATATTATGACCATTAATGATATAGTGAAGTTATAACTTTTCTCCCCAATCACACCATTACCAACTCTCACAAAGAAAGAGGAACCCAATATTCCACTAATGCCATCATAATGAGAACTCTAAAGTTGGGTGCCATACCTCAAGGGAAAACTACACCTCCCATACCACCCTTGAAAATGAATGGAAATAGATATATTCAATTTCATGAAAAATTCATGACCTCAAATCTCAACAATTCCCCAGGGTAATCGATGAATTTGAACTTGTGTATTTAAGCTCATTAATATACGAGCTAAAATATTTTCACCTAGATCATTTCTTACCTAAAAATAAAGGAAATGAACTAGATATAAAAGTGTATCATTTTTCTTAGAACGATGTCTTATGATAAGGGAACCCATTTTAAAACCCCACCCCAAGAATATTCTATCAAAAGTTTAATTATAATAGAGTAATCACATCTCTCAAAAGTAAATGTATATCGATCAAGAGAGTACTGATGCCATAGGTCGGGGTATCAGTTATCTATTCTAGGAAGGGGTTATAAAAATACTCATTATATCATTATATTATTGATAAATCATATTTTATATAAGGCCCCAGCCTTAAACAATACTTAATCTTGAGTTATTACAAGATTACACATTGAGGATCTTTTCATGTTTAGAGTTTTAGAGAATTAGATCATAAATCATGAATTACATTCCACATTTAAACAAGGTGGTTACATAAAAGACAATATTCTTTTTTCCCATCAAAGGAGACATATTTAAAATAAATCATAGATTCTTTCGTGACACTTCCTCGACACTATCAACACATCATGTACTTTTCCCTTGACCCATGAAAAACATTTCAAAAACTTGGGATGAGCATAAAAAGCACAGTAAGGGATATAAAAGTACGAAATGAAAACATTAGTCCATGTATACATAAGAACAAATGAAATCATAATTTACTCATAAAACATAATCACTTTAACATACCTCATAAAATCATGAATAAATCATAGAAATCATAAGACATAAAGGTAACTTGAGGCATTCATAACATTCTTACGTAGGGAGTAACCCTCATGGTTACGTTTGGGATACCCATCACAGTATATTCCCTAAATCTCTTCGGAGAAACCTTAGCATTTAACCCCTTTTAATTACCCAATGAATTGGAGAGCTATATCGGGATCACCCGCCCTTAGTTTATCATGGAACCACCCGTCTTCATAAACAATGCCCTAGAACCATAACATAATCGTATCACATAAAACATGCATAAAGGAAAATAACATTTCCACATTTCAATCACAAGATACCAATAACACATTGATAAAAACATTATCAAAACCATTTTCAATACCAAAATAAAATAAAAGTAAAACATGGTATTTATTTTTCATTTAAAAAAAAGTTATGGCTTGTAGAGGAAGCCGAAACTCAAATAATGGTCACGGCGGCGGAGAAGTTGTTGTCGCCGCATACGTATGACAAAAACATTCCCTTTTGTCGTTTAGTAAAACGCTTCATATAAAAAATATTCCCTTTGAATAAATGTAAAATTTAAAGGGGTTTATACATCGTATAAAAGAAAGTTGTGCATAAAACAAAATATGCCTCAATGAAAGGAGATTGAGACGAAGTCCCTTACCTCGTGTCCAACTTGACTCGATCGTTATTTAATCTCTTGAATAATAAACTTGAGTTAATTTATACTTGCTTAAGAAACTTTTTCAATTTCATTATTCCTTTTATATCACTTATTACCATGTTATGAACACTGTAATTATTTAAGTTAATAACGGTCGTTTTGTCGATCATTGGTACTTGAGTCAAAAATAAACTCCTTATAGTTACAAGTTGTTCATGTGATAAAATATCCATTATATACAGAATTATATTCATGATGTAGATATCATATAAATCATATATTTCCAGTATATACATGCATTTATAATATTACATAACATTTAGAGGTAATAAATAAAATGCACCGTTCATGGAGACGGTAAGCCGTACGTACGCATGAATGCTACTTTCATTTCTATTTTGTATTTAATGGAATGAATTAATAATTATATAAAATTATATTATAATTCCAATATAATATCATATATAATATCATTAAATCCATCCTTTATATGTCCCACATATGGTATTAACGAATCAAATCACTTTGAGGGGGCGGTAGTCCACACTTCGTAAAATGAAGATATCGCGTTTACCCATAATTGAATCCATAAAGTTATGCCATAAATGAAAAATACAGAAGCATAAGGAAATCATAAACATAATATATATCATATATAAATAGAGTTACTTCTTAGTGGCCACCATGAAATGTGTTAAAAAGAAGGTTGAACAATCATCATATAGTGAGGCAGAAATTCTCCATCCACAGAAACAATATGTTCTTTAACCATTAGACGAAGGTGTGTGTAAGTGTAGCTCGAATCTTTCTCAAAAAACATCCTTGTATATTTAAGATACTGTTTTTGTTACAAAATAAATGAATAAAAAGAGTTTAGGGGGTTGGAGAAGCAAAATAAAACAAAAGAACACAAGTGAAGACATTACCTTTAAATCGGGTAACTCCTCTTGGTTTGAACCAAAAGGGTTTCTTGAAGAGCTTTCTGCCTAAGGTAAGGCTTCTATGATTAATATAGGGATGTGGAGAGATAAAATGTAAAGAGTTTGGCCGATAAAATGGCTTGAGCGGTGTGGGTAAGGAGGTAGAGGTGGGGGCCTTTTATAAGAGGGCGGAGGGGCACTCTTGGAAAGTCAAAAAATGTTACTTTATATTAGAATGAGTTTCTGATTTTAATGGTCCCACATTGATATATTTCAAGGATAAGGTGAAAAAGGTTATAAATATACTCATCCAATAGGTTTTTGACAAGTTTAAGTCTTAGATTTTAAATTATCTTTTCATTTTATTTAAATCGTTCATTAATGAGGTAATCGCTGCATTATCATGGTGTCATAAATAAATTAATTTATTTAATATCTACAAATTATAAAAAAATACTATGATGTAGGAAATATTTTTATATTTCCAATGAATATTTATAGTCCAATTGATCATTTATGTAGAAAAAATTAAAATTGATTTACTTAGGTGTTATATACTTTGTTATATTTAACTTTCTTTAAAAATAAAAAGTTAAAATGTCACTATCACACAAAATTGATTCCATGGGGTCCAAAAGTTTGGAAAAAGGTATCCCATGGTCGGCCATGACACAACCAGTAGATTTAGGACACATTTTGGGGTCATTTTATATTATTATGTTAATATTTTATTACCCATAACTACCCGATTACTAATTAATCACAATAATTAAAGATAATTACCGTCATTACTATTCATAATATCCAAAAACAAGAGTCTTAATTACATAATTTTGACCTTATGTTTCCAAATATGGAATCCATTTTACCAAATTCCAAACACAGAAATTTCAATAATTAATTTAAAAATATTTCCCGTTGTCAAAACAAATAGCGGGTTTTTTTTAAATAATATCTATGAAAAGTTTGGCACTTGTTTATGCCCAATTCCAAAGTGAAATTAATCCTAATGACCACCATTGGATTAAATGTTAAAAATCTATTCTAATTAAACTTTAAAACTAATTAAAAGGACAATCTATCTATATAATTAAATTATATGAAAAAGCAGTTTTGATGTAAAATGGAGTATTTTTCACTATTCATTAAAAATGAACATTGTCAGAAAAATACCAAAAATTTATCCAAAGTAAATTTCAATGTAGCAATTATAATTAATAAGTTTATTTTTAAAAATAGATCTTATAAAATTGTCAAAATATAGATTTAAAAATGGTTCCCCATCAAAAGGCGGTAAACCAATCTTTTAAAAATATTAGAGAATGGAATGCTTAAGATTAGATTTATTCTCAATTTAAGCCTTTAAAACACTATATAATTCATAAATAGACATAGATATAAAAATCCATAATTCTTTACTTACTTGGGATGTTACATCCTTCCTCCATTTTGAAAATTACGTCCCCATAATTTATTTACTTATTGAATAAGTGGGGGTATTTATCCCTCATTGCATTTTATGATTCTCATGTTGCCTCTTAAATCATGAGGTTTTTCCACAAAACCTTTACTTGATGAATCACCTTATTCCGTAACACTTTCTCCTTGTGGTCAAGAATCTAGACTGGTTGTTCCTCATAAGATATATTCTCTTCCAGCTGAACTACCTCTGGACTCAAAACATGAGATGGATCTGGCATGTAATTCCTTAACATTGAAACATGAAAAGCATTGTATACCTGAGATAAACTCGGAGGTAAAGACACTCGGTATGCAACTGATCCAACTCTCTCCATAATTTCATATTGTCCAATGAACCTTGGACTCAGCTTTCCTTTCTTACCAAATCATATCACACTTTTCCACGGTGAAACTTTGAGGAAGACATGATCACTTACCTCAAAAGAGAGATCTTTCCTCCTGTTGTCTGCATAACTTTTCTGCCTGCTCTGAGCTGTTCTCATGTGTCTCTGTATCAGCTGAACTTTTTCTGCCAACTCTTCTACCAATTCCGGTCCCATAAACTTCCTTTCATCCACTTCATCCCAAAAATCTATAGTTCGACACCGCTTCCCATATAATGCCTCAAAAGGTGACATCTGTATACTAGAATGAAAACTATTATTATAAGAAAACTCAACCAAAGAAAGATGTTGGTCCCAACTTCCCTGATAATTCATCGAACAAGCATGTAGCATATCCTCCAAAGTTTGAATTGTTCATTATGAATACCCATCTGACTGAGGATTAAAAGCTGTACTAAAATTTAATTCAGTACCCAATGACTTATGAATGCATTTCCAAAAGTTAGAAGTAAACCTTGGATCACGATCAGATACAATGGAGAGAGGAAATCCATGTAACCTGACTATCTCTTTAAGATACAAACGAGAAAGTTGATCTAGGGAAAAATTATCTCGTATAGCAAGGAAATGAGCAGATTTAGTCAAGCGATCAACGATAACCCAGATTCCATTATTACCTCGAGGTGTCTTCAGCGATCCCACAATGAAGTACGTGGATATATTCTCCCATTTCCACTCTGGTACTGCTAAAGGCTGAAGCATCCCTTTCGGTAACTGCCGCTCTGCTTTAACTAGTTTACAAGTTGAACACTTCATAGTAAAATCAGCAATATCTCTTTTCATTCCATCCCACCAGTATTACTCTCGAATATCTCTATACATCTTAGTACTGCCTAGATGAACTGAAAATAGAGAACTATGAGCTTCACATAACAACTCTCTCTTCAATTGTGAATCACACAGCACACACAATCTCTTCCCAAATCTCAAAACACAATCATTATCAATGTTGAATTCAGGCAACTTGCCCTTCTGAACCAGCTCTACCTTTTTCTGCAACTCACTGTCTTGCTTCTGTGCTTTCTTAATTCTCTCCGATAGAGAAGATTTCACTGATACCTGAAACAAAATAGAAGAACATCCTACACCAACTACTTCTATGACAATGTTCATCAAATCCTTAACCAATTTATCACATTACAAACGCAACATTGTTAATGAAGCATTAGTTTTTCGACTCAAAGCATCATCCACTTTATTTGCTTTTCCCGGATGGTAATGAATTGTACAATCATAATCCTTGATTAATTTTATCCATATCCTCTGTCTCATGTTATGTAAAGAACCGTAAAATTCAAGGGAAATTTTTTCTTAATTTTCTTTGGAATTTTACAAGAGCGCGGTTTCTGACGGCACCTGATTCCGAGGCCCGGAGTGCCTAGAATCAATTTTCGAAGTTTGGCTCGGGTACGTTCAGTGAACGAACGAGCGGGAATTTCTAACTTTTGATCTGGTGCTCGGAATTGAAATCCGAGGACACCGATAAACTCGCAGCGCCGATATTCTCTTAAGGAGAACTTTTCCGTAGTTGCGTTTATTGCGGGACGAAAGTTAGTTTTTGGGAGTTTTATAAAAAGTTAAAATAAAAATGTGGAACACTTTTTATTTTTCTTACTTGTTGGTTAACTCCTCTCAAAGGAAGTTAAAAGTGGGACCCACATCCACATAACCTCCCTTGGGAGAATTAAGTGTGGTGGGGCCCACACGAAACCCAACTTTCCATCTCCTTTCAAAACTCCCTTAACTCCCCTTTTAAATGAAATTGACAACTAGGCTTATTAATTGGGTTGAGTTGTTTAAACTTTTTCAAACCTTTGAAATTCAAAAAAGTTTGGTTGAGTAAATAAAATAAGCTCTTAGAATATTTTATTTGGTTAGAATTCTCTAGCCTCTTGAGAGTTTTGAAGCCTTCTCCTTCTCCTTTTTCTTCTTCTTCTTCTTCTTCAAGCTTGACGAAGAACGCGAAGAACCTTCGAGCTCCGATGAAGAACGCCGCTCCTCTCTTCTTCGTAGCCGATTGTATCCGAAGATCGACGACGCCTTCCGTGTCAACGAAAGGGAACACCACTTCCTCCTCGGACTTCCTTCGTCGGCTTACGAAGATTCTCCAACGACGCACCTCTTCGGACGTACCTCTTCGTCATCGGATTTGACGAACGTTTATCGCGACACCCGACCTCCGCGACGTTGTCTTCCGCGGGTCGTTGACGATCTTCGAACTTGAACCCAAGGTAGGGGTTTGTTGTGGTTTATTATCCTTACTCTAGTTCTTCGTTCTAGAATGATAATTTGTGATTAAATATTTAAGAGTTATCATCTAACGAGAGGGGGGTCGGACCGCACAAACACAGCCGAATCCCCCCTCCTTTGTTCTTGGTTATTTATATAATCTTGTGATGAACGAGAAGGTGTGGTGCTGTCGCACCACGCGGGAATCGCCCGACTTATTTACGCGACGCCGTCGCGTCACGCCGTGGATGGATTATCAAGAACGCAACGCCGTCGCGCCGCGTCGAAGGGAACCGAAGGCGCCGCGGCCGGAGCGGGGCCGCGGCGGAGGGGCGCGGTGCCGTCGCACCGCGCCGGACGGCGAACACCGCGACCGGTTCCAGGCCGCGGCGGGACGAGAGGACCGGCGGCTCGCCGGGCCGCCGGCGTCGGAAACCGGAAGGGGACCGGCTTTTCCGATCCCGTTGAAGAAAAACCGGCCGGCCAGGTGGGCCGGCCGAAAGGTCAAAGACTGGGGGAATTTAATTCCCCCGGTCAACTCAAAATCCCCCCCATTTATTTGGGGGGGGGGGGCGGTTTCATTAAGGGGGCAGGCGGCCCCCCGGTTTTCCTCAAGCAGGCCCCCACGAAGGGGGCCAGTTCTCCTAAGAGGCGCGGCTTAAGCCGCGCCGACTGCTGGAAGTGGGGGCAATGCCCCCCGCGTGTGGCACCCAGCGGCGCCAGGCCGCACCGCTGCCGGCCGGGCCGCGCCGCCACGCTGGACCGCGCCGCCGCGCCGGTCCGCGCCGCCGCGCCAGACCGCCGTCGGCCGGTTCGGGTCGACCCGGTTCGGGCCGACCCAGGGGGGGGGGGTCGGTCCGGACCCGGACCCCCCGTTTTCGAGATGAGTTTGGTCTTTTGGCCATAACTTGAGCCAAGGACCTCCGATTGACGAACCGTTAGTGGCTACGCGATCCTTGGATCGAGACGGTCGATTCGGTATATCGCACTCAAAGTTTCGGAATACTTTGAGTTCGGCCGGGTTGGTACGTTCACGAAACCAACCGGGCCTTCGGAGCGGAAACGCTCATATCTTGAGCTACGTACGTCCGATTGACGTGCCGTCAGCTTTGTTGTGTTCCTCTTAGTGAGACAGATCTTTTGGCATACTCCGCCCGAGGTTTGGACGCAGGTGGAGTACGGTTGGGTTGGTTTTTCCTTAAAAACCAACCGGGCCCCTGGGACGAAAAAGCCAATAACTCTCAGACCGGGCGTCCGATCGACGCGCCGTCTGTTGCGTTGAGTTCATGTTGGCGATACGGAACTTTTGGATACATCAACTCTCGACTTTTGACAGTTGATGTATCAGCCTCTCGGCTCGTGGAGCGGACCCTCCTGTACGAGCTTGCTGTGTGCGGGAACCCTAGTGCTGGCTGCGACTGTTACTGTGTCTACTACTGCTACTGCTACTGCTACTGTGACTGCGACGACGAAAGTACAGAGATCCTATGTGGATTCGACGACGACGACTACAGCACTTAGTGATCCTACGTGGATCAGTGCTACAGGTCCTGTGTGGGCCCGATCCTGTGTGGGTCCAATCCTGTGTGGGTCTTTGCGCTCAGCGGTCCTGTGTGAACCAGCGCCTACAGGTCCTATGTGGGCCCGATCCTGTGTGGGTCTCTTGCGGGGGTTAGTTACCTATCGATCCTTCGTGGGTCCGACGACTTAGATGGAGCAGAGATCATCTTTATCGTCTTTAGGAGAAGTATACCTATGTGAGCTGAATCCAGTTGCTTTCCTATGTGGATTGTGTTGTGCTATCCTGTGTGGATTTCGTTTTGCTTTCCTGTGTGGAATACGTTTACTTTTCTGTGTGGACTGAGTTGTACTTGGGCTCGGAGGATGGAGCGTGTTGGAATTGATGACTTAGGTATATGTATGGGCATATACCTAAGCAGTTTCGGTTGTTACTTCGTGATTGTACCTTTCTTCGTGATTTATCCTTTGTGGATTTTGAGAGACCTTCAGGGGTCTCGGGGTCCCTACTGAGTAGCTTATACTCACCCCTGCACGGGCTATGCCTGCACTACGTTGTGTTGGTTGCAGATGATGGATAGCGTTGATCTTGGCTGAGGCTTGCAGAGCAGGACGGTACCTGGAGGTGGACCACTAGGCGGGACGTGTTCGGAGCAGACGACGGGACCCGTGGAGCAGTGGAGCTATCTGTACCCATCCTTCAGGTGGGATCTCCAGTGGACAGCTCGGTGTATCGGCTTTTACTTACAGTTTCTGTTTTCCCTTTCGAGTTGTACTTTACTTTCAGTTTGGGTTTGTATACTGGCCCATTTACTTTTCCGCACTTTCAGCTGTACTCTGTTTTTACTTAGTGTTTACTTTCCTCTTGCTCACTCTGTGGTGTTTGTTTACTTTACAAAGGCAATTCCTTCCCTTTTACCGGGATTTACGCCTTGGTGCTAGTCGCCAGCCCCTGGCCTATGGAAGGCGGGCTTGGGGTAGTCACGGCATGGACCCCGAGGGCGGGTCGTGACAAATTGGTATCAGAGGAGTTCGGTTCTACCGCGAACTCTAATCTTTTCTATGTGAAGCAATAATGTTTAGCGTATTGAGTGTGGTTATCAGTTCAGGGAGTCCAGTGTTGGTGCGGCGGCTGACGTATCCGTACACCAGGACCCTGACTTCTGATTTCCAACTTAATGCACGAAAACATTGATTGCGTGTGTGTTTCAAAGTTTTCTTTGTGATTACTTATATCAGCTCACCAGGTATACTGTTCTGACCATGGCGCACCTGTTTCCTTTTTAGGATGGCCCCACGACGGCAGCCAGCTAGGGTTCCGAGAGTCGAGTGTGACGACAGCCCACCGAGCGACGAAGCTTCGGTGCAGGGCCCTTTGTCAGCAGTGGCACCGGCGGTAGCTCTACCCGTCGAGCCACCGATACTTCCAGCACCATCCGCTGACGATGCACGTCGCCTCAGCGCACTTCATGAGTTTCAGCGCCAGCGACCGCCCAGGTTTCACGGGGAGACGGATCCCCAGGCAGCCGAGGACTGGCTGGAGGCGGTGGTACGTGTGTTTAGGCTAGTGAGGACACTAGTAGACCTCATGGTGATCCTCGCTGCGAGCCTACTACACGCAGCAGCAGGACGATGGTGGAGCTTGATGCTCCAGGTGAACGATGAGGAATCTCTTCTATGGACGGACTTTGAGAGTCTCTTTCACTCGGAGTTCGTCCCATCCACCCTTCGTGCGGTGCGTATCCAGGAGCTTCTTCAGCTGCGGTAGGGCAGCATGACGGTCGCTCAGTACTCGGCGAGATTTACCGATCTCTCGCGCTTCTCGACTGACATGGTACGAGACCCATTCTTCCGGGCCCGGACCTTCGAGCAGGGTTTGAGACACGAGATCAGGGCATCACTGATCTCCCTCAGCATACCGACTCAGACAGGAGTACTGGAGCGGGCCCTTCTGATTGAGAGCTTCCTTGCTGAGTCTACACCAGCGCAGCGACCCACCGCAGGGCGGCATGTGGCAGAGTCATCTGCAGCAGGCAGTCGACGGATGACTCAGGGGTCCAGACAGACCAGAACCTCAGGCAGACGACCTCAGGACACTGGCTCAGCAGTGCGTGGCACACAGCGAGGAGCCAGTCTTTCGAGAGGCAGGCAATGCTGCTCGTGCGGCGGGCAGGGACACATGGCTCGTGACTGCCCGACCCGTCGTGCCGAGGAGCAGCAGACAGTTGAGGGACCACCGAGGCAGAGGCAGAGGGTCGACCGTGGCGGTCCGCAGGGAGGAGGCGGACGAGGCAGAAGAGATGGACGAGCAGCCGGTGGTGGGCGACGCTTTGAGGCTCTGCCACCACCACCACCAGGAGGTCCACCCCGACCACAGGGAGCTGGCAGGCAGAGACAGGCACAGCTCCAGGCAGCAGAGGCCTACGACCACGGCGCACCCGAGATGATTCGAGGTACTATCTGTGTCTCTTCCACCCTTGCTGCAGTTCTTATAGACACAGGAGCGAGTCACTCTTTCATAGCTGCTGCCCTTGTTCGGAGCTCGGAGATTCCGACAGAGCCGTTGGCTCGATCCTTACGGCTAGAGACTCCTACGGGAGCAGACTCGACGATTACGCACTAGTGCCGGCAGTGTGAGCTCACTCTAGGAGGAGAGAGCTTCGGCTGGGATCTTCTTGTAGCAGCGTTGAGGCCTTACGATGTCATCTTGGGCATGGATTGGCTATCTACAGTCCATGCGCAAATTGACTGTTTTAGGTGCAAGGTGCGATGTGTACGCACCGACGGGAGCAGGTTCACCTTCACCGGCGAGAAGGGAGCCTTTGCAGCACAGGATGGACTTCCACGGAGGAGAGGACAGCCCATCACTCATCAGAAGGCTAGCCTCATCCTTGGAGTAGTTGACGTGCGGAGTCCTGGTTTTCCTGCAGTGGTGGATCAGTTTGCGGACGTTTTTCCTGACGACATTCCAGGGCTACCTCCTCGCAGAGAGGTAGACTTTTATATTGACTTGTACCCCGGGACAACCCCGATATCCACTCCAACATATCGGATGGCCCCCGCCGAGCTTTGAGAGCTACGGGTACAGTTGGAGGACTTGCAGGGCAAGGGGTTCATCCGACCCAGTGTTTCACCCTGGGCTTCCCCGATATTGTTCACGAAGAAGGCAGACGGGAGCCTGCGGCTTTGTGTTGACTATCGTCGCCTGAACCAGGTGACAGTGAGGAACAAGTATCCGCTACCGAGGATTGATGACCTCTTTGATCAGCTCAAGGGATCACGGTGGTTCTCGTAGATAGACCTCAGGTCAGGCTATCATCTGCTCAGAGTCAGAGACGAGGACGTGCAGAAGACGGCCTTCAGATGTCGGTATGGACACTATGAGTTCTTGGTTATGCCTTTCGGCATAACCAATGCTCCAGCAGTGTTCATGGCCCTCATGAACAGGATCTTTCAGCCATACCTTGATCGGTTTGTCGTGGTCTTCATCGACGACATACTGATTTACTCTACGACAGAGGAGGAGCACGCCTATCACTTTCAAGTTGTACTAGACACACTCCGAGAGCACCAGCTTTATGGTAAGCTCTCAAAGTGTCAGTTCTGGATACGTGAGGTCCACTTCTTGGGACACGTTATCTCTGAGGCGGGAGTTGCAGTGGATCCTGTGAAGATCGAGGTTGTGTTAGCATGGGAGCCACCAAGGAGCGTGACTGAGGTTCGGAGTTTCTTGGGACTAGCTGGATACTATCGGAGATTCGTGCCAGACTTCTCTAGAGTTGCGACACCACTCACAGCTTTGACGAAGAAGGGGAAACCCTTCGTGTGGTCAGACAGATGTCAGCAGAGCTTCCAGGAGCTGAGACAGAGATTGACCAGCGCACCTATCTTGAGGTTGCCTGAGGAGGGAGTAGGGTACGTAGTCTACTGCGATGCATCAGGGACCGGACTCGGATGTGTTCTGATGCAGGAGCGGGCAGTGATCGCCTATGGATCACATCAGTTGAGGCCGCATGAGCAAAACTACGCTACCCATGACCTGGAGTTAGCAGCAGTGGTCTTCGCTCTGAAGACATGGCGACACTATCTGATGGGCGAGTGCTTTACAGTCTTTTCTGATCATCAGAGTCTCAGGTATATCTTCTCGCAGAAGGACCTGAACCTGAGACAGCGGCGATGGCTCGAGTTCCTCCAGGACTATGACTTTGAGATAGTCTATACTCCTAGGAAGGGGAACGTAGTAGCCGATGCCCTCAGCAGGAGGACGGGCATTCAGCTACTTGAGGAGGTGACGGAGCAGCTAGCCTCTTTACAGATATCCTTCGTGGATAGAGATGGAGCAGCCTTCCTCCAGTCTCTCACAGTCACCCCTCCACTACTACAGCGGGTCAGAGAGGCACGGCGTGAGGACGCTGACTGTGAGACACGGCGTGCACAGATATCCTCGGGACAGACACCTGATGGATTCTCCCTTGGAGCAGAGCACGACATCCTTTTCAGAGGACGTACCATGGTACCAGTCGCTTTGCGAGAGGAAGTGCTGAGAGAGTTTCACACTTCTCCTTTGGAGGTACATCCTGGAGTGGCGAAGATGTACCAGGACCTCAGACGACAGCACTGGTGGCCAGGCATAAAGAAGGCAGTAGCAGAGTTCGTTTCTCGATGCCTCACCTTCCAGCAGGTGAAGGCAGAGCATCAGGTACCAGCAGGCTTGGTACAGCCCTTGGAGGTCCCGGAGTGGAAGTGGGACGACATATCTATGGACTTCGTGACTGGACTTCCACGCACTTCCAGAGGTCACGACTCCATCTGGGTGATTGTTGACCGACTCACCAAGTCGGCACACTTCTTACCCATCAGAGAGAAGGGCTCAGTGGAGAGCTTGGGACGTCTCTATGTTCAGAAGATTGTGCGGCTCCATGGCGTGCCATCATCTATCATCTCCGATCGAGATGCTCGCTTTACTTCCCGACTTTGGAAGGGGTTACAGGAGGCGTTCGGGATGCAGCTACGTCTGAGCACAGCCTTTCACCCTCAGACGGATGGTCAGACGGAGAGGACCATTCAGACTCTCGAGGACATGCTCCATGCATGTGTCCTCGACTTTGGTCGTAGCTGGGAGGACCACCTACCCTTAGTGGAGTTTGCGTACAACAACAGCTACCACTCCACCATCGGGATGGCACCGTATGAGGCGTTGTACGACCGACCTTGTAGATATCCTTTGTGCTGGACAGACCCTGGGGAGTCAGCACTGGTGGGACCGGAGAGGGTCCAGGCCACGACAGAGAAGGTCCAGGTCATCCAGGAGCGGATGAGGACAGCTCAGAGCCAGCAGAAGTCATACGCTGACAGGAGGCGGAGGCCACTAGAGTTCGAGGATGGTGACCACGTCTTCTTGCGGGTCTCACCTCGACGTGGTATTCAGAGATTTGGCTGAGGCGGAAAGTTATCTCCACGCTTCATAGGACCCTTCCAGGTCCTCAGCAGGATTGGTGAGGTGGCTTATCGCCTCGCTCTACCACCTCAGTTGCACCGGGTGCACGACGTCTTCCACGTGTCTCAGCTGAGGAGATACGTGCACGACTCGACGCACATCATTGACCATGGAGAGCTTGACGTTGACGATGGGGCGACTTTTACGGAGGTCCCGGTGGAGGTAGAGGATCGACAGGAGCGGGTCCTACGTGGGCGATTGATTCCTCTTGTGCGCATCGGATGGCAGCACGAGAACCTCCAGGAGAGCACATGGGAGCGGGAGGCTCAGATGCGTGCTCAGTACCCTCATTTGTTTCCCTAGTTTTTGATGTATCTTTACGGGGACGTAAAGCCCTGAGGTGGGAGTAATGTAAAGACTCATAAAATTCAAGGGAAATTTTTTCTTAATTTTCTTTGGAATTTTACAAGAGCGCGGTTTCTGACGGCACCTGATTCCGAGGCCCGGAGTGCCCGAAATTAATTTCCGAAGTTTGGCTCGGGTACGTTCAGTGAACGAACGAGCGGGAATTTCTAACTTTTGATCCGGTGCTCGGAATTGAAATCTGAGGACACCGATGAACTCGCAGCGCCGATATTCTCTTAAGGAGACCTTTTCCGTAGTTGCGTTTATTGCGGGATGAAAGTTAGTTTTTGGGAGTTTTATAAAAAGTTAAAAATAAAAATGTGGAACACTTTTTATTTTTCTTACTTGTTGGTTAACTCCTCTCAAAGAAAGTTAAAGGTGGGACCCACATCCACTTAACCTCCCTTGGGAGGATTAAGTGTGGTGGGGCCCACACGAAACCCAACTTTCCATCTCCTTTCAAAACTCCCTTAACTCCCCTTTTAAATGAAATTGACAACTAGGCTTCTTAATTTGGTTGAGTTGTTTAAACTTTTTCAAACCTTTGAAATTCAAAAAAGTTTGGTTGAGTAAATAAAATAAGCTCTTAGCTTATTTTATTTGGTTAGAATTCTCTAGCCTCTTGAGAGTTTTGAAGCCTTCTCCTTCTCATTTTTCTTCTTCTTCTTCTTCTTCAAGCTTGACGAAGAACGCGAAGAACCTTCGAGCTCCGACGAAGAACGCCGCTCCTCTCTTCTTCGTAGCCGATTGTATCCGAAGATAGACGACGCCTTCCGTGTAAACGAAAGGGAACACCGCTTCCTCCTCGGACTTCCTTTGTCGGCTTACGAAGATTCGCCAACGACGTACCTCTTCGGGCGTACCTCTTCGTCATCGGATTTGACGAACGTTTATCGCGACACCCGACCTCCGCGACGTTGTCTTCCGCGGGTCATTGACGATCTTCGAACTTGAACCCAAGGTAGGGGTTTGTTGTGGTTTATTATCCTTACTCTCGTTCTTGGTTCTAGAATGATAATATGTGATTAAATATTTAAGAGTTATCATCTAACGAGAGGGGGGTCGGACCGCACAAACACGGCCGAATCCCCCCTCCTTTGTTCTTGGTTATTTATATAATCTTGTGATGAACGAGAAGGCATGGTGCCATCACACCACGCGGGAATCGCCCGGCTTATTTATGCGACGCCGTCGCGTCGCGCCATGGATGGATTATCAAGAACGCGACGCCGTCGCGCCGCGTCGAAGGGAACCGAAGGCGTCGCGGCCGGAGCGGGGCTGCAGCGGAGGGGCGCGGTGCCGTTGCACCGCGCCGGACGACGAACACCGCGGCCGGTTCCAGGCCGCGGCGGGACGAGAGGACCGGCGGCTCGCCGGGCCGCTGACGTCGGAAACTAGAAGGGGACCGGTTTTGCCAGTCCCATTGAAGAAAAACCGGCCGGCCAGGTGGGCCGGCTGGAAGGTCAAAGACCGGGGGAATTTAATTCCCCCGGTCAACTCAAAAGCCCCCCCATTTATTTGGGGGGGGGGGGTTCATTAAGGGGGGAAGGCGGCCCCCCGGCTTCCCTCAAGCAGCCCCCCACGAAGGGGGCCGGTTCTCCTAAGAGGCGCGGCTTAAGCCGCGCCGCCTGCTGGAAGCGGGGGCCATGCCCCCCGCGCGGGGCACCCAGCGGCGCCGCCGCCGGCCGGACCGCGCCGTCGCGCCGGACCGCTCTGCCGCGCCGGTTCGCGCCGCCGCCGGCCGGGCGGGCTCGGACCTTGGTCGACCCGGTTCGGGCCGACCCAGGGGGGGCGGGCCGGGTCGGCCCGGACCCGGACCCCCCGTTTTCGAGACGAGTTCGGTCTTTTGGCCATAACTTGAGCCACAGACCTCTGATTGACAAACCGTCAGCGGCTACGCGATCCTTGGATTGAGACGGTCGATTCGTTATATCGCACTCAAAGTTTCGGAATACTTTGAGTTCGGCTGGGTTGGTACGTTCACGAAACCAACCGGGCCTTCGGAGCAGAAACGCTCATATCTTGAGCTACGGACGTCCGATTGACGTGCCGTCAGCTTTGTTGTGTTCCTCTTAGTGAGACGGATCTTTTGGAATACTCCGCCTGAGGTTTGGACGCAGGTGGAGTACGGTCGGGTTGGTTTTGCCTTAAAAACCAACCGGGCCCCTGGGACGAAAAAGCCAATAACTCTCAGACCGGGCGTCCGATCGACGCGCCGTCTGTTGCGTTGAGTTCTTGTTGACGATACGGAACTTTTGGATACATCAACTCTGGACTTTTTGACAGTTGATGTATCAGCCTCTCGGCTCGTGGAGCGAACCCTCCTGTACGAGCTTGCTGTGTGCGGGAACCCTAGTGCTGGCTGCGACTGTTACTGTGTCTACTACTGCTACTGCTACTGCTACTGTGACTGCGACGACGACAGTACAGAGATCCTGTGTGGATTCGATGACGACGACTACAACACTCAGCGATCCTACGTGGATCAGTGCTACAGGTCCTTTGTGGGCCCGATCTTGTGTGGGTCCGATCCTGTGTGGGTCTTTGCGCTCAGCGGTCCTGTGTGAACCAGTGCCTACAGGTCCTATGTGGGCCCGATCCTGTGTGGGTCTCTTGCGGGGGTTAGTTACCTATCGATCCTTCGTGGGTCCGATGAATTAGATAGATCAGAGATCATCTTTATCGTCTTTAGAAGAAGTATACCTGTGTGAGCTGAATCCAGTTGCTTTCCTGTGTGGATTTTGTTGTGCTATCCTGTGTGGATTTCGTTTTGCTTTCTTGTGTGGAATACGTTTACTTTCCTGTGTGGACTGAGTTGTACTTGGGCTCGGAGGATGGAGCGTGTTGGAATTGATGACTTAGGTATATGTATGGGCATATACCTAAGCAGTGTCGGTTGTTACTTCGTGATTGTACTTTTCTTCATGATTTATCCTTTGTGGATTTTGAGAGACCTTCAGGGGTCTCGGGGTCCCTACTGAGTAGCTTATACTCACCCC
The DNA here is from genome assembly GCA_963277665.1 of Viscum album. Lineage (NCBI taxonomy): Eukaryota > Viridiplantae > Streptophyta > Magnoliopsida > Santalales > Viscaceae > Viscum > Viscum album. Next base: position 784,014,032 of record OY728147.1, read on the forward strand.
TGCACGGGCTATGCCCGCACTACGTTGTGTTGGTTGCAGACGAAGGACAACGTTGATCTTGGTTGAGGCTTGCAGAGCAGGACGGTACCTGGAGGTGGACCACTAGGCGGGACGTGTTCGGAGCAGACAACGGGACCCGTGGAGCAGTGGAGCTATCTGTACCCATCCTTCAGGTGGGATCTCCAGTGGACAGCTCGGTGTAGCGGCTTTTACTTACAGTTGCTGTTTTCCCTTTTGAGTTGTACTTTACTTTCAGTTTGGGTTTGTATACTGGCCCATTTACTTTTCTGCACTTTCAGTTGTACTCTATTTTTACTTAGTGTTTACTTTCCGCTTGCTCACTCTGTGGTGTTTGTTTACTTTACAAAGGCAATGCCTTCCCTTTTACCGGGATTTACGCCTTGGTGCTAGTCGCCAGCCCCTGGCCTATGGAAGGCGGGCTTGGGGTAGTCACGGCACGGACCCCGAGGGCGGGTCGTTACATGTTAAATTCTTTCTAAATGAATATATATACTTTAAACTTTTTTGATCAGTATATATTTCACACTTTACACCATACAAATGATTCCTCCAAATTTTTAAATCGAAAAAAACAGCAGCTAATTCCAAATCCTGTGTCGGGTAATTTACCTAATGAGTTTTCAACTAAAGTGAAGCATAAGAAATTACCCAATCATTCTGTATTAGGAAACAACCAATTCCTTTCAATGAATCATCATTGTAGATAAAAAACTCACCATTCCTGGAAGGTAGTGCCAAAACTGGAGCACTCACCAATCTTGTTTTCAATCCCTGAAAACAATCATCATATTCATTTGTCTAGATAAACATAACAGCCTTCTGAGTTAGCTTAGTCATTGGACTTGATAACTTGGAAAAATTTCTAACAAACCTTTGTTAATATATTTCCAAACCAAGAAAACTACGAATCTCAGTTACATTTGTGGGTCTTGGCCATTCTTCAACAACCTTTTTTTTGAAGGATCAACAGTTATTCCATCTTTAGAAATAATGTGACCAAGGAAAGAAATTTGTTGCAACCAAAGCTCACACTCACTGAATTTCCCATACAATTTCTTTTCTTTTAAGGTTTGAAAAATAACCCTTAAATGACTTTTATGCTCCTCTTTACTTTTAGAAAACACCAAAATATCATCAATGAAAACAACCACAAACTTATCCAAGAACGCATGGAAAATTCTATTCATAAGGTCCATGAATACAGTAGGTTCATTGGTTACCCAAAAGGCATTACAAAAAATTCATAATGGCCATATCTTGTATGAAACGTGCTCTTCGGAATATCTGCTTTATTTACCTTCAACTGATGGTTCCCCGATCTTAGGTCAATCTTTGAAAAATACTGAGCTCCCTGGAGCTGATCAAAAAAATCATCAATATGAGGAAAATGATATTTGTTCTTAAAAGTGATGTTATTCAAGGCTCTATAATCAATGCAAAGTCTCATAGAACCATCTTTCTTTTTAACTAATAAGATGGGATCACCCCATGGTGATGTGCTAGGTCGAATGAAACCTTTCTCTAATAAATATTCCAATTGATCCTTCAACTCCAAAAGTTCAATTTGAGCCATTCGATAATGGGGTTTTGAAATTGGATTAGCATCAGGAACTAATTCAACAATAAATTCAACTTCCTGATCAGGTATTATTCTAGGAAAGTCATCAAGAAAAACATCAGGATACTCATTTACCACTTTCACATCATTAATCTGAACGGTTCCTTTGTTTTCAACAATATGTGCAAGGTAACATTCATTTCCATCTTTTACAAGTTTCTCAGCCTCTTGATATGTTATCAATAATAAGGGTTCATTCTTTTACACAAACTGAAAGTCTTTCTGAAAAGAAACTTCTTTAGCTCTACAATCAATCTTAGCATGGTAAAAAGATATCCAATCCATACCCAGGATAACATTAAACTCTACTAGAGGTAAAACAATAAGGTTTTCAAGTAGGTTATTTCCAAGGATAAGGAAAAGAAGACTCTAATAAATTCTTTTTGCCTCAACATTAACCCCAGGTGTTTTTACCACAAGTTTAGGAGTCATTTCTTGAGATGGAATTCCCAATTTACTAGAAAAATTTTCAGAGATAAAAGAATGTGTAGACCCCGAATCAAACAACACATTAGCATAATCTGAGAAAACAAAAAAAAAGTACCTGATACCACTTCATTTGATGGACCAACATCTACTAAAGTAGTTGCAAAGGATTTCACCACTCCTTTTTGCTTTTAGTTTGACTACTTCCCATCACTCGAGATCTTTGTAGGACACTCGTTTGCATAATGACCCATCTCATTGCACTTGTAACATTTCACTAACTATAAATCAAATTTGGTCTTACCCTCACCCTGATCTTTTTCAGTACAATCACAATCCTTATGTCCCATCTTAACACATCGGTAGCACTTTCCAGAATTCAGAAGACATTCCCCATCATGAATTTTACCACATTTATCACAAACTGGAAACTTAGTTTTCTTACCATTAGACCTTTTTGAAGAATTCTTCCATTTCTCCTGCCACCTCGGTCTCTTTTTCTGTTGGTTGTTATAGAACATTTGATCATCGGCAAACTCCATTTCCACCTTATCAGCACATCGAAAAAGCTTTTCATTACTCTTGAACTCACGAGAAGCTAAAGCCCTTCGATATTTTGGATTTAATGCTGAGTAAAAACGATTGATTTTACTATCAAGGTCTCAGATAAAATTTGGAGCATACCTTGCCAATCAAGTGAAACTTTCTTCATAAGAAGACACTGAGTCATCCTCTTGCCTCAATTCCAAGAATTGTTTTTCCATCCTAAGTCGAACAGCCTTATGAAAAAATTTCTCAAGAAACATACCTTTGAATTCATCCCAGTCAAGAGCATCAATCTCATCTGCGTCCCTGATATTTTTAAACATCGACCACCACTTATCTGCTTCACCCTCCAAACGGTAAACATCAAGAGTAGCCTTTTGAATGTCTGAACACCCCATGACATCAAAAATCTTCTCCAGTGCTTTAATCCACCCTTCAGCTAGCATGGGGTTAGATGATCCTCTAAATGATTTGGGATTTTGCCTCATGAAATGTTCCACCACTGACATGTTCCTATGTAGTTGATCTGGCTGATCTTGTGTATGGATACCACCACTATTTGTCTCTTGAGTCAACTGCACCATTACTGCAACAAACTGTTCAGTTCCAATTCTGACCCTCTTAGGATGCTGATTCGGAAGGTCATTTCCTTTTGTATACCTTCCTAGCACTGCTTCCCTGTTTCCTCTGTGGAAAAACATTCTGAACAAACATGTATTAGATGAAGCAACATGGTAATCTTTAAATTCTATACCATTTCAATTTGAGCAAAAAATTTTTTTGGATAACAATTTAATAGAATTCTAACTCCTAAAGTTATCTAAACCGACCTCTAATACCAACTATAAGGCCCCAGACTTAAACATTACTTAATCTTGAGTTATTACAAGATTACACATTAAGGATATTTTCAGGTTTGGAGTTTTATAGAATTAGATCATAAATCATGCATTATATTCCACATTTAAACAAAGCAGTTACATAAAAGACAATCTTCTTTTTTCCCATCAAAGGAGACATATTTAAAATAAAACACAGATTCTTTTGTGACACTTCCTCGACACTATCAACACATCATGTACTTTTCCCTTGACCCGTGAAAAACATTTCAGAAACTTGGGATGAGCATAAAAATCTCAGAAAGGGATATAAAAGTACGAAATGAAAACATTAGTCCATGTATACATAAGAACTAATGAAATCATACTTTACTCATAAAACATAAGAACTTTAACATACCTCATCAAATCATGAATAAATCATAGAAATCATAATACATAAAGGTAAGTTGAGGCATTCATAACATTTTATGTAGGGAGTAACCCTCATGGTTACGTTTGGAATACCCATCATAGTATATTCCCTAAATCTCTTCGGAGAAACCTTAGTGTTTAAACCCTTCTCATTACCCAATGCATTGGAGAGATATATCAGGCTCAACTGCCCTTAGTTTATCATGGAACCACCCATCTTCATAAACAATGCCCAAGAACCATAACATAATCGTATCACATAAAACATGCATAAAGGAAACATAACATTTACACATTTCAATCACAAGATATCAATAACACATTGATAAAAACATTACCAAAACCATTTTCAATAACAAAATAAAATAAAAGTAAAACATGGTATTTATTTTTCATTTAAAAAAAAGTTATGGCTTGTAGAGGAATCCGAAACTCAAATAATGGTTACGGTGGCGGAGAAGTTGTTGTCGCCGCATACGTACGACAAAAACATTCCCTTTTGTCGTTTAGTAAAACACGTCGTATAAAAAAGATTCCTTTTGAATAAACGTAAAAGTCAAAGGGGTTTATACACCATATAAAAGAAAGTTGTGTATAAAAAAATATGCCTCAGTGAAAGGATATTGAGACGAAGTCCCTTACCTCGTATCCGACTTGACTTGATCGTTCTTTAATATCTTGAATAATAGACTTGAGTTAATTAATACTTGCTTAAGAACCTTTTTCAAGTTCTTTATTCCTTTTATATCACTTATTACCATGTTATGAACACTATGTAATTATTTAAGATAATAACTGTCATTTTGTCGATCATTGGTACTTGAGTCAAAAATAAACTCCTTATAATTACAAGTTGTTCATGTGGTAAAATATCCATCATATCCAGAATTATATTCATGATGTAGATATCATATATATCATATATATCCAGTATATACATGCATTTATAATATTACATAACATTTAGAGGTATGAAATAAAATGCACCGTTCATGGAGACGGTAATCCGTACGTACGCATGAACGCTACTTTCATTTCTATTTTTTATTTAATGGAATGAATTCATAATGATATAAAGGTATATTATAATTACAGTATAATATCATATATAATATCATTAAATATATCCTTTATACGTCCCACATATGGTATTAACGAATCAAATCACTTTGAGGGGGCGGTAGTCCGCACTTCCTAAAATGAAGATATCACGTTTACCCATAATGGAAACCATAAAGGTATGCCATAAATGAAAATAAATAAGCATAATGGAAAACATAAAAATAAATATATATCATATATAAATAGAGTGACATCTTAATGGCCACCATGAATGGTGTTAAAAGAAGGTTAAACAATCATCGTTTCGTGAGGCAGAGATTCACCATCCACAGAAACATTATGTTCTTTAACCATTAGACGAAGGTGTGTGTAAGTGTAGCTAAAATACTTCTCATAAAAACATCCTAGTATATTGAATATACTGGTGTTTTTACAAAATAAAGTAATAAAAATAGTTTAGGGGGTTAGAGAAGCAAAATAAAACAAAAGAACACAAGTGAAGACATTACCTTTAAATCGGGTAACCCCTCTTGGTTTGAACAAAAAGGGTTTCTTGAAGAGCTTTCTGCTTAAGGTAAGGATTCTATGATGAAGATAGAGATGTGGATAGATGAAATGTGCAGAGTTTGGCCGATCCAATGGCTTGAGAGGTTTGGGTAAGGAGGTAGAGGTGGGGGCCTTTTATAAGAGGGAGGAGGGGAACTCTTGGAAACTCAAGAAATGTTACTTTATATTAGAATGAGTTTTGGATTTTAAAGGTACCAAATTGATATATTTCGAGGATAAGGTGATAAGGGTTCTAAATGTACTCATCCAATATGTTTTGACAAGTTTATGTCTTAGATTTTACATTATCTTTTCATTTTATTTAAATTGTTCATTAATGAGGTAATCGCTGCATTATCATGGTGTCATAAATAAATTAATTTATTTAATGTATAAAAATTATAAAAAAATACTATGATTTAGGAAATCTTTTTAGATTTCCAATGACTATTTATAGTCCAAAATATCATTTATGTAGACAAAATTAATTTTTTTACTTAGGTGTTACATACTTTGTTATATTTAACTTTCTTTAAAAATAAAAGGATAAAAAGTCACTATCACACAAAAGTGATTCCATGGGGTCCCAAAGTTTGGAACAAGGCATCACATGATCAGAAATTACAAAACTAGTAGAATTAGGACACATTTTGGTGTCATTTTATATTATTATATTATTATTTTATTACCCTTTACTACCTGATTACTAATTAATCACGATAATTAAAGATAAATACCGTCATTACTGTTCATAATGTCCAAAAACACAAGAGTATTAATTACATAATTTGGACCTTATGATTCAAAATATGAAATTCATTTTACCAAATTACAAAAACATAAATTACAATAATTAATTTAAAAATAATTCCCATTGTCAAAACAAATAGCTGGTTTTTTTGAAACAATATCTATGAAAAGTTTGGCACTTGTTTATGCCCAATTCCAAAGTGAAATTAATCCTAATGAACAAAATTGGGTTAAATGGTAAAAATATATTATAATTAAACTTTAAAACCAATTAAAAGGACAATATATCTATATAATTAAATTAGATGAAAAAGCAGTTTTGAAGTGAAATGCAGTATTTTTCACTATTCATTAAAAAAATGAACATTGTCAGAAAAATACCAAAAATTTATCCAAAGTAAATTTAAATGTCCCAATTATAATGAATAAGTTTATTTTTAAAAATAGAGCTTATAAAATTGTCAAAAGATAGATTTAAAAATGGTTCGCCATCAAAAGGTGGTAAACTAATCTTTTAAAAATATTAGAGAATTCAATGCTTAAGATTGGATTTATTCTCATTTTAAGCCTTTAAAACACTATATAATTCATAATAGACATAGATATGAAAATCCATAATTCTTTACTTACTTGGGATGTTACATCTTACATTTCTGTGTGTTGGGGTAGGTAACTTCCTTATGGTGTGGGGTGCAGGCCCCCCATCTATGGGGTCGGCATCCCCTTAACTGATATATGTTTCCCCAAATGAGGTGTGGATCTTCATTTATAGTTAAAATTTTGATGTGATATTATTGTTGGGAGATTTTATGATGGGTTATATTTTAATAATTTTTTTCTAGGAATAATAATATATTGGTATGGCTATCCCATTTCCCTAATTATTGGGTGAGTAGTGATCTGGGTGATAATGGTGGTGTACCACCCAAGGATTTTAGAATATATTTCTCTTTAATAATTTTTTTTGTGTTCAATAACTTGTGAAGAAATAAACACTAAAATTATGTGAGTAATCATTATAAATTATAAAATCCATCACAATATATGATATTTAAATAAAATATAATTATCAAAAATAATTATTAATTTTAATTAGAAAATACTATTGATCCAAGAAAATTGGTTTGAAATATTTTTTATGATTTTTTTTATATTTATTTTAAATTTAATTCATAGTATTAAAATTATAGAAAACTATTATTTATACATGTAGAAAAATGAATTCATTGGTTAAAAATGAAAATAAAATAATTTGAAGGAAAAAGTTTTATTTTTCATGTGAGTAATCTATTTTTATCTTAATATATTAAATTAATCACTATTGATTAATGATTTTAATAAAATATGAATATTATTTATCCAATAAAAATAATTAACATTTGTTTAATTGTGTTTACTAGGAAAGTAATAAGGATAGAGTCATTTCATGATTCAAAAATATTTTTTTTTTCAAAAATGGTTTTTTATTCCATTTTGTGCATGGATATTATAATTAATTTATGAAACTTTTAGAATTTTTATTTGAGAATATAAAAATAATTTTTTAAATAAACATGTAAAATATTTTTTGGTTGAATTTTAAACAATTTCTTAAAAATATTGATTTTTGACTTAATAGTGAAAATACCGATTTTTGCAAAGGTAATATTTATTTTATTTAAATTAAGTAATTTAAAAGTACCGTTATATTTTATATGGGATTAAAGTTAAAATAAGTCTAATTTTATTAAAAATAATCTAAATAATTCCTTGATAATAAATATTATACTTTATCTTAGAGTAAAATCATTTTGATGCTTAAAATGAGTACTTTTCTAAATATTGCTTTTCGTTCTGTTTTTCAAACTTATATTAAAATTAATTTTTACCAACTATATAAATTGAATTTTATAAAATATATTTATTATTTGGAATCATAAGGGTAAAAATTATTTAAATAATTCCTTTTTATTTTTTTCCATATAAATAATTTATCTTGGTAAAATGTTGTCACCACTGTAAAGGGTAAAACAGGTTAATTAAGGTAACATTATCTAATAAAAACCAAAAATATTATCTAAAGATGGGATTATGAGTCTTTATATACCATTAACTTATCTATTTTAAATTTTTATCCATTATTGATCCACTTTATAATATTATGATTTCCTTTTTTTATATTAATAAAATTATATTTACAAAAATGTCACTTTCTCTCATTTAATATCTTAAATATGTTTTCAAGGTAAGGATAAGAGTAAATAAAAAATAATAAAAAACATATATGAATTTAATTATGGTTAAAAAATTATATTAATGTTTATATTTTGTTTTAAATTTTTTAAAAATAGTATATTTTTCTAAAACACTTACACCGCATTAACATAACATTGATTAAAAAAGATAGAAATAAAGTTAATGATTTTAAAGACATTAAAAGGGATAATATTTATATTTTTTAGGGTATTAAAATAAATTTATAAATAATTATGAAGTATAGTTGATGATTTATGGGTTTTATTTCTAATTTTTTATTGTCTTGATATGTTTAAAGTCAAATTTTGTGAATAGTCATGAAAATGACCTTAAATGGTATTTAAAATTTAATTTTTTTAAATCATTATAAAATCATAAAAGATAATATACTGAATAAATTGGATGAGAAATTATTTATCAAATCATTTAAATTTCATTCATGTTCCAATTGACATTTTTAAAACTACTTTCTTGACACTTTGAGATTGAAAAATTGTGAAAATTCCATTGTTTTTTGGCTATATAAAGGGACTCAATATATGCTTTCCAAAGGAACATATGAGTTATGTTTTATCTAAAAAAATATTCCTAAATTAATCCAAAAATTTCTCTTAACTTGTACTTAATATAATGGAGCGACCATAAACCTCTCCTTTAAAGTCTTTAATCTTAATTTAAAGGAGGATATCAAAAGAGGAGGTATAAGTTGCAACCAATTTCTTTTAAGTTTATTTAATTTTACACCTCCTTAAAATATGTTGTATCCATACTAAAATAATGACTATAGTATCATAAATATACTTAAATGTTATTATATTTATTGAAAATCTATTACCTTTCTCATTTCCATCCAATGATTGATAAAAATGTCGCTCATGCATATGTATGAGCTATAATCTCCATGAAGCATTGTATTTTATTTTTAATCACCACCATTAATGGTTTATTATTATGATATATTTAATGTATATATTTTATATTTATGATATAATATTTTTCTATAAATTTAATATATTATCTAGCATCTTACTCTTCCATCCATTGGGAAATGATAATGTCAATCATGCGTACATGTGGACTACCACCTCCACAAAGCCAAGTGATTCGTTTTTCATTTATAATTAAAATGGAGGGAAATAATGAAATATTTAATGAATAAAAATTAAATTTATGATATTATTATTATTATATAAATATATATTATTATTTAACTTTCTTTCATTCCATTTATTGTAAAATTAAAACATCACTCGTGCGTGCATATGAATTACTATCTCCACGAAGTGTTGCAATTAATTTTTCAAAACTGATTTATATAAATGGATATAAAAGTGTCTATAAAGAGTAAATATTATACTTATGATATGATTAATATTATTTATATGATGAAACCATGATCAAGGTGTAAGGACTAGATCCACCAAACCAAAACATGTAGGAAAAATAGAACAATTTACACCCAAAATAATGATTTTAATGAAGAACTACTAATAAAAGGGTGATATGATGTTATAAGTGAATAATATATGGTATGATAAGTATGAATATTATTCTAGTATATATATATATAAAATAAATCTCAATTTATTATATATAATGTTAATAGAATATATGAAGCAAATTTGGACTTAAGGTAAGGATTCTTCATCTCAATATTGTTTCATTGAGACATGCTTCATGTTATGCACCTATTTATGTTTATATAGTGTATATAATGAAAATTTGAAATATTATTTCACTAATATATTAATATTAATGTTATTTAAAGTTCTATTTTATGTTATTTATTTAAAAGGGTTTATGATTCAAAAGCTACCAAAGCTATAAGGGTTTATGTTACAATCAGATTTCTTTTCAGGATTTTATATGTTAAATTTACAATAAGGGAAATTATATGATCTTTATATTTTAAAACCTATATATTTTATTCTCCTATATTTTCCATATTTTCATATTTTCCTTTAATTCTTATCTCTTTAGTACTTAAAATTATTGAAAAAATGTTATTCAGAAAATATGACTTTATTTCCTCTTTTCAGTCATAAATGTTTCACTTTCATATCTATATTATTGTTTAAATAAGTTTTTAACTGTAATTAATTTATTAATGGTAATTTTCACCACCTTTTAATTTATTTATAAATTATTTAAAGGAATATTTTCAAAGTTTTTCATATGACTCACTTTTTTCTTTTTATAAAAGTGTAAAAAATGTTATCCTTTAACATATACAATATGAATGACTTTTCCCATTGTCATGTATTTCCTTCATCGTAAATATTAATTTAACATTTTAAAATGTTTTAAAAATAAAACTTTTTCCCATATTTCTCGGAATTTTTGTTTTTAAAAGTATCCAAAATAAAATGGATATTTTTTCTTGAATTTGAAAGAGTATTTTAAATGCTTTTAGAAAAGAGATTTTTCATCTATGTCAATATCCTTTAAGAATTATTAGGCTTCATTAAGGATATTATCTTATGATAACATGAAATTTATTTCTTTGTATAACTTATGATGATGTTTTTTATGGATGATTTAATAAAACCCATTTCTTTCACACAAGTTAATTATGTTATAATGAAATGATGAAGGTTTTTATGACCTTGTTGCACACTTATGTTTTATTTTCATTACATGATTGGTGGGCCTGAAATTATATATCCTTCTAGTTTATTGGGTAAATATTTATGTCATATAAGATAATATGAACTATAATAAGTATTAAACCTATTCTAGTAAGTGACACTGTCCATTATGAAATTCTTGATAGTAAGAATTGACTAAGGAAATGATGGGAATAGAGAGTGAACTCAATCCACTATGGGAATCTGTCTAATTTAATAGTTATAGTATTTATCCTCAACTAAGGAAATGATTTTATATCCTTATGTTAATTCCAAAACTTATTTCTTATTATTATGATATACTATCATGGATCATGATTGATTATTGATGATTCCACACTCTTATGACTCATGTATTTTATTATGAAAAATCCTTCTACCACGACTCATGATTTATGTTTATGACACACTAATTATGTTTTTATAAGTCATTATAATGTTCTCATAGACTTATTCTTATATTATTCTCACTTAAGATCATCTATTTATATCTCTCATGTTTACCCTTACCGATCATTTGATCTCACTCTTTCTTATGTTTATATCCCCAAGATATAAAGAAATGTATTATGCAGGGTATGTCTAAGAAGGGTATTATATGAGAAGATTTTTTTGGAGATGTTGAAGATATTTTATTGAATAGTTTGATTATTTATCTATCCTATAAAGACACTAAACTATTTCACTATGTTGTCTGAATTACTATTAGATGTATTGAGTATTCATTTAAAATGATATTATAGTTATGTTTTTAAATCTTGGGTCACATCTGTTTGTATCAAATAAGGGTTTGGTTTTTTGGAGATTAGGTTATGATGAATATAATTATGAAACTTTAATAAACCTATGATAAACTAAATGTGAAGTAGTATGAACCTAATGTATCATAGGTTGATAAAAAAGTATCAAAATATAGGATATCTTAATAATGGTTTTGTGATTATATGACTGATTAATCTGATTATTATCGTTTAAAACTCACACTAATATTTTTGGTTTTAGTAAATAGATAAAACTAGGAGGAACCAATTTAGTAATGTGGGTGGAGTATAATTTGATGATTGTATGAATGATCAACTAATCAGGATATGATATAGAGTGAAAAATCGAGGTTATACCTAATAAAAAACTATTTGTGATTAAATATCTGAACCTAGGTGAGTGATAACCTCGCAGGGTGTTGTTAGTTACTTGTGGTACTATACAAAAACAACATTTGTAAAACCCAAACTATACTATCCAATTAATTAAAATATAATATTAGTTATGTTTGGGGTCGAACCCACATACACAGTGATTTTACTTTTAGAATTTACAAATGATTAATGTGATGAAATGGGTGAGAAAAGATTGGTTTGATTGATTTTGAGAAAAGAAAAGATGAATGAAAATAATATTGATTAATTGGATTGACAATATATTTTAAGAAGCATGCCAGGGTAATGTAATATCGGGGTTAAGGTAAAATTGGATTTAACAAAATAGATTGATTCATGATTTGGTGTCAGAGTCCAGATGAGGTAGATCCAATGGTCATGGTATATCCTTCTCAATGCGATAATACACTATTTAACTTGGACCAGTCATATAGGATATTGCCGAATTGAGTTTGTCTCGATACTGTATTTAAACCCGATTTCCCTTAAAGTGGACAATGGTCATGCCATATTTAGAGTAGTCAGTTACACAATTTAAATGTTTCTTTTTGATCCGAATATTGATGTTCATGATAATAGAAAAATAAAGGGATTGGAAGTTAAAGAACGAAATTATGCAACCCAAATATATGAAGTAAAAATAATTAAATCCAACACACCTCCCACCTCAATTAAATTTCCCTATAACATGGAAGAATTACCTCCTCATACTAGTGATGAGAGGTTTTGATGGATGGAGAAAACAAAACACAATGAAAAGAAAATAAAAAAACTCATGGAGGTGCAGTAGCTTCACTATAAGCATTGGTCTCTGATGGAATTTGAATGCCCCAAAGGTGTAGTCAGGGGATCTATTTATAGGTGATGGAGAGGTTTTGGCCGACCCCATCACGATGTGTACTAGAGATACACATCGTGTAGTGATGATCCTCTTTTTGTGAATACTAGTGATGCGTGCATAGATCTTGGATGAGATTTTAGATAATTGACCACCTACACGATGTGTACTTGGATTACACGTCGTGTATGCCTTGTCCACGTCACCTCAGTGTCCATGAGAATCTTTTGAAAATCTTGCTCATAAATTTTATGTTTGACCACTGTCATGTCATGCACTGAAGGTACACAATGTGTACTTGTAGCTCAAAACATGTATGCTCATCTTGACTTGTTCTGATAGCGGACTTCTTCTCTGATGAAGCCACGATGTGTACTTGTGGTACACAACGTGTAGCAGTGTTTTTTCTAGTTTTCCAGATTCGTTCTTCCTCAAAAATCCAATGTCGTGCCACTTCACTTCTCTCATGGCACGAATGGTCCTTTTTATCATATTTACTATCCTTTTCGTTCCTTTTCCACAGATTCATCTTTTCCTGCCATAAAACATAAAACAACTCAATTCATTCCAAAATATGAAAGATTATTCACTAAAGTAAAAAAATTAATTTATCAAAACACCTTAAAATACATTCATTAAATAGACATATTAGTGAGTTTCTTAACCCACCTAATAATAGAAAACGAAGTTTCATGTGGGTTTAGGTGATGAAGATCATGGAGGAAAGAAGATTCAATTTTATTCATGTTAGAAATGTGGAATGAAGCACCTTGGGGAATGCCTCAAAGGAACATGAAAATATTTTATATATGGAAAAGAAGATATTATAGAAATAAATTTATAAGGAAAAAATAAAGGTTCGGTTAATGAAATAGAATGGAATAAAGTTTTTCTGAGGGGGATACTCGAGAAGGGGATTGGAAAGGTCATATAAATAAAGGTTTTATTGATGAAAATGATGAAACTGCAAATAACATATGAAAGGTATGAATTATTTTAATATCATTTCTTATGTTAAAAGTATGAATCATGATTAAATATTTGTTTATAAATATTATTAAAGGATTTATATTTCATATTGTAGGAAGTAAGTATTAATGAATAAGATGAATAATCTTTGTTAAAGGTTAAATATTCTTTTGTAATAGTTTTTCTTTAATAATTTTCAATCATATGCAGAATGGTATCGATAACCTTGAAAATTGATTGAGTGAAAATGTAATATTTTTAGAGATATTTATTTAAGAACATATTATTAATTGTTAAATTATCCTTAGGGTTAGTAATTTTTTGATATTGTGATAATGATAGTTAATTGATATAAATAAGTGATTGATATTGAGAAAGTAAGTTAAATAGTATTAGTGGCATTGAAATTGATTAGTGATTTTATGATAGAGTGATCCATGATATTATTGGTTAAGTTTGTTGTATTTTTGGATTTATGGTATATTTAGGCTACTCTATGATTTTTTTATTTGATGAATAAAGATATAGTTAATTTTTGAATCATATATTATTTTTTGTGGTTTTATGTTATGATGATTCAAGATATTTTGGTAAAAGTATATTTTTTAGAATTATGATTAGGGTATATAAATTTTTGGGTATGTGATAGTATGAGTGATTAATGTTGTTTGGGGATAAAATTTAAGTTGTTTTGAAAATGACATATGATCAAATAATTATGACTTTTAGTTTTTAAGGTCATTTTTATTTTTAGGAATAAAAATTTTATCTTGGTAAAAAAATGATTTACCACAGTATAGGTAAATTAATGAAACAAGTTAAAGTTAAAAGGTAAAAGATTGAAATATCTAAAAAATAAAATATTTAATGGAAGTTTAATGTGTTTATAGACCCTAAAAATACATTGTAAGATTAATTATAAATATAATTCATTTAAATTAATTCCACCCTAATGTGGTTGGATTTTAAATATAAAAGAATAATTATTTAATCACTTTAAATCACCCCTCCTCAACATAGTGTTTGTTGGGCGGTGTCCAGAGTGGTGTGGTGAATCCAGTGGTTGAGATATTGATCTACTATGGTTTGAGAGGGTTGGATGCCTTGTTGATTTGTGGCAAGTTCTTTGGATGGATCGCTATGGACTCTGCACGACTTCATTGGTGAAAACGATATTTTTGGTTCTTGCTTGGTGTTGATTTGTGGTTCTGGCTGCGGTATGGTGGCTACGGTTTTAGTTCCTCAATGCTATAGTGTAGGTTTACCTATATCATTTCTTAGAGGTGGGATGCGGAGCACATCTCATTGTGGTGGTGTTCAGGTTCCTTAGTGGGGATGGCAGACCATGGTGGCCTTTGGTGGTGTGTTAGCTGGAGTAGAAATCTTGGGGGTTGGGTTTTTTTTCTTTGGGCTTTGTGTCCATGGACTTAGGGACTTCAGTCCATAGAGACTTGGAGTTTCTCGGATAGAACTATCGAGAGAAGAACCCAGAAGAGGAACCCGAGCAAGTAATATCCACTAGAGCAAAGCTAACCGGATCACGAAGAAATGTAGGGTATGAATTTTTCCAAAGGTATCAGGCCCCATGAATCTCTACATTAGGGACATGCTAGATGACCATCCATGTGAAAGTGGAGAGCTAAAGGTGTCAATTTTTTTCAAATTCTAGGGAGGGTAAGTTCCAAGGGTCAAGGTTTAGGCTTCTGATCATGTGTTTGGCCTTATGCCTATGGATCATTGGTCATGTAACAGGCCTCATTACATTGGGCCTATTTTCCATTTTAGGGTTCCCCCTCATTTTTTAAAAGGGGGTTTATCTATAATAAATAAAAATTTAAGGCCTTCGGGACATTCAGAAAAGTATAAATACCACTCCTCACCAACCCCTTTCTACTCACAAGACTTTAATCTCTGAAAATATCTTAAAAAACCTATCCTCCCTCTTATATCCATGTTTAAGTGCTTCTGGTCTCACCCAAATACCAATTCTAAGTTATTTAATGGATCCTTCAAGAAGGTGTTATTCAAGAGGTTACTTTCTTAAACCACTTATCTTAATTTTTTTTATTCTTCTACCTTCTCATCACCACATTCATCTATAAAGGGATAATAACTATAAAATCATGTATATATTGGAATTTTATATTTATAATGTAATATATTATATGAATCCATTTTATCATCTCCTCTTATTCAAAGAAACGAAACCATTATTTAGATTATGATGGTTGCCCATCTCCATGGATAATGAGTTTTCATTTTCCATTATCGCCTTCAAGGATGATCATAAAACTATTATTATGGTTAAATAATATTTTATTAAGTATATTTTAACTTATTTAATGTTTTTAAACTAATATATAAAAATAATATTAAATAAAATGAAACAAATTCTTGATGGTCAGAAAATTTTGAAAATTAACTATACATTTATCATTAACATTTTATCAAATTAATCATAATCATGTCAGAAAAAATGATATATGGGACCATTTAAACTTTTGGAATTGAATTAATACCATTTAATTTCACTTCTATAGTAGTATTCCTATTTTTCAAGAACATCCATAATTACACTCAAGTGAACCGACAATGAAACCATGAAACAAACACCCCCAATACAATAAATTGAACATAAAAACTCACTGAAATGGACATAAAATGAATATAATAAAAATATAATAAAGAAAATATATGTGTAAAAGGTTCTTAATTAATTAATCAATTAATATAATTTGATTATCCAATAATTTAAGAACAAGTGCATAACTTTCAAAAACAATGTAAGGGACACCTATCTCTCTCTTCTCTTTTATTCAAGTTCCTTATTTATTTTATGAGTTTGATTTCTAATTAATAATGATGGGATATAATTTTACACATCCCTATTAATATAATTTTTATATTTAAATGTTTAGTTACACCTTTCACTCCCATTAAACAATTTTATGAATCTTTAAGTATTGTCGTTATGCCATTGAAATTTAGAAATGGACTTCATCTCAATTTTCATTCATTAAGGCATATTTTTATGTTATACACATATATTCTTTTATAATGTATATATATATATATATGTATATTTTACCTTTGAAATTTTATATCATTAATTTATTTATTATCATGATATTTAATGTTTTTTAAAATTTTATTCTTTCATGGGGTATACGATTCGACTGATTACAAAGTGGTAAGGGAATTCTTAACTCAATTCCAATTCATTGAGTTAAAATTCTACTTCATTTATTATGTCATGATAAAATTATGTGTGAAATTAATTTTTATTATCTTTTGTTTCCAATTTCTTTATTTTGGATTTATATAGTATATACATAATTGAATCATTTGATTAACACTCACTTCAATGATATGATATTTGTAAGGGACTCTTTAACTAAAAAACCTCATTTTAAATGATATAATGATTTATTTTTTAAATATTTATCTTTTATGTCCATGATTATAAAATTATTTTTTTAATGCATTTATATGGACTTGTTTTTTTAAAATATAATTTTCTAATTTCTATAATTTTTTTCCAAATGGGGTCTTTTTAAGGTTTTACATAAAGGACTTTAAAAAAAATATTATTTTAAAGGTTATTTAAAAAAAGTCAAAAGTAATGTTTTTTATTATATATATTGTATGAATGGAATTTACAAATGTTATGCCACCTTAATTTTTCTTTCTTAATTTATATTTTTATATGGTTACTTTCCAATATAATGTTTTCCATTTTTTGTGCATAGTTTTTCAAAATGAGTGATTTCAAAATGAAAAGTTTATTTTCTTCAAAGAATGTTTTTATGATGCAAGATTTCATGATTTATGTGTCTGTTATGGTTATTAAGAATTTTTTATGATTAAGTGTGGTTCTATTATAAGATAATTATTTTTGGTTTCATGATAAACCAAATATAGGTGGTTACATTATTAACCAATAATGGGTGGTTCCGTGATAAACCAAAGAAATGTGGTTACGTTATAACTTCCAATACATTGGGTAAACCGAAGTTGGAGGTTGTCCATATTGGTTACTAAATTTTTAATATTTATATGTAAAATTATGTCCTAAGTTATCTACTTATATTTAATATTCTTGATAATTAGTTTTCATGGAAATCAATTTATTTTCAAAAGGTAAGATAATTATCTTTTTGAAAAGATGATTCATTTTCAGGGTGATAAGGTACATTTTCATGAAAATGTTTTTATAGGTTTTCACTGGACAAATAGTTTATTTTTTTAATGCCCCTTACTGATATTTTTGTGCTCATCCTAAGTTTTAAAATGTTTTTCACATGGTTTAAAGAATATTAGTTATAATGATTATATTAAAGTGAAAATTGTGAAGATTTTTCATTAAGAGAAACCATGTTTTATTTTTAAATACTTTTATTTGGTGAAAAAATGGATACTAAGTATAAGTGTCCACTTTTTATGTATGAGTTTCCTATGTAAGAGTTAGTCCCATTTTTTTTTTAAAATATTAATAAAAAAGATTTTCAGGATTTTAATAATGTGAATTCAAGTTTAAAATCACAAGAATATGTACTGATTAAGGTTGGGTCCTTTAAATTAGTATCCTAGGAGAATTTATATAGCTTTAGATATTAGGATAGTTTCTTAAGAGTTATGTATTTCGTCATAGGGTTTCCATGTTTAAATATTATTATAAGTTTGTAGTCTTTAAATCCTCTTTTTTTGTTTAAATTAATAGATTTATAGAAGATTAATGATATTTTTGGGGATTTGATTTATAAAGGTAATCTATTTAGATATAATGGATTTTAGGGTTAAAGTATTAGAGAGTTTATAAGGGTATTATCTTTAAAAGTACTACTTTAATTTTAACATGTAATAATCCATTTCATATTTTAATGATTTTATTTTCTACATATTGCGGATCCTTTCTCAAAATGGATGGAAATAAATATTTTACAACCTTATTATTCCTTTTGGATGTTTTTATTATCATTGTTATTAAAAAATATTATTCAAATAATTTTGATAGATTTTTTGAGTATTCAAGTCACATGAAAGCAACTATTTGACTTATAATACACTTTTTATTTTCTCCAAAAAAATTATGGGTCATGGAATATTTTTCATTTGATTTCAAAATCTCAACTTTACCAACTCTCTAAAAAAGAATACATACACAAATGACATGACCATTTAATTTCTCGATGTTGAAGATAACGGGGAGATCAAAGAAATACTGATGTATAGATTTAAGGTATGAATTATTTTTTTATATTCTTAGTATAAAACATTTTCTGGTTAATATTGATGAATAATAATGATATAATTCAAATCATTGATTGTAGTAATGAAGTATTAGGGAATAAGGTGTGAAGCATAATTATTGGTTTAAGAAGGAAGTTGAATGAAGGATGTGTTTATGTATCTAGTTTTCAAATTTACGATAAAGTAGTATTCAATAAATATTTTGGGAATCATGGAACACCTAATTATTTTTCTATAGTATGTTTTGTTTTCATAAATTTGGAAACATATGTTATATGAAATCTATACCTTTGAAAAGTGGTGAAAAGATGATAATTTTTGGGAGAAATTTATGTTTGAGGTACATGTAACCACTAATTTTATGATATAATAAAAGTTTATTTAAGGAATAATGACTTTAAATTTTATGGACATAAATTTCAAGGTATTGGTATTCTATTGATTTATATGGTCCCAGAATTTGAGGAAAATATGTTTTCTTACCTTTTGGAATGAAAAATGAAAGGGATGAGATAAAATTTGGGGATAAATATATTAAGGTTATTTTTTAGGATGTTTCTGACATTTCTAGACTTTTATAAGGACTATATTAATATTGTTTTAGAAAAAAGAAAACATGCAGGATGGGTGACAACCCGTTATGCCTGAAAAGGCCACATGAATTGAACCCACAACTGAAAGGTGAAAAGGGTACATCACCTAGTACTAGACTATGTGATGTCCTAGTTAGTATGAAATTATTTTTATTTATTTAAACTATATGAATGATAAAGGTTATTCTCATTTTGGGAACATATGTTTTATCTTATTGATATCCATGAGATAGGAATTTGATTTGGTGATTAAGCGAAAAATGTTATTTCAAAATACGTTCACTATTTCGGAAACCCTATATGATTAAGGTAAAAAGAATATTATGGATTTTTATTTAATGAATAAAGGTTGAATTGTATTTTAAATAAATATAAAATTTTATTTTGTATTTTCGGTGATTCAAGTTTGTAACATCCCGACCTGGCTCGCCTCTAAGACGGTGGCTGCCCGGTGGGTTACATGACCTCAAGCGCATCTCCCAGAACGCCAGAGGCTGCTGACTAACAACGAGGGCCTTTTTGTGTTTATGGGGGAGACTATACCCTCATAGGTAATAGGTATTATCACAATGGAAGT
The DNA here is from genome assembly GCA_963277665.1 of Viscum album. Classification (NCBI taxonomy): domain Eukaryota; kingdom Viridiplantae; phylum Streptophyta; class Magnoliopsida; order Santalales; family Viscaceae; genus Viscum; species Viscum album. The sequence goes on from OY728147.1 coordinate 784,034,500, forward strand.
AAACAAAATTTAATAAAAAATAACAAAATTATATAAATAAATAAATTGTAGCAGAAGCAATATAAATAATCCAACTGAATAATACTCAAGTGCGAAAGCTCACAAAATGATGTCATGCCATGATGTATGTCTAAACTGAAAGTACAGAAAGCAAAATCCAAGCATGATATCAACTAAAAAGAAAAGAAACAAAGTGAGACAACTGCATCATGAGCAAGGTTCGATCTACTTACCCAGTCTCCATCCTAAGTAGCAACAATCAATCAAGAATCGGAAGCAGCACACTTTTCTTTGTCAATACCTGCAGTCATATAATCTACTCGGGTGTCCACAATGCATGAGCAGGGTGTTAGATAAAATCCCAGTAGGCTGGAACCCATGGTTTCTAAACCTTTACATTTAGTGCAATAATAAAATGCAGTGTGTCATTATATAACAATTGCAGATAATTTATTAAGTGAAATGAAATAAATAACTCGGCCCGGGTTCCAAGCGGGACCCGTGCCTAATCACCTTCTTCGGCTTAAGTCAGAATTCTGAAAGGAGTACCTGTAAGTAGAATACACATATACATATATATGAAGCCTGGAAAATTAAGGAAAAACAAGGAAGAGGCATACCCACAAGCTTGTGATTTAACTTGGGGTCTACGTTATGTGTCAACCAGGTGTGCTTCAACAAACCAGAAAATATCTCAAATATCAATAGACTAACATCGTCATTAATATAAACCTTCAGTGCATCATTATTAAGGTTCAAGTTGAGAGTTGGAGTCCGAGCCTATCCTGAAGGTATCACTACAGAACATCCTTCAATTATCCAATACCACCAAGCTTGTACAAGGAAATATTTTGAAAGACCAAGTATCGCTCATGGAATGGATTTACCCTCAATCTATACCAATCTCACAAAAAGGGGTCGAGTGTCATCTGAGGAAGGCTTAGCCACATTGCCAATGGATCCGTCCCGATGGGCCCTTTTGGAGCTGGTATCACTCATAAGTATTAGAATTACTGGGAAGTCTCGGTCCGACAAAGCCAAGAACACCACCCCCGACACATAGAGGTAACTGTCAGGAATGAAGGGTCTAAGCGTGGACCTTAATATGGGACCCACCTCCTTTCCACATCCTGAATTTAATTAATGTTTTCACAGCAACAGATATGATATCAACATATGTAATTGCAGCTTGAAACCAAACAGGTACACCTGTGCATCACATAGTGCAAATTAAATATTTCAGCATAGCAATCTTAACAAGGAAAAGTACCACATCAACATAAGCATATAAATTCACTTTTAAATAAATAAATAAATTAGACCAACTAACTACCAAGATCCAACAATTAAAAAGTTCATAATTAATCTAAATTAATTATTTAAATTAAACACAACAAAATAGGCTGTGCAACACATGTAGATAAAGACACCTTTTTATAATAAATAAATCAGCACAAACAACTACCAAAGATACAACAATTCAAGTTTCATAATTAATATAAATTAATTATTTAAATTGAAAACAAAAAAAATAGGTTGCGTAACACATGCAGATAATTAAATCAAATGCGTGAAAATACACATTTAAGTAAATAAATATTTCAGCACAAACAACTACCAAAGATACAACAATTCAAGGTTCATATTCAATCTAAATTAATTATTTAAATTAAACACTACAAAAAATAAGTTGCACAAACACATGCAGTTAAATGAATTAAATACCTAGGCTAATAGAATTTATACCGAACACATTGGCACACCCAAAGGGGTGTTCGACTAAATTGTAACAAATTAAAAAAATTAATTCATGAGAAAAAGGGCTGCAAAAACTAGACAAAACAAATAAATTAAGGAGTTTGGTTGAATTTTCACAAAGTCGGTTGGCACCTACTAACGACACAACGGTGAATTTTTATAAATCACAAAGAAATGGAGGGAAAAAGAGTAGACACCCTACCTTGTACTCGTAGATGATTATATGTTCTGAGGTAGGCTTTGATTTGACCTAAAAAAGAAGAAAAAAGAGGATTTCAGAAAAACCCCAAAATTGGGTAAAATCCTTCCACGGGGAACTGCGCAAAGCATTTGGAATGAGATCACACGATTCTTGGTGCATGGGATAAGCCTTATCGAGAGGTTTACGGTGTACCTAACAACGATGAAAACAGACGACGAACGAAGGAGTTGTGGTCTTCTAAGGGAGGAGGAGGGGGGTGTGCCACCTAGGAGGAGAGGGATGTGCGATGTGAGGGAGAGGAGGAGAGGAAGAGAGAAAGAAAATAAAGAAAAATGAAAGAAAAGAAAGAAGAAAAAGAGGAAAAAGAAAAAGAAAAGAAAATAAAAATAAAATAAAAGGGGAGGGAAGGAAAATGAAAAATAAAAATATTAAAAATGGGTAGACCCATTTTTAATTATTTTTCTATTTTCCCCATTCCCACCTTTAATTTTATTATTTATTTTCATTTCTTTTCCACATATTTTAGTTTCTTTAAAATGTCTTTAGTCCTTTTCAATTAATTTTAACTCGAACATTGTGCTAGGGCACAACATAATATTTTGCTTAAAGTCTGAGCAAATATTTAATTAATTTTAATAGTTGTCCAGGACCTATAACATGGTGCACGAGTGCGTGCCCTGAGTCGCTTTCAATTTTTAAACAAAAAAACTTAAATGACCCGCACCTTGATTTAAGTCAATACGTTAAAAACATTTATGTAGGTAATTAATAATATTTTATCCAACCCAACAATAAATATTAACCCATGTATATACATGTTATATATATATATATACACACATCTGTATATTCATATATATACACTCGCACATGTATATATATAACTATATATATATATATATATATATATATATATATATTTAATCCCATATATATATATACATAATATACATACATCTCCATGTTTTTGTCCTAATATAATAATATTAACAATTAAAATAATCATTATTTAATTCAACCCATCAATGACAACATTAATATTTTAAAACAATAACTATTACAAAAAGATAATGGTTATTAAATTAATATTGATTGTAGATTTGTATTTAGTTGGAACAATTAATAATATAACATTTATTACATTGCTTAGTTATTATTTACACCGTGAGACAAATTATTAATTATGGTAGTGCATTTCCATTTCTTGACATCAATACAAATAATAATATTAATAAAAAAATTATTATTATTATTTCTAACGACCAACAAAATTATTAACCCAATTAAATTATCTTCGGGTGAGATATGACCAAACATCTTCCACTCGAAAAGTATATACCCTACCTAGGGTAAACCCTACATCCCTGAACTATCGGTGATGTCAGATTTCTCATTCGACGCACTGTTTGTGATAAAATAATTATTTATTATATGAAAAACAGAATAATTAATTAATTAAAAATATATATAGAATTATGATGTGCGAGGGTGCCAAACACCCGATGAGAATCATGGTTATACCCTGCCTCGGGTAAACTTGACGTTACGGACCAAACGGTGGTCTCATATTTCTCATATAACACACCATTTAGGAGTTATTTCATTTTTTTGAAAAGAAACAAACACATGTATGAATAAAATAAACTTAATATTTTTATTCAGTCAACGCCGCAGTGTTGACTACCAGAATAAAACGATTCGGATGCTTGGTTTTTAAAATTGGCCTGCCTAGTTAACGGAAAATTTTAATTTCCTTCGTTTTTTCATCCGATTCAAAACAAAGGACGTTACAAGGTTATTTATATAAATGATTATATGGCCAGGGAAATTATATTTTGGTATGAGAATTTAAAAGTGATTGATATTATTTGATAATAAATATTAATTTTTTTGGAATATTATGTGATCAAATCCTTCTAATTTTTGGGTTTCAAATTCTATTCTTAAATATTTTGATAAATTTTAAGGACAGTTATTTTTTGAATGATTTATGTTGAACTTTTGGAATTACTGTTGAATTTTAGAGATTAAAGTATTTTTAATCATATAAATGTTTATTATTTTTAGAAGATTATATCTTGTTCAAACCATTTTGGTTTTGGTTAATTCATAAAGATAGGAGGAATATATAGTTAAACTTTTATGTAATTTTTGATCTGTAGAAGTTGATCTGATGCTTCAGGTATGAGAATTCATCTTGAATACTCAATATATTGGAGAAAAGATGGGATTTTGGTAGAAATCGAATAATGTATGAAATTATAATTTTCAAGTTGGTATATTTCCTTATGTTCTTGTTATAGGTAGTAAAATAATTTATTAACTCTAGAGAAAATATTTTTGGAAATAAAAACAATATTCCTTTAGTTTTCTTACTAAGAAATGAATGGCCTTTTAACCTATCATAGACTTATGATAGTCAAATTTCTCATGACCATGTTATCTATCACCCTATATTAGTCCATGGGTATTAGATTCTCTATTACATGTTTATGATTTCCTACATGGAAACCTAGTACATTTTATTTTAGGCAACCTTTGTAATTTTTTTTTTCACTTTTCAAGTGAAAGTTTAATTGATCCTTTTTATGATACGGTATTTCAATAACTGTATTTTGAAAAGTTAAACCACTTGTTTACCATCCCAATTTCAAATTACATGGAAGAAATTTATTAAAGGGGGTATTTAAAATAATTATATTTTTAAAATAAAATACCATGTTCAATATCACACAAGATATACAACACTGAGATTAAAATGAATAATAGAATCTTATTCTTTAAATGTGACCATTATAACCTAGCCATTAAATTGGAAGGAATGAATAATATTAATGATATAATAAAATATATAATGGTAATACTCATTTATAATTTATTAATTAATTAATTTTTAATTATTAATAGATATGTTTTAAATTAATTCTATTTTATTTTTAGAAAATTCATTTTATTCATCGAAAACATATTTTCTTAAAAAAATGATTTTCATTGCTTTTTATGTACAAATGAGATAATTATTTTTTTTGGAAATTTTAGATTTTTTTCGATAAAATTAAATTCATTTTTAAAATAATCATATCAAAATTATCCTATGGTGAAATTTTGATAATTTCTTGAAAATTTTAATTTTTCAGTGAATAGTGAAAAAACTGATTTTTGTAATAATGTGATTTATTTTAAATAAATTAATAAATTTAAAAGACACATTATATTTTGAATATGGTTTAAAGTAACATAATTATTATTTATTTATGTTTAATCCAATTAAATTCTATTTTTTCAACATTATATTGTATTTTAGAATAAGTTTATTTTGGGGTTTAAAAACGAGACTGTTTTGAAAACTGTTTTAAATTACAAAATGTTTCTCCATTTTAATTAAAATAACACCTAATGGATAATGTTTTAAATTAAATTTATATATTATATATCATTAAATATTATTTTAATTTCATATAATACTTATTATTAGTCATATATTTAATATAAAATCACATTTTTATTGAAAAAGACACCTCGAAAATCCATTTTTTCATCGCAACTATGAGTTTTGTTTTAAATTCATTTTTTAAAAATTTGTGAATTTAATTTGATGAAATGGATTACATTTTTGGAATCATAATTTTAAAATTATTTAATAAGTTCATTTTCATTTTTATATATAAAAATTTTATTTTGTTAAAAAATGATTTACCGTAGTATATGTAAAATAATGGAACGAGTTAAAGTTAAAAGGTAAAATCTTAAAATACCTAAAAAATATAATTTTAAATGGGTGGTTTATGTTTTTATAGACCCTAACTATAATTTAAAACATTAATTATCAATCTAATTCATTTTAATTAATTCCACCCAAATGTGGTTGTCTTTACATAAAAAATAATCATTATTTAATCACTTAAAACCACCCCTCCTCAAGTATAAATACCACTCATCACCACCCCATTTCTACTCAAAAGACTCAAAAATCTTAAAATATCTACCAAAACCTATATTACCCACTATACCCACATAAATTTTCTTCTATTATCACCCAAATGAAAATTCCATGTTCTTTAAGGGATCCTTCAAGGAGGTGTTATTCAAGATGCAACTTTCTCAAATCACCTCTCTTAATTTCTCTTCTTATTCTACCTTATCCTCACCAAATTCATCCATAAAGTCATAATAAATTAATAATAATTTATATAATGTAATTTTATATTTATAATTTAATGTATTATTTACATCACTTTTCTCATCCACTCTTATTAAAAGAAATGAAACCATTATCCAAATTATGGCAGTTAACCATTTTCATGGATAATGAATTTTCATTTTCCATTACCACCTTCATGGATGGTCATAAAAATATTATTATGGTTAAATAAGATTTTAATAAGTATATTTTGACTTATTTAATGTTATTTAACTAATATATAAACATAATATTAAATAAAGTAAAACTAATTCACGATGGTTGAAAAAACAGTGAAAATAAATTTAACATTTATCATTAATGTTTTATCATATGAATCATCCTCATGTCAGAAAAAACTGATATATAGGACCATTTAAAATTCTATAATTTCATGAATATCATTTTATTCCACTTATAGAGTATTATTTCCATTTGACATGAACATCCATAATTATACTCAAGCAAACCAATGAAACCATGAAGCGAACGCTCCCAGAATAAAAAAATTGAACATCATAACTCACTGAAATGGCCATAAATGAATGTAATAAAATTACAATAGATAAAATATATGTTTAAAAGGTTCTTAATTAATTAATTAATAAATATAATTTTATTATCCATGACATTAAGAGAAAGTAAAGATATTTCAGACACAAAGTAAGAGACACCTCTCTCTCTCTTCTCTTCCATTCAAGAATCTTATTTATTTTATCTATTTGATTTATAATTACTAATGATGGGATATTATTTTAAACATCCTTATTACTATGATTTTTGTTTTCAAATGACGAGTTATACCTTTCATTCTAATTAAACCATTTTATGAATCTTTAAGTCCTGTTGTTATGCTGCTAAAATTTAGAAAGGGATATCATCTCAATTTTCTTTCATTGAGGAATATTTTTATTGTTTGAACCTATATTATTTTATAAGGTTTATATATATTTTAACATTGAAATTTTATATCATTAATTTATTTATTATCATGATTTTTAATGTTTTTATAAATTTCATTCTTTAATGGGGCATACGATTCGACTAATTAAAAAGTTGTAAGGGAATTATTAACTCAATTTCCATTCAGTGAGTTAAACTTTGAATCCATTGATAATGTCATTCTAAGATTACGTGTGAAATTAATTTTGATTATATTATGTTTCCACTTGTTTTATTTTTATTTCTAGTAGATACAAATAATCAATTCCTTTTATTAACACTCACTTCAATGTTATGATATTTTCAAGGGACTCTAACTAAAAACCTCATTTTAAATGCTATAATTATTTATATTATAATTATTTCTATTTCATGTCCATGTTTTAAAATGATTTTTTGGAATGTATATAAATTCACATGATTTTTTTTAAAATAAAATTTTCCAATTTATCTCAATTTTTTTTCAAAAAGGGATTTTCTTATGGTTTTACTTAGGGGACTTTCTTTTAAAAAAATATTCTTATAAAGTTTATTTTTACAAAATTCAAAAGGAATGTTTTTTATTATATATATGGAATTAATGAAATTTCCCTCCATAATTTTACCTTAATATTTTGAATATTAATTTAGATTTTTATATAGTTACTTTCAAATAAAATTTTTTCCATTGTACATGTGTGGTTTTTCAAAATGAGTGATTTAAAAATGATAAGTTTATTTTATTCAAAAAATGTTTTTATGATGCATGATTTCTTGATTTGTGTTTATGTTATGGTTCTTGGTCATTATTTATGATGATAGGTGGTTCTGTTATAAACCAATTATAGGTGTTTCGGTGACAAACCAAGGATGGGTGGTTATGTTATTAACCAATTATGGGTGGTTCTGTGATAAACCAAGGAAAATTGGTTACTTTAAAAACCTCCAATGAATTGGGTGATCCGAAGTTGGAGGTCATCCATATTGGTTACTCCATTTGTAAGATATATATATAAAATGATTTCCCAGGTTACCTAATTATATTTTATATTCTTACTAATGTTTTTTCATGGATATCAACTAGTTTTAAAAGGGAAAGATAATGATATTTTTGAAAATATGATTCCTTTTTTAGGGTAAAAAATTATGTTTTCATGAAAATGTTTATCTGGGTTTTCACTAGACTAACGATTTCCTTTATTTATGTCCTTTATTTTTATTTTTGTTACCATCCCATGTTTTTAATTTTTTTTCAGAGGGTTTAAGGAAGAATAGGTACAAGGATGAGATCAAGGGGAAAATTGGGAAGATTTTTCACAAAGAGAAACCATGTTTTATTTTAAATAATTTTTTTAGTAGAAAAAATAGATACTAAGTATAAGTTTCCACTTTTTATATATGGGTTTACTATATAGTAGTTTGTAATATTTATATAAAAATCTAAAATAAAAAGATCCTCAGAATTTTAATAATTTGAATTCTAGTTTAAAATAACTAGAATATGTAATGGTTTAGGCCATGTCATTACAGTTTGAAAGAATCAAAGGTGAAGACTGATTAAGCCACATGAAAAAAAGATAAAATTATAATTATTTAATGGGAAGAAACAATGTAAGTATATTTTCTCATATTATTTTTCTCAATGGAAAAAGGAAATTCCTCAAACTCAAGAAATAGAATTATAAAAATATCGAATATTATATGGAAAATACCACTCAAATATCAAGGAATGCCTTTGGAAACTCATGAAATATAATAATATCATAAAAGTGTGGTTTAATAAATATTTATTTAATATCTGATAGGTTACCTAATATTGAACTAAGAATTAAATTTCTTGATGAATTTTACATATGACATTATGAATAGATACTATAATTTTCATAAGAACAAATTAAAATTGCGAGGACATAATTTATTTATGGGGGAGGGGTTAGAATATTTTATGGTCTGGAAAATTTATCCAAGGGGAGAAAATACTCCCGCAATCACTTCGCCCAACAATGTAAAAAGGGGGAAGGGGGCCAAGATGAATCGTCAAATATGCATGTGTTTAAAAAGAATGCTAATTTGATGAGGATTTGTGGTATATATGTCATATATGTATTTTGAAAGTTCCCACAAAGAAGCCTTCAATTCAAATGACATCCCAACGACTGATGCAGACACATGCATCAACGATCCCACAGGTGGACGAGGCCCCAACGAAGAGCTGGACTCCCTTGCCTACCCAACATCTTCAATGCTGGGTATCTAACACTTTGATCAAAGAATACCACTAAAACGGTACTCTCCCCACAATGGAGGCCACAAGACAAGCCCTCCAGTCTGTGAAGGCTCACCAGTCTCCCCCTTAACCATGGCTGGGGCCCCAACACAAGGTGATCCCGGTGGTCATCTCAAACTATTTCTGGAGCCTATCCCCAGAACGTGACAACGAGTACCTCCCTTATCTTAGGAAGGTTGATGAAGTCAATGATGAAAACTTCATCTCAACTGTAAATGGGTCTTACTCACGGACCATTACTAGAGATTTTCGCTGCTAACACCGGATGGCCATGCCTCCTCACACTAAATAGAACCTTATACCGAGGGAACCTGCTAAAATCCAGGAGACACGGGCCCCTTGGGATTCCCACCAAGGGTGGAAATTATATAATCAGTAACATGCTATCACCCTGGTTCCTGAGGAGAAACTCTGTTGTACTAACATGATGGCATTCAATGGGTAGACATACAACTTTTCTCCCTCCACTCAAGACCACCATAGAAATAAGGTGGCATAATACAAGCATGTGAACATTCCTGCTAGTGCTCAATGGTCCCTCTATGCAAACAGAGTGGAAGACTATAAAAAGATGCAGATAACTACGGATGCACAGGAATCTCGTCATCCAAATAGGATGGAAACTAGCTATACACAAGCATAAATAGTTTCTGATGCATATCAATACCGCGATCCAAATTGGGCGGCAAGAAAATATGAGTAGAGTCAAATTAATGCGGATGCATACAAAGCCCGTGAGTCAAATACAACAGAAAGAGAGTAGAATAAAATCCCTACTCATGAATATAAAGCCCACCTGTCAAATACGGTGGAAACCAGAGAAGACAACTGACAAAAAAATCGTTCCTCTTTCCCGACACAAGAGAACTGCTAGTATCTACTGGAAACTCATGGAGGACTAGAGCAGGAACAAACTCCTAACTCGATATCGGAATGAGCCTTCATACCCATTCCATCCAAAGATATATCTCAGTACATCCTAGAAATAACAGAAGATAAGATGTTGATCCCAAACCATATAATCCAAACAAGACAATATATTATTATATTAGTGGAAAAGGTGATAAACTAGGCCCACAACCTAGTTTCCTCAAATGGAATAACTTACTTGAAAAATGGGTCAGTCACTCGGGAGTAGTTATACATCCTTGCTTCAGTCCTGGAGGGTCAAAGAAAACATCCTATGATACATGGACAACTGGATTGGGAACAAATATCTGTTCTAGCTGGAGGGATGATGGTTCAAGGTGATGGTTGCTCTAGGGCAGACATATACCCCTGCCAAAACTCAATATGTCCATCCGTGTATCCCGATGACGTCAAAGGACCCAAAAAGACAGAGACCCATATATGAAGGTCGTTACCAATAGTAGGAGTCCCTGGTTACCCATAAGAGAGCACCCAAAAATAAAATGCTCCAAAGGAAACCATAAAATGAAGTGCATATACATAATCCTTATCTACTGGAATCTAGGATTCTTAACACCCTAAAACACATATCAATAAAGGTTCAAGACCCTGTCAGTCCTTTACTAAATTATGGAAGTGGCAGTAGAATTTGTGAAGGCCCTCCCAACAATGTCTCTACCACCAGCTCTGAAGCTCCTCCCCAAATAACCCATAGGGTCTCACTGCATGGTCCAGGAATGATTGATCACGAGAGCCTATCTTCTAATGCACGTCAGGGTATCCCTCTCATTTACCTGAAGATCAGACATCAATAAGGTCCTCCCCTTATTTTCATCCTCCCTAATGGTCCTCCCCAGGGTATATGGTGAAGATATGCTTCTCCCTATATTCAGACATCAAGCCACGATGGTATTCTTATCCATGACGACAGTCATTGAAAAGTCCCTCCCTACAATGCTGGTTGCTATGAAGGTCCTTCCCATAGTAACATCAAGCAATGAGAAGGTCCTCCCCTCATTGAAGTACATCTTGAAGTCCCTCCCTAAGATGTACACTGTATAAATTCTCCCTACTTATAGGTATCTAGATGTGATAATAGTCCTCGCCATCACAATAGTCATCAAGGAGGTACTCCCCTCAGTGAAATCAATCAACAAGAAGGTCCTCCCCTCACTGTATCCCACCCTAAAGGTCCTCCACAGGGTATACACTGTAAAGATATTTCATGTGGTCAAGCATCAAGTTTCAATAGTATCCATCACTATTGCAGCACCAATTGAGAAGGTCCTCCCCGCAACTAAAATTCATATTGGCCAAAAGGTCCTCCCCTTGACAAAACAATGATGAGAAAGCCCTTCTATGTTTAGGCACTCATAAATATGGAGTCAGACATATCAGGAACTCCGTCTATGATGAGTGATGTTCTTTCTAAACTAGAGAATGGTTTGGGGCTACACTAATCTTTGGAGACTCCCCTGTGCCATTCACATATCAATGAGGCTCCCACCAGCCTGGATGCTTGGAACAAAATTATTAAGAAGCAGTAACCAATTCTCACTTCGATATACTAGGAGAGTTGTCTGGAGAATGTACGCATGAAATTTTCCTCAATATATGGATGAACCTTCACCAGCTGGAAGAAAAATTCATACCCTACGAAAGGTATGCAGACCATGTAAACATGTTAGGGGAGCTTCACTGTCTAATCGACCTAGAATCCCTCCCGTCCTCACGACATCTACGATCCGAATGGCGAAAGAAAAACCTTGAACTAGATTTCCTTCATGCACTGCACCAGTTGTGTCACCTCATTGGAAATGCCCTGACTAGAGTTCATATTCGAGGTTGGGGAGAACATGGAGCTCTACACTTCACCTCATGTCCCATCCAGGAAACCTCATTGGAAATGACATCCTGCAACGCCATTAACTAAAGGCAACAATAAAATGAAATCACTTCCAAAGAATGATGGGATACTCAACAAAAACTAGACCTAAGTAAGTTTCAAAAACGTCAGGATCGAAGGGATAAATCCATTAAAAAGATTCTGAGTCAAGCAACCAAGAACATTCAAAAGGATTCCCGGTTAAGTTAATCTAACTAAAAAGTAGTGCTCATGTCTTCAAAAGACCATCGACTCTATGCCGATCCAATTCCATACTTGGATCACACATGCGCGGAAGTGCATGAAATAAAAAGGGCGATAATAGAAGTGGCTAATGCTGAGATGCAGGAAAAACCTCAGCCCAGAAGTATGTGGGAATTTTTAAATCAGAATTCCACCGTAGTACCAACAAACCCAGGTCATAGCACATCAACTGAAAAATTAGAACAACCCCAGACCACAGGGTTGGGGGCATTTTTACCTCAAGTCCCTGCACATCGGATGTCTGTCTTCTCCCATCTAAGAAGAACAATGGGAATAAGAGTCACCCGTTCCACCCCTTCTCATATTTCGCACCCTATAAGACAAAGGCACGTTACAAGGTTAGATAAGGGCTCCCTTCAGGTCAATATTTTATAAGAAACCTGAAGAATACCACAGAATGGAAGGATAAAATCCAAAAAAGGATGTATAAATAATTCCTACCATTCAGCATCGGGTACACCAAAACCAATGCAGTATGCCTTAGTGAACATGGTAAATGTAAAACCCACGAATCTCATGGGAAATAACATAGGGGGAGAGGATGTAAGGGAATATGGTTCCCTCTTAGAGGCACCCCACACCAAGTCTAATGGTGTACATATCAAGAACCAGAGAGCAATCCTAAATTTAGTTTCCCCCTTAGTTAATCCAATGATACATCTCTCATGAAACCCCAAGGAGGAGGATAATAAATCCAAGGTCCAATCCACCTCCTCCTCTCCCTGAGAATTCATACATCACTCTTGAGGAAAGTTTCACCAAGTAGGAGGAAGAAATGGAAGAGGTCGGGAAAATTAATGCCGAGCTGTGTTGAGGGAGATACCTTGATGGATATGTTACCCCTACATAACGTAAGTAGGTATTCCCAGAAGAGGTGCCCTTAACATAGGCACTCATACCGTTGAATGAAGCCAAGATCAGAGGCCCATTAAATCCAACACCAGGACTGTCAACTTACTTAAACCCGACCCTGGAAGGACATAAATACTTACTCTCACTGGGAAGGTAGCCATAATATATCCATGTAAACACACAAGGGATACCTCCAGATAGATATCCACCCCAAATTCCAGGAGCACCATCACACCCAACTTTGGCCATTACCACACTAGCCCAAGCTCAATCCTAACAGGATATGCATCAAGGGTTCTTGAACACGTCAAGCAACTAAAAACTCAAATTGAAGCAATGGAGGGGTGGTGCGCTCAGATACAACCAGAGCGTAAACGCTTCCCCGATTGGGTGATCAATGTTCCTCCACCACCAAATTTCGGAAACCCCATATTCAATGGCTCAGGGGACCCAAAACAACATCAAATGCACTATGCCTCTTATTGTGACCCCATTTTGGGAACTATGGAGTAATAAGAAGTAATAAAACTAAGGTGTTTCATGATAATCCTATAGGGATAAAATTCTGTATGGTATACTAGCTTGCCAGCTAACTCAATCACTGGTTGAGAGGACCTCTGGAAATAGTTTCTCTTCCAGTTCAGTTCAACGCTGCCCAAGACAACAGTCAGTGATCTCATGAACTGCAAGCAGTGAGAGAATGAAAGAGTCTCATTCTTCATTTCTATATAGAAATTCCTATCTTATTCCTTAAACCAGCCACTCCCCCAAGATGAAATACTCTCCATGTACATCGATAACCTTCATGATGAATTGCGAACACTGCTCATCCCGGTGAAGTACACAAGTGGGTTCTGAGATTTCTCTTTCATTTCCCAAAGAGTAGAATACTCCTTGAAACAGACTAAACTCAAGTCTTGGGTGGCCCCATCAGCCCCAATAAAAAGATCAGGAAAAATTAAAGTAGCTTCTATCACACTCAATCCACCCCCGACACCAGCTCCAGTTGCGAGGCCCCCACCAAACTGTGCAGGACCCCATGGATGCCAAAAGACATACCCAACTTGTCAAGATGAGAGACAAGGTTCTAAAAGAAATTAGTTTGAATAAAGAACAAACAAATTCTACTTGTTCCGAGATGACTAGGTCCATGGATATTTCATAACAACAATGAATTGAAACTTTCTCTGGGTACCACAGCCAAAGAGAGCTGATGAAGTGGGTCTTGAAGACCATTACAATTATTCTCTATATCACTGGATAATGGGAAACACCATACATAAATGCTTTTTTTTCAAAGATCTCCTACAAAATATGGTGGATTCTGGGAAGGTCAAGTTGGGCCCATTTCCAGCATAGGTGGAATATGTTTCCACCTCAGAATCAAGAGAGGAAGAGGAATGGAAAACATTCTACAGTAAGAAGGAGAAAATTTTTCATAATTGGATGACCAAGAAGACAGTAAACCAAGTTCATGGAATCTTCCAGGCATGATTGAAACAAACAACCATGCCTCCAAAAGTTCCTGATACAACACATTCGTCCTCCTCGGCCCTGAAGTCCTCTAAAATCCAGAAGGGCAGCAAGTAGGAGAAAGAAGATGGGATGACACCAAAGCCGAAGTCAGTATTGAAATTTGAGGATTTAATACCAATAGACTTGGTACAATGGTCAATTCCCTGCCAAATGGTACAATGGGAACCGCCCCGCCAAACAACACCATTAGAAGGAGACAGTCAAACAGAAACATTATTAGATCAAGAATTGATCTTCGGCTTCATTAATTTCATTCACTTGATGTACCCCTTATTAGATAGAGACTATTTCCATGAACCCAAATTACCTATGTGAAACCGAAGAGCCGTAGTAAGAGGCTGAAGAGGCCGGAGGTTTCCTTGAAGGCATGATCATGGCTGGAGTCAAATTCTCAACAATGATATAACTCAAACTATTTACATTGTGGAAACTCGTGGAAGGACCCTCTAGAAGACACAATAAGAACCAAAATTCTCCTCCGCCATCATCGGAAGAAATCCAAGCCTAGTTATCCTAGAATATCCATTAGGGGAGGAAAAATATCAAATATCCCAGGGCATGCAAGTGGACCAGTTCAGAGAAACCCAAAAAGGACCATAACACCACTAGCCCCTATCATAGAGGATGAACCATCTACGTACAAAGTCCAAGCCCTAATATGTCTGTGAAAGAGAAACCCCGATCTGGGAAGTGATGAACTTTAGAGAAAAAATATGACATTATAAAGTAGTTTGATTCAGTAACAACAAATATGTAAATCCTAGATGCATTAAGTTTGTCTGCAGATCGTAGGGAGGCACTCATCGAGGCCTTACTAAGTCCCTAGGAATTAGAGGCCGATGTAGCAGTAGCCGAAGTCTATCAGATGGAGACCAATCCAAAATAATGTCACACTGTCATCTCCATCATTTACAGGGATGAAGACCCCACCATTCAAGGGCACAACAAACCCTTATATGTATCCAAAAAGATAAATGAAATTGATGTCCAGAGGATTTTCATCGACAACAGCTCTGGGGTCAAACTCCTCCCACTTCAAATGCTTCACTGACTCATCTATGATGAATAAAACTTGACACTCTTCACCAAAAATCTTCTAGGATATGAAAAAAGTGAACAAAAGTTGTTGGGGGGAAAATCAAGCTTAAAACTTGGCTTGGAGACCTCATGTCATATTTCGAGTTCCTGGCATTGCGGAAAAGTACGACCTTCAACATTCTATTTGGGAGGCCTTGGCTATATCAACACACTAAAATTATGTCATCATACCATCAGTGCATTAAGTATTTAACTAATGGGAAAAATAGGACATTTAACACCAATAAATCCCCATTTGAGTCCTTTGAGTCGCATTATATTGAAGTAGGGTTCTATGAATCAGAAGAAAAATATTCTCTATCCGACGATGTTGATTGGATTACTACCCCGAATGGTTTGGAAGTGGATCCTACCAACCCTCTACAGTAGCTTGGGGAAGAGCATGTACTACCCATCAACCAAGTTGAATGCATAAGTGTAAGTTTGGATGCAGAATCAATTGTCTGCATGATCTCCATTACAGACACCAAGTCCAAAGACACCGAAGAGAGGGATGACTCCCTTAATGATAAAAAAATCCCTAATAGAGATGCTCCTGACCCATCCTTAGGACCTCAAACTTCCATCACCTTTCTCACTCAGAAGAAATAAAATTTCTCTCGCAACATTGGAGATGTCGTCTCGAGAATCCTCTCTCTATCAAAAGAGGAAGAAGATGATGAAGAAGACGAGGCAGAAGAATAGGAAGAAGACCTCATAGATTCCCCTCCTACATTCAAAGAAGGTGTTTCCACAATAATTGATGAACTTATGGAGATAAACCTGGGTACTGAAGATGACCTGCGGCCCAACCTGATTAGTGTAGATATGTCGGTCAAGGATTAAGAGGCATATACCTCCTTCCTAATAAAGAATAGTGATGTGTTTTCCTAAAACAACACAGAAATGTCATGCCTTGATCCTGATGTTTCTACTCATCATCTGGGATTACCAGAAGATCACTAGGGCTATAAGTAGGCATCTAGAAGAACCCTCCTAATGCATGATACCAGAATAGAGGCTAAATTTAACAAGATGATCAGAGCTAACTTTATATGATAAGTCTAGTATTCGATCTGAATGGCAAACATAGTCCCTGTAAAAAAGGACAATGAACAGATTAGAATCTACATCAACTTCAAATACCTCAATAAACATTTCCCAAAATAAGATTTCCCAATCCCGATCAAAGAGTTTTTGATCAATGAAACCACCAGATACGAGGCCCTATTTTTCATGGATGACTAATTTGGCTACAATCAGATCCAGATGGCCCAGAAGGATGAAGAAGCTACTTTTTTTAGGGACCCTTAGGGAGTGTTATATTATAAGGTGATTCCATTTGGTTTAAAAAATTCCAGTACCACATATCAATTTTCCATGCATCACATTTTCAAGCCCTTACTAGGAAAATTTTCCGAGTGTTATGTCAAAGATCTAGTGGTTAAATAACGACAACACATAAACAACCTAGCCGATCTTGAAACGGTTTTCAAGAAACTGTGACATCACAGTTTAAAGATGAATCCCCTAAAATGCGCCTTTGGAGTTACCTCTTGAAAATTCCTCATCTTCATTATACTCCATCACGGAATATAATTTTAACCTAAGAAGACAAAATCCATCCTTGACATATACCCACCTCACAACCTCACCAAGATGAGAGGTCTCTAGGGGAACCTAGCCTACATCTGATGCTTCATAGGCAACTTAGTGGGTAAATGTTTACCTTTCACCAGGTTAATGAGGAAAGGCGTTATGTATGAGTGGTATAATTATTTCCAAGAAGAATTCGACGATCTCAAAATATATCTTATGAGCCCACTGGTATTGATACCGCCTTTTTAGGGGAGACCACTCATTTCTTACATAACCACCTTGGAATGGTCATTAGGCACCTTCCTTGCATAGAATAATGATGATGGTAGTGATAAAAACCTCTATTACCTCATCCAAATAATGATCGATGATGAAACTCAGTATTAAATTTTTTAACAAAACTGTCTTGCCCTTATATTCACAGTTCAAAAAGTTAGGAATTACTAGAAGAACCATGAGATCCACTTGTTCTCCCACTGTAACCCGCTCAAATATATCCTCAGCCTTCATATGCTAACTAGACGCCAATCACGATAGGTGGTCATTCTATAATAGTTTGACATATGGTACATACCCTAGAAGTCCATCAAAGTCCAGGTGTTAGAAAACTTCATGGAAGAGCACCCCTCTGAAGAAACAACACCGTTGGATGCTGAATTTTTGGATGAAGAAGTATTCTCCATCCAGGATGACCCCCATACATGGGAAATGTACATCGATTGTTCTTCCAAAAGCCTGATAGAAAAAATAACGAAGGATCCCAAGCTCAAGAAATTGGGGATGGTAATTATACTCTTATCCCTCTGAAAAGGCCATCCTTCCTTACTCTCTCCTACTTTCTAAAGGGAATACAAATAATGAAGTTGAATATTAGGCCCTGATTAAGGGTCTGGAACTTTTACTTCATGTATAATCCAAACATCTAGAGATAAAGGGTGATTCAGATCTAGTCATCAAATAGGTCAATGATGACTATTCTATTAAGAAAGAAGTGTTGAACCTCTTAATGAACCATATTGAAGAACCATGGAAGAATTCACATCAGAACAAACGTTGAACTATGTCCCCCAGTCTCAAAATTCTAAATCATATGCTTTTGAAAATGCAGCCACAACATTGGCTGATCTAGACCGAGATGAAACAATCATTAACATTTCCCACCGCCGGATGGTCTTTCCATTTATCCAGAGAAATACGAAGGAAATCGATGAAATTATCCCCATTTATGAGCCTTATGGTCACACCACTATCTAGATGAAACCCATTTCAAATTACCTTCGGAAGGGGGAACTCCCACCAGATAGGGTTGGAATGGAATAGGTCCAAATATGGGAAGTCAACTTTTCTATGTACAATGGGATAAACCATGAAAAGGTTCTCTACAAACGGGGCCTTGACGGAGTCCTTCTCAGGTGAATTTATGGATAAGAGACTGCTATTTTCATGAAAGAAGTTCACACCAAATCTTATCGAGTTCAACAATCAGCAACCAATATATCTCATCAAATCCAATGGATCAGGTATTATTGGCCCACTATGATACAATATTATTCCATATTCTCTAAGAAGTGCAATTCCTTCCAAGTTCATGAAAATTTTATTCACCGAACCCCAGAAATACTTCATAAAACTAAGTACTCCTGGCCATTTTCCACCTAGGGGATGGATGTTGTGGGACCATATCCCCCTGCTACAACCAGAAAATTCAAGTTTATACTCATAGAAACTGACTTCTTTTATAAATGGGATGAAGCCATACCCCTTAAAGAAGTCGGGGTGAAAAGCATCGTTATATTTGTGAAGGCCAACATCATTACCAGATTTTGTTTCCCTTATACAATATTTATGGAAAGTGACACCGAATTCTTCTCTACTGATTTGTACAAGTTATACCTCGAGTATGGAATCAAAGCCAACCATTCATCCTGCTACCACATGATGACCAATGGGAAGATATAGGCTTTCAATTAGACTCTATCTAACGTACTACAAAAGATGGTATATAAGGATAAGAAATCATGTCAAAACAAGATCCTTCATGATTTTTGGGCTTACCATACCACGACCCGCACTACCACCCAGGCGACCTCGTACTCACTAGTGTACGGGGCAGAGGTTGTTTTTCCTATTTAAATCCAAGTGTCATCACATCGTGTGGCCATTTGTGATCAACTGTCCATGGATGGACAATCCTATAGACAATTTTATGAATTGGAGTAACTATATGAGAAAAGGATGCACACTTTACACCATTTTTAAATCTATCAAAATCGGATCGCACGAGCCTTCAACAAAAAGGTTCACCTTCGATCTTTCCTCGAAGGAGAGATGGAGTTGGTCCTTAGAACCCCGATGATACTTGGGAAGAATCCCCCAAAGCATAAACCAAAATGGGAGGGACCATATGTCATACATTGGGTCTATTCCAATGGATCATACACCCTGATATCAATAGATGGACAACTCATCATGGATCCCATAAATGCAATGTTTCTGAAGAAGTATTTTGTATAATAGAAATGCCCAGAATGGTCCAAACTCTATGACCCTAAACTATGTGTTGTGTTAATGTAATACCATGGTACAAACTATATGACCCTAAAATATGAGTCATAGTCCTATCCACATGACATTAAACTGTAAGGAACTCATCCCTAAAACATGACATTAAACTGTGAATCATGTCCTCACTACATGATGTTAAACTACATTGTACAAAGAGTTATAATTGCATAAAGATAAACTGCACGATCTCTTAGAGAACTATGTATGGATTTATTCCTTCCCTTGTAGGATATGTAGTGATACCTCGATCCTCAATCCTGACCTAGCCCCCATAAAAATGCCTCTATCATATCCTCTACCCCTACACTAGCATGGGAAACCCTTGTCACTCCTTGTTTCTAAAATCGAGTATAAATCTTGTGAGCTTAGGGTTAGTGGAAAGGATTCCCTTACAAAAACAAATCATTGAGAAATATGGTAAACCCGACACCTGTAGCGAATGAATCAAAAATGTTCCCACCCCTATGTCTGAGATAGACCGGTACAGGTAATGTTCAAGAACTACGTGCAACTTGATTCCTGCCCTTGTAGGATATGTAGTGACACTCGGATTTGGAATCCCGTCCCATCCATTAAAAATAATTCCCTTGTATGTCCCTACACATGGACCAAATAATTGTAGGGAATGTTCAAAACTACGTACGACTTGATTCCTCCCCTTGTGAGATACGTAGTGATGCCTGGATCTAGCATCTCGGCCCATCCACCATTAAAAAAGAGGAAATTCCCCTCCCCATTCATAAGACAAACTTGTGTGGGGAATCTAGGAAAGGTCCTAACTTCATGAAATAAAATTACGAGATTCTTTAGGATTTAGGTGCAGCCCGATTCTCAATGTTACAAATATGCCTCCAATTTCCTGCACAACAAATTTAACAAGATAATGGAAATTACTAGTATGAATTCCGATACTCATAAGAGATAAAAGACCATACTTCCCCATACATATGATTCAGATATATATGGAAGCTCCAGTAGTTCATGGTTAATCACAGTATGAGTATTTCTTACGTTCCTAGACACATCTTTCCCGTAGGTCAAACTCCATACTCTGGGAAAACTTGGATCCCCATAAACATTCATGGCCATATAATATGGAAGGATAGTGTCCTGAAGACACCTTTGTTTTACTATAAACATCATGAACTAGAGGATCTTCATATGCCGACTACAAAATGACCATCAATCAAAGACAAATTGTTCCCCAGGAGAGTCCTTTTCTACCTCGATATACCCAATGGCTTCCAAGGCCCATGTCATCCTTCCTAATTCATCCCCCCAAGACTATGGTTTACACCTTATATCATCACTCACTTCTAAGGAATGCCAGGACACCCAAATCATGATCAACACAAACCTATTAATGATCTTTCTGATAACATACTGTCCTCACCACATGACATTAAACTATAAGACCAAAATCATCCTTGTTATATGAAGTTAAACTATATAACATTGGATTAATCCTAAACTGCTCTCTGATACTAATTCTTCTATTCTTAGGTGGTGACCTAGAATCCACGTAATCCTTTGTTTCTCACACTGGTAATAGCTCACGTGAGCTTAGGGATCTTAGTGAGAGATCCACCATGACATTATGTAAAAATAGTCAAAGAATTTGGTCTGAGAAACACAACCCTAAAAGAAATGTCATGATTCCTTTCCCTATAAGGAACCCCAAGTTATGGACATATAACATTAAATGACAAGGTACCTCAAAGATGGGATGAATGCCTCACCCTACATATGAGTCAGATCTACGAAAGGGATACCTGATTTTATGAGTAAATTAGAACCCGAACGTCTTTAATATATCTGGATACAATCCTTACATACATAAAAATCTATGCTCTAAGAGATCTTGAATCCCCATAATCTTCCATGTCCATCTGAGATGGAAGGACAGTGTCCTACAGACACCTTTGTTTGGCTATGCACATCATTACCTGGTGGCTCTACATATGTCACCTATAAAACGACCATCAATCAAAGGAAAATTCTTCCCTAGGAGAGTCTTCTCCTATCTTAGTACTCCCAATGTCTTCCAAGCCCCGTAACATCCCTCTTGATTCAAGCCCCTCAAATTCATGGTTTACATTCTCTTTCCTATCAATAACCTGGATATATTAGAATAGGAAATACTGATTCATCTCTGGTCTCTTTTGAGGTTTATGTAAAATAAAGATACCCCATCTATATGCATGAAGTTGATCTGCATGAAAAAGAAAGAGTACCCCACTCATTTTCAGGTTTCTTGGAGAATTTTAGTTAAAATAAATTTTCCTTTTCATTTTTAGGTACACCCCCTGTCAAAGATCATATACCATCTTCAGAAAGGTCCCATCTCTATAATCCCTCATAGCCATCAGAGAAGAAAGTCCAGTGTCCTCCGAACACCTTTGTTTGACTATGCACATCATGCCCTGAAGGCTCTGTATATAACTCCTAATAAACAACCATCAATCAAAGGCAAATTCATCTTTGAGAGAGTCATTTCTAGTTACTATACACTCAGATGACATTCATGTCCTGTCAAACCTCAGATTTGGGAAAACCCCTAGATAATGGCTTACATACAATTCTATTTATAAATTATCCTGACATAAAAAATATTTCTAACTAAAATGGCCATTTACCAACTCACCCTTACTCAAGTAAGAATTATATGGGAATAGTTTTCTAATCTAAGACAATATGAATGTCCCTAATATTCTCATAAATCATCATTCGGACCATCCATCCATTGTGCCTCTAAACATCAAAATAAATTAAAAGTGTTGAAAACCCTATGAGGCCATCAGAGATGGAAGGACAGTGTCCTGAAGACACATTTGTTTAACTATTCACATCATGCCCCAGTGGCTCTGCATATGTTTCCTACAAAACAACCATCAATAAAGGGAAAATTCGTCCTCAAGAGATTCCTCTCATACCTCTGTATGCCTAAAATGGATCCCGAGCATCATGCATGTCCAAAATACACAAATTTAGGGTCAAGAAAAATCCCTAATCCAGGTCTGAAGTATATTAGAACATTCCTAGATGACGAATCTTGAATTTGGGTCTCTGCCCCATTAAGTTTCGTCAAATCTGTTCGACCTAAAACATCAATAATAAGTTTTATTGGCAAGACTGTTAAATACTAAAAAAAAGACACCATAATCGCCAGAGTGAAAATCCACAAAGGGAACCTCTGGATAAAATTTTGGTATCAATTCATTAAACCTACACCATGTATGGTTTAGTAAAAAATATTTTGAGCCATCGAAAGAGACGTAAATCTTGTTATGTTGAAAACCCATAAAGGTCGGCCTAAGAAAAAGCCAGGTTATACCCCCTAATCCCGTGTCTAGTAGTATTAGGAAAAAATTAGGATAACAATGAAAAATACGCTGAAGTTTGTGAGGATTTCCATACAACCTCAGCAATAGTATAACTACACTCACTGTGTCCCGCAACTCAGGAAAAAATAAGATCCTAATTCGATTATTTCAATTTACTAGTTTCAAATCATGGTTTAAAATTATTCCTAAACAAAATGATATTTATATGATTTATTGTGATTAGTTGGTATGACATAAAATGGGAAAATAAGAAGCATTTGAAGGCAAAAAAATTTCCTTGAGTTCAAAAAAAATGGAGGAACATTCCCAGTTCAGAGTCTCTCCAAATTATCAAAAATACAAAGAGAACATATCATGATTTGGGGAGAGATACAATAAGGCCTGGCTTTCCCTTTCCAGAAAAATGACTAGTGACTACTGTGGGCCTTCAAGGGTTTTCTTCAAAGAATCTCTCTCATCCTCTTCATACTTGACCGTTGGATGCACCCGTTCCATAATAAATTTAAGGTACCACCCTTTATTCTGGATAACTTCGTAGTTGGAACATGAAGAGGCTAGTTGATCCCTCAACCTTGCTGCAAGAGACTCTAACTCCTGAAAATCTTCCTTTTGAGCAACCACTAAATCATGAGCTTTGGCCTCTTCGTCCATTAGGTGATCGAGTTCCACTGAAACATCTCAGAAGGTCGTCACTTGATGATGGGAAGAGTTGAACTTGTAAAGCTTGTCCTCACAAGAAGTAAGGTCTTCCCAGGCTATGACGATTTGGTAGATAAGGAGGTATAAGTTCCAATAATCAAATACAAAAGAAACCAGTTCAGTGAATAACTGATAAAAGTTGTCAATTTTTTCAGAAAAGTTATCCATAGGTGTCTCAGCGGCAAGGGCACATAACTGAAGCCATGCATATTTTTGAACTTCCTCGTGCCTCGCCGCAACACCACTACCTTGATCCCCCCCACTTAAATAGGTCTATAAGTAGGAATTTTCATTACTGGAGTGGGAAGGGACCTAAGATAGGTCACCCAATATGGGGGGCTCTCCTTTCCCTTAGATGTTCGACCGTTGGAGCCATACACATAGGACTAGCCACAGCCTCCGGGGTGTCTGGTGATACTCTACTAGGGATAGTCTCATTAGGAACATGGGAAATATCTACAGGAGGGGAGTAGTCTGAATCACTCCCCACTGAGATAAGCTATACTGATGAAGCCCCTTCCAGATGCTTCTTGTGGTGAATTGAGCATCTTCTTACCATAAGGGCAGGAATAGGGGGTGTATCCATCATGGCTGCTGCAGGAATGGGTATGGAAGACATATTTGTCATGCTCATCACATAAGAAGGAATGTATGGAAGGTTTATTGGGGGTAAGGATGAGGCAGATAATGGTTAAAGGCTTTTACACCCATTGAACTAGTTTTATCAGCACCCCATCAGGGTAACATTCCATACATAGTTGGGTATATTCCAGCGATAGAAAAGTGGATCCCATTGTATTGGGGATGATAACTTCTGTAGCAGCACCTTCCTGCATCAACATATTCCAGAACTAGTGAAGTATTACAGAATGATATTCTACCCTTAACTGAATAGTAGGAAGATGTATAGCTTTTTGAAGGCACCCAAATTGCTTGGAAAACCAGTATGAGAGGTATGACTCACAAATGGCCACTCGATCTGTACGAGCAATGATCATCCCATCTCGAAGCACAATGATGTATGAGAGTTCTTCTAAAGAACCACCCCTACCACCTCTTAATGATCCATGAGGGGTAGGATGTGGTGAAAATGAGAAGCGATAAGCATTATTCAACAACCCAAATGCATCAACAACACTTATAGTCAGGGTATGAACATCATAAATGTTGAGAAGGGTGGGTTGAACGTTAGAATGAGGAACTTTTATAGTATGACGATATACATAAAAAGGTAAGTGTTCTTCCAAACACCCATAAAATAATTGAAATGGTTTTCTAAGATGATTAGGGGACCTACCTTTTTGAATTTGTCCCAAAACTCATAAAGTCAGGCTAGAATAGGAGCAACCAAATTTATGGGCCGACCCTCTGCCAGCACAGCTTCCATAATCAAAGTACAAGCCCAGACCCCGGTATATACATCGCTCGATGGAAAATACATCCACTAAAAAACATGGAAAATAAAACTTATAATATAAGAGTAGGTGATATGTCTGGTTGAAGTTTATATCCCCAGGTGGTATATTGTCCTGCTTCAAGGGTAGCACAGCATGAACCTAGAGTCTAGAGGGACTGATAAGATGGATGAGTTCAACTGTGGTGAGCCCTCGACATAGGTCTATTTTACTGCAAGAATAACCCTATCCATGCCTCAAATAGGATAAGAGAGAAATCCCGGAGGATATGATAATGTAATTATTCTTCCATAACCAGTAGAATCCTTGTCAAAGGGGACACATGGTCAGTGTCATTACAAGTAGCGGACATCGGGATAAACTCTTCATACATATCTCCAAGTATTGGGAGTCCTCCAAGCTTGTGGATATCCAAAAAGTGGATTCCCAACTCCCCATACGATAAATGGAAGGTGTTGGTTCATGAACACCAATGGATCAATAGTTCAGGAAGGATTTTTCCTGGGGTGATGAATGAAAACTGAGAAACCCAGGCATCCTGGTATAAGTTCACTGCCTTTAACTGGTTAGGGGACTCCAAATAGGTTTGATGTACCCAGAATGATCAGGTTCTTTCATTAGAGAAACATCCTTCGGCCTGCAGATCCCACCTGGTGCTCCATCCGCTATTTGTATTTTCTTGGGAAATATTGATAATGGATGGGTACTATCGGGATACTAGTTTCAGGATAGCAATGTGACACCTGCGAATGCCCGAAGTCCACATCGAGCCTCCTAGTATGAATACATTTTACAAAATCGGAGTAGTTATGAATTCAACTGTTGGGGTAATGTTGGCTCGATCATTTCCTTACGGTGCTTCTAAGAGAATGAAAGGGGTATCGGGGTCAGCCAACAGAAGAGGAATGTCATCAAGGAGACCAAATCCATAAAGTGGAAACTGTACAGACAATGGTTATGTCAGGAGATCTGACATCAAGAGATCCTTTAAGAAGCTATCACAAGGAATAATGTAGGATCGAAGGTGATCCTCACTATTCCCCACCATGTTCTCCCTTGTATTCGTTGATTTTATCACAGTCTGTGAAATAGACACTGTGGCCTGCACAGGAAAATACAAAAGCCGATAATAAGTCA
This sequence comes from Viscum album, assembly GCA_963277665.1. Classification (NCBI taxonomy): domain Eukaryota; kingdom Viridiplantae; phylum Streptophyta; class Magnoliopsida; order Santalales; family Viscaceae; genus Viscum; species Viscum album. The sequence continues at coordinate 784,061,130 of OY728147.1, forward strand.
GTCTAATAAAATTTGTTGAATAAGGGATCCAGAAGAATGGAAAAAGGGCTTAAAAATATGTCCGCATAGGGCTCTGTGTACTGTTCCTAGAAATGGTAAGCGGTACGCATATCCCACGTAATGCATGATACATGGGAAGAAAACGCCACATATTGCTTTGGTATGCGGAAGCGTTGCACCACATAAAACCATGGTATGCAAAGAAATCACAAGGTGTTGGCCCAAAGTGCATTGACCAGCAAAAAGAAGGGTTTATGGAAGGTGGATACCGCAAACCAAGGCCTCTTCAAGATCATTTTCAAAGATTTTGGATTAAAATTTTAAGTTCGTATTATTAATTCTTAAGGTTCGGTTCGCCAGTTCAAGCTTGTTATGATGACATACAAGTAGCATAGAATACTCCTATGAAGAATCCAGATTTTAGTTTTAAAATTCAACAATAGCATTTTTGAAATCCAAAATTTGGCTTGTGGGTAGATAAATAGAGAAAAGTTTAGATCACGGTACGTACGAAGCGGTTCATGAACAAAATTTGTGCAAGAGGAATGGTACGAAAATTCAGAGGAAGCCGGGGGGAGTCAAGAGAACTTTTCCCTATGGGAAATAGTAAAAGACAAATGACATGGGCCCCTATATATAGGTGTGGTCCCCTCCTACTGGGTCTATCTATTCTACCGCGAACCATTTTAGTTTAGGAATGCTTCTACATCGGAATAGTCCCATTTTCATTCCGAATAAACCCCATTCTGATGGGGGCATTTGTAGGGTCCAAAAAATTTCTCCAATTAGAGAAAATACTCCCACCATAAATTTGAATAAGGAAGAAATTATTCCTTCAAGTATAACAAGGTTAATAGACTCAAATTGAGCTACAAACTTTGGAATAAACTTTATGAAATTCAAGTTTTCAAAAGATATTAAGTGGCCCACGTACTATCATTGGGAAGGGTTCTCAGAACACATGGATTACGAACCACTAGTACGTGGAATAACCCACGAGGCGCTAGCCTGTAGAGAGATGGATAGAGAACCTGGTGGACCACGAACCATGTTGCTGAGGGAATCATGTGCGTGAATGCCATTCACATACCTTCTCGAAAACTTATCAGTTCATGGAAAAAGCAAACTGGAAGGGTTCTGAAAACCACAATTGAAAAACGTAGCCCCCGCAAACCCCGGTTGACTAAGTCTTCCTTGGTTTAGGATATATCTTCATGGGCCTTCACAAATGGCGTTGCATGACCATAGATAGGATTTCCCCCAATGCACTATAAAAGGAGCAAAAAAGGAATTGAGAAAAAAGAGGACAGACAAATAAAGCTAAAAGGGGACCCCATAGGTTGGAAGAAAGAAATCAGGGAAGATTCTGGTATCTTTCTTGATTCATCGGAGAAGCCTGAATTGAAAAACATGCTCTCCGTAGGTACAGTCATCTGCAAACCATAAAATGGGGGTAATTAATAATAATAATGGAGTCACAAACCTGATTGGTGAAATCGCGAACCACATATTTCTCACGGATGAACTCCCCGCGAACGATAGTCCCTCAGAACCTCCTTCAATATGGTGTTCTGTGTAGTGTATCACTACACAGATTTAACTCAGTGCCATGTACTACATCAGTACGCAGATAAAACCCAAACCTGCATGACATACAGTATTTAGGACCACGTACCACTATGGTGCGTGACGGTTCATACCCATGCCTGCGTACCACTTCAGTATACAGATGACCCCTCTGCCAGCATACCAGTATAGTATGCAGAGCTTCCCCCATCTCACATAAGAAAATAGTATGCAGAATAGGGTTCTTTCGGGTATTCTTTCCTCTGATCCATTCTTTCCCCTCCATTACATCCAGTACTCTATAGTCCCTCTGTGAACCAGTCCCCCGACATCGGGACAAAGCCTCCTCCAAAGCCATTGGACCTGTATGACCAGACCATTAGGCACATCAGCGTGCCCCTTTGAGTCTATATACCCATGGTAAGCAGAGTCACGAAGGCTCTCCCCACAATGGTTCGGGCTCCGGGGATATCTGTGTGTCTACATTCCCATGGTAACCTAGAGTCCAACCTTGGGAATCTAACATGAAATTCCCCTTTCTTGGGATTAAAGGTGATCAAATTCTTCTCCATTCAATGAGGAATGTTGACCAGTAAAAGAGGTTATGTTCGCTTCCCCTTTCGGAGAGGAAAACACTCCTCCTTTTCCTAGAACGCGTTCTGGGGAACTCCCACTAAGTTAAGTCCCAAATCTTTTAAGGCTGAGACACATGACCTTTATTGTCATTTCAAATTGAAATGATCATCACTTTGCACCCTCTCCCACTACCCCCCAACATCTTCTGCCATAGGATCAACCGCTCCCACTAATAAAAGAAGAAGCATGTGGTTTGTTGGATCTCTCACATCCTCTTATTTCTCACACTGAGCACGACTCACATGGGCTTAGAGATTTGTGATGATTACAACATCCAAAAAATTCTAAACTAAGAGAACTCTGATTCTTAGTCAAACCATGATATAGAAGATTCCTACTTGAAGGCCTGAGCTCAAAAGGGTACCCTTCTAAAAGGGTTTACCCAATCATGTACCCTTAAATGGGAAACTTCTATGTGTAAGCCCCAACAATTATGAACTATGTGAAATTTTATTCCTAGTATAAACTAGGATACATAGGATGACTACTTGAAGGCCCAAGCTCAAAAGGGTACCCTTCTAAAAGGGTTTACCCATATCATGTCCCCTTAAATGGACAATTTCTATACATAAGCACCAAAAATTATGAACTATGAGAACTCTAATTCCTGGTCAAACCAGGATATATATGATGCCTACTAGAAGGAACGAGCTCAGAAGGGTACCCTTCTAAAAGAGTTTACCCAATCATAGTTCGTAATTTTTGGTGATTATGTATATAAATTGTCCATTTAAGGGGAAATGATTGGGTAAACCCTTTTAGAAGGGTACCCTTTTGAGCTCGGGCCTTCAAAACGAGCTCAAAAGGGTACCCTTCTAAAAGAGTTTACCCAATCATGTCCCCTTAAACGGGTAGCTTCTATGTGTAAGCCCCAACAATTCTGAACTATGATAAATCTGATTCCTGATCAAACCATGATACATAGGATGCCTTCTTGAAGGCCTGAGCTCAAAAAGGGTTCCCTTCCAAAATGGTTCACCAAACCATGACCCCCTAAATGGGAAGCTTCTATATTTAAGCCCCAACAATTCTGAACTATATGGGTTCCGATTCCTCTCCCGAGGATACATAGGAAAGACATCTTATGGGTTTGATCCCAACCTCAAGTCACCTTACTCCCCCTTGGATGATGATAAACCCCAAATTTTCTTATTGTATGGCTCAAGTCAGCATTACCTCCATAGCATCAAATCCATGTATGCCTATGACGATCCGACAAACCAGGGGTAACCCATGGACACACTCTTCATGAATGAACCAAGGATTCACAAATATATGAACATGACTTAAATATATAAGAGAATCCCAGAATAGGAAATAATTCCACCCCCAAAAGGGGTTAGGTGAGCCCGACTTCCCATCCTCCCAACTAATGGAGTCCTTAAGTGTCGTTGTTCAAATCATTTTCCAACGAGCGCCTGACTTTGGAAAGATGGTCCATGAATCATAGATACCAAGGATGTTGTGTGTTTTTGGATCCACAAATAAACCTATTGGAGACCATCTGAGGAAGTTATATCATTGGAGGACCGATTTCACAAGTACATGACCCCATGCAATCACCCGCTGGGCCCACCTGACTATGGCATCTCATTCACAATACAGAATACGAAAATTACCCAGTCCCATCAGGGTTAATATATCCTTCCTTTAAGGGATAATGATTCAGAACAAGTCAAAATAAAATAAATGGTGAATTTGACAAGAACTCATCTCTATATAAAAATACAAGTGATGATTCTTGTCATACCATTTCATCATCACCCCGGAACGTGCCACCCCAGGGATGAATCAAATATAAAACCCTATGATTTAAGAATATATTTATCTTTAATAAATTCAATGTGTTTAATATCTTGAAAATAATGAAACATTGAACTTATGTGAAAAATTCTTATACATTATATAATTAATCTCATTATATGATATTTAAATAAAATAAAACTGTCAAAAATAATTATCAATTTCAATTAGGAAATACTATTGATCCTAGAAAATAGTTTCGAAATGTTTTTTTATCAGTATTGTTTTTTTCACAAATATTTAAAATTTAATTAATAGTATTAAACTTGCAGAAAATTATTATTTACACATATATCAAAATTAATTCATTGGTTATTAATTGGATAGAAATGAAAATAAAATCACTAGAAGGAAAAAAAGATATATTTTTCCTGTGCACAATGTATTTTTATCTTAATTTATTAATTTAATCATTATTAATGATTTATTTTAATGAAATTTGTATACTATATATCTAGTAAAATGAATTAAAATTCATTTATTGTGTTTATTAGGAAAGGAATTAAAATAAAGTCATTTTATGCTTAAAAATGGGTTTTATTACATTTTTCATACAGATATTATAATTCATTTCTACCAATTTTAGAAATTTTACTTGATAAAATAAAAATTAATTTTTAAATAATAATTAAAAAATTATATTAGGATGAATTTTAGGGATATTTTTGAAAAGCTTTATTTTTGAGTGAATAGTGAAAATACTGGTTTTTGCAAAACTGTTGTTTCTTTTCTTTAAATAAAGTAATTTAAAAGTCATATTCTATTTTGGATTGGAATAAAATTCAAATAATCCACATTTTATTAAACATAATCCAAATAATTCCATTATAATAAACATTATATTTTATTTTTGTGTAAAAACATTTTTATGCTTAAAAGGGGTATTTTTTTAAAAACTATTTTACATTGTATTTTACACACTAATATTAAAATTAATTTTTAACAATTTTATAAATTTAATTTTATAAAATTTATTTCATATTGGTAATCATAGGATTCAAATTAGCTAAATAGGTCCCATTTTAGTTTTTTTCTTCACATAAATAATTTACCTAGGTAAAATGTTGTCACTGTGGTAATAGATAAAACATGTTAATTAAGATAAAATTATATGATAAGAAAAAATATTATCTATAGATGTTTTTATGAGTATTTATTGACCAATAAATTATCCCCATTTAATTTTTATCCATTTTTATCCACTTTAGATGATTATGACATCCATTTTTATGTTAACAAAATTGTATTTACAAAAATGTAACTCTCTCATTTAGTTTCTTAAATATATTTTCATAGTAAGGATAAGAGTAAATATAAATTATGAATGAAACTAGATGAATATATTAATGGTTAATAAATTTTACTTATTTTTATAATTTATTTCTAATTTTGAAAAGTATTATAACTGTATAAAACCCTTATGCTGTGTTAATGCAACATTGATAAAAAAAGAGAAAAATCACGTTAATGATTTTAAAGACATTTAAAGTGATAATATTTTTGATGAGTTAGGGTTTTAAATGAATTTTATAGATAAATATAAAGTATAAGTGATTATTTATTTGTTTTAATTTTAATTCCATTTTTGTCTTGATATGTTTAAAGTCAAGTTTTGTGAATTGTTTTGAAAATGACCATAAATGGTATTTGAGGTTTTTAAATTAATTTTAAATCATAATAAAATCATAAAAAATCCTATATTGTGTCAATTTTATGATAAATTTTCTATTATATTATCAATTGTTCATTTTTGTGCCACTTGGTATTTTTAAAATTAATTTCACGACCCTTAAAGATTGAAAAATAGAAAAAAATGACATTTAGTTTTTCCTACAAAAGAGACTCGATCTATGATTTACAAAGGCACATATGAGTTCCGTTTTCTATCAATAATCTACCCAAATTCCTTTAAAAAATACCCTTACAATTTACTTAATACCCCATTGTTACCATAAACTTCTTCTTTAAGTCTTTAATCTCAATCTAAAGGATAATATTTAAAGAGGAGGTATAAGTACCAATCAATTTCTTTTAAGTTTATTTCTTCATATACCTCCTAAAAATCCATTGTATCCATCATAAGATAAAGTAATAGGCATAAAATATATATTAAATTTCATTATTTTAAGTAAAAACTATTATCTACCTCATTTCTATTCAATGAATGATAAAAACATCGCTCATGTGTATGTCTAGACTACTGTCTTCATGGAGTGATACATTTTATTTTTCATCACCACCTTTCACGATTGATTATCCTAATGAATTATCATGTGTGTGTTTTCGTGATTATTTTTATCCTTGTATTCCCCCTCACCCGATCATTTTTAATATATTATCTACTTTTTTACCCTCCATCCTTAGGAAAATAATAACGTCACTCGTGCGTACGTATAGACTACCACCACCACGAAGCGATACGATTCATTTTTCATTTATGATTAAAATGGTTAGTAATAGTGATATATTTAATGAATATATATTATATTTATGAAATTATTATGATTATTTAAAGATATATTATTATTTTACTTATGTATTTTTTCCATTTTTTGGAAAATTAAAACATCAATCGTGTGTATGTACGGACTACCGCATCCATGAAGTGATGTAATTCAATTTTCATCACCAATTTATATGAATGGTTATAAAAGTGTATATAATTAATAAATATTATAATTATGAAATGATTTATATTTTATAAATTATGAAATCATGACCAAGGTGTAAGGACCGAAACCACCGAACCAAACCATGCATGGAAAATGAAATAATTAGCATCCAAAACAGTATTTTTAATAATGAAATATTAATAAATGGGTGATAAGATGTAATAAGTGAATAATATATGGTATTATAAGTATTAATATGATTATGTTATATTTTTATAATAAATATTAATTTATTAAACAATAATTTAAAAGCACATATGAAGAAATTTAGGACTTGAGGTAAGGGTTATACATCTCAATATTGTTTCGTTGAGAAATGTTTCATGTTATAAACCTATTTGTGTTTATATGGTGTATATAATACCCAGTTGATATATTATATTATTAATATATTCATATTAATGGTATTTAAAGTCATATTTTAAAGTTATTTCTTTCAAGGGGTTTATGATTTAAAAGTTACCAAAGCAGTGTGGGTTTATGATACAATATCATTTAATTTTTGGATTATCTATGTTAAATTTACAATGAGGGAAACTATATGATCATTATATTTTAAACGACATATATTTTATTCTCCTCCTTTTATTTCCTTTATTTTCATGTTTTTCTTTCATTATCATCTCTTTAGTATTTAAAATGATTGAGAAAATGTTTTTAATAAAATCCGAACTTATTTATTCTTTTCAACCGAGAATGTTTCTATTCCATATCCATGTTATTAAAATTATTTTTTAGATGTTTTCACCTATACTTAAATGTTTTAAAAATTTAATTTTCACTACCTTGGTATTTCTTTACAAATGATTATAAGGAATGTTTTGAAATGTTTTTTGTACTAATCACTTTTGAATTTTTACAAAAGTGTGGAAAAAATATTCTCTTTTCACGTATATGGTCTGAATGGATTTTCTCCCCTTTATGTCTTTAATTCTTCATAGAACCCCCTTTAAAATTTTAAAAGGTTTTATAAAGAAAATACTATTCCCATTTTTCTTTTAATTTTAGTTTTTAGAATTTATCAAAATGAAAGGGATATTTTATCTTGATTTTCAATGCATATTTTAAATGATTTTATAAAGAAGATTTTTCATCAATGTAAACATACTTTAAGGATTATTATTCTTCATTTTGGATGTTATACTATGATAAAATACAATTTTTTTCTATGAATGTCTTATAATGATGATTTTTTAATGATGATTTCCTAGAACATGTTTCTTTCCCATGAATTAATTACACTATGATGAAATGATGAATGTTTTTATGATATTGTGGCATAATTATATATGTTTTTCATTATTATATATACATATAATTATTTGGGTAAATATTTATGTCTCATGAGATAATATGAACTAGAATGAGGAGTGAACCTAGTACAGTAAGGGACTCTGTCCACTACGATAGTCTTGGAGGTAATCCTTTACTAAGAAAATGATAGGAATGGGGAGTGATCCCAATCCACTATGGGAATATATCCACTATGATATCCATGTAATTTATAATTGACTAAGGAAATGATTTTATATACTTATGTGTATTCCACAAACAAATGTATCCTGATTATGATATTCTCTTAGTGATCATGATTGATTGTTGATGCTTCCAAACTCTTATAAATCATTTATTTTGTTAAGAAAAACCATATTCCATTACTCATGATTTATGGTCAATGACACATTGGGAATATATTAATAAGTTATAACCATGTTCTCATAACCTTATTCTTATATTATGCTCACTTATGATCATTTATTGATAGCTCCCATGTCTACCCTTACTGAGCATCTAAGATCACCCTTTCTAAATTTCCTTTTTCCTAGGATATGAATAAAGGTATTAAGTAGGGTAGGTATAATAAGGGTATTATGTGAGAAGGAGTTTTTAGGATCCTCTTAATATATTTCATGAAATAATATGATTGTGCATCTAGTATTAAAATACTCAAAACTATTAAGGTTTTGGGGAATTTATTATTATGATATGTACTGAATATTCATATAAAATGATGTAATATTTATTTATGTAATGCTTCAATTTACTTAGGTGGATATTTTATATTGGTGAGATTATACACATGAGTTTAAAATTTTCATTTACCCTAGGGGAAGTGTGGACATACGAGGTCACAACTTCATCATGTAGTAAAATTTCTTTATTACATTATATTACAATGAGTGATTAGGGAGGTGTAGTTTTCCCATGAAGCATTAGTTCCAGCTATTAGGTTTTTATTCTAATGGTACAATAATAATATAGGTTTTATCTTTCTTTATAATAGTTGGTCATGGTGTGATTAGGGAGTAAATTCGTAACTTTACTATGCCATTAGTTCTTGACACTCTATAGGGTGTTGATTATCCACTGAATAAGGATAATATTCATTGTTAATATATTTAATATTCATTTGATTTATTATTCATAAAAACCATTTTAGTGCATTTTACACTTTGAACATTATTTCATATTATAATTGTAATTACTTCTTAAAATGAACTATTACATGGTACATTTTTTAACATAATTTAAAGTACAAAATGATATTGATTTTATTTTCATATTTAATTTTCAGTTTTATAATTAAATTGGTAACAATTCATACTTTTGTAGTACATGAATATTCATATTGGAAGACCACCAAAGTTGGCCTTGAACAAACAACATTATGGGTGAAGTAAACTGGACAACAGCCTAATAAAACTACTGTATCGACCAATATCCAAGCCCAATAAGTCTAAAAATTTAACTGAAGATAGAGGAAAACATGGGGAATATTTCATTAAATAGTGGAAAAAGATAATTATGATTTTTTAATGTAGTTCTAGGTGGAACAAGTTGGAGATACAATTCTAGGAAAGATTCTGCTGCCCAGAAAAACACTCCACCATTTCGATAATATCTTGCAAAACAAAATTCCATTTGGGATGAAATTTTATAGGATGTTAGTATACATACTAATATCTATATTATTATTCTATGTACTACTATAATTCTTCCATATAGAAGGTAATTTTAACATGTCTGTTTGGTGGATGCAAGTTGGCTACAATTTCGAGTCAAGGATAAAGAAGTCCACTTTCCCTTACATTCCACCACCCTAGGCCTACCATAATCAAGTGGGATGATTTATACTGTTGGGATCTAGACCAATTACTCTTGATATGACTATTTAATGCAGTGGTTGTGAGGTATTTGATAATATTTTGAGCTTTATTTCATTGTAATGTTATGCTATGATTTTGTTGTCTCAAGTTTGTCATTCACATGTAACTTGTTCAATTCAATTTTGTTTTTAAATAAAAGTTCTTCTTATAATATTATTATGTTTTTCTTTATATCAATTTGATATCGTTGGTTCAAGGTTTGAATTTATTCACACAAAACCTTGTGAAATTATCACACAACGGTGGAGTGATCATTATTTCATTGTTTTTTTTTATTTCTCCATTTCCTCCCTCATGAGTCTACTTCCCACTCCCATTGAAACCATCGAATAAATGGAGGGATAAAACACTTAGGTTTGATCCAAGGGAGTATCAAGGGGATGGATTGGATGTTATTTATCACCCAATTAATTTCTAATCAACTCTTTTAATTGAAAGTTTTAAATGATGATTTTGAAACTTCTTCGTCCTTGTTGAATTTTAAAGCCACATACTTCTAGTGCTAATACGAACCTTTACCTTAGAGTGCTCCTAAATTTTATCCTCCAAGTGTATAAATGATTAGTATCATGGTGTGTTGGTATTAAACTAGTAAGTGATTAAGTTTTTTGATCTTATTGAATAAAACTATCTCGGATATAAGAAGTTGAAACCGTTAAGAAATAATTTCATCCAATCCACCGCCAACTGATAACCTAAGATCAACTCATTATTTTAATTTGAATTATCTTAAGCCTCTTAGTGTTCATTTAAAACCATATAAAATAAACCCAAGTTGTCCACTTTATATCCAAAAACAATCCATAGGATGTACGCGTCGGTAGGTTACTTCTTAGGTCTCTGAGGATTCGACAACCCAAGATAAACTACAAGGTACCTCTTAATCCAAAAATATTGGGTAAATTTGGGCGAGAAAACTTTTTGGTGCCATTTATGGGGACCCAATTAAGTCATTATAGATACTAAATTCCTTTTCTCACCCCATATAGCTTTTCTCATCCCTGATTTCAATCCTATAGAAATACATTTTGAAAAAAAATCCAAACATGGGGAACCTCTCCCTACTTTGAATACCCCACACCAAGTGTGTTGTAGAATGACCACCCTAGTTTCTATTTGTGGGATAATCAAAAAAATATTGAGAAAAAATGTTTTAAATCCTATTATCCACAAAAAATTCCTTCCTATAATGAGTTCCAATCCCAACAAGGCCAATCTGAACAACCTCCTATGGAATTCCAACAACTTAATTATCCACCTGTAATAGACCATTTGGATCAACCCCTTATCCATCTTGATCAAAATTAATTACTTGAAAAACTATGTCAATAAGTCAAGATAATGAATTTTGAGGTTTCATCCTTGATATTAAAAGTGAAAAACTTTTATACGGTTATGGAACTCATTCCCACTCATGCTATCCCTTCCTCATCATTGATAGAACACTCTTTTATCCCAAAAAAACTCTCATGAATTTATTGAAGAATCAACCTTTGTATTTGGGATAAATGAATAAGATAAATGAATTATTAAAGGGTATTTAAATCAATAGGAAATTGATTTTTTGGATTCAAAAGTGGAGAATTTGACATCATGGATTGAGACTCATGAATATAAATTCGTTGATAAAGTTTCAAAAACACCAATCCCTAAAACATTGGGAGAAATCAAAAAAATTGAGTTCCTACCCATTCCCGACATTGATCTTTCTAATTTTGTGGTTGAATCTTATATTCAAAAGGAAAAAATTTTGTTGAGAAATTTGGAAAATGAAACTGAGTTGGATTCAAAATCTCCACCTATGTCTGAATTCCCTACTTAACCTGAGTTCAAAATTATTATCATTCATTCCCCACTCAAGTATCCCTTTATAGGGTATAATCATGACCATTCAATTGGAATTCATTATTCTCTTGAAACCAAATTTTTTTAATGATCATGGATGTCTTAGGATAGACTCTAGAGGAAACTGAATCAACCATTTCTGATATTCCTTTGATTTTCCCACTCATTTTAGAACATAGGTATGTACATGAAAAAATGATAAACAAATAATAAATCAAAATAAAGTATAATTGGAGAAATATGGGGTCATTAAAATGTTGAAAGTTAGTATTGGATAAGTTGGGGGAGTTCAAGTCGAGCTAACAACATTAAACAAAAGCGTTGCACAGGAGGAAAACCGTGGTTTTCATGTTTCCAATATTTTTGAATCATATTTATTTTTCAAATAGTATTAATGAATCATTTTGATATTTAAAAAAAATAAAAAAATACTATTGACTTGTTCTTCTATTATGAGTATGGATGAGTATGAAAGGGGTGCACCATATTTATCCGTGTCACATGGTGTGATCCTTGAGTAATACCTTACCCATAAATTTAAAAAGAAAATAATGTATCATAAATTCATTTTATTTTTATGCATTTATAGTTTAAAATAAAAATACAAAAAAATAATAATTAAAAAAATTAAAAGGACACATCGTAGGTCGTGGGTAAAACCCCGTCACAACCAGCAAAGCCACGGGGACTCAAACCCGAGACTGAAAGAAGACAGGGGATCGTTCTTACCACTGACCTACAGCTTATAGTTCTCCCTTATTATATAATTTTTGTATATATACTTATATTTTATTTTTTATTATATGAATATATATATATATATTGTTTTGTTTTGTTTGTTTGTCTGTTTTTTTCCTTTTTCCACTAGGGAACTCTGCATGTGACATGGATATCAAAGGACTAAATTGTAGTAGCATGAACTTAAACTTCAACCATCAGGTGAATTTGTTCCATGTTAATTTTTTTGAATTCCTTTTATAACTTCTCTCCTATACCACTAACCCCTTCTAAATTTTAATTTCTTTAAACATTGGGGACAATGTTATTCTATGTTGGGGGGGGGGGGGTGAAAATAATGAAAAAACTAATTAATTTTGTGTGCATAAAAAATGTGTAGAAGGGAAAATTTCTTTAACCTTGAACATGATGATACACATTGAACACTTTAAAACTAAATATCACATAATTTAGCATGCCCTGATTCTGATTTTAATCCATGTATAATTTCATTAGAATAGATTTTGGAAAGTGTGGCTGTCTAATGTGAAATTTCATCATTTATATTTTCATCCAAATAAAAAAAATATCACAATGCGCGCCCTTTGGATAGTGGGGTATTAGTTTTAGTTCATGGGGTCCCCCAAATAAATAGCACAGGTTTGGTGATCATTTTAGTTTTAATATGAGTATTCAAAAAAAATAAAAAAAACAATAAATTTGCACATAGAGTAATGAAATAACCTAATGCGTGGCTTTCAGCACTTGGGGATCGTGACTCCATAGTTTTCTGGCCCAGAGTAAATAACATTATCTCTATTTGTGGTAATTTTAATTTGTTTTCAATATAGTTAACTCAAGATGATGCCCAAGTATGTGGGCTTCACTTGGTGCCCTAGGGTCTTTAAGCTTGAGAGTCATCTGCAAAGTATTGCTACATGGGTTGACTCTATTGAGTACAATTTCAATTAACATGGAAAAATTTCAAATAAAAAAAATAAAAAAATATTCAATAAAAAAATATTCAATAAAAAAATTGAATACTTATCTTAAAATTGAAATGTGATTCCAACTAGCGCTTCCGTCATTTATCCTTGAATAAATATGAACCCCCATGTCTATTTGATACACAACACATCCTCATACTTAATTGATATTAGATGAAATATGGAGATGAATTTGAACAATGGAATGAGCTTGGGATTGAGATCTTCTTATGAAAATATCTTGTATTAAAAATATTTTGATGGGTTTCATAGTTGTTTTATATAATGGTTTTTGGTGATCATTGTTTATTAAAATGTTTTTGGAAAAGGGAATTCGAATTTCACATTTTTTAGATATATTTTGCTCGAGAATAGAAAAACTCAAGTTGGGGGGTGTGATTATTCACTGAATGAGGATAATATTCATTGTTAATATATATAATATTCATGTTCTTTATTATTCATAAACACAATTTTAGTGAATTTTACACTTTGAACATTATTTAATATTATAATTGTTATTCTTTCTTAAAATGCACTATTACATGGTACATTTTTTAACATCATTTAAAGTACCCAATGATTTTGATTTTATTTTCATATTTAATTTTCAGTTTTATCATTAAATTGGTAACAATTCATAATTTTTGAGTCCTCGAAGATTCATATTGGAAGACCACCAAATTTGGCCTTGAACAAACAACTTTCTGGGTGAAGTAAACTGGACAATAGCCTAATAAAACTACTATAAAGACCAATATACAAGCCCACTAATTATGAAAATTGAAAAGAATATAGAGGAAATCATTGGGATCATTTAATTAAATAGTGACCAAAGATAATTCCTATGTTTTAATGGAGTTACAAGAAGCCCAAGCTGGAGATAGAATTCTAGGCCAGATTCTGCAGCCCAGAAAAAAATCCCACCAGTTCGATATTATCTCTCACAAAAAAATTCCATTTGGGATTAAATTTTACAATAAGTTAGTATAAATCCGAATTTATATTTTATTCTTCTATAGACCACTCTAATTCAGATAATTATAAGGTCATTTAGATGCATCTATTCGGTGGATGCAAGCTGAATGCCACATCGAGTCAAGGATAAAGAAGTCCACTCTCCCTTACTTTCCACTAGCCTATGCCTACCATAATCAAGTGGGATGATTTGTAATATTGGGATCTATACTCATGCCTCTTGATATTACTATTTAATGTAGTGGTGCTTAAGGAGTTGATAATCTTTTCAGCTTTCTTTCATTGTAATGTGGTGATGCAATTTTTGTCTCAAGTTTTTCTTTCACATGTAAGTTATGCAATTCACTTTAGTTTCTTAATAAAATTTATTCTTCTCATCTTATTATGTTTCTATTCATACACATTGATACCATTGGTTCAAGATGTGAATTTATTCACACCAAACCTTGTGAAATTATCACATAACCGTGGAGTGATCGTTACTTTATTGTTTTTTTACTTCTCTATTTCCTCCCTCATGAGCCTACTTCCTACATCCATTGAAACCATAGAATCAATGGAGGGATAAAAAAATTATTGGTTGATCCAAGGGAGTAGAAAGGGGCTGGAATGGATTTTATTTATCACCCCATTAATTTCAAATAACCTCTTTTAATTGAGCTTTTTATTTGATGATTTTTAGACTTCTTAGTCCTTGTTGAATTTTAAGGCCACATACTTCAAGTGCTAATACGAACCTTTACCTTAGAGTGATCATAAATTTGATCCTACATGTGTATAGGTGATTAGTATTATGGTGTTTTGGTATTAAACCAGTAAGTGATGAAGTAGTTTGATATTATTGAATAAACATATCTTGAATATAATAAGTTGAAACCATTAAGAAATAATTTTATCCAATCCAACCCAAGTGATAACCTAGGATCAAATCAATATTTTAATTTGAATTCAATTAAGTTTCTTAGAGTTAATTTAAAATAATTTAAAATCAACCCAATTTGGCCACTTAATATCCAAAAACAATCCATAGGATGTACGTGTATGTAGGTTACTTCTTAGGTCTCTGAGGATTCAACAACCCAAGCTAAACTACAAGAGACCGCTTAAACCTAAAAAATTGGGTAAATTTGGGCGATATCAGGTGTCATTAATTCCTAAGAGTTTTCAAGTTTATAAATTCAAAAAAATGACATCAAAAATACTAAAGGTACTAATTAATAGTATAGGAAATATGATTATAGAGGTGGAACCCATAGAGACAGGGAAACTCAATTTGAGAAACTCTAACTAAAAAGTTAATATGAATGATATAAAAAAGGAAATATACTTCTATTATTTAGAGAAAATATGAATAATGATGGTTGTACTAGGAAATTTCAAATGTAGAATCATAAAAAAATCAAGAATAATAAATAAATAATATATACTTATGAGGTTGTTGAAATCAGGTATAAGTAAATACATTAGTATGGGTAATCACTCTCCAATCACTAAACTTTCCTTTTATCATGGTTAGGTAATTCATATCACTCAGAGACTGGTTAACTTGAAAGAATAATTAAACATAGCATGAAATTCACCCAATAATCATAGATAAAAACACTATAAATGAACTAAAACTACATGAATATTATTCATATAGATTAAGAATACATTATAAACAATGTATCCTTAAGGTTGATCCAAAGATTACATTATTACCAATGTATTTTTGTTGCGGGAAATTAAATCCAAAATTATTAATGACACTGCCACATCACTCCCACATGGTTTCCTCTAGTTATTAATCCATGATATGGATTACTAATACATGCACATCTTCATTGAAGTTTTAAATGAATAAAATTACAATGGTAAGTAACATGTGAAGTTACTGTAATGTTATTCATTTAATGAAGAGTGTTAGTTTCTGCCTATAAAAGGGAAGGGGTTCCCTTTATTCATAAACAATGATGATCATTAGTTTCATGAAAATATTTCTATAACTCTCTTATTATCAAAATATATTTTTCTCTTAACGTGAATGTGTCATCACCCCTTATGTGTTTCAAGAACCCCATGATATGATCATGGATTCCTATGGTTGGTGGATCACCTATAGAGGTAGGAAACCTATGTATTTTCTCTTACGATCATCATCAGACCATACTCCATTGAAAATGGAGATTAAGGGTGCTGTATTGGTATTTTAGGCATGCTATTTTTTTCTACGCTCAGGGAGTTCTTTGTTTTTCATTCAAATTCTGTCAAGGGTAGATAGGCCTTTTATTGGTTTGATTCCACAACTAAGAATCATATGATAATCCCCTAATAACCATAAGTGTCATAAAATTTATCCTCTTTAACAAATAAATGTGTTTATTTTACTATTAAATGAAGAAAAGTTTTAGATTCATGTTATGTGATAACCTAATGATATATAATCTTACCCCATCAGTGAAATTATGCTAATATATTAATATGAAATGGGATGGTAAATCATCAAAAGTTTATTCAATAAAAATTCTTTTATTTCAAACCGTAGAAAAAATATCACCATATTTAGCCGCCAGACATTTCATTGAGTGTCAACTTGATGTAAGGATGGGATATGCGTGACATGCAGAGGTAGTGTGAGTGTGTCAAACATATCATGCAGTAAGCGTGGGAATGAGAAGTTCCCCACAAAACATTCCCCACATTGGACTTTTCTATAGGAGGGATATTCTTCATTACACATAATATCCTGAGGGTGGCCATTGAAATCCTTTGATATTACTATATTCCATAGGTTTTTGGTGCTACCCCACACAATGAATTTTCCCTAGTTCCACCCTGCACTCTCCATGCTTTATTGGCCTATACTCACACCCCCTTCCACTCCTGTATGGTCTCCCCTTGAGTTTTCCACTATCCTCGTGATGTCTGACTACTTAGGTGGGATAACTAAGGGCTGAACATATTTTTGAAAAAAAGTAAAGTGTGTATTTTTTTAAAAAATATTATTCCTGTAGTTTATAAATTAGTTATTAATGATATGTGTTGGGTTTAATAAAATTTGTTTTATAATCCTATGTTAAATATGAAAATTCATATCATGTTAAACAAAGTGTTTATTTATTTGTTAATTCATTTTGAATATTCATTTATGTAAATTTATTATATAATTTGAATATTATGTATTAATTAATAGATTAGTTGATAATTATATATCATCAAACATGTATATAAGGATAAAAGATGAGACTATAAATATTCAATGAGATACAATATTTATGTATTTAATATGCATATGATGTATATTAAATTGGTGAAACTCATATGGAAGGACTAATAGTTTTGGTATAATGTGTTTATATTGAAATCATAAGTGTGATTTATAAAGTTTTTATAATTTACATAATAAGGAAAAATATAAAATAGATTATATTTAAAATTATCAACTATTCTAAATTATTGAATTTTAATTGTTCAAATTAAGGCCTTATTTGAGAAATTATTTAAACTACATTGAAATGATGGTTGATGATTTACTTGACCAAGGTTTAAATAATGTAAATTATATGATATTTAGAATATGTAAATGTTTAAAAATAGAAATTGGATTATAAAATTATTATAATTTATTGATATTATATATTTAATTCAAATTACATGTGATGAGTTATATTTAAAAAGGTTTATATTTGTATCACATGTTTTGGAAAATAAGTAAAATATTTATCTATTTGTTAAATTCATTTAATATTTTAGTTAATTAAATTGTTTATGATATGTGAATATTGTTTTTGTAAAATTTATGTGATAAATTGATTCTATTAGATAAATTCCTCATTATATTCTTGGGGAAACTCTATAAGATTTAGTTTTCTTCTACCTTGACCTCATTTTGTTATTTAGGATATAATATTCAAAATAGTTATTAGATATAGTTTGTGTATATTAGGTATTAGAGATATCATGAATTTAATTATCTCTTTATTAAAGTCTCCCATAAGATAGGGAATTGGGGTTGGGCTACCCACCAGTTTGGAGGCTTATGCCTCATTCTAGAAAGGTGAGGGGTTGGCTACCTGTCAATCTAGTCTTACTCATGTATATATTTTCAATCTCATATAACTCTATAAAATTACATGAAAAGTTCATATACCTTATGAATGAGATGAATTTAGATTTGTATGAATATTTTTGGTATCTGTTTTTGGGTGTGTAACACAAACTTATGGGCTGTGTAAAAACATACACATTAATGTGGCGTGAACACATTAATTTGGTGGATGAAATATAGATACCAAAACTAAGTTGTTAGAATCATGCATACACAAGGAAAAAAATATGAGAAGATAAAGATTGTATGAAATAAAGTATTAATAAACTTAATATTCATATGTTATATATAAAATTGGTGATACTTTTAATAAAACCATAATAAGTGTGAGATTTATTCAAAAGAAAAACTTTTAAAGACTTCGCTTATTCAGTATGGGTTACTCAAATGGTTAGGTGAATATGAAATATCTTGTGTAAGTAAAGTAAGTAGGAAGACGAACCTAATAGTTTGGTGACTTGTTTTTGGTGTTTTATTTTGGTTACATTAGTTGGGAAACCCTAAGAGTTAGGATACCTGATGAATAGATTTGATTGAATCAATTTAATGGATATAGATAAACAATTTTATCCACCGAAATATCTAAGAATCATTTATGACATTATTGATAAGGTTTTTGATTACCAGATATTGTCATGGATTATTTACATACTCAAAATGGTGTAATTCATGATGAAATATATATCTTAGTTCACTAAATGGATATGATATTTGGGCTCGCCATTTTTAGTAGGAGTACATTCATTAAAATTACTTTATGAAAAGAAATAAAACACGATACTCATTTGATAAAATCTTCTATTATAGATAAATTAAAACATCATCATAAAACATAAATTTGAGATTAACCCTTAGGAAGGAGAATCTTAATGTAAGAAACTCATGACACTGGTAACTTAAGAATAGTTATTAAGTAAAATAAATTCTATGTATTAGATAAACACCATCATGAGTAACCAAATTGTTAAAGTTTTTCAATTGATTAATCTAGATGCTTATGTGAATCATAAAATTGTTCACTTAAAGGTTTCTAAAGTATTATATAAACATGTACAAATATATTTTTTTATTTTCTCAAATATTCTATATGATTGGATATGTTAATGACTTTATGGGATTGAGTATTTCTCAAAAGGATTATTATGATTAAGGAATTAATCATGTTATCATCTATGAAATTTTTTCACCAAGATAAATTAATTCAAGAAAATTTTACCTCATATTCTCAAGTGTTGAAAATAAATGAATTGGGAATTTGATTTCTAGATTATTATACTATAGAGAAAATACAAGTGGGTAAAATTTCAAACCATAAGAAGACGAATTAGTTGAAAAGTACAAAGAAATTTCTTCAAGTAGATTGTTAATGTCATTGAACCCTAAGGTGTTATCAGGGAGGAGGAGTTATGATTCTGTAGGATGGGGTTTCTAAGATTCCTAAAGGAGTTTTAGAAACTTCATGAAATTTACATGATAGGTATAAGTGTTATAAAATTTGATTCATTAGTTTTGAAGGGTATTTTATATTGAATTTATATTTTACAAGTATTGTAAATATATATTTATTTAAAATTAAGTGAAGAATTAATAAATCTTTTAGTTTTCATTTAAGTAATGATGAAAAGAGTTTCTACATCAAAGGGTTGAATGAAAAGAACTTTATCAATCTCAGATGGATCGAATCATGGGATGTCTATCTTCATCTTATTTCTATTATATGAAAAGAGATGCTATTCATTAACAAATATTTATTATAAATAATATAAGATGATTCACATGGTTTATGATTCATCAAATTTTATAATATGTTTGAAAAGGAGACATGGATAAAAATGTTTTATTCTAGATAAAAGTTTTATCTAGATATTTGTTAAAATATTAGGGACGATTTTACCACTACACATCATGGGTATATTTTAAAGAATAATCTTTTCTTTTCAGAGATAAAATTATCCAAATACATATATTACCATATATTATGTGAAAATAATAGTTTATTTGTAAAATATTAGTACTAAAAGGTATTAAGAGTTATATCCTAACATAAACGAGTTTGTGTTTCTTAGAAAGATGTTCTGAAAAGAATATAATGTTTAAGAGGATAGTGAGAGTATGTTTGGACTTCATAAGTTAAAGGTTAACTAATAAAATATTATACTAGTTTAATATAAAAAGATAATTTCATTTAATATCCTAAAAGAGTTTAGGGTATGTTTATAAAAATAAATGTAAAGATTTATATTTATTTATCATATCAAAGTGAATGTCACTTTATCCCAAAGGAGTTTAAAAAGTACTGGTATGTAATAATGTAAATAGTTATATAATTTAAAAAATATTTCAAGAAAAATTTTGATGGAAAGGATTTCAAGTATGATGATGTTAAACTTAAAAAAATTTCTAAGTAGAAAACATAAGTTAACATTATATCATTTGATGTTATAAAGTTTAGGTGTTTGAATATGTTCAAGGATTTGAATATTAGGAATATTATTCCAAAATATCAACATTATTAAAAATTGATTTATTTATAGATGTTACTCTCAAAAGTGTTTAGAGGTATATTTTTATCAGGTGGTCACACAGAGATGTGGAATGAATTACATAAGATGTAATGAGCTAATAAAACCCTAGAATATGAAATAAACATAATGTTTATCAAGATTTTAATTATATATGATATATTATAAAAGTTAATATATAGGGTTTTTTTAATTATTGTTAATTTTTTTAAGAATATAAAATGTTTCATGGTTTTATAGTAAAAGGAAATTTCCATTTATCATTTATTAACGTGTTCCAAGATATAATTTACATGATAAATAAAATGATAATATCCTGTCAAAGTGTGAATTTGAGTAATCCTTAATCTGTGATAATAATAGAGTATCATGGGTTATGATGTTAATACTATCATGTATAAAATATTATACTCATTAAAAATTTTATTATATGAGATATGAAGAATATATTAATCAGGTAATAAGTAGATACTTATTACTTGGGCTGACCCACCAAAGTATATCCCAAGGAAATAAAATCATTGACATACTTCGGGGTGTATGTTGATAATAAATAATTCTCATCCAGGGTTGAATAGATACCTAGAATGAGATCCTTCATACTTTTATATCTTTATTACATGATTCATCGTGACTTATCTAATCAAGAGGTGGTTGTGTATGTTGGTGGTCATGTCATCGTTTGGAGCACAACCATGATGAAATTTTTCTACTTCTATAATGATTAAAGACATATAGACCTTGATTTAATTATACTAATAAAATTAATGGCCATGATTAGTTGATTCACATGTGATGTAATCAACTACTTAGATGAGGGAAATGTGATGTACTCATATATTAGATAAATAACATGTGATGAATTCCTTGACTTGGTTAATCTATTTCATAGAATCAAGAAAAGTTTTGATAACCAATACTAAATTGACTGTGTTCCACATCTAGTGGTCATTTGATGTCATTGTAAAAGGGAATATATCAATATAAATATAGGGTATATGATACATCTCATAATGGGAATGTTCATATAGGGATATGAGTATGTTTGATTGAGATCACACTAGACCTATTGGTAGATTGAGTAACACTGATGATTTTCTAGAGTCCCCTCTTTGCTTACAAATATGAAATAAGGATTATATATATATATATATATTTTCAATGCTACTAAGGCCAATAGGTTCACATAGTTAGGCATTTGAATAAGGATATAGTTTTGGATAAAGTAACTGTTCCAAAATGTAGAGATATTGATAAAATCATATCCAAATAAGTTTGGGTGGATTCATTAAGAGTTTTAAAGTCTGGAGAAAATTATTTATGAGATTTTAGTGCAAGTGGTAGATTATTGGAAGTTTACTAAAATTACATTCAAATAATTAATATATATTAAGGATACATTGACTCCAATGCTGTAACAGCCCAAGATTTTATAAAAAATATTCTTTTTAATTTTATGTCTTGTGTTGTACGCTACACCAAAAGGAGCTTTCACAACACGCATCCTTGACTTGCCTTGCATTACACGCAATCGCGACCTTCCTCGATAGCGTGTGTAATACGCAATACCGAGTTTCACTAAACAACGATATGCTATTAAAATATTATTAAAACTAGCCGTTATAAATAGTAATAACCACTTTTTAAAATTCTGTAAATCTTATTTTTCAAAATGAACTTCATTCTTGGATTCGGAGTATCGAATTTAGCCTAAGGTGAAATTTTGGTACTTTTCGGATAACTTTCATATTCTGATGAATAGTGAAAATTACTAAATTATAATTAAAAACAACTTTTTTAATCGAAATAATTAATAGTGATAAATTATTAATTTGAGTGGTTTTAAAGTATATTTAGAATATATTTTTACAATTTAATACAATGTTGGTCATTGGTTGTAATTTCACATTTAAACCAGACATAATCAAGTGTCAATCTTTTGATATATATTGTTTCCTAAAAACACGCTATTTATTTTAACAGCAGGATTTAATTATAAAATTAATTAATGCAACTTCTATGTTATGAATTTGGTAAAATAGATTTCATTTTTGAATTCAGAATATGAAATATAGCTTAGGATGAAATTTTGGCATTGTTCTGAAAAAAATCAATTTTTGATGAATAGTGAAACTACTAAGTGGTAGTTAAAAAAACTGAATTTTTCATAAAACTTAATTTTGCCGCTTCTGTGAATGGAATTTCGAAAATTCGAGAGACACGGTTAATATCAAGGACTAAAATGTGGTTCAATGAGATGAAAATAATTTTTTGATGAATAGTAACTTTTTACTTTTTTTACCGCGGTTAATAGTAAATAGGGTAACTAAGGGTAAATATGATATTACTATTACCCTAACACATGTCCTAATTCCATTGGACAAGTGTAATTCGACCAAAAATAGACTTAGGAATAAAATATGACCATTTAGGCCCACTTGGATTAGATTAGGACATTTATTATTAATTGATTTAAAGAAGGGTTAAAATAGTTAAAATCAAAGTTTAATAAGTAAATCATTTTTAATATGGGGTTATACATAAGATAAATTCGACTATAAATATTCATTAGAAAGATAAAACGATTTCCTACATAATGGTATTTTATTTATAATTTTTAGAAATTAAATAATTTAATTTATTTATGAAACAACGATGATGCAGTAATTATCTTATTAATGAAATATTGACATAATTGATGTTATAAACACCAAAATAAATGTAATTTTAGATTTTTTATGAATTCCACTAATTTTCTAGGTTACTATGATATATTAATGTTGGTTTAATCAACTTGGTTCGAACATTTAATTCTGTTATGACTTTCACAAAAATCATATATCAAATAGTGTCAAAATTGACACAAAATAGTTTTTAAATCAAATATTATATTACTAATTGTTATTTTATTCCTAAAAATCTAAGGTTCGGCCAAATGACTTAGATAAGGATATATATATTAATAATAAACAATTTGGGGTTCGTTTGGCATGTTATAGTAAGTGTATTAACCATATAGTGAAAGAAAACAAAAAGACACAGTAAAAGTTAAATTATTTAACTTAGAGTTAAATCTAATTGATAAGGTTTAAAATAATATCCAAACATGTCTAAATTTGATTGGTTAATGAGATTACAACCCTATCTCATCTAATCTTCGAATATGAGTCATTTTTGGAGGTTTTTAAGTGGGGTTAGATTTATTATAAATTAATATTTTTAAGAATTCCTAAGGTGCCCCTCTCCTCCCCTATAAAAGGACACCTCCTTCCCCTCCTCCTCACACCAATTTGAGCACTCAAGCTCGGCCAACCCCTGCCAAAATCTCTTCTCCACTTCCCTAGAAACATTCTAGAGGTTCTGGTCTTCCTCAAAGACCAATTTTAGTGCCCTAAAAGGAGGTCTCAAAGAGGCGCTTCAAAGAAGAGGTAATTACCGTTACCAATTCTTTCATCTTTATTTCTTCTTCGACTTCTTCTTCTTAGGTTGTTTCATTATGAAGTAATAGCATCAGTATCACTCATATACTGATATGTTATAATAAGTATGAAACAACCCTATTTCACCATCTATCCATCCTACGGAAAAAAGAAATCACCGCGCGTGCGTACGTACGGAATACCGTCTCCACGCCGTGGTGTAATCTATTTTCCACCACCACCTTACATGGATGGGTATAATGGTGTAAAGAATAACTA
This sequence comes from Viscum album, assembly GCA_963277665.1. Lineage (NCBI taxonomy): Eukaryota > Viridiplantae > Streptophyta > Magnoliopsida > Santalales > Viscaceae > Viscum > Viscum album. The sequence continues at coordinate 784,085,807 of OY728147.1, forward strand.
TACATAGTTATTACAACATCATATTGATTCTGATATATTGTATAATCCACTCCAATTCAGTTCAATATTTATGGAAATGATATCATCGCTCGTGCGTACGTACGGAATACCGTCTCCACGACGCGATGAGATTCATTCTCCATGTTAACCATTTAAGAATGATTATAAAGTATATATAAGAAATAATAATGAAATATATGACATTATAAAGCTACTGGATTTATGTATATATATATATATATGTATGTCATCTACTTACTTCCATTTCAAGACAATAAGGAAAGTAAAACAACGTTCATGCGTACGTACGGACTACCGTCTCCATGAACGGTGTTTTTCATTTTATTTATCTATCTATTATATATATATATATATACTGAATATATATGATATATAAATCATATTTTATATTCTGGAAGTAAGTAAATCATGATATAAGTAATAATAATGTCAAGAACAACAAGTCAAAACACCTACGATAAATGAAACGATTTTACCCAAAACGCTTCTTTAACATGGAATTTACAAAAGAATGGGTAATATAATGTCATAAGTGAACCATATATGATATCATAACAATGAATATGATTCTGTAATAAGTCAATGACATTATTTAAACCATTATACAGGAGGTTCGGACACGTACAAAGCAAATCGGACCTAAGGTAAGGGAAATATCACAATCTCATTTTTATCCGAGATTGTTTATTCGTAAGTATTTACTGGGGTGTATTTTATCATCCACATACATGTTTCATCAATATTTAATATTACTTCCATCCACCTACAATTGTTTAAATCCATTTTTACCCTTTGGTGAGTTTTTAGTAAAAGAAATGAAAGGAATCTTTTGTCGTTTTTCGTACGAGGTACTTTTTGACTTTTCCGATAAAAGTACGAAGAATGTTTTTTTTAACTTATACGGCATGAATGGATTTTTAAAAAATTATTTCCAAGAAGCTTCCTTTAAAAGTTTTCAAGTTTATTTTTAATCAAATTCTTTTATTTTAAAGTTGTATGACATGTTATGAAAGGAAAAATGTTTTTGAAGAAGAAAGGATATTTTCCTCAAGAATAGAGTTCAAGTGTGTTATCAAAATTATTTTCCATCTAAGATAATAAAGGGTTCTGTTTTTATCCCTATTATTATACTGATTTGATCATGTTGTGATGGAATTATTTTTATGAATTCCTTTATCTTATATAAATTGATTTATGATGTCATGATGTTTCAAGAATCCCATTTTTGTTACATGTGTTATGCGATGATGTATGTTTTATGATTATGTGGCACACATAAGAAAGGATTCATTATAAGATGGGTGGGACCTATATCTCCCTCCAATGCATTGGGTAAAGATTTTATATCTCATGGGATAGACATGGCTGAAATGGTAGGTTATACCGGTTCAGTGAAACAGGACTGAAACGAGGGTTACTCGATTCAGAAAGGGACTTTGTCCACTAAGATAGTCTTGGCAATGAGTCATGACTAACAAGAAATGATTTTCCATGATTATGTGTGCATGCCACTAAGTTTCAAGTCTTATGTTATGATTATGGGGATCTCATTTTCACTTCTATGATTTGTTCCATGTTAAGATATTATGCTCTCTTTTGCAGGTTAAGATTTCCAAAATGTTATGTTCTTATGAATACGATGTGATTGATATTTCTTTTGTTTACCCTTACTGAGCATTTGAGCTCACCCTTTTATGTTTTCTTTTCCCCAGGATATAAAGAAAGGTTTTAGGTAAAAAAAAGGATGACCTTTATGGGAGATATTGAAGAACTTTCACCACGATTAGAAGATTACGTTCCGAGTTTCCAAAGACACTAAACTATTACGATCCTTGTGTGTGTTTTTGTTATATAATAAGTATTCCACAAAAGTAATGTAATGTCCATGTACGTCAAGCTTCGGGTCTCTACAAATGCATCATTAATCCTGAACTCATGCTTATGATGCAACTAATATTGCTTGGCAGCATATGTTGCAATATGAGCTTATACATGGCACTTCAACATCACCCTCACATGGATCTTTTCCGTTAATATCCATGAGATGTATTATTAATACATGTAAACCTTGATTTAAGTGTTTAGAGAAGAACACTCTAATGGGTATCACCGTATGATGTCATAACAGAGTTATTTATTTAATAAAGAGCATCAGGCACTACCTATAAAAGGGATGGAGTTCCCTCCATTCATAAATAGTGATGATCATCAATTTCATGAAAATATTTCTATAGATATATTATTCTTGAAACATAGTTGTTCATGAAGTTGAAGGAACTAACACCCATTCTATGTTTCAAGATCCTAATGAAAAACATGTGTCCTGGGGTCAAAACTAAGAAAAATATTTTTGATTGCTATGAAATCAAATGAAAAACAATCGTAGAGAAATTTATGAAATGTTGAAGTATACGACACATCAATGAAACATTTCATTTTCCTGAGATGACTAGAAACAAAATTTTGGTGTTTTAAAATGCTAAAACATGCATGTAATGGTAAAAACCATAGAAAAAGACATATGAATGATGTGGAATCATAGAATAATCATATTTGTATTTTTTTAATGTATAAAAGCACCCAGTGTGACAATCAGATGTGTGATGTGAAGGAAAAGACCAAATAAGTAGTTTAATGGTTTAATGGCCTTGAAAATATGTGTTAAGGAGTGAAAACCAAAAAAATAATCTCGGATTTTTTAAATAGAAAAAATATATAGTTTTTATTAAATATTAGAGTAGATGGAATGTCAACCGGACGTTTTATTTACTCTAAATGAATGGAAACACACTTTTAGTGTTTTAAAAACACTAAAACATGTGTGAAATGGTCAAAACCATATAAAATGACTTTCTAATGATGTTAAATCATGGTAAAATCATATTTGTATTATTTTTGACATGAATAAGTAGATTAAAACATCAATGGGAAATCATATAGTGATTTTGAAATTTTGGAGTGTATGATAGATCAATCGGATGTGTTGTTTTCTCGGGATGAACCGAAACACAATTTTTATGTTTTAAAAAAACTAAATCATGTGTGTAATATTAAAAACCATAGTAAAAAACCATTGAATAATGTGAAATCATAGAAAAAATTATTTTTAATTTTTGTGATGTGTATGAGTAGACGACACGTCAATCAGATATGTGGTGTTCTTGAACGGCCTGAATTAGTAGTTTTTAACAGTTTAATGGTATTTAAAAACATGCATCAGGGGGTAAAAACCACGAAAAAAATATCCCATGATAATTAAATCATATAAAAAAACTTTAGAGTTATTTTTGAACTTTTTTTTATAAAACACATCAATCTCACCCATCGTTTTCTCGAGATGACCGTAAATGCACTTTTAGTGTTTTAAACACATTCAAAGAAGCATGTAAAGGTAAAAATAATAGAAAATAGATTTTGGGTGATGTTAATTTTTTTTAAAATCATATTTTCATTATATATATCAAGTAAATCAGATGTGTAGTGTGCTTAGATAGACCAGATAAGAAGCCTATAAAGGTTTGTCAACCTTTAAAAACATGCACGATGGGATCAAAATCAATCAAATGAACTATAATTTCCATAAAATGATATGAAAACAACCATATATTTATTTTTAATTTTCTTTAGAATATTACACATCAAGGATACGTTTCGTTAGGCTCAGAGGATCAGAAATATAATTTTAGTGTTTTAAAAACACTAAAACATGGGTGTAATGGTCAAAACCATAGAAAAAGACCTCTGAATAATCTAAAATCATAAGATTATAATGTTCATATTATTTTTGATGTTTAATTGTATATGAACTATAAATATAATATGTGTTATACTTGAACATACCTAATAAGCAGTTTTTAATGGTTTGGTGGCCTTTAAAAACATGCATCAGGGGGTTACAACCAATAAAATGGACTCTGATTTATATAAAATCATAAAAAAATAATTTTAGAGTGATTTGTTAAATTTTTGAGAATAAGGAACATTAATTATAAGTTATTTTATCTTAGGATGATTATAAACCAACATTTAGTGTTTTAATAGACTGAAATGTGCATGTAATGGTCAAAACCATAGAAAATCACCTCTGAATGATGTGAAATCATAGAATAATTTTATTTTCAGCATTTTTATTATGTATTAATATAATAAAAATCAATTGAATGTGATATGTTCCTATAAATAATGAATAATTAATTTTTAATAGTTTAACAGCCTATAAAAAAGTATGTTATGTGGTGAAAACCTAGAAAATGATCTTTAATTTCAATAAAATCATATGAAAACTACCATATAGATATTTTTGAAATGTTGGAGAAGTTGAAACATTAATGAGACGTTTAATTTTCTTTAGATGATTGAAAACACAATTTTAATGTTTTAAAAACACTTGAACATGCGTGTAATAGTCAAAACCATAAAAAATGACCTTTCAATGACATGAAATCATTGAAAAATAATTTTTTATTATTTTTATGTGTTTTAGTAGATGAAACATAAATCAGATGTGTGGTGTTCCCGGACGAACCGATTAAGCAGTTTTTAACGATTTGACAATTTTAAAAACATGCATCCGGGGGTCAAAACCAAGAAAAAAATTACAATATCTATGAAATCATAAGAAAACAACCATAGAGTGATTTGAAAAATTTTGGAGTGTAAAACACTTCAATCATATGTGTCGTTTTCACAGGATGGCTTGAAATACACTTTTAGTCTTTTAAAAACATTAAAACTTGTGTTTAACCATCAAAACCATAGAAAATGACCACCAATTTATGTAAACTAAAAGTAAGATTATATTTGTATCATTTTTTTATGTTTAAGGGATGAAAATATGTTTATTAAAAATGCGGTGTAATTGAAAAGACCAAATATAAAGTTTTAAAGGTTTTATGGCCTTTAAAAATGTGTATTAGGGGGTCGAAATCAAGAAAACAACCACCTATTTTAGTTAAATCAAATGAAAACAACTATAGAGGTATTTGTATAATGATTTCATATACTAAATGTCAATCCGATGTTCCATTTTCTCAAGATGACTGAAAACACACTTTTAGTGTTTTAAAACACTAAAACATGTATGGAATGGCTAAAACCAAAAAAAAATACCTCCAAATTATGTGAAATAAAATAGAAATTGCCTTTTATTTTTTAATGTGTACGATTAGACAGAATGTTAATCAAACATGTGGTGTTCTTGAAAAGACTGAATAAACAATTTTTTACCATTTTGGCGGCTTCTGAAAATGTGCCTTTAGGGGTTAAAATCAATAAAAAGATTTTTGATCTCCATGAAATCATACTATAATAACTATATATTAATTTTTAAATTTTTAGTATACAACACATCAACTAGACATGTATTTTTCTCAGCATCACTGTAAATGATGTTTTAGTGTATTAAAAACACTAAAACCTATGTATAACAGTCAAAACTATAGAAAATGACCTAAAAATTACATGAAATCATAGAAAAATAATCCTTTTAATTTTTATAATATGTAAAATCATATCTCACATCAATGAGAAGTGTGATGTGCTATAAAAGAGTGAATAATCATTTTTAATGGTTTGGAAGCCTTTAAAAACAAGTGTTAGAAGGTAAAAACTAAGAAAATGACCTCTTATGGCCATAAAAACTTATAAAAACTATCATAGAGTTATTTTTGTAATGTTGGAGTATACTTCACATCAATCAAATGTATTATTTTCTTGGGATGTCTAAAAAAAATCTTTATTGTTTTAAAAACAATAAATCACATGCACATCAGTCAAAATCAAATAAAAAAATCCGCCAAATGATTTGAAATCATAGATAAATTATCTTCATATTATTTTTAATTTGTATATATAGACAAAATATTAATAGAATGAATTATTTATAGAATGAATAGAATAAGTTATTTATAACGGTTTTAAAACCTTTTCAAAATGTGTGTTAGAACATCAAAACAAAGAAAATAACCTATTATTATCATGAAATAATTTAAAAACAACATTAAAGTGATTTATGAAATATTATATTAGAGGAAATGTCAATTTGACATGTCATTAGATTAGGTTGACTGGAAACACACTTTTAGTGTTTTAAAATCACTGAAATGTGTGTGTAAGAGTCAGAACAAAATAAATAAAACCTATAAATGATGCAAAAGCATAGGAAAATTATATTTTTAATTTTTTTAATGTGTATGAGTAGAAAAAATGTCAATCGGACATGCGGTGCACTCAGATGGGCCGGATAAGCAGTTTTTAATGGTTTAATGAAAATTAAAAACATGTATCTGGTGGTCAAAACCAAGAAAATGATATTTAATTACTTTTAAACCATAATAAAAGAAACCATAGAGTGATTTTAGAAATATTGGAGTAAAGTCAAATTAATAGAACATGGTTTTAGCTCAGTATGACTAGAAACACACTTTTATTGTTTTAAAAACACTAAAATGTTCAATTAGTGATAAAAATGTAATAAACCAAAATTTTATCCATGGAATTTCCCTTATGAATCTATAATTTTTTCATATTTAGTAATATAATATTATATAATGCACATACACCACATGATAAAACCAAATAATTTTTTTATAATAATTTGAACATTAAATTTAGAGAAAAAATGGTTATAATAATTGAAAGTATTATAATGGGAAAAAATAGAAAATAAGATAACAATAGTAGGAATATTTTGATATGCTTGATCCCCCATAAAAATTGCATTCATGAGAAACACTATTAAAATAAAGAAGATTATTAGTAACATAAAATTCATTTTTAAAATCAAAAATATATATAACTTTAAGAGAAAATAAAAGTGAATGAAGAATGAATGAAATATGAGGTATTTATAGAAAGTAGGGATCCCATATGACCATTACAAATCTATCCATTAGAATAGTAATCATACCATTAGAATATTAATATGGCCATTAAGAATATCAACCCGACCCTTAGAATTTCATCCTAACCTATGGAAGTTTAAAATAATATTAAGGTATTTTATAAAATGAATATATGACATATTTATGTCATGATACATGTAAATGAATGTTTTAAAATGAGAAAAATAAGTTTTCATGTTTTTGTATAACATATATGTTTTATTTAAATTTTTATAACACATACAATGATTTAAAATAATTTTTAATTTTATATAATGGGTTTATAAATAACTATTATGTTTTATTAGAATGATAATATAATTTTATGAAACACTATGTAATTTTTTAAAGGGTCATAAAATAGATCATAATATTAAAATTGGTATTTTTCAAATAAATGAAAATTTTATTTAAAAATTAAATCTACCATATTTAGAAAATTATTTTCATAAAATGGGTTTTATTTTTTGAATCTAGACTTCTAAAAATTCTTAGGGTGATTTTTTGTTATTTTTCTAAAATAGTTGAATTTTTTCTAAATAGTGAAATATGACAAAATGTGATATTTAGCTTCATAAGCTTAATACATGAATTTTTGAGTCATGGATTACATAAAAACCCATTAGTTCAGACTCACATATATGATTTACTATATATAGTCACAATATTCATCACTATTGGTATTCTTGAGAAACAAATAATAAACTAATGAAATATATATCTTAGTTCACTAAATGGATATGATATTTGGGCTCGCCATTTTTAGTAGGAGTACATTCATTAAAATTACTTTATGAAAAGAAATAAAACACGATACTCATTTGATAAAATCTTCTATTATAGATAAATTACAACATCATCATAAAACATAAATTTGAGATTAACCCTTAGGAAGGAGAATCTTAATGTAAGAAACTCATGACACTGGTAACTTAAGAATAGTTATTAAGTAAAATAAATTCTATGTATTAGATAAACACCATCATGAGTAACCAAATTGTTAAAGTTTTTCAATTGATTAATCTAGATGCTTATGTGAATCATAAAATTGTTCACTTAAAGGTTTCTAAATTATTATATAAACATGTACAAATATTTTTTTTTATTTTCTCAAATATTCTATATGATTGGATATGTTAATGACTTTGTGGGATTGAGTATTTCTCAAAAGGATTCTTATGATTAAGGAATTCATCATGTTATCATCTATGAAATTTTTTCACCAAGATAAATTAATTCAAGAAAATTTTACCTCATATTCTCAAGTGTTGAAAATAAATGAATTGGGAATTTGATTTCTAGATTATTATACTATAGAGAAAATACAAGTGGGTAAAATTTCAAACCATAAGAAGACGAATTAGTTGAAAAGTACAAAGAAATTTCTTCAAGTAGATTGTTAATGTCATTGAACCCTAAGGTGTTATCAGGGAGGAGGAGTTATGATTCTGTAGGATGGGGTTTCTAAGATTCCTAAAGGAGTTTTAGAAACTCCATGAAATTTACATGATAGGTATAAGTGTTATAAAATTTGATTCATTAGTTTTGAAGGGTATTTTAAATTGAATTTATATTTTACAAGTATTGTAAATATATATTTATTTAAAATTAAGTGAAGAATTAATAAATCTTTTAGTTTTCATTTAAGTAATGATGAAAAGAGTTTCTACATCAAAGGGTTGAATGAAAAGAACTTTATCAATCTCAGATGGATCGAATCATGGGATGTCTATCTTCATCTTATTTCTATTATATGAAAAGAGATGATATTCATTAACAAATATTTATTATAAATAATATAAGATGATTCACATGGTTTATGATTCATCAAATTTTATAATATGTTTGAAAAGGAGACATGGATAAAAATGTTTTATTCTAGATAAAAGTTTTATCTAGATATTTGTTAAAATATTAGGGACGATTTTACCACTACACATCATGGGTATATTTTAAAGAATAATCTTTTCTTTTCAGAGATAAAATTATCCAAATACATATATTACCATATATTATGTGAAAATAATAGTTTATTTGTAAAATATTAGTACTAAAAGGTATTAAGAGTTATATCCTAACATAAACGAGTTTGTGTTTCTTAGAAAGATGTTCTGAAAAGAATATAATGTTTAAGAGGATAGTGAGAGTATGTTTGGACTTCATAAGTTAAAGGTTAACTAATAAAATATTATACTAGTTTAATATAAAAAGATAATTTCATTTAATATCCTAAAAGAGTTTAGGGTATGTTTATAAAAATAAATGTAAAGATTTATATTTAGTTATCATATCAAAGTGAATGTCACTTTATCCCAAAGGAGTTTAAAAAGTACTGGTATGTAATAATGTAAATAGTTATATAATTTAAAAAATATTTCAAGAAAAATTTTGATGGAAAGGATTTCAAGTATGATGATGTTAAACTTAAAAAAATTTCTAAGTAGAAAACATAAGTTAACATTACATCATTTGATGTTATAAAGTTTAGGTGTTTGAATATGTTCAAGGATTTGAATATTAGGAATATTATTCCAAAATATCAACATTATTAAAAATTGATTTATTTATAGATGTTACTCTCAAAAGTGTTTAGAGGTAGATTTTTATCAGGTGGTCACACAGAGATGTGGAATGAATTACATAAGATGTAATGAGATAATAAAACCCTAGAATATGAAATAAACATAATGTTTATCAAGATTTTAATTATATATGATATATTATAAAAGTTAATATATAGGGTTTTTTTAATTATTGTTAATTTTTTTAAGAATATAAAATGTTTCATGGTTTTATAGTAAAAGGAAATTTCCATTTATCATTTATTAACGTGTTCCACGATATAATTTACATGATAAATAAAATGATAATATCCTGTCAAAGTGTGAATTTGAGTAATCCTTAATCTGTGATAATAATAGAGTATCATGGGTTATGATGTTAATACTATCATGTATAAAATATTATACTCATTAAAAATTTTATTATATGAGATATGAAGAATATATTAATCAGGTAATAAGTAGATACTTATTACTTGGGCTGACCCACCAAAGTATATCCCAAGGAAATAAAATCATTGATATACTTCGGGGTGTATGTTGATAATAAATAATTCTCATCCAGGGTTGAATAGATACCTAGAATGAGATCCTTCATACTTTTATATCTTTATTAAATGATTCATCGTGACTTATCTAATCAAGAGGTGGTTGTGTATGTTGGTGGTCATGTCATCGTTTGGAGCACAACCATGATGAAATTTTTCTACTTCTATAATGATTAAAGACAAATAGACCTTGATTTAATTATACTAATAAAATTAATGGCCATGATTATTTGATTCACATGTGATGTAATCAACTACTTAGATGAGGGAAATGTGATGTACTCATATATTAGATAAATAACATGTGATGAATTCCTTGACTTGGTTAATCTATTTCATAGAATCAAGAAAAGTTTTGATAACCAATACTAAATTGACTGTGTTCCACATCTAGTGGTCATTTGACGTCATTGTAAAAGGGAATATATCAATATAAATATAGGGTATATGATACATCTCATAATGGGAATGTTCATATAGGGATATGAGTATGTTTGATTGAGATCACACTAGACCTATTGGTAGATTGAGTAACACTGATGATTTTCTAGAGTCCCCTCTTTGCTTACAAATATGAAATAAGGATTATATATATATATATATATATATTTTCAATGCTACTAAGGCCAATAGGTTCACATAGTTAGGCATTTGAATAAGGATATAGTTTTGGATAAAGTAACTGTTCCAAAATGTAGAGATATTGATAAAATCATATCCAAATAAGTTTGGGTGGATTCATTAAGAGTTTTAAAGTCTGGAGAAAATTATTTATGAGATTTTAGTTCAAGTGGTAGATTATTGGAAGTTTACTAAAATTACATTCAAATAATTAATATATATTAAGGATACATTGACTCCAATGCATCATTAATCCTGAACTCATGCTTATGATGCAACTAATATTGCTTGGCAGCATATGTTGCAATATGAGCTTATACATGGCACTTCAACATCACCCTCACATGGATCTTTTCCGTTAATATCCATGAGATGTATTATTAATACATGTAAACCTTGATTTAAGTGTTTAGAGAAGAACACTCTAATGGGTATCACTGTATGATGTCATAACAGAGTTATTTATTTAATAAAGAGCATCAGGCACTACCTATAAAAGGGATGGAGTTCCCTCCATTCATAAATAGTGATGATCATCAATTTGATGAAAATATTTCTATAGATATATTATTCTTGAAACATAGTTGTTCATGAAGTTGAAGGAACTAACACCCATTCTATGTTTCAAGATCTTAATGAAAAACATGTGTCCTGGGGTCAAAACTAAGAAAAATATTTTTGATTGCTATGAAATCAAATGAAAAAAAATCGTAGAGAAATTTATGAAATGTTGAAGTATACGACACAACAATGAAACATTTCATTTTCCTGAGATGACTAGAAACAAAATTTTAGTGTTTTAAAATGCTAAAACATGCATGTAATGGTAAAAACCATAGAAAAAGACATATGAATGATGTGGAATCATAGAATAATCATATTTTTATTTTTTTAATGTATAAAAGCACCCAGTGTGACAATCAGATGTGTGATGTGAAGAAAAAGACCAAATAAGTAGTTTAATGGTTTAATGGCCTTGAAAATATGTGTTAAGGAGTGAAAACCAAAAAAATAATCTCGGATTTTTTAAATAGAAAAAATATATAGTTTTTATGAAATATTAGAGTAGATGGAATGTCAACCGGACGTTTTATTTACTCTAAATGAATGGAAACACACTTTTAGTGTTTTAAAAACACTAAAACATGTGTGAAATGGTAAAAACCATATAAAATGACTTTCTAATGATGTTAAATCATGGTAAAATCATATTTGTATTATTTTTGACATGAATAAGTAGATTAAAACATCAATGGGAAATCATATAGTGATTTTGAAATTTTGGAGTGTATGATAGATCAATCGGATGTGTTGTTTTCTCGGGATGAACCGAAACACAATTTTTATGTTTTAAAAAAACTAAATCATGTGTGTAATATTAAAAACCATAGTAAAAAACCATTGAATAATGTGAAATCAAAGAAAAAATTATTTTTAATTTTTGTGATGTGTATGAGTAGACGACACGTCAATCAGATATGTGGTGTTCTTGAACGGCCTGAATAAGTAGTTTTTAACAGTGTAATGGTATTTAAAAACATGCATCAGGGGGTAAAAACCACGAAAAAAATATCCCATGATAATTAAATCATATAAAAAAACTTTAGAGTTATTTTTGAACTTTTTTTTATAAAACACATCAATCTCACCCATCGTTTTCTCGAGATGACCGTAAATGCACTTTTAGTGTTTTAAACACATTCAAAGAAGCATGTAAAGGTAAAAATAATAGAAAATAGATTTTGGGTGATGTTAATTTTTTTTTAAAATCATATTTTTATTATATATATCAAGTAAATCAAATGTGTAGTGTGCTTAGATAGACCAGATAAGAAGACTATAAAGGTTTGTCAACCTTTAAAAACATGCACGATGGGATCAAAATCAATCAAATGAACTATAATTTCCATAAAATGATATGAAAACAACCATATATTTATTTTTAAATTTCTTTAGAATATTAAACATCAAGTATACGTTTCGTTAGGCTCAGAGGACCAGAAATACAATTTTAGTGTTTTAAAAACACTAAAACATGGGTGTAATGATCAAAACCATAGAAAAAGACCTCTGAATAATCTAAAATCATAAGATTATAATGTTCATATTATTTTTGATATTTAATTGTATATGAACTATAAATATAATATGTGTTATACTTGAACAGACCTAATAAGCAGTTTTTAATGGTTTGGTGGCCTTTAAAAACATGCATCAGGGGGTTACAACCAATAAAATGGACTCTGATTTATATAAAATCATAAAAAAATAATTTTAGAGTGATTTGTTAAATTTTTGAGAATAAGGAACATTAATTATAAGTTATTTTATCTTAGGATGATTATAAACCAACATTTAGTGTTTTAATAGACTGAAATGTGCATGTAATGGTCAAAACCATAGAAAATCACCTCTGAATGATGTGAAATCATAGAATAATTTTATTTTCAGCATTTTTATTGTGTATTAATATAATAAAAATCAATTTAACGTGATATGTTCCTATAAATAATGAATAATTAATTTTTAATAGTTTAACAGCCTATAAAAAAGTATGTTATGTGGTGAAAACCTAGAAAATGATCTTTAATTTCAATAAAATCATATGAAAACTACCATAGAGATATTTTTGAAATGTTGGAGAAGTTGAAACATTAATGAGACGTTTAATTTTCTTTAGATGATTGAAAACACAATTTTAATGTTTTAAAAACACTTGAACATGCGTGTAATAGTCAAAACCATAAAAAATGACCTTTGAATGACTTGAAATCATTGAAAAATAATTTTTTATTATTTTTATGTGTTTTAGTAGATGAAACATAAATCAGATGTGTGGTGTTCCCAGACGAACCGAGTAAGCAGTTTTTAACGATTTGACAATTTTAAAAACATGCATTCGGGGGTCAAAACCAAGAAAAAAATTACAATATCTATGAAATCATAAGAAAACAACCATAGAGTGATTTGAGAAATTTTGGAGTGTAAAACACTTCAATCATATGTTTCGTTTTCACAGGATGGCTTGAAATACACTTTTAGTCTTTTAAAAACATTAAAACTTGTGTTTAACCATCAAAACCATAAAAAATGACCACCAATTTATGTAAACTAAAAGTAAGATTATATTTGTATCATTTTTTAATGTTTAAGGGATGAAAATATGTTTATTAAAAATGCGGTGTAATTGAAAAGACCAAATATAAAGTTTTAAAGGTTTTATGGCCTTTAAAAATGTGTATTAGGGGGTCGAAATCAAGAAAACAACCACCTATTTTAGTTAAATCAAATGAAAACAACTATAGAGGTATTTGTAAAATGATTTCATATACTAAATGTCAATCAGATGTTCCATTTTCTCAAGATGACTGAAAACACACTTTTAGTGTTTTAAAACACTAAAACATGTATGGAATGGCTAAAACCCAAAAAAAAATACCTCCAAATTATGTGAAATAAAATAGAAATTGCCTTTTATTTTTTAATGTGTACGATTAGACAGAATGTTAATCAAACATGTGGTGTTCTTGAAAAGACTGAATAAACAATTTTTTACCATTTTGGCGGCTTCTGAAAATGTGCCTTTAGTGGTTAAAATCAATAAAAAGATTTTTGATCTCCATGAAATCATACTATAATAACTATATATTAATTTTTAAATTTTTAGTATACAACACATCAACTAGACATGTATTTTTCTCAGCATCACTGTAAATGATGTTTTAGTGTATTAAAAACACTAAAACCTATGTATAACAGTCAAAACGATAGAAAATGACCTAAAAATTACATGAAATCATAGAAAAATAATCCTTTTAATTTTTATAATGTGTAAAATCATATCTCACATCAATGAGAAGTGTGATGTGCTATAAAAGAGTGAATAATCATTTTTAATGGTTTGGAAGCCTTTAAAAACAAGTGTTAGAAGGTAAAAACTAAGAAAATGACCTCTTATGGCCATAAAAACTTATAAAAACTATCATAGAGTTATTTTTGTAATGTTGGAGTATACTTCACATCAATCAAATGTATTATTTTCTTGGGATGTCTAAAAAAATCTTTATTGTTTTAAAAACAATAAATCACATGCACATCAATCAAAAACAAATAAAAAAATCCGCCAAATGATTTGAAATCATAGATAAATTATCTTCATATTATTTTTAATTTGTATATATAGACAAAATATTAATAGAATGAATTATTTATAGAATGAATAGAATAAGTTATTTATAACGGTTTTAAAACCTTTTCAAAATGTGTGTTAGAACATCAAAACAAAGAAAATAACCTATTATTATCATGAAATAATTTAAAAACAACATTAAAGTGATTTATGAAATATTATATTAGAGGAAATGTCAATTTGACATGTCATTAGATTAGGTTGACTGGAAACACACTTTTAGTGTTTTAAAATCACTGAAATGTGTGTGTAAGAGTCAGAACAAAATAAATAAAACCTATAAATGATGCAAAATCATAGGAAAATTATATTTATAATTTTTTTAATGTGTATGAGTAGAAAAAATGTCAATCGGACATGCGGTGCACTCAGATGGGCCGGATAAGCAGTTTTTAATGGTTTAATGACAATTAAAAACATGCATCTGGTGGTCAAAACCAAGAAAATGATATTTAATTACTTTTAACACATAATAAAAGAAACCATATAGTGATTTTAGAAATACTGGAGTAAAGTCAAATAATAGAACATGGTTTTAGCTCAGTATGACTAGAAACACACTTTTATTGTTTTAAAAACACTAAAATGTTCAGTTAGTGATAAAAATGTAATAACCCAAAATTTTATCCATGGAATTTCCCTTATGAATCTATAATTTTTTCATATTTAGTAATATAATATTATATAATGCACATACACCACATGATAAAACCAAATAATTTTTTTATAATAATTTGAACATTAAATTTAGAGAAAAAACTGGTTATAATAATTGAAAGTATTATAATGGGAAAAAATAGAAAATAAGATAACAATAGTAGGAATATTTTGATATGCTTGATCCCCCATAAAAATTGCATTCATGAGAAACACTATTAAAATAAATAAGATTATTAATAACATAAAATTCATTTTTAAAATCAAAAATATATATAACTTTAAGAGAAAATAAAAGTGAATGAAGAATGAATGAAATATGAGGTATTTATAGAAAGTATGGATCCCATATGACCATTACAAATCTATCCATTAGAATAGTAATCATACCATTAGAATATTAATATGGCCATTAAGAATATCAACCCGACCCTTAGAATTTCATCCTAACCTATGGAAGTTTAAAATAATATTAAGGTATTTTATAAAATGAATATATGACATATTTATGTCATGATACATGTAAATGAATGTTTCAAAATGAGAAAAATAAGTTTTCATGTTTTTGTATAACATATATGTTTTATTTAAATTTTTATAACACATACAATGATTTTAAATAATTTTTAATTTTATCTAATGGGTTTATAAATAACTATTATGTTTTATTATAATGATAATATAATTTTATGAAACACTATGTAATTTTTTAAAGGGTCATAAAATAGATTATAATATTAAAATTGGTATTTTTCAAATAAATGAAAATTTTATTTAAAAATTAAATCTACCATATTTAGAAAATTATTTTCATAAAATGGGTTTTATTTTTTGAATCTAGACTTCTAAAAATTCTTAGGGTGATTTTTTGTTATTTTTCTAAAATAGTTGAATTTTTTCTAAATAGTGAAATATGACAAAATGTGATATTTAGCTTCATAAGCTTAATACATGAATTTTTGAGTCATGGATTACGTAAAAACCCATTAGTTCAGACTCACATATATGATTTACTATATATAGTCACAATATTCATCACTATTGGTATTCTTGAGAAACAAATAATAAACTAATGAAATATATATCTTAGTTCACTAAATGGATATGATATTTGGGCTCTCCATTTTTAGTAGGAGTACATTCATTAAAATTACTTTATGAAAAGAAATAAAACACGATACTCATTTGATAAAATCTTCTATTATAGATAAATTACAACATCATCATAAAACATAAATTTGAGATTAACCCTTAGGAAGGAGAATCTTAATGTAAGAAACTCAGGACACTGGTAACTTAAGAATAGTTATTAAGTAAAATAAATTCTATGTATTAGATAAACACCATCATGAGTAACCAAATTGTTAAAGTTTTTCAATTGATTAATCTAGATGCTTATGTGAATCATAAAATTGTTCACTTAAAGGTTTCTAAAGTATTATATAAACATGTACAAATATATTTTTTTATTTTCTCAAATTTTCTATATGATTGGATATGTTAATGACTTTGTGGGATTGAGTATTTCTCAAAAGGATTATTATGATTAAGGAATTCATCATGTTATCATCTATGAAATTTTTTCACCAAGATAAATTAATTCAAGAAAATTTTACCTCATATTCTCAAGTGTTGAAAATAAATGAATTGGGAATTTGATTTCTAGATTATTATACTATAGAGAAAATACAAGTGGGTAAAATTTCAAACCATAAGAAGACGAATTAGTTGAAAAGTACAAAGAAATTTCTTCAAGTAGATTGTTAATGTCATTGAACCCTAAGGTGTTATCAGGGAGGAGGAGTTATGATTATGTAGGATGGGGTTTCTAAGATTCCTAAAGGAGTTTTAGAAACTCCATGAAATTTACATGATAGGTATAAGTGTTATAAAATTTGATTCATTAGTTTTGAAGGGTATTTTATATTGAATTTATATTTTACAAGTATTGTAAATATATATTTATTTAAAATTAAGTGAAGAATTAATAAATCTTTTAGTTTTCATTTAAGTAATGATGAAAAGAGTTTCTACATCAAAGGGTTGAATGAAAAGAACTTTATCAATCTCAGATGGATCGAATCATGGGATGTCTATCTTCATCTTATTTCTATTATATGAAAAGAGATGCTATTCATTAACAAATATTTATTATAAATAATATAAGACGATTCACATGGTTTATGATTCATCAAATTTTATAATATGTTTGAAAAGGAGACATGGATAAAAATGTTTTATTCTAGATAAAAGTTTTATCTAGATATTTGTTAAAATATTAGGGACGATTTTACCACTACACATCATGGGTATATTTTAAAGAATAATCTTTTCTTTTCAGAGATAAAATTATCCAAATACATATATTACCATATATTATGTGAAAATAATAGTTTATTTGTAAAATATTAGTACTAAAAGGTATTAAGAGTTATATCCTAACATAAACGAGTTTGTGTTTCTTAGAAAGATGTTCTGAAAAGAATATAATGTTTAAGAGGATAGTGAGAGTATGTTTGGACTTCATAAGTTAAAGGTTAACTAATAAAATATTATACTAGTTTAATATAAAAAGATAATTTCATTTAATATCCTAAAAGAGTTTAGGGTATGTTTATAAAAATAAATGTAAAGATTTATATTTAGTTATCATATCAAAGTGAATGTCACATTATCCCAAAGGAGTTTAAAAAGTACTGGTATGTAATAATGTAAATAGTTATATAATTTAAAAAATATTTCAAGAAAAATTTTGATGGAAAGGATTTCAAGTATGATGATGTTAAACTTAAAAAAATTTCTAAGTAGAAAACATAAGTTAACATTACATCATTTGATGTTATAAAGTTTAGGTGTTTGAATATGTTCAAGGATTTGAATATTAGGAATATTATTCCAAAATATCAACATTATTAAAAATTGATTTATTTATAGATGTTACTCTCAAAAGTGTTTAGAGGTAGATTTTTATCAGGTGGTCACACAGAGATGTGGAATGAATTACATAAGATGTAATGAGCTAATAAAACCCTAGAATATGAAATAAACATAATGTTTATCAAGATTTTAATTATATATGATATATTATAAAAGTTAATATATAAGGTTTTTTTAATTATTGTTAATTTTTTTAAGAATATAAAATGTTTCATGGTTTTATAGTAAAAGGAAATTTCCATTTATCATTTATTAACGTGTTCCACGATATAATTTACATGATAAATAAAATGATAATATCCGGTCAAAGTGTGAATTTGAGTAATCCTTAATCTGTGATAATAATAGAGTATCATGGGTTATGATGTTAATACTATCATGTATAAAATATTATAATCATTAAAAATTTTATTATATGAGATATGAATAATATATTAATCAGGTAATAAGTAGATACTTATTACTTGGGCTGACCCACCAAAGTATATCCCAAGGAAATAAAATCATTGATATACTTCGGGGTGTATGTTGATAATAAATAATTCTCATCCAGGGTTGAATAGATACCTAGAATGAGATCCTTCATACTTTTATATCTTTATTACATGATTCATCGTGACTTATCTAATCAAGAGGTGGTTGTGTATGTTGGTGGTCATGTCATCGTTTGGAGCACAACCATGATGAAATTTTTCTACTTCTATAATGATTAAAGACAAATAGACCTTGATTTAATTATACTAATAAAATTAATGGCCATGATTAGTTGATTCACATGTGATGTAATCAACTACTTAGATGAGGGAAATGTGATGTACTCATATATTAGATAAATAACATGTGATGAATTCCTTGACTTGGTTAATCTATTTCATAGAATCAAGAAAAGTTTTGATAACCAATACTAAATTGACTGTGTTCCACATCTAGTGGTCATTTGATGTCATTGTAAAAGGGAATATATCAATATAAATATAGGGTATATGATACAACTCATAATGGGAATGTTCATATAGGGATATGAGTATGTTTGATTGAGATCACACTAGACCTATTGGTAGATTGAGTAACACTGATGATTTTCTAGAGTCCCCTCTTTGCTTACAAATATGAAATAAGGATTATATATATATATATATATATATTTTCAATGCTACTAAGGCCAATAGGTTCATATAGTTAGGCATTTGAATAAGGATATAGTTTTGGATAAAGTAACTGTTCCAAAATGTAGAGATATTGATAAAATCATATCCAAATAAGTTTGGGTGGATTCATTAAGAGTTTTAAAGTCTGGAGAAAATTATTTATGAGATTTTAGTTCAAGTGGTAGATTATTGGAAGTTTACTAAAATTACATTCAAATAATTAATATATATTAAGGATACATTGACTCCAATGCATCATTAATCCTGAACTCATGCTTATGATGCAACTAATATTGCTTGGCAGCATATGTTGCAATATGAGCTTATACATGGCACTTCAACATCACCCTCACATGGATCTTTTCCGTTAATATCCATGAGATGTATTATTAATACATGTAAACCTTGATTTAAGTGTTTAGAGAAGAACACTCTAATGGGTATCACTGTATGATGTCATAACAGAGTTATTTATTTAATAAAGAGCATCAGGCACTACCTATAAAAGGGATGGAGTTCCCTCCATTCATAAATAGTGATGATCATCAATTTCATGAAAATATTTCTATAGATATATTATTCTTGAAACATAGTTGTTCATGAAGTTGAAGTAACTAACACCCATTCTATGTTTCAAGATCCTAATGAAAAACATGTGTCCTGGGGTCAAAACTAAGAAAAATATTTTTGATTGCTATGAAATCAAATGAAAAATAATCGTAGAGAAATTTATGAAATGTTGAAGTATACGACACATCAATGAAACATTTCATTTTCCTGAGATGACTAGAAACAAAATTTTAGTGTTTTAAAATGCTAAAACATGCATGTAATGGTAAAAACCATAGAAAAAGACATATGAATGATGTGGAATCATAGAATAATCATATTTGTATTTTTTTAATGTATAAAAGCACCCAGTGTGACAATCAGATGTGTGATGTGAAGGAAAAGACCAAATAAGTAGTTTAATGGTTTAATGGCCTTGAAAATATGTGTTAAGGAGTGAAAACCAAAAAAATAATCTCGGATTTTTTAAATAGAAAAAATATATAGTTTTTATTAAATATTAGAGTAGATGGAATGTCAACCGGACGTTTTATTTACTCTAAATGAATGGAAACACACTTTTAGTGTTTTAAAAACACTAAAACATGTGTGAAATGGTCAAAACCATATAAAATGACTTTCTAATGATGTTAAATCATGGTAAAATAACATTTGTATTATTTTTGACATGAATAAGTAGATTGAAACATCAATGGGAAATCATATAGTGATTTTGAAATTTTGGAGTGTATGATAGATCAATCGGATGTGTTGTTTTCTCAGGATGAACCGAAACACAATTTTTATGTTTTAAAAAAACTAAATCATGTGTGTAATATTAAAAACCATAGTAAAAAACCATTTAATAATGTGAAATCATAGAAAAAATTATTTTTAATTTTTGTGATGTGTATGAGTAGACGACACGTCAATCAGATATGTGGTGTTCTTGAACGGCCTGAATAAGTAGTTTTTAACAGTTTAATGGTATTTAAAAACATGCATCTGGGGGTAAAAACCACGAAAAAAATATCCCATGATAATTAAATCATATAAAAAAACTTTAGAGTTATTTTTGAACTTTTTTTATAAAACACATCAATCTCACCCATCGTTTTCTCGAGATGACCGTAAATGCACTTTTAGTGTTTTAAACACATTCAAAGAAGCATGTAAAGGTAAAAATAATAGAAAATAGATTTTGGGTGATGTTAATTTTTTTTAAAATCATATTTTTATTATATATATCAAGTAAATCAGATGTGTAGTGTGCTTAGATAGACCAGATAAGAAGACTATAAAGGTTTGTCAACCTTTAAAAACATGCACGATGGGATCAAAATCAATCAAATGAACTATAATTTCCATAAAATGATATGAAAACAACCATATATTTATTTTTAAATTTCTTTAGAATATTACACATCAAGGATACGTTTCGTTAGGCTCAGAGGACCAGAAATACAATTTTAGTGTTTTAAAAACACTAAAACATGGGTGTAATGGTCAAAACCATAGAAAAAGACCTCTGAATAATCTAAAATCATAAGATTATAATGTTCATATTATTTTTGATGTTTAATTGTATATGAACTATAAATATAATATGTGTTATACTTGAACAGACCTAATAAGCAGTTTTTAATGGTTTGGTGGCCTTTAAAAACATGCATCAGGGGGTTACAACCAATAAAATGGACTCTGATTTATATAAAATCATAAAAAAATAATTTTAGAGTGATTTGTTAAATTTTTGAGAATAAGGAACATTAATTATAAGTTATTTTATCTTAGGATGATTATAAACCAACATTTAGTGTTTTAATAGACTGAAATGTGCATGTAATGGTCAAAACCATAGAAAATCACCTCTGAATGATGTGAAATCATAGAATAATTTTATTTTCAGCATTTTTATTGTGTATTAATATAATAAAAATCAATTGAATGTGATATGTTCCTATAAATAATGAATAATTAATTTTTAATAGTTTAACAGCCTATAAAAAAGTATGTTATGTGGTGAAAACCTAGAAAATGATCTTTAATTTCAATAAAATCATATGAAAACTACCATAGAGATATTTTTGAAATGTTGGAGAAGTTGAAACATTAATGAGACGTTTAATTTTCTTTAGATGATTGAAAACACAATTTTAATGTTTTAAAAACACTTGAACATGCGTGTAATAGTCAAAACCATAAAAAATGACCTTTGAATGACATGAAATCATTGAAAAATAATTTTTTATTATTTTTATGTGTTTTAGTAGATGAAACATAAATCAGATGTGTGGTGTTCCCAGACGAACCGAGTAAGCAGTTTTTAACGATTTGACAATTTTAAAAACATGCATCCGGGGGTCAAAACCAAGAAAAAAATTACAATATCTATGAAATCATAAGAAAACAACCATAGAGTGATTTGAGAAATTTTGGAGTGTAAAACACTTCAATCATATGTGTCGTTTTCACAGGATGGCTTGAAATACACTTTTAGTATTTTAAAAACATTAAAACTTGTGTTTAACCATCAAAACCATAAAAAATGACCACCAATTTATGTAAACTAAAAGTAAGATTATATTTGTATCATTTTTTAATGTTTAAGGGATGAAAATATGTTTATTAAAAATGCGGTGTAATTGAAAAGACCAAATATAAAGTTTTAAAGGTTTTATGGCCTTTAAAAATGTGTATTAGGGGGTCGAAATCCAGAAAACAACCACCTATTTTAGTTAAATCAAATGAAAACAACTATAGAGGTATTTGTAAAATGATTTCATATACTAAATGTCAATCAGATGTTCCATTTTCTCAAGATGACTGAAAACACACTTTTAGTGTTTTAAAACACTAAAACATGTATGGAATGGCTAAAACCAAAAAAAAATACCTCCAAATTATGTGAAATAAAATAGAAATTGCCTTTTATTTTTTAATGTGTACGATTAGACAGAATGTTAATCAAACATGTGGTGTTCTTGAAAAGACTGAATAAACAATTTTTTACCATTTTGGCGGCTTCTGAAAATGTTCCTTTAGGGGTTAAAATCAATAAAAAGATTTTTGATCTCCATGAAATCATACTATAATAACTATATATTAATTTTTAAATTTTTAGTATAAAACACATCAACTAGACATGTATTTTTCTCAGCATCACTGTAAATGATGTTTTAGTGTATTAAAAACACTAAAACCTATGTATAACAGTCAAAACTATAGAAAATGACCTAAAAATTACATGAAATCATAGAAAAATAATCCTTTTAATTTTTATAATGTGTAAAATCATATCTCACATCAATGAGAAGTGTGATGTGCTATAAAAGAGTGAATAATCATTTTTAATGGTTTGGAAGCCTTTAAAAACAAGTGTTAGAAGGTAAAAACTAAGAAAATGACCTCTTATGGCCATAAAAACTTATAAAAACTATCATAGAGTTATTTTTGTAATGTTGGAGTATACTTCACATCAATCAAATGTATTATTTTCTTGGGATGTCTAAAAAAAATCTTTATTGTTTTAAAAACAATAAATCACATGCACATCAGTCAAAAACAAATAAAAAAATCCGCCAAATGATTTGAAATCATAGATAAATTATCTTCATATTATTTTTAATTTGTATATATAGAAAAAATATTAATAGAATGAATTATTTATAGAATGAATAGAATAAGTTATTTATAACGGTTTTAAAACCTTTTCAAAATGTGTGTTAGAACATCAAAACAAAGAAAATAACATATTATTATCATGAAATAATTTAAAAACAACATTAAAGTGATTTATGAAATATTATATTAGAGGAAATTTCAATTTGACATGTCATTAGATTAGGTTGACTGGAAACACACTTTTAGTGTTTTAAAATCACTGAAATGTGTGTGTAAGAGTCAGAACAAAATAAATAAAACCTATAAATGATGCAAAATCATAGGAAAATTATATTTTTAATTTTTTTAATGTGTATGAGTAGAAAAAATGTCAATCGGACATGCGGTGCACTCAGATGGGCCGGATAAGCAGTTTTTAATGGTTTAATGACAATTAAAAACATGCATCTGGTGGTCAAAACCAAGAAAATGATATTTAATTACTTTTAAACCATAATAAAAGAAACCATAGAGTGATTTTAGATATATTGGAGTAAAGTCAAATTAATAGAACATGGTTTTAGCTCAGTATGACTAGAAACACACTTTTATTGTTTTAAAAACACTAAAATGTTCAGTTAGTGATAAAAATGTAATAAACCAAAATTTTATCCATGGAATTTCCCTTATGAATCTATAATTTTTTCATATTTAGTAATATAATATTATATAATGCACATACACCACATGATAAAACCAAATAATTTTTTTATAATAATTTGAACATTAAATTTAGAGAAAAAATGGTTATAATAATTGAAAGTATTATAATGGGAAAAAATAGAAAATAAGATAACAATAGTAGGAATATTTTGATATGCTTGATCCCCCATAAAAATTGCATTCATGAGAAACACTATTAAAATAAATAAGATTATTAGTAACATAAAATTCATTTTTAAAATCAAAAATATATATAACTTTAAGAGAAAATAAAAGTGAATGAAGAATGAATGAAATATGAGGTATTTATAGAAAGTAGGGATACCATATGACCATTACAAATCTATCCATTAGAATAGTAATCATACCATTAGAATATTAATATGGGCATTAAGAATATCAACCCGACCCTTAGAATTTCATCCTAACCTATGGAAGTTTAAAATAATATTAAGGTATTTTATAAAATGAATATATGACATATTTATGTCATGATACATGTAAATGAATGTTTCAAAATGAGAAAAATAAGTTTTCATGTTTTTGTATAACATATATGTTTTATTTAAATTTTTATAACACATACAATGATTTAAAATAATTTTTAATTTTATATAATGGGTTTATAAATAACTATTATGTTTTATTATAATGATAATATAATTTTATGAAACACTGTAATTTTTTAAAGGGTCACAAAATAGATCATAATATTAAAATTGGTATTTTTCAAATAAATGAAAATTTTATTTAAAAATTAAATCTACCATATTTAGAAATATATTTTCATAAAATGGGTTTTATTTTTTGAATCTAGACTTCTAAAAATTCTTAGGGTGATTTTTTGTTATTTTTCTAAAATAGTTGAATTTTTTCTAAATAGTGAAATATGACAAAATGTGATATTTAGCTTCATAAGCTTAATACATGAATTTTTGAGTCATGGATTATGTAAAAAACCATTAGTTCAGACTCACATATATGATTTACTATATATAGTCACAATATTCATCACTATTGGTATTCTTGAGAAACAAATAATAAACTAATGATTATAATATTCAAAACACTCCCCCCCCCCTTATAAATACCACCCCTCACAACCCCTTATACTGACAACTTCTAAGCCTTATAGATTACCAAATTTATAACCAAATACCTTCCCAATCCTCTCCCCATGTATTATTTCTTCTATTCTCATCCAAATACTAACTCCAAGTGCCTTAATGAGTTTTTCAATGAGACGACATTCAAGAAGTAATATTCTCAAACAACCTATTTTTAAATTCATTTCTTCTTCTATATTCTATTAAACTACCTCATTAAACATGGAAAAATAACTCCTGTATAATATATATACTATAATTTTATAGTTTTAATTGAATATCTACCATCTATCCTATTACCTCTCCTCTTGAACTAAAAACGAAACCATTGTCCATATTATGTCAGTTCACCACCTAAGTGGACAATGAGTTTTTTCCATTACCTCCTTCAAGGATCATCATAAAACAAATATTATGGTTAAATAATATGATAATAAGTATATTATAACTTATTCAATTTTCTGGAATGAATATATAGACATAATATTAAATAAAACGAAACCAGTCTGTGATGGTCTGTAAAATCACCTAAATGAACTAACCACATAATGTTAACATTTTTATAAAGTGAATCATCCCTATATTGGAAAAAGGATATTTGGGATCATTAATTTTTTTTATAATAACATTAATATAATTTTATTTTACTTTAATTGTAATATTCCAATTTTGAAAATAACTTCCATTATTATACACAAGTGATCCGACCATGGAACCATGAAACAAACACCATAAAAAAGAAAAATTAAATTTTATGTCTCATTGAAATTGTTATAAATGAACATAATTAAATTTTAATTAATAAAATATTTTTGGAAAAGGTATTTAGTTATGTAATTAATGAATTTTATTTTATTATTCAAGATATTAAGTGAAATTGTAGAATGATGATGGGATATATGGTAAAAGATCTCTCCAAACAACCCTATTTTATTTAGAGTTATGCTATCTCTCACTTACATAACTTTATCACTCTAATATTATTATTTAATTAATATTTATTATATATATATATATGTACCTAAAATATATACCTAGATTAATTCATCTTTATTTGATGGGGATATGCATGTTTTAAAAGGTTTCCTTGTCAATTTCTCTCTATAATCAAACTCGATTAAATTGAACTTCTCTACTTCTTTCCCCGTTATAAGTACCATTGAATAAAATGTTTTAAACCAATTTTTTTAATCCAAACATGTTTTATAAAAGATAACATTTTATCATAGAATCACATTATAGTTCGTTTTGGGTTTTATAGAAAATATTATTCCATCACTCTCTTTAAAGACTTGTTACCCATTAACCTAAAGCCCCGCTTAAGAGGTATATTTCCAAATGGATTTCTCTACTCTTTTTAAAGTATTCCCTTTAATTGGAAATAATTTCTCATGAACTATTATTATGAAAATAGAATAATTCTTAAATCCATTATTTCATGGAAACCATTATGATATTCCATCTGGTTATGTTATATTACACGGTTATGAAACCCATTTATTTTTATAGATAATCCTTATGTTTATGCCTCATATTTGATTTCCATTTGTGGTACACATATGCATGTACATGTTATTATGGGTGAACCCAGATAGTTCTCCATTTCATTGTGTAATATTTTTGTCTCATGAGATGTTATGTATGGTATTAGGGAGTGAACCTAATCTATGATGAGACTTTTTCCACCATGTGATGTTGTCTAGGCAGTTAGCCTTGACTTTTTCTTATGTTATGTTTTAGGTTATTTCCACATTCTTTTGTTTCCATGATATTATGATTCCATGTTATTTATTTTATTCCCCTATTTTATTATTCATGATCCTTGTATTTTATGATATCATGTTATGCTTTCTAACTTATATGGTACACTTTATTACCATGTTTATTCCCTTATTGGGCTTTATAGCTCACCCCTTTCTTTTATGTAATCCCCAGGTTAACCTATATAGTTTTAGTATCTCAATGGGATTTAGGATATAATTATGGATATTAAAATAAATACATTATGTTTTCGTTTATTTTAATGTATTATAAACCTTGTCTTCTAAAGACATCAGATATCATGATTTTAGGGTTGTGTTTATTTGATGTTTATGTTAAAAATCATGTAATAATATGTTTTAAAGGATTAGTTCACTATAAAAACCATATAAAATGACCTTATAATGATGTAAATTCTTTGTAAAATCGTATTTTTAATTTTTTAACACATATTAGTAGACAGCAAATCAATCAGACATGCATTGTGCTCAGAAAAACCAAATAAGTACTTTTAATGTTTTAATGGCCTTTAAAAACATGAAATTGGGGGTTAAAATCATGGTAAAACCTCTAATTTACTTTAAATCATGTAAATACAATACTAGATTTGTTTTTGAAATTTTGGAGCTGATGGTACATCAATCATATGTGTTGTTTTCCCAGGATGACCAAAAATGCACTTTTAATGCTTAAAAAAACCGAAAATTCATCTAACAGTCAAAACCATAGTAAATGAACTTAAAATGAATTTAAATCATAAGATAATAATATTTTTATTTTTGGGGATGTGTATTAGTATATGGAACGTCAATCAGACATGTGGTGTGCTTATATGGACAAAATAAGCAGTTTTAAAGGATTGCTAGCCTTTAAAAATGTGCGTCAAGGGGACCAAACCAAGAAAATGACCTCTAATTTCCATGATATCATATGAAAAATAATATTAGAGTACTTTTTTAAATTTTTGTATAGAGGTCACATCAATCAGATTTTTCATTGGTTGAGATGAAATAAAATGAACTTTTGGTGTTTTAAAAATACTAAAATGTGCGTGTAATGATCAAAACCAAAATAACGATCCTCAGATTATGTAAAATCATATTTATAATTTTTTTAATGTTTATGAGTAGATGGAACATCAATCAGATGTGTAGTGTTCTTGGAAAGATTAAATAATCTATTTTTAATGGTTTGGAAGACTTTAAAAACACATGTTAGGGGGTTAAGAAAATAAAACTACCTCTTATTACCGTGAAATCCTATTAAAATAATCATAGAGTTATTTTTAAAATATTAGAGTAGTAATTATTTCAATCAGTTGTGTATTTTTCTTAGGATGACTATAAACACACTTTTAGTGTTTTAAAAACACTAAAACATGTGTGTGATGGTCAAAACCATAGCCGCAACCTCCAAATAGCATGAAATCAAAAAAAAATCGTCATTTTAATTTTTTTGTTGTGTAAAAACCAACTTCTTGTCAATCAGACATGTGGTGTGCATAGATAGACTGAATAAAAAGTTTTTAATAGTTTGATGATCTTTAAAAACATGCATCAAAGGTTCAAGACAAAGAAAATGAACTTTGATTACCATGAAATCATATGAAAATAAACTATAGAGTGACTTGTGAAATTTTGGAGTATATGACATGTCAATCGGGCATGTATTTTTCCTATGATGATCAAAAAAACCCTTTTAGTGTTTTAAAAACACTAAATCGTGCATGGAATAGTAAAAACCATATAAAACGAGCTTTGAAAGATGTGAAATAATAGTAAAATCAACTATGTAATTTTTTTGATGTGTACGAGTAGATGACATGTAAATTGGACATGCGATGTGCTCAGACGGACTAAATAATCAAATAATAACGATTTAATGTCCATTAAAAATGTGTTTTATGGGGGTAAAAACCTTGAAAATGGACTCGAATTATCTTCAAATCACACAAAAATCTCAATATAGTTATTTTTGAAATGTTAGAGTATATGAAATGCCAGTCCGAGATATCATTTTCTAGGTATTACTGAAAACATACATTTAGTGTTTTAAAAATAATAAAAAAATCATATAATGGTCAAAAACATTGTAAAAAACCTATAAGTGATATGAAATTATAGTAAAACCATCTTTAGATTATTTTTGATATTTTCCAAGGGATTAAAATCAAGAAAAGACCCCTGATTACCATGAAATCATATAAAAACCGTAGATAGATTTTATAAATATTGGAGTATACGACACATCATTCCGATATTTCGTTTTCTCAGGATAACCAGAAACCCAAATTTAGAGTCTTAAAAACATGAAAATGTTTGTGTAATAATCAAAATTATAGTAAATAACCTTCAATTTATGTGAAATCATAGTAAAATCATATTTGTATTTTTTTACATGTATGAGTAGACACCTATTGACACTCCCTTTTGTCACATGGGGATTAAAATATTTAATGAAAATTACCTCAATGAAATAAATAAGTGAAGGGAACCAAGGAGAATCAAGGGATACTCTTAGTCCAAACATTTCACACACAGCTACCCACCAAAAGGCTCACGAAGACCCTTCCTGCATGACCTAAAAGGGGAAACTACACCTACGTGTGACACCTTCATGCATCACTTGAAGTATCTACATGTTCGGATTTCCTACTATACCTATGGTCCTATGTTTTCCAATAAATAGGACCATAGGGCCCCTCATTTCACATGAAAAAACACAAAGAATCCTTGAAGCTCTGCTCACCCTAGTCCTCCGCCCATGCCCTCAAGACCATCAAGGTAGCTCTCTAAAACCTTAAAAAAAGAGTATTAAGGGGTATAGTGGGATCAAAGTCCATAAAGTGTGTGAAACACAAAAAATTGCGTTAAGGTCCCCTCTTAAAGTTAGGGACCTGCATGAGGCCCTTCAAGGGACACCAGAGGAAACCCTCAAATCCTTGATTAAGACCTTTTCCAAGTGTTGTTTCTTTGGCTGTCTATCATAAAAAAGTAACCTCTAGTTCTTGTAGATCTACCATGTGTGAAGCACTTATAGTACGTCCATGTTCCTCTATGCGAGACCACATCATCTCACCTAGACTTCAACTGCGTGAGTCTCTATTGAGACCTCATTCATTCCACCAATAGAAGGGAACATCCTGCTTTGGGACACCTATCTAATGGAGACCAAATCAAATACTCCACTAAAACATCCAAACTTTCACAACCATAGAGAAAGACACACCAACATCTCTCCAATTTAGTTATGAATTCCTATGGTAAGTGGTGTCCCACACTTTCCCTACCTAATGGGTATGATCATTGAGGTGTGTATAGTTATGCATCCCATTGGTAATGAGGACTACAACCATGGGTGTAGTCCCATGTAACTCCTAGTCTCAGACAAAAAGGAGGTATTTGTCCTCCCCTACTGATCTATAAGACTTGGGACCTACCATTTTAGAAAATTAGATTGGGGGGATCATGCTTGATTTTTCATTTGATGGGGATTAGTTCCATATCCTCCTCTATTATCTAGAACTATGAGCAGGTAAACCTTCTTAGAGTAATCCCTTGGCCTTTCCTATGGGACATAGCCATATGGGTATCCATATGTAAAAATCCATGCTTTGAAAATACGGTAGGAGACAGTTACATCAAAGCCCTTTATTCTTCTTCCATCACCCAAGCCTCATCAACCAGTGGATAAAGGAGATTGTGTGGTTTTCTAGATCTTATACTTCATCTTGTTTCTCACACCGATCATGACTTACATGGTATTAGAGGCTAGTTATGATCATGACATTTGTATGATCAGATGCATGTATTGGTAGAGAATCCTTTTCTAGATATTCCTCCCACCTTCCATCAAATGGAATCCATAGGTGTGGGTCCTCAAAGACATTTATCTAACCAAATGGGAATCCTATTATACGGTGTAAGATCTAAAACCATTCCTTAACCTTCAAAGTGGATATATTTCTAGTAAAGAAACAGATGGTCCTCTTATTTAGTTTAACCACCAACTATACCCACTCAAATGGGAATCCTTCTAGGTGTTAGCCCCAACAAAACCTCTAAATCATCATGAGTCAAGAAATTCCTCATACAACCACTTAAAAGGGACTTCTTTTTAGTATAATCCCCAACCATTTTATCACCATCTCAAGGTTCCATATCCCCTATGAGAAAAACTCCCAAGTGCCTCCATGGGTGTCTGTCCTTATAACCAAACAATGTGGGATTTTATTCCTATCCAAATGGGATATGTAGGAAGCCACCATCAGGTCCTAACCCAATACCCAAAATCAAACTAATTTACTCTGGTCTATATTCCTAGTAGGGTCACATCCAACTTGGGAACCCACATCCCTTCCAGTTTCCTTGGGCTGCTTCAGTGTACGTCCCACACCAGCCCTTTGACTAGGCACCTTCTACCTAGATGTCCTTATCTCATGATTTTAAACTGCACAATTTGATCCTCATCACATAACCTTAAAAGTTATTATGTTTCCCATTAATTTGCATTGAACTACATGGGTTTTTATTCCTTTCATAATGATATGTTGGAATCCCATCTCATGGGCCTGATACTGACATCAGAACGACTCACGTCTCCTTGGAAGATGATAATATTTAAAATACCACACTGTGTGGCTTATAACCAACACCATAATAATAAATGACCATAGAATATCTTACCTATATTAAAAAGGGTACCATTAATGGAGAATACCAGATACATATATATTTATCCATCAATGAAGAACCTCAGATACATATAGATGATTATAAAGTTCATGCATGATAATAATTGGTTATTAATTCAAGGGTAACCCATGTCATACTTAGGATTTAATAAATGATTCATGAATATGTATTAAATATTTAAGAGAGTCCTAAAGTAGGAAATAATTCCTCCCAAAATGGTATGATGCGCTCGACCAATACATGTCCCTAAGTGTAGTTGGAACCATTTCCTAATGACCACTATCCTTTGGAAGGCAGGTTCAAAAAATATCTTTAATAAAGGAACTATTGGGTGTTTCTAGTTCCATGAGAAAAACACATTGGAAGATGTTTGAAAATGGTGAACCTGAAGCGAAATATTGTGAAACATTATAACCCCCACAATCAAGATGTCGAGCATAAAATCAACACTACGTTTTTTAGAAACAAAAATAGTGAACCCAATGTGAATCCTTAACCAAGATGACAATTTCACCAACATGTTAGGCCCCGTTCTCACAAAAAATGATTGGGGTGGAAAAATAATCCATTATTCTTGTGCTCATTTTTTGATATGTTTTTTTAATGGGGTTTTATTGTCTGTATTTTTCATGTATATTTCAGGTACTTTCTACTAGATATACCTTCGATCCAAATTACATCATACCAATTTTAGAAGATGTATGCATTAGATACCACACAATTTGGGCCCTCCACCAAATAGAGGAAACCATATCCCACTCAACCTCTTCAAATCTAGGTCTCAAATGCACTAGTTTAGTAGTACCACCTAAATGGCATCGTCCTAACCCTAGAGGCTACTCAACAAGCCCTCCAACTCATGAAGCCTTTCCATTCACTACTCAATGATAGGTGGTGTCCCAAAAAAAGTCGAAACCAATTTCCATATCAAAACATTTTAAGAGAATATCCATGAAACATGATAATTATTTATCCCTTATCATAGGGAGGAAAATAAAGAGCCCACTGACAACTTCATCCAGACATCATAGGGGTCCCTCAAAAGGGCTTTTGAAAGTAGCTGCCACCACTAATGCCTCATGGAGAGAAACCCTTAGCATGATATGGGTTTTTTACTTGAGAGTTCAGCCTAGGTCACTCAGACTTCAGAACACAAGATAGACCACTGAGGGTAGTAACCGGATAATAGGGAGTAGGGATGCAACTTTGTTTCCTTCAAAGAATCCCGCCGATCAAATTTGATGTCAAACAGTGAGTAGGTACAAACACCATCCCAAACCAACCAATCATGGAGGTATAATTTGGTATCATCTAGAGAATACCACCAATAAAATAAGGAGGAAATCCATGATTAAGAAAAAAATCAAAATGAATTTGTAAATATTTTAAATCAAATACGGTAGTAAGCCATGAACATACACACACACACACCTACCAACATCTATTAGGCCTACCAGCCTAACCTAGTATCATTCTGAGAAATCAGTCGAAAAATCAAATAAGAAAATAGGGGTTAGACTCATTTATATTTCCCAATACCTATGTAATTTCATTACATACTGGTGGTAAATGGAGAATAAGAGTAGGTACACACCCATTATCTATCCAAAGAATGGAAATATATCCTCATTCCTGGTGCTAAAGTTATTGAACACATCGTGAAAATGGTGAAAGGGTAGAAAAAAATTCCTAAAGAAATCATAAAAACATTCTAGGACATAATAATAGAAATAACAGTGGTTGAGGGATGGATACAAAACTCAATCTCTATAATTGTGGTGACTCACCAACACAAAGATATGGTCAATCCGGAGTAGACACGCATCTATTCTCCCATACAAGAGGGTTGTGGCACAAATTCCCCCATGATAGAAAAATAATAGAGCTGGGACCATATCCCCATTACAATTGGAAGTAACTGGTCTATCCCAATGAACACCTTAGGAAAGGCACAAACCCCTACAAAAATTCCAAAAACCTATCGGAAAATCCTGACAGTGACATGGGTGCTAATCAAATAAGAATTTTCATATGAAAACCACTTTCCCCAGTAAGCATCCCCAATCCCCAATAAGAAGGAATCCAAAAATAATCAACAACAATGGTGACTATAAAATTAAGAGATGATTGATGATCCTTATTTGCTTAATAATGGAGTTATTGAATCCCTTAGACATTAATCTATAGAAGATTAGGATTTTACCCTTCCATTACCAAATTATGGAAATAATAGTAGTAGTTCTAGAGGTCCTCACTATAAATATTATCATAAAGGATTGATTTATGTTTAGGTTCTGATCAATCTTAAGAGCCCATATTCTAATGAGAACTATGGAAGCCCTCTGTGTAGATATAAGGTCAAAAAAATAAGGAGGTCCTCTACTGGCTATCATCCGCACTGAAGTTCTTCCACAGGGTATATACTATAGTAACTCTCTTTGCAGTTGGATGCTAATTCGTAATGGTGGTCCTCCCCATAATGACATTTCACTTTGTCAAGGAGGTCCTCCCCTTTCATATTTAATGATGATAAATCCATCCTACTATGATCCACTTGGGAAAATGACACCAGTCATGCTTGATGCTTTTTCATTAATAAGTGAAATCCGTTCTCTACCATAAGACAACCCAATTAAATGATTATTCTTCGAACCACCATTGGATCATCTACCTTCCAATATGATAGAGGAAGTAACAAATGATATTTTTATTTATGATAAAGCATCAAGGAAACACACCCACTTTGTTCAGACTAGGTTGAGGAGCCTCTATAAAAAGAAATAGAAGACATGTTGAACATGAGAACACAGTTGGATAGAGATGATATACCTATCATGTTCTAGTCTTTAGACACTCACCAATACAACATTCCAAAGGTGTTGTTGGAATATTGTGTTCATAATATCTACCAAAATGTATGTAACACTATTTTTCACCTAAAATTAAAATTTTTACCTTATGAAGAGAATCCAAGTCGTGTAATGGTAATACAAGGGATACACTATAAAATAGACTTGGAGACCCCCCTAGCTGCACAAAAACTTAAAGTGGGAAATCTACAAGGATCCCTTTAATGTCCATGTTTTGTTTAATTAAAATGGATTCGTTAGATGATCTCTGATTCCCCATTTAGTGTTCATATTAGAGGGTGGCATGAACATGGAGTGGTTTATTTCACATTACATCCCAATCAGCAAAGCCCACAAAAGGTGACATCCTAAAAAGTCATAACCTCATGCTAGCTTCAAGAAATGTGCTATATTAACAATAGATGCTAGACTTAGAAAAAAAATCCCTGACCAACTCTTAGAAAAATTGAGATAAAATGGAGAAACCCATTGAAAGCCTCTCACATCAAGAGTTTGAAAATATCAAGAAGGCCTCCATCTTAAGGGACGTCAATCGTCAGATATTAAAAATGTCACAAATATCTTTTGAAGTAGGTGGTTAAGGTGAAAACTATATAATTCACCCGTCCCATGTTCGAACATGGCTCCATTAAATCAAGAAAGTGGTCGAGGTAGCAGTAGCCATGATAATCTAGGACCTACCCGAGCTCGTAGGGCTGGGGTATTTTTAACCCAGCCTTCAAGGTCATAAAAATTGGCTCGAAAGATCATGGAAATGGAAGAGGAATAACCCCATACCTCAATAATGGAGGATTTTTTACCTTAGTAGCTTCCAACTAAATAGATATCGAACTTCTCCTAACTGGGGGGAATTCCATAAATTGATCCTACTAGTTTTTCCCATCTCATGATTTGGTATCCTCACAGGGGATACACACAGTGAAATTGTCTATAGATTACCTTAAGATCACCATACCCCAAACCATTCCTATCATAGAAGAGAGGGAGGACTCATGGAGGGTAAAAACTAATGAAGTCTCTTAAAGATACTGAATAAATACTTACAATGTGTTGTAAGATGGTGAAAAATGTTAACACCACCCTTTCAGAAACTACAGAACATAAGAACAATATAGAGGATCAGGAGGAGGAAGTTTTGGATCATAATATGGTTCAAAAAATGATTAAAGGAGGTTTGCATACCCAAAACATAAGGTTTTCCCTAAATCTGATGATTACCTCAACCAATCCATTACTTCCTCCTTAGAAAGCATCTACCAAAGAAAATGGTAAAGGAATGTTTGTGCCTCACCCACCTCTCTAATAGGTTGAAACACTCACACTCAAGAAAATATTCTCTTAGTAAGAGGAATAGATAAAAGAGTTGAGAAGACTCAATGAAGAATTAATCTAAGGAAACATTCCTATTGGATATGTTTTATAAGAAGATCATCAACTCATACTACCAACCAGTGTACTACAATAAAGAGGGTTTACCCCATCAAATAAAATAGAACCCGAACATATGCTCAACATACAGTATCGATGACCAATATATTTAGACCTCATATAATTGAGATATTAGGAGTTACCCTCTCTTGGGAACATAACCAAGGATGGGTCAGACACACCCTCATGAACTATCCCTTGCGGGATACTCATCATAGCTATAAATAGAGACACCATAAATGGATTTACCTATTTCTACCTGCTCAAGCCCCTATTCAACCATACATCCCTCATGGGATCATAAATAATATTAAGTAATTAATGGATCAATTGGAAGCTATGAAAAAATGGAATACACCAGTACAACCATATATGAATCCTTACCCTGAATGGGTTGATCTGACCCCTCCCCCACCAAATTTTGGAACCCTAAATTTTCTATTTTTAATGGATTTGGGGATCCATAAAATAATTTGACGCATTTAATATCCCATTGTGATCCCATGTTGGGGAAACCTATAAAAATATAAGTAGTGAATCTTAGATGCTTCTTGAAAACACTGAAGGGGGCAAGCTTTGTATGGAATACCCATTTACCAACTCAATCAATCATGGGATGGAAAGATCTCAATCGATAATTTCTATTTCAATTCATCTCTACAATGCTATAGAAAATATTCCTTGACCTCTAAAACTAAAAACAATGGTCGAATGAGTGGTTTTAGATTTTATTTCTTGATGGAAAGGTCTAACTTACTCATTGAACATATAGTTTCCCCAAGAAGACTTATTGTTCATTTATATAGAGAATCTCCACAACGAGTTTCATACAACACTTATCCCTTAGAAATATATAGGATGGTTTTGGGATCTCACCAAAATTTCTAAAAAATGGAAGGTTCCATCTTATGAACTTAGTCTAAGTCCCCAATATCTCTATCAGCTCAAGGGAAGAGAACTTGGAAACAAAGGGCTTCCTCTATCCTGCTTAATCCATATTCTATACCATCTCCAGCTCCAAAACCCATGCCATATCCTATGGAACCCCCTCTTTATAGTCAGAATCAATTCTCTCCTTGATAGGATGAGTGGAAGGAATATGGGTAAAAAAAATTTGAGGATATAAATAAAAAAATTTATTCATCACAATATAACCATGTCCCTAGATACTTCATTGCGACTTTGGAATAATACTTGCTAATGTTTCCAAAGCCTAAGAGGACCAATCAGGATAGTCTCAAATATCTCCCAAATTATTTCCCCTTCCATTGGATGTTGGGTCACACCATCCCAGAATAATTAATTTTCAAATACATCGTAAAAAATGGTGGAATCTAGGCAAGTGAAGTTGGGAAAAAAACCAGTACTAGTAGCATGAGTTTCTACTGCCTATCCAGAGAAAGAGGGTGAATGTCAGGAAGTTACTAACAAAGGTACACAAAAGTTAAGTGACTGGTTGATTAGAAATAAAATCAAATAGAGTCATGATATCCTTTGATCATATTTGAAGAAAAAAACTATTCCCTAATCCATTTATTCTATTTCATAGCTGACTTCATTGGTTCCACAATCCTCCAAAATCCAGTCTTCTAAGAAACGACATGGTCAGAAGGGAAGAAAGAAAACATAGGAAGATGAAACTATACTAAGGAAAAATTTAGATTTTACCATTTCATAATTCGTGTCTTCATTTTTGAAATAATGGGAACCTCCTCTCAAAATGGTAAAATAATATTTAACCTTCAAGACAGAGTCATTGTCAGACAAGGAATTAATATTCGAGTCCATTAATTTCATTCACCTAATGGATCCCGTCAATGATGATGAGTATAGATATAAACCCAAGTTACCTTCATACAATTAGGTAATTAGGGGAAGAGTTCATAAGGAAACATGATACAAGGGAAGACACTATCATAGTGGAAATCAATACTCATGCCACATCACCGCTCAGATCATCTATGCTACTGAAACTCATGGGAGAGCCCTCCAGAAGGTCTAGAAGAAGTAGGAAATCTCCCCCACATATGAAAAGAGTTTCCCTAGACAATTCATCCTAGAATATAGATTATAGAGGGTGTCATCATCAAACCAACC
This sequence comes from Viscum album, assembly GCA_963277665.1. Lineage (NCBI taxonomy): Eukaryota > Viridiplantae > Streptophyta > Magnoliopsida > Santalales > Viscaceae > Viscum > Viscum album. The sequence goes on from OY728147.1 coordinate 784,124,201, forward strand.
TCGGTGTCCAGGTATACCTAGTTGACCTAACCCACCATGGATAGAAGAACCTTCAAATCTTATCCCAAGGATAAATCTTCCCATGTCAAGTTCTTCAATTCCTAAAGTTCCTGTGAGAGAGAAGCCTCACATAGGGAAGCATATACCATTAACTTAGAAGTATGAAATTTTAAAGTAATTTTCCTCTATGTAGGTCAAGTATTCAATCTTAGATTCTCTAAGTCTATTAAAAGACCTCTGGTACATGCTCATAGAGTATTTTTTAAGCTCACAATAATTTTAAGATGAAGTTGCTGATAATGAAACATATCACTCATAGATCGATCCCACATAATTCCACATAATCATCTATTTCATAGAGTATAATAAATATTCCATTATATAGGGACACATTGGACCCTCGTATGTGTTTGGAAAGATAAAAAATGTTTAATTCTGATGAGATTTCATTAAAAATGACTTAGGGGTCAACCTCATTTTGGTTTTAACACTCCTCCAACTAGGTTATAATGAAGCACAGTTGTCCAATTACACTCTAACACTATAGGTTTATGATAAGAGAGAAAAAAAATCCTCTTATTAGAATCAATCTCAGTGCTCAGTTTGGGGACCTGGTATTTGATTCATAATTTCTAGTTGTTTGGAAAGACACAACATTCAACATTTTTTTAGGAAGGCCTTGGTTCCATTATCATGAATAAATCCCCTTTTCATACCACCAATTCCTAAGATATTTCATTAATGGTCAAATTGGGAAATTATATAGTGATAAATACCCATTCAAATCCTAAAACACTTAGTATATTGATGTAGGATTCTGCCATAGGTAAGGAAAGCAACCCATGATCAACAGTGTTTCTTAAGTAAAAACCTATAATGTTTTATAAATTACCTTTGTAAATCCCATAAAATAGCTCATTGGAGAATATATACTACCTATAAATTTGATCAAAAGAATAATCCCAAATTCAAGAAAATATTTAACAACCTTCATGATATCAAACATGATGAATAATACTAATAGTTATAAAAAGGACACTGACTCTATAAATAGTGGTAAAATCTCAGATGAAAATTCCCCCATTCTATCCCCTTATCTTCAATAGATCTCTATCTCAATAGATGATTCAGAATATGTTGTCATGTCATAAGAGAGAATGAATATACTCCCTCTTTATCCCTTACTCCATCACCTCTAGAGCTTCAATGAGACCCCACACTTTCAGTTGGGTGAGAGGAAGTCACTTTATATTTTGGATTTCAAAACATCAAATCCTCTCCTAAATATGGAGAGATTAATTAATTACCTAATTCCTATAAGAGTATTAAATAAGAGTAAGTGTAGGAAGAGTAATATGAGGAGGGCGTCAAGGAAAGCCCCTCCAGTATTTGTGGAAGGTGTATTTACCACCATTGATGAACTCATAAAGATAAATATGGGTATAAAAGAGGGTCCAAATCCCACTTTGATCATCGTGACCATGTATTACAAATAAAAAGAGGTATATAACTACTTTATAAAGAAACATTAGGATGTGTTCATTTGTAATTACACAAGGATTCGAGGCCTCAATCCCGAGGTGGACACTCACTACCTAGGATTAATAGAAAACCACCAAGGATACAAATATGAATCTTTAAGGACACACCTCAATCATGCCACTAAAATTGATACTGAATTTGAAAATATAATCTGAGACAATTTCATTTGAGAAGTCTATTATCGAAAATGTATATCCAATATTGTCCTGGTAAAGAAGAATAATAATAGAATCAGGTTCTAAATCAACTTTAGATATCTCAACTAGTACTGTCTAAAAATGATTTCTTGATCCTAATCATAGAGATAATGATATATTTTATATCTCGATATCAAGACCTTTCCTCCATGGATGGATATTCAGGATATAATCAAATATGAATAGCCTAATAATATAAATAAGACACTTCTTTTATGGCCCATAAGTAGTATTTTTCTATTGGGTAATTCTCTTTGACTTAAAAAATGTCAATAGAAAATATCAAAATTCCATGAATCACATCTTAAAACCCCTATTGGCATTTTTTTAAATCATACATCGATGATTTTGTGGTTAAGTTTCAACAACCTTATATCCATTTAGATTATATTCATACAGTCTTTAACAAACTGAAAAATTGTAGTGTGAAGATAAACCCCTTGAAATGTGCTTTTGGGGTCACCTCAAGAAAATTTATCAACTTCGTCATATTCCATCCTGACATCAGAGTCGAACCTGAGAAGACAAAGGCTATCCACAATATGTCACCACCTTGAAACCTCAAAGAGTTGAAGGGTTTATAGGGGAAACTTTCCTAAATTTGGTGATTTATAGAAAACCTCATAGGAAAGTGTTTTCCATTCATTAGGTTTATGATGAAAGGGGTCACATGTCAGTAGACAAATGACTTTGAGGAAAAATTTGATAGAAACAAGAAATATCTATTGATTCCACCAGTGTTAATTCCACTAATTGAGGGGAAACCACTCATTTTGTATGTAATAACCCTCGAACAATCACTGAGTAATTTATTTGCAACAAATAATTATTATTGGAATGAAAAAATCTTTATCATTTTAGTCAAACCATACTTGATACTAAGAATCATTATTTAGATATCAAGAAGAGCTATATGGAATTAATATGTATGATTTCGAAAATGAGGTACAAATCAAAGTACCATGAGTTCCATTTGGTATCACATAACAACCCAATCATATATATCATCGTACATCCTATAATGACTGGATGTTTGGCATGGTGGTCAGTTATCCCAAAACAATTTGACATTCGGTTCATGCCATAGAAAGTGATAGAAGGGCATGATTTGGAATTTTTTTTAGAACATCTATCTATAGAAACAACATCTTTAAATAATAAATTTTCATATAAAGAGATCTTTTCTATTGAATATACCTATCAAACATGGTAAATATATTTTGAAATTTCCTCTAGAATCCTAATAGGAAAGAAAATTAAAGACCCAAAGCTCAATAATGTTGGGTTAGGAGTTATACTCATATCTCTAGTAAAGGTAGTATTTCATTATTCCTTCCTCTTTTTATACGGTTGTACAAAAAATGAGGTGGAATATTAGGACCTCATTATAAGGAAATAATTTCCACTTCAAATTCATCTAGACCACTTGAATGTGAAAGGTGATTTAGATATGGTAATCAAGAAGATTAACTGTGATTATGCCATTAGAAAGGGAGGGATAATCCCTCTACTTGACTATGTCCAAGGACTAATGAAAGAATTCCCCTTAGAGCGAATAATGAATTATGTCCCATGATCATATAATTATCAGTATGATACGTTGGAAAATGAATACATGGATCTAATAAATCCATATCAGGATAAAACAGTTATCAACCTTGCGCATCACTGAATGGTCTCTGTTTTTATTCATATTAATATGAAAGAAGTCACTGAGGTTAATCATATCACCAAACCTAATGGTCCTAGGTTTGGTTGGATGATACCCATTATAGACTACCTCCAAAATGGAGTAATCTTATTGGAATGATCTAGGAAAGAGAAAATTCAATGATCACTGACCAACTTTACTCTTTATGATGGAAAAAATCACTAGAAAGTACTATATAAATAAGGATTTGATAGAGTCCTTATTAGATGAATTGGAATATAAGAGACTATTAATATCATGAAATAAGTACACATAGAAGCCTATGGTACCCACTGGTTAGGGTTCAAGATTTCTAGTCTAATCCAATGGCCTAGAAAATTTTGTCCTTCAATGATGTAGGATAACACAAAATTCACCAAGAAGTTTCATTCCTACCAGGTGCACTCTAACTTCATCCATCAACACCCAAAGTTGGTACATATAGCCAAATACTCCTGTAAATTTTCTATATGGAGAATGGATATTTTAGGACTATATACTCTGACTATAACGAAGAAATTCAAATACATCTTAATTTCTATGGACGTATTCTCCAAATGTGTTGAGGAACTACCCCTCATAGAAGTAGGGTCAAAAAATTGTTAGCTTCATGAAAGACAATATCATAACTATATTTGGTGTCCCTCATACAATACTGATAGATAGTAGAACCAATTTACATTCTGATGAGTTAAAGAAGCCGTATTAGGAGCATAATATCAAATCTAACCATTCATTCTGCTATCATGCAATGGACAATGGAAAGATAGAGGAATTAAAAAAAAACCCTATCAAACATACTTCACAAGATGGTGGATAAGGATAAATAGTATTGTCCTGACAAGCTATTACATGCCTTATGGGCCTACTAGACTACAACTCATGGCACCAAATGTGAAACTCCATATTCACTTTTATACAAGAAATAAGAAGTCCTACCCATTTAATTATAATTTACCTCAATCTACATTTCAATTTGTGATCAATTATCCATAGATAACCAATCCCAAAAATGACTGGATGTATTGGAAAAATATTATTAGAAAATACTACATGCCTTGCATCACTTGGAGCTCTATCAAAATTAGATAGCATAAGAGTTTAACAAGAAATTATACCTCCACTCATTCCTCTAAGGAGGACTAGTATTGGTTTTTAAGACTCCAATGATACCTAGGAAGAAGATTCCAAAGATCAATCCAAAATGGGAGGGACCTTATGCCATACACAAGGTACACTCTTATAGAGATTATTCCCTAATCTTGATGTATAGAGGGCATGTTACAACCCCTACCAATGAAATATTTCTCAAGAAATTATTTTGGTGATCAAGACATCATGTCGTCCAGGCCACAAGATGATAAAATTCATGTCACCCACATCCTTTCTATATGAATTTAAACTGTATAGCATCATGGTCCTGCATGCATGAACTTTAATGGAACACCATATGGTTCTATTCATATGACCTAAAAAATTTCATAGTCCAAGCTATAATAATTTAAACTATATAGACTAAAGTCATTGTCACAAGACATTAAATTTTTAGAAAGAGTCATCACCCCGTGACATAAAATGGCATGGTTCATATCCTTATTGCATGATGTAAAAATATGTAACATTTAAATTCTTGATTTCGTAGATCATAATCTTTGGTGATGCTCTCTAACCCTAGATTTGTTCAAGAACTAGGTGTGGCTTGATTCCTACCATCATAGGATACATAGTAACATCTGGATCTCTAATATTGGGTCCAACCACAACATAAAAATACCCCCTCCTTATGTATGGATCAGACCTTCACATGGGAGCCTATATAAAAGAACTATATGTGGATTTATTCTCTCCTCAAAGGGGTTACATAGTGAGACCTAGAACCTATGTCTTGAGCCTAGCTACAAATAAAAAAATACCCCTATCCTACAGATTAATAGAGATTTATGCAAGAGATCTTAACCCAAACTCACTCATTCAATATCCCATCATGAAAATATAAACATCCCTCTCCCACATATAAAACAATCCATGTAGGGGGCTTCACAATATATGTCCAATTCTAGTTAAAATGATTCCTTTATGCTCAGACATATTCTTTCCACACATCATACTCCTTGTCCTGGGAAATTATGGATCACGATAAGATTTCTCTAGCCATCGGCAATAGAACATTAGATTCTTCAGGATGTTATTGTCTAACTATGAAGTAACATACCCCAGTTGGACATTCATAAGTTAACCACAAAAGGTCCTATCATCCAAAGGGTTTCATTTTTTGACTATGATGTAACATACCCCAGTTGAATTTTCATAAGACACCCACGAAAATGGGATATCAACTAGAGTCACATTCGTCCATAGGAGAGACCTATTCTATCTATATAATAATCAAAAAAATTAAGCTGGGAATAAATTTTCAAACCTTCTTAGCATCCATTCCTTTAATTTTGTCTCATATCACTTCCCTTGATTTGAGAATCCCCAAGATCATGGATTACAGTCATATCTTTCATGTTTGAAGTATTCTGGAAGATCCTTGGCCTGCTAAGACTTACATCCCTCATTGTTTCAACAATTTTTCACCCTTACCACATGACACTAAACTGTATAGTTAATTCCCCTCTTATTCGGCATTATAATTCAAGAACTACATGTATCTTGAATCCCACTATTACAATATACATAGTGACAACCATATCTATAATCTTGGGTAAAACCACTCTATTTATTTTTTCACATCGAGTCAACTCCATCATTCACACATGATGTTAAATTTCAAGGCTTATGTTATCACCACATGACAATAAAATTCACAGTTTTCAAGAACTATATATGGATTGATTCTAATTCCCATGAGATACATAGATATTCCAGGATCCTATATCCTAGTCTAACCTCCAAAAAACTAAAATACCCCGATCCTTTCTTTTTATTTTCATTGTATGGTGGAATAAACCTCAAAAAATCTTTATTTCTCACACCAAGAATATATCACATGGGATTACAATTTTTGGTAAATTATTTCCCACTGATTGAGGAATATTAGTTCATGTCATGGTTATCATGGACCTGGATATAAGACCTTAAAAGGAACCCCAAATGGCCTTAACACATGATGTCAAACTGAAGGATTGGTGTCTCTTGTATGATGTAAATTCAATAACTATGCGTGGATTTATTATCTCTATGATGAGATATCTAGTGAAACTCATATATGAAATCTTAGTCTAACCAAAATATGAAAAATTCCCTCACTCGCCTATGTATGAGTCAGATCTTCACAAGAGAGTCCAATATGGGGTTTTACCCTATTCAAGAGTTCATATAAAAAATACCACTCTCCACACAAGAATTAAATCAGTGTTGGAAATACTTAAGAACTACATGTGGATTGATTCTCACTATGAAATGATATTTAGTGATGCATAGATCCCATGTATTGGGCCCAACTACAATATGAAAAAATATCCCATTATCTTGAATATGGGTTAGACCTATATAGGGAAATAATTTCTCCCCATTCTTGGGTAATTTTGATCTGAAATTATACTTCCATATTTAGGAACATTCCTTCCACAAACCAAAATCTATGACTTGGAGAATCCAAAACTCCACAAGCATTCCCAATCCATCAATAGTGGAATTTCAAATTTCTGATGATTCCTTCATTTGACTATGAATTGATGAACCCCAGTTTGGTTATGTATAATTCACCCACCAAAAGGTCCTACCAGTCATATGATTCCATTGTTTGACTATTCAGTTTTATTATCTAGTTGGATTTTCATATGTTACCCACCAAAAGGTCCTATAACCCAGTGGCACGTTCGAACACAGAAGATATCTCTTCCATCACCACAATCCTTTTCCTCGATATCACTCTTTAGATCCAGAAATCCAATATTATAACTTACAACCTCCCCACCTAATTCCTAAAGATGATGTAAAATTCTTGGACATATTACCATGATAGGGAAAATATATAATCTTTCAGTAAAATCAAAGTGACATTAAATTTTATTCCTGAAATTCCTTTATATTTGATGTTAAACTGTACGATCAATGTACTAGTTTAATGACATTAAACTACATGATACTTCAACCCTTGTCAGGGAGGATCCTTCTCTTTATGTTTTTCACCCACCACATCACCCCAAAGAACTATATAGAATTTGATGATCAACCCATCAAGAAACATAGTGATTCCTAGATTCTCTATTCTAGGACCAACTACCACAACAAAAAAAGTATTCATGTTTTTACATTCATGGACACAACATCAATATGGGAAAGAGGTTCTGGACTTCTCCCATGAACGCTTATTTGATATCCTATAATTAAAATGGAATTCCACCTCCTGTACACTAAACAAATTTGTGTGGGAGTGGTTTCTCCATTCATGACTAGTTACAACATAGATACTTCCTTCATTATTAGACACATTCCCTTCAAGTACCACCCTCCATGGTCTTGATAAATCCAAATCTTCATAAACTCCCAATCTATTAGTAGTAGAATGTCAGTATCCCAAAAAAACCTTTATTTTGACTACACATTTATATGCCCCATTTTGGCTTTGCATAAGTTTTCCACAAAACAGGCATGCCAACCAGAGGTACATTCATTCCCATGTGATACCTATTCTATATTCATATGCCCTAATGAAAACATCATTCAAAAAAATCCTTTTAAATATATTATATCGTCATTCCTTTTATTCCTTCCTCAAATCATGTTTTAGATCTAGAAATCACAAAATCGTAACTCAAAATTCCCTTGTTTGAGTATCTGAGAAATGTAGGAACATTCTCATCTAGAATGTCCTACTTCGGTCATGATTCCATAATTCATTATCAAATTCGTATAACCTAAAACACTAGTATCATTAGTATACCTTTCAAGAATCTAAAATATCCCTAGAATAGGCATAATACTCCCCATGTTGAAAACCCAAAAAAGGGAACTCTGTGTAAAAGTCTAGTCTCAACATGCTAGAATGCACTCCATATAGTTTTGGTAAAAATTGAGAAATGAAAGAAAAATGGAAAAAACCTATTTGGCTGAAAACCCACATAGGGTAGCCTAATAAAAATTAAAGCATATCCATCTAAGTCATTTTCATTTTGACTTAGGAAAAAATCAGGGTGATGACACAAAAGACAAAAATTTCATAGGGTATGTTGCGTGACCCTAGAAATAGTCAAAGTATGCTTGCCAGGTCCAAAAATTCATAGAAAAAAATAGAGCACTCTCATCATTTTATTTGTAATTTTACCACTTTAATACAATGAAATTTGTTTAAATGATTCATTTTTAGTGTTGTTTTATGATTACGATAAGGATTGAAATATAGAAATTGATGATCAAGGAACAAAAAAACCATTTTCATTCATGTTTTTAATGCAGAGGATCTTCCATAGGCTGGAGTCTCACCATAAAAATTTTATAGCTATTCCTCGACATAGGACTTTAGATGTTAAATTATAAATCGAGAATTTACCCCAGCCTTCCAAAACCCAACCAGTTATGTGGTGATGACCTCTTCAGTATGATGTAGTTTTCCATTCTCCGTATCCATAGAATACTTACCTTGTGTCGAGACCCTATTCAAGGAATGGTGAATTTGGAAAATATCTACCTTTATGGAATTTAGTTATTCTAGAAGGCATAAAATTTGGAGAGATTTTTTATCAAGATAGCACTGATACTCCTCCACTTCTTTGGCATGGATGAAATCTTCCTAGGATACAACTCTGAGATCATTAGACTGGAATTTCAACTATGCCTTAGCCTACTACGAAATTCTCTCTTATTCCCAATGTGAATGATTGAATTCAAAATATGGTGGATTGTACGATAATCAAAACCAATTTACCCCATAAAGGAAAACATTATTGGGAGTTGGCAAAGTCACAATGGAAAGTCTTCAAGAAGTATCTCCAAGACTATCCTCCAAATGTCTCACCACATGATACAACATGTAGTACGTTGAGCATCTTGTGTCTCCAAGTCTGAGTTAGAAGTGCTTTTAGAGGGATATATGTATTCTGGGATTATAAAAATGATTTAGAAACCCGAATCCACTCCCTCCAAAACCATATCAACCTCACCTTCTCATGTTGGCTGGGTTAACATGAAATATTATCCCTTTTTCTTGAATCTCGAAGTCAATGGAATTGGATAGTAGATGGAACCCCTCATCAACATCAGGAAGTTAATAGAAAGTAAGGGAAGTGAAAAAACCTAAGCAATTAACAAACCTCACCCATTGGTGGGAAAACTGCTGGGATTGGTGCCTCCCAAACATTCCTAGTCTCAATGCTTTGAGTAGGGACCTCCTTATAAAGAACATCCTCTTGAGTTTTTCTAGCAACCGCGATGGAGGGTTCTTGAGAATCTCTAACTTTGATGACCTCATATATTAATCCCTCAACAATGGGAGTAGGATATAAATGGATACCTGGGACATAAAGTTCCTTGGAAATGTTTTATGCAAAAAAAGATGTACAAGTCAAGCTTTGGTGTAAAACATCAAATTAAAGGAGGTCGACTGTGTTTGGAAATGTAAGAAAGAGAAACACACATCCTTACAATTCCCTATCAAAGTCCTGAAACTCCTCCAGAGAGGCATGAATATTAATATTTTTTAACACGTACTTGAGTTACATTGTTTCATTATATATTGCATCAATTCTTGTAGCATCCTAACTAGTAGGGGTATCTGAGACATGTGGCTTAGAACCCAGATTGGCTCTGTTGTCGATTTCGTCTACTATCTTCTTGGTAGGTAAAATTTCTTCGAACCCCATAAAGTTAGGATCACTACTATAACATTCATCATATTGTATAATATACCTATCAAACCCTTCTAGAATAGTGATTGAGCCTTTGGTGGTTATTATAGGGTCCTCCCATGTAAATGAAAAGTTTTAAATATCACAAAAAAGAAAGTCAGTGACCGACACATGACACCCTATGATATGAATATGAAATTACCAGGACCCTACTACATCCCTATAATAATGGGAGAATATGTATCTTCATCTCTTGTGAATTCTTCCATTAAAGGGACAAATCATTAAGCATGAGTTTTCACCTCATCCATAATTTCTCCTTCATTCATCAATGGATAGGTGTTGGACCCCTTTTGGGAGGAGATAAAAAAAGACCCTACAAAGGAAATCACTATCAATAGGTATTCTAAGAAAGTCATAAGATTAAACTAATTGAAAAAAATACTTACTTCAGCATATACTCTGGGCCAAATTATTTTCACTCCTTCATTTCTTCTTTTGAGACGGGAATGTGCCCAAATCAACCCAATTAATGATGGAAACTAGAGGTGATGGTTAAGAAAACCCTCCCAAAATCTCCTCCAACATAATACTTTGACCATAGTATACCTCTAAGGGATCAGTATACTCGACCCCTACTCTGATAGGGTAAATTCTGGCCCATATTTTGGAGACTTAAGCGCCAACCTTGACACCCCTTTTTATCCTACCAACAGCAAGATAAATCCACTCAAAATTAATTATGGTGGATGAGAGAGGGAATGAAGAATTGAAAAGAGATATATACCTCACTAGTGTAAAATAAGTAATCCCATTCTTCATTATATCATAAAGTTATCCCCCAACCATATATTGGTTCATAATGTCAGTTACCCGCTTTGTATTTGGGGTCCGATCATTAGTGGCATATATTAAAATCTCTAGCTCCTGAATATATTGTCCCACCACTATAAAGTTTATGTTATGATGAAGTTAAGTGGGTTATAAAATGTCCCCAAGCTCTAGTATATTTAATATACCTTGGATAAACACCCATAGATCTCTAATCTCATAGGTTAATCCCTTCTAAACTTGGATTTTTGAAGTCCACACATACTATGATGATAATGGAACCAGTTGAGAGGAAGACCCAATATATTTTGACTTTGAAGATATTTTAGGTCTATTTAATCTAATAGTAGACTGAATAGTCGGGGATAGAGTCTCCTCTCAGTGGTAATGACTATATCTCCTTGACCCAGAAGATGTGGTCTTTTAAGCCTTGATCTTCTCTCTGATTCATTCTCAAGACTACTTTGAAGACCTTGGAGCTTCATCATAATCAACCTATAGCCGGAACTTACTATCATGAATTCCATGCCCAACATTCATCATGACCTTGAATGAAGGGATGATTTTTTTCAACGCCCCTTGGGGGTAGGAAGAAATCCAAGCACTGGCATACCCAGATTCTATCCTGATTTATGTAGTTGATGGAGGTAGTTATATAGATACTCATGATGCCTCCAAATCCATGAGGATACAAATTTTCTAGGCCAACATCAAATTCTTCTCAAACCAAATGTTCATTGGGGATATAAATTTGGTTTCTATAGATACTTGAAATGGCGGGCAAATCGATATGGATCGTATTCCTCATATATAATCTCACCGTTGACACGGGCTTCCAGTATGCTGTCTATGAATGAAATCATGTATAACCTCATATAATATTTATCTTATACATTTTTAATAAACATCCCAGTAGGTGGGTCACTATATGAGAATAATTTGAACTCTTCTGATATGTTTAGGTTCTTTAGGGCTTCGTCATGCTTCACGGTTTAAGACTGGATATAAAAAACATCTTGAATAAATAGGTGAAATAAACCTTTAGGAACATAAACTCCACTCATCTTAACATAAGGGCCAAAGTGTGATGTAATCCACACCCAAAACACTTTAAATGGACCTGAAATACAATATAGTTCCTTATTTATGTACACATCTAGTAAACATCGATATATATTTTCTAAAATAGGGGCATCCAACCCTATGTGCTTCCCCTATTCTAACACACCCGCTATGAAAAATGTATCTGGCCTCATGACACCATTAGATTCAAGGACTGACATCAGGTTGGTACTTAACCAAATTTTGATAAAGTTGGCCAAAAGATTCCTCATAGGGACCATAAAATTGACTTTATAGCCCCACTAGTTATGGTGGATTTTCTCTATAGTGGGATATAATTTTCTAGGGATGCTCTGGTTCCCTGATGAAGGTAATCTCATTGGGTGATAATAGGTAGGGCCTTCTTCTTGTGGCTATAAGAATGCCTTCATACAGGTCTCTGAATGGATATCAAACCTTGGAAGGGGGGGTCCTTTGACACCTTCCAAGACAACTTAAATATCTCGTGGACCGGAGCCCACATCCTTTAAAATCATCCCACATCATCCTTAGTGGAATGACTCTTTATACATATCCTTGAGGATAGAAGCCCCCAATATCTTGTAGACATCCCGTAAGATAATTCCAACTTCACCATGAATCAGATGGAAAGTATTCATCTGAGGGTTCTATCAGCTCAAAATTTCAAGGATGGTGTCTAAGTTCTTGTAAACATACGTCTGTGCCACCAAAACCACCTCCTAAATGACGACATTCCATAGACTAGTTTTAAATTCTATCAAGGTCTGTCATGCTCAGTACACCAACATCCATTCTGGCCTAACTCTTACTCCAAATAAAAGATCCAATATTCCTTATAGACTTGTGATTAGTCCATCTTTGACACATGTAATATGGACTCATAGAATTGGGGTTTTGATTATATGGTGTGAGGCTTTAGGTCTAAGGCACATAGGCTATGGTGCATGGTGCATACAATATGAACTGTTTCTTCCTTGGTAAAAACACCATTGGAAGAGACATTGGTAGTGATGAAATTGATATATTCTATGAATTGGGACTTCAACTAGTAACTTTGGATCTTCTAGATGAATACGTCCCTCAGAAGCTCATGGCCATAGAGTGGTAAATAATCACTCCATAGGTACTCACGCTAATACTTCTTCAAATTATTAACTAAGCTCAAAAGGGTGGATTCATACATGTCACAGTAATTAGGTTTTATGGTTTTATGAATCTATAAAAAATGTGTAAAATCTTGTTAATGTGAATCCATTTGAGAATCTATTGGAAACATATAAGGAGACATCAATATTTTCATTAATTTTAGGAAATTATAAAATTTTAGAAAAGGAAGGGCCTCGCACAGGCTACTCGACTAAGTGCCTCACGTTGGATACTCACTCAAGTTCACCACACATGATACTTGACCAAGTTCCCTTGTTATGACTAGTCACTCAAGTAGCTATACTGTGTGCTTCCATAAAGAGGATCCTTTGGACGGAAGTTTGAACAACTTGTGCGATGGGAGTAGAAGAACAACAGGAGCAGAGGAAAGAATCACTGGGCTGTTGACCCCATTTATTGAAATGGTTGATCTGCATGGAAAAAATCCTCAAATGACATACATATAGCACCTATACAGATGACTTGCATGGCCCTCCATATCTTTTCATCCATTTACCTCAAGATCATACCCTCTTCTTCTGATCAGGTCCAATCCTTGGGGGGGATTTTTTTAACACTCCATTTTTTACTATGGGGATGAAAATATTTAATAGAAATTACCTCAAAGAAATAAAGAAGTGAAGGGAACCAAGGAGAATCAAGGAGTTTTCCTAGACTAATCTGTTCACACACAACCTAATTGCTAAAAGGATCATGTAGGCCCTACCTGTACATTCTAGAAGGGACAAGCACACCAGTGTCTGACACTTTCGCATGTCACTTAGGCTATATACCTATTTTTACCACCTCATTGTACTAAGTTCCCATGTTTTCCTATAAATAGGACCCCGGGGATCCTCATTTCACATGATGAAAAAACCCGAAGAAGCCTCAAAGCTCTACTCTCCCTAGGCCTTTTCCTAGGCCCTAGAGATAATCCAAGTAGCTCTCTAAAACCCAAGAGAAGAGATAATTAAGGGGGATAGTGGGACAAAATTCCCTCCATGATGTGATACACAAAACACCTTCATGAAGAGCCACACCCTCCCTAATCATCAAATACTAGCACAATTTCCCATCCTAAATTTGGGACCTATACGAGGCCCTTCCAAAGACACCTGAAGAAACCATTAGAGCCTAAATCAAGGCCTCACCCAAGTATTGTTTCCAAGGTTGTATGTCATCAAAAAGTCTTCTCTATATTGCATAGATCCACCTTGAACAAAGCACTTATAGTTTAAATAGATTCCCATATGAGAAACCCCTTCATCTCGCCCAACCTTCACCTGCACGAGACTCCTTTGATCCCTATTTAATGCCACCAATGGCAGGGAACCTCCTTCCTTGGGACTTAAATATGAATGAGGCCAAATAAAAGTGTGAAAAACCTGACATGAATACCCTCTCAAACTGGTACCTAACCTGAATTTCCAAATACCCGAAGGGCATTCCCGATCCCTATGGGCTAGCAACTAGCAATCGAGCATCAAAAAAAAATTGAGAGAATAAATTCTACCAACATGATGTAGAAAAAATTACATATATATAAATTCAAAAAAAAACAATGGAAGATATCATGAATACATATATATGTCATAATATTAAAATAAAAACTAAACTGAACAACCGAAATGGTAGAAAAATAATCTACAAGAGACAAGTTCGATAACAAAGGATGAAAAAAATAAATAACTACTCCAACAGCCTCCATGTGATGGTGTAGTCTAACTCCCACCATCTCTCCATCCAAATACCAAAACCCAGCTGAATAAAACCTCACAACCTCACTATGACGCCTTTATTTCCCCTGAATCGAAAGAAATAACCAGGTCTATGCCCCAATGAAGGGTTATGATGGGTGTGAGCTAACAACCTCTGTAGGGTCTCATCCAAATGTTCTATATAAAGTCTTTGAATAATAATCAACGCATGATCAAATTTAAATAAAATAAAGAATGATATAAATTTTATAATTTTTTATATCCAAGCCTGGAAAAACAATTAAATTTACCCCTTTTCCACATTTCTAAATAAATCTGGTAAATCAGTTTCAAATAATTTCATATACATATATCAAAAGAGATATATGATGTTAAAAAAAATCATGAATCACATATCATACCAAATCCATGGTAGTAAAAACAAAAAATAGCCCAAATCATCCAAAATTATAGGTAATATCATTCCAATGATCACACTAGTTCAGGATAGTTAGGATCCTCGTACCTAAAATATATAATCAATAATTAATCAAGACTCCAGACATATTTATTGAGTCTAATGAGAAAAGTAACACCCTAGAAAGCTAACCCTAAAATAGGTCTAATAATTCCATAGAATAATCAGACTAGGGAGCAGAGAAAATCCCCATGAGGAAACCTCCAACAATAGATAAGGACTATTAGTACACGTTCCACATAAGCACCCAAGGCTTATTATGTTCTATATTTTCCAAAACATTTGTTAATTTCATGATTTGGAAACCATTTCATAAAAAAAAATTAAAATTATTTCAAACCCCCTTTTCATTTACCAAAACTAGGGGGAAACCATAATTTATTGAAAACCCATTCCACACACACAAATAAAACAATTCATATCATGAAATTTTATTAATAAAAAAATCTATATAAAATAAGAGCAATGAAATTCACCAACATAGGCTCGAGACAAAACTACCTACTTCAAAACTCGAGTCACACATGCCCACAATGAGATCCCCCAATAATAAGAACACAATAATGAAAATGGATGACCTAGAATAAATATAAACATACTATAATTGATTAAATTAAAAAAAGGGTTGATGGAGAGGAAAGATCATAACATACCTCATGAATTCACACCCAACGCACTAAAACTAACAAAGGATCGGCCCCCAGAACAAGATCAAACAATAAATCAAGAAAATAGTCAAGAGAATAAACAAAACATATTAAAAATTCCAATATCAAAATTCAATGTTGCTACCATGATCAAAACCAAAAAATAATTAGAAAAGATTACTCACTTGGAGAGATACCGCACACAACCTTGATGATCAAACACTCAATGAATCGATCTAGAAGGGTTAGAGGTTCCCAAAATTACCATATAGGAACTCTAGGTTAAGATAAAGGAGGATTCACATTTAACAAATAAACATATCACTTGTAAGAAACCCTAAAATTCAATTTCATGAAATTTACATGGTGTGTAATACCTTTACACATTATGTAATCCTTGGGGTAATTATACTGAGAAAAACTCGTCACCTTTTTATTAAAAACGTGATTTTTAACATTACACATTGTGTAATCTTTCATGATGTGTACTCAACTCACCACATGATCCTAGTGATCATTACAAATAATGTAGTCCTTACATGGAATTTAAATTTCTAATAGACAATGAAAACTAAAGATTCTTACATGAAAACCCAAACCACCCTGGGTGTTCTCCAAACTGAGGGAGAACCCCTATAACCCATTAACACATTTATACCAGAAATACATTATTTAAAACAAAAATACATACCTGAACTGTAGGTAATTTTTCTCAAAATTTTTTATCCATCCTCAATAGTCCCAAGATGCACCTAATTAAATGGGAAAAAAATTAAAGAGAAGGGAATTTCTTGAAAGTGGATAATGGGAAGTTAAAACTCCCCCACCATAATTCATTCTGTCCCCGATAAGTCAAGTGAAAAGAATGAAGTATGGTAAATAGGTTAGGACACTACTCCCTTATCAACAACTCAAACTCTCAATTCTTATGAGAATCTAATCCATGCCTCCATAACACTATGACCAATGGAATCAACTTCCCATGCAAGACTTTCACTTGAGAGTCAACGATCTCTATTGGTAGTTCCACAACAAAACAATCTGGCTGAAACTCAATATCTTCCCATCTCATAGCATGGGAGATATCAGGACGGTATTTCCCGAGCTGTGATATATAGAAAAAATCACGAATACCTATAAATTGAATTAGAAATTCCAACCGATAAGTAACCCACCCAAGACGATCAGTGACCTCAAACAGACTAACATATCTCAGAGCAATCTTTCCCTATATTCCAAGATAATGGTGACCCAACCTAGGAGAAACTTTCATGAAAACCTGGTCAAATATAGAAAACACAAAGGGAAAAAGTTGTTGATCCACATAATATTTCTTTCGACTCTGTACTATAACTAGACACTGACATATATATTGAATCCTCACAGAAGTCACCTAAACCAAACTTGGTCCCACCAAAGAATCTTCACCCACCTCTTCCTAACAAAGATGGGACCTACATGGGTTACCATATATAACCTCAAAAGGATCAATTATAATCGAAGACTAATAACTATTGTTATATGAAAACTCTACCTATCTCATATGGCTATCCCAAGATTCCCTAAAATACAAGACACAAGCACAAAGAATATCCTCCAAAATCTAAATAATACGCTATGTCTGACCATATGTCTATGGATGATAATATTTGCTCAACCTTAATTGAGTCTCCATCACCTCTTTAAGACTCCTTCATAACCTTGAAGTAAACCTAGGATCCCCATCTGAAACAACTGTAGACGGAACCCCATGTAACATCATATTTTCCTACATATACAACTTACCTAGATCTTCCACTTTCATAGTGTCCTCAATCAGAATGAAATGATCTAACTTTTTCAACTGATAAATCACTATCCAGCTAGAATTCTTCCCTATGATAGTCCATGGTAATCCAAATATAATGTCCAAAGATACCTCATCCCATTTCTAAACCCGTACTAGAATAGATTTTAGTAAAACGAAAGGTTTATGATGCTCTGAATTTATCTGTTGGTATGTGTAAAAGTGTAAAACATAATCATCAATGTTACACTTCATTCCTGGCCAAAAAAATTATTGTATTATGTCATAATACATCTTTATAGTATTCATATGAATAAACTATGAAGAACTATGAAAATAAAACAAAACTGAGATCCTCACTGATACTAGGATGAAAAAAAAATCCCCAAAATTGAGAATACCATCTGAAGAGAGGGACCAACTAGAAATGTTCTCCCCACCATATAGGGTTTCTCAAATTCCTCTAAACTTGTCATCCTATTGCTGAAACTGCAAAATATACATAAATATAGATGATGATAATTTAACACTAATCGAAGCCATGCTAGAAACATTATCCGGAGTATCCAGATGAAACTGAGAAAAAATCCTTATAAGGTTCCTCTCTTCTGTCGATTCCAAAACTACCTACGATGGCACTTTCCTGCTAAGAGCGTCTGCAATGAAATTTTCCATCCATAGGGTGTAGGTGATATCGAAGTCCAACTTACGAAGTTATTCCAACCACCACATGGGTCTAAGATTCAAGTATTTCTAAGGAAAGATATGTCTCAAACCCTTATGGTCAAAATATACTATGAACCTTTACCCAAAAAGATAGTGCTTCCATTAATTAAGTGCTTGTATAACTACAATAAGATTTAAATCATGAGTGGGTTAATTCTTCTCATGCGGTTAAAGATAATGAGATCCTTAAGTTACCAAATGATCATCTTGTATAATTAAAAAACCTAAAATAGTTCCATAAGAATCATAGAAAACCACATACCCCTTACCGAATCATGTAAGATGAGAATATGATAATATGTAAGAAGTATTTTTATCTCATTAAAAGAAGACTAAAATTTTAAATCCCATATTAATTTCACCCCTTTACTGGTAAGATTTATCAAAGGTGATTCCAAATTTGAGAAATCCTTAACAAATGATCGATAATATCTAGAATGACCAAGTAAGATCCAAATCTAAAATACATTTTATGTCACTTACCATGAAAATAAAACCTTTAAATTCTCAGGATCAACTGATAAGCCATTATAAAAAATCACATTCCCTAAGAACTTCACTTCTTGAATCTATAAATTAAATTTGGTAAATTTCCATACAAACAGTTATTCCTCGGGATTTCAAAGACCAAACCCAAATTGGTTTGATGCTCACACTCAGATCTCAAATAAACCAAAATATCATCCAATAAATCTATCAAAAAAGAGTCAAGATACTAAAGGAATATATGATTCATCAAAGACATGAAAACCACAGTAGCATTAGTCATACAAAATGACATCACAAGATATTATAAATGGCCCATAAAATCTATATTCACTATATCATACTCCAAAAATACAAGATTATGATAACATGATGGAACATAGATCTCTAAAAACCACTTTCCCCCTTTAAACAATCAAACAAATCATCCACACAAGGAAAATGATACATATTCTTAACCATTAAACAGTTTAACTTCCGATAGTCTATGAAAAATAAAATTGAAGCGTTTTCCTTCTTAGAAAAGAGCATTCGGGATACCCAAGGGGAAACACTAAGGGGGAAAAAAACTTTTTTACATTAGGTTGTCCAATTGAATCTTGATCCCCTTTATCTCCAGTGGTTATATAAGATAATAAGGTATGGAAGTCAGATGCATACCTGAACCCTTGGTCAATAATAAACTCAACCTCCCTCTCTGGAGTAAGCTCAAACAAATAATCTAGTAAAAAATAAAGAAAATTTTGAACAACAATGGTAATATCAACAATAGAAGAAATATCATCAGACTCAACTGAAATAGCTGATAACAAATGCCTGAGATCAGAGTAGGATGGTCCTATATGACCACACCTTATATGCCACTCTCTATGAAACACCCATGATATCACATCAGTCTGAATAAATGAGACACACTTATGATAAAGTTAAACCTCAAAATGATGAGAAATAAGTCATTAAATCTCAATGATAAAGTCAAATAGATCAAGAATAAGAAGGAGAAAATCCCATACTAACTTCGTATTATCTACCTATAGAACACAGGGACACCAAAAACCCTTCTTTTTCCCCTTTCAAAGAGATTTCACTAACTCCATAACAAAGGAAAATATATCCATTGAAATTTTAAGCATAAAAAATAATAATAGATATAAATGAGTGGTAATCACCAATATGAAATAAATCAATCACTAAAAAAGTTGCAATAAAGATGGTTCGTCTAATTTTTGCTTGACTTGCATCTACCTCTGCTAAAAATCTATCTACTGCATAAAGGTGATTCAATCCTGAGGCTTGGGGCTAGATCCCTTTAATCTTTGAAGCATATAACTGTTCTTTAGTATTATTTAGAGTAAATGATCCCTGAACATATCAAGGTATAAACATATCCGGATAGAAATGTTGCATATGAAAATAATGTCCACAACTATTGCACATGTTTGTAGGTGAAGGACAAGAATGACATGTGAATCTGACATTTTCCAACTTATATCAAGTCAAAAGAACACCACTAGATGCAACTATATGCAATGAAGAGGATGAATATTGATAACTACCTCCACTACTCCTACAATGATCCTTCCACTTCATCTTTTCCATAGCGCTCCACTTAAGCTTCCATTGGATGGAAAAGAAGGGGAATAATATCCAATTTTGATTTCCATATTCATCTATTCTGTTATATCCTTATACACCATATCCATATAGGTCAAAATATTCAACATAAATACCTAGAATATAATATCTGGTCACAAATTCTATAGGTACTTATGAATTTTTAGCTGGCCATTCTTCTTAACCTACAGTGAAAAGAAACGAACTCAGTAAATCGATTGGTGTATGCTGACACTGAACTCTATCCCTAATGAAAAGAGAGTAACTCCAAAGGTTTCTCCATCATCAGTAACTCTTGAAAAACTACTATAAGTAGATAGTCTTAAAACCCCTACAGTCTAATCCCATATGCCCATCTATCTATACCATGAAATCCCACCATAGTTTTCTAGGACTCTTAAGTATAAATTCCAAAAACTTAACCTTTATACTCTCAAGTGTATCTAGGAAGTAGAAAATATGATCAATATTTTCGATCCAGTAATATGCCTCTTGAGGTTCATTCATACCTTTAAATTATGGTGTGTTCACATGGAAGAACTCCCATAATCAATCTCTGTCTGCTATGACTCCTGAATATACCTCAACAACTATGTTTTAATCTTGTAGTGAATTTTGTTTTAATACATGAATTTCTTGTATGATGTCCTTGATAAAGTCTTGATCCATAAGATGATTTTATTGGGGATCATCAGCTGGACCGTCTTGAGGAACTCACATAACACGTCTCAGAGTCATACTATTGCACACCTAAATATAAAAAATGAATAGAAAAAAATATTAGTTCAAACCAAAAAACCCCTAAGAAAAAATGATATTAACATCAAGAACTCAAAATAAGAGACACACATCCCCACATACCATGTCAACTTGAGTCTTTTCAGGGTAAAAACTATGAAGGCACTCACCACAACCTACCTCTCATGTTCTGAAAATCCTATCTCCAATTTACCAAACGTCTCAAGACAAAGACACTTGGGGAAAAACATCCTCTAATATCAAACTGTGAAGAAACCAACCTGAATACCCTCTAAAACTGGTACCCAAACAGAATTTCCATATACCGAAAGGGAATTCCTGATCCCCATAGGCTAGAGACTAGCACCTGGGCATCAACAACCAATATAGGGAATGATTTATCCCAACATGAATAGAAAATATAAAAAATATATACATGTAAAGAATGAAATAATGAAATATAACATTAATAAACATATATTTCATAATAGAAAAAAAAATAGAAGCAAACAACTGAAATGGTATCAAAATAACCTCTAAAAGACAAGTCCAATAGCAAAGGATGAAACAAATTAACAGCTAATCCAATAGTCTTTATGTGATATCATGTTATAACTCCCACCATCTCACCATAAAGCTAACCAAAACCAACTAATAGAAAATCTCACCACCACACTATGGTGCCTTAACTTTACCTGAATTGAAATAAATAACCATTTCTATACACTGTCGAAGGGGTATGTAGGGTGTGAGATAATATGCTCAGTTGGTTCTCACCCTGTTGTTCCATTTCAAGTCTCTAGACAATAATCCATGAAGTCTAAAATTTATATAAAACTTGGAATGATATACAATTTAGTAGTTTTTATATCAAAGCATGAAAAAAATTTAACTTCCCCTTTTTTCCACATTTCCAAATAAAGTAGGTAAATTAGTTTGAAATAATTTCATATACATATATCAAAATTGATATATCCTGTCAAAGAGAATCATGCATAAAATATCATATCAAATCCCTGGCATTACAATCAAAATAGTACAAACCAAATATATCCCAAATTAGCTAAAAGAAAAGGTAATATCACAGAAAAGATCATACTAGGTAAAGATAGATAGAACAATCATACCTAACATAGAAAATCATGCACATATCAAGACTCTACACATATGAATCGAGACTATAGAGAAGAGGAACACCCTAGAATGTGAACCCCCCAATAGGTCTAACAAGTATGTGGAATAAAAATCCTAAGAAGAAGAGGAAGTCCCCATGAGAAAACCACATGAAAATGGATGAGGTCTACTAATACAACTTCCACATAAGTACCAAGTCTTCCTATGTTCTTTATTTTACAAACCATTTTATCATGTCATGATTTGAAAACTATTTCATAAAACCATTCTACATTTTTTTTAAAAAACCATTTTCATTTACCAAAACCAAGGGAAACCCATATTTTATCAAAAAACCATTTACAAAAACAAAAAATAAAATTATTCATATAATTTCATTTCATTTATAAAAATATTTATCGAAAATAAGAGAAATGCGGTTCACCAAAACATGCTCGATACAGAACCACAAACCTCAAAATTTGGGCTGCACATTCCCACAATGGGATCCCCCAATAGGAAGAACACAACAATGAAAATAGATTCCCTTTAATAAATCTACACTTACACAAATTAAATTAGAAAAATGGTTGGTGAAGAGGAAATATCACAAT
Organism: Viscum album; assembly: GCA_963277665.1. Taxonomy (NCBI): domain Eukaryota; kingdom Viridiplantae; phylum Streptophyta; class Magnoliopsida; order Santalales; family Viscaceae; genus Viscum; species Viscum album. Next base: position 784,147,383 of record OY728147.1, read on the forward strand.
ATACCTGAAGAATGAACACCCTTTTCACCACAACCAATAAAAGATCAGCCCCCAGAACTTGATCACATAACATATCAAGAAAAAAATCAAGATAATAAACCCCATAGATCAATAAATCCAACAACATAAGGAAAAATTTCTACAATGATAAAATTAAATGAAGAATAAAAAAGGATTAATCACCTAGAGAGATACCCCTAGCAACCCTGATGATTAAATGTTGAACGAATAAATTCATAAGGGTTGGAGGTTCCCTAAATCGCTGGAAAGGAACTCTAGATTTAGAAATATGAGGAAGTATGTTCTATGAATAAACATATCACTCATATGATGCCCTAAAATACCTATTTGTGACATTTATATGGTGTGTAATACCTTTATATGTTGTGCAATCCATGAGGACATTATATGCCAAAAAACCCATCTCCTTTTTTTAAAAAACCAAATTTTTAACATTACACGACGTGTAGTCATTCACAATGTGTACTCAGCTCACCATATGATCTTGGAAAGCATTACATGTCATATACTCCTTACATAATGTGTAAATTTATAGCATATAGTGACAACTGTAGATTCATACATGAAAATCCAAACCACCTCAAGCATTATATGAAATTGGGGAGAACCTCACTTATCCATTAACATTATTATACATGGACTCTATTAATTCAAACAAAAATACATACCTAAAAATTAGGAAATTTTTATGAAAAATTATTTTCCACCCTAAAGGGTTTAAATTTGTACCCAATTAAATATGAAAACAAGTAACGAGAAGGGAATTAACTGAATGTGGGTAATGAGATATTACAAAAACCCTCCACTGAAGCCTCCAGAATTGCATAACCATGGATAAAGAAACACCAGTGTATCTACCATTTGATTACACACTCCATCAATAAAAGGTGTCTCTCACTTTACCTACATGAAGGGTAGGGTCTTAGGGGGGTTTATAGTTACACATCCCTTTGATATTGAGGATCCCAACCATGGGGGAAGTTTCAGGGATCTTCCAGTCTTAGACACAAGGAAGGTCTTTCTCCTCTCCTTCTCATCTCTTAGACTAGGGACCTCCCATTTAAGAAAATGAGGGGGGGGGGGTCATGATTTATTTTCCATTTTATGGGGATTAGTGCATTATCCTCTTCTATTATATAGAACTAGGAGAAATACATCCCATCTAGAGTAATCCCTTGGCCTTTCCTATGGGTTGTAGCGAGATGGGTAGCCAAATGCGACTATCCTGGTTACGAAAACAAGGGAGGAGACAGGCACATCAATTCCATTTCTAATTCTCCCATCACCCTGGCCTTGTCCACCAGTGGACTAAGTAGATTTTTTGGTTTTACATATCTCTCTCTTACTCTTTTTTCTCACACCGATCATGACTCACATGGTCTTAGAGGCTTGTTACGATTATAAAATCTACACAATCAGATGCATGTCTTGTCAACGAATCATTTTATAGATCTTCCTCATTAATTCCTTCAAAGGGCCTCTATAGTGGTGGGTTCTCAAATCAATGTATCAAACCAACTAGCAATCCTCATATGTGTTGTAATCCCCAAAAATAGGCCTTAACCCTCAAAGGGGACATATTACTGATGAAGCAACAAATGTGCCTTCTATTTGGTATAATCCACAACTGTACCCACTCAAATGTGTTCCATCCTAGGTGTAATCCCCAACCAAACCACTAAATCATCATGATTCAAGACATTACTCATGGACCCACTCAAAAGGGCCCCATATTTGGTATAATACCTAACCATGTTATCACTATCTCAAAGGGCCATATCCCCTATGAGAAAAAATCTCGAGGGCCTCTATAGGCATGTGTCCTCATAATTGAACTATTTGGATTGTGATTCCCATCCAAATGGGATATGTAGGAATCCTTATTGAGGTCCAAAATAAACATCCAAAAATCAATCTAATTTCATATGGGCTATATTAGTAATTAGCTGAAGTTTTATAAATAAAATCCCATTTAATATCTAATTAAATGTATTATTATGTATCATGGTTATAGAAAACACATTCAATTATTTGGTTTTATTATATACTATTGGAATTGAAATTCCATTAAGCATCATAACTATTGATAATCTATCTTTAAACTATAACCATATTATTAGTAAAAATATATGGTTTTGAAAAATCCAATTGGTATAGAAAAACGAAGTGATGGCCTCAACCAGTAGGATCATTATTTATGAAGACCATTTATCAGAGCTTATGAGGTAGATATCATCACTATTAATTTCCCTTGAATAATTCCTATCTGATATCCAACAACTAAAGCACGAGGGAAACTATTTATGGGATAAGTTTAAGCTCATTGAGATCATGAACCAAACTATGTACACTAAACTACCCCATGAAAATATCACTATCACGAACCTTACCCTTATGGTGTTTTTTGGTGTAAAAAAGGGCTATGTATCAAGACTATAATAATATAAATATGTATATTTTATAGAATAATGAATATATTTTCTTCTTATCATTGTTAATTTATAAAATATTTTTACTTTGAAATAATAAAAAAAATTATTTTTGTGTAATATTAGATTTTAATTATGACATTAATTTTTATGGATTAATTTATTCTTGGAATAAATGATATTTTAATAAAATTTTATTATTAAATAATTTTTATTAAATATAAATTATAAAATAATTTTTATGAAGTGAAATGAAATTTTTATAATGGTTTGAAAACTGTTATTATCAAAAAACCCAACATTTCCCAATAAATGTTGATTATTTTATTAAAAGTAAAAATGAAAATATTTAGAAAATTATTCTGATAAAATAAATATTACTTTTGGAATCAAAATTTCAACATTATCTAATGGTGCTTTTTTCATAATTTTCTGAGATAGGGGTAAAAATAAAAAATGGTATAAATTTTCAGTGTGTATTATGGCATCATAAGGACCCAAAATGATGTAATAAATGATATAAATGGTATCCATGAAAAAAATTTATTTTTCCCATTTAAAATAATGTAATTTTTAGGTTTTTTAATAATTTTATAAATCCTTTATGAATCCTCCAAAACCTATATTATATTTTAATGTTTTAAAATCATTTCTGTAAGAACATGACTCACTACTAGACCACCAAGGGTAATATTTTAATACGTTTGGCCCTTGGAATTATAAAATAATTAAAACCAATATTCCTTATAAGAAAATATTGTAAAAAAGGTAAAAGTTTTTGAATACTTTATTATATAGAGTCCAACACCTAATTTCGAGAAATAATAAAGAACCGCCTCTTTTCCAATATAAACCCATCCAAGAAACCCTTCATATTCCCTCAAAAACCTTGGAATACATATTTAATCTTCCCTAAATTATCTAGATTCCTCCCAAGGTTCCCTAATCTCCCAAGAAGCTCTTCCCAAGATTTTGGAATCACCCTCTCAAGGTAATGAATCCTTTCTTTCTCCTCATTATTCATGCATATTGTTTATTTTATGTCTTTTATTTCCAACTCTTAATGTTGGTACAGTGTTTCCTTGTACCTATTACTGTCCAATTTATTTAAAAATGATGATAGATCCCTTTCTCTCTCATAAAACCATGAATCTTTTATTATTGACATAATGCTGCTGAAATTTCACAATTTTGTTTCCATAAAAAACCTTTGTATTGTGAATACCATCACTATTTCCACTCAAGGGTATTCACCTAGACATACCCACAATTTTATGATTGTCTAATTCCATTTATTTATTCCCCACTCCTTAATTTATGAATTAAATGTGATGGAATATGATCCTATTTTTAATGATCTATGTGACACACTTATTCATGTACATGATATGAAAGTGATAGGTGCGACCTGAATTATATATCACTCCAATGCATTGGGTAATGTTTTAGTTTCATGAGGCCTCATGAAAGGAATTATTGAGTGAACCTAATCCATTATGATATTTTTTCCACCATTTTATGATGTCTTAGAGGTTAACCTTGACCTATGTTATGATGTCATGTTTAAATTTGTTTATATTTTCCAATGTTACCTCTATATTATCATGCTATATCACACCCTTTTGTTCATGTTTATTATTCTCACCCTTTTTATGTACCATTTGAATTCATATTGTCTAAAATATAGTAATTTATTCACGTTACTCCATTTTTATTTCCTTACTGAGCTTTATAGCTCACCCCTTTCTTATGTATTTCCCTAGGATTTCCCATCAAGTTTTAAGTATTGTGGAATATTATAAGCATGTTAAGGAAGTTTTTAATAATGGATATATACCCCCAATTTTAGGTTTTTATATAATGTACCTAATTACCCAAATACACATGAATTCTCAATCTTATGGGTTGTTTTATGTGTACATTTATGTAATAAATAATGAATTAATTTATAATAAAGAAAAGGGTTGTCATAGTTGGAATCAAAGGAAAATTTAGTCATTTTACGAATTTGAATTAAAAAACTCTAATGAAAGACATAGGGATAAGACTAAACATAAAAAGGAATCCCTATATTTTTTAATGTATAGATTAAGTGGTTTCCAAGAAAATACATCCTCGTATGGATACAACTAGTGGATGTGGCTCTGGAACAGATTTACATATGGGTAACACCTAAAAACACCACATTGAGCTAGACTCAATTGGGAACTTGATCATGACAATGTGACTTGATATAAAAATGGTTTGAAACTCCTAGGGGATATGATTTGGTAAATTTATAAGCTCATTATGAAACATTATTATAGGAACAAAAGTGGCCATAAGTGTCTATGTTGGAAAATAGACCATGGATAACATAGATTGAAGCCTTGAAATTCATAAGTTAAAGAAATTCATGTCAATTAAAAATTATCCCTTTAATGTGTTTCAATTCCCAATTATGTGATTAACAGTTTAAAATTAATGATCCCTAATTTTACCTTTATTATATCCAATGGTTGGAAATATGAGGAATTGAGTAAAAAAAATGTGAAGGGTAATGTGATGATTTCCCAAATGAGGCATCCCACCCAATGGGAGAAGGAATCACAGACTTTGTGATTATATTCTCTTAATTGTCTTAGGTTATGAATAGAAACCTAAAATAGGAGTAAGCCTAAATCCCCCCGATAAATAAAAGGCTGCTATTAAGACCTTCATGTGACACGGGCCTACGACTTTCAATGGACTATTTGATCCCTTAATCACCGAACAATAGATCAAATCCATTGAGAATATCGTATCCATCCTTCAAGGTTCTGAGAAAGATAAGGTTATACTAGCTATTTATCATATGTAGGTTGAAGTTTATCAGTGGTGTACATTTATCAAGAATACAAATCTTGAAAAAGATATCGAAGCGATGAGGTGGAAGGAATCCAATAAAACGTTTTTCGAAAAATAATTTCCCTGCACTATCAAACATAAAATGGAAATAGATTTCCTTTAAGTCAAGTTAAAAGAAAATTAATCCATAAGAGTGTATAAGGAAAATTTCAAAATAATTTCATGATACAACTCAAGATTTGTCATTACCACCAAATGAAAAGTTGAATGCTTATTTGGTGGGATAAAACTAAGCCTACAAAAATCCCTAGCATTTAGAGACTTTGATAGCTATGAGGAAATTTTCTGATGTGCCCTCAATGTCGAAATGGAGATCATAAAATCTCAAGGGCCTCATAGGGATAATAATTAAAATGTAGATTTTAATTCTCATGGCGTGATGGATAAATATAATGGTGGTAAGAAATTTCAACATCCCACTTGTCAAAAGTTCAAAAATAAGTGCCTCAACAATTTTCTGAAGGGGACAAGGAAATGATTTAGGTGTGGTAAGGAAGAGCACCTAACTAGCGATTTTCAATGAGAGAAACCCACCAATGTAATGGAAGAGAGGAATTCTCTATTAAACACTTACCCTTTTTTCCAATGTTTCAACTATAAATAATAAGTAAACTTTTCATACCAATGCACTAACCCAGGGGTGGTCGGAGAAAATCATCACCAACAACCGCCAAGATAGTAAGGGTGAGTTTATTCTATTACAACCACTAAGGTGGATTACAACCACAAAGTGGAGATATGAATTATAGTTATTCATTAAATAATAGTGGAAATACTTTTTGATTCTATTTCTACACATTCTTTTATATCACACAAGTTGAGTAGAAATATTCAAACCCTAACACAAATTATGAAAGTGGGGATGTCAATGAAAGTGTAAAAAGGTAACATTATTGTATCCTTAGTATATAACTCCACCCCTATCCAAATTTGTGGGTTGAACTTCCCAAAAAAAAATTGATACTCCCTTTAGTGGTATTTTATTCAATTATGGGTATGGATAGGGTTTCCTTATATAGAGCCAACATAAATTGCTGCAAGAAGGAAATCAATATCTATATCACAAATCATCCCCCAATTCTATAAAAGTTAAAGGAGGAAATTGAATCTTATTTAGCACCAACATCTCAAGAACGGATATTATTACCCTATAATAAATAATATTAATCTCAGATGATTGATTCTAAGGAAAAAACCATCTTTGAATACATTCCCATTTTGAGGGAATGCACTGATATGTTTCTTAAAGAATTTCCTGGTCTTCCACCTAGCTGAGAGGTTGAATTTTCAATCGATATTATACCTGGATAATTTCTACTTTAAAATAATTAGTATCAAATTACTATTGTGGAACATGATGAGATAAAGAAACAACTATTGAAGAATCCGGATAAAGGGATCAAATGCCCAAGTGCTTCACCTTGGGGTTCACCAGTCCCTTTCATCAAGAAGAAGGATGGGTCAATGCGCCTTTACATTGATTATCGCAAGATCAACATGATCAAAATAAAGAAAAAGTATCCTCTAACATGGACTAATGAATTTTTTGAGTATCTACATGGATCCCAATACTTATACAAGGCGGATCTTCAGGTAGGGTATTATAAAGTAAGGGGGAATAATAAGGATATCTACAAGACTAATTTCCGAACAAGGTAAAAGCACTATGAGTTAATAGTAATTCAATTAAGAATCACTAATTATTTAGAAATATTAATTTAATTTATAAAAATAATATTTATAGATAACCTTGTCAATTTTTTTGGCAGCCTTTATAAAATATATTCTAATATACTCTAAAATAAAGGAGGGGTATGAGTAGCATCTGAGCACTATGATAAAGACCATATGAAAGGAGAATATTTATGAACTGTATAACAAATGCGAGTTATAGTTAAATTAATTATCATTCATGGGTAATATTATTATAAGAAATGGGATATCTATAGACCCTTCAAAGATAGAGGAAATTGAAGGATGGATGAGGCCAATATCTATGAAAAAAAATCATAGTTTCCATGGACTAGATAGGTACTATCATTGATTTTTGAGAAACTTTTCAGGATTTTCAAACCCTCTAACAAAGAAAACGTGGAAGGGAGTAAAGTTTTTTTTTTAATAATTAATTTGAAGAGTGATTAAAGGATTTGAAAAAGCTTCTAATCACTACACCAATAATTATTATACACAGAAGTGGGGAACTTTTCATGGTATACAATGATGTTTTAAGGAAGGTATTTGGATGTGTGTTAAGGAATAATGGAAAATTGATAGCCTATGCCACATGGAAATTGAAATTTATTGAAGAAAACTTCCCAAAACATGATCTGGAGTAGGCTTCAATGATCTTTGTGTTGAAAATCTTGTGGCGTTATCACTTTGGAGAGAAGTGTAAAATATATACAAATCATAATATCCTCGAGTATATATTCACATAGAAAGAGATGAATATGTGATAGTAAAGATGGTTAGAGCTAATTATGTTCTATAAATTCTAAATCCAAAAACAATTTAAGAAATTAAATAAATTGGAAGAGGATATAAGTAAAAAGGATTGAATAATTTTATCATTGATGAGAATTGAGAAGGATCCAATCATCTTAAACTTTAAAGGGATGGAAATGGGAATCATAAATAAAGAAACATCATCAATAATTTCACAAATGATTTCTTAAACCTCCCTTCTAGAGAAGATAATGGTTTCCCAAAATGATGGTGTGATAATTAAGAAAAAGGTTGAAGTTATAATAAAATAGAAATCCTCAGAGTTCAAAATTAACGATGAAGGAGTTTTAATACTTGGGTCAAGACTATGTACACTATCAAATACTGAGTTAAAGAAGGATATGTTGAATTATGTGAATATATTGACCTTATCCATCCATCCAGAAGCATAAATATATGTTGATATATCCCATAGCACTATTGGTGGGAAAATATGAATAAATAGATCACATAATATACATAATGGTGTCTTGTATGTCTATAAGTGAAAGCCGAAAGGAAAAAATCCCCAGGGATGATGAAAACATTACCTTTATATACATGGAAATGGGAAAGAATAACCATGGATTTTTTCACTAGTATTCCAAATACATAATTAGGAAATAATACTATATGGGTTGTGGTGGACATTCTTACAAAAATCGTCTCACTTCATTTCAATATGAGAGGAATTATCACTCATTCAACTTGTAATAATATACATTAGAGAAGTGGTGAGGATACATTGAACACCATTATAAATGGTATATAATAAAGATCCATGATTTACCATAATGTTTTGAAAGAGTCTATAAAATTTACTAAATACCGAGTTGAACTTCATCATAAACTATTACTCTCAAAATGATGGCCAATATGAGAAAAATATTTAGACACTAGATGAAATGTTGAGAGAATTCTCAATTGAATTAAAAGGGGTATGGGGTAAACATCTTCCTTTGTCCGAGTTCTTATACAATAATAGTTTCCACTCAAGCATCCAAATATCCCCTATAAATCCCTTTATGGGAAGAGGTGTAGAAAACCTACATGCTGGGATGAAGTGGAGGAATGAAAATTGATAGGTCCTAAAATGGTTGAGGAAATGGTAGAAAAAGTCAAGACCATTCAACATAAATTCAAGGATTCTCTGAGACTATATAACAACTAAGCTGAAAATTGTCGATGATACCTAGATTTTGATGTTGTAGATATGGTATTCCTCCACATATCTCCATAAAATAAATTCATGTGATTTTGGGAAAAGGGAATGCTTATTCTAAGATACATCGGTCCCTTTGAGATCCTTGATCGCATCAGAGTGGTGGAATATCAACATTAACTCCCACATAACCTATCTAAAGTACATTATGTGTTCCATGTATCCATATTTAGGAAATATATACCAGACCCCTCACATGTTTTGAATCCAAAGGTGGTACTATTGGAGAATGATCTTTCATATGAGTATAAAAGGGTGAATATATTATATCATAGAGATAAATTTCTATAAAATAAGACAATGAACCTTGTAAAAGTACTATGTAGAAAACAAAAGTTTAAATATGTGACTTGGGAACTGATTATGTGATGAAAAATAATTACCCTCATACATTTTAGTATGTGAAATAAAAATTTTGAAGGTGAAATTTCTGAAGGAGGAAAGATTGTAATGACCTAAAATTTTATAAATAAAATTCACTTTGTGATTTAATTTAATGTTTTATTATATATTATGGTTATATAAAACACATGCACTTATTTGGTTTTATTATATCCTATCAGATTTAAAATACCACGAATCGTTATAACTGTTGATATGATTAATATAAATTTATGGTTTTTAAAAATAAAATTGACACATACCAATGAAGTGGTGGCATCAAATAGTAGGATCATACCCCATGAATCCAATTTATCAAATATTTTGAGTAAAATATAATTATTGAGATTTTCCCTTGACCAATCCTAGGATGAGATCCAAAAACTAAAGCATGAGTGAAACTGTTTACAAGAGAAGTTCAAGCTCATCGAGATCGTGTCTCAAACTATGTACACCAAACCACCCCATGAGAATATAACCATCACACACCTTACCCTTAGGAAGTTTTATGGTATAATAAATGGATATTTATTAGGACCCTAATAAAATGAATATTTATATTTCATATAATAATGAATATATTTCTTCTTATTGTTGTTACATTATAAATGATTTTGACTTTGATATGATAAAACAAAAAGAATATTTTTGGGTGATAAGAGATATCAATCAACACATTCCTTTTGATGAATTAATGAATTTTTTAAATAAATGATATTTTTATAAAATATTAATATTTAATAATTTTTATTAAATTTAAATGACAATATAGTTTTTATGAAGTCAAATGTAATTTTTATAAGGGTTTATAAACTGTTATTATTAAAAAACCCAAGATTTCTCAATAAATGTTGATTATTATTTTAAAAGTAAAAATTCACATACTTAGAAAATTATTTTGATAAAATAAATATTATTTTTGGAATCATAACATATAAATTAAACAATGGTTAATTTTTTTATAATTTTCTACAACACTTGAATTTTTAGGTAAAAATTGAATACGAGATAAATATATGGTGTGTATTATGACATCATAATGAACAAAAAATGATGTAATAAATTATATAAAGGATAAATAAGAAAAAATAAACACTTAAAGTTAAATATAAATTTATTTTGAGGTTATTTTATACATTTTATAAAACCATTATGAATCCTGCAAAACATATATTTTATTTTATGGTTTTAAATCATTTCTTTAAGAACATGACTCACTTACACATCACCAAGGGTAATATTTTAACAAGTTAATCCCTTATAATTATAAAATGATTAAAATTCCACCTATTTTGATGAAATCATGGTCAAAAAAATTGAAAAGTTTTTGGTTTTTATTACTTTTTTATATAGAGTTCAAAACCTATGTTTGAGGGATAATAAAGAACCCCCTCTATTTTTTTATATAAAACCATGAAATCACACCTTCCTATTCACTAAAAACCTTGGATCATGTTATTTATCTTTAATAACATTTATAGAGTTCTACCAAGGTTAACCTAAGGTCTCAATAATCTCTTACCAAGCTTTTGTAATCACCCTCTCAATGTAAGGGATCCTTCCCTTGTCCACTTTATTCAACCATCTCCTTTATTTTATGTCTTTTATTTACAATTACTAATGATAGGATATTTTTTTCTGTGTACCTATTATGATCCATTTTATTTAAAAATTATTATATTCCATTTTATCTCTCATTAAATCACTTTATGAATCTATATATACTATCGTTATGCTGCTGAAATTTCACTACGATTTTCCATGCCAAACCTTTGTATTGTGAATACCATCACTACTTCCACTCAAGGGGATTAACCTAGACATACCTATAATTATTTTATTGGGTACTTCAATGTATTTATTTTACACTCCTTTATCATGGAATTAAATGTTATGAAATATGATCCAATGTTGAATGATCTATGTGTCACACTTATGCATGTACATGATATGAAAGTGAGGAGTGAACCCATAATTATATAGCACTCCAATGAATTGGGTAATGTTTTTGTATCAAGAGAAATTTTAAAAAGTATTTTGGAGTGAAACTAATCCATAATGGGACATTTTTCACGATTTTATGATGCCTTGGTGGTTATCCTTGACCTATGTTATGATGTCATGTTTAAAGTTGTTGCTAGTTTTCCATGTTGAATTTATGTTATCATGATATATCATGCCCCTTTGTTAATGTTTATGATTATCATCCTTTTTATGACCCATATAAATTATTATTGTATAACATGTAATAATTTCTTCATGTTATGCCATGTTTATTCCCTTACTGATCTTTATAGCTCATCACTTTCTTATCTATGTACCAAGGTTATCGCATGCAGTTTTAAGTATGATTTAATATTACGAGCATGTTATGAAATTTTTCAATAATAGTAATGTACCCCATATTTTAATATATTATTTAATGTACCCAATTACCTAAATATACTAGGCTTATTGATATTTTGGGTTGTATTGTGTGTACCTTTATATAATAATTCATGAATTAATGTGTAATAAAGACAAGGGTTGTCATAATATTCTAAGAAGGGTAACATAAAACCATGAAGCCCACATTCATTTCAAGTTCAATAGGCTGATTTGGTGTAATTCACACAACGGCCCTTTGACTAGGCACCTTTTACCAAGACATGCTTACCGCATGATGTTAAACAATATGGTTTTATCCTTATCACATGAACTTAAAAGGTATGATGTGTTCTGTTAAGTGGAACCAAACTATGTGGGTCTAGATACCTTTTATAAGGATAAAAATAAATCCCATATCATGTGAATGATCCAAAAATCTGAACAACTTCCATCTCCTTGGATTATGATAAACTCCAGAGCACCCCACTGTGTGGCTAAAAACTAGTATCATAATAATAAACAACCAAAGAATCTATAACCTATATGAAAAAGGGTATCGTAAATAAATAACCTCAGATACATAAAAATGTCTCCATCGAAGAAGAACCTAGGATACATATATATGATTATAAAGTTAATTAATGATAATTATTGGTTGTTAATTCAAGGAATACCTATTTTATAGTTGGCATTTGATAAAGGATTCGTAAATATGTCTTAAATATTTTATAGATTATGGGAGAAGGAAATAATTCACCCAAAAAGGGTGTGATAAGACCAACCTCCCATCCTATCAACCAATTAGAGTCTATAAGTTTCATTTTAACCATTTCCTAATGACCACATACCTTTATAAAGTAGGTTCGTAAAATATCATGAATAAGGGAACTGATGGGTGTTTCTGGATCCACAAACAAAACCTGTTGGAAGCTATTTGAAAATGGTAAACCCAATGTGAATGATTTTTCAAGATTCAAAAACCCACAATCAATCTTACAAGAACAGAATCAATGCCATATTTTCATAAAAATAATGACAAATCAATCAGACATGCACTGTGCTCATACGGACATAATAAGATATTTTAATGGTTTTGCGGTCATTAAAAATGTTCACTAGGGTTCAAAACTAAGAAAACAATATCATATTTTCATGAAATCATAAAAAACATATTTTTAGATTTTAAATATTTTAAAATATTACATTTCAATGAGATGTGTCATTTTCTCAAGACGACCAAAAATGCCCATTTAGTGGTTTAGAAACACAAAAACATGCATATAAAGGTAAAAAACATTGAAAATGACATATTAATGATGTGAAATCAATGTATAATAGTCATTATATTATTTTTAACATGTATTAGTAGATGAAACATCAATAGGATATGTGGTTTTCTTAGACAAACTAAAAAAATAGTTTTTATTGGTTTGACGACCAGTAAAAACATGCTATAGGGGTCAAAACAAAAAAAAAATCATGTTTTCCAAAAATCATATTAAAATATACATAGATTTGTTTTTGAAATGTTTTATCATATTTTACATCAATGGGAATTTTTTTATGGGATGACCAAAAAAGGACTTTTAGTGTTTTAAGAACTCAAAAACTTGTTTATAAGGGTTAAACCCATATAAAATGACCTTTGAATGACATGAAATCATAGAGGTTTCTATTATTTTTTATGCGTATGATTAAATTAAATTTAAATTAGACATGTAGTGTGATTTGAAGGACTGAAAAATAAATTTTTAATGATTATATGGCCTTTAAAAATGTGCATCTTGAGGTCAAAACAATGAAAATAACTTCTATTTTTTGTGAAATCATAGGACTAAAACCATACAGTGATTTTTAAAATTTTGGAGAATAATTCAAATCAATCAGGCATATTTTTTATTCAGGATGATCACAAAAACACATTTATTTTAAAAAAAATACTAAATTATGATGGTAATAGTCAAAAATATAAAATATGACCTCTAAATGACCGAAAATCATAGTAAGTTTTTGTATTATTTATGAAGTGTAAGAGTAGAATTAATGTAAATAAAAAATTAAGTGTGCTCAAAAGTACCGAATAAGTAGTTTTTAATGATTTTGAGGCCATTAAAAACTTTTGTTAGGAGGTTAAAACCTATAAAACAACCTATGATTTCCATAGAGTGATATTTAAAATGTTGGAGTAGATGACATGTCAATAAGATGTTTCATTTTCTTGGGATGAATAGAAATTCACTTCTGGTGTTTTAAAGCACTAAAACATGTATGTAAGGGTCAAAAAAAAAGTGAACTACCTCTAAATGATGTGAAATCATATTAAAATAATCTTTTTTATTTTTATGAGATGTAAGAGTAAACAGAACATCAATGAGACATGCAATATTTTTTGATGGTCTGAATAAAAGGTTTTTAATGGTTTAGTGTCCTTTCAAAAAATGTTTTATGGGGTAAAAAACAATAAAATGGCATATTATTTCCATGAAATAAAAAAAATTGATTCATTTATGAATTTTTTGAGTATATAACACATAAATTGGACGTGTTGTTTACTTGAGATGTCCAAAAACAAACTTTTAATGTTTTAAAAACAATAAAAAATGCATGTAATGGTAAAAAATATTTAAAACTACCTATGAATGATATAAAATCAGATAAAAATATTCTTTGTAATTTTTATAACATGTGTGAGAAGAAAACACGTCAATCAGACATTTGGTTTTCTCAAAAGGACCAACGAAGTAGTTTTTAACGGTTTTATAACCTTTAAAAACATGCTTCAAGTGCGTCAAAACTTATAAAATTGCCTTTGATTTCTATGAAATCATACGACATCAACCATAGAGTGATTTTTGAAATATTGGATGTGTCGTTTTCTCAATATGATCAGAAACAGACTTTTAGTGTCTTAGAAACACTATAATGTACGTGCAATGGTCAAAATCATAGAAAAAGATCTCCAAATAATGTGAAATCATAGTAAAATCATATTTTTATAATTTTTTATGTGTATAAGTACATGAAACATCAATCAGAGATGTTTTCTGCTTTAATGGGCCAAATAAGCTCTTTTTAAAGGATAAACGACCTTTAAAAACATGCATCAGAGGTTCAAAACCAATAAAACGACCTATGATCATCATTAAATCATTCAAAAAAAGTGATTTTTAAATGTTGGAGTTGGAAAAAAATCAATCAAATATGTCATTTTACTAGGATGACTAAAAAATATACTTTTAGTGTTTTTAAAACACTAAAACGTACATATAATAATTAAAACTGTAGAAAACGACCTATAAATTATGTAAAATCACAGAAAAATCATCCTTTTAAATTTTTATGTAATATACAGAAAATTCATTTTTTAACAATAATAATCTTTACAGATTTCTTAACACTCAACACTATGATTTTGGTGAATGGTGATATATTTTTGAAATATTATAATTTAAATGTGATCATTATAACCTAGATGTCGAATTGGTGGGTATGAAAATGGATAACCACACTATTAAATATATTTTCAATATTCCTACTCAGTATAAATTATATTTATTAATTCTGAGGAGATAATCACTGAATTTTTTGTGAAGTCATTTTATGTTTCAAAAATTCATTTTCTTCAAAACAATATTTTTATTGATTTTTTTGAGTAAATATTGTAGTCAATTTATGAAATTTTTTGAAATTATATTTTATAAAAAGTAAAAAATATTTGAAATCATAATATCAAAATTTTATTAGGTTGAAATTTTGGTATTTTTATGGAAAAAATTAATTTCTCAGTGATTAGTGAAAAGTATAGATTTTATAGAAAAGTGTCTCTTTTATTCAAGTATTTACAAACGCACATTTTATTTTGAATTGATATTAAAATTTCATTAATTCCTTTTTATTAAACATAACCCAATTAATTTTATTGGAATCAATATTACTGTTAATTCTAATATAAAACATTTTTACACTTAAACATGTATTTTTATGGAAAACCATTTTAAACACATTTTGCAGGTTTATTCTAAAATTAATTTCTACTTCTTAGAGGTATTAAATTTTTTAAAATTTATTTCATATTTGGAATCATAATTTCTATATTTTTTAAAAGATTTTAATTTATTTTTTATTATGAATAGTAATTGTGATAAATATTTGTCACCTTGGTGAAGGTAAATAGGGTAATTAAGGTTAAAAATAATGTGATAATGCTTTAAAAATCTATATAACACCAACCTTATTTCTTTTTTATGTGATTATTATAGAAATACCCACACAATATTCAAATATATTCTAACTTGGTTCCATTTTTTTTGATAACGAGGTTAATATTATTTTATGTAATAAAGAAATCCAAAATTACACTCTCTTAGTTTTAATATCTCTAATATTTTTCATAGGGATAAAAGGAGGATAAGTTTAGTTATAAATGGTTATTTTAAATATTAAATATTTTTTTTATCATTTTAGTTTTTTTTAAATTTTAGTAATGGAATAATTACCATAAATGCTTACACAACGCTAAAATAGTACTTCGTCAAGTAATCAAAAAATAAAATAAATATTTTTAAAATATTAAAATTAATATAATTTTGATGAATTATTGTGTTCCAAAATTTTTATAGATAAATATAATATGTTATTGATGTTTTAAAGTTTTACATTCTAATTCCATTTCTATCTTGTCATCGACAAAGTCAAATTATATGAATAGTTATGAAAATGATTTTAATGGTATCTTATATTTAATAATATCTAATTAAATGAATTAAAATTAATATAAATCTTAAATCTGGATAAGTGAATGAGATATGGTTGAAAACATCAACCATTATCCTCTTTTGGGTCACTTTTCCTTTGATGGAAAATTTCTTGTGTTGTAAAAGTGGGTGTCCTAGACCCAACTTGAATAGTGATTTTCAATTTCCATATCTGTCATAAAATTAGTTATGCATCATGTACGTTTACCATAATAGTATCCATATTTATGAGTTCGCTATTTAAATAGTAATTTCCATAGATTATATCTCCTATAAAATGGTTATTATAGTTCCCAGGCTATAATGAGAACATTGAGATACTATGAAATTGGTCTTAAACAACTATCCTATGGTCTAGATACATCATTCTGACTAGACACAAATGATGTTTGACTATCAGTTGTCAGGGGATCATAAGAATTGAGACTTCTTCTCATGAATTTTGTACTTGGTGATATTGAGTAGATGAGATTGTGGGAACTAGATTTCCAATAGAAAAACCACATGTTTCAGGTTCTATTGGTAGTTCCTATATGTGAACACGCGTAATGGTCTCATTACTTGATATTATTATTAGTATATACTATTTTATCGTATAATTGGATGCAAGGAAAAAAATATTGCATTTAAGTCTTATCAAGGTATCTTGTGTTGGGTGCGTCATTGGTAGTATGACATTGATTGAATAATCAAGATATAATTTGTCACTTCTTATAGGAATATATATCTTGGGACCAATTGATTAAGATGGTAGTATCTTTACTAAATACATGGTAATGGTAGAAGAAGGTAAGTTCCTAGAGTAAGGTCAATGAATAGTAAAGAAAGAAAGAATGACGACACAAGGTGTGAATCTTTCTTTATGATATATAGCAATACAAAGAGATTATATTACACCGTATGTGTTTATAGGAAGGTTGTCATTTCTATGAATACTCCTTATCACTTTAGGGGTCTTTATGATTTGCTAGACTACACCTCTAGTCTATGAATAATATTCAATACTATTTAGATAAGTGTCTAGAGGGTTAAACACTAAATATAGAGACCTTTGTTTTGGTTGTAAGACTTTGGAATATATCTAGAAATGTTTTTCAAATCCAGGCACTGAGATGAATTATAAACCCGAGGCCCCGTGTGCCTGGAATTAATTTTATTAAAATATTAAATATATTTTATATTACACATGCAAATTTTCTTAAACAAAATGGTATATCTATTAAATAGGATCTCAAATCAAAAATTAGAGACCACGGTTGAATACTGAATGTGGTGTTTACCCTAAGCATGATCTATAATAGGTCTGTGCATGACATTTGGATAAAATAGGCCATGGGTGGGTGGGTTTAGTTAAATAAATAATTGAATTTATTTATTTAATTTAATTAACCTAATTATTTTTGAATTTAAATAAACTATTACGGTGTTTTTACAAGGTTAGCCATATAACCCCATGACTGTTGATAATTTTGTTCTTACACCTCCGTTAGTGAATCAGAATCAAATGATGATTGGCCTCTGGATCCCAGCTGATCAATGCACAAAAAATGCAATGAATCCTCTTCTTCATTAGTGAGTGAATTATTCATTGAAGAATGATCCCATTTTTAGGAAGGAATCATTAATTTGTGTATTTTGACCTAATTGATTATACTATTTGAGTATGATCGATTCCCTTTCTTAATCTACATCAATTTCAAACCTTTGCATACGCCTATGTACTGATTTTAATTATTTATTCAATTATTTCTCACCCTGGATATCCCAGATTATGTTCATTGGAAAATAGTTCTTTTCCAAGAATCATACACCTTTGTTTTGGTGATTTTCTCCAAATTATTTTTCAATTTCTTCATTGATTGGAATAGGGGATCTCGGTTCGACATTTCCAGGTAGGATTGAGACCGATTGGACCCCAAGATTCACAGCGGAATCATATGCGACAAATGGAATAGCGAATCAGGCACTACTAGAATTTATTCTTATAGACATAGACCTATATACATGGTCAATATGGACTAGGGATATATCTCACTTATAGCCACAAATATTTAATTGGCCTGTGGTGGCATCCCACCCCACTCCCCCTTCCCCCTTACCCTCACTCACGAGCTTCATCCTCTCCCTACCCTCTCTCGCAAGCTTCCTCCTCTCCTCTTACCCTCCTCCACTAATGTTCCCACCCATCTTCCATAAAATACTCATAGTATAATGATTATGTCACCCAACTTGCCCACAATCCTCCTCATTCTCTAACATGGCCACTCCACCTCCCCGCGGATGCTACTCTAATGATGATCTAACGCAGCCTCCCCACCTCCTCCTCTAATGTGCATAAAACACAGCCACCCTACCACCCTCGGATTTTTATTCTCTAACACGGCTCTAACATGAATCTAATGTGACCACCCCATATCCTAGGATCCTCCTCCTTTGACACGACCACCCTTAAATGTTATCATCTCCGACACAGTGACCCCACCACCACAATTTCTTATTCGAACCAAGACCTACCATCAAGGTCCTCCTCCTACCATGATTTATCACTAACCCCATTTGGCCGACCCTAGAAAAATCCTACCTTCCATGATTTATCCTACCAAATCTCTATATCCCTCTCTTCTATTGAATTGAATCTTCATAATTTGTTAGGGTTCCCCCAATTTCCACTATAAAATATTTATTATTCTACTATAATATGTGTTTACCTAGATATTGAACCATATTTATTTCATGAACATAAAATTTAATTATTTTCTACCTACATATGTAAATTATTTGGATCCCATTATGTTGTTGTTATATAATGTGATTTTACATTGTTTATACATCCTTATACTATGTCAAATGTATGACGTTGTTATATTTCATATTATTCCATGTTTATATTTATGTAAGTTTATAGTGGTAAATGAAAATAATGTTCTGCATTCCCTTTTCTAACTTGATCATACACAACATGAAATAATACTAATATTACTTGGAGGTTATAGGTAAATAAATTTTATACGAGCTACAACATGTTTTTTATATCGTCTAGGTATATTTGATGTAACATACTGAAAAAACCTTATAAAACTTATCACTTATTATATGTGTTTTTAGGGGTATTTATCATTATTTAAATCCTTTTATACAACTTATTTATAGAAGTATTATTTTATAAATTTATTATAATATGAGATAAGTGCGTAAATAGTTTTCAATAAGTGTAGGAAATAAGACACTCAATATTTTTGTGCTAAGTGCTTAAATAGTTTTCAATAAGTATAATTAATTTTTTCATTGAAAAAGAGAGTGGATATTTGTCTCACTTCAAGTATTAAAATGTTTAACAACCATAATAAATACATTGGGATCCCCATGCTGGTCAGCCGATCAAATAATGAAATTTTCTCAACCACTGTGGATAGAATTGAGAAAAAAATCCAAGGTTGGTCTCCAAAAATAATTTATAAAGCAGGAAAAATAAACTCCCATCAAGTAAGATCTTCAATATATACCATGCTATGTCATGTCACTGTTCAAGCATCCTAAGTCACTATGTTCCCCTAAAGTGGGCGTATAATGGGATTTTTGGAACTCCTATGGTTTAATGACACCCTTTTGGCTAATCAGGGCTGGTGCCTTATGATTCAAACATCATCTCTATGCATGCAAATTCTCTTGGAAAAATATTTCCCTCACTAAGATTTCTGGAACTCCTCTCTTTTCCCCTACCCCAGCATTCTATGAATAAAAATTTGAGGATCATGAAAATTACTTGATAAAGGAATTGGCTAGAGGATTGGGTATGGAATGAATGTAAATATTTGGAATGATTCTTGGTTGATTGATAAAGATAACATGATGGCTAATTCCCCATCCTATCCTGGATATGAGGATGCCACTATTCACTTCCTTTTTGATGATGCTGGTAATGGTTTGTGTCTGGATAAAATTTATTATTGGTTAAATGAAAGGGATAAAAGTATTATTCTTATTATTACTTGTGTGATGGATGTGGTGCAGGATTGTCTCTTTTGGAGAAATAACATTTCAGGATCCTATTCACTGAAATTACGATACAGACTAGCTATTGATGCTCATATTTCAGATGCAGGGGGGATCTAGAAAACACTTTGGAAAATGGAAATCCCCCTAGATATCTGATACTTCTGGTGGAATATTTGTATTGGTATTACCCCCACATTGAATTTACTCTCCTACCACCATGTTATGGAAAACCAACAATGTACCCTTTTCTCAGATGAACTATAATACCTTATGAATGATATCATCTATTTCACAGGGTCTAAGGATGTTTGGATTTCTTGGGGGATCTCTTACAAAACTTATGCTAGATGTGACACCAGATATCCCATCACTGTTGATGATGTGGTAGTCTTACGTATTCACATATGATAAGGTAACCTCACTGTACATGGTGTCTTGGATTATAAGGGTTTAACAGAATGATTTATTTTTTAATGACACTTCAAAACCCTATGGTCTATGTATTGAACAAGCAAATTCCTAAATTGATGGGTGGAATCGGGACCCTGACCAGAATGGGTTCTCTGGTTCTCACTCATTTGAAACTAGATAGATCCTCCAGAAGGTATCCTTAAGATCAATGTTGATTCCTCTCTCTCTCTAAGGGTAAATTTTTTGGAATTGGATTGATGATATAAGAACATTTTGGTAAGATCATTGCTGCTAGATAGGATTTAAACCATTCCTTTTTGGAATCCATTTTTATTGAAGCCCACACTATCCTTACCGGTCTAACCTTTGAAAATTATTATGGATAGAATGCTATACACATTGAATCTGGTTGTCTCAACATCATTAATTCCATCATAAAATATGATTTTGGTCTCTAATATTTTGGCTTCCTCATCAAGAAAATCTTGTCTCTCAGTCATAGTTTCATGGATTTTTATTTCTCCTTCATCAAAATGGAGGTAAATAAAGCATCACATCATCTATCTACTCATTGTCTAACTTGAGAGAACCACCTCTAGATTGATTGTTTTACTTCATGGATATTCTATCTTTTTACTCTTGATCTTCATGATTAATATATCATCCTTCATTTCTCAAAAAAAATCTAGTGAATAAATTAATTATTTTTTGGAATATGATATTTTTCATTCATTTTTTATAAATTTATAAGTCTTTTTAATAGTTTTGTTTTACGTTAATCCATATTATAGTATTTATTTCCTATAGTATGAAATTTTACTTTTTGAGATATAATGATTTTTTAGTTTTTACATTTTTTTTTACCATGATACATGATGGTGTTCCATTTAATTCAATATATAGAGAAGTATTTTTTAACTAAATGAGGTATTTTTTTATTCATGAATAATTATTGGGGATTAATTTTTTTAATGGATAATAATATATTTTTAATAACTATTCTATAATTTTCATTTTGATTATTTTTTATTCTAAATTTATAACTCTTTCAATATTGTAATATAATAAGTTTTCAAAAACTATAATATGAGTGTTATAAGATGTTTTAAAATTGTTTTGTACTATAAAAAACATAGGTGACTCAAATTTCTTCAACATTTTTATTCATTGGTTGAAGTTACTATCATAGTGTATTAATCCATTTGAATGTTTGGAAATTGATTTCATTTTTACTTAACTACTATTTATTTTCCAAAGATAGATCAATCCATGTTCCCTAGTGTTTTTTGTGTACCTCATTGGATGAAACATCTATTGCGATGAAAAAAATCAATGTCTAAAGGATTATTTCTAGTCAGTTATCATATTTGTGGTTTTCACTGACTTGATAATTTTGGTTTCGATTAGTGTGTTTTTTTTGTGGGTAGTTTTAAGTACAACGTTTTATTATTACATGATTATTTTTTATTAGATTCTTTTTCCCACCTATTTCTAAAATATGAGTAGTCATTCAATCTAAAATTATTATTTATTTTCTTACTGGGTGCTTCTTCTAATGAAAGATTCTAAACAACTGATTCAAGTACCATGTCAATGTCATCATTGTACCCAATGATATGTAATAATTTATTCCATATATCAATTAATTATTTATTAAAAACTCATTAAAATATATGCCTTTTTCTTTGTATTTTGGTTTAGTTATTAATGTTTTAGGGATTATATTTTAAATTTGTTCATGAAAATATGAGTTTATTTGTAATTGTTTTTGAAATTTTTGAGCTTATATAGTCATATTTTTACAAAAATTATACCATAAAGTATATCTAGTTTATATTTTGTTTTTATAAAAGAAATCAACATAAAAATAAACACATAAATACAATTTAATTATTTTTGTATTAACTTAAAAAGTTTACTATTTAGAAACATCTTATATATGTGTTTATTTGTTAATATGGTTTATATTATTATAATCTTAATATTAACATCTTATCACAATTTATTTAGTTGACCATGAAAATTGGTATTCATTAAGTGTGGGTAACCAAATAAATCAATGTCGTCTTGTTCAAAATGACTATAAAATTTTCAGGAGTCTAGCCATCTATGACATCTTTAGAAATTTTTTAAAATAAACAATTGATTTATGAAGAATTCAATGATCAGTCCAAAATATGGGTCCTATATTGTAGAGAA
The DNA here is from genome assembly GCA_963277665.1 of Viscum album. NCBI lineage: Eukaryota > Viridiplantae > Streptophyta > Magnoliopsida > Santalales > Viscaceae > Viscum > Viscum album. Next base: position 784,170,533 of record OY728147.1, read on the forward strand.
TTGTGTTCCCAATAAGTCATAGATTGGATTATTGAAAATTGAGATACCACATTTCTCATCTTTATTTATTCTCATTTTACATCATATATATTCCTCATTAATTATTTTCAATGATATATTAAGGTCTTATCGACCTATCACTATAATATTTTAGATGTGTATTGTGTTTTATATTTTCTTGGAAAAAGAAAACCCACTTCTGGAATTAGGTTGGGTGGTTTCAAGGTAAGTTCATTGTTTTTATTTTCATTATAAATACGTCAGTAGGTTAAGTTGGAAGTATATATTTTAACATGTTGGAATGTTTCTCATACATCATCTCTCTTATAGAAGGTATCTTTTCATAAAATGAAACATAACCTTGTGTAACCATTATTATACTTAACTCACACTTCTAGAAGAATTTAAGTCATGATGATCTATTGAGTGTCTATACTATAACCTTGGATAATCTTCTTGTGGTAATTTAATTTAAATTTTATTATTTATCTAAATCTATGTAGAGTATAATTAAATATTCATGGGAATTAAAACAATTTATATTTTGTATGGATTCAAATGAAATATTTATAAATTATTGTATTTATGTTATTTATTATTTTAACAGTCCAAAAATTTCTACATGTATAGGTAGGCCACGGTTGTTTGGTTTTTTGAAATCTATAATATTTTATAAGGATAAAATATCATGATTACAAAATTGTTTCGCATTGTATCACTCTCTAGTATATTTGATAGAGAACATACATTTGAAAATTATTTGTGATTTTTTGATTATTGAATTTGGAATATAGATAGATTTTCCTCTTGGTAGTGGGGATATTTATTTTCAAAATTACTAATCAAATTAATCATGAGTAAAATTTATTCCTTATTTTAGATTATGTGGTTTTTTATTAGAACTTTTTCAAAAAAATTATTAATTTTTAGTGCATAAAGTGGCATGGTCTAGAGAATTGTGAGACCAAAATGTCACTTTAATGGATACATGCTTATTATTTTATAAATTACATTTATTTTGAGGTGTTTTGGGATGAAAAAGTCGATCTTCCGAAATATTTCTATGATATACAGTTTTTTAAAACATGAAAGTGATCTTTTTTTGGGTTGGGATAGTTTTAGTATTATGGAATATGTATACATTATATAAGTTTATTTAAGTTGTGTGGCCAAATTGTGCATTTTTCTATAAAATTGGTTTTTGTACATATTTTATTTGGTTTTAATTTGGTGATTTCTTCATTTATATTCCCATATTTAATTTAATTGACAAGATACATTCTCTATTTTCCCCTCTCACTCTCCTCTCCATCCATCATGAATTATAGAAAAGTATCTCTATGAAGACCAAACTAACTTGATGCACCCTAAGTGGGGGAATGGATCAGGGTGAAAACCAAGATAAACCTTTTTATTTTATTGTAATTTCTAGCTTATGGTTCTTATTCCTATGTTAGTAGGAACTCATTAAATATCTTTCTATCTAATAATTCCTCTCACTTTGTTTGTAAAACATATTTATAAATTAATGTATATACTCATATATATTTTATATGGTTTACCTTTAAGTGATAATACAAGGGGAATGAATAATGTGTTGTGTTGGTCTAATAGGGGATTCCACTATAACTCACTATTGTGTAGATATATGGTTTAAAATGGCACACTATCAATATAGGGGAACTCCATCTTCTATCCTTTTTATGCACTATATGAGGAAATGTATAGGAAAATTTATCGATGATTTTGGTCTCCTAAATAGTTTTTAAACATGATAGTGTGTCATTTATTTTTCATCTTAGGTATTTGAGAAATATTTCATCTTTTTCATCAAGAATATGTCTCTGTTATGATTTACTTTTTTTCACTTATTATTTTCTAGATACGGTCAATAAGTTATGTAACTATTCTGAATTTATGAGTTCATTTAAAATGATAATATTATATAAAGGATATTTATCGTATTTAATTATTTAGTTGAGCTCTAATGGTTATATGAAAGGATTAAAAAAAATCTTACATGGTTATATTTTTTTCATCTGAGATAAATCACTTCAGATTTCATCAATGTATCCATACAGAAAAACATTTCAAAAGTTACACTAATAAAATTATATATTTTTGTATGAATTTTTACAATAGTTTTTCTTTAATTTCTTTTTAACTTATGTGCATTTCATGTTATGAAATTATAACTATTACTTAATGATAGAACTCTTATGGGAAGTCATCTTATTGGTCATGTTCTAATGGAACTACACTTAAGGGCCATTATTTTTTAGAAATTTGGATGAAAATAAGATTTGTAAGCCACTACATGACGTGTCTTGGAAATTTGAGTAATTTTAAGAGACTCTAAGGAAACTTACAAATTAATTATGGAATATATAATTTATTAAATTTCTTTTTTGAAATAAATATTTATATTTAATTTTCTCTCTACTATTGAGATCCCACAAATAATGCATGGTATGTTTAGATTGGTTAGAATTGTTCATCATTTTTGTCAGTATGAGAAGTTGATGCTTTGGGTATCTCATTAAATATTCTTTTTTGGTTTTCCTATTATAATTAGAATGATTAATGCATATTTAATGGAATTTCATGATTCCACGGGTGGGATGTGGAGGCCAAAAAAGTTTGTAGGAAAGAACTTCCACATCTTCTACAACACTGGATTCCATGAAGGCATCTAGAAAAACATGGTAGAAGTTCTCATTCCAACTTTACCTTGACCTATTATGGAAATTCATCTGGTTTTGAAAATTTTATTCCATTATTAGGTAGTATTTATTTGTTATTTAGAGTTCTAAAATATCTATATGATTTATTAGGTAGAAATTTTTTGTGATTTAGATTTTTTTCAAGAACTCATTTTGAACTACTCTAGGTGAATGAATTTTCCTTCTAATGAAATTTCTTATTCTTTTCTCATTTTATTTCTTGTGTTTATGATTTTTTAATGCTCATGTTATTCCTTACACAATTAATTCTATCAAATACATGCAAATTCTGAATTTTATAGTGAATATGTGAATTCAATAGTACATATCATGTTATTACTTTCACAATTAATGAAACCAAATATGTACACATTTTAGATTTGAAAGTGAATATGTGAATTATATAGTGTATATGTGAATTATATAGTGCATGTTCATTCATAAACATATACTAAAACACATTCAAATTATCAAATTAATAATTCCTATGACAATGTTTATGTTTATAGCATGTCTTATAAAAATACTATAATGAAAATACAATTTCAAATATTGTAATATATATAGACTAACGAATACATCATCTTTATCTTATTCTTATACAAAAACCATGTTACTTAAAAACATTAGTTTCTTTTCATAATATATATATCTAAAAAAATACATTATCTTTAGCTAATGCTTATAAAAACCGAGTTACTTAAATACATAATATTTTTGTTATGGTTATAGTTATGCTAATGCTTATATGAATACTAAAATAAATAAGGAGTTTTCAACCTATCAGTGCATATTATTATGTTAATTCCTATGCATATAGATATACTATAATACACACACATTTTATAATTGATAGTGATTATTCATATGATTCTACTTATTCTTATGCTTTTACAAATACTATAATACATACACATTTTCATATTTTTCAATATAAAATACTATAATAAGATCATGAATATATACAAATTTTCACATTTTCATATACTATAATATATAAATATTGTAGTATAAAAATGTTGTAATATACAAATACTATAATGATATAATACTATAATACATACAAATATCCATATATTGTGGTATAAAAATACTAAAATATTGAAATATTGAAATACTATAGTAGTATAATTCATTTTCATATTTTTTAATATACATTTTCATATAATGTAATATAAATTTTCACCTTTTTATATACTATAATACTAAAATACTATAATATAAAAATACTATAATATACGTTTTCCCTCATGCACTGTATATTTTGAAGGAAAACACATTTATACTGTCAATATAAATTTTAGATTACAATATATTAGATCACCACCAAACCTTTGATAAAAAGACATGGAATTTTTTTCATTAGTAAAATTCAAGGGCTTCTCATGGACTTCTGGAAGTACATTGACTATATAATTGTAGTATTTTTATTTATAATTTTATTTTCTTAGATAGTTTTCATATATATAACCATACTAACAAGTTTTATGGTACCATTTGATTATACCAAGTGCATGTAATTATTGGAATATCATGTTATAATAGTGGATTTGTAGAATACATGAGTTCATTTATCTAGATTGGAACCCATGTGGTATCCACCTAGGATTTTACTTCATTCATTTTGTTCATATATTTTTAATAACATGTTTAGACCAATATACACAATGCCTTTTTCATTAATATTACCTCTTTTGTATAGTTTCATCTATGAAAACACAACAACTAAGGTGTAAAAAATAAAGCTGGTCATGTAGGGAAACCTTCAAGGTTAGCGTCATGTTGTTTTTAGTATTTGTTTCAATTTAGATTTTTAGTTTTTGTGAATATTGTTTTTGGGTAAAGTTGTTTTTTTAGTTATTTAATGAAAAAAAGTATGGAGAGTTAATTTAGATAAATGTATATTTGTCATGTAGAGGGGAATGTGTAATTTGTTATTTAATTCTTATTTATTCTGCATATTGTCTAAATGATATGTGGACATGTTTAATGAACTAATACAATATATATATATAGAAATTCAAATTCAGGAAAATCTATACATGTTTATAGAGTGTTGAGGTGACATCATGGGTTGGAGGTGAAATAGGTGTCTGTATAGGTTCTTTTATTGAAAAAAATCCAGGGGGGCATATCAAACCCAAATGGATTTTGATAAAGATAATTATATTTTTTTTAGTGAGAAGTTATGTAAATATGTATTGAATCTAATGATGATGAATAATGTTGAACTTGTGTCTTAAATTTTAATGTTATATAATATATATAGAGTATAGATCTGCTTTTGGAAGGTAAAACTGAATAAAATTATGTGTTGAGTTGATTACTCTGGATAATGGAAAAATATATTTTTCTATATGTATTGATGTTGAGGAATTATGGAATATGAAATTAATTTCAATACTATGTAAAGATAGATATTTCATAAAGTAGTAATATCTAGTAATTATTGAGTTTAACATAGTTGAAGAAATAAAAGTGTGTAAGGTGAAGAAACTTTGTTCTATAATCATCATATTCTAATGCATTGGAACATTTATTTTATAATGATATTGATTTTATATTCTAAAATACATGGGATATATAAAAAGAAGTAGTATCATTAGAATAATTAGAAGAGAAAAAAAGTTCTAAAAGATGAAGTGTTTGAGAGACTATGAACTTTAATAAGGTAATGTATGGATAACTAAGAATGGATTAGGATTCCTATGAACTATGTAAGAGTTATTGGGAAGGAACTCAAGAAGAAACTTACAAATGCCTTTAGTTTTAATGTTTCGTCATATCATGCTTAGAAAACTATATAAAAATTGTTTGGAGTTTTGATTTATGTTAGTTAGAGAGATTTTGATTTTTGGGATATTAAAGACATTAAAAAGGGACTATGTTTATAAGATTCATTCTAAATCATTAATGAGTTTATAATATTCACTCTAAATGTTCAGTTTATGTATAAGAAATTCTTTGAAAACTTAAGGTTGTGTAAAATCCATTGGATTAAGAGTATTTATAAGTTATAGATTAATATGGATCTGTCAAAGAATAAGTAAAGGATATGTTGTGATAAATATAAATGTTGTCATGGATAGTGAATGTTTGGGCATGGAAGGTGTTGAATTAAAATAAGTGATAAAAGTATAGGAAAGTGTAACATAAAACATGCATAAGGGTTTTCTATTTGAAGAAGAATGAGATATGTTTATTGGGGACTCATAGATCTTAGAAGGATGATAATGAAATTGAAGTGATATGTAGGAACATCGATTCAAATGATTCTATGATCATGGTATCTTACTCGGGTGTGGTTGTGGAGGTGTGCATGAGGAAACTAGTGTTTTATCCCAAAGAAGTGAGTTTCATTGAAGATAATGAAAAATTTCCCTTTGTCCAAGTACAATATGTTTTATATTCACCTATGAAGCTCATCATGATTGTTGATGAAGGGAAGTTCAAGGATACCATAAGGATTAAAAATTGGCAATGGGAACATATTATGAAATTATTGATAGAAAATTTGAAGTCCATGTGAACTCTTCTACCTATCTATCTTGATTTGACCTACCCAACTAGGCTTCATTTTATTTCTTCTATGGTATTTTTTATGATTTCCTAAAAAAGTTTTATTCACCTATATTCCCACTACTTATATATATCTCAAGTTTTTTATATTTCTTATAAATTTTAGTACATATTGTTTTGGGTTTAAATTCAATAATTAGGTTGGATCCAAGGTTGAGTTTGTTGGAAATGGAATGTGATCATCTAGGAACATAATTTTTTTTATGTTAGCTATTGGGGATGATGTGGGTTTTAATAGGATGCAAGGTGACATTTTTTTCATGTAATATGAAGTCTTTAGCAATGATTTTAAACCATATAAGTATACCTAGTGACATGGTTTAAACCATGGACATTGGAATAGTTACAATGTTTATAACCATGTAAATAAGTCTACATAGTAGAGGCTGTATCCATAGATTATAACCATCGTTATACGTCTTCTTGGTGGATTCTATTGACATATTTTGAACTGTGGTGATAGGGATATTCCATGGTTCCAAACCATGGCTATAGGTTTTTCCCTATAGAAACACCAATAGAACTAATGGACCTTTAAACCGTGGCTGTTACCTATAGACACAGTTTGGGTTCTAAATCCACAACTATAAACCATGACTATAGCCTAGTTTTCCAGTAGTGAGGGATGGATTCATATGATTTGCGGGATACAAGTGCTTCTACCGAGGACCAGATTACTATTGAGGCAATGTGAGATAAAAGGAGGCACAGAAGTGAGAGGTATAACATGCAGGCTTGTATAGACCAACAAAAATCCATTTTCTAGCCACCGGATGGTCATAAAATAATGAATTTAGGCCTTTTACATAGATTTTAAGAGGCCTTGAGGTGATATCTAAAGCATCAGAGGCTTGAACTAGAACATTGGAAGAATATCTAGGATTCTGTGAAAAACCCAATTACTTTCCATGTAGTTCTAAGAACATAGGTCGTGTAGTGCCCCTTTATCTTCAACTCTAGGTTTTTGAGAAAGTTAATGATGAAATAACAGGTGGTTGGCCACACACTTTGTATCCATCCTTGGGTAGACAACCCATGTGGGGGAGCACACATGAAGGACCCTTTGTTGGAGAACATGGCCAAAAAATTCCATGTACCTATATATACATACATAGCTAGAGAGATGAGAGGAACCCCCTATGGAAGGAATCACTATGTATTGAAGTATACAAACCTGGGAAGAGTTACATATACATGGACATGATCACAATTAGGACCCAGAGTGGATCAGACATGCTGTATAGTACCTCTACACATTGTGTAGTAATAGATGATCAGTGATCTGTGTACCATCAAAGATATAGCTAGGTAGAGGAGTGGGAACACATGTTGTGTGAGTTCCCTTACACACCGTGTACCCCTAATTTCATTTTGAGGAAACTTATACATAATGTATCTTCTTCATTTGGAATCATATTTTGGTCTTCAAGTATACTATCTCATGTTTTTGTCACTATAAAGTGATGGTGGAATTCATAGTGGATTTTGAGATATGCTGCAAGATATTCTAGGAATGATACTTATTTAGGTGATGCTCGATGACAGCAGTGATCAGGTATGATCACTAGAGATATCAGAGTGGAACCCTCCTATTGGGAAGGGCATGGGTCCATTATCTATCCATTGAGTGGAACTATCTTTTTAGGTAGGGTATGGGTCCTTGATCAACAATTAGAGCGACACCATCCTGTTTTATTAGGGCATGGGTGCTATATTAACTATTATAGTGTCACCCTCCAGCTTGGCTGGGCATGGTTTCTCTATCAACTATTAGAGTGGCCCACTCCTACTGGACATGGCATGGGTCCTCTTCCTATATTTTAGAGTGTAACCCTCCTACTAGGAAGGGTATGGGTCATCTACCTATCTATCCAAGTGACACCATCTTATTGTATCAAGGCATGGGTCCTTGACTACTATAGTGGCACTCTCCAGCTGGGCTGGGCATGGGTCATCTACCAACCATTTGAGTGGACCCCCCCCCCCCCACCAGGAAAGGGTATGGGTTATCTAGCTATCTACTGAGTGGAACCATACTATAGAGTCTGGGTATGGGTCATCTATCTATTGAGTGGTACCCTCTTATTGTACTAAGGCGTAGTTCCTCTAACTAGAGATTAGGCCCCTTGAATGTGCGACATAGTGGCGAGGTGTAACTTGACTTGGATGTCTCTTTAGATAGACTTGCAAGATGATGGGAATCATTGATGGAACTCTTGGAACTATTGGAACTCTTCCCTAGTTTGGGTTGGGAGATAGAGATTCCCTTTCTCTCTCATTTGGGCTTATTTAGATTAACTATATATATATTTGTATCCATGATGTTATATTTTTTTACTCTCTTTCTTTAGGTTGAGTTGTCTATCTATTCCTATCATGTCTCTTATTACTCTCACTTCAGCTTTTGGGGAGTCCTAATGAGTATGTATATACTCACCCTTGTATGGGATTTTCCCACACATGTCATGTCTTATGTAGACGAAGGACATGTTTGCGGCGATTATAGAGGATCTTAGGGATACTTGGTGAATTTTGTTGCATACAGTGGTTTGATCTTGAATATTTGGAGATAGGATCTATCAAAATGTACTTTTTTAGTTTTTTAGGTTGGGACATCTTTCTGGTTGGGTATGTATTTTTTTCCTGTACTTTTCTGTTTACACTATCATATCCTTTATATTCGCTAGAGGTTTTTCATATATGGTTATTACTCTAGATGTTTCATATTTTTATTTTATTCCTATGCACTTATCTATTGATATGGTAGGGTGTGTGTGTACATGTACATTAGTAAAAGGCCTCCCATATTAGTTATTCCTTTCTGCGCTTGTCGCTAACCCCTAGACTATAGAGGCAGGCTTGGGGTAGTTGTGGCTAGATCCACATTAGGTAAGGTCATGATAGTTTAGTATTAAAGGTGGTTCGATCCTTGGGATAGTGTTTGGAGTAGTCCACTTATGAAGATTTGTTTAGGATTTAGTTTGATTGTTTCAAAGTGTCTCGAGTGAGTTTTTCAGGCCAGGGAATCTAGTTTTGGTGAAGCGACCAACATATCCATTCATCAGGACCTTGACTATGTACTTGTCAAATCATCAGACTGATACATTGGTTTTAGAGATCAAAGGTACATGCATCATATATGATTGATTAATTGATTGTACTTAATGAGCCAACTCCCCATTGTATATATATTCTCATCTAACAGTGGTACATCTTGATTATTTTTTCAGGATTCCTTCATGATGGAAGCCATCCAAGACACTAATCCTAGATTGTGATGATGATATGATAAGTGATGAGGCCTTAGTTTAGGGTTCATACCATGATATTATTCTTCTAGGTTGATAGGTATCAGCATCCCCAACTGTTGAAAAGAAGATCATACTAGGAGAGTAGGCTGAGGATGCACATAGTCTTAGTGCACTCCGTGAGTTCTAGTACTAGATGTTGCTAAGGTTCCCCAACAATCCAGATCCCCAAGCTGCGGAGGATTGGCTATAGTTGTGATACTTGTTTTTAGGTTTATCCAGACACCAATGGATTAGATGGTTGTATAGGGAGTTAACCTTTTATATATATAATATCGGTGTTGGTGGAGTTTTGTTACATAGATTCATGACGTGCTTACACTCTCATGAACCGACTTCCTACAACTATTCCATGAGGAGTGCTACCCCTCTTATTTGCACTCAATTTGGATTTTGGATCTTTGGGATCAACAACAAGGAAGGATGAAAATGGATGATTATTCTGTGAGTTTAATAGACATTACGCAATACTCCCTTGATATGATCCAAGATGTATACTTTTAAGAATAGAAGTTTGAGCTCAGACTCCATAGAGATATTTTTTTCCAGTGTGGTAACCTTGTACATTCCCACCTGTGATGGGTTGTTGGAGTGGGTGATGTTGATAGAGAGCTTCCTATCATAGGGATTCCAAGTAGCTGGATCCATAAGTGATTGTCATATAGATGATTCTTCTATAGTAGCTTGCAGGTACCAGTTGATAGGATCTCAGTCCTGGAGACCTTCCAAGGATCAGACTTGGGCATGTGGTCAGGGGTAGCACAGAGGATCAGTGCAACCTGGAGCGGGAAGGTTCTATACATGTGACGAGTGAGGTCACATGATGCATGATTGACTAACCAAATGTGATGAGGAGTGTATCTAGATAGTGGATAGACCCCCCGTGATAGAGACATTTCAATGATCAGGGATCTCTAAGGTGAGGGTATGGTGGACCACATAGAGGTGGAGATAGAAGAGGAGTAGGTGGGGTTCTATGAGGAGGACATTTGGGTTGTGGATGATGCTATGGGATCCTTCCACCACCACCACCACGTGCCTCATGTCAGGATTAAGGAGCTAGATATTAGGGTCATAGATAATTGTAGGCCATGGATGCTTATAACCTAGCAACAAATGATATTATAAGAGGTAAAATATGTGTTTATCCTACTCTAGATTTAGCACTAGTAGACACAAGTGTGAGTCATTCCTTCATCTCTTTACTCTTGGTGCGAGATCTGGTACTCCCATTTAAGGCTTTAGCTTGGTAGCTTTGTCTTGTGGTTCCTATGGGAAACAATTCTGGTATATCTTTTATCTTCCAGCAATGTGAGCTATTATTTGGTGGAGAGAGGTTCTCATGGGACCTTTTGGTCATCATGATGGAACCCTATGACATCATCTTGGGTATGTATTGGTTGTCCACAATCTTTCCTAGTTTTACTGTCACCACAAATGAGTCAGATTCCTTCACACTGATGGGATGAGATTCTCCTTTTTTGGAGAGAGAGATATCATAGAGGGAAGAGTGGGTTTTTAGATAATGATGATATATAACATCAATCATCATTTAAAAAGTGTATCTCTTGGTTTAATAGGCTCTTCAAGAATTTTTAATCCTTCATTCGTGGAGGGTTTTATGGAAATCTTCCGCGATGATGTTTTAGAACTACCTACGAGGTAGGATATAGAGTTTTTTATCGACTTTAATCCTAGGACTGCTTTGATATCTTTTTCTTCATATCATATGCCCCCTACCAAGCTCTGGGAGATGCGGTTGTAGTTGGAGGTCCTTTGAGATAAGGAATTTATCAGGTCCGGGGTGTCCCTCTTGGCATCTCCAGTGTTTTTCATGGAAAAGGAAAATGGGAGCTTATGTATTTGTGTAGATTATCATCACCTAAATTAGGCCATGACAAAGAAAAAGTACCCCTTATCAAGGATTGGAAACCTCTTTGATTAGTTTTGAGGTGCGAGATGGGTCTTGAAGATCTATCTTTGGTCTGGAAACCACTAGTTGAGAGTTATCAAGGATGATATTTTGATGCTATAATTCTGATGTCACTATGGACACTATGAGTTTCTGGCGATGCCTTCTGGTGTAATTAATTACCTTATTGTATTTATGGCTTTGATGAACCAAATATTATAACTGTACTTGGACTAGTTTGTGTTTGTATTTATTAACAACATACTCATACACTCTTTTTCAAAGGAGGATCATTGCAGATCAGTTGAGGATGGTTCTATATTTGGTTTAGGAGCACTAGATTAATGGTAAGATCTCAAAGTGCAAGTTTTGGATTCATGAGGTTTAATTTCTGTGGAATGACATTTCTGAGCATGAATTCCCTGTGGACCCAGTGATGATTTATGAATTGATTTCTTGGGAAGCACCCGAGAGCATGTTAGAGGTGAAAAGTTTTCTTGGCTTAGTAGGGTAAAACATGAGTTTTATGGCATACTTTTCCAGGATTGCAACCCCTTTTACCACCCTGGCATAGAAAAGGTAGACATTTACCTAGATTAAGTAGTTCTAGATGGATTTTGAGGCGTTGAGGCTTAGGATGAAGAGAGATCAAATTTTGAGGCTACTAGAGGAGGGTGTGGATTATATAGTGTATTGAGATTACTTAGGAGATAGGTTTGGTTGTGTGTTGATGCGGAGATAGGTAGTTATCACATATGAGTCAAGGAAGTTGAGACCCCATGAGAATAACTATACAACTCACGACCTAGAGCTAGAAGTGGTAGTATTCCCTATGAGGACGTGGAGGAACTATCTTCTTAGGGATCACTTTGTTTCTTACTAAGATTATCAAAGTCTGAGGTATGTCTTTACATTGAGAGACTTGAACCTAAGATAAAGTTTTTGTTTGTAGTTCTTACATGACTATGACTTAGAGATAGTCTACACTCCCAAGAAGGGGAATGTGGTAGAATATTACCTTATAAGAAGTCCTAGGATCATTTGGTATAGGAGGCATCTGAGTAGTTATCTTCCTTATAGTTGGCCCTAGTTGAGGAGGGTGTAGTTTTTCTTTAGTCGATGGTGTTGAATCCTCCTTTTCTCCAGTTCATGACAGAGTCTGAGTTGAGAGTCATTGATTGTTAGGAATTTTATCACCATATATCCTCATGAGATTCACCATATGGATTTTATGAATGAGGGAATCATTTCATCCTTTTCTAGGGATGGATGGTGGTCCTAGTTGTGATGCGGGAGGAAGTAATGAGAGAGTTTCACCTGTCTCCTTTGGCTATACATCCCGATGAGGTGAAGAAGTATAGAGACCTCTAGAAGTGGTTTTTGTAAGCCTATATGATATGAAGCATGGATGATTTAATCTCATGGTGCCTCACCTGTCAGCAGGTGAAGGATGAGCACTAGGTTCTAGAAGGCTTGTTGCAACCCCTTGAGATCCCAAATTAGAAATAGGAAAATATATTCATGGACTTTGTGTTAGGGATTACATGGATAGTGAGAGGCTATGACGCCATCTGGGTGATAGTTGACTGACACATGAAGTATAAATACTTCCTTGATATCAAGGATCAGTGTTCAATGGAGTGTTTAGGGAAATTGTTTGTATGGTATATCATCCACCTTAATGGGGTTCCTTTGAATATCATCTTCGATAGTGATGTGTGGTTCAAATCATGGTTGTGAAGAGGTATCCATGAGGCATTTGAGACCCAGATGAGTATGATTACAACCTTTCACCCCCAAAAATATGAGTCGACTAAGCACACTATCTAGGTGTTGGAGGATATATAGAGGACTTGCCTGCTATACTTCAGCTAGAGTTGGGAGGATAACATTCCCTTGGAAGAGTTTGAGTAAAATCATAGCTACAACTCTACTATCAATATAGATCCTTTTGAGGCCTTAAATAAGAGACCATGCATTCCAACCTTTTGATGGATATTGATAAAAAAGACATTACTTATTGGCCTAGAGATGATGCATGTGACAACGAAGATAGTACAAGTCATCCATGAGTGGATGTGGATAGCCTAGAGTAGGTTTAAATCTTACAAAGATTGACATCATAGTCCCTTGGAGTTTGATTAGGTAGACCATGTTTTCCAGAGAGTCCAACCACGATGGGGACTATGTAGATTCATATGGGGAGGAAAGATATTCTCGAGGTTCATTGGGCTGTTTAAGATCTTATAGAGGGTTGGATAGGTTTCTTTCTACCTCACCCTACCCCCAAATTTGGAGTGGGTGCACAAAGCCTTCCATGTGTCGTAGATGAGGAGATATGTGCATAACCACACACATGTTATTAACTTGGGTGAGCAAGACATTAAGGATGGAGCCACTTTTTTGGAACACCTAATGGTGATCAAGGATCAATATGAGAGTAACATTCATAGAAGAACCATTCCTTTGGTTAATGTGTTATGGTAGCACATGATCATATAGAAGATCTACTAGGAGTGAGAGATCTAGATGAAGGCTCAATATCCCAATATTTTTATTTTGTTTTTGATTATCATGGATGAAAATATTAAAGTATGGGATAATTTAAAGACCATGTTTTTTCCTTATAATACTTTTAAGTATATATAGATATATTTTCAAAGTTATTCACTAAGACAACATGAAATGGTGAGGCATGTTGTACCAAGAATTAATTTTATAAAAATATTAAATATATTTAATATTACACACACATGGTTTCATAAAAAATTGGATATATATTAAATGGAATATCAGATAAAAAATCCAAGACCATGATTGAATTAGGAACACATGGTTTACCCCATGTGTGACATAAAATAGGCCATCCTATGAAATTCATATAAAAGCGTTCATGGGTATGTGGGTTTAGTTAAATAAATAATTAAATTTATTTATTTAATTTAATTAACCTAATTATGTTTCCATTTAAATAATCCATTATGGTGGTTTTCTATGGTTATCCTCATAACCCTATGGCCATTGAGATGGGAATTATTATACCTTTGTTGGTGAATCAGAATTAGAAGATGATGAACCTCTAGATCCAAGAAGATAGATTTGTAGTGAACTCAACAACTCCACTTTTTTATTAGTGAGTGTGTTCTTCATTGAAGAGAAATAAAATTTCCAGGTAATACTTTTCAATTTATGGATTCTACCATAATTGATTAAACTATTTTATCATGATAGATTCCTTTTATTGATCTACATTAATTGAAAACATTTTTATGCACCACTATTTTGATTTTAATTTTTTATTTAATTGTGTCTCACCCTGGATATTGTAGATTTTTTATTGGCCAAGAAATATTGGCCAAGGACGATACACATTTTTTGGTTCTTTTCTACCAATGATTCTTCAATTTATTTATTTTTTGGCCTATGGGGTCTCATTTTGACATTACCAGGATGGAATGACACTGATTGGACCCCCAGATTCATGGAAGAATCATGTTCAATGAAGAGAACAACGAATCAAGGATGGATTAAAAAGATTTAAAAGATATGGGTAATTCCACTGAGGACCAAATTACCATTGAGTAAACGGGATATGAACAAAGGTACGTTGGTGCAAGTTGGAACATGTGGGATTTGTATGGATCAACAGAAATCTGTTTTCCAGCCACCAGATGGCTGAAAATGATGAACATAAGCCTTTTCCTTTGATTTTGGGAGGTATAGAAGAAATATCTAAAGCATAAGTGGCTGGATCTGGAATTACAATAGCAGATATGGTATTTTGTGAAAAAAATAACTACACACCATGTAGTTCTATAAACACACACCGTGTAGTGACCCTTTGGATACAAAACTAGGGTTTTAAGAAATTTAAGGATGACACAACGTGTGGCTGGGCGACACAACATGTATCCCTCCCCATGTAGACAAGTTGTGTTGTGGAGCACACAGTAATGACCCCATGACAGAGGACACAACCTGGCACATGTCTTGTACCAATGTAAATAGACATGGACACGGACATGGGAATAACCCCATGAAAAATTAAATGCCATGTACTAAATTACACTAACCCAAGAATACTTTCACAGGCATGGCCCAGAGAACGGTCAGGACCTCGAGTGTCTCAAACACACAGTGTATTCCCTCTACATGTCATGTATTACTACAAAAGTATTGAGACATGTAATGGAAAGGAAATAACCAGACAAGGAAGTGGTACCACACACCATGTGGGTCCCCTTACATGTTGTGTACCCCTACTTTCCTTTTGGTGAATCTCTTACCTCTCATATTTCCTTCTTTTGGACTTAGATTTTGGCCCGTGGGTAGCCTATATTGAGTGTTTTTTCATGTAAAACATGATGGTGGCCTTTGTAGTGGATTTTGAGATATAATGTGAGATATTCTAGGTGTGAAGTTTATTTAATAAATGACCTATAATGGAAGTGAATGGGTAGGATCACCAGGGAGATCATAGTGGAGCCCTCATACTGGGCAGGGCATGGGTAATTTATTTGTCCACTGAGTGGAACCCTCCTACCATGAAGGGTACAGGTCCCCAATCAACAATTAGACTGTCACCCTACTTTTGTATCAGATCATGGTTCCTCTACAAACTATTATAGTAAAACCCTTCAGCTAGACTGGTCATGGGTCCTCTACCAACTATTATAGTGGAAGCCTCCTTCTGGGTTGAGAATGAGTCCTATACCTATCTATTAGA
Source organism: Viscum album (assembly GCA_963277665.1). NCBI lineage: Eukaryota > Viridiplantae > Streptophyta > Magnoliopsida > Santalales > Viscaceae > Viscum > Viscum album. The sequence continues at coordinate 784,186,781 of OY728147.1, forward strand.
GTGGAACCCTCCTTTTAGATAGGGCATGGTTCCTCTACCTATCTATCCAAGTGGTGCCCTCAGATTTTATCTGGGATTGGGTCTTCTACTACTAGAGTGTCACCCTCTAGCTGGGCTAGGCATGGGTCCTCTACCAACCATTAGAGTAAATCCCTTCTACCTGGATTGGGCATGGGTCCTCTAGCTATTTACTAAGTTAAACCCTCCTATAGAGTCATGGTATGATTCCTCTATCTATTTATTGGAACTCTCCTATTGTACTAGGGCATGGGTCCTCTACTTATAGATTGTACCCCTCAACTGTGAGGTAAAGTGGTGAGGTGTGTCTTGACTTGGATGTCTCTTTGGACAGATGTGTGAGATACTGGGCATCATTGATGGACCTCTTGGAACTATTTACACTCTTCCATGGTCTTGGTTATGAGATGGACATCCCCTTTCTCTCTCATTTGGGATTATTTTGTTTGATCATATTTTTATATAGGTGTGTGTGTGTATTTGTTTCCATGATGTTGGATTTTGTTACTCTCTTTCTTTGGGTTGAGATGTCTATCTATTCCTATCGTGTCTATTACATCCCCCCTTTAGCTTTTGGGGTGTCCTATTGGGCAGGTATATACTCACCCTTACATAGTATTTTCCTTAATGTGTCATGTCTTATAAAAATGAAGGATAGTTTGGACGTGATTACAGAGGATATTAGGGATAATTAGTGTATTTTTTAGTATACGATGATCAAACATTAGAGAATCGAAGCTGGGCTCTCTCAAAATTTACTTTTTGAATTTTTTAGGTTGGGACATCTTTCTAGTTGGGCATGTATTTTTCCCATTTAATTTTAAGTTTACACTATTTTACCCCTTGTATTCCTTAGTGGTTTTTAATTTTTGTTTATTACACTAAATGTTGCGTCTTTTTATTTTATTCCTCTACAATTGTGCATTGAGATGGTCAGGTGTTAGTGTACAGGTACATTAGGTAAATGAATCCCATATTAGTTATTACTTTCGGTACTTGTCTCCATCCCCTAGCCTATGGAAGTAGGTTTGGGGTAGTTTTGGCTAGAACACCATTGGGTTAGGTTGTGACACTAAGAGTATTTAAAATCATAGCCTATTCTAACGAATATGAGTATAAGGTAAGGTGGGCCCCGCCATTGTCATTTGAGTGATGTCTAAGAAGTATCAATCACCAAGAAATAATTAAATTCATATTATTCAAGTTTAGAATAATTATTATTTAATTTATTTATTACATTTATTTTCAATTATAAATATAAATAAATGAGAAAATATTATATGAACAAATATTACATTAATATTCATTGTTTATTTAATATTGATGGGAACAATGAGTCAATTTAATGACTTTATTTTATCATATAGTATATTTATTATATTAAAATTATGTGACAAAAATATAAGTGATATTTATGACTTAGTAAGTTAGTTGTAAATATTCATTTATGGATTATGTAATGAGTAATAAATATTCGGGGGTCGGGGAGCCTTTTCTACGTAATCTTATAATTCACTATATAAAAAGGCAGAGGCATGCATGGATTCAAATATCCACTTCTCATTCATTGAGATCATCTCTATCCTCTCATATATTCTAAAGAGAGACACTCTCGATCTAATAAACCATATTGAGATCTCCTTCATGAATTATAGGAATGTCTATGCAATGAACATCAAGATATCAAAGGCACCATCGAATCTCCATGGTGTCACGTAGAATTCGATAATAAATGCTCCTATAGACTTTTTAAGCATGTGTAGATGAACTAGAGGGGATCAACTTTGGTTCCTTTGAGTAGAGATCACTGATAATGAGAATAAGTCAAGTGTAGTTCAGATCAAAAGAGTTAATTATGGTTTTTATTTTCATGATTAAAATTCATCATGTGAAGATCTTCAAGATTTTACCATATATATGGTTCACTAGTGATTACATATTTACATTAATATTTAGTGAATTTTTTTAAATCCCCAACCCATTATCTTTCATTTCATGCCATGATACCTTCAATTGGTATTATATCCAATACCAAACCTAAAGTGCCTAGGCACTACCAAGGTTTTATGTTTGGGTTACACAGTAACGGATTTATTGTTTAAAGGGGTGAAGAGTGTAACGCCCTGGGAAAAGTGAGATTTAAAAGACTAAATGATACAACCCTTGTCAACATGGTGCACATTTCTTTTTTGGTGATCTCCTAATTAGAATCCACAGTTAAGTATGCTTTTCCTAGAGTATTGGCCAGGATGGGTAACATCCTAAGAAGTTTCTCAGGGTGTTTGTGATTGAGGAAAAAGTATAGTCATTATTCAGATAAGTGACATTGATGGGTAATAGCTTATGGTGTGTTGGGAAAGAAACAAAGGTATTACAGGAGTCCCATGGAATCAAATGACTAGGTTCATAGCTTGGAGAGGTTGTTTCATGACATATATATATATATATATATATCAAAATAAGTTATTTATTTTGAAATATAAAATTAAAAATTAAAATTGGGACTAAGTGATGATTTTTATTTTAATTAAAGTATGGAAAATAATAATTCTAATTCAAATAATTCCCCAAACATAAATTTACTAAAAAATTAATTTTATTACACATGATTTTGAGTATTGACTGACCAATGTATCTCTGAGATTTTATTTATTTAATTAATTATTTCAATTACATGTGATGCATGTAATTAATTATTTAAGTAAGACGGTATATGCATCATCATTTTTTTCATCATTATATATATACGAGACTACATGACTAGATAAAAGTTATTTATCGGTATTACACACTCCCGATACCCCCTTGAATGTGTGTGAGTATTTATGTATTATGACTAAGATAGATTAGGATGTTGTAAAACATGGAAAATTCCAAGATGAGGCGTTATTCTAGACAAGATGTTGTTGCATTGGACTAGGTTGTATGTTGTGATACGATTCAGAGACAACTCAGGTATTTTACCCCTAGGTCATGATTGGTATAATGAGTTTAAATGGATTAACCAATAATATATTCTCAATATTATTCAGGTAGTTTATTTAATATATGAATTGTTTATTATTTTTATGTATGTTCATTTTTTCAATATTAAAAAATCACATAAAATAAAAAACAAAAATGGATAGATTAAATAAATCTAAGATAGGATGGATATTTTTCTATTTATTCCATGATCTCTTTTGAGTGAAATCACATAGAACATTCATATCATATAGAAAATTATTTCATTCATATATAAATAATTAAAAACACTCAAAGAAATATTATGTCACAAATGCATTATGTCAATTGAATTTAAACAAAAATCGAGTGTATGGGGTTCTCGTCAGCCCTGGTTGAGGGTGCATACTAAGGAGTTCTTATACGAGTGATGAGTTAAATAAACTAAATATGGAAGCAAAGAAGTAGCTATAGTTATCTTGTTACATCTTTAGAGTAAAATAATTGATTAAATAATGTTTATGATTTAAGAATATGAGACTTCACTCAACAGACCACGGACTAATGAATTAATGTGGTTGGATAGCCTAATTCCTACATTAGAACTCTTTGAGTAATGGAATTGACATAGATTTTATACTATCAGAAGAGGTTTCATGGATCATTTACACTTGAATACTCAAGATACCAAGTATTCTAATTTTAGTAGTGATGGATAATAGATCTTGATAAAATATTGAGAGACATTTAATGATTTAATTAATTGGTAATGTCTAATCAGTAATCAAGATAAAAGTGATAATATACTAGATTTTGATTTTGTAAAAATTGTAAAGTAATACAATAACAACACTATAATTAATTTTGGAAAAATTCAATGTCCTAATTGACATGAGTTTCATAGAGTAGTTCAAGCACTTTCACACAATACTATGATATAATAAATTCTAGGTGTTGGTGTCCTCAAAACCCATTGGGCCACCTTAAGAAGAAAGGGTGTGAAATATGCTTACATGAAACTCATGTGTGATTCATTTAATGTTTACATCATAATTTTGTCATCAAAACATGATGTGATTTGTGGATAAAACATTAATACACGGATAATTTCACATGTTGTCTCATCTATGAGAAGTATATGAGGAGAAAATGAAGCAATATATGAATGGGTGTTCTTTACATTTGATATGTGTAAGTTGAAAGATGGATCATGATCATTCAATACATCCCATTCTTATATAATTTTCACCCATATACTCTAGTTTCATTGATTATTTCAAAATTAATAGTAAATGGGGAAAAATTAATTAAATTTTGGGCAAGGTTATTCAAGAAGATAAGAAAATAAAGAATTGTTATCCTTAAAACCTTCTTCCCTTCCACATCAAGCAAATATAGATTCTTCATATCAGAGTTCGGGGATGTGCACTAGATTATAAATGAAGCAGAAATAGATCCAGGAGTGATTTTTGCACACTTCTTACACCATGGGCCAGGAGTCTGGGGCCAAATACAAATGTGCACGTTCAAATGTTTAAAGTTCTTATCTATAATTCCCATGGTTTAGGGGCCCGAGCGATGTTTGACTTCATTGTGAATGAGCTTTTTAAAAATTCCGTTGAGATGGTATCAATCCTGGAACCCAAAAAGGTTTCTATAAAAATAAAGAAGTATGCACAATAGGTTAAAGTATGTGGTTGCATGCACGGGGATCCTCCTAATTCTCATATATGGTTATTCTGGAAGGACCACATTAAGGTCGATTTCTTTAGTGTGTCTGATTAGTACCTAGATACCAAGGTTTCTGCGGGGTCCTAATAGTTCCACATTTCCTTTATTTATACCAAGTGTACTGTGCAGGATAGGAATGAACTTTGGCGTGACCTTGATTGCATCATTTCCAATGGAACCCCCTGGATTGTAGGGGTGACTTCAACATTCTCGCTCATCCAGAGGAGAAACAAGGGGGAGGTTTCTTCCCTCGGAGTGCCATCCAGGATTTTGTTTCATTCATGATGAGGAATGGGCATATGGATGCGAGGTTCGAGGGAGACAGTTTCGCCTGGTGCAATAATCAACAAGGAGGAATATGAACCTGGTGTTATCTTGATCGGTGTTTGATGAATGAGGCAACACTCTCTATATTCCCCGACACCAAGGCTTCCCACCTGGTCTAGTGCTTGTCTGGCCATTATCCTTTGTGTCACTCCTTGGGATTATGTTCTCTGAAGGAGGAGGATCTGAAGTTTTCAAGAACGTTGGTGGAGGAACCTGATTTAATTGATCATGTAAGGGAAGAATGGTCTCTCGAACATACAAATAATCCTTGGATTACGATACATTGGAAGTTGAGGCATCCTAAACAGGTACAACGTAGATGGAAGAAGTCCCTCCCAGGACGCAATTAGGATTTTTTTTGAGGTCAGTAGGGAGGTTGAGCACCTCGAGGCAGGTCTGGAACATGAATAGAACAGAAGAATGTTTAAAGAGTTACTGATAAAGAAGGATCACCTCATAGATATCCTTATGAGGCAAGAATAGTTTAATAGGGAGGGAACACGAGTCCAATGGATTCGCGAGGGGGAAAAATACAGGGTACTTACATGAATGCATTAAATAAAGACGCCGCTGTCACAGACCCAACATTCTTAGGGGAGATGAAACCTACTCTAATGACCGTGAGGAAGTGGGGGAGTTGGATAATGTTAGAATTCAAGATCTTTTGGAAGGCCCCAATCGACGAAGTGCGTGAGGCAATCTAGACATTAAACCCAGATAGTGCACTAGGGCTAGATCGAATTCCAAGATCTTTTTATAGGGAAACATGGGACATTGTCAAAGGAGACCTTGTTAGAGAAGTGAAGGATTACTTCCAAGGTGGAAACTTGATGCGTATAGCATGTGAAACTAAATTAGTCCTGCTTCCAAAGGTGTGCAACCCCAAACCATTGAGCAGTATCACCCTATAAGTTTTTGAAACTTCCCTTATAAGGTCCTAGTGAGTATTATCAACAGAAGATTGCCTTCTCAATTGAATACCTGGATGGATTCAAAACAACATGGTTTTATCAAAGGGCAGTCTATTCAGGGGGTTATTGGAGTTATGCATGAATTGGTCGGCGAAATAAATAACAAAGTCTTTGGGAGAAATATGGTGATAAAATTAGACATGATCAAGGCCTGTGATAGGATTGAATGGGGTTTTATCTAAAGGGATCTGGCGTGTATGGGGTTCTCCTCCAGGTCTAGAGATCTTCTATTTCAATGTTTCAGCTCGGCATGGATCTAAACTTCGTTAATGGGAAAGAAATTTGATTTTTTAAGGCATGCCAAGGTCTCCGGCAAGGGGATACCCTCTCCCCCACTATTTTCATCCTTGCCCAAAATGCCCTTAGTTATTCAATCAACTGGGGCCTTTGCACAAGAAAAATCCTCTCGTACAAGAACCGACAAGCCTCAGGGGGAATCTCACACTTGATGTTTGAGAACAATACAATTTTGTTTATAAATGGAAGCTGGAGATCAGTGCTGGGGATGAATGAGGTAATTGGTGAGTACTGTAAATGGAGCGAGTAGCAAGTCAACAGGGAGAAAATCCTCTATTTCACTGCTAAGAAGATCTCAGGAAGGAGGGAAAGGGACCTGGATGTCATTATCAGTACGAGAAGAGGGGACTTCTCTATAGAGTACCTTGGAGAGTTGGTTAGTCTTGCCTACCTGCATATGCATCACATTGATGATATCATTAGCAAGATCACATGGCACATATTCGACGGGAATAACAGATTCTTGTCTTTTGGTGGTCTTATTACTATCGTGAATAGTGTTCTGGTGTCTATTCCCATGAATATTCTCTCTACCCTGAGGGTCACCAAAGGTGTTATCCTTAACATAGAGAGGATTTTGGTGTCGTTTATATGGGATAGACAGATAGAAGGCATGAATCACTGGGATTCGGGGGATCATCTTTCTAGACCTTTATTAGAAGGGGGGCATCAACCTAAGAAGCATCGCCTTGTCCATGCAAGGGCTACATGCAAAGATCACATGGGAGGCCATGGAAGTTTACACTCTTTGGGGGAAAAACCAAGCAAGATAGATATGGCCAGGATTTGAGTGTCCAGAGGTCACGAACTTAGAATATGTGGAAAATGATTCATCCATATCTGGAGTCTTTGAAGCCGCTCACGCGATGGCTGGTGGGGAGAGGTGAAATTAGCTTCTAGCAGCATGATTGGGGGGGTGGAATGTTGTGGTTTCCAGGATGTCCGACACCATTCATGTCCTTTATAGTGGAATGAGACCACCTAAATTTTATTCAGGCTGTACTCGACGATAACCAACAATCTTTTTTCCATAATATCGTTTTGAGTGATGATCCATATAGTCTCATCTTTACAGGTTTCACATCAAGAGAATTATCATCCAAAGACTTTGCTCAAGTGAGGACGAGCTAAAGTAATGGCGATCTGTGGGGGGTGATGCTGTGGTGCAAGGAGGTATCCTCCAAGTTTAATTTCCTATTGTAGAGGGTGCGACACAACACCTTACCCATGGATGATAGAATTCAACACATGGGAGTGAATTTGGATTCAAGATGTTATTGCTATAGATATCATAACAAAGAAACGGTGGGTCACCTCTTCGTTGATAGTGATTGGGAGAGATGGGTTTGGCCAGAGGTCGGGGTCTTCTCAAGTTGGGATAATCATGGTGGCTCTCTTGAAATCTTTATCAGCTCGTGGCTTCAGGGTTCTGGTGAACGGAGGCCTTAGAGGAAAGGTCGGGATCTCCTTTTCTTGGCGGGATGTTAGGTCATCTGAAAGACCTGAAATGATGCTCTCCATAGCACTACTGAAGGAACCAAAACCAATGTCACCTTTAGCATGAGAAATATTTTACTGGACCTGGTCAGCTTGTGATCCAAATACTAGGATGCTCCGTCAATCAGGCCGTTTCTCTCTAATCAATTTTCATCCAACTAGGATAGTAGGATGGCGTCAGGGTATTGGGTTTGTTGGAAGCACCCAACAGATAGTCTCAAACTGAACTCAGATGGGTCTCTTCTCAGTGGGGTGATGCTTGGTGGTGAGGAAAGAAGGAGAAAATAAAGGAATCCTGAAATAAAATAAATCTTGAGAAATCTCTTATGAAAATTCAGCAGCCTAACAACGTCTCTTAAAATTTCATAAAAATAGTGTGATGAGAGAAAGTCGATATCTCATCACTCTTACATAATATGGAAAGTAAGGGGGAAAATGGAAGGAAATATCCCAACATAATCCAAAGGGAAAGGAAAATAATAACATAAAATGGAAGAAATGGAAGAAAATAAAAGAGTATGTTTACCTCTTGATCTCTTCTCCTTGAGATCCTTCTTAAGGGCTTTGGTTTTGATATTTTGGTGAGACTAGAAGCTCTAGGATGTGGGAAAGATATTTGGGAGGATTATTGGGCAAAAATTAGGTATGGATAAAGTCTTGAGAGGTGTGGGAAGAAGAGGGGAGTGAGGGTGGTATTTATAGTGGCAGAGATGGGGTATTTTTCATTATCTTAATCATTATAATAATATTTTTGCACAAGATTATGAATATTATTAGTTCATGTGACCTAAAATAGTAATAATGGCATGTGAGTTCAAACGAAGTGGCCTTAAATAACTTATGATGTCATAAAGTGTTTATTTTACTAATAGTTTGACTATACGATATTTTATCATATTTCACTATTCATAAAAAAATCAAGAATTTCAGAAAAATCCCAAAAATTCACCCTAACCATTTTTTGATGTGTAGAATTCCAAAATGAAGTCCATTTTTTGAAAATAATTTTCTAAATATTATTAATTTAATTTTTAAATAAAATCATACTTAATTCAAAAATTAACAATTCTAATTCTATAACTACTTCTATATCACAATGAAAAAATAGCCAAGATGTTATTATCTTAGAGCCTTAAAAACTAAAATAATAATATAATTTAATTTTAATTAGGGTCATATTACTATTCATATTACTATTCATAAGGGTATGTTACTATTCATAAAAAACAATTTGGTTTCATCAGACTCCAAATAACTTAATGAAAAAAATTGTAGATGATAGTTTCTTGAAATTCAAAACATAGAAGTGGAAAAATTATGTTTAAAGGCTAGTTATAAATATCTACTTAAAACAAAGTTCAATGCATTTGAATTTATTTTGAGAAAAACATGGGGTGTTACATTATCCAACCCTTCTAAAAAACTACATCCCCACAGTTTTATTTAATTATGAAACATGTATTGGTATTTTTACGTCATAGAATTTTAAGACTCCCATGTTGCTTATTCAACCATGCGGTTTCTCCACAAAAGCTTTACCTGGTGGATTACCTTATTACACAGTACTTGTTCCCGTCGATCAAGAATCTGAACTGGTTTATATTCATAAGAAAGGTTCTCTTCCAGCTGAACTAGATCTGGGCTCAAGACATGTGATGAATCTGGCACATACTTCCTCAACATCGAATCATAAAAAACATTGTGTACCTGAGAGAAAATTGGAGGCAAAGCTACTCGGTATGAAGCTCTTCCAACATTCTTTAGGATTTCCAAAGGACCAATGAACTGTGGACTTAACTTCCATTTCTTACCGAAACGCATCATACTTTTCCATGTTTAAGAAAAACATAGTCCACTACCTTGAAAGAGAAGTCTTTCCTTCTGTTATCAGAATAATGTTTCTGTCAGATCTGAGCTATCCTCATGTTCTACTGGATCATCTTCACTTTCTCATCCACTTCCTCTACTAATTATGGCCCCATCAACTTACTTTCAACAACATCATCCCAAAACACTGGAGTTCAACACTGCTTTCCATAAAAAGCCTCAAAAGGATCCATCTCTATACTGGAATGAAGACTATTATTATAAGAAAACTCAACTAAAGAAAGATACTGATCCCAACTTCCCTAATAGTCCATTGAACAAGCTTGAATCATATCTTAAAAAGTCTGAATCATTCGTTCTGATTTCCCATCTGATTAAGGATGAAAAGTTGTACTAAAATTTAATCATTTGCCCAAATATTTTTGAAGTCCTTTCCAAAAGTTAGAAGTGAACCTGGGATCTTCATCAGATAAAATGGAAAGAGGAACTCCATGTAGCTTCACAATCTCTTTGAGGTACAATCGAGAAAGTTGATCCAAAGGAATTATATCTTGAACAGATAGAAAATGTGCAGATTTTGTCAGCTGATCAACAATAACCCAAATCACATTGTTACCTTGAGAATTATTTAGTAGTCCCACAGCAAAGTTCATGGATACATTCTCCCATTTCCACTTTGGCATTGAAAAAGGCTGAAGTATCCCATTAGGTAAATGCCGCTCTTCTTTCACCTATTAACATGTTAAGTATTTCACAATAAAATATGCAATATCTCTTTTCATTCCATCCCACCAATAATACTCCCGAAGGTTTCTATACATCTTAGTACTTCTAGGATGAACTAAAAATAGAGAACTATGAGATTCACACAACAAATCTTTCTTTAACTGATAATCACTAAGCACACAACTGTAGCTCACGGTCTTCCTTCTGTGATTGCTTAATTATATCTGATAATGATGACTACACTGAAACCTAAAAAAAATAGAGGTATTTCCTACACCAACAACTTCTAATCCAAAATTCATCAAATCATTAATCAAGGGATCATGTTCCAAACATAACACGGTTAATGATGCATGATGTTTTTGACTCAAGGCATCTACCACTTTGTTTGCTTTTCCAGGATGGTAATTGATCATGAAATCATAATCCTTTATCAGTTCAATCCATCTTTTCTGCCTCATGTTTAATTCTTTCTAAGTGAATATATAATTTAGAATTTCATGGTCAATATATATTTGACATTTGTCTCTGTATAAATGATGCATCTAAATTTTAAAAGCAAAAACCACATCTGCCAATTCCAAATCATCCGTGGGATAATTTAACTCATGAGGTTTTAGTTGTATTGAAGAAAAAAAATTACCTAATCATTCTGCATCAAAACACAACCAAGTCACTTCAAAGAATCATCACTTTATATGAAAAACTCACCATTATGGAAAGGAAAGGCCCAAATTGAAGCATTCACCAATCTCTTCTTAAGTTTCTACAAAAAAACATCACATTATTCTGTCCAAAAAAATTTAACCCCTTTCTGTGTTAGCTTAGTTATCAGTCTAGATAACTGAGAAAAGTTCTTAACAAAACGTCGGTAATAACCTACTAATCCAAGAAAACTACAAATCTCTGTAACATTTGTGGGTCTTGGCCATTCTTCAACCACTTTCTTTTGGTAGGATCAACTGTTATTCCATCCACATTTACAATGTTCCCAAGAAAAGAAATTTGTTGCAACCAGAAATCACACTTGCTGAATTTTCCATATATTTTCTTTTCTTTTAAGGTTTGTAAAACAACCCTTATATGTTTTCGTGCTCCTCTTTATTTTTATAAAACACCATAATGTCATCAATAAACACAACCACAAACTTATCCATGAACTCATGAAATACTCTATTAATATGATTCATGAATATAGTAGGTGAATTAATAAATCCAAATGTCATAAAAAAAATTCATAATGCCCATATCAAGTACGAAAGGCTATTTTTGGGATGTCATCTTCCTTCACCTTTAGCTGATGGTATCCAGATCTCAAGTAAAACTTGAAAAAGTACTGATCTCCCTAGAGCTGATCAAACAATTCATTGATATGAGGAGAATGATACTTGTTTTTAATAGTGTTTATTCAGTGCTCTGTAATCAATGCAAAGTCTCATAGAACTATCTTTCTTTTTAACAAAAAATAGAAGAACCCCATGGTGAAGTGCTTGGATGAATGAAGCCTTTATAAAGAAAATCCTGTAAATGATTTTTCAATTAAAAAAGTTCTATTTGAGCCATACGATATGGGGGGTTGTAAATTGGCTTAGGATCGGGAACTAAGACAATTGTGAATTCGAATTCTCGATCAGGTACGACACTGGGTAACTCATCAGAAAAAAAATCATGGTATTCATTCACCACAGGAACATCATTAATCTGAGTAGTTCCCTTGTTTTCAACAATATGAGAAAGATAACTTACATTTCCATATTTCAACAGTTTCTCAGCTTCTTGATATGTTATCAATTGTATGAGTTTTTTTATATATAAACTGGAAATCTTTCTGAAAATAAACTTCTTTACCTCTAAATTCAATCTAAGCATGATAAATAGAAACCCAATCCATTCCCAGAATCACATCAAACTCGACTAAGGGTAGAACAACAAGGTTCGTAGTTAAATTCTTTCCATAGACCATAATAGAAGGATTCTTATAATTCCTCTTTACTTTAATATATCCCCCTGGTGTTTTAACAATAAGTTACAGTTTCATTTGTTGAGGTGATATTTCCAATTTACTTGAAAATTTCTTAGAGATAAAAGAATGTCTAGACCCCATATCAAATTTTTTTTAGCAAAACTTGAGAAAAAAAACAAAGTACCTGATACAACTTCATTGTATGGTCCGATGTCTATTGACGTGGTCGCAAAGGACCTCACTACACCTTTCGGCTTGTAGTCTGGCTTCTTTTCATCATTCATATCTTTCTTTGGGAAGACATTTGCATAATGACCCATCTCACCACATTTAAAGAACTTTACAGTTTTCTTATTAGGATTAGTCTTAGGATCATTTTCATTACAATCTCAAACCATGTGTCCAAACTTACCACATTTAAAACACTTCTCAGTTTTGCTAAGACATTCCCCAGGGTGCTTCTTTCCACACTTTTCACAAACTAAAAACTAGATTTTCTTACTATCAAATTTATTATGTTGATTATTACACGTCGTGTCATGACCCGTCCTTGGGGCCCGTGCTGTGACTACCCCAAGACCGCCTGTAACACCCCAAGCTTCTACGATACACTTCTCTTTGAATAATGCGATATCGTGTGTTGTACGCAACATCGAGTTCTAACACACCACAACCAATCAAACTCGCCGTTATGAATAGTAATACCTACTTTTTGAAAATATATATAATTTATATTTCAAAATGGACTTCAATTTTGGTTTCGGAATATCGAAATTATCCTAAGATGAATTTTTGGTATTTTTCTAAGAACTTCCAATTTTTATGAATAGTGAAAAATACTTAAAAACAACTTTTTTAATCAAAATAATTTATAGTGATAAATTATATTATTGAGTGGTTATAAAGTATAATAAGAATATATTTTTACCATTTTATCCAATGGTGTTCATTAGAATTAATTTCACTTTGAAATTGGACCTAAACAATTGTCAATCTTTTGATATATATTGTTTCTTAAAAACACGCTATTTGTTGTGACAGCGGGAATTAATTATAAAATTAATTAATGCAAATTATATGTTTGGAATTTTGTAAAATAGACATCATTTTTGAATTCGGAATATCAATTATAGCTTAGGGTGAAATTTTGGCATTGTTCTGAAAAACTTCAAATTTTGATGAATAGTGAAACTACTAAGTGGTAGTTAAAAAACTGAATTTTTCATAAAACTTAATTTTACCGCTTCTCTGAATGGAATTTTGAAAATCCGAGAGACATGATTAATATCAAGAAGTAAAATGTGGTTCAATGAGATGAAAATAATTTTTGGTGAATAGTAACTTTTTATTTTTATTTACCACGGTTAAAAGTAAATAGGGCAATTAAGGGTAAAAATGATATTAATATTACCCTAAAACATGTCCTAATTCTATTGGAAAAGTGTATCTCGACCAAAAACAACCTTAGGAATAAAATATTATCATTTAGGTCCACTTGGATTAGATTAGGACATTTATTATTATTTAATTCAAAGAAGAGTTAAAAGAGTTAAAATCAAAGTTTATTTACTAATTTTTTTTAATATAGGGTAATACATAAGATAAATTCAATTGTAAATATTCATTAGAAAGATAAAAATATTTCCTACATAATTATATTTTATTTATAATTTTTAGACATTAAATAATTTAATTTATTTATGACACAATGATGATGCAGTAATTACCATAATAGTGAAAAATTAAAATAATTGATATTATAAATACCCAAATAAATATAATTTGAGACTTTTAATGAATTAAACTAATTTTCTAGAATAATATGACATATTATGATTTATTTAATTGACTTTTTTCGAAGTAATCATTCTGTTATAAGTTTCACAAAAATCAACTATTGAATAGTGTCAAAATTGACATAAAAGAGTTTTTAAAAAAAATATTATATTATTAATTCATATTAAATTCCTAAAAATCTAAGGTTTGGAAAAGATACTTATATCACGATATTTGTATCATTAATGGACCACTTGGGGGTCACTTGGATGTATATAGTAAGTTTATTAACTATATAATATAAAAATACAATGTGACGTGGTAAATGTCAAACTAATTAACTAAGAGTTAAAACTAAAAGATAAGGTTAATATAGTAACCCAAACCTATCTAAATTCTATTAGTTGAATGGTTTTAGACATATCTCCACCTTAAACTTTGAATAATCAACTTTTGAGCCATTAGAAACCAAATATTAATTTATTATAAATTAATATTTCTAGCTTTTCCAAAGGTGCCCCTCACCCCTTTTATAAAAGGGCACTCCCCCTTCTCATTACTTAACACCTTCAAAGCCTTTTGGTTTGGCCAAACTCTTCCCAAATACTCTCCCCACTTCCCTCAATAGAACCTAGTGGTCTTAGTTGGATCAGAAAGCCAACCTACGGAGCCCTTTTGATCAAATCAAAAGGAAGAAGCCGAAGAAGAGGTAATGATTTCACCACCCTTTTTCAAGTTCTTTTCTTCTCCCACTTCTTCATTCTTTGTTGTTACCATTGTAAAATAATAACTCCAGTATCTTATATATACTGTGATGTTATTATAATTATGGTACAACCATATTCAGTATTCTATCCACCCTTTGAATAACATGTCACCATACGTGCGTACGTACGACTTACCGTCTCCACGTCGTGGTGTAATTGTTATTCAATATATTATTATTTGGATGGGTATAATAATGATGTGTAACTCATGTAAATAATAAATATAACATGATAATGATTATTTATATATGATATACTATCCAATTATATATTATTTTAATATCAAAAGAATGATATTGTCGCTCGTGCATACGTACATACAACCGTCTCCACGAACGCGATGAGATTCATTCTCCATCATATCCATTCCAGTATAATTATCATTTTATGATTTAAAAATAATGTTTAAGGACTTGATATCATTCTGGATATGAATAAGATACAACCTATCCATGAAAAATATTTCTTATGTAACAAAACATATAAAAGAAAACAAGTAAGTTAACACCTGAAACAATGATAATACTAAGATATTATTAACAAAGAATTGTTAAAAGAACATATATGATATCATATTAATATATATGATTCTTGTATAATTTAATAACAATTATTTCACCATTATACAGGAGGTTAACCTACCCTCAACCAAGGAAAAGTACAAGGTAAGGGTTTATTTCACAATCTCTTCATTATCCGAGGTTGTTTATACGTAATAATCTACTGGGATCTCTTTATCATCTACATCCATGTTTCTTAAAAATGTATTTCAAAACATTTGTACTATTTACAAGAATATGGGTTAAAGTAATTTATACCCTTGTTTTACTTTTTATAAGTGGTTTATAAAGGAATCTTTTTGTCGTTTTCCAAACAAGGTGATTTTTAACCTTTTCGACAGAATTAAGGTAAGAATGTTTTTTTAACTTATACGACAGGTGCGGTTATTTTCCGCTGTTATAAAATCGTCGAAGCTTCCCTTACAATCTTAAAAGAATATTTTCAAAGAAAATGTTTTATTTCATAAATATATGACTCTTAAATGATTTCAAAATAGAAAGAGATATTTCTCTAAAAAGAGTTTTGATTTCATCTATGTCAACATCCTTTGATGGATTTTACACTTATTTGAAGTTGATTTATTATGATAAAAAACTTCTATATTTTATTGAAGGTTTTGTGATATGTTTTACTGTGGATGTGCTATTTTTATACCGTTCATAGTTTATGGTGAAAGTATTGGCATTTCGTATGCTAGTTTTAGTATGAATGTTTATGTTATGTTTAAACCTTTTCATATGAGAATGCATTGGACTTAATATGTGATGGGTGGAGCCCTCTATATCTCCTTGATGCATCGGTAGGTCTCATGAGACAAACTAGTGTCTTGGCACAAGGCCTTGGCAAAATCTTATTTGTAGTCTTGGCACGAGGCCTTGGCTATGTGGTTATGATAGTATGATATTATGCATTCCATCATTATGAAAGTGGTAATTAATATTGCATGTGATTATTCGATTAGTAGAATATATATGTGAATAAGTAAATGGCATTATTTCATCTTATTTTTTCCATACTATTTTGAAGTTCAAGTTTAAAAGGATTTTGTTTTAAGTTATACATTGCCTTAAATTTTTATTCTTATTTATGAAAGTTTCCGCTATATTGTTATCCTTACTGGGAATTTGAGCTCACCCCTTTTCTAGTTTTTATTTTTCCCAGGATGTGAAGAAGTAATTTATGAATGACCTGTAGGGATAATATGTGGGGATATGAGTGTGGGATATGGAGACTATGTTGTAGTAGTATTTTTTCACTTTATGATGTAATGTAAAACTTTATGAATATATCTAGTGTTTTTCAAGGATACTAAACCAATCAGTCTTTCGAGATTTGATCTTTCATGTGATCATGCCAATGTTATTTAATAATGCACCGACTCTAGGTAACTGGGGTCAGGGCGTTACACTGCCTTCCATAGGCCAGGGGCTGGCGACTAGCACCAACGGCGTAAATTCTGATAAAAGGGAAGGAATTGCCTTTATATAAGAAAACAAACACCACAGATTACGCAAGATGAAGTAAAAACTAAGTAAACTGAGTAAAAAAGTAAGTGTTGAAAAGTAAATGGGCCAGAATACAAACCCAACTAAAAGTACAGTACAAATGAAAAGAAATTACTGCAGCAGTAAAGTAAATCAGCAACCACCGAGTCGTCCTCCGACTATCCTACCTGAAGGGTGGGTACAAATGGTCTCCTCAGCTCCTCAGGTTCAGTTGTCTGCTCCGTGTACGTCCCACCTAATATTCCACCTCCGGTTACCATCACGATCCACAAGACTCAACCACGATCAGTGATATCTGTTGTCTGCAACCAACACAATGTAGTGCGGGAATAGACTGTGCAGGGGTGAGTATACGATACTAAGTAGGGACCCCGAGACCCCTGAAGGTCTCCTAGAATCCACAAAGGATAAACCAAAAAGGAAGGATAAAAATACAAAGTATCAACCAACAATACATAGGTATATTCCCAAACATATACCTAAGTCATCAATTCCAGTTCGGCTCCAACTTCCGAGCCCAAGTTCAACCCAGTCCACATAGGAAAGTACAACCCAAACCACACAGGAAAGTACAACCCAAACCACACAGGAATGCACAACCCAATCCACACAGGAAAGAAAGTCAATCATATTGATGACAATGATTGAAAGTCAAGACTCAGCTCACACGTGTATACTACTCACGAAGAGGAGTGGAGATGATAGATGTAGCCTCTGAATCATCTCCCATGCCGAACCCACGTAGGATCCAATTACAGAAGTCGTCACTGCCGAACCCACGTAGGATCATAGTATAGTAACCATCACTGCCAAACCCACGTAGGATCCAAGTACAGTCGTCCTCACTGCCGAACCGACATAGGATCCAAGTAAAGTCGTACTTGCTGTTGAACCCACATAGGATCCATGTACATTCATTATCGGCGTCGCAGTCGCAGCCAACTCTAGGGTTCCTGCACACAGCATGCTCGATCCTGGGAGGGTCTGCTCCACGAGCCAAGAGGGTCGATACATCAACTTCCACGAAGTCTCATGTTGATGTATTCCGAAGGTCCGCCATGTCATAGGCGGCTAATCCAAACAATACGTATCCATGATACTGTGTACAAAATGACCAAGCCTTTTATCTAAATGTACACGGCGTGTAGGTATATGGTACATGCCGTGTAGTCAGTTCTTGGGTACTGCCCGTGTCCAATGGACCGTTTCGAAAGGCTGTTATATAGGAAGTAAGTAAACGGTGTGTGGTATGGTTACACACCGTGTCCATGCAACTGGGTCGGCTCCGTGTATGCTGGCTATGTGACCGTACACAGACTCAACTCGTGTTCGCCAAACCGTGTAACTGGTACACGGGGTAGCCCGTGCCACTGGCCATGTCGGGCCGTGTGGTGGAGTACATGCTCGTGTACTCCACCCCGTGTCCGTGTATCCTCGGGATACACGCCAAGTCCCGCAAAGCCTCGTCTTCACATTTGTGAAGAGAATACATGCCGTGCCTCTTGGCCGTGTATTACTGCCCATGTTCGTATATTTCCCAAAATACACGCCATGTCTCGTGAAGCTTCTTCTGTCATTCTATATAGAGATTACACGCCGTGTGACCGGGGTCACACACTGTGTGTTACTTTTCTAAACCTGAAACTCAAGCCGCAGTACGCCCACAATACACTACATGTTCTTCATAGGTACACGCCGTGTATTCTGGAATTTTTCAGAAATGACACCGCCGGCCAGCGCGCCTCCTGTGATGACCATTCTTCGTTCTGATGGTCTGTTCATCATGAAAATTCAGACACTATGTTTCCCTGATGTCCCATAATCGTCTCTGGTGTTTTCAGGCCTCCGATCGGCTCCGAAAGCACGAGTTGATTCACCCGCTCTAAGAACAGTCAAGGGACGATTCTTCCCATTACAGTTTGATTCATCACCCTCTATCGTCGTCGCACCTATGCTAGGTCGTCGTGATGTTGGGTCTTCAATTTGGGATCGTTGCGTCGCACAACGAACTCACAATGATCCGGTGTTCGTCACCCATGAAGAATATGAAGAACACACCAAACATTCAAAAAAATGGCGGAGGGATCAGGCCATGTTCGTTTGGCCCGGTCCTTCTGCGTTAGTTTGGTAGCAAGCGGGTCAAGAGAAACAAACATAGAAGGAAGAATCAGCATTTCTCAAATAAAAAAAACACAACACTACCTTGATAAATGATGAAGTTTGCCGACGACGTGGCAGATAGCATCACGAGGTGAGGTTTTAAAGATGGTGTTGGTGTATGTCCATGGAAGGAACGATGCCTCACACTAGCTGCGAAGAGAAGATGAAATGGCATGTCGTCTCTCCTTATGATGGCATCGTTCTTCACCGAAGGGAGTCATTATTTGAAGGAGGATGAAGTTCTTCAAGGGATTAGAGATCTCTCCCAAAATCCTCACACAACCTGCCAACAAAATAAAATAAGGCCTCCCCTTATTTTATTATTTTTCCAAGCATTTCAAAAACTCAAAATTCATACTCTTCATTCAATTAATTGAAGAGTTTGAATTAATTGAATTAATGTGTGTTGATATTAATTGAGTGGAAGAGGAGAAGTCACTTAATTAATTACAAAGGGTTGCCAAAATTAAACACAAGAAGATTAATGGGGGAGTTAGAGGGGTTTAATGGAATGCGAAGGGGTGGGGTTTGTGTGGGCCCCACCTCACTAATATCCTCACATAGGTAGTTAGTAACTAGTGGGTCCCACCCCAACTCCCATACCTAGGATTTAACCACTTAGAATAAAGAATAAAATTTGTACCACAAATTTCATTCACACTTTTTATTTAATCCCTATTTTTTTAACAACTCCACCAAAGAAAACGCATATTCGGTAAAGGTCCTCTTAAGAAATTATCGGCACTGTAGTTCCATCAGTGCCCTCAGATTTCAATTTTGTGCACCGGTTGAAAAGATAGGAAAACCCACTCATTTGTTCACTAAACGTACCTGAGCTAAACTTTAGAAATTGATTCCAGGCACACCGGGCCTCAAAATCAGGTTTCTTCAGAAACTGCGTACTTGTAAAATCCCAAAGAATTTAAGAGAAAAATTTCATTGAAATTTACAGGTCTTTACATTACTCCCACCTCAGGATTTTACATCCCTGTAAAGATACATCATAAACTAGGAAAACAAATGAGAGTACTGAGCACGTATCTGAGCCTCCCTCTCCAATGTGCTCTACTGAAGGTTCCCGTGCGGCCACCTGATGTGCACTAGAAGAATCGTCCATGCCCGTAGGAACTGCTCCTGTTGACCCTCGATCTCCACCGGGACCTCCGCACACGTCTCCCCATCATCGATATCTAGCTCCCCGTGATCAATGATATGCGTCGGGTCATGCACGTATCTCCTCAGCTGAGATACGTGGAAGACACCGTGCACCCGGTGCAACTGAGGTGGAAGACCCAGGCGATAAGCCACCTCACCTATCCTACTGAAGAACCTGGAATGGTCTGATGAAGCACGAAGATAACTTGCTGCCCCGACCAAATCTCTGTAACCCACGTCGAGGGGAGACCCGTAAGAAAACGTGGTCACCATCCTCGAACTCTAGTGGTCTCTGAATCCGGTCAGTATAGGACTTTTTCGGCTCTGAGAAGTCCTCATCCATTCCTGGATGATCTGTACCTTCTCCGTCATGGCCTGGACCATCTCTGGTCCTACAAGTGCTGACTCCCCAGGGTCTGTCCAACATAGAGGTGATCTGCAAGGTCAGTCGTACAATGCCTTGTATGGTGCCCTCCCGATGGTGGAGTGGTAGCTATTGTTGTACACAAACTCCACCAAAGGTAGGTGATCCTTCCAGCTGCAACGAAAGTCGAGGACACATGCACGGAGCATGTCCTCGAGATTCTGAATGGTCCACTCCGTCTGACCATCCGTCTGAGGGTGAAAGGCAGTGCTCAGGCATAGCTGCGTCCCAAATGCCTCCTAAACCCCCTTTCAAAGCCGGAAAGTAAAGTGAGCATCTCGATCGGAGACGATAGATGATGTCACACCATGAAGCCATACGATCTCTTGAATGTAGAGGCGTCCAAATCTCTCCACTGAGCCCTGCTCTCTGATGGGTAAGAAGTGGGCTGACTTGGTGAGTCGGTCGACGATCACCCAGATAGAGTCGTGTCCTCTGGAAGTATGTGGAAGTCCCGTCATGAAATCCATAGATATCCCGTCCCACTTCCACTCCGGGACCTCTAGGGGCTGTACCAAACCAGTCAGTACCTGGTGCTCTTCCTTCACCTGCTGGCAGGTGAGGCATCGTGAAACGAACTCTACCATAACCTTCTTCATACCCGGCCACCAGTGCAGTCGTCTGAGATCCTGGTACATCTTCGCTACTCCAGGATGTACCGCCAATGGGGAAGTGTGAAACTCTCTCAGAACCTCCTCCTGTAATGCAATTGGTACCATGGTACTTCCTCTGGGAAGGATGACGTGCTCTCCTCCTATAGAAAATCCATCAGGTGCCTGTCTTGTGGATATCTGTTCACGTTGCGTCTCATAGTCAACATCCCCACGTTGTGCCTCCATGGCCTGCTGAAGTAGTGGAGGTGTGACTGTGAGCGACTGTAGAAAGGCTGCCCCATCTCTATCCACGAAGGATATTTGCAAAGAGGCTAATTGCTCTGTCACCTCTCCATGTAGCTGAATGCCTGACCTCCTGCTGAGAGAATCAGCTACTAATTTACCCTTCCCAGGAGTATAGACTATCTCAAAGTCATAGTTTTTGAGGAACTCAAGCCATCACCATTGTCTCGGGTTCAGGTCTTTCTGCCAAAAGATGTACCTGAGACAATGGTGGTCAGAGTAGACTGTAAATTGATCGCCCATCAGATAGTGCCGCCACATCTTCAAGGCGAAGACCACTGCTACTAACTCCAATTCATGGGTAGCGTAGTTCTGCTCATGATACCTCAACTGTCGTGAACCATAGGTGATCACTGCCCGCTCATTCATCAGGACACACCTGAGTTTGGTCCCTGATGCATCGTAGTAAACTACGTACCCTACGCCCTCCTCCGGTAGCCTCCAGATGGGTGCACTGGTCAATCAATGTCTCAGATCCTGGAAGCTCTGCTGATATCTATCATACCATACGAAGGTTTTCCCTTTCTTCTTCAAAGCTGAAAGTGGTGCTGCAACTCTGGAGAAGTGTGGCACAAATCTCTGATAGTACCCAGCCAGTACTAGGAAACTCCGCACCTCCGCCACGCTCCTAGGTGGCTCCCAAGCTAGCACTGCCTTGATATTCACATGATCCACCGTAAATACCTCATCATAGATGACATGCCCCAAGAAGTGGACCTCTTAAATACAGAACTGACAGTTAGAGAGATTAACATAAAGCCGGTGCTCTCAGAGTGTGTCCAGTAAAACCCGAAAGTGGTAGGCGTGCTCCTCCTCAGTAGTCGAGTAAATCAATATGTCGTCGATGAATATTATGACAAATCAATCGAGGTAAGGTTGGAATATCCTGTTCATGAGACTCATGAACACTGCTGGAGTATTGGTTACGCCAAAAGGCATAACCAAGAACTCATAGTGGCCATACCGACACCTGAAGGTCGTCTTCTGCACATTCTCGTCTCGAACTCTGAGATGATGATAGCCTGACCTGAGGTCTATCTTTGAGAACCAGCCTGCTCCCTTGAGATGATCGAAGAGATCATAGATCCTTAGAAGTGGATACTTGTTCTTCATGGTCACCTGGTTCAGGTGACGGTAGTCGACACACAGTCGCAAGCTCCCGTTCGCCTTCTTGGCGAACAAAATCAGGGAAACCCAGGGCGAAACACTGGGTCGAATGAATCCCTTTCCCCGCAAGTCCTCCAGCTATACCTGCAACTCAGGAAGATCAGCGGGAGCCATCTGATATGATGGTGTAGAAATCGGGACTATCCTGGGGTACATGTCAATATTGAAGTCTACCTCTCTGTGAGGAGGTAGTCTTGGAACGTCGTCAGGAAAAATGTCTCTATACTGATCCACCACAACAGGAAAACTCAGACTCCACACATCAATTACTCCTAGGATGATAATAGCCAACTGATGGGTGATCGGATGTCCTCTCCTCTGTGTGAGTCCATCTTGCACTGAAAAGGCTCCCTTTTCATCGGTGAAGGTGAACCTGCTCCCATCGGTGCGGACACATCGCACATTGCGCCTAATATAGTCGATCTGATCTTGGACCGTAGATAACCAATCAATGCCCAAGATAACGGCGTAAGGCCTCGAAGACGCTACAAGAAGATCCCAGCCGAAGCTCTCGCCTCCTAGAGTAAGCTCACACTGTTGGCCCCAGTGCGTAATCGTCGAGTATACTCCCGTAGGAGTCTCTATCCGTAAGGATCAAGCCAACAGCTCCATCAGAATCTACGAGCTCCGAAAAAGGGCAGTGACAATGAAAGAATGACTCACTCCTATGTCTATAAGAACTGCCGAAAGGGTGGAGTAGACATAGATAGTACCTCGAATCATCTCAGGTGAGTCGTGGTCATAAGCCTCCACTGCCTGAATTTGAGACCGCCTCTGTCCACCAGCTCCTTGTGGTCGGGGTGGACCGCCTGGTGGTGGTGGTGGTAGAGCCTTAAAGCGTCGCCCACCACTTACTGCTCGGCTAGCTCCTCTGCCTCATCCGCATGCTCCCTATAGACCGCCACAGTCAAACCACTGCCTCTGCCTGGGTGGTCCCTCAACCACCTACTGCTCCTCTGCATGGCGGGTCGGGCAGTCACGAGCCATGTGGCCCTGCCTGCCGCATGCATAGAACAGTATGCCTCTCGTATGACTTGATATGATACGTGTGCCCTGCACCTCCAAACCAGTATCCTGAGGTTTCCCACCCGATGGTCTAGTTCTCTTGGACCTTTGTGAAACCTGTCTACTATCGGCTGGAGAATACTCTGCTAT
The DNA here is from genome assembly GCA_963277665.1 of Viscum album. Lineage (NCBI taxonomy): Eukaryota > Viridiplantae > Streptophyta > Magnoliopsida > Santalales > Viscaceae > Viscum > Viscum album. Next base: position 784,210,647 of record OY728147.1, read on the forward strand.
GTGTCGCCCTGCGGTAGGCCTCTCTGCTGGTGTAGGCTCAGCAAGAAAGCGCTCCACAAGAAGGGCTTGCTCTAGTACTCCTTCCTACATCGGAATACTGAGGGAGATCATCGATGCCTTGATCTCATGCCTCAGTCCCAACTTGAAGGTCCAGGCCTAGAAGAATGGGTCTCGTACCGTATCTGTGGAGTAGCCCAAGAGATCAGTAAATCTCGCAGAGTACTGGGCTACTGTCATGTTGCCCTGCCGTAGCTGTAGTAACTCCTGGATGCACACCGCATTGAGAGTGTCAAGAACGAACTCTGAGAAAAAGAGGATCTCAAAGTCTGACCAAAGTAATGATGCCTCATCGTTCACCTGGAGCATCAGGCTCCACCATCTACCTGCTACTGCGTGCAAGAGACTCGCCGCAAGGATCACCATGAGGTCAGATGGTGTCCCTACTAATCTGAAGACTCGAACAATAGCCTCCATCCAATCCTCAACTGCCTGAGGGTCCGTCTCCCCTCAGAACCTGGGTGGTCTCTGATGTTGAAACTCGTGCAGTGCACTCAGGAGACGTACACTCTCAGCTGCTGGGACTGGTGGCTTCGGTCGCTCGACAGGTAGAGGTACCGTCGGTGCCTCCGCTGTAATGGGGCCCTGCACCGAGGCCTCGTCGCTCGGTGGGACGACATCTCTCACAAAGCTCAGAACCCTAGCTGGCTACCGTCATGGGGCCATCCTGAAAAGAAATAGTAGCACCACGGTTAATACAGTATACCTGGTGAGCCGACACAAAGTAATCACAAAGAAAACTTTTGAAACACAATGCAATCAATGTTTTCGTGCACTGAGTCGGAAATCAGAAGTCAGGGTCCTGGTGTATGGATACGTCGGTCACCGCACCAACACTGGACTCCCTGTACTAATAACCACACTCAATACCCTTAACACTATTGCTTCACATAGAATAAATTATTAGAGTCCTGAGTTCTGTGGTAGAACCGACTCCTCCGATACCAATTTGTCAAGACCCATCCTCAGGGCCCATGTCGTGACTACCCCAAGCCATCCTTCCATAGGCCAGGGGCAGGCGACTATCACCAAAGGCATAAATTATAATAAAAGGGAAGGCATTTCCTTTATATAAGAAAACAAACACCATAGAGTACACAAGATGAAGTAAACACTAAGTAAATTGAGTACAAAACTAAGTGCTGAAAAGTAAATGGGCCAGAATAAAAACCCAACTGAATGTACAGTACAACTGAGAAGAAAGTACAACATTAGTAAAGTAAATCAGCAACCACAGATTCATCCTCCGGCTATCCCACCTGAAGGGTGGGTATAGATGGTCTTCTCAGCTCCTCGGGTCCGGTCGTCCGCTCCGTGTACGTCCCGCCTGATAGTCCACCTCCGGGTACCGTCATGCTCCACATGCCTCACCAACGATCAACACTATCCGTCGTCTGCAACCAACACAATGTAGTTCATGCGTAGCCTATGCAGGGGTGAGTATACGATACTCAGTAGGGACCCCGAGACCCCCGAAGGTCTCCCAGAATCCAAAAAGGATCAACCACAAAGGAAGGATACAAATACGAAGTATCAATCAACACTACTTAGGTATATGCCCATACATATACCTAAGTCATCAATTCCTGTTCGGCTCCGACTTCCGAGCCCAAGTTCAACTTAGTCCACACAAGAAAGTACAACCCAAACCATACAGGAAAGTACAACCCAAACCACACAGGAATGGACAACCCAATCCACACAGTAAATCAAGTCAATCATATCGAAGATAATGATTGAAAGTCAAGACTCAGCTCACATAGGTATACTACTCATGAAGAGGGGTGGAGATGATAGATGTAGCCTCCGAATCATCTCCCCTTCCGAACCCACGTAGGATCTAAGTACAAAATTCGTCGCTGCCGAACCCATGTAGGATCCAAGTACAGTAACCATCGCTACCGAACCCACATAGGATCCAAGTACAATTGTCCTCGCTTCCGAACCCATGTAGGATCCAAGTACATTCCTCCTTTCTGCCGAACCCACATAGGATCCAAGTACAGTCGTCATCGTCGTCGTAGTCGCAGCCAACTCTAGGGTTCTCGCACACAACATGCTCGATCCCGGGAGGGTCTGCTCCACGAGCCAAGAGGGTCAATACATCAACTTCCACGAAGTCCCAAGTTGATGTATTCCAAAGGTCCTCCATGTCATAGGGGGCTAATCCAAACAATACGTATCCAAGATACTGTGTACAAAATGACCAATCCTTTTACCAAAAAGTACACAATGTGTAGGTATACGGTACACGTTGTGTAGTCAGTTCTCGGGTACTGCCCGTGTCCAACATCCCATTTCGAAAGGCTTTTATGTTGGAAGTAAGTACACAACGTGTGGTATGGTTACACGCCGTGTCCATGCAACAGAGTCAGATCCATGTATGCTGGCCATGTGCCCGTACACAGCCTCAACCCGTGTTCGCCAAACCGTGTAACTGGTACATGGGGTAGCCCGTGCCACTGGCTATGCCGGGTTGTGTGGTGGATTACATGCCCGTTTACTCCACCCCATGTCCGTTTATACCCGGGATACACGCCGAGTCCCGCAAAGACACTTCTTCCCTTCTATGAAGAGAATACACGTCGTGCCTCTTAGCTGTGTATTGCTGCCCGTGTCCGTGTATTTCCTAGAATAAACGCCATGTCTTGCGAAGATGATTCCTCCATTCTGTGTAGATATTACATGCCGTGTGACCGGGGTCACACGCCGTGTGTTACTTGTATAAACCCGAAACTCAAGCCACAATACGCTCGCACTACACGGCGTGTTCATCAGAGGTACAAGCCGTGTATTCTGGAATTTTCCAAAAACGACGCCTCTGGCCAGCACGCCTCCCGTGATGACCATTCTTAGTTCTGACGATTCGTTCATCATAAAACTTCAGAAACTATGTCGCCCCGATGTCCCGTAATAGTCTCCGGTGTTTTCGGGCCTCTGATCGGCTCCAAAAGCACGATTTGATTCACCCGCTCGAAGAACGGTCAAGGGACAGTCTTTCCCATTCCAGTTTGATCCATTTCCTGCAATCATCATCGCACCTCCGGTAGGACTTCATGATGTTGGGTCTTCAATTTGGGATCATTGCGTCGCACAATAAACTCGCAACGATCCAGTGTTCGTCACCCATTAAGAACACAAAGAACACACCAAATATTCACAAAAACGACGGAGGGATCGGGCCATGTTCGTTTGGCCCGGTCCTTCCATGTTAGTTTGGTAGAAAGCAGGTCAAGAGAAAAAAACATGGAAGGAAGAATCAACATTTATCAAATAAAAAAAACACCCCTACCTCGATAAACGATGGCGTTTGCCGGTGACGCGGAAGATGGCATCGCGGGGTGAGGATTCGAAGATGGCATTGGCGTACGTCCAAGGAAGGAACGTCGCCTCATACTAGCTGTGAATAGAAGATGAAAAGGCACGTCATCTCTCCTTGTGATGATGACGTTCTTCATCGAAGGGAGTCATTCTTCACGGGAGGATGACGTTTTTCAAGGGATTAGAGCTCTCTCCAAAAATCCTGACACAACCAGCCAACAAAATAAAATAAGGCCTCCCCTTATTTTATTATTTTTCTATTCATTTCAAAAACTCAAAATTCCAAATCTTCATTCAATTAATTGATGAGTTTGAATTAATTGAATTAATCTGTGTTGATATTAATTGAGTGGAAGAGGAGAAGTCACTTAATTAATTACAAAGGTTTTCCAACATTAAACACAAAAAGATTAATGGGGGAGTTATAGAAGTTTAATGGAATGTGAAGGGATGGGGCTTGTGTGGGCCCCACCTCACCAATATCCTCACATGGGTAGTTAGTAACTAGTGGGTCCCACCCCAACTCCCATACCTAGGATATAACCACTTAGAATACAAAATAAAATTTTTACCACAAATTTTATTCACCCTTTTTATTTAATCCTCATTTTTTAACAACTCCCCCAAAGAAAACGCATCTTCGGTAAAGGTCCTCTTAAGAAATTACCAGCATTGCGGTTCCATCGGTGCCCTCAGATTTCAATTCCATGCACTGGTTGAAAAGACAGGAAAACTCGCTTGTTCGTTCACTGAACGTACCCGAGCTAAACTTCGGAAATTGATTTCGGGCACACCGGACCTCAGAATCAGGTACCGTCAGAAACTGCGTACTCGTAAAATCCCAATGAATTTAAGAAAAACACTTTCTTGAAATTTACGGGTCTTTACATATCGCTTTCCTTCTGGAATTCTTCTTCACATTGTTTTTAAAATGCACATGATCATCAACAAACTCCATCTTTACCCACTCAGCACATCAGAAAAGTTTCTTATAACTTTTGAATTCACGGGAGGCTAATTCCCTTCGATACCTTGGCCTCAGTCCTAAGTAAAAGTGGTTGATTTTGCTATCAATATCCAGAATAAGATTTGTATCATACCACGCCAGTCTAGTGAAGTTCTCTTCATACACAACCACTGAATATTCCTCCTTCTATTTCAATTCAAGTAATTTCTTCTCCATCCTAAGTCAAACCACCTTGGGAAAATATTTTTCAAGGCAAAGACACTTAAATTCATCCCACTCTAAGTCATTAATATCCAATCTATCCCTGATATTATTTACCATTGAACACCACTGATTAGCTTCACTCTCAAAATGATAAATGGAAAGACTTACCCTTTTATTTTCTAAACATCCCATAACATCAAATATCTTTTCAAGGGCTTTAGTCCATCCTTCAGCTGCTACTGGGTCAGAAGATCCATTGAATGAAGGAGGGTGTTGTCTCATAAAATGTTCCACTATTATCATGTTAAATTGTGGTACCTCTGGTTGTTCTCTTTCATGGATGATGCCACAATTTATTTCCTATTTCATCTAATCTATTACTATCACAAACTTCTCGGTTTCAATCCCCACCATTCTGGGCTTCAAATTCGGAAGGATGTCATTCTGTCGGGGCCTCTATTCTTCAGCTTCCCTTTTCCTTCAATAGACAACAATTCTGAACAAAAATATCTTAGATGAAGTGATATGGTAATCTTTAAATTCTATAACATTTCAAATTAATCATAGAGTAAAAATCATTTATGGTATTCTTTTAACATCACCATAACCCCTAAAGTTATCTAAACCATCCTCTGATACCAACTATAAGGACCCAAACTTATTACTTTACATAATATTGAATTTACTTAGGAATTCAATTCCTTTTACATTGATTATCTTTTTAATTGCAGAGCTTCAGATAATTGGGACATAATACATTCATAAGATTACACGTTTTTACAGAGTGGATACCATAAAAACAGTTTCATTTTTTTTTCAAAATATAAATCATCAAAGCCAAAAACGTGATTTATTTGACAATTATTAAAACATTTAACTTGAATTGTTTCTTTGTCTTAAACATCCTTATAACCTGTAAAAATAATTTGAAAACTTGGTATGAGAAAAAAATCTTAGTAAGGGATATTAAAATTAGGTAAGAACACATTAGTCCAAGAATACTTGTAACATATGAAATCACTTTCAAAAGACATACTTGTCACCCATATATACTTACTTTGTAAAACATGATATTTTCACAAGATTACCAAAAAACACAAGAACATAAATATAAACATAATGGTATCTTGGGACATTACTTACATAATCTTGTAACACCCACAACTACCTTATAAATTGTAACCCTCACAGCAACCTTACTATTTTTAGTAATCATCACAGTTACACTTGGAGTAACCATACGGATGACCTCCAACTTACACATAACCAATGCATTATAGGGAAATATAGGTCCCACCCTTCATCATAAACAATTCCCAAGAACCATAACATAATAATAAAATGTGAATAATTTCATAAAAACAGTGTCTTTGAAATTTGAAAACAAAATTTTAAAAGAAGATTTTAAAAGAAAGGTCCCTTATAAATATCATATAATTGAAGTGAGACTTTATAGAGTAGATATAATATGTATATAAACTTTAAATATACATAAATCAAAATAATATAAGAAATAACCATAACCCAATAAATTTTAATACCACCCAAAAAACGAAGTAGAAGGTTAACCCAATGAATGGAAATCAGGTTACGAATTCCCTTACCTCAGGAATGTATTACCTCCATCTCATTTAAAACTCTTGTATAATGGTTAAAAGGGTGTTATTAATATCTTAAAGAAACATATCTATATTTATAATATCTTATATGATAATTTTATTAGATCATTTCACCCTTTAATTGTTAGTATTTTGTTCCTTGCATTGTTTTGGGTGAGTTCTTTACATGATTTTCATGATTGGTTCATGTTGGATGTTCTTATCAATTAGAAGTGAAAATCCAGAATTGGGATGAAATTATATTTATATATTTATAATACCACAAATTATACCATTTATCATTTTGAATACATACATGAGGATGATTCATATGTTAAAACATTAATGATGTTCATTTAGATCATTTTAGTGGTTCTTAGATAATAACGACCTCATTTTTTTTATAAATTAAAACCATGTGTACAAAAGAATTAAATAACCATTTATGAGACATAATACATATATTATAACCTAGTTCAACTATAAAAATGGTTTCATGACCATACTTTAAGAAATTAAATAAAATTTAAATCACATCGTCGACGATGTCGGCAATTCGACACATCACAGACAATGTTTTTAATTCCCTGAACAAGTGGGTGAAGAGAAGAAAATTGATGATGAATTTCCCATGAACATGAGAGCATATAGAATATACAAGATTATGGAGATTTCATTCCTCTTGTATAAGAGGAGGTGATTAAATAAGGATAAAATAAAAGAATCTTGAAATAAAAGAGTACTTGATAAATCTCTTACGAAAATTCAGCAAACTAACCCCATCACTTAAAATTTCAAAAAAATAGTTTGATGAAATAAAGGGGATATCTCATCACTATTACATAATATGTATAGTAAGGGGGAATATTTAAGGAAATTTCCTAACATAATCCAAAGGGAATGGGAAAGAATAACATAAAATGAAAAAAAAAGAAAGAAAATAAAAGACACTACTAGAATACTGGTCTTTAGTGACCACCAAAAGCGGTCGATATAGGTCTTTAGTGACCGCCTTGTGACTTCTTTTTTGTGGCCACAGTTGTTCTATCAGTAAAAACCAATAGGGACCGCCTAATGTGGCCCCTAAATGTCCATTATGAAAACACTAGTGTTTGGGTTGTATTTGGTGTTGCCGACACAGCGAGGCACCACAGGGTGTTGGGGGATGGAACCAAAAGCTTCTCCACCGTCCATGGAGGATATGCGGTAGCCGGAGAGAATAAGCTACACTGAAGGACGTCTATGGGTGGACGTGGAATGTCATGAGAATTAAAGAGGACTACTCAGAGTTGTTTGGGGGTGTCCGGTTGTTATCCGTGGGTGTGACGGTTTAACAAGGGTGTCGTGGTAGCGAAGACGCAGTGGTTGCGGCAATGGGGATGCTGTTACAATGGATTATCGGGGAAGAAGACGATGGAGGCATGAAAAATCCCATGTTAATTAATTTCAGCAGTAGCGACCGCTTTTGGCGGTCACCCGTTCCGCCCAGCGCAGAAGCTCAAATATGTGGTAGTGAGAGGATGTTTACCTCTTGATCTCTTCTCCTTGATATCCTTCTTAAGGGATTTGGTTTTAATCATTTGGTGTGACCGGTAGATCTAGGTCGTGTTAACGAGCCTTGGGAGGTGTATTGGGAAGAACATAGGTATGGATCAAGGCTTTAGAGGTGTGGGAAGAAGAGGGGAGTGGGGGTGGTATTTATAGTGGAGAGTGGGTATTTTTCATTTATTTTAATCATTATTATAATATTTTTTCCCAAGATTATGAATTGTCTTAGTTCATGTAACCTAAAATAGTAATAATGGAATATAATTTCGAACCAAGTGGCCTTACATCACTTATGATGTCATAAATAGTGTATTTTACTGATAATTTGATTATACAGTATTTTATCGTATTTAGCTATTCATCGAAAATTCGAGAATTTTTGAAAAATCCCAAAAATTCACCCTAACCATTTTTCAACGTCTATAATTAAAAAATGAATTCCATTTTTTGAAAATAATTTTCTAAATATTATTAATTTAATTTTTAAATAAAATCATACTTAATTCAAAAATTAACAATTCTAATTATATAAGTACTTCTATATCATAATGAAAAATTAAACAAGATGTTATTATCTTAAATCCTTAAGAAAATAAATTAATAAAAAATTTACTTTTCATCAGGGTTATATTATTATTCTTATTACTATTCATAATGGTATGTTACTATTCAAAAAAAAAACAAGTTGGTTTCATCAGACTCCAAATAACATACTAAACACAATTGAAGATTAGAGTTTCTTGAAATTAAAAACATAGAAGTGGAAAAATTATGTTTAAAGACTAGTTATAAATATCTACTTAAAACAAAGTTCCATGAATTTCCATTTATTTTTAGAAAAACTTGTGGTGTTACAGACCCCAAAGGTTTTTTCCTGACATCCTTCAATGAATAGAGGTTTATTATCATACATAAAGCTATTCACTACATATATCATGAAATATGTCTAAGAAAGATTAAATGAAATGAATAGAAATGTAGAAGAAATTAGTCACTTATTCTTTAGATATATTTATAAATTATAATTAATATTTTTATTATACTCCTTGGGTATTGAATACAATATTACTATAACATATGTTTATATGAATATAGTTACAAATTAAGTTTTATAAACATTACAAGAAGTAAGTTGTGTTCTCTAAGTGGTTGAGAAAGGATGGTTACTAAGTCAAAAGAGTGAAGTACACAACTTATAATTTTCATGTTTATTGATTATAGTTGAAATTTTGTTAAGTATAACCAACAAATTTATCTCTTATGGTTAAAACAATGAGAAATTATTCCATTAAGGAATCAAATTTGTTTGGGGTTTATATTACAAAAATAATAGTCGATTAATGCTTGAATAATTGGCAACACATGATGAATATAAAATGTAAAGCTCTTATAACCAGTGGCGGTAAGATAATTCTTTATAAAGAAAATCTAAATAGTTTTATAGGATATACCCATCATGGTTTTATAATATTTGGAGTTAAAAACCTTCTGTATTTTAGACACATGTACTTATTTAGTTTTTTACAATGAAAACCTTAGAAGTAAAGTTTGGCCACAAAACTTTCATAATTAGTTTATCTAGGGAGCACAAAATATTACAAGGTTAATATAGTGGTTAATAGACATATTTAGATTCTTTTAAGTGTTTTAAATAATGTACAAGTGGATTATGATACATGAATGGTTAAAATATTTGAGTTTCTTTGGGCCAGTGTGACGAAGAATATCTTGACTAAGCATTCATTGTTCATGAAATGTGGCGTTGAGTAATTCCTAAATGTATATTTCTGTATACACATAAAATATATGATTTTATTAAAATAATGATCGATGGTTAATATTACATGTAAACATTGATCAATTAAATATAGCGTAGACTAATTCCTAAGTTTAAATTTCCTTATATACATCATATTTTTTATTTTAGTAAAAGGAGATTCAATGCTGAAGCTAATAGTCATTCTAGATACTTCCATTATTTTCAAGAAATTATTTGAAATTATAGGCATTATCCTATATCCATACACCAAATTCAATTATGAATGGATATCATATGAGTTATATTATGATATAAATACAGTATTTCATAAAAATATGTGTTAAGATGTAAAGAGTTTTTCTTAGATATAAAAAAACTTTCATCAAGAAAAACACATTGTGGATATATAGTAATTATCCTAAAAATTTATAAGAATATCATAGAAATACCAATGATAGTAAAGTCATAATAAAGTGCTAGAATATATTTCTATAAATGGGTGAACATATCTATTTGAGATAATGAGAGATAGATTGATTTAGTTTTAGTCAATGCTAGGGATGCCCATATAGTTGGCGTAGGAACAAGTTCCATAAGTACTTATGAAAAGGGATGTTCCAGAGATACATAATGTGTAGGAATGATAAAGTTATGGTAATGGTTACACATTCACCTTGGATGGTAATAATTTATTATTTCTGAATAATGAATCTATAAGTAAGTAGTATGTGGAAATTAGCTAATATTGAAAATATAAATTAAAATTTAATAATGGATTCCATGTATCAATGTATAAGGGATTATTATCTTTAATTATGTGATAGCTATTCAAGTCAGACTATAAATGGGTGGTATAAGTGTGCTACCAATAAGGATTGATTAGTAATACCAAGTTTTTATGCCTAAATCCATTATAATTTTACATATCATAGTTATTTTATATTATTATTATATTAGGTATTGGATTTCAAGACCAAAAATATTGGAAGGTGTCTATATGATGCAACCATAAATGGTTGGTGACACCATAGAATCCCAATAAGGGGCGAATGTTACTGAAATATAGTTATATATTGAAGTAATAAATAAGATAATAGAATATTCATTTTGAATGAATTTTTTCCTTGTGTATATAAGAGGTTAGTTGGAGAACCATTATTTTACAACTAAAATATGTTTGATAGCATGTAAAAAACAATTATTGATCTAATATTTAGTTAGGATCAGGTTGAAAGTTACTCTTTAGATATTGAGTTAAAGTAGTATCCTAAGTTCTAGGGAATGAGATCTAATGAGGTAGATCTAATGGTTTCCTAGACCTAGTCAATAATATATATATTGACAAGGTTTTGAAAAATACAAGTTGTAAACATTTGAGTGAGGATCTTATCCAATGTCACATGGAATAAAACTATTCAAGAATACATATATGTTACAAAGGAGGATATTAATGTAGTTAATTGAATTCCATACACTTCTACGATAGATCAATCACATATTATATGATATGTACTAAATGTGATATTTATAACATATATTATATGGTAGGATAATTCTATTATTATCTTGGATAAATGAACAGGAAGCAATAAGAACTGTTGATTTTTTACTTGAGAGAGTATAAGTGATATGTACCTGGTACTTGGAGTGGAAAGGTAAATAGTTATAAGGCAAAAAAAGTCTTTATTTCAATCCATATGATCTAATATTGTAGTTAGGTTAAGGTACTAAGAAAGAGAATCTCATTAAAGCTAATGGTATCCTTGAATATAAATACTGAGTGTGTTGCATCTTCTAAGGAAGTTTAAGAAGTAGTGTATAATATGAAATGATTTGTTTTAGTTCTCGAAATCACACCTAGTAAGTAAAGTTTAATCATAATATAAATTATGATAATTCCACAACTGGTACTAGTCAAGATGTCAATACTTTTAAGTGGAAAAGGAATATAATTAGAGATATTATGCCTTAAAGAGTCTTCTCATGTAGGTAAATTCAAAAATAGAAGAATATCCATAAAAAAGAGTCATGTCTGGCCTATGAATAAATATGTAGCTTAAAAAACATGATATTATCATGTGAGAGATAAAAAGGACAGTTAGAAAGTTGGGTCTAGTGAAAGTGGGATTATTGTAATAGTGGTACCCTAAAACTAACTTGAAAAATACTTTTCGATTACTATATCATGAATACAGTGAGTTATACATGATGTACACTTACCATAATAGTGTTTATATTTCTGTATCCACTATTTAAATGGTAATGTTCCTAGATTATATGTCAAATCTAAAGGTTATAGCAATTTCTATGTTATAATGAGGACCTTGAGATACTATAAAATTAATATTAAAAAAATGTACCATGGTCTAGATACATCATTCTGATTGGAAAAAAATGATGTCCGATTATCTAGTTCTAGGGGATCATAAGCATTGATACTTTTTCTCATGAAGTTATCACTTGGTGATGTCAAGTAGATGAGATCATAAGGACTGAACATCCAATTGGAACACCACATTCTTCGAGTGTCATTGGTGGTTCCTATTTACAAACATATTTAATGGTATACTAAATTCAGATTATTATTAGTGTATACTATTTGATCACATACTTTGATTCAAGGAAAAAAAATTTGGGATTGAATTCGTAGTGAGGTATATTTCATGGGGCACATCATTGGTAGTATGAAATTTATTGAATAATCAAGATAAATTTTTTATCTTTACATAAGAAGAGATATATCGACCCCAGTTGCTTAGGATGGTAGTAACTTTACTAAATCCATTTCCATGGTAGAAGAAGTTAAGTTTGCCCAATAATTTTAACATATTATAAAGAAATAAAGGATGATGACACAAAGTGTGCATCCTGATTTATTTGATATCAAGAGATAAAAAGAATGTATTACATCATGTGTGTTCATAGGAATGTTTTTGTTTCTATGACTAATCCTTATCACATTAAGGGCCTTAAGAGGCAGTTAAAATCCTCTCCTAGTATGTGAATAATATTCACTACTATAAAGATAAAGGTTTATGGGGTCACACACTAAGCATATTTAAAATTCTTTCGATCCAGATGAATATATGTATAGGAAATGGTGGGCCCCACCACTGGGTTCCGAGTGATGATCAAGAATTATAAATCACCAGAGAATAAATAAATTCATATTATTTGAGTTTATAATAACTAGTATTGAATTTATTTATAAAATTTATTTATAATTATTAAATTAATTATATGGGAAAATATTATATGAATGAATATTATTTTAATATTCATGGTTCATTTAATATTTGTGGGAATGATGAATCGAGTTAATTACTCTATTTTATCCCATAATATATTTATTATATTAAAAGTAAGTGATAAAAATATAAATGATATTTATGACTCAGTAAGTTAGTCATAAGACATTATTTATGGCTTATGTAGTTAGTAATAAATGTTCGGGGACTGAGGAGCCTTTTATGGGTAATCTTACAATTCACTATATATGGAGGAGGAGGCATGGAAGAATACTACTATTCATTGCTCATTGTTTGAGAGAATATCTCTCCTATCTCACATTATAGAGAGAGACACTATCGATCCAAGAAACCAGATTGATCTCTCCTTCATGCATCATAGGAAAATCGATGGGGTGATCATCGGGTCACTGAAGGCATCATCAGATCTCCATACTAACACATGGAATTCAATGATTGAAACTCAGTAGACTTTAAAAGTGTGTGTCGATGATATATAGGGGATAAAATTTGGTTCCATTAATAAATTATCTACAATGATGAGCATATGTTGAGCGGAAGTGTAGATTAAACGATTTAATTCTTTTTTTTATTTTTGTGCTTAAAATTCATCACGTGAAGATCCTTGGAATTTCATTGGAGATGTGATTCGCCAATGATGATGTGGTTACATCAATACTTGGTGAATTTTTTTAAATACATGTCCCATCATATTATCATTCATTCCCCCAATACCTTCTTCTTGACCCCTATAAAGTAAAAAATTTGATATCATGATAATAGACAAAAGAGGTAATGAGAAGTTAAAACAAAGAGATAAGGGTTAAACAATCAGCTAAACATGTTTAAATTTTGTTTGATGAAAATATTTAAACTAATCCTAATAATACATTTAAAATATATCAATTTATATCCACTTAAATATGAAAAATAATTTATATTAATTTAATACTTTATGTAATTCCAAGGGTGAACCTCCCGTCACTTATAAAAGGGATCCCCATCTTCTCCATTATTCACAAAGTTTGAGCCTTCTAACTTTGAAAAGACCTTCCATAATATCATTAGAATATACCTTCCCACATTATAGAGGTCTTGTTTTAATAATAATACAATATTTTTAAGGTTAAAGGTTTAAACCAAATGAGGTTTCAAGGAATATGAGGTTAGAGCGCTTATGAAGTAAGACAAACTTGAAGTAAGGGTTTTATGTTACAACCTCATTTTTATTAGTATTGTTGATGATTAAATTTATTATGATGAAATTTTGTGATATTTATATCCCAAATATTATGTATTTTTCTTCTCTTATGTTTATCTATGTAGATTACATGTTTTCCTTTCATTTTTTCCCTTTAATTACTCAATAGACCGAAAGAATGTTTTTAAGGAAAACTAACATTATTTTTCAATTTAGTCAGGAATATATTTATTCAATTTCTTTATTTGATTTAAAATATTTTCAATAATTTTTTTTACTATTCTTCTATAATTGTTGAAAATTAATTTTTACCCATATTTTACTTTCTATATATTTTTTAAAATTAACATTTTATCATTTATGAACAAGGTACTTCTCAATTTTTATAGAAAACGTGAAAGAAATATTTTTTGAATATACATGGAATAAATAGAATTTCCCATAGTTATGAAAAATCAATGATTTGAAGATTTATTTTGATTTTTCCATGCTTCTTTTCATAAAAAACATTTTCTATAATATTTTGGAAATATTTAAATTTTAAATAAGTGATTTCAAAATTAAAAGAGTATTTTACTCAAGAAATGTTCTAGTGATTTTTAGAAAGAAAATTTTCATCTATGATAACACCCTTTAATATTAATTATTTTCACTAAGATATGATTCAATGATACCATATTTATTCTTTCTCTAAATGGTTTATGGTTATTATAATTAAATATTTATAAACCTCATTTTATTTTCCATGGGTTAAGTTATGATAGAATGATAAATATTTTCATGATCATGTGGAATACATATGAATGGATTTTGATTTTGTGACAGGTGGGTTTGTTATTGAATTATAATAAATTGTGTACAGATTAATGTTTTATGATATCAAAAGGTACATGAGAGGTTATCCCCAGCCCAAAATACATTACATGGGAGGTTATCTCATGATCAAAAGAGGGTACACATGAGGTTATCTAAAGCCCAAAAAAGGGTACATGAGAGGTTATCTGAAGACCGAAAAGGTTTTGTAGGAGTTTATATCAAGCCCAATAGTGGGTACACATGGGGTTTTCCTAAGCCCAAAACAGGGTACATAGGATGTTATCTCAAGACCAAAATAGGGTATACAAGAGGTTATCCCAATCCAAAAAGAGGGTACACAAGATGTTATCCCAAGCCCGAAGCAGGTATATGGTTGGTTACCCCAAGATGAACATGTGATGAATATCTTGGTGAGTAGATTTGAAATAATATTTATATGATTATGATTATGAAACACTTTATTCCACTCGTTTATGACATGTTATTTAGCCATTATTCTGCCCTCATTACTCAAGTTATTTAATTTCTTTACGATCCATGTCTTATGAATGGACAAGATTTTTTCCATGTATCGTGATTATAATCGATGAATTACTGGGCTAGATTTTTAAATTTTAATCTCATTTTCTTATAAATTTATTCTCATTTTATGCTTAAATTATCATTGTTATCTCTTTTATTTACCCTTATTGAGCATCTGATATCACCCTTTGTTGTGTTTCCTTTTCTCCCAAGATATAAAGAAAGGTTTTATGTATAAAATGTCTAAGAAGGGTTCTAGTTGTGAAGAAATAAGTGGGAGATTATAAAAATATTTTATCTACCCATTGTTTATGTATCCAAGTTTCCATATACAATAAATCGTTATAGTCCAGTTATGTATTTTAATAATATTTAATGAATATTAATTGACTAATATGTAATATTTAAGTATGATATATTTGTGTCACCTCATTTGATGTGTATGAGCATAAAAGACATCAATCAAACATGCAGTGTGCTCATACGAACCCAATAAGAAATTTTTAACAGTTTAATAGCCTTTGAAAATAAGTGTCATTTTGTCAGAACCAAGAAAAAATCTACAATTTTCATGAAATCATTTCTAAAACAACTATAGAGTGATTTTTGTAATGTTTCAATAGACAATAAGTCAATAATATGTGTTATTTTCTTAGGATAAATAGAAAGAAACTTTTATTATTTTCAAAACACTAAAAGATACGAGTAATAATCAAAACCATAGAAAATGACCTCTGAATGACATGAAATCATAGAAAAATTTACTTTTAAATTTTTTTACATGTATGAGTAGATGACACATCATTCGAATGTGTGGTGTTCTTGAACATAATGAATACATAGTTTTTAATGGATTTACTGCCTTTTCAAAACATGTGTCAAGGGGTAAAAACTAATAAAATGACCTATGATTGTAGTAAAATCATATGAAAACAAAAATAGAGTTATTTATGAAATTTTGGACAATACTAAATAGAAATCGGATGTGTCTTTTTTTCGGGATGATTGGAAATTCACTTTTAGTGTTTTAAAAACCCTGAAACATGAATGTAATGGTAAAAAAATATAACTTACATTTAAATGATTATAAATAATAGTGAAATCATATTTATATTTTTTTGACACATACATGAAAAGGAAAGATCAATCAGACAAGTAATGTGCTCAGACAGACTAAATGACAAGTTATTAATAGTCTGATTACCTTTAAAAATGTTTGTTAGGGGATCAAAACCCAGAAAATACATCCTATTTCAGTGAAATCATATGAAAGAATATAATACAGTTATTTTTTAGAAATTGGAGATGAATTCGTTTCAATCAAGAATGTTATTTTCTTAGGATGATCAAAAGTGAACTTTTATTATTTTAAAGACACTAAAACATGAATGTAATAGTAAAATCTATAGAAAAAAATATTTTAATGACATGAAATAATGGTAAAAAATATTTTTTATTTTTTTGATGTGTATGAGAAGATAAATCATTAATTGGACATGATGTGTGCTCATAAAGACTAAATAGATAGTTTTTAATGGTCTCATGGCCTTTAAAAACATGTGTTAGGGGGTCAAAACAAAGAAAATAAACTTTTATTTCTATGAAATCATATGAAAAAAACCATAAAGGGGTGTTTAAATTTTTTGAGTATAAAACATGTCAATCAGATGTGTGGTTTTTATAGAAAGATAAAAAATACAATTTTAGTGTTTTAAAAAAACTAAAACATATGTGGAAAAACAAAATCATAGAAAATGACCTCCAAATGATGTGAAATAAAAGGAAAAAAGTTTTTTGTATTATTTTTTATGTTTAAGAGTATAAAAACCATCAATTAGACATTCAATATTATCATATAGACTGATTAAGAAATTTTTAATGATTCGATAGCCTTTAAAAAAATGCATCATGGGGTCAAAACCAAATAAAATAAAACTCATTGCCATGAAATTATACAATAATATACATTGAGTGGTTTTAGAAATGTTAGGTAAGATGACATGTAAATGATAAATTAAATTTTATTAGGTTTAATGGGAACACACTTTTAGTGTTTCAAAAACATTAAAACCTACGTGTAATGGTAAAAAGAATAGAAATAAACATCTGAATATCATGAAATTATAAGAAAATTTTCATTGTAGTTTTTTATGTATTCAAGTAGACGACATGTCAATCAAATTCATGGTGTGATAAGTCAAATCAAATAAAATGTTTTTAATGGTTTGAAATCCCTTAAAAACATACATCGAGGGGTTAAAGTCAAGAAAATGATCTCAGATTGTGGTGAAATCATATAAAAAACAATTGTATAGTGATTTTTGAAATATTGTAGTAGATAACATGTCATTCAAAGCTGTCATTTTCTCAGGATGACTAGAAACACACAATTAGTATTTTAAAAACACTAAAACATGCATGCAATGAAAAATACATTATAAAATGATCTTCATATGATTTATAATCATAAGAAAATAATCTATGTATTATTTTATCAATGTATAAGTAGAAAAAACATTAATCAAACACGAAGTGTGCTCGAAAAGACCAAATAAGTAGTTTTTAAATATTTAATGACATTTAAAAACATACATTAGAGGCTCAAAACTAGAAAAAACCTCTAATTTCCATGAAGTAATCTGAAAAAAAACTATACAATGATTTTTTTAATTATTGGAGAATACATAACATCAATTGGACACACCATTATCTCACGATGACTGGAAACACACTTTTAGTGTTTTAAAAACACTAAAATTTATGTGTAATTATTAAAACCATATAAAAAACCTATAAATTATATGAAATCATAGGATAATTGTGTTTTTATTATTTGAGATATCTAGAAATATACAATACATGAATCATAAATGTGGTGTTATTGGATATGCCAAATAATCATTTTTTAATGGTCTTTAAAAACAAGGATTAAGGGGTCAAAACAAAGACAATTTTCTCATATTTCCATGAAACCATACAAACACAACCATTGAGTGGTTTTTGAAATGTTAGAGAAGATGAAACATCAATGGGGAATGTTGTTTTCTCTGAATGATGGAAACTCTCTTTAAGTGTTTTAAAAACACTAAAACATGTATGTAACGGTCAAAACCATAGAAAATGACCTATTAATGATGTTAAATTATATAAAAATAATCTTTGTATTATTTTAAACCTATAATTGGATAAAAAACACCAATTGGACATATTTTGTTCTTGAACTAATATAATAATCTATTTTTAATAGTTTGGAGGCCTTTAAAAACATATGTTAGGGGGTCCAAACCAATAAAACGAACTCTGAGATACATTAATCCATATATAAATAACCACATAGTAAATTTTGAAATCTTTTAGAAGATGACATGTAAGTGGGAAGTTTAGTTTTCTTGTGATAACTAGAAACAAACTTTTAGTGTTTGAAAAACACTAAAACATGCATGTAATGATAGAAACAATAAACAATTACCACATAATGATGTAAAATCATAATAAAATCATAATTTTATTATTTTAGGTGTGTTAGAGTATTAAAAACATCAATTTTACAATAATTTTGCACATAAATAATATACAAGTAGTTTTTAATGGTTTGGTAGCCTTTAAAAATGCAAGTTATGGGGTCAAAACAAAGAAACTAACTTCCGATTTCCATAAAAACATATGAAAAAATTTATAGAGTGGTTTATTAAATGTTTTTAGTAGTATTTACATCAATCATACAAGTTTTTTTCTTTGGAATTTTGGAAACAAAATTTTAGTGTCTGAAAATCACTAAAACATATGTGCAAAAGTCAAAAATATAAGAAAAAACTATAAATGTATTAAAATCATAAAAAACATCTTTGTATAATTTATGATGTTTATGTGTAAATAACCTTTCAATAGAATGCGCATTGTGCTTGGAATGATAGAATAATTAGTTTTAACAGTTTTTTTGGACTTTTAAAACATGTATCTGGGGGTTAAAATGAATAAAAAATACTTTTATTTCTATGAAATTATATGACAATAACCATAGAGCGATTTCAAAAAAGTTAGAGTAGAAAAAATGTTAGTTGTATATGTCATTTTCTCAGGATGATCAGAAAAACACTTTTTTTAGTTAAGGTGGACATCTCCAGATTGGGGGAGTGAATTGATCTTCTAATAAAAAATTCTATTTAAAACTAATTTAAAACAAAGTCCCCAAATTTATAAAGTAGAACAATTAACTAAAATATTAGAAATATATAATTTTATATTTGGAAATGATTTCTCAATGGCTTGATCACAAACAAGTTAAAATATTTTAAAAATGGATTTAACTTTTAAAACAAATGTAATCACATTGAAAAAAATATATAAAAAACTATTTAAATATAACCATCAGAGTATTTTATCCAAAGAGTTTTGAAAATATAAACAATTGTTAAGAAAATTAAGAAAAAACCAAATTACACACAATTAAAATAAATACAAGAGGGTTAGTCTCAAGACGAGACCTAATTATCTCAACTTGACAATCATCCCATACTAAGAATATTTATTAAATCTTAATAAACATGATCTACAACTTGGATTTAGTTTTACAGATATAACTAGACATAAGGCAGTCCATGTGACAACCAACCACTTCCACTATTATCCATGGGATGATAGATGTAAATGAAATTAAAATAGAGTATTCGAGTACTCTCCAATAAAGTGAAGGTGATTGTGCATGAAATATAAACCAGAAATGAAATCACAAATCAAAAGTAAATAAAAATAGATAAGAATAAAGAAAGAATATAGAAGTGTTTTTAAAGTTATCTTTTTCTGATCAAGAAATGCAGTTTAACAATGATCTTCACCTCCTTTTAGATTTCCTTTAAATCTTTCCTTGAAATCACTTTTAATGATTTTTATAGGTAACTAGTACTAGTTCAATTTTCACATGAAAAATATAGTTTCATGGAAATATATAAATTTGAAACTTGTGTTATCCACTATACATGAGAGAAGCTATCCAAGAGGTATGATTCTCATCACCTTGTGCATGTGAGGTTCCTCAGATTTATATCCTTTTTTAAAAATTCAATTATCCATCGTAAGATAACAAAAAAATCAATCCGTATACTGATAAAGAAATCTTGGAAAACGAATAACTTTGTCTTAATTTTTTAGTAGACATTTTAGAATAAACATTATTAAATATTTGTACCCACTTACATTATGACATTCACTAAATTCCATAAACTATCAATTGGAATTAATTTAATCTATTCCCATATTGGCATGAAAGAAGAAACTATATGACGATAGTAGATGTATCAATGATATTAGACCTTCACAATAGTTAAATATGATTCACGGTGGTAGAGGTCACCAAATGGAAGTAGATCTAGATTTATGGTAGCAGAAACCTTCTCATAGTTGTAGAAGTCTCTTGACTGTAGTAAAATTTAACTAATGATAGATAATTTATTTTTGACAATTTTAGGTTTCTAATGATGGTTAAAAACTTTATCTAATGGTTGTAATGTTTCTTCAGATGGTAGAAGACTTCCTTTGATAATATTAGAGTTTGTATGATGGTAGAAGAGAAATTTAAATGGTATAAAACATTATCTAAGAGAAGTGAGATCCTTATGATAGAAGCAATTTTTTTTTTCGCGGTAGCAAGTTCAAACTCACTATAGTAGCTTGTACCTAGAGAAATTATATGTAAGATAAAAAATAATAAATTTCTATCATTAAACACACAAATGGTTAGTAATAAAGTAATAATATTTTTGAGAATGAAAATAATGAATTTTTAGACTAAACCAATAATCTCCCCATTTTGATGATCATAAAACATGTTTGAAAAATAAATTCAAAACAATAGTTATTTCAAAAAATTATCAGATCATAAAAAAATGAAAATAAATCACAACATAGACTCCCCCTTTGTAAGATCATTAAAAATAGTTTATTATTTAAAAAAGATCCAATATAAGAAAACATTCCAAACTTTCTCCCCCTTTTGGGATTATCAAAAAGGAAGGTAATTAAATAACATTGGAAAAAATAAAGGTGAAGAAAAAATATTAAAGAGAGATGAGTTTAGATTAATAGAAAATTAAAATGATTTAATTATCAATATAAAAAATAAAAACATCCATATCAGATCTTAGTTAGAGTCTTGGACATCCTAATCCTAAATGTTGTAAGGTTCAATATGTGATTTGTCTTTTATTTCACCTAAAGTAGGTGAAGTTGTAGAGGCAGATGGAAGTGAAGGATATTTGAATACAATGGATAATGAAACTGGCGTGATCTATATCACTACCTATAGTGGAGTAATACTAAAGGGTATCCCAACTATATAATTTGTTTGAACTCGATTTGGAAGATGACCAGAGATTGATAAAGTTGTAGGAACAATAGCTGGAGAAATCATAACTATCCAAGTAGTTTAGAGATAGGGTTCCATCAGCTTAAAAATATCAGAGATCACTCTACCAAAAAGCTCCATCACTTGAAATAATTTCTTCTCCTCTTATATAAACAACTTTAACATATGAGCTATCACCTTCAACTAATTTACTTTCTACTCAAAAGCCCTGGTAATAAGAGGCATTCTAATATTCTTATACAAAAACTTAAAGTGGGAGTTGAGATCATTATTGGTGAAAATATTAGACAAATAATACTTTATATATTTGGTAATGATTAAGGCATTCCTTAACATGATTATAAATATTCACACGATGGGGCATTATTTGTACGTAACTCTTATTGATGATAAGTGGAAGAATCCCTCAATAAATTCTCCAAATCTTAGGAAACAATTATCCAAACTAACTTTTCATCAAACCAGTATAAACATAGGGACAAGGAGATATTGAAAAAGAAGAAGGTACTATAGATAAAGAGACTTGAGATTCCCAATAATGGTGATATCTCTCGAGGTTATATCCAACCTCATGCTCTCCAAGGAAGATTGAATACCACCAATATTATAAAAAATATTTATATTCTCTGCCTCCAAATTATCAATCCTGCTAAATAGCTTAGGCTGTAGATGTACCACAAAAAGGATATAACAAGGAACATGTAATCCTCTATAAGTGCCTTATCCTAGGAGATAAAATACATGATAAAATATATCAGATCATCCTTAAAAGCATAAAAATCTGACCAGGTTAGGAAAATAGAGTGAAGAGGGGAAGGAAGTGAAGACATATCCTACTTAGGTGAAGGTGCAGTATGGCCAAAAGGATAACCCTAACCAAAATACTCATGAAATACTTCCTCAACATGCACTGAAGCCTTTCAATATTTTCTCTTATCTTGCTATCATATTTGAAGTAAATGACTAGACAATCTTAGTCAAGTCAATTAATTAAACCAAAGATTCCTTAGGAACCTTTTGAACACCATAGATGGTAGGTACACTATACTGAGGTGGACTAGATCTATCATCATCATCACCATCAGAATCTAAAAAATCCAAACTGAGAAATAATAATCCCAGGGATGTCTCCCCCTTAGTTATTGAATCACCTTTATTTGATCCATCCGGGCTTCTAGTAACTTGGCCCATACAATAAATTTTATAATTAAAATCCCAATCCCCACTTATAATCTATCCAGACATAGAGATAGTAATGAAGATATTTTTATCTTCATAATCATTTTATCTATCAACATCATAATGAGAATCATTTGAAAGTACAATAATATCTTTTAGACTTTCAAAATAAAATCCCTCAAACCGAGAATAATTATAAACCTCTGTGTATGATATACCATCACCACTCAATGATATTTCCTTACAAGGTAGGAAAGATGATAATTTATAATTCCAAAAGAGACATTCTGACTCTTGGTAGTTTCATGGTCACTCCTGTATTCCATTAAAATATCCACCGAATCTTTCTCAACTTAAACACTGGATTCATTCACTTTTTTATATAAATAATTATCCATAAAAACATATGGTTCTAAAATAGGAACAATAAATTCTCTAGGTTTGGTAGGGATATTCACAATATTGAAAATTTTATAAATCCTTTAACTCTGCACAACTTATTTCATTATACAAGGATTCTAATTTACTTTCATCCACATATAGGTATCTTGGATTAGATAAGATACACCACATAAAAGAATTATCTCTTCTCTTTTAGGAACCAATCCTCTAGATTACAACAAGGAATATATCATTTTGGGATAAATTAAGGAGTTCAAATTAGAATTAGGTTTACACAAATCATATTTGTATAAAATTAAAACTTATTGATATATGAGAATACTAAAATCTCCCTTATTTGGAAACAACATATACAGGATGAACTTGAATAGAGGCCTAAAATTTCTATCAATTTGTACAAAAACTGGTCTTATTGCATTGGAATCCCCATTAAGCTTCATAAGACCTTCTTTAAAGAAAAAAATCTACATGGTATATGGGATAAAAAACTTGGTATTCTTCATAGACTCATTCATGAGCAAGTCTTAATCATTTTTTCCACTACTTTGATGAGAAAACTAGATGCTATTCTCCAACCACAATCTTAATAAAATATTTCATTTTTACAAACTAAAATTCAGTATTCAAAACGAAAATTATAAACCAATCTTGTGTATAATGGTGTATAATTCATAAATAACCATGATTACCATAGTTTCTCTAGAACTTATTTCCATACAATCAAATTTCTAGTTTACAAATAATCTTAATCCATTTACTTTTCAACAACCACCCCATGAGTTGACAAGCGGGGATTCCATGGATTAAATGACTAAATAGATCCTCCCTTTTTATCTTTTATGTGGTAATTGGTCTTCCAGAGAAATATAAATAACAACCCATTTCATATTATCCATTACATTAGAGACTCATAGGATTAATGGCTGAAGGTTGGGTTTGAGAAAGGAATAGTAAGTTTGAAAGGGACATGTGAGAATGAGTTTTATTTGGACTCTAAATAGGGATTTAAATTATTTAGGGTGAAAAATTATTTTATAATATAATGGGATTATAATTTTAGTAAATACTAAACTTAAGAGTAAAGATAATAAAATTAGTCATGAAAGTGTGTCTATGGTAGCACCCAACAGTAACATCTAATTGAAGAAACCACCTGTAGCACCTAATTGTACCACATGATGGTATCACCGAATAATAGCACTTGAAAAATAACACCAAAATTACAACACATGAATTATAGCACTTGAATGGTAGTACCCAAACAATATCACTCATTGGTAGGATAAAACACTAGCACTTGCAATGGTAGTAAACCCGCACCATAGGAAGAAAATGTAAGCACATAATTCATGAATTAACTCTACCATATTTAAAATAATTGGGAAAATGAAATTTTAAGTGGAATTTATCATACCAATATCATGTTTGATATAGATTAATATCTCAATATTCAAAGTCTTTATAAAAATGTCAGCAAATTGATGTTTGGTACCAATGAATTCAAGAGTTATATCACACTTTAAAGAAGATATCTCAAAAATTGATGTTTTATATTAATGTTATTTTTCATAAATGAGATAAAAAATTATTATAAATTTTCATAGTACATGTATTGTCACAATTTATAGGGACATATCTAAACTGATATCCACAATCTATCAATGTGTGTATCATCTGAAAAATATGTTCATAGTAACTTCCTGCAACTATATACTAAACTTGAGTAGGGGAAAATGTAAAATAATTCTGATTTTAACTACTCCATGACACTAGAGTCTTTTCAAAAAAAGTGACATGTTAAATAAGTACTTTTTCTATCTAACTTATAACTATTAAATTCAGTATCAGAATAGATAATTAAATCAAAATAATTTTATCTAGAGTAGAATGGTCCTAAGTTGGTTTTAATTTTGAGTTTTTTAAAAATTATTTTAACAGCAATCAAATGATATTCCCAAGTAATATCTTGAAAATTGTAATGCATACACAAAATAAAAATAATTTTAGGCCAACTATCTTTTCAGTGAAGTAAACATTTAATCATACCTCTGTAAATGTTTTGGCCAACTAGATTGGTCCACTGGTTTCATAGTTTCATCAAGATCCAATTTATAGGTGGTTCTCATTGGAGTATCATATCCTTTGTAGTTACCATGATTTTTTTTAAAAGTTCTTTATTGTACTTAAATTTGTTTAAAAACAATTACATATTTATTTTGAACGATTTGAAAAGAAATAAATAATATTAGTTCATCTATCAAACTCATTTCAAATTCATTTTGAAATAGTATTTCATTTTCTTACACAAAGAAAGTCTTGAAGAAATAAAGATAATATCATAAATATATATGTGTTAAACCAAAATATATTTTGAAGTTATTTGGATAAATAATGCATGGTTAGTAATACCTTTTTTAAAATGATTTAATATAAGAAAAGTGTTGATCCTATCATATCAAACTTTAGGAGCCTCTATTAAACTACAAAGTGATTTTATCAATTTAAAAACATGATTTAGAAAATGAGGATTTGAAAATATAGTGATGTTTTAATTAAAAATTCCTCAATAATATGACCATAAAGAAAATAACTCTTGATATCCATTTGATAGAATTTTAAATTTTGATGCATTTCATAAGAAAGTAGTGTCTTAATGGAATCATGTCTAGCGATAGGGTAAAAGGTTTTCTAATACTCAATACCTTATTCTTGAATATATACATATACCACTAATATAGCCTTATTTCAAAATATGTTTCCAAATTCATCAATTGTGTTTCTATATACCCTTTTAGTGCAAATGGTCAAATAGTCTTTGGGTCGTCAAACTAGTTCTCATAATTTGTTCCTTTTAACCTGGTTTCGTTTTTCTTGCATTGACATCATGTAATTTTTATCACTAATTTTCCTATTAAGGTTCTTGGGTTCAATATGTGGCAAAAATTATTGATTTTCAACCTAGTTTCTAAGTGATTCTAAAATTTGAGGTCTTTTTCCTTGATCACCAATAATAGTATCTAAAGGATGGTATCTATGGGTTTTGAGTATAAAGTTACTATTTTATTGTAGGTTTTCCTCAGATTCTATTTCTTATTAATGGTATTTTATGGGAGATATTTTAAGAAAATTAGAAACATGGTTATTGGTCTTGGTGGTGTTATTGATATTTAAATTGGACATATCATTGACTAGGTTTTCAAAGGAATCATTAGGTTAATGTGGATATGTCTCATCAAATATGAAATGAACAGATTATAACACTACATTCTTATTTTATTATAGACTCTATAGTATTTAAAAGATATATAATAACCATAGAAATCTCCACAACACTTTTAGATTCAAAATTATCCTGATTATCTTTTTTAGTGAGAATGTAAACTTTGTATCCAAAAAACTATGAAATAATTTAGCTTAGGCTTTCTCCGATTTAATAATTCATATGGAGTATTCTTTAAGAGGGGCCTTAATTAGATTTTTTTTAGTTACACAACAATATGTATTTATAGATTCTTCTGAAAAATAGATGGTTAGTTCATATTAATTAATAATGGTCTAAGCTATTTCTTAAAGGGTAAAATTTCTTCTTTCAACAAGTTCATTATATTGAGGTGTTTGAGGAATAGATAATTTATGATTATAACCAGGTTTTGATTATAATAATTAAAAATATTTATTTTCAAACTCACATCCTTGATCACTTCTCACACTCTTATTGGTAAGTTCACTATGGGTTTCTATAGAGTTTTTATACTTTACAAGACATCTAAAAACATAACTTTTTTTGAGATAGAAAATATGCCCATGTAAACTTTGAATAATTATAAAAAAATATATAAGAATGGGGTTTTAAGGTTAAAATAAAAACTCTATGTGTTCCAAACAAGTTCACATGAATCATTTTTATTGGTTGATAGGTATAGACATGTTTATTTGTTTTGAAAAAAACATTATGTTTCTTTCCCTTTTGAAAGGGGTTACACACTTTTCCTTTTAGGAAATATAGTTTAGTAATATCCTTGAATAAACCATTTTTTACTATATTTCTAAGAGAGTATATATTATAGTGGGTCAATCTCTTATTACACAACCAATATTCATGATAAAATTAATTTAAATAAGAAAATTGTGAGAAAATAAGGAATTTAAATAAAATATATAAACATTTTCATTTCCTAAAGTGGTAAATACTAAATTAAACTTAGAAGAATAAAACTCACATGCATTATTATGAAACTTGACATGAAATCCATCATCAAATATTTGATATATTATAAGAGAATTATATTATAAGCCTTAAACCACCAAAAATTTTCAAATTAAACTAGCTTTAAAATTATAAACTTGACTACGGATAATAATTTTTCTTTTTTCATTATCAAAAAGGTGACACATCCACCACGCACTCTAGTCAAATTTTAGAAGCTTGAGAATTGTCCTATCATACGTATAGAATACCTACTATATTTATACTATAATTTCCTATAGAAACATTTCCAATAGGTTTCACAATATCAATAAAATACAAAAATGATTTTGGTACCCAAATTTTTTTTCAGTCTAGAAAGAATAAAAATTAAGGATTTAGGTATCCACATATGTTTAACATATTTATTTCTATATTTATGAATATATTTGAAAGAATTAGAAAAGAATCCATTTTTGGATTAAAATTAATTATCTAGATTTAGATGTTCCAGAAATATTTTTTACAACAGATTTATTAATAGTATTTGAACTTGGAATAAAATAATTTTTATAGAGTTTTCCTTTTTGTCTAGAATAATAACAAAAACCATCTCTCGATTTTGGACAACATGAATTCCTGGAATTTTATTGGTAGTTTCAGTTCATACTGAAAAATTGTCAATATATTTCATTAGATTCTCATTTACTAATTTTAATTCAATATTTTTCTAGAGAAATATTTTTATCTTCTAATTTTCAATAAAAGTATCAGATTTTACATTAGTAGATAAAAAAAAATTCTTTAAATATTTATATTTATCCTTTTAACTCATTAATGGTTTCTTCTAACATATTATAGTATAAAAATAGATATATACTAGACATATCATTTTTATAATGATTTTTATTTTTATAGTGGATGAATATAATACCATTTACTTCAGTTGCAATTCCCACAAATCAAATATTTTCTTTATCATGAGAATCATCTTTGGATGATTCCAAATCACTTAAATTATCCTCTAAAGAACTCTAGGTTTCCTTTATGTATTTTTTGTGTTTAATTATTCTATGTATATATTTCCGTTTGTAATTTAATTTTGGACAATCATCTTTAATTTTTCCTTTTATCTTAAACTCGTAATAGGTAACATTATCAAAGTTATCATATTTCTCCTAGTTTAATTTTTTTATTATTTCCCTTGAAATTTTATTTCTTGAAGAAATTATCCTTATTGTAAAATTTGTTGAATATTATTTCCAAGTGGTTAATTTCTATATTATAATCAAATTCAATATCA
The DNA here is from genome assembly GCA_963277665.1 of Viscum album. NCBI lineage: Eukaryota > Viridiplantae > Streptophyta > Magnoliopsida > Santalales > Viscaceae > Viscum > Viscum album. The sequence continues at coordinate 784,239,319 of OY728147.1, forward strand.
CTTCCACCAGTACTCCCTTATTTGGTTACTTATTTAGTTTTTGAATCAGATGATTTGAATGCAATTAACCAAATTATCTTTCCTTAAACATTTATTATTATAGTTATTTTTAAAACTAGAAATAACTTTATTTTCACAAATATATTTTAGGCTTAGAGTTCTAGATAATTAAGACGAACACTTAAATAATAAACCTATAAATTACAAGTTAACACTTATACTCAGTATCCATTTTTTTCAAAGGGATATTTTTTTAAATAAATCATGGTTTCTCTTTATGACGAATCTTCATAATTTTTCCCTTAATCTCATCCTTATAAAAAATATTACTTAAACTCTATGAAAAAATTTGAAAACATAGGATGATCAAAAAAACGCCATTAAAAGACACCAAATAAAGTAAACCATTGATCTAGTGTAAACCCATAATAATATTTCATAAAAAACATACCTTTTTACCCTGATAAAGGAATTATCATATCAAAAATACCCTTATGTTACCGTTTGAAAATAAAAAAAATCATGAAAAATAATAAGAAATAATATAATATATAAGTAGGTAACTTTTTATATAATTATACTAAAATTTAATAACCATGCATTCAACTTCTATACATGTCACTCTTACAAATGGAATAACCAAATAGTCGATTTCTGTACCCAATGACTTGGAGGGATATCACGAATCCCCCCATAGTTAGTTTATCATGGGACAGACCATCATTGGTTTATCATGTAACGATCCATAACATTTACAAGTACCATTATATAATCACAACACATAAAATATTTCAATTTCTAACATTTCAATATTATATTTTATTTCCACTCATAAGGGAAAATTTCTTGTTATTAAAATAGTAAATGCATTTCCAAAACCAATATTCAAAAAATCCCAAAAAGGGAAATAAGGGTTTATTTTTATTTTAAAAACATGAATTCGTGTATATAAATCCAAATATTATATAATGGTTATGGTGTCAAAGAAGTTTTTTGTCACTATATACATTAAAAAGAACATGCCTTTTTGTCGTTTTATAAAGAAAACCAAATGTTCCATAAATAAAAATATTTATTTTTGAAAACCATTGAATGAAATTAAAAATGGACATAATATTTAATTTATAATACTTTTATTAAATAAAACTATAATATAATATGATTTTTTTACATGGAGGTAAATATTTTGAAATTACATCTTTAAACATTTAAAAGAAGTCGACCGTGCATACCTATTCTTGAATTATTCCCTGATCGACCTCACTGAATGCCTGTGGGAGTCTAGCTTGCCAAGACTAAATTTTGGAATGTAATCAAGGACAAAGATATCTCTGTATAGATCTGTTTTTTTCAGAAGTGATGGTTTACTTTGTATTTGCATTAATGTTCTTTATCATTGGTGTTTTTTTTGCTTCGTGAGGATGTTTCAGATATGTTGTGATCTATGACCAAGGATGGTCGAATTAGATTCTAGGGTGTTTTTTGTTTCAATTTTTTTATGCCTAGTTATTCTTGCTCAGTTTTTTTCCAGATTCAAGATGGATTCGGAATGATGGGTTCTCAATGTTGATCGAAGTAGTTCGGGTACCAGATGTAGTTTTATTGGTCCTGCTAAACATTCATGTCTGCTTGAAAGTTTGTGATGATGGTCATTATCATTAGGGGGGTCATGGAGAAGTTCTCTACTGAGGGAATTGGCCACTTGCTCCTCTACTCTTGCTCCAAGACACTACCACTCTCTCCGAGGTGGATCTGAGTGGCGGCCTTCATGTTGCTTTGGGATGTGAGGGTGAGAGACCGCAGACATTTGTGGTTCCATATCTGTCTGCTCTTGAAGGTTGATGATTTTGAAGATGTGATGTTCTATGATGGCCTTTGATTTTTGAATTTGATAGTTTTTGTGTTGTTATACTTTGATTTCAATGGTGATCTTCAGCGTTGGGGGGTTCTGGATACGTGCTCCATTGAGGGAGTTGGCTTCTTATTCCTCTGCTCTTACTCTATGACTCTGCCACTTTCTCCAAGGAGGATCTGAGTGGTGGTCTCCATAGTGCTTTGGGATGTGAGGTAAAGTGATCGATGATGTCTTGTGGTGGTTCCATCTCTGCTGGCTCAATGAGATTGATGACGTCAAAGTGGTGATGTTCTATGACAACTTTTGATCCTAGATTTTTAAAGAACCTAGACACTGTACAAGGAAAAAATCTAGATGAGGAGACAGAGTAGGAAGTATTCACCATAGCTTAGGCATTTTGATTTGGATGAATGAGAGGGTATGTATTTTTTCCATCGGTATTAGGCCAGTGCAATCCTGCATAGGACATCTAGCCGAGCAGTCATGAAAAGGTGGAGGCTTGACATAACGATGTAGTCACTGGTGAGGGGTAGTTTCTGTAGTTTCTATATGGGATGAATTTATTTTTATATTTTTATTGTTTGAAGATGTTAGGTTTCACACTTTCCCTTAAAAAGTTTCATCTGAAAATTCAAATAATGGATTTGGCCTTAAAAAAATATTTTTAAATCAGAGTGTCCCATACAACTTTGAAATTTTAGAATCATTAGCCTAATTAAAGAATAACATTTAACAAAAAATTAAATAACATAAGAATAAAAAAATTAATGATATGATATTTAAATGGGGTAGTATATTCACCTCATAAAACAACATGGGTGTATAACGTCAAGATATGCCTCAATGAAAGAAGATTGAGACGAAGCTCCTTACCTTGTGTCAAAATCATCACATATAATATTTATATTACTTAATAAGAAAATTAGATTAATTTTTTACTTTCTTGATAATCTTTTTAAATTTTATTAACAATTTTATATCACTTATTATCATGTTATGACAATTACTTAATTAGTCAAGTTCATGTCAGATGTTTTGATGATATTCAGTCCTTGAGTCCCAAATAAATTTGGTATGATATAAACAATAAAAGTCGTCATAAGTCTATCATCTCCAGAATAATATTCATGACATAATAATAACTTTTATATATCAATTATACTTTTAATCCATTCATTAAATATGTATATTAAAAATTAACTATGTTACAATCATGGAGACGGTAAGCCTTATGTACGCATGTGTAACGTTTCCATTTTTTAAAAATCATTATGAAAAGAAGTTAAGTGTTATTATATCTCTATATAATTATAATAATATCATTAATAACAAATTATTATTTTAAATATACTTATATATATCATCCATGTGATTTGGTGATGAAAAAGGAATCACATCGCTTCTTGGAGGTGATAGTTCCCAAGTACGCACGAACAATGTTATTATTTTTATGTACATGGAAAGGTAAGAATTTTAATGATATATTATTATTTAATAATGGTAAATATGTCATTAATATCATATATAAATATTAATTCCATCATTATAACTAGTCCTGAGAGACAGTGATGGGAAAGAAATTCTTGTGGTTCGCAAGGTGGTAGTCCGCTGTACACACAGATGATGAATTCTTTTCCCATTTGACGGAAAAGGAGATGGACATAGTTAATTAAATTAATATAATAAAATATAAGTATATTTATTATACTATATTTATTATTCTAATATGTTTGAATAATATTTTTAGGAATTAGAAGAAGAAATAAAATTGAAACACTTAATTAAAAATGATACCTCTTCTTCAGATGATCTCTTTTGATTAACACCTTAACACCTATAAAGAGGGTTTTATTCCCAAAATAATGTCTCTATAATGTGGGGAGGGATTATAGGAAGGTATTTGGGTAGATATTGGTAGATAAAAATATGTTTTTAAGTGTATTTAATTTATAATAATGGGCGCCCTTTTATAGGAGAGGAGAGGGGCACCCTTGAAATTCTTTAAAATTTTAAATTAATATATAATAATTTTTTGTTCCAAATTGAAAAAAACTGATTTATTTATAAAATATGATGTTTATTGGTAGAAATAAATTCATCCAATGAAAGTTAGACAATTTTTTACTATTTTTAAAATCCTTATATATTTTCTTTTACCCTTATATAACCCTTTTAACTCTTATTAAGATATTTATTAATGTCTACTTTAAAGTTTAATATAATTACTATAAAATTCCAAATGACAATTAAATGAGTAATTGATAAAATTTTAAGTATTATCATAATAATTTTACTGAATTTATAATTTTGAAAATTTTATATCATTTAATAAAATATTTAATATTTTAAAATATCATTAATGTCAATTTTGACACGATTCATTACTTGATGTTTTAAAAATATCATAACAACATGATATTTTTAAAGCAACACTTTTAACTCATTAATAACATGTAAAATTAAAATAGAAAGTGCTTTTATGATATTATTTATATAAAATTATATTTATTTCAATATTTTTAATAACATTTATTTTATATTTCCATTAATTACACAATTACTGCATCATCATTGTGCAAGCCTTTAATTTAATTTTTTATTCCATAAAAATTAAAAATAAATTTGAATTATTATGTTAAAAATTTTATATTTCAAAATAATATTTATAGTCAAATATATACCCTATATAACCCCATATTAAAAATATTTCATTTGTTAAAAGAAAAATTATGACAAAATTGACTTTTCTTTGGATAAAATACCTTAAAAGGATTAAAGTCATCCAAATGGCCCCAAGAGCTCATAAAACTGGCCCAAGGATTAATTCGATCGAAATTAACTAATATAATGAAATCATTACAAGTCTTATGGTAATTTTATAATATTTATAATTTTATTCTTTCAATTAATTACTTGATTTACCCTTAATCGTGGTAATAAAAATGACTAATTTTACTATTAATATTGTCCAAAAATAAAAGGGACATATTTACTAAATTTGTAACTTATGATTCCAAATATGTATTCCATTTTTCAAAATTTAAAACATAAAATTATCAAAAATTAATTTAAATATAATCCCATTGATAGAAAGAGAAAATGAATTTTAAAGTGAAAATGTTCAAAAGATTGAAATGTTTTTATTTCCAAATTCAATGTAAAATTGATTCCAATGACTTAAATTGGATTAAATTATTTTTTTTATAATTTTACTATAAAAAAATTAAAATTAAAATTTAACACTATAAATTAATTAGATGAAAAATATGTTTTCAATTAAAATGCAATTTTTTTCACCATTCATCAAAATATGAAACTTATCTAAAAAAATCATCTAAAGTAATATTTTATATTAAAATTTAAAATTCTAAGTTTACTTTTTCAAATATAATTTATAAAAGTGTCAAAACTATATATAAAACATGTGTGCCAACAAAAGGGGGAAATACTATATTTTTAGAAAAATACTTCTTTTATGCATAAAATTAGATTTGTTCTTATATCATGTATACAAAAAATATAAGATAAATTTTAAACATTATATTTAATATTATATATATATTACTAATAAAATCCTAAAAGGGTGATTTGTTAATTTATTTGTATAAACTAAACCTGTTCACATTTTGATAGTTTTTCAGAAAAACATTTCCTTTTATTTTAAAAAGTGTTTTATATTCATTGATATTTAATTGGTCACCAAATAAATAATTATACATATACATGTGTCAACCATATTTTAATAATTTAGTTAATATTATTCATTCCTTCCATTCTAATGTCTTGGTTTTAAGTATTACATTTAAATAATAATATTTAGTTGTTTTCATAATCTTTATGTGGCGTATCATGTATGCGATCAAACATAATGTTTCATTTAAAAAAAATTAGGATGTTAAATTCTCCCCTCCTTTTGTAAACTTTTTTGCTTTCAATTTTGAATTTTTTCTTGGTAAATAAGGTTTTACTTCTCAAAATACCTTTATTTAAATCCCACATTTGAAAAAGGATTAATAAAACTTCTACTTTAAATGAAAGAAAGACAAGTATGAAGGTCGCCTGAGATAACATATACTAGGGTTCCATGTAGGAAATCCTGTAAATGGATGATAAAACTAATTATCATGTTCTAATAGAGAGTGATAAATAAAATGTTCTTGATAATATTAGAAATTGATAAATCATAAATCTATGATAGGTTAAAAGGTCATTTATTTCATAGTTACAAAAGTAAATGGATAATGTTTTTTAAGATCCTTTTTATAGAGTTAAGAAAATATTTTACTACTTAGACTTAAAAACATAAGGAAATATACTTACTTGATAAGTATATTTTCATCCTTTAATCAATATCCCCCCAAAACTCATCTTTTTATCCAAATGATGAGTATTTAAGATGGTTTTTTCATGCATGAAGAAATAGAATCAATTTTAGAGAATCACCTAATCCGAAAAAGATTAACCATCTATTTAGTCTATCTTGAAACATTAACCAAAACCAAAATCTTTATGATAAGATAAAATTATTCTCAAAAAATAATAAACCATGATATGAAGAAAAATTACTTTTAATCTCAAAAATTCAATTATAATAACCAATGTTCAACATAGACCATTCAATAAATTACTATCCATAAAATTACTCAATATTATTATTATTTATCACCAAATAACATCAATAACTCTTAAACTCTCATGCCGCAAATGTAATATCCTAAAACACACAATCTCCAAGTATTCTATCCATTTCCCATAAATAACCTGAATCACCATAATCCGTAATAAAATTATATAGGCATCCAAAATATAATCCAAACTTTACTCCTCAATTAAAATCTCATAATATTCAATCTAACTTTATCTTATTAGATTCCAAAAATAGTGAACATCTTTCAAAATAACATTAATATCTTAATCACAAAATCATATCTAATATCATGGTTATTTCTAAAAAATATTTTCCAAAAATTAACTTAAAGTTTATCTATTAGATGTTTAAAATAAAGAAAAATAATTTTATACTAGCTAGAACATCACGTAGGCTAGTGTTATGTGATTCACCCCTATCTCCCTTCAGTTATGGGTTCAATTAAAACATCTTTAGCGGATACGATGGGTTGTCACCCATCCTATGGGTTGTTAATTTTATAAAAATATATTAATATAATCCTTATAAAATTTTATAAATCTGAGAAACATTCTCAAAATAAACTTAATATGTCTTAACCTCAATGGTTATCTCATACCTTTCTTTTTGTATTCCAAAAGGTAATATCCCATAATTACCTAAAAAATTAATGTTTCAAAAAATACCATTAGTCACTTTAAAATTTCATAAATAAAAGCCTCAAAATGGGTTTCTAAGACACTGAACTTATGTTCAATCTGAAAATTATAAAACCATGATGATATCCATAACTTTTAATAAAAAATACTAATCCCAAATATGTTCTAAACACTGTTCTAATGCCAACTATAAGGAACTAACCTTAAACATTGCATATTCTAGTTATTTTTAAAACTATAAATAAATTTATTTTCCAACATATCTTCTATGTGTATAGTTTTATAGAATTATGAAAACACTTACATAGAAAACCCACACATTACAAGTGAACACATATACTCTCTATCCAATTTTTTATCAAAGGAAACCTTTTAAAATAAATAATGGTTTATCTTTATGAAAATATTCAAAATTATCCCCCTAATCTCATCCTTGTATCAACTCTTCTTTAGACCTTGTGAAAATCATTTTAAATCATGTGACTATCACAAAATCTCAATAAGGGAAAAAAATAAAGTAAACATTTAATCAAGTGAAAACCCATAAAAAAATTTCATTAAAAACATACCTTTTTACCCTGATATAGGAATCATCATATCAAAAAGATCATTATTTTTTCTTTTGAAAATCAAACTATTTTCATAAAACCTCATAAGCAAGCATATAATATATAAGTAGGTAAATTGGGACATAATTATATTAAAATGGAATAATCATGCAGTTAAATTCCATACACGTCCCTCTTACAAATAGAATAACCATATGGTTAACTTCTAAACCCAATGAATTGGAGGGATATCATGGACCCACTCATCATTAGTTTATCTAAAAACTACCCATCATTGATTTATCACATAACCATCCATCACATTTACAAGTTTCATTATATAATAACAACACATAAAATCTTGAAATTTCCAACATGTCGCTATTAAATTTCATTTCCAATCATAAGGAAATATTTCATGTTATTGAAATAATAAATCTATTTCCAAAACCCATTTTAGAAAAAAAAAACCCAAAAAAGGAAAAGTGGGGTTTATTTTTATTTTAAAAAAATGAAGTATTATAGAGGAATCAAAATATCAAATATTTTTTTTGGAAGAAAAGAAGTTTTTGTCACCATATATATTAAAAAAAATCATTTTTTGTAATTTTGTAAAGAAAGTAAAACATTTCATACATAAAAAAATTCCTATTTGAAAACCATATAATGAAATTAAAAATAGACATAAAATTTCCTATATAATAATTTTATTAAATAAAAATATAATATAATATAAAAAATATTGACATAGAGGAAAATATTTTGAAATTAAATGTTTAAACATTTAAAAGAATGTTTTTGAATCAAATTATCCCATTCCACTTTAAAATATTTGAATCATGAGCCCCATTAAGGAATAAAATTTATCAAAACATTAAATAACATGATAATAAATAAATTCATGATATAATATGTCAATGTGGATTTATATACACCTCAAAAAAGAATATGGGTTTATAATATCAAGATATGCCTTAATAAAAAGAGATTGAAATGAAGTCCCTTGTCTTGAGTCTGAATCATCACATACAATATTTATATTCCATTATAATAAAATTAGGCTAATTATTCACATAATTTATAATATTTTTAGGTTTATTATTATATTTAAATAACTTATTATCATGTTATAAAAATTACATAACTATTCAAGTTCATGTAGGATTTTTTGTTGATATTCGGTACTTGAGTCCAAAATCAATTTCGTATGATGTCAGTAGTCAAAGTGGTTGTTTCAACCCGATTCATGTCGTGAACCCTTTTTCAGTGGGAGAAATGGTTCCACTGGGGTTGGAAAGTATATCCTTATTGTATTATGAAGGAGGTGTCACAGTTAAGTGGTCCTGATGGGTGATTGCAGGGGGTTCAATGTTTTTTCAATCAACCCATGTTGGGTATGATGACCACGGATGGTCTCCAGTTTGTTTATCCATGGATCTAAAATCCCCCAACATCCCTTTTAAGCATGATTCATGGATATCTTTTCCAAATTCCGGTTCTTGTTCGATGATTTGACCAATGACACTTAAGGACTCCATTGGTCGAGTGTATGGGAGGTCAGTCTCATCACATCCTTTTAGGGGGAATTATTGCCTATTCTAGAACTCTCTTATAGATTTAAGTAATTTTCATATGTTCATGAATCTTTGGTTCATTACCAATCATGTGTCTACAGAGTACCACTAGGTTCTAAAATTTAGTAAGAGGTGTTCATGGGTTTAGATTCATCTGTATGTATCCAAGATTCTCCATTGATGAATACATTTGTATGTATATAAGGGTTTTCATCGACGTTACCCTTTTATGAACACATTTAGGGATTATTTGATCTTTCATCGATACAACGATGATTTAGTCCATATAATGAGGTGCTCTGAAGTTTATCATCATCCAAGGGGATGGAGATTATTTTGATGTTGGTATCGAACACATAAAATCAACATCCAATGTATCTTCGAAAGAGGAATAAAAACCCACATAGTTTGGTGTCACTTGACTGGACACATCACCTTTTAAGGTCGTGTGACATGGATTCATCCATGCAGTTTAACGAAATATGGTGAGAATGTGTAGGTGGGGGATTTATAGTCAATGTTTGGTGTGGGACTTACACCGAGGCATCCCAATATTCCCAGAAGAGACATAGTCTCTTGGGTGGATATGAACCTATCAAGGATAAGTACAGGAGAACATTAGGGGAATTTGGGTGTTGAGTTTGGACCTTAGGGAGTATTCCTACGTATCCTAGATAGTTGGAAATCAAATCTCTCATAGTTCGGTTTGAGTTGGGAATTACACTCTAGAGGAGTCCTATTTGAAGGGGGAATAGTTTAATTGGGGATTACACCAAGGAAAGAGACCCATTTGGTTCAGGACTGGGACTTATACCATAGATGAGTCCCATGGAGAACGATCATTTAGATAGGCATCCTACGTATCTTGGTTGGAGTAAGAATTAGATTTCTTATAGTTCATTCCTTGGTGAGTTTTGTGGATGTTGTGATTATCACAAACCTCTAATCCCACGTGATTCATGTTTGGTGTGAGAAATAAAAGGATGTTAAAGATTCAAAAATCAACACATCTTCCCTTCTCCACTGATGGAAAATGAGGAGGATGATGGTGGAAGAGGTTGGGGTGATAGAACCACCTCTTATGATCAAAGGGGATTACTCTGGGAGAGATGTCCTAAAATTGGTCCTAGGAAGGGGGAGGAATGTTGCTTCTCATCAAATGGAAAATATAGCATGATTTCCTTTGTATATCACTGACGCTCATTGAATGGAAAGGAAAATTATTACACTTGGTCCCTAGAATGGGGATATTTCATGCCAGTATCTGAAGGTTGGACCCTAGGTTACCAGGATAATGTAAACTTAAGAACATTCTGGGGGTCTGCAAAATTGTGGGGATTGCCCATGTGACTCCACTTACTGTGGGTATGTAAAATCAAATAGGCATACTAATTCAACTAGTGGTTTTATCATATGGGTCTGGTGGATTTGGAAGATGATTTTTATTTATGCCATTGGGCTAGTTCACGGAGGGGATATGGAGTATATGATGGAAATGGAAGGAGATAATCAAAGACGGAGAGTGGAACATCCGAGGGTACCCCATTCCACATAATATTTCATAATGAGGGATTGGGACTTACCAGTGTAGTGTTTTTCTATGTGGGTGGAGGGACCATCCACGTACCATGTTGGTATGTGGACCTGCATGGGGTCTACATAGTGTTTAGCTATGCAGGACTAGGTTTTGACCGCGTAACATGGTGTTATGTGGTGCTGAGTTCCATCTGCATAGTGTGGTGATACACAATGCTAAGTTCTGTCCACTTAGCATGGTGCTACGTGGTGCAGGGTACCACCCATGTTTTCTTGTTCTATGTAGGGTTCTAGAGTAAAGAAGGGGCATTGGTTTAGTGCCTTGTGTGAATTCTATCTCTGAAGGAGATATAGTTCACGATCATCCAATTAGGTTTTCATTCTTCCAATTGTTATGTTTCATTCTATATTTTTGTTGTGGGGTGAGTTTAAACCTACCATAATTTTTCAGAAGAGGTATATACCCCATCAATCAATCTCTTCATAAATCCATCTCCAAAATTCCGTCCTGTCCTCGGAAATCTGGTCCTTTTGTCAGCTCCCCTAGAGGAACTTTTATTGATTATTGGGGAAGCTGGATTTATGGGTCACATGTAACTTTTTTATGGAAGACCATGCAGAAATCATCTAACCCTTGGACAACTTGGTCAATAGAGGCCTACGTGGTTTTAGTTTGCAGCAAGAAAAATCATCGCCTCAATCCACCAATTGACCTTGTCTCATTCGCAATATTCCACTAGTTTAACCTCATACAATATGGACGAATATGGTTCCATACAGATTAGCGTCATGCATCTAGGATGAATATAAAGATATATAGTTTGACATATTACAGCTAAAATGAACTTTGTATAATTAGAAATAGAATTTCTTTAGGAGCCTCACATTTGTGGATGTTGTGGTGAGTTTTCCATCCATTGAAATTAAGGCATATGCTCAATTGGAGTAGACCTTGTGTGTGACATATGGTACTTCCCATTCCAGTTCCCATTTTGGGGGTTTCTTTTCAAGTATCATTTGAGTTATGGGGACCAACACAATTTCTCATTCGAGGAAAAACTAGAGGAGAACCTTTCTATTGAAGGATCGTGCGATCTAGTTCTGTTAGACTTCCATGTGGTGAAAAGTGTGAAATCTTCTTTCATCTAATCGCTCCGACTCATCGAGTCATTTTTAAGACTACTCATATGTGGATAATTGATCGTAGATAACAACACATAGCTATGGTAGTTAAAACTGAATGGGTATAACTACCTTCATCTCATATAATTGTGAGTACAAGGTTTCTTGAGTGGCAGTGCGAGTCATGGTCTGGTAATCCCACAGAGCATGGACGAGCTTATCTGGCCATGATTTATTATCTTTGTCTACTATCTTCTAGAGTACGTTGTATAGGGTCTTATTTAAGGTCTATATCTGATTGTTGGTCGCTGCATGGTAGTGGTATGAATAGTTGTATTTGATGCCATACTCCTGATATAGCCTATCCAATTAAAAAAAGTAGAAATTGATGTTTTTTCTGTCAATATTGTATGAAGGACACCAAATTTGGTGATGATATTGGATTTCAAAAAGCTAACAATGATTTTACCCCAACCTCTTTAAGGGGTATGACTTCAACCTATTTGGAAATGAATTATATTTATATGAGAATATACTTGAATTTATTGGCCATAGTGAAAGGATAGGGTCCCACGACATCCATTCTCATTATGTAAAACAAATAGGAATACTTGGTTGTGTGTAGTAACTTTGGGGGTTGGTGGATGAAATTAGCATGAACTTGATAAGGATAGAATTTGATAGTGAATATAGCTCAATCCTATGTCATAGTGGGCCAATTATATCCAAGAACTTGAATTTGATGAGAGATAATGGATGTTTACTGATGCTCTCCACAAGTTATGGCATGAAATTATTTCATGATGACAGTGATCTCTTCCCCATCGATGCACCTGTGAAGGATCCTATCAAGGCCTCACTTATAAAGGACCTTTTTCTAGTTCATTCTATCATACATCATGAATTTGGTTTCCCATCTCCAAATTTTCTCCCTTCTATCCCTATCTGGTGTGATTTATCCCTTTTGGAGTTAATTTTCAATTGGATTTGTGCAGTTGGCGGTATGACCATAACGTTCAGTGATGGGACTGATCTTGTTAATTTCATTGGTCTTGGTTTGAATGAACAACATGAACATCCAATGATTGGAAATGCTGATAACTATCTCATCCTAGTCTGGTTCAGCCAAAGTTGTGTCTAAATTTTTTCATGCATCGGCTTGTGTATTATGTGATTGAGTAATATGAGTTAAATTTGGATCTGATGTAAATTCTTCCATCAATTCTTTAACATGATCCATCAAAGGGATTATATCCTATTTTTTGATAGCATAGTCACAATTGACTTGCTTGATGACTAGTTATGAGAAAACTTTTAACTTTAAGTGTTCTAATTGTACTTAAAGTGCCAACTCTAGGCCTGTAATGAGGGCATGGTACTCAGCTTCATTATTTGTGTATCCTTCTGATAATAGGAAAGAGTGAGGTAGGACAACCTTTTTTGGAGATATGAGTTTTAATCCCAGAACCACTTTGTTGAACTTTGGTTCCTACATCCTTTTTCTTATTGGGATTCGAGATTCACTGTAAAAATACATCTCCCATGTCTGGGAGCCCTTTTGAATAGAGTAAAATTATTCATCGAGGAGTTCAACATCTGATGGAGTCCTATTTGTTGAGGGGTGTTCTTCAAAGAAATTTTTTATCGCCTGGAATTTGATGGACATATGAGGCATGATCTATATGCTGCAATTATACAAGATGACTTCCCACCGTGATAATCATCCAGTCAACACTGAACATCTAATAATTCACTTGAGTGGGTTTCTATGAGAGGCCAAGTGGACTTCATGGCACTATAGACAATGCTTCAGCTTTTGGATTGAAAAGATTAGGGTCATGAATCTCTTCTTGATATTTTAATAATGAGTCTTAATGTCAATCATGGTTCGGATGAGGTGATAGAGTCTATTCTCATTGTTGGTGTTGTTCTTTTGTGCGACGAAGGTGCCCATCGATTACTCTAAGGTAGTCACATACAGGAGTAGTGGTCTTCCTTTGACAGGTTGAATTAGCACTGGAGGACTTAGAAGATATTTATTAAGGTTTTAGAATGCTTCCTGATAGTCTTACTTCCATTGAAATGAAACCCCCCTTTTTCATCAACCTAGTGAAATAGAGACACCTTCCTATAATATTGGCTATGAAGCGCTGAATATAGGACAAATTTCATTAAATTTCACACAACACAGTGAGGTTGTGAGGAGGTGACATGGAAAGGATGAAATTTTTCTTCTCAGGGCTGACTTCGATTCCATGATGGCATATGACGAAGCCAAGAAATATCCCAAAGGTAATAGTGAAATCACACATTATGGGGTTCATTTTTAGACTGTTCTGTCTAAATTTAGTGAAGAATGTTCCAAGTTCTATCAAGTGGTTTGAGAATTTCTTGATATAACCACCAGATCATCGACATAGAAATTGAACAACTTTCCTTAGAAAGGCTTGAAAATGTGATGCATGGAACGTTGATATCTTGAACCCTCATTCTTCAAGACAAAGAGAATTAAATTGTAGAAAAATAATCCTTGGGGATCCCTAAAGGAGGTGGATTTTTCATATTCTTAGGCCATTCAAATTTGGTTATTACCTGAATAGACTTCCATGAAATAGAGATCTTCATATCCATCAGCTACATGAATTAGCAATTAAGTGATCCAGACTGGGAAGTTGTCTTTCTAGAAATGTTGATTAAGATCCCTAAAATCGATGCAGACTATGATATTCTCATTCGTATTTTTGACATTGACAATGTTTTCCATCCAAATAAGATATTGGACTTCCCGAATAAAGTTAGATATGATGATCTTTTTGACTTCAATATCTATTTTAGAAACATGTGTCTGTTACATCCTTTTTGAGGATTTCTTGCTCCCATGGTGGTCCTTCAGTAGGCCTAGATGGTGAGTGTTCACCTCAGGGTCGAGGCCTGGAATTTCTGTATAGTTTCAGGTGAAAACATCTTAATTATTCTTCAGGAAAAAGGTGTATACTTCTTGTTCTTCAGAAGTCATGGATGCACTAATCAGAGTATGTCATATCTCTTCTTCAGTATACAATTTGATTTCTTTGAGTTCATCAATGGTGGTTGAGATGCCTTCCTCAAATGCTGGAGGGTTATCCCTTAAGTCTTCTTCTTTTTCCTCATCTGTATCCTCATCATCTCCCTCTTTATCTTATGATGGGGAAATAATTATTGAGATGATAATTCCATAGTTGAGGAAAGAGTTTCAATTTTGGTTTTTGGGAGGTGAACCTGCCTCTTCTATCCTGGCCATTGGTGGGGGATTCTTCGAAGAATATGCAGTGAGGGGTAAAAGAGTTTCCTCGCCATATTTGGGTGACGAGACTCTTTCTCCCACCTCAGTGGGAAAGATAGGGATTTTATAGAGTTTTGATGATGGTTTGGAGGAATTTTTATCTGATCCCTCACCATTATCATGAGATTCAATGATCTTTTCAACATTATCAGGCTTAGTGTCCATGACCGAAATCATGAGTGCTGCTGAATATGCATCTGAATTTGGGCTTGTTCACTCAATATGATTGACATGCAGTACATACTCTTCCCTGAGCTACTTAAGGGGATAAAAACAAACCATTTATAAACCATTTGGGTTACAACCCTAAAAATTAGTTTAGAAGAGAGTTATTTACCCTTAATCTTATAGAACCCTGTATCAATATAGTGTGACTCAGAGAATTTGAATGGAGCCTTATCAGCATGCACTATCTCACTCTATCCATTAAGGCTACATTTGAGGCATCGATGGTAGGTGGAGGGAATTTCAACATGTTGATTCATCTTGGTCCTTCCAAATAGGACGTTAAAGGCTGTAATTTTCCAGACTAAAAGAAGTTTTGATTCATCTATGAGGTCACTGAACTAAGTTTCGAGCTTAATTCGGCCTAAGGTCTTCTACTCACTTTTATCATAGCCCAATAGAGTTGTGGTACAGGGTGTCAGATCATCCTCACTGCAACCCAACCGATAAAGTGTCCTTGCTAGGAGGAGGTTGACTCCAAATCCATTGTTAATAAAGGTTTTTTTGGACATTTACACCATTTATTCTACTAGAAACATATAAGGTTTTACGTTCCATTGCATGAAGAAGTCTTCATCTTGATCCATGAAGGAGATAAATAAATGTAATTCCACAGGATTGGTCTCTTTCTGGTAGACTTTAGCATTAGCTACCTTGGATTCAAACTCCTAGGGGCTTAGAAATACTTCTATGAGTGCTTCCCTAAGATCTACTGATAGATTTATTACATACAGGATGGAAAATTTGGCTGGTTCCAAATCCAAATGCATCAGAATATCATATTTCTGATCTAATGTCTGATGATTCCTCATGTGGGTAGGCTCTTTCACAAGCACTTTAGGAGCTTTATCCTTGTATGTTGATGGACTAACCCCTAGGATAGGATCCGATGGTGCTTCTGTACTTTATGGATTTAGCCAAATAGGTCTGATGGCACACTGCGGGAGGTTAGACATATTTGTTTTGATGGATATTCCAGGATGATCAGGCTAGAGTTTCTTCTGGAAGGGACAGATAAGTATTCCCATTCCTATTGTGTATGTTGTAGGGCTCTTCCATGAGTTTCTGTAACATTGATGGTTTCATCTAGGGTGCATCCATGAATCTATTTTCTACCACGACTGTGTCTCTTGGGGAATCCTCATTTATTACGGCCTCTTCCTCTAGCTCCTCGATGGGGTACGAGGAACTTGGGTTCATATCCATATTAATCATTAGAGAAGGGTTCCATTAAGTGAATGAAATTGTTGGATCCAAATATCAGATCTTCATTTGATTATGAATATTCATTACCATCTTCTTCTAGTGGTGTCATTTCGCTGGGTGGTAACTATACTCACAGATCCAATGGAATGAAAACTGAGAGTGTTAATTCCAACTTTGTCCTTAGTGCAAGTTCATATTATCACACTTTCATCCCGCACTTTCGATTGGATTTCTTTTTGGGCGGTCGACCCTTGGATTACTATGGGGATGAATATTTCTGTGTTTTATTAGGATTTGTTGTTGGAACAATTGGTTTCTTCAACTATTCTTGGAGTATTCCATGGGATCGGTTGATTTTTTTCAAGTTATCCAACTATCAAACTTCGGTTCCTTTTTACTCATGACCTTTCTCCACTCCCCTCCTTCATTTGGGTTAGGGGTGGAAATATACACTACTTGTGTTGGTGATTTTTCCATAGTGATTTTTTAGAATCTATCATCTACTGTAGAAGGTCCTTGAAGAAAAAAAAATCATGGATGTTGTGTCCCAATATCTGATGGAATGGACAATAATCTATTCATTCATCAAGACCTATTTTATCAGCCCTCTTTAGCTATAGAAGCTGAAGTAAGTTTTAGTTAATGGCGAATAAAAAGTATCCATGGACTTAATCATGTCATAATAAGTAAACTTTGTTTGTCTATTGCTCAAATTTATTTCTCCTGGTTCCTCTTCACTTGTTTTGCCGCAGGGGGGGTGATTAATGACGTCTTGGGAGCCTTTCATGGTTCGAATCGGGCCTCGGAGCCAGAGCTAGTACAAGGGGTGGATTAAGTGTAATATAATCTGCTTTATCTCTTCCCACTATTTTCACTAGGGTTGATCGGGCTACTTGAGACTTGTGATTATTCCATTGCAAGGAATCTTTTATCCTTTGAGAAATAGAAGAGAATTCTAGAACCCAGTTGTATATTTCACCAGAATGAGTTGTGTTCACAGCTCATCATGGAGATTATCAATGCATATGGAGATCATCTCATCTCATGGGAGTGGCTAGTTCATGGATTAATTCAGACCTTTCAATATGGTGATGAAGTTTGAAACTTTATAATTCTCTCATTGTTTTCAATTTATGAGGTCGCTGACTGTTGTCTTTGGAAACGTCAATCTAAACTAGAATAGGAACAAGCGTCATAGATCCTACCATCCTATTATCGAGTTATCTGGAAAAATTATGTTCCAAAAAAGGCTAAACCTTACAGAGTTCACATGAATTATATAAGATTCACTGCTTCTTATTGCTATGGGTTTCCCATCATGCGATCATAGTAAGATTAGTAGTGAATTTGATGTTTCTAAGGGTCCCCTAATCCATTGAACACTTGGAATATGTGGTTCCTAGAATTTGATGGTGGTGGTACAATGCATACCCAGTTGGATTATGGTTGTCGCTTTGGTTTTATCAAAGTGCACCACCCTTCCATGGCCTCCAATCGAGCTATTCATGAATCTATGGTGTTCATGAGTCCTTAATGCACATCTTGCTAGACCTGAGCATGGGATGGTGTAGAAAGGGAAAATTTGGTAGTTCTGGTGTTTCTGGTACTTTAGGTTGATACATGGCTGGGTTAATCCTTTGAGGATTCACTCGGATCTACTCTGGTTGTTTCCTCAATGGAGGAAAATCTCACTATTCTTTTGAAATTAGATTCAGGTAGATTGAGGATCTTGATACTAACTTAGACGAGCATTCAGGCCTAGTTTCATTCACTGAAATGAGCTCATGGGTAAGAGGAACCTCTATTAGATTTTTATGTTGACGATCTACCTAGGGAATATACCTGATGGTATGAATTTTTCAAAGTAGTTCATCGTTGATTCGCCTCAACTCCTTCATCTCTTCCTCCTGTTGAGCGAATATTTCCACAAGTGTGAAGGACAAATTTTCATTTGGATGATTAGGTGGGTAATGTATGACCTTGTTATTGTTATTATCCTTATTGGTGATTCAAAAAGGAGGTAATGATGGATTGGTTGAGGGAGTGCCCAAATTTAGGGTGGCTCTTTGGTTTTGGGTTCACACACCTTTAGGCTCGGTGTGGACCGTATCCAAGAGGAAGCCATCTTCTCTTGCATCCTCATCATTTGTATTATTTTTAGTGAGATCCATGGGAATAGATTCCATGAAATTCACTACTTCATACCACATTGTGGGTGGAATACCAGCTGCCAAATGATACAAGGGCTTCTTACATCCCTTATGGGTCTTCTCCTTCCATTCTGGGATCTTCATTGAGTTGCTTGTGGAAGAGTGAATCATAGGGAGCCTTGATGCAACCTAGTAGTATGACTCTATCATGGGGGACATGATTCATGAGATGGGATGGAATGAGTGGCCTATCTTTTTATCATCCTCCCTATATGGGAATAGACTGTCATTCACTAGGTGGATGGTTAAGGTAAAACTTCCCCCAACCCCACCAAATGGGGTTCTCCCATTCCTATATTGATGTGTCCTAGCTAGGATTTACTAGTCTTATAGGGGAATTCATTGTTAAAAATTCCCCCATCTCTACAGGATGGGGTTGATCTCGTACTATAGAAGAATCTTCTACTATTTTCACCTTCTTGATCTCATGAATTCCCATGCAGGCATGAACCGAATATGGTGCTAGATATTTATGTGAATTAATTTCTTTTGAGGATATGATCAGTGATCATTGGTTATCTACCCTCAGGAGAGAATCCTTCTTAATGTTCTCAGTGACTTAGTTTGTGAGTTTTTCAATCTCTTTCTCTCATTGGGCCTAACACTTTTGAGACTTACTCAAGGCTAGTTCTTATCAATCATTCTACCTGTCCTAAGTAGGAAGGTAATTTTACTACCATCAAGGGATGATCACATTGAAAGATGTCACTTCCAGTGTTTTTTGCTGGATGGGATGTGGGGTGAAGTGTAGAGCTCCAAGTTCTCCCAATAATCGGATATGAACCCCAAACAAAAAGCATCACCAATGAGGAAACACAACTTGTGCAGTGTGTGGAGGTAGACCAGTTTAAGGCCTTTCTTTCACATCCCTATTTGGGGCTGCCATCCAGACGAAAGTCCTTCTAGTTAAATTTTCCAATAAAGATCCCCCACTATATTGACACTGTCTGAAAACCCATCATAGGGAGGAAATTTCATTTTCAACTAGTGGAGAGATGTACAGATATTGAGATGAATTTTGTGCATATATTCTTCTAACAAATATATTGGAATGTTCAACTGAGAATTGGCTGTGGGCCAGAACATAAATGGTATATTGTCCCTATCTAGTTCTCTTCTTAGAAGCAACATATTATTTTTTTCCTTAATTAGGGTTTCCTCTACTTGGTGTGCCCAAATTGGATGCTTTATGATGATTTCATCCTGAGTAGTGGGGATATTAGGGATTTTATTGATTCATGAATGGTGTGGGGGTGGCTCAGAGGATGAGCATGGCCCCATGATGCCACCTGTCTAAGAAAAGATGTTGTTTGTCTTTGAAATAGTTTCTAGTGTATCTGACCCCATTCTTCTCAGTGCCTCAGAGTATGAGGGATTTTTTATATTCGGATTAGTAAGGGAGGTGTTGTGGTGGTGAGGAATACCATTTCATCTTAGTTTACAAATGTAGGGATATTTTTTATGGGGTGTACCATAAGGAGGACATTTAGGATGGACCACAATAGGGGGAGGACCTTCTTTATACTTAGTGTCATTGTGGGGAGGGAATTCATAGATATTTCCATCATGGAGAAGGTTACCATCATAGCTCAATATCTATCTACTGGGAGAATATCTGTAGTGTGTATCCGGGTGAGGACCTTCAAGATGTACTTCAACAAGGGGAGGACCTTCTCGTTGGTTGGTGTCACTGTGGGGAGGAACTTTGCAGCAACTGCCATCATGGTGAGTGATACCATCATGGATTTATTTCTAACCATAGGGAGAATACTATCTATGGCGTATACCCTGGGTAATACCACCTAGGAGGATGAAATAAAGGAGTGAACCTTATTACTATTCAATATT
The DNA here is from genome assembly GCA_963277665.1 of Viscum album. Lineage (NCBI taxonomy): Eukaryota > Viridiplantae > Streptophyta > Magnoliopsida > Santalales > Viscaceae > Viscum > Viscum album. Next base: position 784,260,051 of record OY728147.1, read on the forward strand.
CTGGTTAAGGGGAGGGCTACCATGACACTCATTAGAAGATAGGATCTCCTGATCGATGATTTCTATCCCTTTGGGGCATTTTTATTTGGGGTCCTCTCTTGAAGGAAACTAGGGCCACCTGTTAGTGGTAGAGGCCTTAATATACACGTCCATATTTGTTTGGTTCTTGCGATGTCATCGGGATACACTAACTGGAATCTTCAATTCTGGACGAAATATATGCTTGCCCTGGAGAAGCCACCACATTGGACCAGTGTCCCCCAGTTGTAACATGTGTTTGTTCACAATCCGGTTGTCCTTGTATCGTGTGATATAGTTGTTGAACCTCCTAGAATAGAGCAAGGATGTAAGTCTACTTCAGAGTTACCATATTATTTTGTGGATGAATCACCCCGCCTAGGGAGATGGGATCATGGACCGGACTCCTCACTTTTTCCATGGACACGATGACATCTTGATAGGTTTTAAGGATATGGTCTGGAATCGAAGTTTGATCCTCTATCATTTAAAGGATGTGATGAGATATTTCTTTAGCTATAAAGGTTATAAAATACCATTCCAATGTTGTATAAGGATTTTGTGCCATCTTCGGTCCTCCATGCATTTCCAGTGGGTATTAGTAGTTCTCCTTTGTCAGGGTAGAGGAACAAGTCTACCCCTAACCAACATTTGGGATACACCAACAACTTTCTTTGTTTTCCACTATATTTGACTGGGGATTAATATTTGTGATTAGGAATTTGTATCTTCCATTTGAAGTTTTATTTGTCTCACGGTATTCTTGTGCATCCGCATGAATTTGACCATGCTTATATTTTCTTTCTACCATATTTGATTGGCGGGATTCATTATGATAAGAAGGAATTTTTTTCTACGTAACAAATTTTATTGGTGGGCTTCATATGAACTGGAAGATTTGTATTACTACCAATAGTTTTTTCCACATTTAGATGGAGATATTCATATACATATGCATAAGTTTTTTTTCAGTTTGTAGCTGGTTTCCATATTATTTGGATGCTGTGATTATTGTGCATTGGAAGGGATTTGAATTTGACTATAATTTTCTACTCCACATGTGCTGCGGGTCCAGTGAGCATTAGAATTAATATGCTTTTGCTCTTAATTTTCTGTCATATATGCATGGAAGGATTCAGTAGAGGGAGAAACTATGTATGCCATCTCATAGTGTGCTACCATGTTTGTTTAGAGGATATCATTTTTAGGAACAAGGGTGATGACCTATTCCTGGTGATAAGTTCGTCACCCTTGGCAGGCTATCCGAGGGTTCAGTTTCTATTGGAATTTAACAGGAGACCTTGGTATGAAATCCTCTTTAGAGTGAGTATGTTGGTTCTTGTGTCAATGGAGACGACATTCTCTAGTAGAGGTCCTTGGGTGGGGCTCCTGTATAGTAGGGACGAAGTTTTTGATGACATTCTCATCCTCCTCCCTAAGGTAAGGGTGGTATTCATTATCACGCTCCAAGGACATGCTCTCGAAGTGACTGGAGATTTCCATTGGGGCCAACTTGTGATGGAATTCCGACTATAACTGAAGAGGTGACTAGAGAGATTTCATTGACTGGAGGGATTGTCTTGAAACCTCTATCATGGGGAGAGTACCCTTCTAGTGGTACTCTCGGATCAACATGTTTGAAATCCAGCATTGAAGATGCTGGGAAGGTGATGGATTCTTTTTACTTGTGAATTAATCAACTGATGTGTTGATCATCATGCATTTTCATGAGAAAATTGAGGATACCATTGGATTAAGGTTCTAGAGAGACCATCAATATATGTAAGAAGTACATACAACAAAACCATGTCATAGAAGCATCTTCTGATCACATGAATAATTGATGAAATTTCTTAGATCTCTTACTTTTTTGATATGAAATGGGATCGAGGTGGGGTAATACCGCCACCTTGTTTAAGGATTCATGTCAGGCTCACTGTTTTCGTTCTGACCCAATTCGCATTGTGACCCCTTTGTCAGTGGGAAAAATAGTTCCACTGGGACTTGATAGTATATCCGGCTTGTATTCTGAAAGAGGGGTCACATTTAAGTAGTCCCAGTGGGTGATTGTAGGGGGCTCAGTGTTTTTGAAATCAGACCGTGTTGGGTATGATGTCCATAGATGGTCTCTAGTGAGTTTATTTGTGGATCCATAAACATCCAACTACCCATTTATCCATGATTCATGGACCTTATTTCCAAAGGAAGGTTCTAATTGGATGATTTTACCAACAATACTTAAAGACTCCATTGGTCGAGAGGATGGGAGGTTGGGCTCATCACATCCTTTTGGGGGAAATTATTACCTATTTTGAGACTTTGTTTCCGATTTAAGTAATGTTCATATGTTCATGAATCCTTGGTTCATTCTCAAGAATGTGTCCATAGTGTACCCCTAGAGTAGCTAAATCAGTCAGAGGTATGAATGGGTTTATAATAATCTGTATTTATCATAGGTTCTCTATTGATGAAGACATATGTATGTATACGAGGTTTTTCGTCGATGTTACCCTTTTATGGACACATTTAGGGACTCTTCAGTTTTATGTCGAGACAACGACGATTTAATCCATATGATGAGGTTCTTTGGAGTTTATCGTTGTCTAGGGGGGACATAGATTGTTTTGATGTAGGGATCAAACCCATAAGATAGGCTTACTATGTATCCTCAAGATAGGAATAAAAACCCACGTAGTTTGGTGTCACTTGAATAGACACATACCCTTTTAAGGTCATGTGACAAGGATCCATCCATGAAATTTAATGTCATGTGGCGAGGATGTGTAGGCAGAAGATTCTTAGTCCGGGTTTTGTGTGGGACTTACTCCGAAGCGGATCAAGATGCCTAAAAGTGACATGGTATCTAGTGTGGATATGACCCTAATGGGGATATGGCCCATAGAACATTAGGGTCATTTGGGTGTTGGGTTGGGAACTCAAGTTGGCTTCCTACATATTCCAGTTATTTGGTAATCAAATCCCTCATATTTTATTTTGAGTTAGCACTTACACTCTAGAGGATGCACTTTTGAAAGGGGGGATGGTTTAATTGGGGAATAAACCATGGAAGGGGGTCCATTTGGTTCATGATTGAGACCTATACTATAGAAGAGACCCATAGAGATTGAGCCTTTAGATAGGAATCATATGTATCCTGGTTGGAGCAGGAATCAGAGTTATTGTAGTTCATTCTTGGGTGAATTGTGTGGATGTTGTTATTATAAAAAAACCTCTAAAACCTTGCGAGTCATTCACGGTGTGTGAAATAAGAGGAAGTGAATGATTCAACAAGCCACACATCTTACCTCCTTTTCTGATGGAAAAGGAGGAGGATGACGATGGAAGAGGCCATGGAAAGAGAACCTCCTATGATCAAAAGGGTTTACCCCAGGAGGGATTCCCTAAAATTTGTTCTGGGAAAGAGGAGAAATGATGATTTTTATCAAAGGGAAAAGAAAGTGGGATTTCCTTTATATATCAATGACCCACATCGAAGGGAACAAACAATGATTACCCTTTATCCCTAGAATAGGGAGGTTCACATCAGTATCCCAAGGTTGGACATCGGTTTACCATGGAAATATAAACTTAGGCACATTTGAGGGATCCAAAACATTGTGGGGATTAACCACATGACTTTTCTTACCATGGGTATGTAAACTCTAAAAGGAGAGATGATTTTCTTGGTGGTTTTATCATATGGGTTTGGTGGATTTGGAATAGGCTTTGGTATGATGTCATTGGAATGGGTCATGGAGGGGCTATGAAGGATATGACAGAAATGGATGGAGATAATTGAAGCTTAAGGGTGTAACATTCGAGGGTACCCCATTCTATGTACTGTTTCATCATGCAGGATGGGAACATCCCCATGTAGCGTGTTGCTACATGGGTGGAGGGACCATCTGTGTACCATGTTGGTATGCAGACCTGTATGTGGTCCACATAGAATTTGGCTATGAAGGACCATGTTCCATCAATGTAGCATAGTGCTACGTGGTGTTGAATTTCGTCTATATAGTATGGTGCTATGCAATTCTGAGTTTCATACGCGTAGCACAATGATACATGGCATAGGGTTCCTCCCTCATTGCCTTGTGCTATGTAGGGTGCCAGAGTGAAGAAGGGGCATTTGTTAGCCACTGTGTAGGAATTACATTCGTAAAGGAGATATGGTTCATGGTCTTCCAATTAGGTTCGTGGTCTTCCAATTATTATGTTCCCTTATTTATTTTTGTTATGTGCCGAGTTTATACATGTGGGAATTTGTTGGAAGAGGTACACAACTCATCAATCAATCTATTCAAAAATATTTCTCCAAAATTCTATCCAATCCACTAAAATCTAGTACTTTTATCAGCTCCCATTGGGTTCCTTTTAAATAGTTTTAGGGAATCTAGATCTATGGGTCACACAACACATTTTGCAGAAGCCCATAGGGAAATCACCCGACCCGTAGATGACTCGGTCAATAGAGGCCTACATGGTTGTGGTTCATGGCGGTGAAAACCACCACCTCAGTCCTGTAAACAACCTATTCTTATTCATGGTATTCCTCTGGATTCTCCTCACTCAAGAACTATTGATTTCATGGGGATTGTATATGGGGGTGGAATTCTCTGCCTCTATTTCTCTAATGACACAGTTTGCGGAGATGAATTCATTGCCTCTATCCGACGAACCATTTGGTTTATGGCTACTTTGCACAGACATTGATCACCATGTGAAGTGGTGGTCTGTGAAGGGATTTATGGTTCACGATGCCTAGTTTTCCTTTTCCAAAATTAACTCTTTAGACATCAGTCATTGTATCTTCAGTCATATCCTTTATCAAATTTGAGGGAGTATTTGCTTTCCCTTTTCATAGTTTTCAAGACCCAATAGTAGTCATAAGTGCATCATATACATAATAATATTCATGAAATAATAATCAATTTTATATATCAATTATACTAATAAATCCATTCATTAAATATATAGACTAAGAATGAACTACGTTATAATCACGAAGATGGTAACGCATACGTACAAACGAGTAACTTTTTCATTTTTCAATAATCATTATGGAAAGAAGATAAGTATTATTTTATCTTTATAGAATTATCATAATATCATTAATATATTATTACTAATTTAAATACACACACACACACAGACACACATATATATATCATCCATGTGATATGGTGATGAAAAACAAATCACATCACTTCGTGGAGGTGATAGTTCACACGTACATATGCATATCATTATCATTTTTATGTTCATTGGAAGGTAAGAATTTAAATTTTTTATTATTATAATATAATGATAAATATTTCATTAATATCATATATAAATATTAATTACATCATTATAACGACTCTTGAGAGACTGTGATGGAAAAAAATTTCATTGGTTCGTGAGGCGGTAGTCCTCCGTATATACTGACAATGAATTCCTTTCGCATTTGACAGGAAAGGAGATATATATAAGTGATGATGTTAACATAATAAAATATATGTATATTGGGGATAATGTATTTATTATTTCATAATGGTTTAATAAAATTTTATCGAAACAGAATAAAAAATAAAATAGAAACAATTAATTAAAAATAATACCTCTTCTTTGGAAAATCTCTTTTCATTAAGAACATAACACCACTAAGGAGGGTGTTCTGCCTAAAATAAGACCTATTGAATATAAGGAAGGATTATAGGAAGGGATTTGGATAGATATTATACACACCAAATTGGGTTTTAAGTGTATTGAAATGAGAAGACTGGATTCCCTTTTATAGGGGAGGGGAGGGGCACTCTTATAATTCTTCAAAATATTTGATTAATATAAATTAATTTTCTATTCGAAGTGGACCAAAAAAATTATTTCTTTTAATTAAATGATGATTATGGGTCGAAATAAATTCATATAATTAATTTTATAAGAGTTTTTATTTTTTTAATCCTTATCATTTTAAACCCTTATTTAACCCTTTTAACTCTTACGATGATATTAAGTAATTTACACTTTGTGGGTTAATATAGTTACAATAAAATTTCCAACAACCAATAAATGAGTCATTCTAAAAATTTTAATCCTTATCCCAATCAATTGTTTAGATTTTAGTTTTTTAGAAATGTATATCATTTAACAAAATATTTTATATTTTACAATATCATTAATGCTAATTTTGACACTATTCATTACTTGACTTTTTAAAAATATCATAAAAAAATGGTATCATCGAACAAACTATTTCAAATCATTAACAACATGTCAAAATAGTCTATAAAATTCTTGGATGAGATTAATTATATCAAATTATATTTATTTTAATATTTTTATTAACATGTTATTGATATTTTCATTAATTGCATAATTACAACATCATCATTGCACAAGCCTTTAATTCAATTATTTATTCCATAAAAATTAAAATTAAATTGCCTTGAAGAATATATATATTTTATCTTTCAAAATACAATTTACAGTCTAATAAAAATCTTTATATAGACCCATAATAAAAATATTTGACTTTTTAAATACAAAAGTATGACAAAATTGACTTTTCTTTGAATGAAATACTATAAATGGATTAAATTAATCCAAGTGGATCAAAGAGCTCATACAGTAGTAAAAAAAGATTTTTTTTTATTTCAAAATCACTCATATAATAAAATTAAGACTATTTTTTATGTAATTTCATAGTATTTATAATATTATTTTTACCCTTAATTATCTGATTTACCCAAAACCGTGGTAATAAAAATTACCCATGTTACTATTAATATTATACAAAAATAAAAGAGAACTATTTAATAAATTTTGAACTTATGATTTAAAATATTGAATCCATTTATAATAATTCAAAACACAGGATTGGATAAAATTAATTTTAAAATAAGCCCATTGACGGAACGAGAAAACATGTTTTTAAAGTGAAAACATTTAAAAGATTGAAATTTTTTTATATCCAAATTCAATGTGAAATTGATTATAATGAAATAAATTGGTTTAAATGATAAATAATTGATCTAATTATACTTTAAAACCAATTAAAATTATAATTTAACACTATAAATTATTTAGACGAAAAAGCTTTTTTCAATTAAAATGCAATATTCTTTCACTATTCATCAATACATGAAACTTATCAGAAAAATATCCAAAATTCAACCGAAGTAAATTTTTATATTCCCCTTTAAAATCAGAATTTTATTTTTTAAAATAGTATTTATAAAATTGTTAAAAACTAGATTTAAAACAAGTGCATCATCACAAGGTGGAAAAACTGCCTTTTTAGAAAAATAATTCTTTTATGCGTAAAATTGGATTTATCATTATATCATGTATAGAAAACACATAATATGAATATTAAAAATTATATTGAATATATATAATTATTAATAAATCTAGAAATAGTGAATTATTTATTTATTGGTATAACTACACCTGTGCACCTTTAAATACTTTTTTCATAAAAACATTTCCTTTTATTTTATAAACGATTTTATATTCATTTATAATTAATTGGTAAAAAAAGAATTAATTATATATATATACATGTGTAAACCATATTTTCGTAATTCATTTAAAACTATTCATTCCTACCATTATAACAACTTGGTTTTAGCGGTAACATTTAAATAATAATATTTAGTTGTTCGCCTAATCTTGATGTGATGTATCATGTGTACTATTGAACATAGTGTTTCCTTAAAAAAAACCAGGAAGTTAAAATTGATGTTTTGGGTTTATAATATTTATCATTAACTTTACTCTCTCCCCCATACATCATTATTTTTCCTATCTGCTCTTTTATTGACAGATTTATCACATCACATGATTCATGAATGGATACAATAGTGCCTCTCTATCTGTCAGGTATTCATATTAGAATCCACAGTACTTTAAACATGTACTCAATAGTTCTCCCTAGTGCATGAATCATGTTTATAATTTCATTTAACCTAATAAACATATCAGAAATATAATAATTAGTATTTATCAAAAATGTATCATACTTAATAACAAGTCTATTTAAACTCATTTCTTTAACATTATATGTGCCTTAATGAGACACAGACAAGGTATCCCAAATTTCATAATATATTACAGATGCATATATTCTATTAAAATCTTCTTCTCCTAGGGTAGAGTATAAATTATTCATTTATGTACAATTAATGTCATAATTAGTCTTAGTGACATCACTCCAGTCAGCTATGGAATATTTTTTTTCATATTTAACCTCAATATTAGTCCAAATATCAAATCTAATACTCTCGAGATATATTTTCATTTTTTATCTTTCATTGAGCATTGTTAGTGCCATTAAAATATGGAGGTCATTTAGAAGCATCTCCCTCATGTCTGGTATTATCCATAAATATATAAATTTATAATAAATAGAAATTTATTACTTTTTGTTAAACCTTGATCATAGTAAAACAGTATAAAAAAATTAGAAATAAATAAATTACTCTAATACCAAATTCCTGTCCTAGTGGATAGCTCAAGAGGGGGGGGGGTGAATTTAGTTTTTAATAAAAAAAATCCTTTTAAAATAAATTTTAAACAAACTCCCCAGATTTATAAAATAGTATAGTTAAATAAAATGGTAGAAATGTATAATTTTATATTTTCAAAATGTTTCTCAAAGGATTGATCACAACATAGTTAAAATAATTTTAAAATCACTTTAACTTTTGAAACAAATCCAATCACATAAAAAAATACAAAACATTAACTAAAGTTCAATATTAGAGTATTGTTTTTTCTATGAATTTTGAAAATAAAAATTATTTTTAAATAAAACAAAGAAAAAAAATAACACACAGTGAAAATAAATACCAGAGTTTGAAGATAAATTAGAGACCTAATTCTCTCTACTTGATATTAATCTAATTCCATGATTGTTTATTAACTCATAATAAAATTGATCCAAAATTTGGATCTGGTTATATAGATATAACTATAAACAAGGTAGTCTAGGATACAACCATCCTCTTATACTATTATCCAATGATGTAAAATAAATGAGAAGAGAGTATCCGAGTACTCTCCAATACAGTGTAGGATATTTTTCGCAAAATATAAACAACTAATACAGGAAAAAGTAGAAAGTAAATAAAAAAGAGAAGAAGAAATAAATAACATGTATGTATTAGTGAAATTATCTTTCTTTGATCAATTAGAGACGATTAGAAATGATCTTGTTACTCTATTAGATTGTCTTCATATATTTAGTTGAAATCACTTCAAACAATCTTCACAAGGAATTAGAAAAGTTTCAGGTTTACATGAAAAATAGAGTGTCATTTAAATTTATAAATTCAACACTAGTGTTATCAACTATCAATGAGAGCAATTATCCAAGATGTACGATTTCCCATCACCTTGTTCATGTAAAGTTACTTAGATTTATATCATTTTCGAAATATATAACTATATATTATAGGATAATAATAAAACAAATTCACATACCGAGTAAGAAATCTAGGAAAAAGTTTAACTTTGTCTTCAATGCTTCTAAGTAGTGGTTTAAGAATATTATTTCTTAAATCCTCATACACAATGACTTTTTAACATTCAATAAATTCTATAAACTAGTTATTTGAATTAATTTAATTTAATACCAGATTGTCATGGAAGAATGAACCATATCACATTAGTAGATATATCAACAACAACATAACCTCATGATAAAAAAATGCTTCATAGTCATAGAGATTTACGAATGTAAGTAGATCTAGGTTTATGGTAACATAACACTTCTTGTGGTATCATAAGTCTCTTGACAATACCAAAAATGAAACTGATAGAAGTAAGTTAATTCTGATTGTAGCAGTTTTCTATTGATGGTTATAGAATTTCTATAACAATGATAATGTTTATTTTTATGGTACCATACTTCATTTGATAGTAAATGATTCTTTATGGTAGTAGATACTTTTAGATGATAGTAAGACACTTCTAATGAAATCGAGTTCCTTCTGACAGAAGAAAACATATTCCAGAGATATGTAGTGTAAAATCATGGAAATAGCTTGTACTTAGTGAAATTTTAAGTGAGAAATATAATTATAAAGTTATATAATTAAACAAATAAAGAGTTAGTAATAATTAAATCATGATTTTTGATTATTAAAACAAGAATTTTGTAGACTGACCTGACAAAAACACAAAAACACTCATGTAATATTAAAAACCAAAGAAAACAACTATCGAATGATGTGAAATCATATTAAAATTTTCTTTATATTTTTTATGTCTCTGATTAGATAAAATATCTATCGAACATAATGTATTCTTAGATGGATTGAATAATTTTTTTAATGGTTTTTTGGCCTTTAAAAACATGGGTTAGGGAGTCAAAACCAAGAAAATGTTCTCTGATTTCTGTGAAAATATTTTAAAAACTATTGATTTATTTTTGAAATTTTTGGGTATAAAACACATCTATTAGAAATTTTATTTTTTTAGGATAAATGAAAACACACTATTAGTGTTTTAAAAATAATAAATTATGACTGTTACAATAAAGACCATAGAAAAAACTTTAGATAATGTGAAATCATAATAAAATAATAGTTTTATTATTTTTATCATGTATGAGTAGATGATACATAAATCAGACATATGATGTGCTTGAAGAAATAAATAAACTATTTTTAAAGGTTTTATACGCTAAAAAAATGTGCATCTGGGGGTTAATACCAAGAAAATTACCTCTAATTACCATTGAATCATATGAAAACAACTATAGAATTATTTTTTAAATATTGGAGAATATGAAATGTCAATGGGGAATTTAGTTTTCTTGGGAAGACCAAAACTGTAGTTTTAGTATTTCAAAAACACCAACATAGGTATGTAATAGTTAAAACCATTTTAAAAATCCTTCAGATGACATTAAATCATATGATAATCATACTTGTATTATTAGTGACATATAAGATTAGATGAAATTTCAATTGGATGTATAGTCTTCTCGAACAGACAAAGTAGTTTTAACAGTTTGAAGGCCTCTAAAAATATGCATGGGGGGGGGGGGGTCAAACCCAATAAAACAACCTATGATTTATATGAAATCATATAAAAATATTTTTAGAGTGATTTTTGAAATTTCGGAGAGGAAGGTTTGTCAATTGGATGTGTCATTTTTTTGGGGAAGACCGTAAATAGACTTTTAGTGTTTTAAAAACACTAAAATGCGCACACAACAGTTAAAACCATATAAAAATATCTATAAATTATGTTAAATCATAAAAAATTACCTTTTTATTATTTTTAATCTTTAGGATGATATGAAACATCAATCAAATGTGTGGTGTGCTCGAACTAACCAAATAAGCAGATTTAAATGGTTTAGAGGCTTTTAAAAACATGAGTCAGGGGGTCAAAACCAATAAATGACCTCCCATTATTGTGAAATAATACAAACATAACCGTATAGTGAATTTTGATAATATAGAGGATGATAAATCAATAAGATGTTTCATTTTCTCAGGATAACCAAAAACATGCTTTTAGTTTTTTAAAAACACTAAAACCTTCTTTTAAAGGTCCAAACTATAGAAAAAGACCTCTGGATTATGTGAAATCATAAGAAAATCATGTTATCAATATTTTTGACATATTTAAATATATATAACATAAATCTGACATGAGGTGTTCTTGGATGGTCTGGATAAGCAGTTTTTAACAGTTTAGTGATAATTAAAAACATGTGTTAGGGAGTTAAAACTAAGAAAATATATTCTGATTGCTGTGAAATAATACAAAAACAATCATAGAGTGATTTGTGAAATTTTTTGTTAGACAACATTCCAATTGAATGTTTCATTTTATTGAGATGAATGAAAACACACATTTAGTGTTTTAAAACACTAAAACATGCGTGTAATGGTAAAAAATACATAAAACAACCTTGAACTGATGCAAAATCACAAATAAATTGAATTTTTTATTTTTTTTCAATATATGAGTATATGAAACATCATTTGGATACGTTCTATGCTCGGAAAGACCAAAAAACAAGTTTTTAACATTTTGTTGGCCTTTAAAAGTGCTTGTCAGGGGGTCAAATCCAATAAAGCAACCTATAATGTCCATGAAATCATAAAAAAACAATAATGGAGTCATTTTAGAAATGATTGTTCATACAAACCAATAATCTAACATGTTTTTTTCTTGAGATGACTAAAAACACAATTTTAGTGTTTTAAAAACACTAAAACATGTGTTTAATAGTCAAAATTATAACAAAATCCCTCCAAATTATGTAAAATCATAGGAAATTTATATTTTTAATTTTTTTAGGTTTTATGAGTAGTCATAACATCAATCATATTTTCAGTGTGCTTGAGTAGACTGAATAAGTAGTTTCTAATGGATTTGTGGCCCTTAAAAACATGTTATAGAAGGCCAAAACAAATAAAACATCCTCTAATTATCAGTAAATCAATCTGAAACAACCTTAAAGTTATTTTTGAAATGTTGGAGTATCCTTCACATTAACAAATGAGTCGTTCTCTTAGAATGACGGGAAACACACTTTTTGGGTTTCAAAAACACTAAGGCATGCATGAAATATTCAAAACCAAAGGAAACAACCTATGAATGATGTGAAATTATAGTAAAATAATCATTGAATTATTTTTGATGTGTATGAGTAGAAAAAATGTCAATCAGAAGTGTGGTGTGCTTAAACAAAATTCATAAGTAGTTTTAAAAGGTTTTACAACATTTAAAAACTTGCATTAGGGGGGTTAAAACCTAGAAATAAACTTATGATTATCATGGATTCATTTGACAATAACCATTGAGTAATTTGAGAAATTTTAGAGTAAAAACACATCAATCAAAAATTTTATTTTCTTGGGATGATTGGAAACAAATTTTTATTGTTTTAAAAACACTAAAAAAATGCGTGTAATGGTTAAAAACACATCGAACGACCTCCAAATGATGTTAAATCATAAAAAAAATTAATTTTTTATTATTTATGAAGAGTAAGGATAGAAATAATATCAATATGAAATGAATTGTACTTTTATTTATTGAATAAGAGGGTTTTAACAGTTTTGTGGCCTTTAAAAACATTCATCATGGAGTCAAAACCAAGAAAATTACCTTTGATTTCCATGAAATATTAAAAAAACTAGTGTGATTTTTAAAATGTTAGAGTAGATGGCACATCTATCAAACATTTCATTAGATCAATATGACCATAAATTTACTTACACTATTTTTAAATAACTAAAACGTTTATTTTATGGTCAAAACCATAGAAAATTACATTCAAATGATGATAAATTATAAGAAAATATTCGTTTTAATTTTTTTTGGTGATGTGTATGAATATATGAAACCTCATTCAGATGTGAAGTGTCATCGGACGGCCTGAAAAGCAGTTTTAATAGTTTTACAACCTTTAATAACATGCATCATGGGGTCAAAACCAAGAAAACGACCTCTAGTTTCTATAAAATCATATAAAAACAAATTATAGAGTGATTTTTGAAATTTTGGATTATACAACACATCAATCGGATGTGTATTTTTCTTAGGATGCTTTGAAACACTCTTCCAGTGTTTTTAAAAATATTGGAATGTGTGTGTAATGGTTAAATCCATATAAAACAACATTATAATGATTTGAAATCATGTTAAATTCATATTTATATTTTTATGATGTGTCTGAATAGAAGACATGTTAATCAGATGTGTGGTGTGCTCTGACGGACCGAATAAGTAGATTTTAGAAATTTTATGGCCTTTAAAAACATGTGTTATGGGGTTGAAACCAACCAAATGACCTTTGATTATCATGATATCATACAAAAACAACTATCGAGTGATTTTTGAAATATTAGAGTAGAAATCATTTCAATCAGATGTGTCATTTTCTCAGTATGAATTGAAATGCAATTTTAGTGTTTTCAAACACTAAAATAAGCATATAACGGTCAAAACTATAGATAAAGACCTCTAAATGTTGTGAAATCATAAGAAAAATTTCATTTCATTTATTTTGATGTAAAAGAGTATATTAAATGTCAATCATATGTCCAATGCTCTTATATATACTGAATAAGAATATTTTAATATATGATGTCCTTTAAAAACATATGTTAGGGTTTTAAAACCAAATATGCAACCTTTTATTTCCATTAAATAATTTTAAGAACAATTTTAGATTGATTTATGAAATATTAGATTAGACACCATGTCAATTGGAAGTGAATTTTTTCTCAGGATGTTAGGGAAATCACTTTTGGTGTTTTAAAAACACTAAAACATGCATGTAACAGTTAAAACCATAGAAAAAGTCCTTCAAATGACATGAAATCACTAAAAAATTATCCTTTATGTTATTTTTTATTTTTATAAGTAGAAGAAACTTTAATCGGATGTTTGATGTCCTAAAAAAGACTAAATTTCAGTTTTTAATGATGTGGTGACATTTAAAAACATGCTCTATGGGATCAAAACCAAGAAAATTACCTCTGGATCCAATGAAATTATATCATAAACAACCACACAGTGATTTTCAAAAAAATTTAGCCAAAGAAACATCTATCAAATGTGTTGTTTTCTCAAGAATATTGGAAACATATATTTAGGGTTTTAAAAACATTAAAAAACGTGTTTAACAGTTAAAACCATAGAAAACCTATGAATGATGTGAAATCATAGTTTTTTTAAAAAATTATGTGTAAGAGTATAAAGTTCTTAAATCAGAAATTCAATGTGCTCAGATGGGCCAAATAATCAGTTTTAATTGTTTGAAAACCTTTAAAAACATATGTTATCTGGTCAAAACCAAGTAAATATATCTTATTTTCATGAAAGCATACAATAAAAAATATATTGTAATTTTTGAAATGTTATGGTAAAATACACATCAATCGGATGTATTATTTTCTTGTGATAACTGAAAACAAACTTTTATTATTTTAAAAAATAAAACATATGTGTTATGGTCAAAACCATAGAAAAAAACTTTTATATGATGTGAAATCATAGGGAAATCATCTTTGTAATATTCTTATCATGTATGATTAGACATAACATCAATTATATGTGAGGTGTGATTGAATGAACTGAATAAGTAGTTAATAAAGGTTTAAAAACCTTTAAAAATGTGCATCCTATGGTTAAAATTAAGAAAACGACATGTTATTTCCATGAAATCATACAAAAACAACTATAGAGTGATTTGTGAAATGTTAGAGAATATGATACATCAATGGGATGTGTCGTTTGATCGAGATGACCAAAGGTGATCTTTTTGTGTTTTAAAAACACCAAAACATGACTGTAATAGTCAAAATCATAGAAAAAAACCCTGAATGATTTGAAATCATAGGATAATCATTATTGTATTATTTTTTATGTGTAATAATTGATAAAACATCAATCGAACATGCGATGTTCCTAGATAGATTAAATAATAAATTTTTAACGATTTGATTGTAATGACCCAAAAGTTTATTAATAAATTTTTTTAATCTAATTAAACGTCTTATTATGTAAAATGGTTATATAAACCATATTCACTTCCATGGTTTTATGTTTTTGGAATTTAAAATAACTTTAAAAATTGTTACCTTTTTTAATATAGTCGTTGAATAATGACCACATGATTAGTATAAATATAGTGCTTTAACAAAACCAATTTACTCAGAAAAAGGAAGTGATGACCTTATCCAGTAGAATTTCTCCATATGAAGCCCATTTATCAAAGTTCCTAAAGGAGGTACCGCCACTGGGCATTTCTCTTGACCAATCCCAAGCAGATCTTCAACACGTTAAGCATGAACAGAACAACCTACGAGAGAAGTGGATGCTAATAGATATTACCACCTAAGCGATGTTTTCGGAGCCACCCCAAGAGTCTATCAGCATCACACACCTTACCCTTAGGTCTTATGTGGGTGTTATAAGAGTTTATGTAACAATACCTTAGAACTATGATTATGTGCATTATTTTTTATAAATAATATACATTCTTTCTATTATTATTACTTTGTAAATTGTTTTTAAAGCACAAATAGTATTTTTATTTAACATTCAATTCAGAAATATATACTGATGAATTAATAGATTTTTTAATTAAATAATATTTTGATAAATTATTATTACTAAATCACTTTTTATTAAATATAATTGATCATATAATTTTTTTATGAATGCAATTATAATTTTTATTAAGGTTTGAAAGCTGTTTTTGTCAAGACCCATGAATTTTCGATAATTTTCGGTTTTTATTTTACATGTAAAAATTCAAATATTTATAAAATTATTTATAGAAATTAATATTATTTTTGGATTCAAGACGTTGAAATTATCTAACGGTAAATTTTTCATAATTTTCTGAGATAGTCGAATTTTTGGGTAACAAATAATTTCCATTTAAATATATAGTGTGTGTTATGACATCATAATGACCCAATAATGACGTAATAAAATTCTATAAAAGGGTTTTTATTCCAATATATGTTTTAAATTTAAAATAATGTGATTTTATATTTTTTTGATTAATTTTATGGTGCCTTAGTGAACCCTCCAAGACTTATAAAATATTTTAACATTTTAAAATGATTTCCTTGAGAGTGTGACTCACCTCCACATAAGCAAGACTAATATTTTAATAATTTTATCCATTTTACTTATAAAATAATTTTTTCCACTCCACTTTGGAAAAAATTCCAAAAACCATGGGATGGTTTGTGGTTTTGATTATTTTAATGTGTAGTGTCTAAAACCTAATTAATAAATAATTCTCTCTCCTTTCTTGTATAAACCCACTCAATCTCGGATTCCTCTTCACTCAAACCATTTTTATCTCGACCAAACCCAACCCTACTGTATCTATAATCCTCCCAAGTCACCCCAATATCCCAATAATCCTTTTTCAAGCCTCTCGTAATCCATTGGGATCACACTTCCAAGTAAAGGATCCACACTTTCCTTCCTTCCTTTTCTATATCCTTATTTCCTTATATATTTATACGCTTTTATTTTCAATTAAAAATGTTGAGGTATGATTTTTCACCTCCACTATACTTCCCTTCTTATTTTTTAATGATGAGATATTGCTTTCTATCTCATCAATGCCTCCCATGTACACCCGTTACCATGCTGAAATTCCGTAAGGGGTTTCTCTCTCCTCATTTACATTCAAGAAATTATTTTATATTATGTATCTAAATTCCATTAAATATATTGGGATATTATGTTCCATGACACCCTTAATATCCATTTCATGTATAAATTATGAGAGACCACTTTCTCTCTCATCATCCTATTGTACGATTTTTATTTGACATTGTTATGATGCCGAAGTTACATCAAAATTTCCCATGCCAAAATCACTGTGTAAGTGAATACCAGACCAATTTCTCTATCAAAGGTATTAACCTTTATGAAAATTTACTTGTTGATTTAGGACATAAATTTATGTATTCAAAATCTCTTATTCATGAAATAAATTATGATGTTTAATGAATCCATGTTGTATGATCTATGTGGCACACATATGCATGAAATAAAATGATTATGAAGTGTGTGCCCTGATAGCACTCCAATGCATTGGGTAAAGAATAGTATCATGATACATCATGTTCAATGAGTTTTAACTCATGATAATTCATATTAAATGATGGTTTAATAATTCCAATTCATGTGCAATGAGGTTTTACTCATGCTCCATGTTCAATGATCCTCCTCTCATGCTAATATCATGTTAAATGGTGTTGCCACTTTTCCGTGTTATGATAATCATGATATATCATGACTTTACATTAATTTTTCTCTTATTATCCATTAATATTCCTATTTATTAACATGTATTGTATTCTTCTTGTTAATTCCTTGTTTACTCCCTTACTAGTCTTTATAGCTCACCCTTTTCTTATGTATGTCCTTAGGTTATCCCATGCAATGCTATGTACAGATGAATGTTGTAGTCATGTAAAAGAAGTTTTCAATAAAGATGTTTTATTTTATGTTTTAAGTTGTTATGAAATGTTTCTAATTTCCTAATACACTAGAACTATCGATCCTCAGGTTTTTCTTAAGTGCATGTTTATGTAATAAATCATGTTTAAGTGTGTAATAAAGAGAATGGTTTTTGTATTTGGTATCAGAGGATATGTTTAGTTATTTTTGGTATTAGGATTAGAAAAACCTAGTAAAATACTTAGGGATAAAACTTGTTATAATAAAAACATCCCTAAATTTTGGTGAGTATGTTTTATCAATTAAATACATCCCTATCTGGGTACGAACAATTAGAGGTGGATCTGGCATAGATGTATCTATGGGTAAAACCTAAAATTACCACTTTGAGCTGGACTCGAATGAGAATTAGTGAATGAAAACATGCCTTTCTTCACTATTAGTTTGACAGTCATGGGGGATATTATTTGATAAATTCATAATCTTAGTATGTACCATTATTAAGGGAAAACAATTCCCCTAAGAATATATTTTGGGAAGTAGATCATGAATAACATAGTTTGAAGCCTATAAATTCATAAGTTAAACAAATAAATGTAATTTATAAGTTATCCCTTTTTGTCATTGGATTCTCTTTTATGTGTTACCCCTAACTTTTCTTTTATTCCAAAAAATGGTTTATAATAGGTGGACTTGGGATAATAATCGATGCGATGATCAATGTGATGACTGTTCTAATGAGATGCTCAATCCGATAGGAGCGGGAATCAAAAACATTATCACGATAATCTCTCACTTAACTCATGTTTTTAATAGAAACATGGGTCAAGAGGAATGTCCAACCCCCCTACGAAAAAACAATTCGCAATGGAGAGCTTCATGAGACAAAGGACTCCTACTTTTATTGGATAATCAGATCCATAAATTGTAGAAAAATGGATCAACTCCATTGAGAAGATATTATCCATACTTCAATGTTCCAAACAAAAAAGGTTCTTTTGGATTCTTATCATATGGAGGGTGAAGTTGATCAATAGTGGACACTGATCAAAAATATAAATCATGAGGAAGAGATAGAGGAATTGGAATGGAAGTATTTTTGGAAAATGTTTTTCGATAAATATTTTCCTCACACCCTCTGACTTAAGATGGAATGGGACTTCTTTTACCTCAAGGAAAAAGACGATGAATCCATCAGATCATATGAGGAGAAATTCACAAGGCTTTCATGATATGCCCCTAGCTTTGTTGTTACCCCTGAATGTAAGGTTGAGCACTTCTTTGGTGGGATAAAACCAAGCCTATGGAAAGCCCTAGCGATCCATGGATTCGATAGATATGAGGAAATTGTCCGATGTGCCCTCAAAGTCGAAATGGAGATCTGTTAATCTCAGGGGGTATCATGGGGATAAGAAGAAGAAAGTGGACTTTAATTCTGGTTGTTCGATGGATAAATCCAATGGCTCTAAGAAATTCCTTCACCCCACTTTCCAAAGGTGAATAAAAAATCACCCAAAGAAATTTCTTGAAGAGGACGAGGAAATGCATTAGGTGTGGAAGAGAAGGGCACCTTTCCATTAACTGTCGATAAGAAAAACCTGATACTACAATAGAGTATAGGAACAATCCATTTGACCCTAAATGCATTGTTAATCACTTCATCTGCAAATAACCAAGGCAGTTTGTAAACCAGTTCCCTAAGCCAATGGTTTTCAGAGGCCTCTAACAACCTCCATGGGAGCACGGGAGATATTTTTTCATCACTACTACTGAAGATGTAACGCCCCGACCCCAGTTACCCAGAGTCGGTGCATTATTACATAACATTGGCATGATCACAAGAAAGATCAAATCTCGAAAGACCGATTGGTTTAGTAGCCTTGGAAACACTAGATATATTCATAAGTTTTACATTACATCATAAAATGAAAAACTACTACAACAACATAATGTATCCATAATCCACACTACTATCCCCTCATAATATCCCTGCAGGTCATTCATAATTTACTTCTTCACATCCTGGGGAAAAAATAAAACATAGAAAAGGGGTGAGCTCAAATGCCCAGTAAGGATAACAATAAAGCGGAAACTTTCATAAATAAGAATAAACATTTAAGGCAATGCATTACTAAAACAAAAGCCTTTTAAAATTGAACTTCAACATGGTATGGCAAAAGTAAAATGAAATAATGCCATTTATTTATTCACATGGATATTCTACTAATCGAATAATCACATGCAAAAATCAATAACCACTTTCATAATGTTGGAATGCATAATGCCAGACTATCATAACCACATAGCCAAGGCCTCGTGCCAAGAATACAAATAAGATTTTGTCAAGGCCTTGTGCCAAGACACTAGTTTGTCTCATGAGACCTACCGATGCATCGAGGAGCTATAGCGGGCTCCACCCGTCACTTATTAAGTCCAATGCATTCCCATATGAAAAGGTTTAAACATAACATAAACATTCGTATTAAAACTAGCATACGAAATGTCAATAATTTCACCATAAACTATGAATGGTATAAAAATAGCACATCCACAGTCAAACATATCACAAAACCTTCAATACAATATAGAAGTTTTGTATCATAATAAATCAACTTCAAATAATCTTAAAATCCATCAAAGGATGTTGACATAGATGAAATCAAAATTCTTTTTAAAGAAGTATCTCCTTTTATTTTGAAATCATTTAAGATCCATATAAAATAAAACATTTTCTTTGAAAATATTCTTATAAGCTTGTATGTAAAGCTTCGACAATTTTATAACGGCGGAAAATAACCGCACCCGCCGTATAAGTTAAAAAAACATTCTTACCTCAATTCCGTCGAAAAGGTTAAAAAGGACCTTGTTTTGAAAACGACGGAAAGATTCCTTTATAAAACTCTTATAAAAAGTCAAACAAGGGTATTAATGACTTTAACCCATATTCTTGTAAATAGTAAAAATGTTTTGAAATACATTTCGAAGAAACATGGATGTTGATGATAAAGAGATCCCAGTAGATTATTACGTATAATACAACCTCGGATAATGAAGAGATTGTGAAATAACCCTTACCTTGTACTTTTTCCTTGGTTGGGGTAGGTTAACCTCCTGTATAATGGTGAAATAATTGTTATTAAATTATACAAGAATCATATACATTAATATGATATCATATATGATCTTTTAATATTGATTTGATAATAATATCTTAGTATTATCGTTGTTTCGGGTGTTAACTTACTTGTTTTCTTTCATATGTTTTGTTACGTAAGACATGTTTGTAAAGGATAGGTTGTATATTATTCATATACAGAATGATATCAAGTCCTTAAACATCATTTTTAAATCATAAAATGATAATTACGCTTTAATGGTTACGATGGAGAATGAATCTCATCGCGTTCGTGGAGACGGTAGTCCGTACGTACGCACGAGCGACAATATCATTCTTTTGATATTAAAATAATATATAAATGGATGGTATATCATATATACAGAATCATTAACATGTTATATTTATTATTTACATGAGTTACACATCATTATTATACCCATCCAAATAATATTATATTGAATAACAATTACACCACGACGTGGAGACGGTAAGCCGTACGTACGCACGTATGGTGACATGTTATTCAAAGGGTGGATAGAATACTGAATATGATTGTACCATATTTATAATAACATCACAGTATATGTGAGATACTGGAGTTATTATTTCAGAATGGTAAGAACAAAGGAAGAAGAAGTGGAAGAAGAAATGAACTTAGAAAAGGGTGGTGAAATCATTACCTCTTCTTCGGGTTATTCCTTTTGATTTGATCAAAAGGGCTCCTTAGGTTGGCTTTCTGATCAAACTAAGGCCTCTAGGTTGTATTGAGGGATGTTGGGAGAGTATTTGGGCAGAGTTTGGCCGAACCAAAAGGCTTTGAAGGTGTGAAGAAATGAGAAGGAGGAGTGCCCTTTTATAAGAGGGGTGAGGGGCACCTTTGGAAAAGCTAGAAATATTAATTTATAATAAATTCATATTCGGTTTCTAAAGGCTCCAAAGTTGACTATTCAAATGATGAGGTGTGGATAGGTCGAAAGAAACTCATCCAATAGAATTTAGACTGGTTTGGGTACTTATATTAACCTTATCTTTAAGTATTAACTCTAAGTTAATTAGTTTCACTTTTACAATGTCTCTTTGTATTTTATATATTATGGTTAATAAACTTACTATATACATCCAAGAGACCCCCAAGTGGTCCATTAATGATTAACCTATCATGATATAAGTCTCTTGGCCGAACCTTAGATTTTTAGGAATTTAATATCAATTAATAATATAATATTTGTTTTAAGAATTCTTTTATGTCAATTTTGACACTATTCATTAGTTGATTTTTTTGAAACTCATAACAGATTTATTACTTCGAACAAAGTCAATTAAATCAATCCTAATATATCATATTATCCTAGAAAATTAGTTTAATTCATTAAAAGTTTCATATTATATTTATTTGGGTATTTATAATATCACTTATTTTAATTTTTCACTATTATAGTAATTACTGCATCATCATTGTGTCATAAATAAAATAAATTATTTAATGTCTAAAAATTATAAGTAAAATATCATTATGTAGGAAATCTTTTTAGCTTTCTAATGAAAATTTATAATCGAAAATCCAACATGTATAACCCTATGTAAAAATTGTTCTTCTAAAAGATGTAAGCTTATGCCATTTTTATTTTTATTTTAACTTTATTAATATAAAGTGTCCCTACCACATACAAGTGGCTCCAAGGGGTCCCCAAATTGACCCAAGGATGCCCATGGTCGGGTATGTGTCCACCAATAAGGTTAGGACACGTTTTAGGGTAATTTTGTATTATTATAATATTATTTTTTAACCCTTATTTACCGGATTTACCCTTTAACCATGGTAAATAAAATATTTACCACAGTAACTATTCAAAATGTCTAAAAATAAAAGTTACCTATTTACACAATTTGAACATCCTGATTCCAAATATGGAATCCATTTTCCTAAATTCAAAACACAGAAGTGGCAGAAATTAATTTAAAATTAATTCCCGCTGTTAAAACAAAAAGCGTGTTTTTAAGAGATAATAACTATCAAAAGATTGACACTTGTTTATGTTCGGTTTAATTGTAAAATTATGTCCAATGACCAAAATTATATTAAATGGTAAAAATATATTCTAAATATACTTTAAAACCACTCAAATTCATAATTTATCACTAGTAATTAATTTGATTAAAAAAGTTGTTTTTAATTAAAATTTAGTAATTTTCACTATTCATCAAAATATGAAAGTTATCCGAAATGTACCAAAATTTCACCCTAGGCTAAATTCGATATTACGAATCCAAAAATGAAGTCCATTTTCAAATATAAAATATATATAATTTCAAAAAGTAGGTATTACTATTCATAACGGCTAGTTTGATTAGTTATGGTGTGTTAGAACTCGGTGTTGCGTACAACACACGCTATCACATTATTCGAAGGGAAACGTACCGTAGAAGCTTGGGGTGTTACATTCTCCCCTCCTTCAAATAATTGTTTCCTCGCAATTTCTAGGGTATTACTGCATAAAAAGACTCAGGTGGTTCTTCATCATAAGTTCCTCGGGTTCCCACGTTGCCTCTTCCATCTTATGATTTCTCCACAAAACTTTTACCAGACGCGTCGTCCGGTTTCTCAGTACTTGTTCTCTTGTATCAAGAATCCTGACGGGCTCTTCACAATAAGACAGATCCGGTTCCAGTTCTAATTCCTCATAGGTGAGTACATGCGTTGGGTCAGGCATGTATTTTCTCAACAGAGATACGTGGAACACATCGTGAACTTTGGAGAGACTTGGCGGCATTGCCAATCGGTAAGCTACAGCCCCAATTCGTTCTAGAATTTCGAAAGGTCCGATGTACCTGGGACTCAATTTACCTTTCTTACCAAAACGTATGACTCCCTTCCACGGAGATACCTTCAGGAAAACATGATCACCGACTTGAAATTCCAAATCCTTCCTTCGATTATCGGCATAGCTCTTCTGCCTACTTTGAGCTGCTTTGATGTGATTTTGGATTACTTTCACCTTTTCCACCGTTTCCTCCACCAGTTCTGGGCCTACAAGTTTTCTTTCACCAACGTCATCCCAACAGGTTGGTGTACGACATCTCTTTCTGTATAACGCTTCATATGGTGCCATCTGAATACTCGAATGGAAGCTATTGTTATAGGAAAATTCTACCAGAGGTAAATATTGATCCCACATACCCTGAAAATCAAGTGAGCAAGATCTCAACATGTCTTCTAAGGTTTGAATAGTCCATTCTGATTGTCCGTCTGTCTGAGGGTGGTAAGCAGTGCTCAAATGAAGTTCAGTATCCAGGGATTTCTGAAGACTTTTCCAGAATCTTGAAGTAAAACGGGGATCACGATCAGAAACAATCGATAGGGGTACACCATGAAGTCTCACAACTTCATTAATGTATAGTCTTGCTAGACGTTCCAGGGGTAGATCTTCTCTTATAGCAAGAAAATGTGCTGACTTGGTAAGACGATCAACAATAACCCATATTGCATCGTTCCTTCTAGAAGTCTTTGGTAGCCCCATGACAAAGTCCATCGTAATATTGTCCCATTTCCACTCCGGTATGGGAAGAGGTTGCATGACTCCTCCAGGCTGTTGCCTTCCAGCTTTCACTTGTTGACAAACCATACATCTTGATACAAAATCAGCAATCTCCCTCTTCATGTTGTCCCACCAAAAATGTTCCTTCAAATCTCTATACATTTTGGTGCTCCCAGGGTGTATAGAGAAATTGGAACTATGAGCATCATCCAGCAATTCCCTTTTTAGATCAGGTATATTGGGAACACAAAGTCTCTTTCCAAATTTCAAAGTTCCATCTTCATACACAAAGTCTCTCAATCTCCCATCATTCACAGCTTTAATCTTCTTCTGAAATTCTTCATCATCGGTCTGAGAACTCTTAATCCTTTCTAGTAAAGATGGTTTGGCAACCATTTGAAAAAGCATTGATGTTTCACCTTCCCTGGTTATTCCCATGTCCATCTTCACTAGATCCATGAAAATTGGATCCCTTTCAATTCTCATCATGTTCAAAACTCCATGGTCTTTTCTGCTCAAAGCATCTGCCACCTTGTTTGCCTTCCCCGGGTGGTAGTGTATCGTACAATCATAATCCTTGAGTAATTCAAGCCATCTCCTTTGCCTCATGTTGAGTTATTTTTGTGAGAAAATATACTTCAAACTCTTGTGATCAGTATAAATCTCACATTTTTCACCATAGAGGTAGTGCCTCCATATCTTCAAAGCAAAGATCACAGCTGCTAACTCAAGATCATGAGTAGGATAGTTTTGTTCATGAATTTTCAACTGTCGTGATGCATAGGCAATAACTCTATCATTCTGCATAAGGACACAGCCAAGTCCTTTCTTTGATGCATCACTATAAATAACGAACCCATCATTCCCCGATGGTAGAGTCAATATAGGAGCATTGACTAATCTTCTCTTCAGTTCTTCGAAACATTCTTCACACTCTTTTGTCCAAACAAATTTAACCCCTTTACGTGTGAGCTTCGTTAATGGGTTTGCCAATCGGGCAAAATTCTGGACGAAACGTCGATAATAACCTGCCAAACCAATAAAACTACGTACCTCAGTTATACTCGTAGGTGCTGGCCATTCTTGGATTGCCTTGGTCTTAGAAGGATCAACAGAGATTCCATCTTTAGAGACAATATGTCCAAGAAAAGAAATCTCCTAAAGCCAGAATTCACACTTGCTAAACTTTCCATATAATTCATGCCTCCTCAGAGTCTTCAAGATAATGCGCAAGTGATTTTCATGATCTTCATAGGTTTTGGAGTATACCAATATATCATCAATAAATACTACCACAAATTCATCGAGATACTCCTTGAAAACTCTATTCATCAGATCCATGAATACAGAGGGTGCATTGGTCAATCCAAACGGCATTACAGTAAACTCGTAATGCCCGTACCTGGTTCGAAATGCTGTTTTCGGAATGTCTTCCTTCTTCACACACAACTGATGGTATCCAGATCGAAGGTCAATCTTTGAAAAGTATTGAGCTCCATGCAGTTGGTCAAATAAATCATCAATACGAGGTAGGGGATACTTGTTCTTTATCGTTATAGCATTGATCTCCCTGTAGTCAATACATAACCTCATAGATCCATCTTTCTTTTTAACAAAAAGAACAGGGGCTCCCCATGGAGAAACACTAGGGCGAATAAATCCCTTATTACTCAATTCCTCTAGTTGTTTCTTTAGTTCGACTAACTCTACAGTGGCCATTCTATAAGGGGTCTTCGATATAGGCCTTGATCCAGGAATCAAATCAATGGAAAACTCAACTTCTCGTTCTGGAGGATGTCCAGGTAAATCTTCCGGAAATACATCTACAAATTCTTTCACAACAGGTACACCCTCTATTTGAACATTCCTTTCCTCACCGATAGTTACTTCATTCTCTTCCTCCCCAATAATTGAATTAAGTTGAGCTACTGGGGGTGGGTCTAAATAAGAATTAGGTGGTGACGATTCTGCTCTAAAAATAAGGTGTTCCTTATCATTATCATCGAGAATCGTAACCTCTTTCTTCTTACAATAAATATTCGCATCATAGTCCGAAAGCCAGTCCATACCGAGGATTATATCAAACTCAATCATAGGTATGACGATGAAATCAGCAGATAAAGAAAATTTATGTGCTCTAATGGGGACTGATTCACAAAACTTTGTTGCAACGATACTTCCCTTAGGAGTTTTAACTGACAACTCCCTTATTAAATCAAATTGGAAATATCTAATTTTCTTAGCAAACTGGGAAGATATGAAACAATGCGATGATCCAGAATCAAATAATGCATTTGCTAAACTTGAGGAAACCATTAAATTACCTGCCACCACGTCTTTCGGAGTTTCTACCTCAGCAGTAGTGATAGCATAAGCCTGGCCTTGATCCCTTGGCCTTTTCTGAGGTAAGTTCTCCTGACGCTTAGGACATGCATTTGCATAATGCCCCATCTCCCTGCAATTGTAGCACTGAACATTGGTAGCTTCCTTCTTCCCCTTGCAATCATGAGCTTGGTGGCCTTTTTCACCACACTTGTAACAGACTCCCATTCCCTTCAGGCAAGCACCGGGGTGTTTCTTCCCGCACTTACCACAAGATGGATATTCAACCTTTCCCTTCTTCCCCTTATTTCCATTCCCAGATTGATCAGCAGGTCTCTTCTTCTCTTGCTTTGCTTTAAAGTCATAAGACTTAGAGAATTCCTTTTCGGTCTTGATAGCACATGAGACAATGTCTTCGTACGATGAAAAGGATTGTGAGAATAATGCTCGACGGAGAAATGGTTTTAACCCATCAAAGAAACGATCAATCTTACTTCTTGGGTTGCGAATATAATCACCAGCGTACCTCGCTAACCTTGTAAAGTTAGCCTCATACTTTGTGACATTATCATCCTCCTTTTGTCTCAGACTCAGAAATTGCCTTTCCATATATGCTCGATGGTCGCGAGGAAAGTATTTTTCTAAAAACAGATCTTTGAACTCCCTCCATTCCATGTTTGATACTTCATCATCTTCCTTCATGTTTTGAATCAATGACCACCATTGATCAGCATCTCCAGTGAGGCGGTAAACTGCCATGGTAACTTTTTCCCTTTCACTACTCCCCAAAGCCTGAAATATTTTCTCTAGGGAAAATATCCATTGCTCAGCTACTAAGGGATTTGTACTCCCATTGAACGTTGGTGGTTGTTGTCTCATGAATCGATCTAACATTGATCCTCCACTCTGCGGATCAGGGTGCTCCATACGGGTAAGGTTATTATTTATAACCTGAGTAAGTTGTCCCAGTACGGTGATTAGCTGATCAGCACCAGTTGCATCACCAGCCCCACTATAATTATCTTGAGCAGGAGGGCAATCCCTACATGGAGTGCGTGCATTGATACGGTTTCCATTTCTTCCACTAGGCGCCATTTCTAAACAATGTCATAAACTAGATCAGTTTATGAATCAAAATACATAATCCCATACTTATAAAACACTAAACATAAATTGAACTATATATGGATATAATCCATAATCATAAATATGTTTTCTTTGAGGAAGTATATACTCATAAACCCTTCATAATGATTTGTAAAGAAAGTGAGAGTTATCCTAAGCATATCCCCCGGGAGTGTCGTAACCAAGAGTGCAGCAAGGCCCGTTGTCGTGCACCAGTTCCCGTTCGAGTCTAGCTCAAAGCGGTGTTTTCGGGATTTACCCTTAGGTACATCTGTGCCAGAGCCGCCTCTACCTGCTCGTATCCAGACAGGGATGTATTGCTCGGAAAACTCACAAAATCTCTACAATACCAAAATTTCTAGGAAGTTCTTCTATACTAATCCTCAAAGTTCATCTTAGGTCTACGTGCTCTAATCAGAGTTTATCTAAATCTAGCTTCCAAGGTTTGTACTAAACTTCCTCTGATACCAACTGTAACGCCCCGACCCCAGTTACCCAGAGTCGGTGCATTATTACATAACATTGGCATGATCACAAGAAAGATCAAATCTCGAAAGACCGATTGGTTTAGTAGCCTTGGAAACACTAGATATATTCATAAGTTTTACATTACATCATAAAATGAAAAACTACTACAACAACATAATGTCTCCATAATCCACACTACTATCCCCTCATAATATCCCTGCAGGTCATTCATAATTTACTTCTTCACATCCTGGGGAAAAAATAAAACATAGAAAAGGGGTGAGCTCAAATGCCCAGTAAGGATAACAATAAAGCGGAAACTTTCATAAATAAGAATAAACATTTAAGGCAATGCATTACTAAAACAAAAGCCTTTTAAAATTGAACTTCAACATGGTATGGCAAAAGTAAAATGAAATAATGCCATTTATTTATTCACATGGATATTCTACTAATCGAATAATCACATGCAAAAATCAATAACCACTTTCATAATGTTGGAATGCATAATGCCAGACTATCATAACCACATAGCCAAGGCCTCGTGCCAAGACTACAAATAAGATTTTGTCAAGGCCTTGTGCCAAGACACTAGTTTGTCTCATGAGACCTACCGATGCATCGAGGAGCTATAGCGGGCTCCACCCGTCACTTATTAAGTCCAATGCATTCCCATATGAAAAGGTTTAAACATAACATAAACATTCGTATTAAAACTAGCATACGAAATGTCAATAATTTCACCATAAACTATGAATGGTATAAAAATAGCACATCCACAGTCAAACATATCACAAAACCTTCAATACAATATAGAAGTTTTGTATCATAATAAATCAACTTCAAATAATCTTAAAATCCATCAAAGGATGTTGACATAGATGAAATCAAAATTCTTTTTAAAGAAGTATCTCCTTTTATTTTGAAATCATTTAAGATCCATATAAAATAAAACATTTTCTTTGAAAATATTCTTATAAGCTTGTATGTAAAGCTTCGACAATTTTATAACGGCGGAAAATAACCGCACCCGCCGTATAAGTTAAAAAAACATTCTTACCTCAATTCCGTCGAAAAGGTTAAAAAGGACCTTGTTTTGAAAACGACGGAAAGATTCCTTTATAAAACTCTTATAAAAAGTCAAACAAGGGTATAAATGACTTTAACCCATATTCTTGTAAATAGTAAAAATGTTTTGAAATACATTTCGAAGAAACATGGATGTTGATGATAAAGAGATCCCAGTAGATTATTACGTATAATACAACCTCGGATAATGAAGAGATTGTGAAATAACCCTTACCTTGTACTTTTTCCTTGGTTGGGGTAGGTTAACCTCCTGTATAATGGTGAAATAATTGTTATTAAATTATACAAGAATCATATACATTAATATGATATCATATATGATCTTTTAATATTGATTTGATAATAATATCTTAGTATTATCGTTGTTTCGGGTGTTAACTTACTTGTTTTCTTTCATATGTTTTGTTACGTAAGACATGTTTGTAAAGGATAGGTTGTATATTATTCATATCCAGAATGATATCAAGTCCTTAAACATCATTTTTAAATCATAAAATGATAATTACGCTTTAATGGTTACGATGGAGAATGAATCTCATCGCGTTCGTGGAGACGGTAGTCCGTACGTACGCACGAGCGACAATATCATTCTTTTGATATTAAAATAATATATAAATGGATGGTATATCATATATACAGAATCATTAACATGTTATATTTATTATTTACATGAGTTACACATCATTATTATACCCATCCAAATAATATTATATTGAATAACAATTACACCACGACGTGGAGACGGTAAGCCGTACGTACGCACGTATGGTGACATGTTATTCAAAGGGTGGATAGAATACTGAATATGATTGTACCATATTTATAATAACATCACAGTATATGTGAGATACTGGAGTTATTATTTCAGAATGGTAAGAACAAAGGAAGAAGAAGTGGAAGAAGAAATGAACTTAGAAAAGGGTGGTGAAATCATTACCTCTTCTTCGGGTTCTTCCTTTTGATTTGATCAAAAGGGATCCTTAGGTTGGCTTTCTGATCAAACTAAGGCCTCTAGGTTGTATTGAGGGATGTTGGGAGAGTATTTGGGCAGAGTTTGGCCGAACCAAAAGGCTTTTAAGGTGTGAAGAAATGAGAAGGAGGAGTGCCCTTTTATAAGAGGGGTGAGGGGCACCTTTGGAAAAGCTAGAAATATTAATTTATAATAAATTCATATTCGGTTTCTAAAGGCTCCAAAGTTGACTATTCAAATTATGAGGTGGGGATAGGTCGAAAGAAACTCATACAATAGAATTTAGACAGGTTTGGGTACTTATATTAACCTTATCTTTAAGTATTAACTCTAAGTTAATTAGTTTCACTTTTACAATGTCTCTTTGTATTTTATATATTATGGTTAATAAAATTACTATATACATCCAAGAGACCCCCAAGTGGTCCATTAATGATTAACCTATCATGATATAAGTCTCTTGGCCGAACCTTAGATTTTTAGGAATTTAATATCAATTAATAATATAATATTTGTTTTAAGAATTCTTTTATGTCAATTTTGACACTATTCATTAGTTGATTTTTTTGAAACTCATAACAGATTTATTACTTCGAAAAAAGTCAATTAAATCAATCCTAATATATCATATTATCCTAGAAAATTAGTTTAATTCATTAAAAGTTTCATATTATATTTATTTGGGTATTTATAATATCACTTATTTTAATTTTTCACTATTATAGTAATTACTGCATCATCATTGTGTCATAAATAAAATAAATTATTTAATGTCTAAAAATTATAAGTAAAATATCATTATGTAGGAAATCTTTTTAGCTTTCTAATGAATATTTATAATCGAAAAGCCAACATGTATAACCCTATGTAAAAAGTGTTCTTCTAAAAGATGTAAGCTTATGCCATTTTTATTTTTATTTTAACTTTATTAATATAAAGTGTCCCTACCACATACAAGTGGCTCCAAGGGGTCCCCAAATTGACCCAAGGATGCCCATGGTCGGGTATGTGTCCACCAATAAGGTTAGGACACGTTTTAGGGTAATTTTGTATTATTATAATATTATTTTTTAACCCTTATTTACCGGATTTACCCTTTAACCATGGTAAATAAAATATTTACCACAGTAACTATTCAAAATGTCTAAAAATAAAAGTTACCTATTTACACAATTTGAACATCCTGATTCCAAATATGGAATCCATTTTCCTAAATTCAAAACACAGAAGTGGCAGAAATTAATTTAAAATTAATTCCCGCTGTTAAAACAAAAAGCGTGTTTTTAAGAGATAATAACTATCAAAAGATTGACACTTGTTTATGTTCGGTTTAATTGTAAAATTATGTCCAATGACCAAAATTATATTAAATGGTAAAAATATATTCTAAATATACTTTAAAACCACTCAAATTCATAATTTATCACTAGTAATTAATTTGATTAAAAAAGTTGTTTTTAATTAAAATTTAGTAATTTTCACTATTCATCAAAATATGAAAGTTATCCGAAATGTACCAAAAATTCACCCTAGGCTAAATTCGATATTCCGAATCCAAAAATGAAGTCCATTTTCAAATATAAAATATATATAATTTCAAAAAGTAGGTATTACTATTCATAACGACTAGTTTGATTAGTTATGGTGTGTTAGAACTCGGTGTTGCGTACAACACACGCTATCACATTATTCGAAGGGAAACGTACCGTAGAAGCTTGGGGTGTTACAGAAGAAAACTCTGACAATGATGTGGTGATAGGTACACTATTTATTCATTCATGAATAGTGAATACAGTTTTTGATTCTAGTTCTACACATTATTTTATATCATGAAAGTCTAGTAGAATAATATAAACACCACAAAAAATCATGGAATTAGAGATGTTGATGAGAATGAGAAATGGGGAAATCATTGCATCCCATGAATATAACTCCTCCCCTGTCACAATTTGTGGATTGAACTTCCAGGAGAACCTTGTCATACTCCCTCTGGTGTAATTTGATGCAATTCATGGCATGGATTTGATTTCCCTATATAGATCCAACATAAATTTCCATGAGAGGGAAATCACTCTCCATATGGATAATTGACCCCCGATTCTATACAAGTTCAAGGGGGAGGATGAATTTTCTTTAGCTCCACCATCTCTAGCTTGTATATTACTACCCTATGAGCACACACATCTTTTCCAGATGATAGAGTCTATGTAATCAACCATACTTGAAGACATGACTATTGTGAGGTAATTTTTTGAAGTGTTTCTCGAGGAATTAGATGGTATTCCTCCTAGAAGATATGTTTAATTATCGATTGATCTTATACCTGGGGCGTTGCCAATATCGAAGACTCCGTATAGAATGGCTATTTTGGATCTTAAAGAGCTAAATACAAAACTAAAATAGAATATGGATAAAGGTTTTATAACCCTAAGTGCTTCACCATGTGGTACACCAGTCCTCTTCATAAAAAAGAAGGATGGGTCAATGCGCCTTTGTATTGATTATAGTGAGCTCAAAAAAATCATGATAAAGTACATGTATCATCTACCATGAATTTATGAATTTTTCAATAAGATACATTGAGAAAAATACTTCTCCAAGGTGGATCTGTGGTTGGGATATTACCATGTAAGGGTGAAGAAGGAGGATATCCCCAAGAATGTTTTTTGTACAAGGAATGGGAACAATGAATTCATAGTAATGAATTTTAGACTCACTAATAATCTTGAAATCTTAATGGAATTAATAAATAGAGTCTTTAGAGATTACCTTGACAAATTTGTGGTAGTATTTATATAAGATATTCTAATATACTCCAAAAACAAAGAGGAGAATGAATAGAATCTAAGAACTATACTAGAGACCTTGTGAAAGGAGAAGCTCTATGAAAATTACATCAGTTATGAGTTCTGGTTGAAAGAGGTCTCATTTTTGTGTCATATCATCACAACCAATGGGATATCGGTGGATCCCTCCAAGACAAATGAAATTGAAAGATGGATGAGGCCAATATCTATGATGGATATCTGTAGATTCCTTGGGTTATCTAGATATTTTTTCCAATTTTTGAGAAATTTCTCAAGATTGTCAAAGCCTCTTACCAAGATAACTTTGAAGGGAGTCAAGTTTTTTTGGAGTGATGAATCGGAAGATAGCTTCAAGGAGTTTAAAAGGAGGCTTATCACTGTGCTCGTGCTCACACTACCAACAACTGGAGAAATTTTTTTGGGTATTTAGTGATGATTCAAATAAAGTAATGGACTTTTTGTTGATGAAAAATGAAAAAGTCATTGCCCATGCTTCAAGGAAATTGAAAGTTCATGAGAAAAACTATCCAACACATAAACTGGAGTTGGATGCAATAAAATTTTCATTAAAAATTTGGCAACATTATCTATTTGGGGAGAAGTTTAAAATATATAAGTATCACAAAATCCTCAAGAATATATTCACTTAGAAAGAGTTGAATATGTGCCATTGAAGATGGTTAGAGATTATCAAAGACTATGGATATTAAATTCACAACCATATGGGGAATGAAAACAAGGTGGAAGATGCTCTAAGTAGAAAGGATCCATACACTCTTTCGAAAATGAGAATTGAAAAGGATCCAATATTCTTAGATTTGATGAATATGGACATGTGAGTCATAAAGAAGGGAACATCATCAATCCTATCCCAAATGATTGCTCAACTGTATCTTTTGGAAAGGTTAAAGGATGATCAAAAGGATAATGTGGGAATTAAAGAGAAAGTGAAAACTATAAAAAAGGGAAATCCTTGGAGTTCAATGTTAATGAAGAAGAAATTGTGATATTTGGGACAAGACTATGTGTTCCATAAAATCCGGAGTTAAATTATTAACTTTTGGATGATGCATATAATTCAAATATCTCTATTCACCTAGGAAACACAAATATATATCAAGATATCTGAGATAATTATTGGTGGGACAACATGAAAAAGAAGATCGCTGAGTATACATAAAATTTCTTAGTATGTCAGTAAGTGAAGGGTGAGAGGAAGAAGTCTAAGGTGATGATGAAACCATTACTCAAACCAACATTGAAATGGGAGAACATCAATATGGACTTTATCACCAAACATCGAAAGACATCCAAAGTAAATAATGTTATTTGGGTTGTTGTGGATCATCTCAAAAAAACTTCACTCTTCATTAAAATTCGAAAGGATTTCTCATTGGATCAACTGGCACATATATACATTAGAGAAGTGGTAAGGCTGCATGGAATACCACTATCGATTGTATTCGATCGAGAACCAAGATTCACCTCTATGTTTGGGAAGAGTCTCCAACACGCTCTGAATACTGAGTTGAACCTCAGTACAACTTATCTTCCTCAAACTGATGGCCAATCTGAGAAGACTATCCAAACAGTTGAGGACATGTTGAGGGCATTCTCAAT
This sequence comes from Viscum album, assembly GCA_963277665.1. Classification (NCBI taxonomy): domain Eukaryota; kingdom Viridiplantae; phylum Streptophyta; class Magnoliopsida; order Santalales; family Viscaceae; genus Viscum; species Viscum album. Next base: position 784,295,076 of record OY728147.1, read on the forward strand.
GGACTTCAAAAGAGCATGGGATCAACATATTCCTCTGGTTGAGTTCTCTTACAATAACAGTTTCCACTAAATCATCCAAATGGATTCTTATGATGCCTTTTATGGTAAGAGGTTAAGAATAATGGAATGTTGGGATGAAGTTGGGGAGAAAAAAATACGAGGTCTAGAAATGGTCGAAGAAATGGTGGAGAAGTTTAAGACCATCTAGTAGCACATTAATACTTCTCAGAGTTGACAAAAGAGCTATGCTAATAATTGTCAATGAGACCTAGAGTTTGATGTGGGAGATATTTTATTGCTCCACATATCACTGTGGAAGAGAGTTATTAGATTTGAGAAGAAGGGAAAGCTTATTCCAAGGTACATCAGACCTTTTGATATCCCTTATCACATTAGAGAAGTGGCCTATCGACTAGCACTCACAATGAACCTATCTCAAGTACATGATATATTCCATGTATCACTCTTGAGTAATTAAATACCAGAACTATCACATATACTCAATCCATAGGTGGAACCATTAGAGAATGACCTCTCCTATAAATAGAATCCTATGAAGATCTTAGATCATCGGAAAAAAGTTCTACGAAATAAGACAATGCCCCTCATCAAGGTGTTGTGGAGAAACCACAAGTTTGAAGAGGAAAAATGGGAATCAGAGGAAGTGATGAAGAAAAGTTACCCTCATATTTTTTAGTTTTGGAAAAGGAAATTTTGAGGGTGAAATTTCTTGAGGGGGGAAGATTGTAACAAACCAAAATATGATTAATGAAAATTCCTCTTGATCTAATTAAATGTATTATTATGTAAAATGGTTATATAAAACATATGCACTTCCGTGGTTTTATGTTTTTGGATTTCAAAATACCATTAATAATTGTTACTATTTCTAATATATCCATTGAATAGTGATCACATGATTAGTATAAATATTGGGCTTTAAAACATCCTATTTACTCTGAATAAGAAGCGATAACCTCATCCAATGTAATTTCTCCATACGAAGCCCATTTTTCAGAGTTTGGAAAGGAGGTAGAATCACTGGGATTCTCTCTTGATTAATCCCAAGACGAGATAGAACACATTAATCTTGAACGAAACCGTTTACAAGAGAAGTGCAAGTTAATAAAGATTACCACCTGAGCGCTAAAATCTGAGCTCCCCCAAGAGTCTGTCACCATCACATACCTTACCCTTAGGTCTTATGTGGGTGTTATAAGGTGTTATGTAACAATACCCCATCACTATGATTCTATGCATTATTGTTTATAAATAATATACATTCATTTTACTATTGTTACTTTGTAAATGGTTTTTTAAGGCACAAATATTATTTTTAGTTAATATACAATTAAGAAATATATTTTGATGAATTAATGTATTTTTGAATTAAATAATATTTTAATAAAATATTATTACTGAATCACTTTTTATTAAATATAAATGATCATATAATTTTTTAGGAATACAATTTTAATTTTTATTAAGGTTTGAAAGCTGTTTTTGTCAGAACCCAAGAATTTTCTATAAATGTCAATTTTTATTTTAAAATTTTATAATTCACATATTTAGAAAATTATTTATATAAAATGAATATTATTTTTGGATTCCAGATATCAAAATTATCTTACAATGAATTTTTCATAATTTTCTGAGACAGTTTATTTTTCGGGTAAAAATTAAATACTCTTTAAACATTATTGTGTTTTATGACATCATAATGAACCAATAGTGATGTAATAAAAGACTATAAAATTTATTTTTGGCCTATATATTTTTTAAATAATAAATAAATTGATTTTATATTTGTTTAATTAATTTTATGGTGCCTTAGCAGACCCTCCAAGACATATAAAATATTTTAACATTTTAAAATGATTTCCTTGAGAGGTTGACTCACCTCCATATAATTAAGACTAATATATTAATAATTTCAGCCATTGGAATTATAAAATAATGTTATTAGATACACTTTGTAAAAAAACATGGGAAAAACCATTGATTGGTTTGGGGTTTTGATTAGTTTAATGTGTAGTATCCAAAACCTAAATAATAATGAATTCCCTCGCATTTCTTATATAAACCCACTCAATCTACCATTAATCTTCACTCAAACCATTTGGATCTCGACCAAACCCTTACCTTATCTCTCTAGAATCTTTCCAAGGCACCCTAATACCCAAACAATCCTCTCTAAATCTTCTCCCAAGCCTTTGGGATCACACTTCCAATTAAGGGATCCTCACTTTCTTTCCTTTTTTATTTATGTCCAAGTTTCCTTATATTGTTATGCCATTTTAGTTTCAATTAAAAAAGTTGGGGTATGATTTCACACCTCCCCTATAATTCCCTACTTATCTTTAATGATTAGAGACCCCTTTATCTCTCATTAATTACTCCCATGTACACCTGTTAACATGCCAAAATTCTTTAAGGGATTTCTCTCTCTTCTTTTATATTCGAGCAATTATTTTATATTATCCATCTAAATTCCATTACATATGTTGGGATATTATTTTACATGACTGACTTATTGTCTATTTTATGTATAAATGATTAGAGACCCATTTATCTCTCAGCCAACCATTTTCTGATTTCTATTTGACATTGTTATGTTGTCGAAGTTATACCAAAATTTCCCATGCAAAAATCATCATGTAAGTGAATACCATACCAATTTCTCTATCAAGGGTATTCACCTTTATGAACATGTACTTGTTTATTTAGGGATTAAATTTATGTATTACAAATTTTTTATTCATGGAATAAATTATGATGTTTATTGAATCCATGTTGTATGATCTAGGTGGCACACTTATGCATTAAATGAATTGATTAAGAAGGGTGTTCCATGATAGCTCTCCAACGCATTGGGTAAAGAATAATATCACAATACGTCATGTGAAATGAGTGTTGAATTAGGAGAGTTCACGTGCAATGAGAGTTTACTAATACTAATTATTGTACAATGAGGTTTTACTCATACTCCATGTTCAATGATCCTTGGCTCATGTAACACCCCAAGATTACATGGTATGCTTCTCTTTGAATAATACAGTAGCATGCGTTGTACGCAACTTCGAGTTCTAACACACACCACAACCAATAAAACTAGCCGTTATGAATTGTAATACCCACTTTTTTAAAATTTAATACATTTTATATTTCAAAATTTACTTCATTTTTGGATTCAGAATATTGAAATTAGCTTAGGGTGAATTTTTAGTACTTTTCTGATAACTTTTATATTTTGATGAATAGTGAAAATGACTAAATTTTAATTTAAAACAACTTTTTTAATAAAAATAATTAATAGTGATAAATTATGAATTTGAGTGGTTTTAAATTATATTTATAATATATTTTGACAATTTAATCCAATGATGGTCATTGGACATAATTTCACATTTAAACCAGACATAAACAAGTGACAATTTTTTGATAGTTATTGTTTCATAAAAACAAGCTTTTTGTTTTGACAGAGGGAATTAATTTTAAATTAATAAATTCAACTTATATTTTTTTAATTTTGTAAAATAGACTTCATTATTGAATTGGGAATATCAAAATTAGCTTAGGGTAAATTTTTGGTTTTTTTGAAAACTTTTAATTTTTGATGAATAGTGAAAAAACTGAGTTATAGTTTAAAACCGAATTTTTATTTAAATAATTATTTATTTTATTTAAATTATTTAATGTCAGAATAGATACATAATACCTATATAAGTTCAATGTAATTCATTAGAGTCAGTTTATAATAATTTTAGATATATAAAAATTTCATTGAACTTTTCACCGTCTTTTACCCACCTCCTAAAGGCTTTTGCAAATTCACATAAAACAAAATTTTACCGCTTCTGTGAGATGAATTTCTAAAATCCGAGATCCACAGTTAATATCAAGGAGTAAAATGTGGTTCAATGAGATGAAAATAATTTTTTCTAAATAGTAACTTTTTACATTTATTTACCACGGTTAAAAGTAAATATGGTAATTAAGGGTAAAAATGATATTAATATTACCCTAAAACATGTCATAAGTCTATTAGAAAAGCTTATCTCGACCAAAAAGAACCTCAGGAATAAAATATTATCATTTAGGTCCACTTGGATTAGATTAGGACATTTATTATTATTTAATTTAAAGAAGAGTTAAAAGAGTTAAAATCAAAGTTTAATAACTAAAACATTTTTAATATGGGGTTTTACATAAGATAAATTCGATTATAAATCTTCATTATAAATCTAAATTTTTTTCCTACATCGTTGTATTTTATTTATAATTTTTATACATTAAATAATCAAATTTATTTAGGACACAATGATGATGTAGTAATTACCTTATTCATGAAAGAATCAAATAAATGGTATTATAAATATTAAAATAAATATATTTTCAAAGGTTTTATGATATCAAGGAATTTTATAGGTGAATATGACATGTTATTATTGATTAAATGTATTTGTTTTGAAGTAATCATGTTTTTATTATTTTAACAAAAAAAATACCTAATAGTGTCTAAATTGACATAAAATATTTTTTAAAACAAATATTATATTATTAATTGATATAATGGTCCTAAAAATCTTAGGCTAGGAAAAAAGACTTATATAAAAATATATATGACATTAATGAACCAATTTAGGTTCTATTGGCTGTATATAGTAAGTTTATTAACCATATAGTGTAAGAATACAAAAAGACACGGTAAAAGTTAAATTATTTAACTTAGAGTTAAATCTAAATGATAAGGTTAAAATGGTAACCTAAACTTGTCTAAAACCTATTGGTTGAGTTTTGTTCGACCTATCCCCACCTTATAATTTAAATAATCAACTTTTGAGCCATTATAAACCTAATATGAATTTATTATAAAATAATATTATAAGTTTTTCCTAGGGTGCCCATCACCCCTCTTATAAAAGGGAACTCCCCCTTCTCTCTAATTCACACCTTATAAGCCATTTAGATCGACAAAACCCAGCCAAAATAACCTCTCAAATATCCTAAATTCATCCTACAGGCCTTAGTTTTATCAAAAATACAACCTAAGGAGCCCTTTTGATCAAATCAAAAGGAAGGACTCCAAGAAGAGGTAATGATTTCCCCACCCTCTTTCAAGTTCCTTTCTTCTTCCACTTTTTCTTTGTTATTTCCATTATAAAATAATGAATCCAGTATATTATATATAATGTGATGTTATTATAATTATGGAACAACCAAATTAATTATTCTATCCACCCTTTGAATGACATGTCACCATACGTGCGTACGTACGACTTACCGTCTCCACGTCATGGTGTAATTGTTATTCAATGCATTATTATTTGGATGGGTATAACAATGATGTGTATTTGATAAATATAACATGATAAGGATTATTTATATATTATATAACATCCAATTATATATTATATTAATATAAAAAGAATGATATTTTCACTCGTGCATACGTACAGATTACTGTCTCCATGACACGATGAGATTCATTTCCAAGTTCACCATTCATCGATGATTATAAAAATATATATTACTAATAAGTATGTAATATATGACATAATAATTCTACTGGAGATATATATATATATATATATATTTATATATATAAGTATTTATGTACTTACATATATTTTATTCAATTACTTCCGTTCAATACTATGTAAAAACAGAAAAATCGTTTATGCGTACGTACGGACTACCGTCTCCATAAGCGGTGTTTTCCATTTAATATATACGTCTATTATAATTTTTTATATTATAAATATATATGATAAATAAATCATGTTTTATATTCTGGAAGTATTTAAATCATTATCTATGTGATACAATCAAGAGTGACAAGTTAAAACACGTACGATAAAAAAGCGACTATTACCCGAAATATTAATATAACATGGAAATTATTATTAAATGGGTAGTATAAACTCATAAATGAATAATATATGATATCAAAAATATTAATATGGTTCTGGTATAATTTAATAACATACTATAGTCTTCATAAAGGAGGCTAAACGTACCCTCGACTAATGGAAAGTGCAATGTATGGGGTTTTCATCTCACTCCTTATTCCCGTGAGATTCATGCCATATTGCCACTATTACCTTTTGTGTGGTGTATATACAGCCCATAATTGTATTATTTATGTAATATAATTTAATTTATGTGTATTTACATATTAATTGTATGATACCTCTTTCATGGGGTGTATGTTTTGTAAGTTAGCAAATTGGTAAGGGTTTATTTCAGAATCTCTTCATTATCTGAGGTTATTTATACGTAATTATCTACTGGGACCTCTTTATCATCCACATCCATGATTCTAAAAAATGTATTTCAAAACATTATTACTATTTTACAGAATATGGGTTAATGTCATTTATACCATTTTTTTACTTTTTATAAGAAGTTTATAAAGGAATCTTTCTGTCGTTTTCCAGACAAGGTCCTTTTTAACCTTTTGGACAGAATTAAGGTAAGAATGTCTTTTTTTAACTTATATAGCGGGTGTGGCTATTTTCTGCCGTTATAAAATCTTTGAACCTTCTTTTACAAGATAATAATAATATTTTCAAATTAAATATTTTCTTTTATAATTATGTGACTTTTAAATGATTTCAAAAAAAGAGATATTTCTCTCAAATAGTTTTGATTTCATCTATGTCAACATCCTTTGATAAATTTTACACTTTTTGAAGTTGATTAATTATGATACAAATATTATTGTATTTATGGTTTTGTGATATGTTTGACTATGGATGAGTCATTTTTATACAATTAATGGCTTTTGATTAATGTTTTGGCATTTCGTATGCTAGTTTTAATACGAATGATTATTTTATATTTCATTCTCTTCTTAAGATGAATGTGTTGGACTAGTATTTTATAGGTTGGGGACTGGTAAAAGTACACCCTCCGGGTTGGGGTCAGGTTACAGCAGACCCTCTGGGTTGGTGTCTGGTTATTAGATGCACTCTGGGTTGGTGTCCGGTTATTAGAGGCACTCCGGGTTGGTGTCCGGTTATTAGAGGCACTCCGGGTTGGTGTCCGATTATTAGAGGCACTCCGGGTTCGTGTCCGGTTATTAGAGGCACTCCGGGTTGGAGTCTGGTTATAGAGGCTCTCTGGGTTGGGTTTCAGTTACAGTTATCCATTAGGCCTTGGCATGAGGCTTTGACACAGAAATTAATGTTCGACATTATGCATTACATCCTTATGAAAGTGGTTATTGATATTGCACGTGATTATTCGATTAGTATAATATACATGTGAATAATTAAATGGCACTGTTTCATTTTATTTCTTCCATATTATGCTGAAGTTCATGTTTAAAAGGATTTTGTTTTAGTTTTATACATTTCCTTAAATGTTTATGCTTATTTTTGAAAGTTTCTGCTGTATTTCTTACCCTTACTGAGCGTTTGAGCTCACCCCTTTTTATGTTTTATTTTCCCAGGATTCCAAGAAGTGTATTGTGATTGATATGCAGGGTTAATCCAAGGGAATAATGGCGTTCATAAAGAATTATTTATGTTTTTTGTATGTAATGTAACATTCATGCATGTAATCTATTTTCCTAGACTTCTAAATTGATCGGTCCTTCGGGACTTGATTCATTGTAATCATGCCAATGTATTAAAGTAATGCACCGACTCTGGGTAACTGGGGTCGGGGTGTTACAGTTAGTATCCGAGGATGTTTAGAAATAACCTTGGAAACTTGATTTAGATAAACTTTGATTAGATAATATTACCCTAAGATAGAATTTGAGGATTAGTATAGAACAACTTCCTAGAATTTTGGTAATGTATATATTTTGTGAGTTTTCCAAGAAAATACATCCCTGTCTGGATACGACTAGGTAGAGGCGGCTCTGGCATAGATGTACCTAGGTGTAAAACTTGAAAACACCGCTTTGATCTAGACTCAAACGGGAACTGCTGAATAACAATGGGCCTTGCTGTAATCTTGGTTACGACACTCCGAGGGGATATGCTTAGGATAATTCTCATTTTCTTTACAAATCATTATGAAGGGCTTATGAATATATACTAACAATTAGAGGTGGATCTGGCACAGATGTATCTATGGGTAAAACCTAAAATTACCACTTTGAGCTGGACTCGAATGAGAATTAGTGAATGAAAACATGCCTTTCTTCACTATTAGTTTGACAGTCATGGGGGATATTATTTGATAAATTCATAATCTTAGTATGTACCATTATTAAGGGAAAACAATTCCCCTAAGAATATATTTTGGGAAGTAGATCATGAATAACATAGTTTGAAGCCTATAAATTCATAAGTTAAACAAATAAATGTAATTTATAAGTTATCCCTTTTTGTCATTGGATTCTCTTTTATGTGTTACCCCTAACTTTTCTTTTATTCCAAAAAATGGTTTATAATAGGTGGACTTGGGATAATAATCGATGCGATGATCAATGTGATGACTGTTCTAATGAGATGCTCAATCCGATAGGAGCGGGAATCAAAAACATTATCACGATAATCTCTCACTTAACTCATGTTTTTAATAGAAACATGGGTCAAGAGGAATGTCCAACCCCCCTACGAAAAAACAATTCGTAATGGAGAGCTTCATGAGACAAAGGACTCCTACTTTTATTGGATAATCAGATCCATAAATTGTAGAAAAATGGATCAACTCCATTGAGAAGATATTATCCATACTTCAATGTTCCAAACAAAAAAGGTTCTTCTGGATTCTTATCATATGGAGGGTGAAGTTGATCAATAGTGGACATTGATCAAAAATATAAAGCATGAGGAAGAGATAGAGGAATTGGAATGGAAGGATTTTTGGAAAATGTTTTTCGATAAATATTTTCCTCACACCCTCTGACTTAAGATGGAATGGGACTTCTTTTCCCTCAAGGAAAAAGACGATGAATCCATCAGATCATATGAGGAGAAATTCACAAGGCTTTCATGATATGCCCCTAGCTTTGTTGTTACCCCTGAATGTAAGGTTGAGCACTTCTTTGGTGGGATAAAACCAAGCCTATGGAAAGCCCTAGCGATCCATGGATTCGATAGATATGAGGAAATTGTCTGATGTGCCCTCAAAGTCGAAATGGTGATCTGTTAATATCAGGGGGTATCGTGGGGATAAGAAGAAGAAAGTGGACTTTAATTCTGGTTGTTCGATGGATAAATCCAATGGCTCTAAGAAATTCCTTCACCCCACTTTCCAAAGGTGAATAAAAAATCACCCACAGAAATTTCTTGAAGAGGACGAGGAAATGCATTAGGTGTGGAAGAGAAGGGCACCTTTCCATTAACTGTCGATAAGAAAAACCTGATACTACAATAGAGTATAGGAACAATCCATTTGACCCTAAATGCATTGTTAATCACTTCATCTGCAAATAACCAAGGCAGTTTGTAAACCAGTTCCCTAAGCCAATGGTTTTCAGAGGCATCTAACAACCTCCAAGGCAGCACGGGAGATATTTTTTCATCACTACTACTGAAGAAAACTCTGACAATGATGTGGTGATAGGTACACTATTTATTCATTCATGAATAGTGAATACAGTTTTTGATTCTAGTTCTACACATTATTTTATATCATGAAAGTCTAGTAGAATAATATAAACACCACAAAAAATCATGGAATTAGAGATGTTGATGAGAATGAGAAATGGGGAAATCATTGCATCCCATGAATATAACTCCTCCCCTGTCACAATTTGTGGATTGAACTTCCCGGAGAACCTTGTCATACTCCCTCTGGTGTAATTTGATGCAATTCATGGCATGGATTTTATTTCCCTATATAGATCCAACATAAATTTCCATGAGAGGGAAATCACTCTCCATATGGATAATTGACCCCCGATTCTATACAAGTTCAAGGGGGAGGATGAATTTTCTTTAGCTCCACCATCTCTAGCTTGTATATTACTACCCTATGAGCACACACATCATTTCCAGATGATAGAGTCTATGTAATCAACCATACTTGAAGACATGACTATTGTGAGGTAATTTTTTGAAGTGTTTCTCGAGGAATTAGATGGTATTCCTCCTAGAAGATATTTTTAATTATCGATTGATCTTATACCTGGGGCGTTGCCAATATCGAAGACTCCATATAGAATGGCTATTTTGGATCTTAAAGAGCTAAATACAAAACTAAAATAGAATATGGATAAAGGTTTTATAACCCTAAGTGCTTCACCATGTGGTACACCAGTCCTCTTCATAAAAAAGAAGGATGGGTCAATGCGCCTTTGCATTGATTATAGTGAGCTCAAAAAAATCACGATAAAGTACATGTATCATCTACCATGAATTTATGAATTTTTCAATAAGATACATTGAGAAAAATACTTCTCCAAGGTGGATCTGTGGTTGGGATATTACCATGTAAGGGTGAAGAAGGAGGATATCCCCAAGAATGTTTTTTGTACAAGGAATGGGAACAATGAATTCATAGTAATGAATTTTAGACTCACTAATAATCTTGAAATCTTAATGGAATTAATAAATAGAGTCTTTAGATATTACCTTGACAAATTTGTGGTAGTATTTATATAAGATATTCTAATATACTCCAAAAACAAAGAGGATAATGAATAGAATCTAAGAACTATACTAGAGACCTTGTGAAAGGAGAAGCTCTATGAAAATTACATCAGTTATGAGTTCTGGTTGAAAGAGGTCTCATTTTTGTGTCATATCATCACAACCAATGGGATATCGGTGGATCCCTCCAAGACAAATGAAATTGAAAGATGGATGAGGCCAATATCTATGATGGATATCTGTAGATTCCTTGGGTTATCTAGATATTTTTTCCACTTTTTGAGAAATTTCTCAAGATTGTCAAAGCCTCTTACCAAGATAACTTTGAAGGGAGTCAAGTTTTTTTGGAGTGATGAATCGGAAGATAGCTTCAAGGAGTTTAAAAGGAGGCTTATCACTGTGCTCGTGATCACACTACCAACAACTGGAGAATTTTTTTTGGGTATTTAGTGATGATTCAAATATAGTATTGGACTTTTTGTTGATGAAAAATGAAAAAGTCATTGCCCATGCTTCAAGGAAATTGAAAGTTCATGAGAAAAACTATCCAACACATGAACTGGAGTTAGATGCAATAAAATTTTCATTAAAAATTTGGCAACATTATCTATTTGGGGAGAAGTTTAAAATATATAAGTATCACAAAATCCTCAAGAATATATTCACTTAGAAAGAGTTGAATATGTGCCATTGAAGATGGTTAGAGATTATCAAAGACTATGGATATTAAATTCACAACCATATGGGGAATGAAAACAAGGTGGAAGATGCTCTAAGTAGAAAGGATCCATACACTCTTTCGAAAATGAGAATTGAAAAGGATCCAATATTCTTAGATTTGATGAATATGGACATGTGAGTCATAAAGAAGGGAACATCATCAATCCTATCCCAAATAATTGCTCAACTGTATCTTTTGGAAAGGTTAAAGGATGATCAAAAGGATAATGTGGGAATTAAAGAGAAAGTGAAAACTATAAAAAAGGGAAATCCTTGGAGTTCAATGTTAATGAAGAAGAAATTGTGATATTTGGGACAAGACTATGTGTTCCATAAAATCCGGAGTTAAATTATTAACTTTTGGATGATGCATATAATTCAAATATCTCTATTCACCTAGGAAACACAAATATATATCAAGATATCTGAGATAATTATTGGTGGGACAACATGAAAAAGAAGATCGCTGAGTATACATAAAATTTCTTAGTATGTCAGTAAGTGAAGGGTGAGAGGAAGAAGTCTAAGGTGATGATGCAACCATTACTCAAACCAACATTGAAATGGGAGAACATCACTATGGACTTTATCACCAAACATCGAAAGACATCCAAAGTAAATAATGTTATTTGGGTTGTTGTGGATCGTCTCAAAAAAACTTCACTCTTCATTAAAATTCGAAAGGATTTCTCATTGGATCACCTGGCACATATATACATCAGAGAAGTGGTAAGGCTGCATGGAATACCACTATCGATTGTATTCGATCGAGAACCAAGATTCACCTCTATGTTTGGGAAGAGTCTCCAACACGCTCTGAATACTGAGTTGAACCTCAGTACAACTTATCTTCCTCAAACTGATGGCCAATCTGAGAAGACTATCCAAACAGTTTAGGACAGGTTGAGGGCATTCTCAATGGACTTCAAAAGAGCATGGGATCAACATATTCCTCTGGTTGAGTTCTCTTACAATAACAGTTTCCACTAAATCATCCAAATGGATTCTTATGATGCCTTTTATGGTAAGAGGTTAAGAATAATGGAATGTTGGGATGAAGTTGGGGAGAAAAAAATACGAGGTCTAGAAATGGTCGAAGAAATGGTGGAGAAGTTTAAGACCATCTAGTAGCACATTAATACTTCTCAGAGTTGACAAAAGAGCTATGCTAATAATTGTCAATGAGACCTAGATTTTGATGTGGGAGATATTTTATTGCTCCACATATCACTGTGGAAGAGAGTTATGAGATTTGAGAAGAAGGGAAAGCTTATTCCAAGGTACATCAGACCTTTTGATATCCCTTATCACATTAGAGAAGTGGCCTATCGACTAGCACTCACAATGAACCTATCTCAAGTACATGATATATTCCATGTATCACTCTTGAGTAATTAAATACCAGAACTATCACATATACTCAATCCATAGGTGGAACCATTAGAGAATGACCTCTCCTATAAATAGAATCCTATGAAGATCTTAGATCATCGGAAAAAAGTTCTACGAAATAAGACAATGCCCCTCATCAAGGTGTTGTGGAGAAACCACAAGTTTGAAGAGGAAAAATGGGAATCAGAGGAAGTGATGAAGAAAAGTTACCCTCATATTTTTTAGTTTTGGAAAAGGAAATTTTGAGGGTGAAATTTCTTGAGGGGGGAAGATTGTAACAAACCAAAATATGGTTAATGAAAATTCCTCTTGATCTAATTAAATGTATTATTATGTAAAATGGTTATATAAAACATATGCACTTCCGTGGTTTTATGTTTTTGTATTTCAAAATACCATTAATAATTGTTACTATTTCTAATATATCCATTGAATAGTGATCACATGATTAGTATAAATATTGGGCTTTAAAACATCCTATTTGTAACACCCCAAGATTTCATAGTGTGTTATTTCTTCAAAATAATTCAATAACTTGCACTACACGCAACACCGAGTTCAATTGCACCATGACTTACCAAAAAAAATCCATTCAAAAGAGGTTATGAATAGTATTAACCGAATTTTAAACTTTATATAATCCTTATAATTTTAGAATCCATATTATGAGTTTCTTAGATATAATGCAAGAAAAAATTCATTTTCAGTATTGCAATTTTATCAACGTTTAATAGTGAACCCTTTTTAAATACAATGTTTTAAACTTTTTGACTAAATGGGGACATCAAAAATTTAAAATGAAACATCCCAAGCTTCCACGGTACACTTTCTTTGAATAATACAGTAGCGTGTGTTGTACGCAACCTTGAGTTTTAACACACACCACAACCAATCAAACTAGCCGTTATGAATAGTAATACCTACTTTTTGAAATTATATATATTTTATATTTTAAAATGGACTTCATTTTTGGATTCGGAATATCGAATTTAGCCTAAGGTGAAATTTTGGTACATTTCGGATAACTTTCATATTTTGATGAATAGTGAAAATTACTAAATTTTAATTAAAACAACTTTTTTAATCAAAATAATTAATAGTGATAAATTATGAATTTGAGTGGTTTTAGAGTATATTTGGAATATATTTTTACCATTTAATATAATGTTGGTCATTGGACATAATTTTACAATTAAACCGAACATAAACAAGTGTCAATCTTTTGATAGTTATTATCTCTTAAAAACACGCTTTTTGTTTTGACAGCGGGAATTAATTTTAAATTAATTTCTGCCACTTCTGTGTTTTGAATTTAGTAAAATGGATTCCATATTTGGAATCAGGATGTTCAAATTGTGTAAATAGGTAACTTTTATTTTTAGACATTTTGAATAATTACTGCGGTAAATATTTTATTTACCATGGTTAAGGGTAAATCCGGTAAATAAGGGTTAAAAAAATAATATTATAATAATACTAAATTACCCTAAAACGTGTCTTAACCCTATTGGTTGATATATGGTCGACCATGGGAATCTTTGGGTCTATTTTGGGACCCCATGGATCCACTTGTAAGTGATAATGACACTTTATTTTAATTAAGTTAAAATAAATACAAAAATGACACAAGCATATATCTTTTAGCAAAACAATTGTTACATAGGGTTATATATGTTGGATTTTAGATTATAAATATTCATTAGAAAGATAAAAAGATGTCCTACATAATTATATTTTATTTATAATTTTTAGACATTAAATAATATATTTTATTTATGACACAATGATGATGCAGTAATTACCATAATAGTGAAAAATTAAACCAATTGATATTATAAATACCCAAATAAATATAATATGAAACTTTCAATGAATTAAACTAATTTTCTATGATAATATGATATATTAGGATTGATTTAATTGACTTTTTTCGAAGTAATCAATCTGTTATGAGTTTCACAAAAATCTACTATTGAATAGTGTCAAAATTGACATAAAAGAGTTCTTAAAACAAATATTATATTATTAATTGATATTAAATTCCTAAAAATCTAAGGTTCGGCCAAGAGACTTATATCATGATAGGTTCATCATTAATGGACCACTTGGGGGTCGCTTGGATGTATATAGTAAGTTTATTAACCATATTACATAAAAATACAAAGAGACATTGTAAAAGTGAAACTAATTAACTTAGAGTTAATACTTAAAGATAATGTTAATATAAGTACCCAAACCTGTCTAAATTCTATTGGTTGAGTGGTTTTCGACCTATACCCACCTTAGCCTTTGAATAGTCAACTTTGGAGCCATTGGAAACCGAATATGAATTTATTATAAATTAATATTTCTAGCTTTTCCAAAGGTGCCCCTCACCCCTCTTATAAAAGGGCACTCCACCTTCTCTTTTCCTCACACCTCTCAAGCCACTTGACTCGTCCAAACTCTGCCCAAATAAGCTTCCCACATCCCTCTCCTCCTCCTTGAAGCTTCCCCTTAGGCAGAAAGCATTTCAAGAAGTCCTTTGGTTCCAACCAAAGTGAGTTACCTAGATTAAAGGTAACGATTTCTCTTAAATTATTTTCATTTATTTTGCTTCTCCAACCCCCAAACTCTTTTTATTTCCTTTCTTTTGTAACAACACCAGTATCCTAAATATACTAGGATGTTGTTATAATAAGTATTCAAACTACACATACACACAACTCCATCTAATGGATGATGAACATAATGTTTCTGTGGATGGCAAACTAACGCCTCACGAAACGATGATTGTTCAAATACATCTTACCGCCTCTCATGGTGGCCATTATGATGGCACTGTAATTAAATATGATATTAATTATATATATTTTATATATAAGCTTCTGTAATTCCATTTTATTTCATACCATTATTCGTTTCATGTTGTATATACATACGATAATTTCATTTGAGGAAGTGCGGACTACCGCCCCCTTAAAATGATATGACTCGTTCATACCACACATGGAACGTATAAAGGATGGTGTTAATGAACTTAAGTAACATATATAAAATATTATATTATACTGGAATAGTAATATACCTATGTATCATTTGGATTCGATTCTTTTAAAATAAAAATTAAATGGAAGTAGCGTTCGTGCGTACGTACGGACTACCGTCTCCACAAACGCGATGAGATTCATTCTCCATCGTATCAATTCAAGTATAATTATCATTTAATGAATTAAAAATGATGTTTAAGGACTTGATATCATTCTGGATATGAATAAGATACAACAAACATGACTTATGTAACAAAACATATAAAAGAAAATGAGTAAGTTAACACCCGAAACGGCGTTAATACTAAGATATTATTATCAAATCAATATTAAAAGATCATATATGATATCATATTAATGTATATGATTCTTGTATAATTTAATAACAATTATTTCACCATTATACAGGAGGTTAACCTACCCCAACCAAGGAAAAGTACAAGGTAAGGGTTATTTCACAATCTCTTCATTATCCGAGGTTGATTATACGTAATAATCTACTGGGATTTCTTTATCATCCACATCCACGTTTCTTTGAAATGTATTTCAAAACATATTTATTATTTACAAGAATATGGGTTAAATTCATTTATACTCTTGTTTGACTTTTTGTAAGAGGTTTATAAAGGAATCTTTCCGTCGTTTTCAAAACAAGGTCCTTTTTAACCTTTTCGACAGAATTAAGATAAGAATGTTTTTTTTACTTATACGGCGGGTGCGGTTATTTTCCGCCGTTATAAAATCGTCAAAGCTTTCCTTACAAGCTTACAAGAATATTTTCAAGAAAATGTTTTATTTTATATGGCTCTTAAATGATTTCAAAAATAGGAAGAGATATTTCTCTAAAAAGTGTTTTGATTTCATCTATGTCAACATCCTTTAATGGATTTTACGCTTATTTGAAGTTGATTTATTATAATACAAAACTTCTATATTGTATTGAAGGTTTTGTGATATTTTTGACTGTGGATGTGCTATTTTATACCATTCATAGTTTATGGTGAAACTATTGACATTTCGTATGCTAGTTTTAATCCGAATGTTTATGTTATATTTCAAACTTTTCTTTAGATGAATGTGCTAAACAAGTATGTTCCGGGTTGGGGACCGGTAAAAGTAAGCCCTCCAGGTTGGGGACTGGTAAAAGTAAGCCCTCCAGGTTGGGGACTGGTTAAAGTAAGCCCTCCAGGTTAGGGACTGGTAAAAGTATGCCCTCCGGGTTGGTGTCCGGTTATTAGAGGCACTCCGGGTTGGTGTCCGGTTATTAGAGGCACTCCAGGTTGGTGTCCGGTTATTAGAGGCACTCCGGGTTGGGTTCCGGTTAGAAGTAACCCCTAGGTCTTGGGATGAGGCCTAGACAAAGAAATTAACGTTTAGCATTATGCATTCCAACATTATGAAAGTGGTTATTGATATTGCATGTGATTATTCGATTAGTAGAATATCCATGTGAACAAGTAAATGGAATTATTTCATTTTACTTTTGCCATACTATGTTGAAGTTCAATTTTAAAAGGCTTTTGTTTTAGTAATTCATTGCCTTAAATGTTTATGCTTATTTTGAATGTTCCGCTATATTGTTATCCTTACTGGGCATTTGAGCTCACCCCTTTTCTATGTTTTATTTTTCCCAGGTAGTGAAGAAGTAAATTATGATTGACTTGCAGGGATATTATGAGGGGTTAATAGTGTGGATATGAAGACTTTGTTTTTGTAGTAGTTTTTCACTTTGAAATGTAATGTAAAACTTTATGAATATATCTAGTGTTTCCAAGGCTACTAAACAAATCGGTCTTTCGAGATTTGATCTTTCTTGTGATCATGCCAATGTTACGAAGTAATGCACCGACTCTGGGTAGCTGGGGTCGGGGCGTTACAGTTGGTATCAGAGGAAGTTTAGTACAAACCTTGGAAGCTAGATTTAGATAAACTCTGATTAGAGCACGTAGACCTAAGATGAACTTTGAGGATTAGTATAGAAGAACTTCCTAGAATTTTGGTATTGTAGAGATTTTGTGAGTTTTCCGAGCAATACATCCCTGTCTGGATACGAGCAGGTAGAGGCGGCTCTGGCACAGATGTACCTAGGGGTAAAACCCGAAAACACCGATTTGAGCTAGACTTGAACGGGAACTGGTGCACGACAACGGGCCTTGCTGCACTCTTGGTTACGACACTCCCGGGGGATATGCTTAGGATAACTCTCATTTTCTTTACAAATCATTATGAAGGGTTTATGAGTATATACTTCCTCAAAGAAAACATTCTTATGATTATGGATTATATCCATAAATAGTTCAATTTATGTTAAGTGTTTTATAAGTATGGGATTATGTATTTTGATTCATAAACTGATCTAGTGTATGACATTGTTTAGAAATGGCGCCCAGTAGAAGGAATGAGAACTCTAGCAATGCACATGATGCAAAGAGAAAGAAGGATCATATATTTCATGGTCTTAAGCCAGAATTTATAAGAGAAATAGTCTCACATGTATTATCATCATATGAAGAAATAATATCATGTGTTGATAAGATAAGTAAAGAGTTTACTGAGTCCTATGGATTTGAAAGGAAGCAAGAGAAGAAAAGGATGGAAGAGAGAAAGATGGATAAAGGTAAGAGGGAAAAGAAGAATTTTCCCATATGTGGTAACTGTGGAAAGAAACACCCTGGAACTTGCCTGAAAGGAATGAGAGTTTGTTATAAGTGTGGAGGAAAAGGGCACAAAGTACGTGACTGCAAGGGTAAGAAAATGGTTTCAAATGTACAATTCTTCATTTGCAAGGAGTTTGGACACTACGCGAACCTATGTCCCAGTCATCAGAATATGCCGCAAATGATGTTATTGGATAATAATCAAGTTATGATACTACCACAGATGAAGAGGAATGATTAGAGTTCTTATGTTGATTATGTCAATTGAGTGTTGTATCAACAATGTACTTGTTATAATAATTATGGAGTATATAAGGATTGTACTGCAGTACTATTTCATTAAGGACTTGAGATTGTGTGGAACAAAGAAAAGTGACTCAATAGCAGGATAAATTTTTGGAAAATATATGGTTGAGAGAATGATAAATCATAATATAGTTCTGATACTGAGGTAGTGATTTTTGAATAATATGTGATTGTTTTGGATAAATTATATTGGATATTCTTGACTACCTTGGAACTGATTAATGATTTGTATATTCCATCATTATTGGGGTTTAAAACATTTTTGGATTAATGAAGTATATCCAGCATTCTATATGGAATAAGGGAGCATGATTGTAATCAATAAGGAATATGGTAATACATGATGAAGGTATTCATAAGCTATTACGGGGTAAAAAGGATCTACATAATGTTTACCTTCCTTATAAATGTTGGACTGTGAGTTTGGACAGAATTATTTTGGATAGTTCTAGTTTGGATTATTTTGGATTGCCATAAAAGGGCAACCCAGAGGTCGGGCGGCAACCTGTCGCGTCCGGCAAGGCTGCGAGACTTGAACCCGCAACCGAAGGGCGACAAGGGTGTATCACCTACCACTGGCCCACGAGATGTCCTGGATTAAATATTGTAGTTTTTATTAAACGATCTTGTAGATGATTTATAAATTCGTTTATTTTGGAACCCTATACGAATAGTGTAAATAGAATTTTTTTTTACATTCTATTATCTTTTAGAGTGAAAGATGAGTTTGTGGTAGAAATTTATTAATGGATAAAACTCTAATTATAAAGTAAGTATATCTCCTTATGATCTTATCCAATCTCATAAATAAATTCCTCAACATTAAGAAAAGTAACTTAGAACAAAAATGTTTTCCTAGATGATACCTTAAATCATCATTAATTTATGGCTTTGGGATTGTTGGCCTTTTCATAGCCATGTTCTCTACCACTCTCCATCAGATAATTGATGGTTAGATTTCTCTTCCATATCCATATTTTCCTACATGGAACCCTAGTATGTGTTATTTTCGGTAATCTTCATACTTTCCACTCTTTATTTTAAATAGAGGCCTCGATAATTCATTTTTCGATGTGGGATTTCAACTAAGATATTTTGAAACGTCAAAAATGTGTTATCCTAATACCCTATGTTTTGTTGAACCGATGGTATTTCAAATCATCATAGATTGATGAATTTAAGGACCTCAATTATACACTTGTTTGTGATTGATGACCTCAATCACTACATATAAATATTTACGTTTTTCCTCCGATTATATGTCTCTAATTGCCACCAATGTTCTCCTAATTGAGATCATAATTTGGTTGTGACCCTTTGATTTCTCTTTTCCTCATATTAAGACTAAATTTTAGTAACCCAATTTCCGATGTGGGTTTTCCCACAAATATATTTTCTACTTTCAACCTTTTATTTTCGAAGAACAATTTCAAATTGCGAGGACGCAATTTATTGAAGGAGGGGAGAATGTAACACCCCAAGATTTCATAGTGTGTTATTTCTTCAAAATAATTCAATAACTTGCACTACACGCAACACCGAGTTCAATTGCACCATGACTTACAAAAAAAAAATCCATTCAAAAGAGGTTATGAATAGTATTAACCTAATTTTAAACTTTATATAATCCTTATAATTTTAGAATCCATATTATGAGTTTCTTAGATATAATGCAAGAAAAAATTCATTTTCAGTATTGCACTTTTATCAACGTTTAATAGTGAACCCTTTTTAAATACAATATTTTAAACTTTTTGACTAAATGGGGACATCAAAAATTTAAAATGAAACATCCCAAGCTTCCACGGTACACTTTCTTTGAATAATACAGTAGCGTGTGTTGTACGCAACCTTGAGTTTTAACACACACCACAACCAATCAAACTAGCCGTTATGAATAGTAATACCAACTTTTTGAAATTATATATATTTTATATTTTAAAATGGACTTCATTTTTGGATTCGGAATATCGAATTTAGCCTAAGGTGAAATTTTGGTACATTTCGGATAACTTTCATATTTTGATGAATAGTGAAAATTACTAAATTTTAATTAAAACAACTTTTTTAATCAAAATAATTAATAGTGATAAATTATGAATTTGAGTGGTTTTAGAGTATATTTGGAATATATTTTTACCATTTAATATAATGTTGGTCATTGGACATAATTTTACAATTAAACCGAACATAAACAAGTGTCAATCTTTTGATAGTTATTATCTCTTAAAAACACGCTTTTTGTTTTGACAGCGGGAATTAATTTTAAATTAATTTCTGCCACTTCTGTGTTTTGAATTTAGTAAAATGGATTCCATATTTGGAATCAGGATGTTCAAATTGTGTAAATAGGTAACTTTTATTTTTAGACATTTTGAATAATTACTGCGGTAAATATTTTATTTACCATGGTTAAGGGTAAATCCGGTAAATAAGGGTTAAAAAAATAATATTATAATAATACTAAATTACCCTAAAACGTGTCTTAACCCTATTGGTTGATATATGGTCGACCATGGGAATCTTTGGGTCTATTTTGGGACCCCATGGATCCACTTGTAAGTGATAATGACACTTTATTTTAATTAAGTTAAAATAAATACAAAAATGACACAAGCATATATCTTTTAGAAAAACAATTGTTACATAGGGTTATATATGTTGGATTTTAGATTATAAATATTCATTAGAAAGCTAAAAAGATTTCCTAAATAATTATATTTTATTTATAATTTTTAGACATTAAATAATTTATTTTATTTATGACACAATGATGATGCAGTAATTACCATAATAGTCAAAAATTAAACCAATTGATATTATAAATACCCAAATAAATATAATATGAAACTTTCAATGAATTAAACTAATTTTCTATGATAATATGATATATTAGGATTGATTTAATTGACTTTTTTCGAAGTAATCAATCTGTTATGAGTTTCACAAAAATCTACTATTGAATAGTGTCAAAATTGACATAAAAGAGTTCTTAAAACAAATATTATATTATTAATTGATATTAAATTTCTAAAAATCTAAGGTTCGGCCAAGAGACTTATATCATGATAGGTTCATCATTAATGGACCACTTGGGGGTCGCTTGGATGTATATAGTAAGTTTATTAACCATATTATATAAAAATACAAAGAGACATTGTAAAAGTGAAACTAATTAACTTAGAGTTAATACTTAAAGATAATGTTAATATAAGTACCCAAACCTGTCTAAATTCTATTGGTTGAGTGGTTTTCGACCTATCCCCACCTTAGCCTTTGAATAGTCAACTTTGGAGCCATTGGAAACCGAATATGAATTTATTATAAATTAATATTTCTAGCTTTTCCAAAGGTGCCCCTCACCCCTCTTATAAAAGGGCACTCCACCTTCTCTTTTCCTCACACCTCTCAAGCCACTTGACTCGTCCAAACTCTGCCCAAATAAGCTTCCCACATCCCTCTCCTCCTCCTTGAAGCTTCCCCTTAGGCAGAAAGCATTTCAAGAAGTCCTTTGGTTCCAACCAAAGTGAGTTACCTAGATTAAAGGTAACGATTTCTCTTAAATTATTTTCATTTATTTTGCTTCTCCAACCCCCAAACTCTTTTTATTTCCTTTCTTTTGTAACAACACCAGTATCCTAAATATACTAGGATGTTGTTATAATAAGTATTCAAACTACACATACACACAACTCCATCTAATGGATGATGAACATAATGTTTCTGTGGATGGCAAACTAACGCCTCACGAAACGATGATTGTTCAAATACATCTTACCGCCTCTCATGGTGGCCATTATGATGGCACTGTAATTAAATATGATATTAATTATATATATTTTATATATAAGCTTCTGTAATTCCATTTTATTTCATACCATTATTCGTTTCATGTTGTATATACATACGATAATTTCATTTGAGGAAGTGCGGACTACCGCCCCCTTAAAATGATATGACTCGTTCATACCACACATGGAACGTATAAAGGATGGTGTTAATGAACTTAAGTAACATATATAAAATATTATATTATACTGGAATAGTAATATACCTATGTATCATTTGGATTCGATTCTTTTAAAATAAAAATTAAATGGAAGTAGCGTTCGTGCGTACGTACGGACTACCGTCTCCACAAACGCGATGAGATTCATTCTCCATCGTATCAATTCAAGTATAATTATCATTTAATGAATTAAAAATGATGTTTAAGGACTTGATATCATTCTGGATATGAATAAGATACAACAAACATGACTTATGTAACAAAACATATAAAAGAAAATGAGTAAGTTAACACCCGAAACGGCGTTAATACTAAGATATTATTATCAAATCAATATTAAAAGATCATATATGATATCATATTAATGTATATGATTCTTGTATAATTTAATAACAATTATTTCACCATTATACAGGAGGTTAACCTACCCCAACCAAGGAAAAGTACAAGGTAAGGGTTATTTCACAATCTCTTCATTATCCGAGGTTGATTATACGTAATAATCTACTGGGATTTCTTTATCATCCACATCCACGTTTCTTTGAAATGTATTTCAAAACATATTTATTATTTACAAGAATATGGGTTAAATTCATTTATACCCTTGTTTGACTTTTTGTAAGAGGTTTATAAAGGAATCTTTCCGTCGTTTTCAAAACAAGGTCCTTTTTAACCTTTTCGACAGAATTAAGATAAGAATGTTTTTTTTACTTATACGGCGGGTGCGGTTATTTTCCGCCGTTATAAAATCATCAAAGCTTTCCTTACAAGCTTACAAGAATATTTTCAAGAAAATGTTTTATTTTATATGGCTCTTAAATGATTTCAAAAATAGGAAGAGATATTTCTCTAAAAAGTGTTTTGATTTCATCTATGTCAACATCCTTTAATGGATTTTACGCTTATTTGAAGTTGATTTATTATAATACAAAACTTCTATATTGTATTGAAGGTTTTGTGATATTTTTGACTGTGGATGTGCTATTTTATACCATTCATAGTTTATGGTGAAACTATTGACATTTCGTATGCTAGTTTTAATCCGAATGTTTATGTTATATTTCAAACTTTTCTTTAGATGAATGTGCTAAACAAGTATGTTCCGGGTTGGGGACCGGAAAAAGTAAGCCCTCCAGGTTGGGGACTGGTAAAAGTAAGCCCTCCAGGTTGGGGACTGGTTAAAGTAAGCCCTCCAGGTTAGGGACTGGTAAAAGTATGCCCTCCGGGTTGGTGTCCGGTTATTAGAGGCACTCCGGGTTGGTGTCCGGTTATTAGAGGCACTCCGGGTTGGTGTCCGGTTATTAGAGGCACTCCGGGTTGGGTTCCGGTTAGAAGTAACCCCTAGGTCTTGGGATGAGGCCTAGACAAAGAAATTAACGTTTAGCATTATGCATTCCAACATTATGAAAGTGGTTATTGATATTGCATGTGATTATTCGATTAGTAGAATATCCATGTGAACAAGTAAATGGCATTATTTCATTTTACTTTTGCCATACTATGTTTAAGTTCAATTTTAAAAGGCTTTTGTTTTAGTAATTCATTGCCTTAAATGTTTATGCTTATTTTGAATGTTCCGCTATATTGTTATCCTTACTGGGCATTTGAGCTCACCCCTTTTCTATGTTTTATTTTTCCCAGGTAGTGAAGAAGTAAATTATGATTGACTTGCAGGGATATTATGAGGGGTTAATAGTGTGGATATGAAGACTTTGTTGTTGTAGTAGTTTTTCACTTTGAAATGTAATGTAAAACTTTATGAATATATCTAGTGTTTCCAAGGCTACTAAACCAATCGGTCTTTCGAGATTTGATCTTTCTTGTGATCATGCCAATGTTACGAAGTAATGCACCGACTCTGGGTAGCTGGGGTCGGGGCGTTACACTATTTACTCTGAATAAGAAGCGATAACCTCATCCAATGTAATTTCTCCATACGAAGCCCATTTTTCAGAGTTTGGAAAGGAGGTAGAATCACTGGGATTCTCTCTTGATTAATCCCAAGACGAGATAGAACACATTAATCTTGAACGAAACCGTTTACAAGAGAAGTGCAAGTTAATAAAGATTACCACCTGAGCGCTAAAATCTGAGCTCCCCCAAGAGTCTGTCACCATCACATACCTTACCCTTAGGTCTTATGTGGGTGTTATAAGGTGTTATGTAACAATACCCCATCACTATGATTCTATGCATTATTGTTTATAAATAATATACATTCATTTTACTATTGTTACTTTGTAAATGGTTTTTTAAGGCACAAATATTATTTTTAGTTAATATACAATTAAGAAATATATTTTGATGAATTAATGTATTTTTGAATTAAATAATATTTTAATAAAATATTATTACTGAATCACTTTTTATTAAATATAAATGATCATATAATTTTTTAGGAATACAATTTTAATTTTTATTAAGGTTTGAAAGCTTTTTTTGTCAGAACCCAAGAATTTTCTATAAATGTCAATTTTTATTTTAAAATTTTATAATTCACATATTTAGAAAATTATTTATATAAAATGAATATTATTTTTGGATTCCAGATATCAAAATTATCTTACAATGAATTTTTCATAATTTTCTGAGACAGTTTATTTTTCGGGTAAAAATTAAATACTCTTTAAACATTATTGTGTTTTATGACATCATAATGAACCAATAGTGATGTAATAGAAGACTATAAAATTTATTTTTGGCCTATATATTTTTTAAATAATAAATAAATTGATTTTATATTTGTTTAATTAATTTTATGGTGCCTTAGCAGACCCTCCAAGACTTATAAAATATTTTAACATTTTAAAATGATTTCCTTGAGAGGTTGACTCACCTCCATATAAGTAAGACTAATATATTAATAATTTCAGCCATTGGAATTATAAAATAATGTTATTAGATACACTTTGTAAAAAAACATGGGAAAAACCATTGATTGGTTTGGGGTTTTGATTAGTTTAATGTGTAGTATCCAAAACCTAAATAATAATGAATTCCCTCGCATTTCTTATATAAACCCACTCAATCTACCATTAATCTTCACTCAAACCATTTGTATCTCGACCAAACCCTTACTTTATCTCTCTAGAATCTTTCCAAGGCACCCTAATACCCAAAAAATCCTCTCTAAATCTTCTCCCAAGCCTTTGGGATCACACTTCCAATTAAGGGATCCTCACTTTCTTTCCTTTTTTATTTATGTCCAAGTTTCCTTATATTGTTATGCCATTTTAGTTTCAATTAAAAAAGTTGGGGTATGATTTCACACCTCCCCAATAATTCCCTACTTATCTTTAATGATTAGAGACCCCTTTATCTCTCATTAATTACTCCCATGTACACCTGTTAACATGCCAAAATTCCTTAAGGGATTTCTCTCTCTTCTTTTATATTCGAGCAATTATTTTATATTATCCATCTAAATTCCATTACATATGTTGGGATATTATTTTACATGACCGACTTATTGTCTATTTTATGTATAAATGATTAGAGACCCATTTATCTCTCAGCCAACCATTTTCTGATTTCTATTTGACATTGTTATGTTGTCGAAGTTATACCAAAATTTCCCATGCAAAAATCATCATGTAAGTGAATACCATACCAATTTCTCTATCAAGGGTATTCACCTTTATGAACATGTACTTGTTTATTTAGGGATTAAATTTATGTATTACAAATTTTTTATTCATGGAATAAATTATGATGTTTATTGAATCCATGTTGTATGATCTAGGTGGCACACTTATGCATTAAATGAATTGATTAAGAAGGGTGTTCCATGATAGCTCTCCAACGCATTGGGTACAGAATAATATCACAATACGTCATGTGAAATGAGTGTTGAATTAGGAGAGTTCACGTGCAATGAGAGTTTACTAATACTAATTATTGTACAATGAGGTTTTACTCATACTCCATGTTCAATGATCCTTGGCTCATGTAACACCCCAAGCTTACATGGTATGCTTCTCTTTGAATAATACAGTAGCATGTGTTGTACACAACTTCGAGTTCTAACACACACCACAACCAATAAAACTAGCCGTTATGAATTGTAATACCCACTTTTTTAAAATTTAATACATTTTATATTTCAAAATTTACTTCATTTTTGGATTCGGAATATTGAAATTAGCTTAGGGTGAATTTTTAGTACTTTTCTGATAACTTTTATATTTTGATGAATAGTGAAAATGACTAAATTTTAATTTAAAACAACTTTTTTAATAAAAATAATTAATAGTGATAAATTATGAATTTGAGTGGTTTTAAATTATATTTATAATATATTTTGACAATTTAATCCAATGATGGTCATTGGACATAATTTCACATTTAAACCAGACATAAACAAGTGACAATTTTTTTGATAGTTATTGTTTCATAAAAACAAGCTTTTTGTTTTGACAGAGGGAATTAATTTTAAATTAATAAATTCAACTTATATTTTTTTAATTTTGTAAAATAGACTTCATTATTGAATTGGGAATATCAAAATTAGCTTAGGGTAAATTTTTGGTTTTTTTGAAAACTTTTAATTTTTGATGAATAGTGAAAACACTGAGTTATAGTTTAAAACCGAATTTTTATTTAAATAATTATTTATTTTATTTAAATTATTTAATTTCAGAATAGATACATAATACCTATATAAGTTCAATGTAATTCATTAGAGTCAGTTTATAATAATTTTAGATATATAAAAATTTCATTGAACTTTTCACCGTCTTTTACCCACCTCCTAAAGGCTTTTGCAAATTCACATAAAACAAAATTTTACCGCTTCTGTGAGGTGAATTTCTAAAATCCGAGATACACAGTTAATATGAAGGAGTAAAATGTGGTTCAATGAGATGAAAATAATTTTTGCTAAATAGTAACTTTTTACATTTATTTACCACGGTTAAAAGTAAATATGGTAATTAAGGGTAAAAATGATATTAATATTACCCTAAAACATGTCATAAGTATATTAGAAAAGCTTATCTCGACCAAAAAGAACCTCAGGAATAAAATATTATCATTTAGGTCCACTTGGATTAGATTAGGACATTTATTATTATTTAATTTAAAGAAGAGTTAAAAGAGTTAAAATCAAAGTTTAATAACTAAAACATTTTTAATATGGGGTTTTACATAAGATAAATTCGATTATAAATCTTCATTATAAATCTAAATTTTTTTCCTACATCGTTGTATTTTATTTATAATTTTTATACATTAAATAATCAAATTTATTTAGGACACAATGATGATGTAGTAATTACCTTATTCATGAAAGAATCAAATAAATGGTATTATAAATATTAAAATAAATATATTTTCAAAGGTTTTATGATATCAAGGAATTTTATAGGTGAATATGACATGTTATTATTGATTAAATGTATTTGTTTTGAAGTAATCATGTTTTTATTATTTTAACAAAAAAAATACCTAATAGTGTCTAAATTGACATAAAATATTTTTTAAAACAAATATTATATTATTAATTGATATAATGGTCCTAAAAATCTTAGGCTAGGAAAAAAGACTTATATAAAAATATATATGACATTAATGAACCAATTTAGGTTCTATTGGCTGTATATAGTAAGTTTATTAACCATATAGTGTAAGAATACAAGAAGACACGGTAAAAGTTAAATTATTTAACTTAGAGTTAAATCTAAATGATAAGGTTAAAATGGTAACCTAAACTTGTCTAAAACCTATTGGTTGAGTTTTGTTCGACCTATCCCCACCTTATAATTTAAATAATCAACTTTTGAGCCATTATAAACCTAATATGAATTTATTATAAAATAATATTATAAGTTTTTCCTAGGGTGCCCATCACCCCTCTTATAAAAGGGAACTCCCCCTTCTCTCTAATTCACACCTTATAAGCCATTTAGATCGACAAAAACCAGAAAAAATAACCTCTCAAATTTCCTAAATTCATCCTACAGGCCTTAGTTTTATCAAAAATACAACCTAAGGATCCCTTTTGATCAAATAAAAAGGAAGAACCCCAAGAAGAGGTAATGATTTCCCCACCCTCTTTCAAGTTCCTTTCTTCTTCCACTTTTTCTTTGTTATTTCCATTATAAAATAATAAATCCAGTATATTATATGTAATGTGATGTTATTATAATTATGGAACAACCAAATTAATTATTCTATCCACCCTTTGAATGACATGTCACCATACGTGCGTACGTACGACTTACCATCTCCACGTCATGGTGTAATTGTTATTCAACGCATTATTATTTGGATGGGTATAACAATGATGTGTATTTGATAAATATAACATGATAAGGATTATTTATATATTATATAACATCCAATTATATATTATATTAATATAAAAAGAATGATATTTTCACTCGTGCATACGTACAGATTACTGTCTCCATGACACGATGAGATTCATTTCCAAGTTCACCATTCATCGATGATTATAAAAATATATATTACTAATAAGTATGTAATATATGACATAATAATTCTACTGGAGATATATATATATATATTTATATATATAAGTATTTATGTACTTACATATATTTTATTCAATTACTTCCGTTCAATACTATGTAAAAACAGAAAAATCGTTTATGCGTACGTATGGACTACCGTCTCCATAAGCGGTGTTTTCCATTTCATATATACGTCTATTATAATTTTTTATATTATAAATATATATGATAAATAAATCATGTTTTATATTCTGTAAGTATTTAAATCATTATCTTTGTGATACAATCAAGAGTGACAAGTTAAAACACGTACGATAAAAAAGCGACTATTACCCGAAATATTAATATAACATGGAAATTATTATTAAATGGGTAGTATAAAATCATAAATGAATAATATATGATATCAAAAATATTAATATGGTTTTGGTATAATTTAATAACATACTATAGGCTTCATAAAGGAGGCTAAACATACCCTCGACTAA
Organism: Viscum album; assembly: GCA_963277665.1. Classification (NCBI taxonomy): domain Eukaryota; kingdom Viridiplantae; phylum Streptophyta; class Magnoliopsida; order Santalales; family Viscaceae; genus Viscum; species Viscum album. The sequence continues at coordinate 784,324,706 of OY728147.1, forward strand.
TGGAAAGTGCAATGTATGGGGTTTTCATCTCACTCCTTATTCTCGTGAGATTCATGCCATATTGCCACTATTACCTTTTGTGTGGTGTATATACAGCCCATAATTGTATTATTTATGTAATATAATTTAATTTATGTGTATTTACATATTCATTGTATGATACCTCTTTCATGGGGTGTATGTTTTGTAAGTTACCAAATTGGTAAGGGTTTATTTCAGAATCTCTTCATTATCTGAGGTTATTTATACGTAATTATCTACTGGGACCTCTTTATCATCCACATCCATGATTCTAAAAAATGTATTTCAAAACATTATTACTATTTTACAGAATATGGGTTAATGTCATTTATACCCTTTTTTTACTTTTTATAAGAAGTTTATAAAGGAATCTTTCTGTCGTTTTCCAGACAAGGTCCTTTTTAACCTTTTGGACAGAATTAAGGTAAGAATGTCTTTTTTTAACTTATATAGCGGGTGTGGCTATTTTCTGCCGTTATAAAATCTTTGAACCTTCTTTTACAAGATAATAATAATATTTTCAAATTAAATATTTTCTTTTATAATTATGTGACTTTTAAATGATTTCAAAAAAAGAGATATTTCTCTCAAATAGTTTTGATTTCATCTATGTCAACATCCTTTGATAAATTTTACACTTTTTGAAGTTGATTAATTATGATACAAATATTCCATATTGTATTTATGGTTTTGTGATATGTTTGACTATGGATGAGTCATTTTTATACAATTAATGACTTTTGATTAATGTTTTGGCATTTCGTATGCTAGTTTTAATACGAATGATTATTTTATATTTCATTCTCTTCTTAAGATGAATGTGTTGGACTAGTATTTTATAGGTTGGGGACTGGTAAAAGTACAGCCTCCGGGTTGGGGTCAGGTTACAGCAGACCCTCTGGGTTGGTGTCTGGTTATTAGATGCACTCTGGGTTGGTGTCCGGTTATTAGAGGCACTCCGGGTTGGTGTCCGGTTATTAGAGGCACTCCGGGTTGGTGTCCGATTATTAGAGGCACTCCGGGTTCGTGTCCGGTTATTAGAGGCACTCCGGGTTGGAGTCTGGTTATAGAGGCTCTCTGGGTTGGGTTTCCGTTACAGTTATCCATTAGGCCTTGGCATGAGGCTTTGACACAGAAATTAATGTTCGACATTATGCATTACATCCTTATGAAAGTGGTTATTGATATTGCACGTGATTATTCGATTAGTAGAATATACATGTGAATAATTAAATGGAACTGTTTCATTTTATTTCTTCCATATTATGCTGAAGTTCATGTTTAAAAGGATTTTGTTTTAGTTTTATACATTTCCTTAAATGTTTATGCTTATTTTTGAAAGTTTCTGCTGTATTTCTTACCCTTACTGAGCGTTTGAGCTCACCCCTTTTTATGTTTTATTTTCCCAGGATTCCAAGAAGTGTATTGTGATTGATATGCAGGGTTAATCCAAGGGAATAATGGCGTTCATAAAGAATTATTTATGTTTTTTGTATGTAATGTAAAATTCATGCATGTAATCTATTTTCCTAGACTTCTAAATTGATCGGTCCTTCGGGACTTGATTCATTGTAATCATGCCAATGTATTAAAGTAATGCACCGACTCTGGGTAACTGGGGTCGGGGTGTTACAGTTAGTATCCGAGGATGTTTAGAAATAACCTTGGAAACTTGATTTAGATAGACTTTGATTAGATAATATTACCCTAAGATAGAATTTGAGGATTAGTATAGAACAACTTCCTAGAATTTTGGCAATGTATATATTTTGTGAGTTTTCCAAGAAAATACATCCCTGTCTGGATACGACTAGGTAGAGGCGGCTCTGGCATAGATGTACCTAGGTGTAAAACTTGAAAACACCGCTTTGATCTAGACTCAAACGGGAACTGCTGCATAACAATGGGCCTTGCTGTAATCTTGGTTACGACACTCCTGGGGGATATGCTTAGGATAATTCTCATTTTCTTTACAAATCATTATGAAGGGCTTATGAGTATATACTAACTCAAAGAAAACATTTTTATGATTATGGATTATATCCATAAGCTGTTTAATTTATGTTATGTGTTTTACAAGTTCAAGATTAGGTATTTCTATTCATAAACTAATCTAGTGTGTGCCATTGTTTTGAAATGGCACCAAGTAGAAGTAATGAAAACTCTAGCAATATACATGATCCAAAGAGTATGAAGGATCATATATTTTATGGTCCTATGATAGAATTTAGAAGGGAAGTAGTCTTCCACATATTATCATCATATGAAGAAATAATATCTTGTGTTGATAAGATAAGTAAAGAATTATCGGAGTCCAATGGCTTTGAAGGGAAGCTAGAGAAGAAAAAGATGGTAGAGAGAAGGATAGATAAAGGGAAGAAGGTAAAGAAGGATTTTCCCATATGTGATAACTTTGGAAAGAATCACCTTGGAAAATTATTTAATGGAATGAGAGTATGTTATAAGTGTGGAGAAAAATGACACCTAGTACGTGACTGAAAGTGTAAGAAAAAGGTTTCAAATGTACAATGCTTCATCTTCAAGGAGTTGGGACACTACGCGAACCAATGTCGAAATCATCAGAGTATGCCCCAAATGATGTTATTGGATAATAATCATGTTATAATACTACCTCAGATGAAGAATAATGACTAGTGTTCTTATGTTGTTATTATAGGATTATTTCATTTGAGTGTTGTATCAACAATGTACTGGTTATAATAATTATTGAGTATATAAGGATTGTACTACAGTACTATTTTATTAAAGACTTGAGATTGTGTGTAACCAAGAAAAGTGACTCAATAGCTAGTTAAATTTTTGGAAAATATATGGCTAAGAGAAAGATAAACCATAATATGGTTCTGATACTGAGGTAGTGATTTTGGAATAATACAAGATTGATTTGGATAAATTATATTGGATATTCTTGACTACCTTGAAACTGATTAATGATTTTTCATCATTGGAGTTTACAACATTTTTGGATAGAAGGAATATATCCAGTATTCTATAAATAATTATGGAGCATGAATGTAACCAATAAGGTTTTATGGTAATTTAGGATGTTACCATGTTTTAAAATAATACATGGTGAAGGTGTTCACAAGTTATTACCTGGAAAAAAGGATTTTCATTATGTTTAAATTTCTTATAAATTTTGTACTGTGAGCTTGGATAGTAGTATTTTGGATAATTCTAAAGGTTGGAATGGATTAAGTTTGAAATGGTATTTTTGGATTTTTATAAAAGGACAACACACAGACCGTGTGACAACCCGTCGCGTCGGACAAAGTTGCGGGAATCGAACCCACTACCATAGTGCAATTGGGATTTATCACCTACCACTGAACTATGTGAAGTTTCTGGATGGTAGAATGTAGTATCTTTTTTAAAGGTTCTGATATGTGAATAATAAATTCATTATATTTGGAACCCTATACGATTAGGATAAATAGATTATTTTTGAGCTGTATTATGTTTTGGGGCGAAAGATGAGTTTGTGGTAGAAATTTATTAATGGATAAAAATCTAATTATAAAGTAAGTATATCTCATTATGATATTATCCAATATCATAAATAAATTCCTCAACATTAATAAAAGAAACTTAGAATAAAAATGTTGTCGTAGATGGTACCTTAGATCATCACAAATTTATGGCTCTGTGATTGTTGGCCTTTTCATAACCATGTTCTCTACCACTCTCCATCAGATATTTATGGTTAATTTACTCTTCCACATCCATATTTTCCTACATGGAACCCTTTTATGTGTTATTTTTGGTAACCTTCATACTTACCACTCTTTATTTTAAATAGAGGCCTCATTAATCCATTTTTCGATGTGGGATTTCAACTAAGATATTTTGAAATGTCAACCCCAAGTTTCCAATACCAAGCATAAATTGTCAGGACACAATTTATTGAATGAGGGGAGAATGTAACACCCCAATCTTCCACGGTACACTTCTCTTTGAATAATACAGTAGCATGTGTTGTACGCAACTTCGAGTTCTAACACACATCACAACCAATCAAACTAGCTGTTATGAATTGTAATAACCACTTTTTGAAATTTTATACATTTTATCTTTCTAAATTGACTTCATTTTTGTATTCTAAATATCAAAATTAGATTAGGTAGAATTTTTGGTACTTTTCTGATAACTTTCATATTTTGACGAATAGTGAAAATGACTAAATTTTAATTAAAAAAACTTTTTTAATCAAAATAATTAATTGTGGTAAATTATTAATTTGAGTGTTTTTAAGTTATATTTAGAATATATTTTTACAATATAATCCAATGATGGTCATTGGACAAAATTTCACATTTAAACCGGACATAAACAAGTGTTAATCTTTTGATAGTTATTGTTTCTTAAAAACACGCTTTTTGTTTTGACAGCGGGAATTAATTTTAAATTAATAAATGAAACTTCTATTTTTTGAATTTGGTAAAATAGACTTCATTATTGAATTTTTAATATTAAAATTAACTTAGAGTAATTTTTTGGTATTTTTCTGAAAACTTTTAATTTTTGATGATTAGTGAAAAACACTGAGTTATAGTTTAAAACCAAATTTTTATTTAAATAATTATTTATTTTAATTAAATTATTTAATGTAAAAATAGTCACATAATACCTATATAAGTTCAATTTAATTCATTGGAGTCGGTTTATAATAATTTTAGATACATAAAAATTTAATTGAACTTTTCACCGTCTTTTACCCAACTCCTAGGAGCTTTTGCAAATTCACATAAAACATAATTTTACCACTTCTGTGAGCTGAATTTTGAAAATATGAGAGAAAAGATTAATATCAATGAGTAAAATGTGGTTCAATGAGATGAAAATAATTTTTGGTGAATAGTAACGTTTTACTTTTATTTACTACGGTTAAAAGTAAATATGGTAATTAAGGGTAAATAAGACATTAATATTACCCTCACACAAGTCCTAATTCTATTGTACAAGTTTATCTCGACCAAAAATAACCTTAGGAATAAAATATTATCATTTAGGTCCACTTGGAGTAGATTAGGACATTTATTATTTTTTCATTTAAAGAAGAGTTAAAAGAGTTAAAATCAAAGTTTAATAAGTAAAACATTTTTAATATGGGGTTTTAAATAAGATAAATTCGATTATAACAATTCATTAGAAATATAAAAAAATTTCCTACATCATGGTATTTTATTTATAATTTTTAGATATTAAATAAATAAATTTATTTTTGACACAATGATGAGGTAATAATTACCTTATTCATGAAAAAATCAAATAAATTTTATTATAAAAATAAAAATAAATATAATTTCAATATTTTTATGATATCAACAAATTTTCTAGTATAATATGACATGTTAGGATTGATTAAATGCATTTTTTTTAAGTAATCATGTTGTTATTATTTTAACAAAAAACAAATACCATATAGTGTCAAAATTGACAAAAAAATAGTTTTTAAAACAAATATTATATTATTAATTGATATAATGGTCCTAAAAATATAAGGTTCGTCCAAAAGGATTATATAATAATATATATGATATTAATGAACCAATTGGGGTTCTATTGGAAGTATATAGTAAGTTTATTAACAATATAGTGTAAGAATACAAGAAGACATGGTAAAAGTTTAATTATTTAACTTAGAATTAAATCTAAATGATAAGGTTAAATTAGTAACCTAAACTTGTCTAAAAACTATTTGTTGAGTTGTTTTAGACATATCCCCACCTTATAATTTAAATAATCAACTTTTAATCCATTATAAACCGAATATGAATTTATTATAAAATAATATTTTAAGTTTTTCCTAAGGTGCCCCTCACCCCTCTTATAAAAGGGAACTTCCCCTTCTCTATAATTCACACCTTCTAAGCCATTTGGATTGGCCAAACCCTGACCAAATACCCTCTAAAATATCCTCCCTTCATCATAGAGGCCTTAGTTTGATAATAAATCCAACTTAAGGATCCCTTTTGATCAAATCAAAAGAAAGAACCCGAAGAAGAGGTAATGATTTCACCACCCTCTTTCAAGTTCCTTTCTTCTTAAACTTCCTTTTGATTTGTTGTTTCCATTATAAAATAATAAATACAGTATATTTTATATACTGTGATATTATTATAATTATGGTACAAAAAAGTTCATTATTCTATCCACCCTTTGAATGACATGTCACCATACATGCGTACGTACGGCTTACCGTCTCCACGTCATAGTGTAATTGTTATTCAATACATTATTATTTGGATGAGTATAATAATGATGTGTATTTGATAAATATAACATTATAAGGATTCTGTATATTTTATATACCATCCAATTATATATTATATTAATATCAAAAGAATGATATTTTCGCTCATGCATACGTACGGATTACCATCTCCACGACGGTATGTGATTCATTTCCAAGTTCACCATTCATCGATGATTATAAATATATATATTACTAATAAGTATGTAATATATGACATAATAATGATAGTAGAGATGTATATATTTATATATATATATTTATTTATGTACTTACATATATCTTATTCACTTACTTCCGTTCAATACTATGTAAAAACAGAAACATCGTTTATGCATACGTACAGACTACCATCTCCATAAGCGGTGTTTTCCATTTCATATATACGTCTATTATAAATTTCTATATTCTAAATATATATGAAAAATAAATCATGTTTTATATTCTGGAAGTATTTAAATCATGATCTATTTGATACAATCAAGAGTAACAAGTTAAAACACGTACGATAAAGAAAGCGATTATTACCTGAAATATTAATATAACATGGAAATTATTATTAAATGGGAAGTATAAAGTCATAAATTAATAATTTATGATATCATAAATATTAATATGGTTCTGTTATAATTTAATAACATACTATAGTCTTCATACAGGAGGCTAAACGTACCCATGAATAAAGGAAAGTGCAAGGTAAGTGGTTTTCATCTCACTCCTTATTCCCGTGAGATTCATGACATATTGCCACTATTACCTTTTGTGTGGTGTATGTACTACCCATAATTGTATTATCTATGTAATAAACTTTAATTTATGTGTATTTACATATTCATTGTATGATACCTCTTTCATGGGTTGTATGTTTCGTAAGTTACCAAATTGGTAAGCGTTTATTTCACAATCTATTCATTATACAAGGTTGTTTATATGTAATTATCTACTAGGACCTCTTTATCATCCACATCCATGTTTCTTAAAAATTTATTTCAAAACATTGTTACTATTTTACATAATATTGGTTAAATTCATTTATACCCTTGTTTGACTTTTTTAAAGATGTTTATAAAGGAATCTTTCCGTCATTTTCCAAACAAAGTCATTTTAACCTTTTCGACAGAATTAAGGTAAGAATGTCTTTTTTTAACTTATATGGCGGGTGCGGCTATTTTCCACCGTTATAAAATCATTTAAGCTTACCTTAAAATCTTATAAGAATATTTTCAAAATAAATGTTTTCTTTTATAATTATGTGACTTTTAAATGATTTCAAAAAAAGAAATATTTCTCTCAAATAGTTTTGATTTCATCTATGTAACATCCTTTGATAAATTTTACAGTTGTTTGAAGTTGATTTATTATGATACAAATCTTCCATATTGTATTTTTGGTTTTGTGATATGTTTGACTATGGATGAGTCATTTTTATACAATTAATGGCTAATGATTAATGTTTTGGCATTTCATATGCTAGTTTTAATACGAATGTTTATGTTATATTGTATCCTATTCTTAAGATGAATGTGTTGGACTAGTATTTTTCGGGTTGGGGACTTGTAAAAGTAAGCCCTCCGAGTTGGGGTTCGGTTAAATCAGACCATCCGGGTTGGTGTCTGGTTATTAGAGGCACTCTGGGTTGGTGTCCGGTTATTATAGGAACTCCGGGTTGGTGTCCGGTTATTAGAGGCACTCCGAGTTGGTGTCTGGTTATTAGAGGCACTCCGGGTTGGTGTCCGGTTATTAGAGGCACTCTGGGTTGGAGTCTGGTTATAGAGGCTCTCCGGGTTGGGTTCTGGTTACAGTTATCCATTAGGTCTTGGCACAAGGCCTTGACACAGAAATTAATGTTTGGAATTATGCATTCCATCATTATGAAAGTGGTTATTGATATTTCATGTGATTATTTGATTAGTATAATATAAATGTGAATAATTAAATGTAATTTTTTTCATTTTAATTTTGCCATATTAGGCTGAAGTTCAAGTTTAAAAGGCTTTTGTTTTAGTTTTATACATTGCCTTAAATATTTATGCTTATTTTTGAAAATTTCCGCTGTATTGATTAACCTTACTGAGCGTTTGAGATCACCCCTTTCGATGCTTTATTTTCCCAAGATTTCAAGAAGTTTATTGTGATTGATATACAGGGTTAAGACAAGGGAATAACGGTGTTCGTAAAGAATTATTTATGTTGTTGTTTTTGTAATGTAACATTCATTTATGTAATATATTTTCCAAGACTGCTAAACCGATCGGTCCTTCGGGACTTGATTCCTTATAATCATGCCAATGTATTAAAATGATGCACTGACTCTAGGTAACTGGGGTTGGGGTGTTACAGATCATGCTAATATCATGTTAAATGATGTAGTCGTATTTCCCTATTATGATAATCATGCTATATCATGCCTTTATGTTAATGTTTCTCTTATTATTTATTGATATGCCTATTTCCTAACATGCATTGTATTCTTTATGTTATTTATTTTTTACTCCCTTATTGGGCTTTATAGCTCACCCTTTTATTATGTATGTCTTCAGGTTATCCCATGTAATGCTATGTTTGAAGGAATGTTGCGGTCATGTACAAGAAATTTTCAGTAAAGATGTTGTATTTTATGTTTTAATTTATTATGTAATGTTCCTAATTTCCCAATACACAATACCTCTTGATCCTCAGGGTTGTATTAAGTGCATGTTCATGTAATAAAACATTTTTAAGTGTGTAATAATGATAAGGGTTGTTATATGAATGACCTATAATAACATGAATCATGGGGTTAAAACCAAGAAAACAACCTCTGATTTCTATGAATTCATATAAAAAAATCATAGATAAATTCTTGAATTATTGGATTTTAAAAAACATCAACAAAATCTGTTTTTTGGCTGGGATGGATGAAAACAAACCTCTAGTGTTTTGAAAACACTAAAACATGCATATAATGGTCAAAACTGTAGAAAATAACCATTAAATGAAATGGAATTATTAAATATAATATTTATATTATTCTTGATGTGTGTGGTTAGATAACATTTCAATTTTACATCATGTGTGATCATATGGACCAAATAAATAGTTTTTAAAGGTTTTATGACCTTTTAAATATTTGAATAATGTGGTAAAAACCAATAAAACAACCTCAAATTTCTATGAAATAATTTTTAAAACAATCACAGAGTGATATGAATAATTTTGGAATAGATGACACATCAATCAGACATTTCATTTTCCCAGGACGATCGAAAACATCCTTTTAGTGTTTAAAAAATACTTAAATGTGTGTGTAACGATCAAAACCATACGAAAAATAATAAAGAACTTAAATCATAAAACAATTTCATTTGTAATATTTTTGATGTGTATAGTTAAAAATCACATCAATCAGACATACAATGTGTTTGGATAGGCTAAATAAGCAGTTTTCAATGGATTGGTGACCTTTAAAAACATGTTTCAGGGGGTAAAAAAAATAGTTTTTGGTTTCCATGGAAACATAAAACAATATCTAGGTAGTGTTTTTTAAATACTAGAGTAGACAACATATCAATCGAATGCATCATTTTATTGGGATGACAAAAAACACTCTTTTAGTTTTTTTAAAACATTAAAACATTCATGTAATGGTAAAAACCATAGAAAAAAACCGTAAAATAATGAGAAATCATATAACAATTGAATTTGTATTATTTTTTTTAGGTTTATGTCATATCAACTGGATGTGCAATGTTCTCGGATGGACCAAATAACCAATTTTTAAAGTCCCAACGAGCATTAAAAACTTACACTAAGGAGTCAAAACTAATAAAATAACATACGATTACAATTAAATCAAACGAAAATAACCATATTGTGATTTTTTAAATTTTAGAGAATATGACATGACACTGGGATGTGTTGTTTTATCAGGATGACCAAAAACACACATTTAGTGTTTTAAAAACAGTAAAACATGCATGATATAGTAGAAATCCTAGAAAACATCTTTTCAATGATTTTAAATAATAGTATAATCAAATTTGTATTATTTATTATGTGAAAGAGTGAAAATCACGTCAATCATATGTGAAATGTGCTTAGAAGGACTGAATAAGTAATTTTTAACGATTTGGTGGCCTTTAAAAAGGTCTATCGGGGGATGAAACCAAGAGAATGACCTCTAATTTCCATAAAATCATAATAAAAACTTTAAAGTGGGTTTTTTGTGTTGGATACTATATCATGCTAACCAGACATGTTTTTTCTCTAGGTGACCAGAAATGTACTTTTAGTTTTTGAAAAAAACACTAAAACATTCATGTAACAATGAAAACTATAGAAAATGAACTCTTAATTACATGAAATCATAGAAAAATCATATTTATAATTTTTTTAACATGTAAGATAAGAAGAAATGTTATTAAAAGGTGTGGTGTGATCGAATATACTGGATAACTAGTTTTTAACAATTTAACAACCCTTAAAAATGTGTATCCAAGGTCAAACCTAAGAGAAATACCTTTAATAGCCATAAAATATTATGATAACAACTGCATAGTTATTTTTGAAATGTTAGAGTAGAATTCATATAAATTGTATTTTTTTCTCTAGATGATAGAAAACACACTTTTAGTGTTTTAAAAACACTAAAATGTACATGAAATAATCAAAATCATAGGTAACACCCTATAAATGACTTAAAATCATAAGAAAACTATCTGTTGAATTATTTATGATTTTTACAAGGACTCAAAACATTAATTATACATGCAGTGTGCTCGAATATAATGAATAAGCATATTTTAAGGTTTGAAGTTCGTTAAAAATGTGCATCTAGGGTTAAAACCAAGAAATCGACCTCTAATTATCATGAAATCATTCAAAAATAACCCTAGACTTCTTTTCGAAATATTTTATCAAATGGAATGTCAATCAGACACTTATTTCACTCAATATTTATGAAAATACACTTATAGTGTTTTAAAAAGACTAAAATGTGTGTGTAACAGGAAAAACCATGGAAAACAGATTCTAAATGATGTGAAATCATAGAACAATCATCTTTGTAATATTTATTATGTGCATGGGTATATGGAATGTCAATTAGATATGTGGTGTACTTGGATGGACTATATTAATAGTTGTTAAGGGTTCAATGACCTTTAAAAGCATGCATCAGAGTGTTAAAACTGAACAAACAATCTCTAATTTCTATGAAAATATATGAAAAAATAGTGTGATTTGTGAAATGTTTGAGTTGGAGGGATGTTAACTGGACCTCTCTTTTTCTTGGGATTACTGTAAATGCACATTTCGTGTTTTGAAAACAACAAAAGATGAATTTAATGGTTAAAACCATAAATAATAACTTATGAAGGACATGAAATCATAGGAAAATCATAGTGGTATTTTTTTAAAGTGTATGAGTAGACACTTCATTAATTAGACATTTAGTGTGCTTGTATGGATTGAATAAGCAATTTTTAATGGTTTGATGGCCTTTCAAAACATGTGACCAGAGGTCAAAACCAAGGAAAAAACATCTGATTACCATGAAATCATACGACCACAACCATAGAGTTATTTTTGAAATTTTGGAGTTGACAATGCATCAATCGAATTTGAACTTTTCATTAGATGACAAGGAACACCTTTAGTGTTTTAAAAACAAAAAAATATAATTGTAACCATTAAAACAATAATAAGACACATCGAATGACTTGAAATCATAAGAAAGTAATCATTTTTTTATTTTTGATGTGCATGAGGAGAGAAAATGTCATTCATACATAGGATGTGATCAGATGAACCAAATAAGGAGTATTTAAAGGTTTGGTGGCCTTTAAAAACATCTTCTAGGGGGTCAAAACCCAAAAAACGACCCCTAATATCCAAAAAATCAATTCTAAAAAACCATAGATTAATTTTTCAGATTTTGGAGGAGAAGAAATATAAATCTGATTTTTCGTTTTCTCGGGATGACTAGAAGAACACTATTAGTGTTTTAAAATCACAAAAATGTTTATTTAATTTTAAAAATAATTGAAAAACCTCTAAATAACATGAAATAATAAGGAAAGTTACCTTTATAATTTTTCTGACATGTACGAGCATACAACACATTAATCGGGCATGTGGTGTGCTCAGATGGCCAAAATAAGTATTTTATAATTCTTTTGTGGCTTTTTAAAATGTGCATTAGGGGGTAAAAACCAAGAAAACAATCCTCGATTATCATGGAATAATACAAAAAACAACCGTAGAGTTATTTTTAAATTTCAATAGTAGATGACATACTAATCAAACTTCTTGTTTTCTCAGGATGAATGGAAATTAACCTTTTTTTAAACTCCAAAACATGAATGTAATAGTCAAAACCATAGAAAACAAGTTTAAAATGATGTAAAATCATAAGAAAATTGTCATTGCATTATTGTTCACATGTATGAGTATACGGAACATTAATCAGACGTGTGGTGTGCTCAGAAAGACCAAATAAGCAATTTTTAAAGGTTTAATGGCCATTAAAACCATGTGTTAGGGGGTTAAAATAAAGAAAACAACCTTTTATTACCATGAAATCATAAGAAAAAAATTCATATTTATTTTTGAAGTGTTAGAGATGATGAGACATCAATGGGACGTGCTATCTACTCAGGATGAATGGAAATGCACTTTTAGTATTTTAAAAACAATAAAACATCTGTGTAATGGTTAAAATAATAGAAAATGGACTCTGAATGATGTGAAATCATAATAAAATAGTATTTTTAAGTTTTTACATGTATGAGTAGACTGGGAATCAAGCGGACATGTAGTGTGATCGAATAGACCAAATAAGTAGGTTTTAATAGTCTGAAGACCTTTATATTTTTTTTGTCATGGAACAAAAATAAATAAAATGACCTTTTATTTCCATTAAATCATATAAAAAAATTGTAGAGTGATTTTTTAATGGTTATAGAAGATAGATTGTCAATCAAATGCTTCATTGTCTCAGGTTGATCAGAAACACACTTTAGTTTTTTTTAAAACACGAACACATGCATGTAATAATAAAAAATATAGAAAATGAACTATGAATAACATTAAATCATAAAAAAAAATATTTTTTAATATATTTAATATTTAAGAGTAGAAAACATGTCAATCTGATTTTTTGTGTTTCCGATTGGCCCGAATAAGTATTTTTAACCGTTTAGAAGCCTTTAAAATTGTGCATTAGGGGGTCAAAACTAAGAAAAAAATATATAATTCCCATGAAATCATAAAGCAAAAACCATAGAGTGCTTTTTGAAATTCTAGGGTAGATGATATGTCAATTAGATATATTTTTTTCGGATGATCGAAAACACAGTTTAGTGTTTTAAAAACACTGAAATGTGTGTGTAATGGTCAAAAACATATAAAATAAACTATAAATGACATGTAATCATAATAAAATAGTATTTGTATTATTTTTTATGTGTAATAGTAGAAGTTTCATCATTCAGATGTGAAATATTCTTATATGAACCAAATAAGAATTTTTTAAAGTTTTGATGACCTTTAAAAATGTGCTTCAGGCGATCAAAATAAAGAAAAAAAACCTGATTTCCCTAAAGTATTTTGATAACATGTGTAGATATATTTTTGAAATATTATATTAAAAGACACATCAATCAGATGTTTTTTGGATTAGGATGATCAAAAATCCACTTTTAGTTTTTTTAAAACACTGTAGCATGTAGGTAATGGTCAAAACCCTAGAAGAAACCTATGAAGTATATAAAATAATAAGAAAATTTTCATTCTAGAAATATACTTCCAATTACTATGAAATCATAAAAAAACAATCATAGAGTATCGTTTTTGAAATGTTAGGGAAGAAGATATGTTAATAGGATGTGTCTTTTTCTTAGGATGATTGGAAACACAGTTTTAGTGTTTAAAAAACATTAAAATATGTGTGTAATGAACAAAAACATATAAAATGACCCTTGAATGATTTAAAATGATATGATATTCATATTCATATTATTTTTTATGTTAAATAGAAGGATTCCCACCAATTAGACATGTAGTGTGCTTGAATGGAACAAATAAGCACTTTTTAATGATTTGTGGCCTCTAAAAACATGAATCAGAGGGTCGAAACCAATTAAATGACCTCTGAATTATATAAAATCATATGAAAAAAATAATAGTATGATTTTTAAAATTTTGGAGATGATGACAGACCAATGAGACGTTTCGTTTTGTCTAGGTGATTGAAAACACACTTTTAGTGCTTCAAAAACACTAAAATTTTCATTTAATCATCAAACCCAAAGAAAACTACCTCTAAACGACATGAAATCATAGGAAAATTTTATTTTTAACATTTGTAATGTGTATATGTAGACCATTCATTAATCAAACATTCAGTTTTCTCAAGAGGACAAAATAAGTATTTTTTAACGCGTTATCAGTATTTAAAAACATGTGACATGGGGTTAAAACGAAGAAAACAACATCCGATTGTCGTGAAATAATACAAAAATAATCACAGAGTTATTTTTTAAATTTTAGAGAAACATGACACATGAATGATATGTTTCATTTTCTTGGGATGACCGTAAAAACACATTTTGTATTTTAAAAATACTAAAACATGCATGTAATGGTCAAAATTATAGTAAATGAAGTCTAAATGAAGTGATATAACTGGAAAATCATATCTATAATAATTTTCATGTGTTTAAATAGATGTAAAATCAATCAGACATAAATTTTAATAGAATAGACTGAATGATAAGTTCTTAATGGTTTGACGGCCTTTAAAAACATGCATAAGGGTGTGAAAACTAAGAGAACGACAATTGATTTTTGTGAAATCACAAAAAAAACAACCATAGAGTTATTTTTTAAATTCTAGAGATGATGTAACATCAGTTAGATGTTTCTTTTTCATGGGATAATTGGAAACACACTATTATGGTTTTAAAAACACTTTGGTGTGTGTGTAAGGGTAAAAAACATTGAAAAACACTCTAAATAACATAAAATCATTGAAAAAATTTATTTGTATTATTTTTTTACATGTATGAATTGATAAAACATAAATTTGATATGTGATGATCTAGGATAGACCGAATAAGAATTTTTTAATTATTTAACGGACTTTAAAAAATGTATTAGGGGGAAAAAATCAAGAAAACAACCTCCGATTGTCATGAAATCATAGAAAAAAACCATAGAGTGATTTTTGAAATGTTTTAATAGAAGAAAAATCAATAAAACATTTCATTTGTTTGGGATGGTTAGAAACACAATTTTAGTGTTTTAAAAAACTAAAAAGTGCATGGAACAGTCAAAACCAAAGAAAATGACCTCTAAATGATGTGAAATCATAGGAAAGTCGTCTTTTTTATTTTTAGGACATGTATGAGTAGAAATAATGTCTCTCAGATGTTAAATTTTCTGGGATGGAACAATTTAGTATTTTTAACAATTTGGAAGACTTTAAAAATGCATATCAATTAGTCAAAACAAATAAAATGACCCCCAATTAGCATAAAAGTATAATAAAACAACCATAAAATCAATTTTGAAATTTTGGATCATAAAAATCATAAATCAGATGTGTTGTATGCTTTAGATGACTAGAAACACACTTTCAGTTTTTAAAAATTACTAGAACATGTGTGTAACGGTCAAAATGATTGAAAATGACATATGAATTATTTGAAACCATAAGAAAATCATATTTTTAGCTTTTATATCACGTATGAGAAGATGAAATTTTAATTGAACATGTGGTGTACTTGAATGAATGAAAATATCAGTTTTCAACTATTTGGAGTCCTTTAAAACATGCATCACGGGGTCAAAACCAAGAAAAAGACTTATGATTACTATGATATTTTACGACAACAAACATAGAGTTATTTTTGAAATGTTGTAGTAGAATTCATGTGAATCAGATGTGTCGTTTTCTCAGGATGACTAGAAACACACATTCATTGTTTTAAAAACACTAAAACATGTGTGTAATGGTCAAAACAATAACAAAGGACCCTCAAATTATGTGAAATCATTGGAAAATCATATTTATATTTTTTTCGATTTGTATTACTAGATGATACATCCATCCGACTTATAGTTTGATCTAATGGACCAAATAAGCAGTATTTAAGGGATTTATGGTCTTAAACAACATTAACTATGGGATAAAAAATAAGAAAAATTTCTTCATTTATCATGAAATAATTTGAAAACAATTGTATAATTATTTGGGAAATTCTTGATTTGATGACACATGAATTAGATGTGTCGTGTGCTCATGATGAATGAAAATACACTTTTATTATTATAAAAACACAAAAATGTGCATGTAATGATCAAGATAATATAAAATGACCTCTGAATGATGTGAAATCATAGGAAAATCATCAATATTTTTTTGATGTGTATGAGTATACAACACATCAATAATACATGTAGTCTGCTCAGAAAAATTGAATAAGTAGTTTTTCTTGGTTTGATGAAATTTACAAACATGATTCAGGGGGTCAAAACTTGAAAAAATATATCTGATTTCCCTGAAATCATACAAAAAACGACCATAGAAGTTATTTTTGAAATTTTGGAGTAGAATTTATGTAAATTGGATGTGTTGTTTTCCCAAGATATATAGAAATACACTTTTATTGTTTTAAACACACTAAAATTTATATATAGTGGTTAAGACCATAGTAAGAGAACTTCAAATAACATTAAATCATATAAATACCTTCTCTAATATTTTTTACATATAATATTAGATGATTCATCAATCAGATATATGGTGTTATTGGATGAAATGAATAAGTAGTTTTTAATGGTTTAACGACCTTTAAAAATGAGAATCATTGTTAAAAACCAAGAAAACAACATTTCATTACCATACAATCATATGAAAACAACCATATAGTGATTTTTTAAATTTTGGAGTAGAATGGATGTTGATCGATATGATGTTTTCTGAGGAAGACCTCAGATGCACTTTCATGGATTAAAAAACACTAAAACATGCATGTAATGGTCAAAACCATAGAAAATGGGATCTGAATGAACTAAAATCATAGAAAAATAGTTCTTGTATTATTTTTTATGTTTACGAGTATAAGATGCATCAATTGAACATTTGGTGTTCTCATATGTACTAAATAATTAGTTTTTAAAGGTTTTAGGACCTTTAAAAATGTGTACAAGGGACTCAAAACCAAGAAAAAAACCTCTGATTTCCTTAAAATTATTTTAACATATTTATAGTGTTTTTTGAATTATTGGAGTAGATTAAACATCGATCAAATATGTTTTTTTCTCTGGTTGACTATAGACACCCTTTCAGTTCTTTAAAAACACTAAAGCATACGTGTCATGATCAAACTCATTGAAAAAAACCTTCGAATGACATGAAATTATCGAAAAATTATCATTTTATTTTATTTATGTGTACAAGTAGATGGAACATAAATTGGACATATGGTTTTATCAAATATATATATAATATCCCAAACCATATGGACCATTAATTTACTAAAAATATGATAACTGATGTGTCCGGAGGGATGTTCAGGGTGTTTTTGGGACATGTGAGTCTTTCCAACAATGAGACATTCCAACAGTTTTCCAAATTTCTATAATTACAATCGTGATAGATTTCCAACAATGGGAAATTTACAATGGTGGGACATTTTCAATGGTGATACATTTCCAATGGTGTGATATTTCCAATGGTGATACATTTCCAATGGTGAGACATTTCAACTGTTTTCCATTTTACCATAATTTTCCAGTTTTCCAAAAAAATTATCGAATTTCCATTTTGACATCTTTTATGAGGAAAAATGGGTTTAATGCCTCAATTAAGGGGGTTTAAATCTGTTTCAAAATATGTTAATCACATCCATAATTTCTAAAAAGTCTAGAGACATTTTAAATTCTTAAGCCACGTAAATTGATAGGATCCACCTTTAATGGTTTGTTAAAACCGTATCCAATCCCACTAGTATCAGATATCAATTAATTCCGAAGATGATACCTTTTATTCATTCCTTTAGTATTAATTTCTCTTGATATGAGTGGCCTCCAATACTTCTTCACTGGGAGACATAGAACTGGTTGCTGTAGTTATTTTGAGTTTACCCTGAAGAAGATCCCTCCTGTACGCACACCCCTATTTCGGTGTAGTGATTTTAGGAAAAGATTATTTCTTCTAGGTAGGACATCCTTTTACCTACTTATGTATATCATGTGGGATGGGATTATTATTTTCACTCTTTTGAACAATGTTACATCTAAATTAATAAATATAATGAATCATCTTAAATTGAATTTAAAGGGGCATATGAAAGTGAAGTATGACTTTATAATTTTTTTTGATTTGATATGATTTTTTTGATATTGTGATTGTATTGGCATAATGTATTGATGAAAATTATGTCTGTTGGATGATTAGATATGTTGTAGTGAATTTTTCATGTAAACTACATTTTTTTGTTATTGTATGATTTCATTATAAATAATTGTCTATCTTTAATACTTGGTTAATGGAATGGATTCCCTAGGATTAAATGTATTCATTTATAACACCCTTAAATAAAAAAGTAGAATTGAATAAGTTCCCCTTTTCTAAATCTGAAAATGTGTTATGTTGCGGTATGTGATGTGATGTGTGGAGTGGTTTTGTTTTGTGTGTGTGGGACTGATTTAATGTGCAGTAGCTATATTCTGAAGTGTGTGTGGGAAGTGGATGAGATATTCTTGTGCAGTGGGGCTATGATGGTTGTTATGGTATAGTGGTGCATTGGGTCTATGATGGTGGTTATGGTATGGTTAGGTAGCGGGGTTATGAAATTGGATGTGGAAGTAAAATGATGTGGATGTGGAAGTTGGGATGTGGTGTTGTACTTTTGTTTTGTGGTTGGTTATATTCTATTTTACGAAGTATTAATGTAATTAAATGCCTGATAACAATTCCAAATGAGATTTTTTAACAAGTAAATTGATGGTTGGTGGTGTGGTTTAAACAGATAATGTTTATATAAAAACTAATGGGATGGAAATATGGAACAAGGTATATTCCTAAATAAAATTGGATGCTTGATGATGTTGAATACATAAATTAATTATGTTGTTAAATTGAAATTTAATGCTAAAAAGACTCTATAAAATGGATTAAATACTAAAAATATGAATTAGATCTTGTGTTTTTTTGGGTGATTTTTATACATTTAGAGTGACAAAGATTGTGTAGATTCTATGAGGTGGTTAGTTCTTATTGTAAACCCATAGGATGGGCTTGTGTGATTTGAATCTAAATGTATATACACTATATGTTCATAGGATTTCTATACTAACCCCACCCTCATCGAGCACTATATTCTGACACCCACATAGTCACGTGGGGGGTGTTTTTCCTAACATCCTGGTGGGAGGAAGGATGGATAGCTACCCACTCTTCCCTGATCCCTATTTTATAGATGATAAGGACATGCATAGGTTGTGATGGATATAAGTCAAAAGTGTCATTGTCGAGTTGTGATGTGATTATATGTGATATATTAGGTTTTTATGGGTAGGTTGTGATGTTTTGGGGTAGCCTAGGTGTGTTCTTGCAGGAAGTGATGTGTTTTGATGGCCCATGTGTATATGATAAATGTAATGTGATGTTATTTTGAAGGGGTGGTAGTGCATTGATGTACGACATTGGGGTGTGAGAGAGGAAAATCAGTGGGAAAGTGGTGTGGGGTACCCTATCAAAAATGTACATTATATTATATTATTATACTTGGACGTATTATTTGGTGAGCAAGCCTTGGTGAGGATGGGTTTTTGGTTAGTATACATGTATAGGTTTTTTTAGGTCGTCATTTTTTTTCTCATGGGTGCATTAGTATTACCTTTTCACATGTGCATGATTGTCTTTGGTTTCCTACTGAGTATACCTGTATGCTGACCCTATGTATATAAAAACTATTTTTAGGATTCTTGGAAGACCTTGTGGACCACACTGAAATTTTATCGTTTAAACTGTGGGAGATTTTGTTTTTTTACTGACATTATTTTTATTCTTTTCAGATTTCATTTGGGGAAGTTTATATGTATCTGTTTCATTTATACATGAATTTTGGGATGGTTTGAATTTATTTTATATTATGTCATAAAGTTTTTTTTGTGGTTGGTTCATTCTATTTACCAATATTATTTTCTTATAGAAGGTAATTCCTCCCATAATGTGATATTTTTATACCCTAGGTTCTAGTTGCCGACCTAGGGATTACTGGAGGCAGGACTCAGGGGTTATTATCTCTCACCCCTAATTTCAGTGTCTTTGTTGGGAGGCAGTTGTGAAAAGATCAAATAAGTAGTTTTTAATGGTTTAAAAAAAATTAAAAATATGTGTTAAGGGTTCTAAATAAATAAAAAATATCTGATTATCATGAAATCATATGATTAAAAATATAGAGTGATTTATGAAATGTGGAAATAGACATAATATCAATTGGATGTGTCATTTTCTCAAGAAGATAAGAAACACACTTTTAGTGTTTGAAAAAACATTTTTGTAATGGTAAAAACCATAGAATACAACTTTCAGATGATGTGAAATGATAAGAAAGTGGTTTTTTATTATTTTAATCATATGTGAGTAGATTCTAAGCCAATCAGATGCACGCTCTGCTCAGAATGATAGAATAACCAGTTTTTAAGGTTCAACGATCTTTAAAAATGTGTGCCAGGGGGTCAAAATCAAGAAAATGACTTTTTATTATGGTAAAATCACGAGAAAACAATTATAGAGTTTTTTTTATGAATCTTGGAAGAAGAATACAAATTAATTGGACGTTCTATTTTATTGCAATCACTGAAAACACACTTTTAGTGTTTCTAAAACACTAAAACATGTGTTTGATAGTCAAAAATATATCAAATGACCTCTGAATAATGTAAAATCATAGGATACTCATCTTTGTATTATATTGGATGTGTAAGAGTGGATGAAAATCAATCAGACATGAGGTGGGACTGAAAAGATTGAATAAGATATTTTTAACAGTTTTGTGAACATTAAAAACATATGTTAGGGGGGTCAAAACCAAGAAAACAACCTCATATTTCCATGAAATCATAAAAAAAAATTGTAGAGAAATTTGTGAAATGTTTCCAAATATGACACAATAATGGGATGTGTCAATTGTTTGGTATGATGAAAAACACACTTTTAGTGTTTTAATAACACAAAAATGTATAAGAAAGTATCAAAATCATAGAAAATGACATCTTAATGACATAAAATCTTAAGATTATTGTCTTTATATTATTTTTAATGCGTATGAGGTAATGTCACATCATTCAGATGTTCTTTGTTCTCTAACGGACCAAATAAGAAGTTATTAACGGTTTGATGACCTTTAAAAACATGTTAAAACCATGAAAAAATCCCAATTACCATAATATAATAAAACAATAGCCATAGAGATATTTGGGAAATATTTGAGAAATTTGACACAATAATGTGACATGTCATTTTCTCAAGATGATCGTAAATGCACTTTTAGTGTTTTTAAAACACAAAAAAGCATTTCCGTAATAGTTAAAACAATAGAAAATGACCACTGAATGATGTGAAATCATATGAAAATTGTATCTATATTATTTTTAATGTGTAAAAGTAGATGATACTTCAATCATATGTATACTGTACTTGAACAAATAGAATGAGCAATTTTTAATGGTTTGGCGGCCTTTAAAAACATATATCATGGGATAATAAACAATTAAATGTCCTTTGGTTATTTTAAAATCACATGAAAATAACCATGGAGTGATTTTTGAAATGTTGGTGTAGATAGGACATAAATCATATGTTTTATTTTCTCAAGATGTACCAAAACATACTTTTATGGTTTTAAAAACACTAAGACCTAACTTTCGAAACCCTAGAAAAAAATCCTCTAGATAATGTGAAATCAAATAAAATACATCTTTATTATTTTTTGATGCATATAAGTATAATTATTGTCAATTGGATGTACGGTGATCTTGGAAATACTGAATAAGTAGTTTTTAATGCTTTAACGGCCTTTACAAACATGATTCAGAGGGTCAAAATTAAGAAAATAGCCTCTGATTTCCAAAAATTCATTAAAAAACAAACGTATGGTGATTTTTACAATGCTATAGTAGAGGAGACATCAATAAAATGTGTCTTTCTATCAAGATGATCAGAAACGTACTTTTAGTGTTTCAAAACACTAGAAACTTCTTCGAATGGCTAAAACTAAAGAAAACTACATTTGAATGATGTAAAATCATAGGAAAATTATTTTTTAATTTTTGTAACATTTATGAGTATACTGAACATAAATTCTATGTGTAGTGTGCTCGGACAGACCGAATATGAAGTTTTAACAGTTGGATGGCCTTCAATAACGCACATCAGTTGGTCAAAAACCAAGAAAACAATATTTTATTGGAATGAAAAGATATGAAAAAAACCATAGTTTCATTTTTAAATTTTTTTATCATATGAAAAATAAATCAAATGCGTTGTTTATACAAAATGATCATAAATTCCCTTTTAATGTTTAAAAATTAATAAATTGTGCATGTAACGATCAAAACTATAAAAAAGGACCCCAAATTATGTGAAATGATAATAAAATAATATTTTTAATTTTTTTATTGTGTATGAGTATAAAAAATGTCAATCAAATGTGTGGTTTTCTTTAATGGTCCTAATAAGAAATTTTTTATGGTTTAACAACCTTTAAAAAAGTGCATTAGGGGTCAAAACCAAGAAAACAACCTCTGATTTAGATGAAATCTTATAAAAACAATTGTAGAGTATTTTTTTGAAATTTGGAAGTATAATTCATGTTAATAAAATGTGTTTTTTAATCAAGATGATTAGAAACAAACTTTTAGTGCTTTAAAGCATTAAAATGTTCTTGTAATGGTCAAAATCATGAAAAAATGACCTCCAATTGTTGTGAAATCAAAAGAAACCCATCTTTCTATTATTTATAATATGTAGGAGTAGAAGAAACATTTATCAATTGTGTAGTGTGCTCCAATAAACCAAATATGTAGTTTTAAAATTATTGAAAACCTTTCAAAACATGTATCAGGGGGTCAAAACCAACAAAATAAAATTTGATTATCATGAAATTATTTGAAAACCACCATAGACTGTTTATTAAAATGTATGAGTAAACGAAACATCAGTTCAATTTATTGGGTGCCTACGATGATGAAAAACACACTTTTGTGTTTTAGAAGCACTAAAACATGTGTGTAAAGTTCAAAACCAAAGAAAACAAACTCTTAATGATCTAAAATCATATGAAAATCATCATTTTAATTTTTTGATGCGTATGAGTTGAATACACATCAATCAGACATGTGGTGTGCTCATACAGGCTGAATAAGCAGTTTTTAATGGTTTTCTAGCCTTTAAAAACATGCGTTATGGGGTCAAGACCAATAAATTTATCTTTGATTTCCTTATAATTATACAAAAAATTAGAGTGATTTGTGAAATGTTGGACCATACGTCATAATAATTGGATGTTTCATCTTCTCAAGATGAACAAAAATATACTTTTAGTGTTTTAAAAACACTAAAACATGCATGTAATGATCAAAATAAAATAAAATGACCTATTAATAAAATTAAATCATAGTTAAATTGTATTTATAATATTTTTTTATATGGGGTCAAACAAAACATCAATTGGACATGTGGTGTTCTCTGATGGATTGGATATGCGGTTTTTAATGGTTTGATGGACTTTAAAAACATGATTTAAGGGGTCAAAACAAAAAGTCCTCTAATGGACATGAAATCATAGGGTAATGTTCATTGTGTAATTTTTAATATGTTGTAGTATACAAAACATCAATATGATGTGTAATTTCCTTGGGATGACCAAAAAACATTTTAGTGTTTTAAAAACACTGAAACATGCATGCAAGGTCCAAGGCATAGAAATTGACATATGAATTATTTGAAATCATGATAATGTATTCTATGTATTATTTTTGACTTATAAGAGTAGATGAGAATTCAATCATACATGAAACATTCTCAACAAAACAAATAAGCAGTTTTTAACTGTTTGGAGACATTTAGAAACATGTGTCAGAGGGTTAAAACCAAGATTATGACCTATTATTTCTATGAAATCATACAAAACAATTGTCATGTGATTTTAAAATTCTTTGAAGATGACACATCAATGGAATGTGTTGTTTTCTAGGGAAAATTAGAAACCCATTGTTAGAATTTTAAAAACACTAAACAATGCATGTAACTATCAAAACCAAATAAAATGATCTATGAATGAAATTAAATAATTGTAAAATAGTTGATGTGGTATTTTGAATATGTACTAGTTTAGGGAATATCCGTCGGACATACAGTTTGCTCAGACATATAGGGAAAAAATATTTTTTAATAGTCTCATAGCATTTAAGAACATTCATTAGTGTGTCAAAGTAATAAAACGATCTATGATTGAAATGAAATCATATAAAAATAACCATAGAGTTATTTTTTGAAATGTTATAGAAGAATACACATCAAAGAGAATTGTCATTTTCTTTAGATGAATCAAAACACACTTTTGGTTTCTAAAAACACTAAAACCTATGTGTAATTATTAAAACCATAGAAAATGACCTCTGAATGACAATAATTCATAGGAAAATAATATTTTTTATTTTTTTATGTTTATGAGTAACCAAAATGACAATGATACATGTTGTGATCTCGTACAGACCGAATAAGTTATTTTAAACACTTTTATAGCCTTTAAAAATATGTGTTTGTGGGGGGGGGGGGGGGTCAAAACCCAGAAAATTACTACTGGTAACTATGAAATCATTCTAGAAAGACTATAGTGTGATTTTTGAAACTTTAGAGTAGAGTTCATGTCAATTAGATGTATTGTTTTCATGAGATGATTGAAAACACACTTTTACTATATTAATAATACTAAAATGTGTGGGCAATGGTCAAAACTATAAAAAAAACATCCAAATGACATGAATTCATATTAAAATTGTTTTTGTATTATTATCAATGTGTATGATTAGACAACATGTCAATTAGATGTGCAGTGTGTGAAAATGGACTAAATAAGCATTTTTAACAGCTTAACGGCCTTTAAAAATGTATTTTATGGGGTAAAAACAATGACAAAACCCTCCAATTTTCATGATATCATATGATAAAAACCATATATCCATTTTTGAAATGTTTGGGTAGAAAAAACATCATTTATATGTGTTGTTTTACCAAGATGACCAGAAATTCACTTTTAGTGTTTAAAAACACTAAAACGCATGTGTGATGATAAAAAACAAAACAAATGGCCGCCGATTAACATTAAATCATATTAAAATTATCTTTTTAATTATTTTTTATGTGTAAGAGTATAATGACTACCAATCAGATGTGTGGTGTGCTTATATTGACCGAATATGCAGATTTTAATAGTTTAGTGGCCTTTAAAAATGTCTGTCAAGGGGTCAAAACCAAGAACACGACCCCAAATTTCTATGAAATCATACAAAAACAACTGTAGAGTGTTTTTTTTTTGGAATTTTAGAGAATAAAAAACATTAATAAGACATGTTTTTTCTTATAATGACAAAAATGACACTTTTAGTTTTTCATGCATTAAAAAATCATCTTGAATACTCATCATTTAGAAAAAAAATGACATTTCCATAGAAATTGAATAATGGATGAAATTATACTTTTTAGGTAAGTATATTTATTTATTTTCTTAGTCCATAGGGTAAAGGAATTCTAAAAATCTAGAAAGTGGATCTTGAAATAGAAATGTTATCATATTACCTTCATTTTTGTTGAATTAGTTGCCTTTTAAAACCTCTTTGGTTTATTATTTTGTGGTATTTAACTTTACCATGATCATTCAATTTCTTGTGATCAATGATCTGTGTAACTCTCCATCATTATTTGGATATTACACTTTTCTTTCATATCCATATTTTCAATTACCATGAATGTTATCCTATTTAGAAACCCAATTATGTGTTATTCAAATCATTTGGGGGCCTCTGTGTATGAACTTTTCCTTCAACCCACAACACTAGGGTTTCCTCTTGGTTCGTCTCCTCCCCTCATTCGGAGTGGCTTTGATTTTCTAGGCGATTGTCATCATCCTTCTCGAATCTCTATTGGCGTTGGCGTGTGGAGTTTCCTCATGTCTCAATTCGGTCCTCGACTTGGCTTTGCGTGCGGAGCTCCTTCAACATCATCATACAGAGTGGTCATAGCTTAGATCTCAGCTCTACTCTGCGTGTGGTGCTTGATTTGTCATCCCTGGAGCTCTTTTGGCATCGAAAACATTCTCAGTGGCGGTATCCTAGCTCAGCTCAGAGTAGGCATGCGACGTTGTCATCATCCTGCTAGGATTCAGTTTGGATCGACATGCGAAGTTTCCTCCAGTCTCGATTCGATCCTCATCTTGAATTTTTTTGTAGATCTCAATCCACGTCGGTGTATGGAGTGGTCTTGGTTCAGATATCATCTCGCCTCCGTATGTGGTGCAGGCTTTGTCCTCCCTGAAACAAAATCGGTGTCAGTGACTTCCTCGGACGGCTTGGACACCGGTGTATTCTCTAGAGTGTCCGGAGGGGGGAGGATCTTGTTCTTTGATTTTGTTTTTGCAGGTGGTGTTGCCACAACGTTAAGATCCGGTAATGATGTTGGTCCTTTTTCCGCTGAACCTCTCCCAATATCCCTGTGGGCTTCTATAGCTATGGTGGTGGTGGGGATGAAGTGTAGCAATGAGGTTAATCTATATTACCATCTTCAGTGGAATTTAAAATTACTCATAAAAGCTACTGGACTTGATGAATCTTTAAACTGTGTAGACTTCTTTTTGTGGTGTGTTTGTTTTTTGTTGGATTGTCTCATATTTTCTTCTAGATTTTTCTTCAGATGAAGATTTAGATCCTGTTTCCCTCACCTTGTGTGGCTATTCAGATTTGGATTATTGAGAGGATATGACATTGCCATCGGTACCAGACCCGTAAATTTCTTTACGAGATAATTTACTGAGGAGTCATGCACTGGTGGAGGCACCATATTGACGTTGATGCTGGGGATGGGTATCTCTGTGGAGTTTGTTCTGGGATGATTGTGGCACTTGGAAATTGTTTTTGTCTCTTAAGTCTTGAATTCATGGGAGGTTTTCCCCTTTACCCTTAAAAGGGAGCTTATCCAAAAATCAATAAAAATTTCGGCCTTTGGGATATTCAGTCAGTTATGTGTTATTCTAGATAACCTTCTTATTTCACTTTCCCACTTTTCATGAGGATGTTTTATTAACCCTTTCTATGAAGTGATATTCCTATAAAGGTATTTTGAAATTTAAAATGCTTATTTACCAATACTAAGTTCAAATTGTGATGATGTAATTTATTAAAGGGGTAATATTTTAACACTATGAGTTTTTAAGAGAATATTACATCTGATAGATTTCTTTATACACAATACCAGGATTTAATTGAATTGGGATATACTATAAAAATATTATTATTTAAATGTGACCATTATATTCTAGTTTTTGAATTGGAGGGAATGAATAGGCTTAACCACATTATAAAAAAAAAATAAAGGTCTTAATCAATAAGAATGTATTGATAAATGCTCCCTAAATAATCACTCATTTTTTTGTAGTCATTTTATTCTTTGAAAATATGATTTCCTAAAAAACGGTTTTTTTGTTAGAAAATATTATAATTACTTTCATAAACCTATAGATATTTTATTTGGTAAAATTATATCCTTTTTTAAATTATAATATTAAAATTATATTATGGTGAAATTGTGAGATTTTTCAAAATGCTTGATTTTTTAATGAATTATAAAAAATAATGATTTTTATTGAAAAGTGTACTTTATTTTAAAGTGTTTAAAAATTAAAATTCTATTTTTTATTAGATTAAAATTTTCATTAGTTACATTTTTTATGAATAATCAAATTTTATTCATTGGAAGGAATTTTATAATTGAATTTGGTATAAAAAACAATTTTATACTTAAAAGGAATTTTTCTGAAAAACCATTTTTCATTATGTTTTTTTTAATATTATATAAATCTCTTCAAATATAAGTTATTATTGTTTCTAAATTTTAATTTGAGAGATAAATTATTTTACCTTAGTAATATATTCCTAATTTTTATTAATGAAATAATTATCTTAAATGCTTACTCAATGCCGACACAATACTTATTCTTTTAATATAAAAATAAAATAGATGATTCTAAAAATATTAAAAGTAACATATTTTGAATGATATATTTTATTCCATGAATTTTTTATTTAAATATATCATTTTAGTGATGTGTGAACGGAATATATTTGAATTCTTTTGTCGTAATGTTGTTTTCACATTAAAATTAATTGA
Source organism: Viscum album (assembly GCA_963277665.1). NCBI lineage: Eukaryota > Viridiplantae > Streptophyta > Magnoliopsida > Santalales > Viscaceae > Viscum > Viscum album. Next base: position 784,353,436 of record OY728147.1, read on the forward strand.
ATCATTCCAAAATTGACATTAATGATATTTTATAAAAAATAATAATTTATTAAATGTTTTAAAATTACTAAAAAATTAATATTTAGAAACCTTATTGGTATATATTTAAAAATATTAAACATATTTCATTTATGGGTCAGTTTTCCATTTATAGTAACTATTATAACCCCTAAAGTTTAAAAAACATTTTATTGCCATAATTTTCAAAAAGGATAATGGGGGTTATACCCATTCACATAATATATTCAAAATTTTTCATTTTGGAGTTATTTTTCATTTAAAAATAATATATATTAATTTAATACTTTAATAAATTCCAAGAGTGCCCCCCTCTCTAATAAAAGGGTACCTCCTCACCTCTTTTACTATAACATTAAAAAGACATTTTGTTCAGAAAATTACAACCCAAATACCTTATTAAAATCCCTAACCAAATTATATAGGTCTTATTTTTGGCATAATAACAACCTTATAGAGCTTAACGTGTAAAAGATGTTGTCTGGAGAATAGATATAGCTTTTCACTAAATGTTTTCGTTTAATTTATTCTTATTCCACCTAAAAATATTCTTCAAACATGATTAAATAATAACACTAGTATATTACATATAATAATATTTTTTTATGTCAATTTAATAACCTATATCCATCTCTATTTTAGTCAAAAGGGAAATAAAAGCACCGTTCATCTGTATGGTGGACTACCACCTCGTGAAGTAATGTAATTCTTTTTCCATCCCCTCCGCTAACAGATGGTAATAATGATGTAATTAATGTTTATATATGATATTAAGTATATATTTATCATTATTAAAAGATAATATATAATATATTTTTTTACTTTTCCATTTATTGGAAAATTATAACATTGTTTGTAAAGACCTGTAGATTACCACCTTCATAAAGCGATGTAATTCATTTTTCATAACCACATCACATGGATGAAATATATAAGTTTACTTAAAGAAATTATATTAAATTTATGATATAATAATAATTATTGAAATTTAAAATAACACTTACCTTCTTTCCATCCTGATTTTTGAAAAATAAAAACGTTACTCATGCGTACGTATGACCTACCATCTCCTTGATTGTAACATAGTTCATTTTTCATTACCATATTTCATAGTTAGTATTAAAAGTATAATTTTTGTATAAATATAATAATTATTTCATGGTTATTATTTTATATATTATGTTACAATGAACTATTTGTCCATTTTTAATCTACCAAAGTCATTTTTTACATATGAGCCAAATATCATCAAAACAACTGAAGTGAACATAGTTGATTAAGTAATTGTATACAACAAGGTAAAAAGTGAAATAAAAAGAATAATAAAATTGATATTTTTATGAAATTAAATAATTAACATAAGTTTATTATTTATGAAGATAAGTAAAACACATGATTAGTCGGGCTCAAGGTAAGGAACACTTTACTTTAAAAACCTCATTTTAAATGTTTTAAAGATTCATTTTCTAAATATTTCTATTCCATTTAATAATTCTCAAAATTATTTTATGGATGTATTTATATGAACATAGATTAATTATAAATGTCATTTTATGATTCATTTTACTTTATTTGAAATGGTTTCAAAAGGAATATTTTTACATATTTTATACGGAATGTTTTGAATTTCTTTACAGAAGACAAAAATAATGTTCTATTTTAACATATATGGAATAACAGGTTTTTCCCACCACCATAATTTTGATTTTATGTTTGGATGAATTTATAAGATTCCATGTTTTACTCAATTATAAAAACTCTATTTATCTTTGTTATAAGTATTTTAAAATATGATTTTATATGGAATAGATATTTTGATATCTAGAAATGTTTTTCTTATGGGTGTAAGAGATCTCTCTAAACCACTCTTTTTATTTGGGTACGGACACTCTCTCTAACCCACTTTCTATCTCTCTTTAATATTGTGGAATGATTATAAATTAAGTATATATGTATCTCACATATATACCTAGCTTATTATCCACTCCTTTTATGGGGTAATATGAGTCTTATGTTCATTTCTCATATGTCTTCTTTATGAAATATATTTTTATTATGATATGTGGTAATATTATGAAACCCATTTCTTTAGATGGGTAATTATTATATCTATTCCTTATTATTTCTTTTCTTTTGTACAAAACATAATCATGTACATGTTATGATGGATTCACCCTGTTGGTCATAGTGAGTATCTCAATAGGGGGGAGGTGGATTGATTTCCCAATAAAAGATTTATATTTAAAATGGATAAATTTTAATCCCCCAATTAATTTAAAACAACCTAATGAACTACTATATAATACCACTATAAGTTCTAATATTTCAAAAGTTTTCTTAAATATTAATTAGTTCTCAGGTAAGTAATATAAAATAATACTTAGTCCTTTAAATTCAACTTACTTAATTAAAGGCTTATAAAAACATCAATAAATATTTACTATCAAAGTATTAATTTTTTTAAGTAGTTTTAGTTTTAAAATATAAAAAAATATAAACAAAAACACATAGAAGAAATTTGAAACAAGTGGTTTAGTATCAAGGTGAGACGTAGTCCTCTCCACTTGATGACCACCTTCCACTATGAAGTCTATATAAAATTAACAAATTGATCCAAAAACTGAATGAGGTTTTACAATAATTTACAAACATTCTAGGTCACACACAACCTCTTTAATAGTTGTACATGGGAGTATAAAATAAATAGTTCACACTAGGACCTATACCACTATTATCCATGGGAAAGTAGATAAAATTATCTTGTGAAGATATAAAGTATATTTCAGTTAAGTATAAGAGATAGTGTGCAATTGATAAATTATAGTACACACACACTGCTCAAAATGTAAGAAATTAAATAGAATAGAGAAACTAAGAGTCTAAAGGAATAGAAGTTATCGATATTTATGCAATATAGATCATGACTCCTTGATATTATTTTGAAATATAGATCGATTAGGTTTCTCTTGGACTTTTAAAACAATAGTGTCACAGAATCTTGTTCTTGATGAGAGAAAGGAATCTAATGAGTATAAGGTTCAGGATCCTCAGTTGAGTGTAAGATATTTTTGTTCATGAAATTTGGATCACCTATATGAGAGTGTTCAGTAATAACGATCTCTCAGTCTTTTCACATCAATTTCTTTCAACATCCAAATCTACTGCACATATACTGTATGGGGTAGTTTTCTTCTATTTTATCCGAAGTAGTAACAAGAATATCTGGATGGTATCTCTTTCCTCTTACTAGACATCTAACAACCTCTTCAATTAATTCTATTGAAAATTTAAGAGGAAATAATTAAAATAACACTTGGAATTAAATTAGTATAGATTAGAGGTGATTCATACTTAATCAATTTTTATCACCTATATCAGATTATGATAGACTTATAGAAAAAATAGAATTCATTAATATCATTATAATCATGATTTTATGATCATTAAAACTTGGAGTTCAACAATCTTTCCCCTTTTGATGATTACAAATCATAGAATTATAGGTATTAGAAAGACAAAACATGATATCAAAGGTAAGAAAAAATGAAAAATAAGAGTTATCATTCATATTATGTGAATATGGTATCAAAAATAAAGAATAAGATAATAAAGGTTAATTATCATGTATAAAAGGTAAAAGGAGTAAAAATAGCATCAAAGGTAAAATAGAAACATCTCTATTCAAAAAACAGTAATAAATTCTATACAGATATTTTCTCCCCCTATTTGGATTATAAAAAAGGTAAATTATAGTAGAATAACGATAGGAAATGAAGAAAAAAATATGAATAATATATTAATAGGAATCATAGGCATTAAAAATGATTTTCAAAAAATTTATTATAAAATTAATAAGTCACCTCAAAGAAAGATTGTCTAATAAAAAAAAAGTTCATGATTTTACAGATAGGTCCATTGGTTGTTTACACTTATCCATTTATTTTCCTTGATTTGAGGTAGTAGGGTCAGCATGAAGTATAATAGATGGAACACCAGTTGGTAGTCTGGCTATAGTCTGATTACGGTCCTCCACAATAATAAAAATATTGAACTGATGCAAATAATGGGTAAGAGGCATAGGGAAAGGCTGTAATATGGAAGGTAGAGGTGTAAAGGGATATTTGAAAACTCATTATCCGAAGGATAACTGAGGAGAGTAAAAGGAACCACTGGCTGAGTAGCAACTAGTTGTCCATACATATGAATAAAAGGATTCAAAAGATTTATAAAATCCATTATAATATGAAAACCTTTTTCCATTTCACTAATGAAATCACCCATTTCTTCCATAAATCTTATAAAAACATGAGTCATCTCCTTCAATTATCTCACATATTCTTTGAAGGCCTGAGTAATAGGGGTAATCCTCGTATTTTTAGCTATCAACATAAAATTGGTCTCCATTTCCTCATTTGTATATATCACAGAGAGATAAAATTTGATTTACTTGGTAATGGATTCTCTGACAACATTCATAGCTTTGTCATATAACCTGATCATCATATGATCATGCTCGATTCCTTTCTCAAACTTGCTTAGAATCTCTAAAGGGATCACTGGTTCTCTACTAGAAGGACCACTTGACATAGCTACAAACTCTTCTCAAACAACTATTCAGATTTGATCAACATCAACTATAGGTGGTGTTGTGGAGGTATATTTTTTTTTATGACACATTATCAAGAATCTTCAAAATACCATGCAAAGAAGTAGTAATGTTTAAATTAACGTCTTCAAGAATAGTCTCTACAAATTAAACCTCATCAATAATTCACTTGTTCTCAATCGCTATCTAATAAATATGGTGCATCAATATTGGTTGTATGTGGAAAACCACCAATTCAAAGGGGTATATGTAATCATTCTCACTAATCTTGGTCAGAAGAGGTGATTAATTCTTCAAACAATTACTAAAATAAGAAATTAGATTTTCACCAAAAGAATTTACTTTAGTCCTTTTATCTATATCCGTTGGAATGGAAGAAGGGGAAGTAGTAGAATTTTCAAAATATGGAAGTGTCATAGAGACCAATTTTTATAACAACCCATAAAAATCAACTTGAGATATCATATATCAATTAGAATATCTTTTATTTCAAACTTTGGGTCCATTATCCTTTGTTGGACTCCTTATATCACTAAATTTACTATATTCATCCATTATAAGAACAACCCACTTTTCTGAAGGAGAGCCAACATAAACATAAACAGAATCTTGTATAAAAACTATAGAAATAGTATTAGGAGGTATGATAAAAAAATGAATTTACAATTGTAGCAGGGGTAGCAGCAACTATCTCAACACTCTAATTAGTAGAAAACTGTTCACTCACGTGAACTTATTGCATCTCAACATCAAATTTATGAACAATTCAACTCTATAAATCAAATTTTTGGCCAAAAAAAGGTTCAACTTCAAAAATAATGTCAACTGGAGGCTCATCAGTATCCATATTTACCAACTGTACATCACTGCCTTAGGAAAAGGCATATCTTTCTTACTCTTCCCAGCCACATGCTATTCCACTACAACAATCACAATCATCTATTCTACCATAAAACAATCAAAAAATTATTGACCATCACCTATTGAACTCATTTTAGTTCCATCAACATCCTTACCCTTTTGAAGTAATTCCAAATATGGGGATTCCCCCCATAAACAAGCACATCCTTCTTTTCTAGATCCACTTATTCATGAAGGTATGTTATCTCACCATAAACACTTAGTAAATAAAGAATCTCTTGAGAAATATCTATATATTTCGTTTTGATTTTTTCTAGGCGATCCAACAGGTTCAAAATCATTATCATCATTAACATCACTTCCGTTTTCATTCTCATATCCATTTACATCACCATTTTCTTTTTTTATTTTTCTTCATTATTATTTCTATTATAATTTTTATCATATTCCTTAGTGTATTTGTAACTTTTGAACAGATTATCACTAGAGACCTCAATCTCATCTTCATCACTTTTTACAATCTTTTCTCTCTTTGGAAGCCTCCTAGATTGAATAGGATCTCTGTATATAATGGGAGAATATTTTGGAGAAAGTTCAATATCAATTACCTCATAAAAAAGTTTCCTTCTCTTCTTCTCTAGAGGTAGTATCCTCTTTATCCTCATTCGAGTGCACAAAAAAATCATCTGGCTCCAAGCATCGGTGAATAATTCCCCTTAGTATGGTAGGATGATTCATTAGGTTAAACTCACCATACAACTTCTAATTGTATCCAAAAAATATATCTTCTAGGTGTTCCAACTTAGTCTCATTCTTGAAGATATAACCCTTGAAATACAGAAACCACCATAGTCAATAACAATGTATTTATCATATGAGATAAAGCCTTTTTTCCTTTATCATGGATGAAATCATCTTTGGATAAATCAAGGAGTTATACCTTGAAGAGTGTTTTATCACCTATGATAGATGAACCATGCAATATCTAAATTTTTTTATCTTTAATACTCTTTTAATAAGACTTAACAAATAGACATATTGATATCTCAAGGTGGAAAAGTCACATTTCCAAGGGTAAATCCTACGTTGAATAAATTTGAAGAGAAGACTACACTCCCCACCTAGTTCAGCAACCACCGGTCTTCTTATGGTACTATAACTTTTCAGTTATTTCAAAGAATCTTCATTGATAAAGAAGTCATTGTACTCAAGAAGAGATCATTGATAATCATCATAGATTTATTCATGATTAACTCCCAAACACTTGTCCCATTATATTGAAGAAAATATCAATCTGTGAAATTTTAATCTAGATCTCATCCAATACTCTTCCTCATTATTAAATCCAAACTCAACATATTGGAAAAATAATAAACAAGATTAGGATAAAATGGTCTTTCATTCTATTAAAACCAATCCCACCAACCATGATATTTAATAACTTTTAGTACTAATGACTTGATTGACAATAACCATTTTGTTTTAACTTCCTTCTCAGATATTTCAAATTTGTTTGCAAGATCGGGGTTAACTGGTGCAATTAGAGAAGGAAATCATGACTTTATATTTTTCTTCTTATCTATTCATGACTCCTTTGGAGAAGACATAGAAGGGATATTAATTATTAGCACATAGACTAGTTTGGTAAGCTCAATCGAAGGCCCAGATAAAAGAGGCAGTTTTGAAATTTGGGATAAGACAAGTCGTTCTGGGCTCAGAAGTATTGCTCTAGGCTCGAGGTGTGTTGTAAATATACATAATCCATTTTTATCATTTAATATTTAGGTATATTGAAAAATCAAAATCAAATTGAGAATTGTGAAAATATATGAATCAGTTCACAAAATAAAATAAACCATAAGAAATTAAACCGGTGGTTTAACTTGAGAAATAGATTTTTTTTGCAAAGGTATGAAAGAGAAATGGCATGAAAAACCCACAATGTAAATATTCAATGGTGTGTCGACCATAATGGCTAAAAAACCCAATAGCGTGACAAACACAATGTTGTGTTACCTGAAGGTGTATCATACCCAAAAATGTGTCACCAAATGGTGTTTCATACCAACAATGTTTCATAGAAAATTTAAAATTAATCAAATTTAATCATTCTTAGTTCAGGTTTGATATAGGTCATTCTATAAAAATTTAAAGTCTTAAGAAAAATATTAGCCAACTGATGTTCTCTGCCAATATACTCAAGAGTGATATCACCTTTTTAAAAATGGTATCTCAAAATATGATGTCTTATATCAATGTTCTTTGTCCTAGAATAAGAAACATGTTTTTTAGAAATTTTAATAGCACTTGTGTGGTAACATATTATGAGTAAATTTCAAAAAATTTATCCATAGTAAAATGGAGTGTGTTTTATACACAAAATTTGGGAACAAAAACTACTAAAAACTATGTATTTATCTTTGTAAGTTCACAATGATTCAAAATTTTTCTTCATATAACACCATGAAACTAGATACATTCCTATAAAGTTACATATTCTAGAGGTTCTCTTTCTATCTAACTTACATCCTCTAAAATCAACATCAGAATAACTCACAAGATCAAATGGTTGTACTCTAGGTTAAAATAATCCTGAATTAGTTAAATACTTGTGGTATTTAAAAATTCATTTAATAGAAACCAATTGTGACTCTTTTGAGGTTAGTTGAAAATGATCACACATACACACACTAATCATTATATGTAGTTGGATAACAGTAAAGTATATAAAACATCCAATAATACCTCTATAACTTGTTTGGTCAACTGGTTTCCCAGCTTCATCAAGAACTAATTTTCATGTTTTAATAATTGTAGTATCACTACTCTCAGTGATATACAATTTAAAATGTTTTAGAATGACTTTTTTATATTTAATTTTATTTAAAATAATTTCTTATTAATTTAGAAAATATTAAAACCAAGAAAGAATTTGAGTTCACCCATTAAACTCATTTCAAATTCATTTTTCCTCATTTTATAAAATTAAATACATAAATAATTTCTTTAATATCCCAAAATAATATTAACAACATATATTTGAACTACTAAAAAATCTTTGGAAATTTGTTTTTTAAAGAAAATTGGGTTATCTATACCTTTTTCAAATTATTTTTAAAAAATAAAATCGTTGATCCTATCATACCAAGATCTAGGAGCCAATTTTAAAACATATAAAGCTTTTGTTAATTGAAAACTTGATTTGAAAATGTGGATTTTGGAAATTAGGGGGTTGTTTCATAAAAACTCCTCAACTATAAAACCATTCTTAGATACACTCTTAACATCAATTTGATAAAGTTTGAAATATAGATGAGCTACATGGGCTAGTAGGATTCTTATGGACTTATGTATAGCTATAGGTGGAAAGGATTCCACATAGTCTATTCCATCCTCTTGACTATAATCTTATGCAGCAATTATAGGCGTGTTTCTAGCAATTGTGACTGACTAATCAACCTTGTTCCTAAACACCCATTTAGTCCCAATAGTCAAGGTGTCATTGGGTATCTCTACAAGTTCCCATACTTTGTTTCTTTCAAACTGATATAATTTTTCTTGCATGGCTATTAACCAGAATTAATAATTAATAGCTTCATTTATGTTCTTAGGTTCAAGATGAGATAATAATTCTTGATGTTAAACTTGATTTCTTAAAGAATCTCTAGTTTGTGTTCTTTTATTTAAGTATCCTACAACAGAATCTAAAGTATGGAACTTAATGGTTCTAACAGATCTAGAGAAATATGGACTTATTACTTCTTGATTTTCATGTTCAGGTTTTGGAACTTCTAGAAATTATTTAGAACTGGATTATTTTTATGACTTTTTGATAACAGAATCTAAAGGTTTATAGTTTATGTTCATATTTGAAAAATCATCTTCAAGGTTTTCTAGGGATGTCTTAGTATCATGTGGATCAGTTTCATCAAAATTTTACATGGACCAATTCTTCTACAGTTTTGTATTCTCACTAAAAACTCTATAGGATTTTTTATAGATTTAATAACCAAGGAAAATTCCTTCATCACTTTTGAAAGGAAAATTTTTCAAGATTATACTTAGTGTTAAGAATAAAGTCTTTGAAACCAAAAACACTAAATTAATTATCCTTAGGTTTCCTATTGTTTTATAACTCATAAGGGTTCTTCTTAAGGATAGTTATGGTCTAGACTCTATTGATAATATAGTAGGCCATATTGATAACTTCTTCTCAAAAATAAATAGGTAGATCATACTCATTCAACATGGTCTAGGGTGTCTCTTATAAAGTTATATTACTTATTTCTATAACACCATTCTACTAAGGGTTACTGTGAGCATAGAATTTATGAGTGTATCTATTTTGTGAGAAAAAAGATTTAAAATATTGATTTTAAAACCCACATCCACAGTTATTCTTAAGGTCTTAATCCTAAGTCCATTAAGATTTTATATAGACTTATCATACTTCTTAAAGTAAGAGAAAGTTTCATTTTTTTGAAATAGAAATTATAGCCAAGTATACCTATAGAAATCATCCATAATAACATAAATATAGTGCTTCCCATTTAAGCTAGAAACTCTAGAAGGTCCAAACAAACCCATGTGAACCAATTTGAGAGGTTGATAAGTTGACACTTATTATTTTAATTTAAAAGAAACTTTGTACTTTTTTCCATTTTGATAGTGGTTACAGAAATTATCAGTTAAGAACTAAATCTTAGGTAGAGCCCATACTAACACTTTTCCAAGTTAGCATCCTATGTGAGTGAATGTTTCATGGTCCTGGTCTCCTATAAAAAAATCCAACATTATTTCTGAAAGGAACTTAATCATGAAACATTTCGATAAACTAAAAAGATTAAATCAACATTATAAATATTATCATTTATCAAGGAAGTAAAAATAAAATAATTTTTATAATCACAAACATTTCAAGTGCCATTCTCAAATTTTACATATAAACCATCATAAAATAAATGATAAATTCTAAGAAGTTTATACTTTAAACCATCAACAAATAATAATTTATAAATTAAAACTGAATTATGGTTATTGATTTGGCTAAGGGGGATGATTTCTCTTTTTAAATTATCACCAAATGTTGAGTGACCACCATTAACCATAATAAGACTCTTGAAGAATTAATAATCTCTAATAATATGTTTTTAATAATTGATTTCCACATACCATGCACTTCAACATGAGGTATTCAAACAATTTTCCTACAAAACAAAATTTAAAAAATAAATGAAATTGGTACCTAGATATTTTTGTGTCCGTAGATGTTAGTAATCAATGCTTTGGGAACCCACATTTTCCTAATAGGTTTAATATAAATAAATTGAAGTATTTTTGAAATAAATACTTTATTTGGACCTTTAGAGAAATAGTTTTTAGAATAATTATATAGATTTGATTTAGAAACAAATTTTCCCATTTTTATTTTCATTTTTCTAGGTTTATACCCAATTTCGGTAACATACGTAGGAGAAACTTGGTTACCTAAAATCTAAGTAATCATTTCTGTACCATTTTTAAAATTTTCTAAATATTTCTTCAGTTTCTCATTTTAAATATTATGTTCTGTATTTTCTTTGAGAAGTTGAGTATTTTTCTCTTTTTCAATAGATAGATCAGATTTACTATTAGCAGTGAAAGAAAGATGTCTTTTGAGAGTTTTATTCTTATCTTTTAATTCATTAGATGTATCTTATAACATATTTCAATACACCAAATATTCTTACTTATACATTTAAACATCACTAATTTAATTTTTAGAATTTTTAAAATCATGCATAGGTGAAATAGTTGGCACAATAGGTAAAGTAGATACAACAGGTACCTTAGAAATGTTTGTCATGAAGAAATTTCTTTACCTATATAAATTCTCCACATGTGATGAATCTGAATCACTCAAGCTATCCTCAGAAGAACTCCATATTACCGTTATGAATATCTTATTTTTTTTGTCATTGTCCACATACTCCTTTTTATACTTCAACTTTTGAATCAACCTAGAAAATCAAAACATAATTGTTTATAAAATATATTATAGTTATTAGTTTGAAATTATAAATATGTTTAGATTATAAAAAAATATTTTGTTTTATAAATTAGAAATTATAATTTATTTCTTTGATGTTAAAGTTAAACTCCAAACAATTTACATATAATATTTATATAAATAGTGCTTACTAAAATAATTAAATATATAATTATATAATAATTAAAATAAAAAACGGGGTTTTCAGTTTAGGGTCGGCTGAAAATAGGAGGGGTCCGTAGGGGGCAGTGTCACTTCAGACCAGAAGAAATGAGGCCGAGTTGAGGCTCACAGTCCGAAGGTGCTGCACTAGGAGGAGCATATGGCTTCGAGTGGTGGTTTGATTCCAGTCGAGTAGGCTAGGAGAATCGACAGCTTTGTGGGTCGTGTCATGCTGAGTCGAGTCAGGACGTCTAAGCCAAGCATGATGGGGGGCTTTGACCATGGTGAATCGGTGCTGGCAGGGGAAGTCCAATCAAGGTCCGAAATGGCGTCGTCGGGTCTTGATTTTAGATAGGGATTCAGATTTCTCCTACCTAGAAAGAGGTAGTAGTTCTATTTCCTTTTTAGGTTTTTTCATCCGCATGTTCTCAAATTTTAGATTCGCAGGTAAGTTTCTTGATTTCCTTTTAATTTTTTTTTCTTCAATTTTCATTTTCAACACTAAGTTTTGTTGTCAATTTAGTTCTATTCATCAACTTCTGAATTTTTGAACCAAAGTTGAAGGATTTTGGTTCAATTATTGTTCATCATCTTATTTATGAATAGAAGAAATTTGTATTTTGGTATAGAGATTATAATTCTATTATTCATCTAGTAATTTAAAATTTTGTTTTTTGTGACATTTTGTGGTAAATTATCTACACTATCATCAACTCCACACTCACACTTCAATGTAAGATTTCTAGTGTCGTTGGAAATATCCTTTAAATCATTGGTTCATCTATTTTATTATTCCTTATATCACTGTAAAAAGGATATAAAATCCATATACCATTATTTAATCAGGTAAAAAACTTCTTTCAATTTGTGTTCATTGAGAGGAGGTGAAGGTGAATTTTTGAAGCCATGGAAATACCAATACCTTTTCTAGGGAAATTCAAGTAAGGCGAATTATATATCAGTGTGAATTTGTTTGGTTGTTTCCATTACTATAAAAATGATTTTCAAAAATATTTTGTTCATTTTCTATCAAATATTTTCAGAATTTATTGTAAGGGAAACTATTATGTTATTTTCAATTACTTATAATTTTGATTCTCTTTTTTCTACTACAATTCAAGGTATATCTTATTTCCAGAATTTGGTTATTTAAATTATATAACGGAATTAATTATAATTTATATATATGTAGATATCACTTTTTCAAGAATATACCTACATAGGTAATATTTTATAGGAATTCTAGTCCTTAATCTTGATTCATATAATTATGTAATGTATATTAATTGATATTTGGTGTTTCAAACAAATTCAATCAAAAGTTATCTATTTTAAATTTTATTTTACATAGGTTAAATTTATCCTATCAACTTATCATATTTTTCTTTATAAAGTTTATGTTTCAAATTACTAAGATATATGTAAATGAAAAAATATATATGTTTATATATATATATCTAAAAATTTATGTGTTTATCTTTTAAGGGATAGTTTAATTTTATTTTCAAACAATTCTATTCTTTAAAGTTTAATTTCAAGGGATTTTATTGTTATAAAGAAATTCTTTTTTCTAATAATTTTGACGATCATATTTAATAGAATTTTAGTTTCTTTATAATTATTCTACCATGTGGGTTTAACATTTAATTCAACATTTTTTGGAATTATGGAGAAAATGTTTATTTTCAAAATTTAGTAAGGGATCTGTTATTATTTTCAAATTTATTGTGTAACAGATATATTATTATTTTCAAATTTATTTTATAAGGTTGAAAATTATATTTTCAATTATGGTTTTGACTTTTCAAATTAGTAATGAGTTCTATTTCTCATAGTAGAGTTCTGCATCATGTATGCACACTATTGCATTTATATTTTAGCACACTGATAACTCCTGTATTTTTTTTATTTCTGTTATTAATGTGAATTCAAGCTAAATATATACTATTATTCTATTTTTATATATGTGTTTTATTTATTTAAAATATTTCTCAATATTATTTTAATTTTAAATTTATTTAGTATGGTTTTTATTTTTATTTTTATGATTTTACAAGGGATGGTTTTTAATTTTGACAAAATATATTTATTTAAAATATATATTAATATATACATATATATGTATAACTATCCAAATTTTCATAATTACTTTTGGAACACATAATTACAGAGGGATTAAATATTTATTTTATTTAGATTATAAATATTAATTAATATTTTAATTCATGGATGTGTAGTGAGTCTAATTATTTGATTTTGTTATTTAAATATATTATTTCGATAAAAATTATGTTTTAATAAATCTTTCGAAAAATAATTTATTACCAAATTTTTTTAATTCGATATCATATTTGATCTTCCAATGAATTTTCTCATTTATCAAAGTTTTGATCAAACATGGATTCTATGATAATGAATGTTTTAAATTCAATGTCAATTATATACATAGACAACACTGTATTTGATTTATTATAAAATTAAAAACCCCACAACAAACAAGAATTTGGGCAAGTCATACAAAACATCTTTAAGGAGGCCTAAAATAATTGAGGCTAAGCTGGTCGCCCATAATCAAGATCACCACTTCCGAATTCATTTGAAGAGAACTAGAAGAACCGAAAATGTTGGTACCTTGATCAGCCACATCCAAGGACACCAAATAATATTATACTTTGTTACCTTCACACCATGTATGAATAAACTTTATATTGTTGTTGTCACGGTTTCCTCAACACTTCCTAATAAGATAAGCAATCAACCATGGAGGTGAAATATTTCCATTCATCTATTCCTAGATGATCTTGTAATTAGTTTCAATTTGATTGAGAGATAAATTTTTTTCAGCCCACAACATGATACCCATATGCATAGCCTCAGCCTCTTCCTGGATAGAACTTCCCCTCCCATAAAATGCAGTGAACACGAGCAAGATGCTACCACTACTATCTCGTACAACACCACTACCTCAAATGATTCCCCCAACTCATGAACCATCATCAATTATATATATATTAGTATCAACATATTAGACATTTTTTATATGTCTTGAATGCACAAATATAAACACACACACACACAAAGATTAAAATGAGAGAAACTTATTTTGGGATAAAATTATCTTCAATTCCATTAGGATATATATATATCATTGTATATGTATATATATGAGGATGAAACATTTATTTTTCATGTATATAGTTATATTGACATGTTCATGATTTTATTGTCACATTGCTAAAAATTCACATATCATGTCCTCATAATATATTTAAAGTAAGGATGTTGCATCTGCATATAATCACTATCATGTGACATACCTCCATCCCTGATAATTTCATTTTTTTTCATTTTAAATTTTATGGATAACTTTATAAATTATTATATAGGAATATTTATAAATTTTTCAAGTTAATTTAATTAAAAACGTGTTCTTTCATAATTTTATGTACGAAATATGTTTATTTATTGTAAAATATTATTTTGAGAAGAAAATACTATATATTAAATGTGAATTTATTTCATTACTCATTTTATTGATGGATTAAAAATAAATAAAATTATTTATATTTTGAGATTAGTCTTTTTAAGATACTATATAGATTAAGAATTAAACTCTTCAAAGTGGTATGCGACACTTTGGATTGTTTTAAGAATATGAACCTCAATAATTTATCAATGAGTTTATTTTCTACTAAGATTAAAATTTAAATAAATCAAAGTGGTACGGGACAGTTCGATTTAAAGAGATACTTTTATTAGACATATAGATAATTCATAAGACTTATTATATGAAGGGTGAGTCCCACTATAGCCTCTCGATGGATAAGTAGGTCTCATGAGACAAAATAGGTCTTGACCCGATACCATGAAAAAATGGATATGTACGGTCTTGGCATGAGGCCTTGATAGAATGGTTATGTATGCTTTTGGAACAAGGCCTTGAAAAAATATTTATGATTGTACTGTAATTTTCATTCCCCTGTAATGATTTGTAGTAAGTGAAAGTCCATGTGATTATTAAACTAGTAATTTATCCATGGCTAATGATCATACTCATATGAACCAGTATTAACATGTTTTTTATTTCTAAGTGAACATGGGTTAAAATTTTATATTTAAATATATACATGTATAGAAATTAATTTGTAAAGAAGGATTAATATTTATTTTCTAAAGCATAATGATAAATGACATGGTTTTTTGTGAAATTATGAAAAAATATTACCTCATGTGTAAATTTGTAATCGTGAAACTGGTATTACCTAGATCATTAAGTGTGTCCATAGTCTAAATTATAAATGGTGTTTCTTGAATTTTTGTTAAAGTACATGCATATTTTATAATGAATTTTATTTGTAACTCTTAAATAAGTTTAGAAACTTTGTTCTTGAGTTTATCTTAAAAGTTATTTTATAATCTCTCAAGTAAATAATGATGACAGATTATAGGAAATGTTAATTTCATGATTTAAAGCATGTATTTTAAAGAAATATTCCTATAACAAAAATTATTTCTTTATGGCTTTGTTTTGAATCCTCTTACTAGGAATATCCAATGCTCACCCCTTGTTTAAAATTATTTTTCACATGTCACTTTAAAGTCCAAAGTTGGACGCCAACATTTTTATGCGTGTGGAAGAGAAGTTCGGATTTTGTTTGTTTAATTTTAATGCAACTATGATTAATTGTACGATTTTTTCTAACTCTTTAGAACCTAGACTGGTAAAAGGTCCTCTTCTATGTAATTTTTAAGGCTTGGTCCTTACAACATTGGATAGTCTAATTTTGTATGACCTTTCCTTTTACGTTCATCATAGAAAACCACATTTGAATCATCATTCCTCCAATATTTCTTCTAAGTACCCTTGGAATCATATTTCCTTTTGTAGTTTAGATTTTTGAAAACTTAATCTTCCTATAAAATTTCATAAATCTTATAAGTAGATGACCTATCTCCTCATCAATATCTCGTAAAGATTCACTATCACAAGAACTAGAAGTTTGAGATTTCTCCTTTTGTTTTTATTTATCTTGTTGTCTAGAAGAAGTATTATTTAAGGCTACTAATTTTCTTCTATGCTATTGAACTTCTTTGTGATTTATCTTTAGATATTCTTCATACATAAACAATTTTATAATAAAATCCTTGACTATAAGTTTTCTAATATCACAAGAATATCTCATATAGATAGATGTGCCTATATATCTTTTAGGTAGACATATAAACAATATCATAATCTAATCCTTATCAGATACTGGATTTCTAAGATAGTTCATGGTATTTAATATTTTTTGAACCTGAGTTACATGTCAGAAATAGGTTCATCAGGATTCATTTTAAATTTATCATATTTAATAGTATTATTATTAATCCCCATCTTCTGAAGATTAGTAGTTCCCTAATGGGAAATAGAAAAAGTGTCCCAAATCTCATATGTAGTTTTACATGAATATATTCTATTAAGTTCTTAATCTCCTAGGGAACAATATAGGGCATTCATAGATTTATAATTATTATTATAAGCTAATTTTTTTTCATCACCCCAAGTACTTCTATAAGTATTAAGTATAACATATTCATCTTCTATACAGACCAAATAAAAAAACCCATGCTTTTTATATGCGTTTTCATTTTACTATTCCATTGATAATAATTTTTTCCATTAAATATTTGGGGTTATATTAGTAGAAAAACCTTATTTTCTATTATCCATTTAAAGAACTAAATTTATAAATGAAATAAATTTAATATCTTTAAGGTAATACTAACATAAAAGTTAAAAAAATTGTAAACATTTATACCAAATAAATGAAAACCGTTGATACCAAATGTCAGTCAGAGTGAGTATATCAAGAGGGGGGGGGGTGAATTGAGTACCCAATAAAAATTTTCTATTTAAAATGGATTAATTTTAAATCCCCCAATTAATTTAAAACAACCCAATTAATCAATATAACAGATAGTTATAAGTTATAATCTTTCAAAAGGTTTCTTAAATATTGAATAGTTCTCAGGTAAGTAATATAAAATATTAAATAGTCCTTTAAAATAAATTTACTTAATTAAAAGCTTATAAAAACACTAATAATGATTAAATATCAATGTATTAGATTTTAATTGGTTAAAATAGTTTTATTTTTAAGAGATTAAATAAGATAAACAAAAACACACAATAGAAATTTGAAACAAGAGGTTCATTCTCAAGTTAAGACTTATTCCTATTTACTTGGTGATCAATTGACACTAAGAAGTTTATGTAAAATAAAAAAATTTATCCACAACCGGGATTGGGTTTTACAATAGTTTACAAAATCATCAATTGACACTTGACCAATTTCATAGATATACATGGTAGTATAAAAGAAATAGTTTATAGAGGGACCTATTACACTCTTATTTGTGGGAAGGAAGATAAAATAAGTTTTTGAAGATATAAAGTATCTTCCAGTTCATCACAAGAGACATTGTGTGTCTGATAAAATAGAGTATGCACACACACTGCTCGAAATGTATGAAAGTTAACAAAACAAAGAAACTAAGAGTGTAAAGGAATAGAAATTCTCAATTTATATGAAATCAAGCTCATGATTCCTTAATAGTATTTTGAAATATAACTTGTGTCGGGTTCTATTGAAAGTTTTAGAAAAATAGAGTGTCATAGACTCTTGTTCTTTACTGGAGGAAGGCAGCTGATCAGTAGAAGGTTCAAGTTTCTTAGTATAGTATAATCTCTTATTTTTCTTGAAATGGGGTTCAACTATATTAATGTGTTCAATAAGCATGATACCTCATTATTTTCTCATCAGTTTCTTTCTATGTTCAAGTCTACTCTCTATATAATGCATGGGGTATTTTTCTTCTCTTGTATCAACATAGAGAACACGAATATTTGGATGGTATCTGGTTCCTCATATCACATGTCTAACATACTCTCCAATGTATTCTATCAAACATTTAAGAGAGAATAATTAAAATAAAACTTTTCATAAACTTCCATAATATAGCCATTAGAATTGTTAAAAATAAGTATATGTTAGGAAACTAGTAGCAGGGTCATAGAATGGTGGTTAATTATGTGTCTGGTGGACTAGAGATGTCTCAGCTGATGGCGAGTCATCATTGAGGTGACTCCTCTGATGGTATTTCAAGATGGTAGTGTCTCATACTTTACCAATTTTTCATTATGGTGACATGAAATTCTGATGGTGTCTAAGACTTTATCATTTTTCACTTTGGTAGTATGTCATCTAATAGTGTCTCAGACTTAGTGAAATTTTCATGTTGATGGTGAGTAATGGACAACAATATCATATAAAATGGTGTCTCAAACTTTGTCAAAATTCTGTCTTGGCAGTGACATGTCTGGCGGTGTCTCAGCTTAGTGGTGAGTTAGTCTCAGTGGTGAATCATCCTTAGCAGTTTCAGTATCTATAGTGTCTCGTCCTTAGAAGGGACTAGCGATGACTCATAATTAATCAATTTTCAGCACATATCTTATATTATGATATACATATATCAAACATGACATTCATTAATATCATTATAATCATGATTTTGTGAACATTAAAACTAAGAGTTCAACACACCCAAATAGAACTCAAATGAATTGGGTAAATTTTTGTCTCATGAGAATGTATGTATGGGATTAGGGAGTAAACCTAATTCATAATGGGACTCTATCCACTATGTAATGTTTTATTAGTAGTTATCCTAGACTTATTTTTATGTTATGTTTTGTGTTTTTCTCTACATTTCTTTTGTTTTCATTATCTTCCGATACCATGTTCTTTATGTTATGCTTCCATGAGATTAATCATGAGATTTTGTTTAAGGGAATGTATATACTAATTTATAAGTGTAAAATTTATAAAGTTTTTGAAAAAGTTTATATATTTTTTTAATGATTTCAAAGGAAATATTGTTATTTTTATTTAAACTTTAATATTTATTATAAAATGTTTTATAAAAATATTTGGGAAAATATTATTTCATGGGTATTAAAATATTTATTTTAATTCCAAAGTTTAATTTTGAAAAAGATAAATCTTATATAAGTAATCATGAACTAAATTTTTTCCTTATTTCTTTTTATATGTCCCTTTTTGAGATTTTTATGTTCACACCTTGTTTTAATGCGTTTATAACAAGGTTATAAGGATGGGTAGTAACAATGATGAGGTCAAGATAAAAATTGTGAAGATATGTCATGAAAATAAAACTTTTTATGTCATAAATGTTTTGTTTTATGTAAAAAATAGATAATGAGTGGATTTTTATACTATGTGATGTAATATTTGTTTATATCGGGTTAATGGTCTAACTGTATAAAATTCTAAACCATAAAGTTCCTTAAATGTAAGAAAATGAATACATAACTTAAAACTCGAGATTATGTAATATTTAAGGCTAATTTTCTATATTTGGTATTATAGGAAAGTTTTAGATAACTTTGGAGATTAATATTAGAGACACTTTGTGAAAATTATGGGTATAAGCGTAATTAAAGGGTAACATCCTAGTGTTTTGGTAAAATAGAGAAACTATGTTTTTTCTAGAAATACGTCCCTATATGGATACTAAAAATGGATGTGGTTTTGGTATAGACTTATCTAGGGAAAATAACCCCAAAAAGAGTTGGTTGAGTTTATCTCGACTATCATTGTAGTGAATGGTGAGTGCTCCATTACTACACATCGGGTTTGACACTCATCAAGGATATTAATGGGTTAATTTGAATTTTCTTTATAAACCATCATAAAGGATTTGGATTGATTATGATCATCATGACCTTGTTTAAACCTAATTTTTCATATATTTAAAATAAGGTTTTATTATTCAAACTTACTATAAATTATTTTTCATTATTATTATTAATGTTTTTCACACTATGTTTTTTGGTTTTAGTTAATTGATAGAACTAGGAGGTATGATGTTAATGCTAAATGTGATGAAAATGAAGTGGTTATAAGAAAAAAAAATTGGATGATGACTGAAGTGAAATATATTTTGATTATGACTAATAATTTATCATAATATATGATTAAAAAATTTCACCTTAACCAAATCTCGAACTCACCAAAGAAGAGAAGTATGGTGTCCTCTAAGAGATCTGGTGGTGGAGAAAATGAAAGAAAGAAGGATCAATTTCATTTATGCTAGAAATTTATAAATATATACCCAAGAGAATATCTCAATAGAATTGGAAAATGTTTTATATGTGGAAAATAATGGATTAAAGAAACTAATTATGGAGGGAAAATGTGGAGTTCAATGGAGATAATTAAATTTCCTCCTAAAGATACATTTATAATCCATTGTCATAAATATTGGGAACCTGGTCATCATCTGAGTCAATTCACTCTTCTTAAGGTTATCCCCAAGACTAAGGAAGGACATATGTTATACCAATCATTGAAATGAAATGATTTAAGTATTTATGTATTGGGATTAAATAATTATGTTATAAAAGTATTTTTATCAATAATATTTTCATTATAAGAATCATAAAACATCTAAGGATTGTTCCAAGATAGTTTTTATTTAAGGATTTGAAAACATATTTTGAATAGTATTGATAACCAATAAAAGTGATTTAGTGTTAAGGTAGTATTTTTAGAAAACACATGATTAAGGGAAAGATAACCCTCATTAATGCATACTATTGAGTTAATAATGTTGAGCTAGGATAAATAGATTATTGAAATTGATAAATTAAAGGGGATAGTATTGGTAACCTTGGAATTGGTAAGTGATTTGATGAAAAAGTTATTTAGGTAATCTTTGATGAATTTTATTTCATTTTTTGGATTTATGGAATATATTCAGTTGTTTATAATTAATAGGGATTGTGTTTTTTTGAAACATATATGTCCTCATGTGACATTAAATTAAGAGTTATAGATACCATTATGGGTTTAAAAGTTTTTGGTTGGTCATATGTTTAAAGAAATAGATATCCATTTTGATGTTTTATGAAATAGGATTTTGGAGTGATTTGAAAATTTTAGCAGGTTTTAGGAATAATACTACATTAAGGTTTAAATAACCCTTTGGATTAGTATATTATTTTATATTATGATAATTAGATAGTGATATGAATATAATATTTATGGATGGAATGTGATTCATTTAAAAATTAATATTTTTAGAGATATTTATAGTAATGCTAAGGATTACCTTTCAGATTAGTTTATAAATTTGATTCAAGATATTTTTTGTGAAGATTGATACATTATAAGATTATACAGTGATTTATCTGGGTGATTATTCATATTTTGGGGGATGTTTATTTGGGTTGAAATATATATAACCTTTAGGTTTATCATGTAATTTAACATGAAAGATTATTTGGGAATAATGAAATTAAATTTTTATGAATTTAAGATGAATGGTATGAGATCACTTTTGAGGATAAAACATTCTTTAATATTGATTTTATTAAGGTTATTTGGGATGTATAGTTATTTATGAAAGGTTCTATGTTGACCTTAGTTATTATTGTGAAATTTTTGTAGTTAAATATATAATTTCATCGTATAAGGATTAATACATTTTGTATATTATCATAACCTATGAAATAAATTTAGTTTTAGTTGATATTTAAATATAATAAGAATATATTGGTATCATTTTTTGATTATAAAGTTTATTTTATTTCCTCAAGCATAATAAAATTCATCTTGAATACTCATCATTTGGGAGAAAATATGAGATTGTGGTGAAAATGGATTAAAGGATGAAATTATACTTTTCAATTAAGTATTTTTTTCTTATACCAATGCCTACTTATTTTAATGATCCAAAATTATCTTTACAATTTTACTAATTAAGTTCATGTAATCTGTTATTAAATTATTTTTTTGGCCAAAACTTGTGAAAATGGATATGTTTGGAACTTACTATGCTCTTATACTATGTGAAGACATTTAACTAATTTTGAAGGTCAAGTGACTAGTTTACCTTACCGTATGTTTTACTCCACCTAATCCCATTTAAAAACTACCTACTATGCTTCAGATGAAAAAAATCGATTAAAGTCACGAATTGACCGAAAAGTAGAGTTGAACATACCATACATTGAAGATAACCTTACCACATATTCAATCAATCTACTATGTGATAGTGATTTACCTATTATGAGTACAAAAAAACTAACCATGTGAATAAATGAAACTACGATGTGAATTTTTGAAGTGAACACATAAATAAAAACACATACTGTAAGAAGAAAACAAGTTACCATGCCACAATATGTAAAATTATCATTAAGTAATTTACTAACCATTTTTATTAATTTACTAACTACATAAAGAAAAATATCTACCATAGGATCAAATAAATCACAATAACAAATTAAATGGACACATGAAGGATTGAATTGAACGTGACACCTTACTGCATAAAATGACCTTTCCAACTAACCATGTCAGGTTTTCATGCCAACTAACCATGTTTTATGTGAAGAAAATTTTCCATGTCTGACTTAGCATTGAATATTTTTAAATATCCAATGGATAGTTTTAAAAGATTCAAATTAATCTTCTGTGCATTTAATATTGCATTTAATGTTATCTAATAGATACTTCAGATGAAGATGTCTTTAAGAATAAAATTTGATCATGTAAAAAAATGTTGAAAGGGATACATTATCTTACAGAGAATAACATAGGATCATACATTTTCACCTATTCTACATAAAAGACTTTATAACACTTTGTTTTTATGAAATCATTGTGAATCATATATGATATTCTTCCAAATGAAAATTCATAGACTCTAGAAAAATGAATCTATTTGGATTAAGCTTTTTCACATTTCTTTATCTATTATCTCTTGATATTTTTTTATACATTTCAATTGAGATTTGTTTTGTTTTAATATTTATAATTGTAAAACATTTTATCCTATACTAAACTGGAGAGCACATAATACTCTATCAAACCTTTCATTTTTATTCCCATGAACAACTATGAAACAGGTCATATGCAACCTAGTGTCTTTTTTATCTCTTGTATAACTATGGTAGTGGCACTATTACTTGAAAAATTTGTGTACTATTCTCTATAAAACCCAATCCAGGTTTTGGATTAGTTTATTTAATAATAAATTGTAGGGAAGTATGTGATTGAAAAGTGGAGGGGATGAAGTCTTGGGTTGAGATAAAACCCCTTATTAAAAATCCATTTTTTATTTATCCATTTTGTTTTATTAATATATAGATTTAATTATTTTCTAACTCATGTTTTAAAAAAAAAATCTGATAGTTAAATCAAATTAGTGTTTTGTGTACTGTTTTTATATGAGTAGACTTCTTTCAAAAGTTAAAGTATTTTACAAATCATTTTAACTGGGTAGTGGTTGATATTTAGGGAACCTTTTCCTAAGATATAATTATATATTTATAAATTTTTAACTGATATATTTTATTAAATTAGAGGATTTAGTTTTTAAATTTTGATAAATAGAAATTTTATTGAAAAATGAATTCACCCCCTCTTGAGTTTTCCGCTCTGACCAACATTTGGTGTCATAAGACTTTCAAATTTTTTTTTTAATGTGATCTATTTTTACATAAATATCATAAATTTATATTTTATCTAAATTTATATCTATATGAATAATCATAGATAAGAAAGAATAACCACTAATCCGAATCCTTATTTTAATGGAACAAATTTTTCTCAATGGAAAATCAAAATGAAAATTCATTTAGAGTGTATGGTATTTGATATATGGATTATCATTGAAGATAAATATGAAAAACATCAAGATACTAGATATTATTGGGTTTATACAACTATTGAAGAATATTATTATAAGTATAAGTCTTTGAATGCTTTGTACAGAGTTTTAGGTGAATATGAGTTTAATATAATAACAACATGTTCTATTGCTTATGAGATTTGACATACTCAAGTGGTATCTGATAAAGGAACTTATAATGTGAAATATATTTAAATAAATAATTATACTATTAAGTATGACACTTTTTAGATAAATCCTAATTAATCTATTTATTATATTTATCTCACTTTCAAAGATATTTTTAAAATGATGCATTTATTGGGAAATCAAATTTCTAATAGGGATCTAGTCATTTGAATTCTGAGATGTATACTAAATAGATGGGAAGGAACCTCTATTTCTCTAATAGGGTCATGTGATATACCTAAGTTTCTAGTTAAGGATATAATTGGAAATATTATGATGTTTTAAGAGTAACTACAAGTAAATAATGAGGAGAAAAATGAACCAAAAAACAAAGTTAGTATCCTTTTAGACTTCTGAATCTAAACAAATGGATACGGTAAAATTTGAAAGTTCAAGTGATTAGGAATCACCATCAGACAATGATGAAGAAATTGAAAATCTAGATATACATTTCAAAAATTTATACAGGAATAAAAATTCCATTATGAAATCAAACTATAAAGGTAATTATGATTATAAAGGTAATCCTAGAAAATAATGGAAAAGTGATATCAAAAATGAAATATCATGATATGAATGTAAGAGGAAAGGACACATAAAAGTATAATTTCCCAAGATTAAATATTATAATAAATATGAGGAAAAAGTAAATAAATACAAAAAATTATATGAAATCCACTTATAGTGCCTCTATAGATAGCTCAAGTGATTCAGACTCGAGAATAGAAAATAAAAATGGCAAAGATAATATGTTTTCTATGACAAACACATATGATGTATTCAATGTTTTTTCTAAATCTCTTATGCATATTTATATTCCATATAATACTAAAAATAATGATGGTAATATGTACAATGATGAATTATTTGAATATTTTAACATGTTGGAAGACACATTTAATGAATTAAAATACAAATATAAAAGTTTAAAGAAGAAACATTCCATTTATGATCACTTTACAATTGATCACACAGTAGAGAAGGAAATAAATGATAAAATACTAAAAGAGAATAATTAGTTGAAATTATATAATAAAAAATTAAATAAATATATAGAGATATTCACTAATGGAAGAAAAACCCTTACCCATATGCTTTGCAAACAAGCTTTACCTAAATATACTACAGGAATCAGATATCAACCTAGACAGAGGAAAATATATAAGATTAAGTTTGTTCCATGTTACAGTTCTTCTAGTTTTATTAATAGTTATTTTTCTTATAGACCTAATAAATTATTTATTTTTGATAGTTTATGATATTACTATTTCAAACTAGTAAAATAATTATGAATTCCTAAAGCACTTATTACTACAAACTATAAACCCATGAAAATATGGGTACCAAAAACATTTATGGCTAAAATATATTTTATAGGAAATATGCTTGAAGAGTACCTTTAATCACTTATGTTATCTAGGCAGTGGGTCTCTAGACGTATTACTAGAGATAGTTTAAGTTTCAATAACCTTATCATGGTTAATAGTAGAGAAGCTACTTTTGGAGACAATTCTAAAGGGAAAATAATTGGGATTATCCAAATCGGTAACTCTAGTAAAATTTTAATTTCTAATGTTTTATTTATTGATGGGAAAAATATGATATTATTATCATTTCATTTTTTTATAATGGTTTTAATATCAAGTTTTTAAAAAATTATTGTAATGTTTTGGATGTTAAACATGCTTTATTTTTTTACTACCATTATAAATGAAAATGTTTATGATATAGATTTAAATTCCTTATTTTCTTAGAATGATTCTTGTTTGAGAGACTTTCACAGTGAATATTGACTCTAGAATAGAAGAATATACCATTGAAATATCTATTCACTTATAAAGATAACTAATAATGGTTTAGCTATGACATACCAAATCAATAATTCCCAATAAAGTCTATAATCCCAATCATAAAGGGAAGTAATACAAAATTTATTTCAATCATAGAAATAATTTTCAACTTCTTAACCTTTATAGTTGGTTAGAATTGATTTTTTATATCTTATATAGTTGCTACATTATCATGAAAACATTATTCTTATTCAATTGTGGATTTTTATTCAAATATACATGATTTTTTTCCTTTATCATAAAATTGAATATCTTTTATTTTTTATAAATAAGATTGATCGGTAGAAAATCTTAATGAAATTAGAATTAAGACCATAAAATTGATCA
The DNA here is from genome assembly GCA_963277665.1 of Viscum album. Taxonomy (NCBI): domain Eukaryota; kingdom Viridiplantae; phylum Streptophyta; class Magnoliopsida; order Santalales; family Viscaceae; genus Viscum; species Viscum album. The sequence continues at coordinate 784,380,218 of OY728147.1, forward strand.
TGGACGTGAGTTTTAAAGTCAATAATTTGAGTAATTATGCTTAAATATGTCTATAATCATAAATTTTATTTTTATAAGACCTTATAATATAATGGTGTGTTTAAAAGTATAAATAGATCCCCTTAAAAAATACCTCAGACCATGCTAAATGAGTTTGATTTACCTATTTATTTTGGAGAAGATACTACAAATATATCCTTTATATTCCACAAATGTTTTTTGAACGACCCTCTAGATTTCAAATCCCTCACTTTCCAAATCATGTCCTTAAATTGAAAAAAGATATATATGGTTTAAAATAAGATAAAAGGGCTTGGTATGAAAAGATCAACACATTTTTATTTTAAAAATATTTTACCAAAGAAATATTTGAACAAAATTTATTTATTAAATGAATTCTATAGGATGTTTTGGTTTTCCAAATGTATTTCGATGATATTATTTTTGGATCTTCAATAAATTCTTTGTGTACTCAGTTTTCAAAAATTATGAAAAGTGAATTTTAAATTACTGTTATGTGAGAACTTTAATTCTTTCATGTTTTTCATATTTATCATAATAATTATGGAATTATTTTAAATCAAATAAATTTCACTAAATATATTTTTAAATAGTTTTTCTTGGATAGTAATAAAGGTAGTGATACTCCCATGATTACTAGTTATAATTCGAATGACAATGAAACTAGGAAACCAGTTAATCATACCACTTATATAGGTATGATTAGAATTTTACTATATATAACTGCTAACTGACCAGATATAATGTTTAGTGTGTTCCAATTTTCATGAAAACCCAAAAAAGTCACATTTACTAGTAGTGAAAAGAATTTTCAAATACCTAAAAAATGAAACCAATTTATGATTGTTTTAATCTAGACGATAAGCATTTTAATTAGTTTGTTATTTAGATAATAATTTTGGTGGTTATATATTAGACAGAAAAACCACTTCTAGATAATGTCACTTTTTTGGAATGTATATAGTTGCATGGTGTACTAAGAAACAAAACAATGTTGCATTATCCACTACTGAACCTCATTACATAGACGCATGTAGTTATAGTGCATAGATTCTATGGATGAAATGTACATTACTATAATATGGATATAAATTCTGACATATACCTATAATTTATGATAATTCAAGTGCAATAAATATTTCTAAGAATCGGATATCACATTATAGAATAAAGAACATTTATATAAGACATCACTTTTTGAGGAATTATTTTTATAAGGGTGATATAACTCTTGAGTTCATTGGAACTGAACATCACCTTGCTGATGTATTTAAAAATCCCTTGAATATGGAGAGAATCCTGATATGATAAATCATGTATAAATGTTTTAAGTTTTCGTTAGTTATTAATTACCATGTTAAACTATTTAATATTTGTTTTAAATATTATTCTGGAAGTAACAGTGATGTGAAGATCACAAGGTCAATATACTAACCTTGAGTTTTTATTCATGCAGTCAGTATAACTACTGTGAACACATAGTCATACAGTCACTATATATACCATAGTTACTATGCCTACTATGAAAATTTCATTCATCCGGTTAGTATACCTAGTGTGAGGTTACAATCAACATGCCTGCCATATATTTGGTTTCATAGATCCATGGTTAGTTAACCTACTATGTCTTTTTACATATATTTTTTAATGAAAATATGTTGGTAGGATTTAATTTAAGTTTATTATTTTTTTAATATCGAAATAATTTAAACAATATTTAAATTTGAATCTAAATTTACACCCTTCTTTTCCCTTATATATTATTTATCCTTTTGAAATATTTTTCGAGAATGGATTTTGCCTATCACAAACCAACCACTCTCTCTAACTTGAACCTCTCTATTTTGAATCCCATATTTATGAATTTTGAACATTAACTATACTGAAAATTACTAGGATGAAACACATGTTTGAAACTGTATTTCCTATTTAGTCGCCTCCTTCGAAGAACTCAAATAATGTCCAAGTTAGTGCGAGCACAATATTAGTGCTATAGAATCTAATCCTGGTTAATCATCCTATCTCTATGGAAAAGGAAATTGATGAAAAATGGTTGAAGTTGAGAAGATATCTATTTTGGAATATGATTTAGAAATAATGGTGGGATGATTAGTTTGAGGAAAATAGTAATACTTTTTATCCAAATATTATTAGAGAATTTTATGCACACCTTGTGTTCTTCCCTAGGGAGAAATGAGATACTATTAGATAAAGGATTAATGGTAATGTTTTGGATTTCACTTTATAGTGATGGAAAATTGTTTAACTGTAACTTAAAAAGGAGAGTTTGGAGATTAATAGAGCTCATATCCAGTTAACCATACTCACTTTGAGTTTTGGAATTATTTATATGAACTCACTGGGAATATAACTCCTTGAATACATTTGGATTTTGAGTTTAATAGAAAATGTAGTTTGTCAGTTAAGTTTATCTTGAATCTAATCTATTGAAGAAAATTAGTCTTTAGTATACTATGACATCAAGATCTATTTTTTTTGATATAGAATGATGTTCAGATCAACCTATATAGATTTTCTATGAGACATATGGTTAAATTGTAATCTGGATTTTCAATTAACATCTTTAACTTACTCAAATATTATTTTAGTCTGGATAGAGTATAAAGGATTAGTTATTTAGTGGAAGGGGAGAATTACCCCATCATATGGTCTCTACCATACAGAGAAAATTTTTATGTTCATGAAGGTAATTGAAACCCATAGAGTATGGAATGGTTAGGTGACCCAAAAAATATTTATAAAAAATTTAATCTTATGAAGTACCCAGTTAAGCCTAGGGATCTTATTGATATAGGTCTTAAACCTGATGAGATTGTTTTTTATTCATATGATGTGGTGGTTGTTGGTGAGAAAGAAGTCGAAAAAAATATAAAATGGTATATTTGGATGAATAAGTAAGAGATTCTCATAAGGATAACAGGGAAGCATATTCTACCATGTATTTTGGATATACTAGATATACCTTACCCTTTCCATCACATAAATAAGCACTTTGGTTTTAGGATATAGCTAACATAGATGTCTCTTTGAGTGGTTATATGCCTAAGTTGCATGAGTTAGAGGACTATGAAAGTGCTAATGTTAGTTTGGATGGATCTCATATTGTTGGAAGTACACCCAAATAACTTATTCTAGATTAACCCTCTAAGGGGATAAATCCCATAGTTCCCTTGTTCTAGGGACGGATTATCTAAATTCATATGATGATAGAGTCAGTTCACCTAGACATGGTAGACCTTTCATCTCTTATACTCATATTTTTTAGAAGAATCTATTTTTTTCTACTATAAATACTCAAGAGAAACTTAGTCATCTCCTACTATACATTTAGCTGATCTGATTCTCCATGAAATATTTTTTCCTACACCACAACGAAGATGTTGATGAAGTTTCTGATTCCATTTATTAGGAATAAGTGCATGTTGTTTCTATAAGTTCAGATCAACCAAATAAAGATAAATCAATAGAGGATGTTACTGAGTTAGATGGTAGGAAATAAGATTATGATCCATCTACCTCTACCCATTCTACTTCATATTTCACAAAGTATGACTTAGATATGTTCAAATAAGATATGATGGATATGTTCATGTAAGTTTTTATTAGTTTTTATAACTATTCGTGACAACTTAGAAAAGCTAGTTTTTTATGTTGTTACAATAGTAATCTATCATCTTTAGGATTGATTTAATTTCAAAATTGAAATATTGTAAAATGAGATTTTAGACATGAGAGTTTATTATAGTTCTCTCTAGGACGATCTATTGGATATGATGATTCAATTAGACCAAAGGTTTATGAATGTGGTATTTCAATTTTCTTCTATGCCTTCTCATAATCCACCTAATCAACCAATCTATAATGAAGAAAAGATTATAAAAATCGTAATAGAAAAGTTTAAAATCATGTTTTATGAGTTCATAAATAGTATTAAATCTATGTTTAATGGGTTTCAAACCCCTCCCTCAAAGCATTTGAAACATTTAATAGAATATGTAAAACAAAGTAGGCAAGAGAGATAAACATCAAGAAGGTTATTGATTGTTATATCAGTGGCATCTTTAATAATCTATATTTAAAGTTTATATTTATAAAACTTTCCCTAGATATCAATATGCCTCCCCTGAATCAATATTTCAAGTCACAAGTTTCAAATATTAGAGTTATGAACCCAATTTTGGAAGTGTTCTTGGAGAATAGAGATGATTTTCTTAAGTCCCTAGAGCATGGTTCCCTAGCTATCATTGAATTTACCTAGTTGATGTAACCTTATTTTTACACTAATCAGATAGCTATGATATATCCTTTATCCATTACTTTTTCCCTACCTATTACCTCCTATAACATCTATCCTTTCAACATAACACTTAAACAGTCCTTTCAGCAACTGTGACCTATTTTTATATGTGTAGTCAATTGTAAGAATGCCTCCTCATATACTCCTCGGACTAACTTTTCCCCTACCTATGAATCCAAATGAAAGGATACTATCACTCCTTCTAATATGAGGGAAAAACTCAAATATATATGAGGATCTATGATATAAAAAATTTTCAATATTTTTGTAATCCTTTTATACTATCTTTTAATATATAAATGGAATATCTTCTTTTATTCTCATTTTCTATATTTTCATTGATTTTAGTTTTATTTCAATTTTATATAATAATAAAAGGGATTGAAACAAATTTATTAGTGATAAATTATAATCAATTAAATTCATTAGAAAACCTTTCATGATTTACTTTTTTTGTATTAATTTCTTTTCAATTTAATTATATTAATTTGTGATCATTAAATTGGGGATATTGTTGTCTTAGACCAAAACCTCATTATTTTAATGATCCCAAATAATTTTTAAAATGTTATTGATGAATTTAGTGTTCTATGTTAGTAAATGATTTTCTGTAAAAAACTTGTAAAATGTTTTAGGTTTGTAACTTAATGTGCCACCATTGCCATGTGAAGACTTTGAACTAGATGTGAGGGTCATATGACCGTTTCAAATTACCTCATGTTGTACTGCACATGAACACATATGAAAACTAATTACCATGAATTAGATGTCAAAAAACTATAAAAGTAATGAATTGACCATGAGGTGGATTTGAACATAACAGTAATTTAATATCACTATACTGCATGTACAGTCAACCTATCACATGATAGAGATGTACCTACCATGATTACAGACAAACTAACCATAAATATAAATTAATCTTCCATGTGAATTGGTGAAGTGAATGCATAAAGGAGAATACCTACCAAAAGAATAAAACAAGTTAATTTGAAAAGGTATATAATTTTTTTTAAATATTAAACTAGTCGTGACCTCTATTGTAGTAACCATATAAAGAGAAATGTCTACCGCAAGATCAAATGAACCGCAAGAAAAAATGAACTGTCTACATGAAGTAATGAACCAACTATGAAACCTTGCCACAAAAAAATAATGATGTTAAGTTTCCATTCTAAATAATTGTGTTTAAGTGAAAAAAATTCATGTCTAACTTAGAATTTGAGCATTTCAAATCTCCAAAGGATAATTTTTTATGTATAAAATGAATCGTCGATGCATTTAATATCATATTAATTGTTCTCTGATGGAGACTTCAAATGAAGATAACTTTAATATTAAAAAACAACCATGTAATAAAAATGGATTAAAGGGATACATTCTCTTATAGAGAATAACATAGGATCCAACGTGTGAACTTGTGCCACAGATAAGACTCTACAACACTCTATTTTTCAGAACTCGCTATGAAACTTATATGAGCTTCCTCCAAAGAAAAATTCATGGACTCCAGATAACAAAAGATATTCAAATCAATATGTATGAAATTTACTTATCTCTAACCTATTTATCTTACTATTTATGATTTTCATTTAAGGTGTGTTTTTCCTTATATATTTTTACAACATGTTCTCTTATGCTAAAATAAAGAGTACTTGATACTCTCTCAAACCATTTAATTTTATTCCCATTAAAAAATGTGGAAGTGGTCTTATGTGACCTTGAGTATTTTTAATCCCATGTATAACTATGGTAGAGGTTATGTGATTGGAAAATCATATGTATTGTTGTCTATAAAATCTGATCCAGGTTGTGGATCATTTTATTTAATAATAAACTGCTTGGTAGTATGAGATTACCAAGTAGAGGGGATTATGTATCAGCTTGAGAATGAACCCATTCTTAAAATTATGATTTATTATTTATCTATTATATTTTCTTGAGATTAAAATTTATTTAGTTTATACTTGAATTTTATTAAACAAATCTATACTCTGGTATTTAACTCAAATTATTGTTTCATATACTCTGTTTGATATTAGTAGACTTGTTTAATTATTTTCAAATTTTTTTAAACTAAGCAGTTATTGATATTTTGATACCCTTTTATAAGGATAAAATTATATATTTATACTATTTTTATTAATTTAGATATTTTATTAAATTTGAGGATTTAGTTTTAATTTTTTTAAACATTAATTTTTTCGAAACTCAATTCACTCCCACTTGATTTGCCCACTCTAACTAACAATTATATTTCCTTATTTTCTAATTTTTTATGGTAAATAAATTACTATCCTCTATTAAAAGGATCATGAAAGGAAAATGTTATCATATTACCTTCATTTTCATTGAATCAATGGCCCTTTTCCCGTGTTTTTTTTGGTTTTGTGGTTGTTAAATTTCTCACAATCATGTTTCTTGAGTTCAATGATCTCTTTTGTATTTCAAAAGGTCTAGATATTAAAATTTTATTCCATTTATATATTATGATTTCCCAATAATGTTATTATATTTAGAAACCTATATATTTTTTATTTCAAATGACCTTCATATTTCTCTTTCCCTCATTTCAAGAGGAAGTTTTATTAAGGCTTTTATAATGTGATATTTCAATAAAGGTATTTTAAAATGTCAAACCCTTAATTACTAACCCCAAGTTAAAATTGAGAAGTCTAAAATTATTAAATGGTAGAATAATGTAACACCCTGGGTTTTTAATATAATACTATGCTTTATATATTTCTTAACACACAACATCGAGATTTAAGCGAATTGGGATATACTATAAAAATATTATTATTTAAATGTAACCTTTTTAACCTAACCATTGAATTAGTGGTTATGAATAAGATTAAACAAATTATGAAATATATTTAAATTCTATAATAAATAAAATTTTATTGATAAATTCATAGTAAATAATCACATTATTTTTTAGTGAATTAGTTTTATTCTTCAACAATATTTTTTCTTCAAAAATTGTTTTTGTTTCTTTTTGTGAGAAAAAATAATAATCAATTTCTAGAAATTTTCGAAATTTTATTTGATAAAAATGATATAATTTTGGAAATCCTCATATCAAAAATTGTCTTGTAGTGAAATTTTGTTTTTTTTTTTGAAAATATTAACATTTCAATGAATAGTGAAAAAATGGTTTTTATTGAAAAATGTATTTTAATTTAAATTATTTAAAAAGTAAAATAATATTTTGGATTAGTTTTAAAATTTAATTAGATATATTTTATTGAAAAAAATTCAATTATATTATTTGGAATGAATTTTATTATTGAATTTGGAATAAAACCCTTTTTTATACTAAAAAAATCATTTTTTCTAAAGAATTATTTTCATTGCGCTTTTTGTTTTGATATTAAATTAATTTCTACCAATTATAATACTTAAATATTTAAAAATGGTTTCAAGATTTGGAATTATGAGTTAGAAATGTTATAAATAGGCCCCATTTATTTTTGGTAATTATGAATAGTTAACATAGAAAATAATTATCACCACGGTAAGGGTAAATCAGGTAATAAAAGGTTAAAAAGATAAGGCCTAAAAAATACCCTAAAATTTTAATATATCATATTTTATGTGTGGATTTTTTATATTTCTATCCATGTTTTAAAAATATTGCAACTTTTTTCCACATTTCTTTTATTTTAATCTTTATATCATTTCATGTAAAGAAAATTCAAAAATGTCCTTATTTTTGTTTTGTCATCCATAAATTTTTAAAATAGGGATAAACATAGGATATTTTTTGTTATAAATGGTTATTTTATAGATAAATGATTTTTATCATGGTAATTTATTTCTAATTCTTAGTAATGAAATAATTTCCTAAAATTCATATTAAAAGTTATATAATTTGAATTAATTATTGTGTAACCTGAATTTTTTAGAAAAAATATATAATTTTAGGTATGTTTTAAAGGATTATATTTTAATTATTCTTTTCATGTTGTTTTAAAAGTAAAATTAAATGAATTGTTCCAAAATTCAAATTAATGAATTTTATAATAAATAATATTTTATAAAATGCTTTAAAATCACTAAAAAATATTATATTTATCCAACTGAATGGGATATGGTTTAAAATATCAACTATAGTCCTTTAATTTTCAATTTTAATTTCATAGCAATTAGCTTAAAACCTAAAGTGTAGAAAAATTCCTATTACAGTAATTATTAAAAAGATTGAAGGGGGTTAAAATAAAAAGATAAGGGTAAAAACATAGTAATTTTTTAAAATTTTATTTTATGACATTATTTCAACACATAACCTTCATATATTATAAATATTTCATTTGGATTCATTTTTCTATGATACAAAATTTATATTAATTTAATACTTTATGAAATTCCATGAGTTCCCCTCCCCCTCACTTATAAAAGGGAACCTACTATCTTATTTTATTCACACATAAAATAATTTTTGTTAAGACAATAATTAACCAAATACCTTATTGACATACCTACCCATGTTATAGGGGTATTATGTTTTTTAAATACCAACCTTAGGGAGATTAAGGTGTAAAGAAAAGAAGGTTGTCGGAAGAAGACGTATATCTTCAAACCAAATGTTTTTGTTTTTTTATTATTCCTCATAAAAATATTCTTCAAACATTATAAAATAAAATAAATATATATTCTTATATTGATATGTTTTTATGTTACCGGAATAACCTATATCTCTCTCCTCTTCCATCAAATTGGACATTTAATCCGTCATTCGTGTGCATGACAAATTACTACCTCATTAACCGATATAATTATTTTTCCATCACCACCGCCCATATATAGTTATAATGATGGGATTAATGTTTATATATGATATTGATTACATATTTATTATTTTTAAAATATTATATATAATATATTTTCTTACCTCTATGTTTATTGAAAAATGATAACGTCATTCGTACATACATGTGGATTACCATCTCTATACAGTGACGTGAATAGTTTTTTCTAACCACATTACATTGATTCTATATATATGTGTATTTAAAGAAAGTATATGATATAATAATAAATTTTTGTAGATAAAATAAAACTTTTTCTATTTCTATCACGATCGTTGAAAAATGGAAATGTTACTCTTGTGTACGTACGACCTACCATCTCCAAGATTGTAATGTAGTTCCTTTTTTATACCTATATTTCATGCTTGGTTTTAAAAGTATAATTGATGTAAAAAATGATAAATATGTAATTATTATTATTTTTGATATTATGTAACAATTTCCTCTTTGACCATAGTAAACCTACTGATGTTATTTTAGACATATGAGCTTAATATCATCAAAACATCAAACGTGAACTTCATTGATTAATTAATTATATATAACATTTTAATAATTGTGATAATAGGAATAATAAACCTGAAAAATTTTCTTAATAAAGTAAATAATTAACATAATTCTATTATTTAGGAAGATAAGTAACACACGAGATGATTCAGGCTCAAGGTAAGTGACAATTTACTTTAAAAACTTCATTTTAAATGTTTTAAAGATTTATTTTCTAAAATTTTATCTTCCATGTCTATATTCGTAAAATTATTTTATGGATGCATTTATAAATAAATAAATTGAATATAAAATAAATTTTGTGTCTCTTTTTTTAATTTATTTTAAAAAAATTCAAAAGTAATTTTTTATGTATTTTATACGGATTATTTTGTATTTATTTAAAAAATACCAAAACAAATGTTCTATTTTATCATATATAACATCAATGTTTTTTCTCATCACCATAACCTTTATTTCATGTTTGGATTCCTTTATAAGATTCCATGGTTTATTAAATGAAAAATACCATATTTTAATTTTTTTTATTTTGATAAAGGGAATGGAAATGTTATTTTGATATCTGAAAATGCCTTGCTTATGGGTGTAAGAGATCTCTCTAAAACACCCTTTTTCTTCGAGTTATGACCATTCTATATCTAACTCACTTTATATATCTATTTAATGTTATTTAATTTTTATAAATTATGTATATATGTCTCTAATAAATATTCCTAGATTATTCTCCCTTCCTTTTGATGGGTAATACGTGCCTTATGATCATTTCAAAAATTCATTCTTAAAGAAATCTCTTTTTATTAAGATATGAGGAAATATTATGAAACACATTTCTTTCTAGAGGAAATTACTATGTTTATATATTGTGATTGATTTTACTTTTTGGAACAAATTACAATATAAATTCTATTATGGGTGCACCCAAACATATCCCCGATGAATTGGGTAATGTTTTTTATTCATGAGACATTATGTATGGGATTAGAAGGTAAAACTAATCAATGATGGGACACTGTCAACCATGTGATTATATCTTGGTAGTTATCCTTATATTATTCTTAAATAATGTTTTGTATTACTACCATTTTTCCTATATTTCCATGATCATATGATAAAGTATTCTTAATGTTATGGTCCCATGTGAGTACTCATGAGATTATATTTAAAGGAAAATATATGCAACTTCATAAGGGTGAAATGTAATTTCTTTGAAGTTTTTTTCACAATTTTGTAATAATTGAAATGAATTATTTATAATTTTTTCTTAAATATTTCTTATTAAATGTTTTATGAAACTATTTGGGAAATCAAGTTTATTTCTAATGTAACAATATGTATATTTCAAGACCGAAGATTAATTTTAAAAAAGACAAATTTTGTATAAGTAATCATAAATGAACATGTTTATTTATTTCTTTTTATATGTCCCATGATAAAATTTGTGTGATGATACCACATTGGAAAAAAATTTATCATATGTTTTTAAGGATAAATAGTGATAATGATGTGGTATATATGAAAATTGTGAAGATATGTCATAAAAAACTTTTTATATCATAAATTTTTTGTTTTGTGAGATAAATGGATACAAAGTTGAAGTATAAACTTTATGATGTAATATTTATTAATTTACGTGTGATGTCCTAAATATATAAAACTTAAAACCATAAAGACCATATAATTTAAGAATCAAAATTCTTGACTTAAAAATAAAAACCAAAATCAAGAGTAGTAAGGGCCATCTGAAGGAATTTAGCTGAAATTCAAACTTATAAACATATTGTATATCAACTCATTCATGGTGCGAAATTTATATTCACATCATGAATTCCAAGGAGTCCTTGAAATCCAAGACATGAAATATATTTAAGTCCTGGACTTCCCATATCTCACACTTCCATCGAAATTCATGGCACCTCAGACCGATTCAATTCACATCATGAATTCCACTTTTACATCATGAATTCATCTCACTCAAAACTCCTCAACTAAATACAATACATGAAATAACAAAATCACATGAAATTAAACACCAAATCACATCATGAATTCTTATTTCACAATTTGAATTACCCGTTTCTGTTCCACTATATCTCTATTCTCCACAGAACCTCCTCAATCCTCCTCTAAAACAACCCTAACACCAAAACCAGAGAAGTAACAAGACTCAATGGAAAAAAAATTCACATAAAATCATAGTAAAATCATATTTTTTTTATTTGAAAACATGTATATAGATATAACACATCCATAAAATGTACTATGTGCTCAAACAGACTAAATAAGAAAAAATTAATGGTTTGGCGGCCTTAAAAAATGTTCTCCAGGGTGTCAAAACCAAGAAAATGACCTCTCATACCCATAAAATCATATAAAAGAACCTCATGGTGATTTTTTAAATGTTATATAAGATTAAATGTCAATGAGAAATTTCATTTTCTGAATATAATCAGAAACACATTTTTCGTGTTATAAAAACACTAAAAATTGCATGTAATAGTCAAATCCCAAGAAAAAACCTCCAAATGACATGAAATAATAGGAAAAATGTATTTATATTATTTTTAACATGTAAGATAAAATAAAAAGGCAATAAAGCATTTTGTGTGCACAGATCAACCAAATAAGCATCTTTTAATGATTTGGTGATTTTTAAAAATGTGCATCAGGGGGTTACGAACAACAAAAAACATCTAATTTTCATGAAATAATATAAAAACAATCATATAGTGGTTTTTAAAATGTTAAAGAATAATTCATGATTTTTTAGATAGGTTGTTTTTTAGGATGATTATAAATTCACTTATAGTGTTTTAAAATCATTAAAACATGTGTTTAATGATCAATACCAAAGAAAAAAACTTCAACTGATGTGGAATCATAGAAAAAAATCATAAGAAAATGTATTTGTATTATTTATGATATTTATGAGTAAATGAAATGCCAATAAGATGTAAGCTATGCTTAGATGTATTTAATAAGAATTTTTATCTGTTTAGTGACCTTTAAAAACATGCATCATTGGGACAAAACCAAGAAAGAAATGTATGATTTACATCAAATCAAAGAGAAACAACTGTAGAGTGATCTTTAAAATTTTGGATTATAAGACATGTTATTCGGAAATTTGTGGGCTTAGGATGACTAGAGACACACTTTTAATATTTTAAAACACTAAAATGTATATTTAATGGTAAAAACCACAGATAAATACCTCTAAATGAAATAAAATCATCAGAAAATTATATTTATAATTTTTTTGACATGTAAAATTATACAACACATCAATTAGACTTGTGGTATAACCGAATGGGATGAATAAGTAGTTTTTAATGGTTTTATGACCTTTAAAAATGTGTTTTGGGGGGTCAAAACCAAGAAAAAGATTTACAATAATTGTTAAATCATATAAAAACAACCATAGAGTGATTTGGGAAATTTTGGAGTAGAATACACATCAGTTAAATGTTTCATTTTATTGGTATGATTCAAAACATACTTTTAGTATTTTAATAACCCTAAAACATGAGTGTAATGATCAAATAATAGAAATGAAATTCAAATGCTGTGAAATCATAGGAAAATAATATTTTTATTATTTTTATAATTTATGAGTAAATTAAACATTTATTTAATATACAATGTACATGAATGCACAGAATAAATATTTTTTAAAGATTTTACAGGCTTTAGAAATGTGCATTAGGGGGTGAAAATAAAGAATAAAAAATCTGATTGTTGTGAAATCATACGACAACAACTATAGATTTATTTTTAAAATATTTTAGAATATGACACATCAATGAGACGTGTCGTTTTCTTGGGATGACTAAAAACATACATTTAGTGTTTTAAAATCACAAAATTGTGCATGTAACAGTTTAAAACATAGTAAAAGACCTCTGAATTAAGTGAAATCATATGATAATCTTATTTATATTATTTAAGATGTTTAAGACTAGATGTTATGTCAATCAGACATATGGTGTTCTCAAATGGTTTGAATAAATATTTTTTTATGATTTTATGACCTTTAAAAATGTGTGTGGGGGGGGGGGGGGAAACCAAGAAAATGAACTTTTATTATCCTGGTATCATATGAAAAAACCTTAGAGATATTTCTGAAATGTTAGAGAAGAAGAAATATCAATAGGACTTATATTTTTCCCTGGATGACTGAAAACACTCTTTTAGTGATTTAAAAACACTAAAACATGTATGTAACGTTCAAAAATATATAAAATTACCTATTAATGACATGAGATCATAGAAAATTTGTCTTTATACTATTTTTAACATTTATGAGGAGTTGGAACATCAATCAGAATAGAGTGTGATTAAACAGACTAAATAATATATTTTTTTTCATATTTTAGTGTCCTTTAAAAACATGTGTTTGTTGGAGAAAACCACGAAATGACCTATTATTATTGTGAAATAATATTAAAATAATAGTAGAGTGAATTTTGAAATATTTTATAGGAAAAAAATTAAATGAAATATGTTATTTTTTTAGTATGACTAGAGACCCAATTTAAGGGTTTAAAAAATATTAAAACCCATATGTCACTACCAACACCTCAGAACATGACCTTTGAATTAAATGAAATCATAAGAAAATAGTTTTTTTTTATTTTTTATGTGTAATAGTATTCATCACATAAATTGAATGTGTAGTGTTCTTGGACGAAACAAATAAGAAGTTTTTAACGATATGAAGACTTTAAAAATGTGAGTCCATGGTTCAAAACCAAGAATGAAACTCATAATTAATGTGAATAATATTAAAAAAATTTATATTAATTTTAGAAATTTTCAAGTAGATGACACATCAAATAGATGTTTCATTTTTTTGGGATGATAGGAAACACAATTTTAGTCATTTAAAAACACTAAAGCGTGTGTGTAATGGTAAAAACCCATAGCGAATGAAATGTGAATGAAATGAAATTATATAATAACCATATTTTTATTATTTTTCATGTTTTAGAGTGAATGAAACATCAATCAAAAGTGATGTGTTCTTAGAAGGATTGATTAAGAAGTTCTTAATAGATGAACTATCTTAAAAAGCAACTGTATAGGGGTCAAAAACTAGAAAATGATCTCTAATTACCATGAAATCATATGAAAATAACCATATAGTTATTTTTTGAAATATTGAAGTATACAACATGTCAATCAAAAATAATGTTTTCTTAGCATGATCATACAAATACTTTTTGTGTTTTAAAACACTAAAACACATATTCAATGGTCAAAACCAATGAAAAAACCTTCAACTGATGTGAAATCATAATTAAATCATCTTTTTAATTTTATTTGAAGTGTGTGTAGAAGAAACATAAATCGGATGTGTAGTGTGCCTGGACAGAACAAATAACCCGTTTTTAATAGTTAGGCGGCCATTAAAAACATGCATCTGAGGGTTGAAATCCAGAAACATACCTTTGATTACCACAAAATCATATGAAAATAAATGTAGAGTCATTTTTGAAATGTTGGAGCTTACTAAACAATAATCAAACCTTTTTACTTAGGATAACCAGAAATGATCTTTAAGTGTTTTGAGAACAGTAAAATGTGCGTGTGACAATCTAAATTATATAAAATGACCTTTGAATTATTAAATTTGTAATTTTTTTAATATGTACAAGTTTATGACATGTCAAATGGATATAAAGTGTTCTCATAAAAACAAAATAAGCAGTATTTAATTGTTTAACGGTCTATAAAAACATGTGTCTGGGGGTTAAAACCAATAAAATGACTTCCAATTGTCATGAAATCATTTGAAAAGAATAGTAGAGAAATTTTTGACGTTTTGGAATAGAATTAATGTCAATAGAAAGTGTCTTTTACTCATGTTGATAATTTGATTCACTCATAGAGTTTCAAAAACCCTGAAACATGCATGAAATGTTTAAAACCATAGAAATTTAACTTGTGATGTGAAATTATAGGAAAATCATATTTGAATTATTTTTTATGTGTATGAGTATATGGAATTCCAATTAGGGTTGAAATGTGCTCTAATAGACCGAATAAGAAGTTTGTAGAGGTTTAAAGTCCATTGAAAACATGCATCAAGGGGTCAAAACAAATAAATAAACCTTTAATTTTCATGAAATATTTATGCAAAAACCTTTATGTTATTTGAGAAATTTTTGAGTATATAGAATGTCAATTAGACATTTAGTTTGGTTGGGATGACCAAAAACATTCTTTAAATGTTATAAAAACACTAAAACATGCATGTAACGATCAAAACCATATAAAATTACCTCTAAATTATATGAAATCATAGTAAAATCATCTTTGTAATATTTATGAAAAATATAAGAAGAATAAATGTCAACTATACATGTGGTGTGATAGGACATATAGAATAAGTAGTTTTTAGTGGTCTAAAATCCTTTGAAAACATGTGTCAGTGGGTCAAAACCAAACAAGTGACCTTTGATTTCCATGAAATCATTCAAAAACAATTGTATATTTTTTTGAATTGTTGGAGTGGATGAATAGTTAATGTGACATGAATTTTCACAGGATGATTGAAAACACACTTTTATTGTTCTAAAAACACTAAAATATGCATGTAATGGTAAAAATATCATAATATTATTTTTGAATGATGTGAAATTATAGTAAATTTATATTTGTAAGTTTTATGACATATACGAATAGACAATGACTCAATGAGATGTGTAGTATGCTTATAGGGACTGGAAGTCATTTTTTAATGTTTGAAGGCCTTTAAAAACATGTATCTAAGGGTAAAAACAAAGTAAATGACCTTTTATTTTGATAAAATCCTATTTAAATCAACCATGGAGTGATTATTGAAATTTTTGAGTAAACTAAATGTCAATCAGATGTGTCGTTTTCTCAAGATGATAAAAAATTCTCTTTTAGTGTTTTAAAAACATTAAAACATTTCTATAATTTTCATAACCATATAAAATGACTTATAAAAGACTTTAAATAATAGTAAAACTGTATTTTTAAATTTTTGATGTGTATGAGATGATAACACACCATTTAGACATACAGTGTTCTCAAAAGACCAAATAAGAAGTTTTTAATGGTTGGTGGCCTTTAAAAATATGTGTTAGGCGGTCAAAGCCAACTAAACAACCTCTATGGTTATGAAATCATATGAAAAAAAACTATAGAGTGACTTTTGAAATGTTGTAGTAGACCACATGTTAATTGAATTCATCATTTTTCTAAGCTGACCTAAAACACACTTGTAGTGTTTTAAAAACAATAAAACATGTCTATAAAGTTAAATAACCATAAAAAACAAACTATTAATTATTTTAAAGCATTATAAAAATGTATTCATTTTATTTTTAACATTTAATAGTATACATCATGTCAATTTGATGTGTGGTATTCTTTGACGGACTGTATTAGTAGTTTTTAAAGGTTTAACGAGCATAAAAAACATGCATCATTGGGTCAAAACTATGAAAATAACCTATGATTTAAATGAAATCATTTCAATAATAACTATAGAGTGACTTTTGAAATGTTGGAGTAGAAAACACATTAATCGGACAATGTGTTTTCATGGGATGACCCAAAACACACTTTTAGTATTTTAAAAACAGTAAAACATGTGTGTAGAGATCAAAACCATAAAGGGCCTCCAAATGATGTGAAATCATTTCAAAATTTTCTTTGCATTATTTTTTTATATGGAAAGAGAAAAACCATTAGTAATACATATATTTAACTTTAATAGATCGAATAAGTAGTTTTTAAAGGTTTGAAATCCTTTGAAAACATGTTCCATAGTGTCAAAACCAAGAAAAGAACTATAATTTCTATGAAAATATTTCAAAATAAACCATAGAGGAATTTTTGAAATATTGAAGTAGGGAGCATGTCAATCGAATGTATCATGTTCTTGGGATGACCAAAAACACCGTTTTAGTGTTTTAAAAACACTAAAACATGTGTGTAAGGGTCAAAATGATATCAAAAAACATTTTAATGATTTAAAATCATAGAAAAATTATATCTTTGATTTTTTACTATGTAAGAGAAGATGACGCATCAATCAGACATGTGATGTGCTCGAATAGACCAAATAATCCATTTGTAATGGTTTAATCACCTTTTAAAACATGTGTCAAGGGGGTAAAACCAAGAAAATGATTTCCTATTACTGTGAAATCTTATTAAAATAAATTCAGAGTGATTTTTTAAATGTTAAATACGAAGTAACATCAATCAGATGTGTTTTTTTTCTCAAGAGGACAAAAAACATGCTTTTTATGTTTTAGAAACTCTAAAACGCGCATGTAATTGTATAAATCACAACCAACATCCTTCAGATGACATGAAATCATAGAAAAATAAATTTTTAAAAAATTTGGGTCATGTTTGAGTAGATCATGTTTTAATCAGATGTACAATATGCTCATATGGTCTTAATATTCTGTTTTTAAAGGTTTTATGACCTTTAAAAACATGCGTCAAGGGATAAAAATCATGAAAATGATATCTTATTTTTATTAAATCACACTAATGAAACTAAATAATTAATCTTTAAATGTTGTGTAATATTAAATTACATTGTTAATTTTTTTTCTTGAGGTGACAAAAAATGAATTTTTAGTGTTTTAAAAACACTAAAACATGCATGTAATGGTTAAAAGCATATAAAACTAACTTTGAGTGATATGAAATCATAGGATAATCATCCTTGTATTATTTTTTATCTGTAATATTATATATAAAATCACTCATATATATTGTGCGCTCATACATACCAAATAAGAAGTATTTAATGGTTTGGTGGTCTTTAAAAATGTGTACTAGGGGGTCAAATCCAATCATACAACCTTAAATTTTTGTAAAAGAAAATGTAAAAAAAACCATGTAGTCATTTAAAAAATTATGGATAATAAAACACATCAATGGGATGTATCATTTTTTTAAAATGATAGGAATTTTAATTTTAGTGTTTTCAAAACACTAAAATGTGCATGTAATGGTCAAAATCATAGAAAATGACCTCCAAATGACATAAAATCATAATAAAATAGTATTTTTATTATTTATGAATAATAAAATAACAAAACACATCAATCAGATGTGTGGTGTTCTTAGAAAGACAAAATAAATAGTTTTAAATAGATTAACGACCTTTACAAACATGGGTCGGGGGGTCAAAACCAAGAAAATGACTTTTGAGTACTATGAAATCATATGAAAACTACCATATTATTTTTTGAAATTTTATAGATGAAGGTCCGTTAATATGGTAAGTTTTTTCTTAAGATAATAAGAAACAACATTTTTTGTGTTTCAAAAAATATTTAAATGTGCGCGTATCTGTCATAATTCTAAGAAACAACCTCTAAATGACATGAAATCATAGGAAAATAGTATTTAATTTATTTTAGCAATTAAAATTGTTCTTCATGGGTTTAATTCTATGAAAATGAATCTTGATTACTTGAAATCATATAAAAACAACTGTTGAGTTATTTTGGAAATGTTGAAGAAGATGACACGTCAATGGAATGTATCGTTTTATTAGGAAGGCCAAAAATGCACTTTTAGTGATTAAAAACACTAAAAGGTGTACATAATGGTCAAAACCAAGGAAAATTTCCATAGGATGATGTCAAATCAGAGGATAATTATCTTTGTTTTATTTTTGATATGTAAGAGTAGACAATAGGTCTAGCAGACATATAGTGTTCTCAGAAGAGCCAGATAATTAGTTTTAATTGTTTGACAACCATTAAAAATGTGCATCTAGAGATCAATACTAATAAAATACCTTCAATTTATATTAAATCAAATAAAAAATTAGTAGAGTTATTTTTGAAATGTTGGAGAAGACGACATGTTAATGGGATGTTTCATTTTCTTTGGATGACTGAAAACACACTTTTTTTTGTTTTTGAAAAACTAAATCATGCATTCAATAATCAAAACAAAATAAAACAACCAATAAGTGATGTAAAATCATAGTAAAATAATATATATTTTTGTTTCTAATGTGTATGAGTAGGAGAAACATCAATCAAACATGTATTTTGCTTAGATAGATTGAATAAATTTTTTTGATGGTTTGATGGCCTTTAAAAACATGAATGAGGGGGTTAAAAAAAGAAAATGACCTTTTATTTCCTTGAAATCATAATAAAACAACTGTATTTAAATTTCTCAAATTTTGGATAAGATTATACATCAGTGAGATGTTTCATTTTTATAAAATGATCAGAAAGACACTTTTAGTGATTTAAATGCACTAAAACATATGTGTGTCGATTAAATCTATATAAAAGAACATATAAATGAATTTAAATCACAATAAAATAATAATTTTTTTTATTATTGATGTCTATTAGAAGAATAAATTTCAATATAATATGCGGTGTGCTTAGAAATCTAAATAAGTAGTTTTTAATGGTTTGAAGTCCTTTAAAAATGTACATCAGGGGGTCAAAACCACGAAAACCACTCTTGGGTGCCATGAAATTATAGGAAAACAACCATATATGGATTTGTGAAATTTAGGAATTTATGAAATTTTAATCAGTTGTATTGTGTTCTCAGGATGACCAAAAACACACTTTTAGTGTTAAAAACACTAAAACGAACATGTAATGGTCAAAACCATAAAAACAACCTTTAAATGAAATGAAATCATTATAAAATATTCTTTTTATTATTTTTCACATTTATTAGTAGATGATACATCAATCAAATATGTGGTGTGCTCGGACAGACTGAAGAAGTAGTTTTTAATGGTTGGAAGACCTTCAAAAACATGAGTCAAGGGGTTAAAACCATGAAAATGACCTATGGTTTCCATTAATATATACGGTACTATCCTTAGACTGATTTTTGAAATTTCAGTGTATATAAAACATTAATATTATGTGTCGTATGCTGAGGATGAGTGGAAACACACATTTGCTACTTTATAAAATACTAAAACACACATGTAAAATTTAAAACCCTATAAAATGACATCATAAATTTGTGAAATGATATGATAATCATATTTTTATTATTTTTTATGCGTAATATTAGACAACACATCAATTGGTTGTGTGATGTTCTCAAACAGACAGAATAAGATGTTTTTAATGGTTTAGTGGGCTTTAAAAACATGTGTCATGGGGTCAAAACCATGAAAATGAACTCAAATTGTCATTAAATATTATGAAAACAATCATAGAGTGATTTGTAAAAATTTTAGAGGGAATCACATAAATGGGATATTTCATTTGATTGTTATTATTAGAACACAGTTTTAGTATTTTAAAACACTTAAACATGTGTTGAAGAGTCAAAACTGTAACGAACAAGAATTTTACCAGTAGAATTTTCCTTCTTATGTCATAAAACACATATATCACATGGATAAAACAATAAAAAAATTATTCTCATAAATGAATAATGATACTTTATTCAGAAAATTAACTAATAAGAATGCTAAATATTACAGTGGGACAATAAATAGAAAATAAGATAATAAGAGGGGGAAATTTTAGATCTCCTCGATTCACTATAATGACTACACTCATGAACAAGATGTCAGAAATAGATATTAATAATAACTTAAGTTCTTTTCAGAGGGTATCAAGGATATGACATTAAAGAGGTAAAATCCTCAACCCTTCTCTTTTAATTTTTTTTTCTTATCCTCTCCTCACCTCCCCTTTACATAGTGGAATGAAAAATCTTGTATCATATATATGCTAGAAATTTATTGTGTTAATGGAACATATATCATCAAATCTCTTCTATTCTCCTTTTATTCTAAAAATAAAAAATATCATCCGAGATATGTCGGTTCACTAATTTCATGGGCGAAGATTTTTTCTTCCATTACTACCTTTAAGGCTAGTAATAAAACCATTATTATGGTTAAACTAGATTTTAATATGTATATTATAGATTTTTTCATGTTCTGTAAGTAATATATTAACATAACATTCTATAAGACTATAATAGTTCATGATGGTTATAAAAACCACAAAAAACAAACAAACAAATATCATTAATGTTTTATCAAATGAATCATCCTCATACAAATAAATGATATATAGGACCATTTAAACATTTTAAAGTGCATTATACCATTTAATTTCACTTTTGGGGAATTATTTCCATTATAAAAGAACATCCATAATTATATACAAGTAAATCGACCATGAAACCATGAAAACAAATGCTCAAAAAATGACAAAATTCAACAATATAAATCATCAAAATGACTACAAATGAACTTTATAAAATTATAATAATCAAAATACATATATAATCGGTTTTGAATTAAGTAATTAATGAATCTATTTTTATTATCCAGAACATTAAGTACATGTTCGGAATGCATTCATACATAGTGTAAGGGGTCTCTCTGAACCTCCATTTTTTCCTTTGGGTTACCACCAAGCCTAAAGGCATTTATATTTTTATTTATTTTTCCTTTTTTAATGTTTTTTGATGGGTAACCTTAAATGGCGTGAAATCCCATTGGAAATTAGTCCTAATACATGAACAGAAGGCCCCAAATAATCAACATCAATAGAATAGAACCTCCCAAGACTATTTTAAAAATTAATCTATCTTATATCCATACAAGCTTTCCTAGATATCAGTCCCTTGCTAAGATATGCACGGTGACTAGTACTGATGGTAGATTCCATATCCTCTAATTCTTCCAATTTGGTATCCCTACAAAGCTGGGAGATGCTACTCTAAATCACTCATCTAGATCTGCATTGTAGGATATCAAGGCTCGAAAAAAATAACCATTGTAGAATCTATTCACCACCGCACACTAGGCCCGACCTACCCTTGAATCTAGATTCTACCTAGAACTCTTTTTTTGACACATGTAATTGATCCCTCCGCAATTAACAGACCCACTAATGTCCTCAAAGGAAGCTGCCAAAGTCATATTTCTATCCACTCCACCCTTTGATGGTTCAAATGCTGAGACCCGAACACTGTAGGCTTCCTTCACCAAGAATCTCACCAACCCCATCACTGTAGAGAACGGTCCACCACACCGAGCCCTAGCCTCCCTCAATGCCAAAGACATTGTGCAACATCTCCACCCACAATGATTTCTCTCACTCTACCCTAATTTATTTATTCATTATTCTTATATAATTATTCTACATTCAATGTATTTTTTCCCACATATGTATCTAGATTAATTCATCATTCTTTGATTGGAAATAAATGTTTTAAAAAGTTTCCTTCTTAATTACTCTTGATAAGAAATCCATATTAAAGGGAACTTCTCCATTTCTTACCCATTTTCAGGTACACTACAGAAACTATTTTAATCCAACAATATTTTCCTAAAATATATCATTTTATCATGAAAAACTATTTTAGTTCATTTATGTTTTTATAAAAACAACTATGCATTTGTCCTCTTTAAATACTCTTTAATATTTTCCCTTAAACCACACTAAAGTGGATCGTTTATAATGTTTATTAAACACCATTTTCATGTATTCACTTCAGTTGGAAATCATTATTCATTATCTATTAATATTTATATTTTATTATTGTTTAAAAATTATTTAATAGCTTCATTCAAGGATATCGTTTTAATATTCCATTTGGTTATGCCTTATGACATGATTATGATACCCATTTATTTAAATGGGAAACCCTTATGTTTATTCCTTATGTTTGATTCTTTATGTGGAAATCATATGCATGAACATGTTATGATTGGTGTGGCTAGATAGAACTCTAATGCATTGGGTAATGTTTAGTCTCATGAGACATCATGTATGGGGTTAGGGAGTAAACCTAATACATTATGAGACTTTGTCTACCTTGTGATATAGTCTTGGATGTTAGCCTTGGATCATGTTTATGTCATGTTATATGTTTCTGCCACATTCCTATATATTTATGATCATATGATTACATGTTTTATATGTTATATCTTTATAAGTTTATTCATGGGTTATTCTTTTATGATGACATGTTGTTCTTTCTAACACATTTGATATGTTTTTATCCCTTGTTTATTCCCATAAAAGGAATTTTACCTCATCCCTTCTATTTATGTGTTACCCAAATTATCTTGTGCAATTATAGAATATAAAATGGTGTTATGAGATCATTATAGAGACTAAATTAGATATATTTTTTTTATTTGTAGTATCATTTTTTCTAATTATTTACCTAGTCTTGTAAATACAATAGACTTTTTGATCCTTGTTTTATATTTGATGGGTAATTATTCTTAAATCCAAGTAATAATAATTTTAAAAGGATAGGGTTTCTATAGATTGCATAAGAGGATATTCTAGTTATTTTTTGGGATTAGGACTACAAAAAATTAGTAAAACCCATAGGTATAAATCTATCACCATGCATAACCTATATTGAATCATAGGGAATAAAAAGTTTGGACACACTTTTCATTTAAAAGTTTATCATTATATATTCAAAGTTTCAAATTTATATGCTTATTAGATAAGTATTCAAGACCCCCCCCCCCCCCAATTGTATTTTATTTCTTTTTCTTGTTTAATGGAAGGATATATGATAACCCCTACTAAAAATCAATCTGATGAGGAATGTGATGATTTCCCCAAAGTGGTGCCAAATTTTATGAGAATGGGAGCCTAGAACATCATGAATGTATTATCTTAACTAGATCAAGTTATGAATAATAACTTGAATCATGTGGAACTCCCTCAATATCCTAATATATATCAAGTTGAAATTGAATCATTTATATGGTAAAGTCCTCATATCATTAGTGAATCTTCCAATAACCACATTATGGAATAATGGATTAACTCTATTGAGAATATATTCTCTATTATGTAATGCTCATAAGAGGAGAATGTAATATAGGTGGCCTATCATTTTTATTGGTAAGATGATCAGTAGTGGTCACTGATGAAAAAATAAAAGTATAAGGAATAAATTTTTTCCATGGATTGGGAAGGATTCAAAAAAATATTTTTAATAAATATTTTCCCCAAATTTTTCATCATATGATGAAGCGGGAGTTCTTCAGACGGAAGAAAATAGAATATGAATCTATTAGGGTTTGCGAGGAAATATTTACAAGTCTTGCACGATACACCTCTAGCTTTTTTATGATCACTAAAATAAAGATGGATCACTTCTTTAATGGATTAAAACTAAGTCTATAAAAATACTTAGAGATTCGAGAGTTTGACAGTTATGAGGATATTGTCTGATGTGATCTAAAGGTTGAGATATAGATTGGTGACTCTTTTTAAGGGACTAGATATATTAAGAGTAAAATAGAGTTTAATATGGTAGTATCAACAAATAATTCATATGAAAAAAAGAAAACCCAACATCCGACATGTCATAAGTGTGGAAATAAGCATCCCTAGAACTTTATAAAGGGAACTAGGAGATGCTTCAAATGTGGAAGAGAGGGGAATCATGATAATTATTACTAAAGGGATATGAAAAATACCACTAATGTGGAATAATAAAGGAAGGCTCATATCAACACTCAATCTTTAGTGCAGTGTTTTATCGAAAAGTAACATGACAATTATGTGATCCAATGCTCTAAGCCAAGGGTTTTCAAATACAATCAACATGAACAACCTCCACAGTAGTAAGTAAGGTCATATTGTATCACTACTACTGTGGTGGATCCCAACAATGATATGGTTATAGGCATGAATGTTATTCATTAAGTATTAGTGAACATATTATAATGTTATGGTTCTACACATTCTTTTATATAATACAATTTTATTATAACTATTTAAACACCACCTCAAAATATAAATGTTGAGTTATCTGTGAGAACAAATAATGGGTAAATTATTTCATCTAAGGTATATAACTCCTCCTTGGTTAATGTTTTTAGACTGAACCTCTTATAAAATATTTTCTTACTCACTTTAGTTAATTTTTAGGCTCTATTTGGAATGGATTGGATATCTTTAAACAAATCCATCATCAATTATCAGGAAAGGTATATCATATTTCACATTCAAAGGAATCACCCAATTCTGTATAAGTGTAAGGAGTAGGATGAATCTACTTAAGAATCATCATCTCATTTGTCAATATTATTTCATTATTATAAATAATATATATCTTAAATGATTTATATAATGGAGAGAATCATGCTTGAAGATATTACCATTGTGAGGAACTACACTACTGTACCCCCTAAAGAGTTGTTTTTTCTTCCTCCAGACTATGAGGTTGAGTTATCAATTGATCATACAGATTTATCTCTGTCCATATCAAAGAACCCTTATAGGATAACCACCATTGAGTTGGAGAAACTGAATTATTAGTTATAAGGTAATATGGGCAATGGTTTTATATGCCCGAGTGCTTCACCATGGGGTGCACCAGTTCTCGTCATCAAGAAGAAGGATGGATCGATGAACCTTATAATTGATTTCCATGAGCTCAAAAAATCATGATAAAGAACATGTATCCACTACCATGGATAGATTATTTTTTCAATCAACTATATGGGTCCAAGTATTTATCAGAGGTGGTCCTTTTATCATGATATCACCAATTAAAGGTGAGGAAAGAATATATTCCTAGGAATGACTTTAAAATGAAGCATAGTCACTATGAGTTCATAGTGATTACATTCAGACTCAATAATAATCTATAAATATTCATGGACGTAATGAATAGATACTTTATATATTACCTTGAAAAAATCGTGGTAGTCTATATAGATGATTGATGTGCCCGCATACGTTATTCAATTTTCACGGGCTATAATGAAATTTGATTTAATTATTTCCCAAACATCACTTTCTACTGGGATATAGTATATCTATAGTTAGGGGTCAATACCATGAAGAATAGGGATAGTAATGTAAACCTATATATTATAAGCCTTTGGTGTAGGAGTCCTCACAAATTTGATTTAGTTTGGGAAAATTATTACTAGATAGTGAGGTTTGAATTCAATAATATGGAAGGGATCAAGATCAATTTTGGGGTTATTAAAAAACATTTATCTTAATTCTAACTTGGTAGGATCCAAAGGTTTAGGCTGTGAAGCAAGAGGAGGTCACTGGTAAACTATGGTAAAATAAACTAGCACTAACTAAGAGGTAACTATTCCTTGGTTCGGAGATAGTGACAACCTAGTGCACTAATCATACATTCTATGGTATAAATTATTTCTGAATATTGCTTATAGTCTAATCTATTCCAACTAAGAAATGTTCCTTTATTTGAATGCCCCATGGTTAGAGATATTTTAATGAAATGGATATACAATTTTTATTTATCCTGAATACTACTCCTCTAATTTACCAAGTAGAGAATTAAAGATTTATTGAGTTTAGATACTCCTACTCTTGATCCCTACCCTTGTTGGTTTAACAACTCATGATAAAATTTAATGCAGATAAATAAATATTCGAATTCATTCTTGACATGATAAGAAAGATTAGTATTTAATAGTTTGAAAAACATAAAATTATTCAGGCTAACCAAATTTAAAAAATCATGCAACCAAGAACAAGAAATATAGATTTCTAATAAAATAAAATTCAATTAACTACATAATTGAAACAAGGATAAGAATAATCTAAAAAATGGTTCTTTGGGGATTGGTACTCGAAATGGAAAATGAGATAAATGGAATCAGTAATATAATAATAAAAAAATGACCTTTAATTCAATAAAAAATTCTTTTATTAACGTAAAAAAATAATAATAAACTAATAAATTTTGAGTTTGTGGTAGAGGGTGTAGTAGGGAATGAGGGAGGAATAAAAGAACAAAAGTTGTCTTCTCTAGAGCCTCTGAAATCCAATTCCTTGCTGCTGTATAAATAGATTAAATATTACATGATGTGTAATGTGAACTCACATCGTGTAATACATATCCATGATTTTTTCCATGGATTATGAATCTATGTGTATCTCATGCGTATCTTATTTGAGATTTTTGATTTCGACTCCTTTCACGGTGTGTTTTTTAAACTCATGAATTGTATCTTCCTCCAAGATTTATCTTTATAGTGGGAATTGTGTTCAAAGATTTCACGATTTTTATCTGAAACCCACATCGTGTAATGACTTATCCACTTTAAGTTTTCATGAATTCCATCATGACTTGTTTCACAACATTACAACATGTTGTTAAACTCTACTACATGTCGTGTAATGAGGGTTCACAATGTGTAATAGGAAAATTTTCTCCTTTTCTGAATTTTATCCTTTTAAACATTGGAAGCCAAATTCCTACAATAAATAAGACATACAAAGTGCATTATTATTTAAATATTTGAAAAATACTTAATCAAATGATAGAAAAATTAATATATGATTTTAGCTTATCAAATTCCCCCACACTTGAATAATTTCTTGTCCTCAAGAAAAATGATCTGAAATGATATTTCAAAAAGGGTAAGAAAATTTTAAAGAAGGAAATATCCATCATATCTAAGTAAATAAAACTAAGTTTAAGTAGTAAAATTATTTCTCTATAATCATTCCTTTATATAAAATCAGTAATGCCTCATAGTTAAAATTTTAAAACAACTTTACAATCCTTTAATTGGAATCTCTTAACTATTTCTTGAATCCTATACCCATTTTAAACTTTCCTCACAATGAATTTTCTCTCATCACTTAAGGTAACATGAAACTGAATTTATGACCATGTTATGAGTACATTCTCATAACCATAGGCATGAATTGGTTATATCATCTCCACTTTGTAAAGAAAAATATAAAATCAATCATGATGACTTCAATAATTAGGTTCTAATGACTCTAAGGCTATGGAAAAGTAGGTAAATAGTGAAAATAAGCTTAAAAAGGAGGGTGGGATCTAAATTATAATTCTTGAATGTTTTAAAAGGTGTAAAAAACAACTCCTCCAAATATTATAAAGACTATTATCCTAGAAACTCAAGTTGGATCCATGTATATGTCAAGTAAGTTCAAGAAGGGTATCCCTTTCCATTCTTTTTCTTTTCTTTTTTTTTTAAATTCATGTCTATGATAGATCTCATATCCCTTCTAACCACATATAATCCTTAATGGGATTAGTAGCTCAAGGAATATTTATTTTTGACCTTTCTAATACACAACCTGTGCCATTTTTTTCTTTTTTATTCTTCAAGGAACATGATAGATCATAAATTCTACAAGGTACATATGGATTTGAACCAAAAAAATCTAATGAAAAACAAAATACATCTCCATATTAGAATCATATAATGTTGATAGAAATCTTCCGCTAAAGTTATTCAAAGAAAAGTCAAGCATTATACAAAGAGTAGGGTAGGAAGGGATAATCGTCTTGGAATCACTACATTCTAAAAGGGTATTTATGGAAACTGTGGGATTAATGAAGGAAAGACGTAAGGTAAGTATCAGGAAGAATTATATCAACAAATATTTCTTCAATCATTTTGAAATTGTATTTTTTCAGTCATATCATCAATGGGATATCAATGTATGTTTTGATAGGCTGACATGTCCGAGGTGTCACTCAAGAAGTATGAACTGGATAGAATATGCAATTATAGGCTAAAAATCCTCTAAAGAATGAGAATAAATATAGAAACTGGGAATCACTAAGGGTATGAAACCAAGTAATAAGTCAGTTAACTATAATTTGAAAAATTTCAAATTGTAATTTAATTACTAAGCTTAATAGTCATTCTAAAAATTTAAATAGAGATAAAACATGGATTTCTTTTAATTTAAAACCTAAAATTTTCTTTTATTTAAATGGTAGTTAATGCCTAGCCGTTGTAATGGCAGGAATGAATAGAACTAACTACAAAATTATTATATATGTTTGTCAAATATTTTTACTTTTTATAATAAATGTTAGAGAATTAAAAATGCAAATGAATCCAATTTTAAGCGTAAACATTCTAATATTCTTTAAAAGGTCAATTAAACGCCTTTTGATGGAGAACATCTTTTAAATCCACTTTTTGACAATATTATGTGTTATATTTTACAAAATAATACTCTTCTTAGAATCGGGACATTAAAATTTACTTTGTGTAATTTTTTGGTATTTTTCCAAAAAAGTTCAATTTTTAATGAATAGTGAAAAATGTTGTATTTTAATTCAAAACTTCTTTTTAATCTAATTTATTTATATGATTAGATTTTCTTTTTAATTGGTTTTAAAGTTAAATTAGAATATATTTTTACCATTTAATACAATAATGTTCATTGGAATTAATTTCACTTTGAAATTGGACTTAAACTAGTGTCAATCCTTTGATACTTATTGTTTCATAAAAACACGCTATTTGCACTGACATCAGGAATTAATTATTAAATTAATTAATGCAACAAATATGTTTTGAATTTTGTAAAATAGACATCATTTTTTAATTCGGAATATCAAATATAGCTTTGGGTGAAGTTTTGGTATTTTTCTGAAAAACATCAATTTTTGATGAATAGTGAAACCACTAAGTGGTACTTATAAAAACTAATTTTCCGTTTAAATGAAATTTGTCCATCATTGTGTGTTGAATTTCAAAAATACAACATACATGGTTGTCATTAGGAATTAAAATGTGGTTCAATGGGATTAAAATAATTTTTTGGTGAATAGTAACTTATTAAGTTTTTAATCGCAATTAGAGGTAATTAGTGTAGTTTAAGGTAAGAATAACGTTTTAATAAAATGAAATGACCTAGACACATGTCCTACCCTCATTGGATGTGTCATGGCCGACCAATAAAATCCATGGGTCAACTTGGGGACCCCATGGAGCCACTTTGGTTGGAAAATGACATAAATACCTTTTTATTTAATGTTAAAGTAAAAATGAGACAAACATGAGATGTTTTACTGAAATTTTTTTTTAAATGGGGTTATACAAATCCAATTTTTAACTATAAATAGTAACTGGAAAGATAAAAATATTTCCTACATCATAGTATTTTTTTTTATAATTTTTAGACTTTAAATAAATTAAATTATTTATCACATCATGATGATGCAGCGATGACCTCATTATTTAACGATTTAAATAAAATGGAAAGATAATGTAATATCTATGACCTAAACATGCCCCAAACCTATTGGATGAGTGTATTTAGAACCCTTAACACCTTATCGTAGAATTATATCAATATGGGACCTCTTAAATCCGAATATCTTTTTAAAATAAAGTGAATTTTCTTTACTTTCCAAGAGTGCCCCTCCTCTGCTCTTATAAAAGGCCCCCACCTCTACCTCCTTACCCACACTCCCAAAGCCTTTGGCTCGGCCAAACCCTGATTATTTTGTCTCTCCAAATCCCTCTCTAACTCCTTCAAGCCTCACCTTGGGCAGAATCCTTTCCAAGGAAGCCTTTGAGCTCAAATCAAAGGAAGTTACCCGATTTTAAGGTAATGTCTTCACTTGAGTCCTTTTGTTTTATTTTGCTTCTCCAACCCCCTAAACTCTTTTTATTCATTTATTTTGTAACAAATCCAGTATCTTCAATATACTAGGAGGTTTTTATAATAATATTTCGAGCTACACTTACACACACCTACATCTAATGGTTAAAGAACATATTGTTTTCGTGGATGGCGAATTTCTGCCTCCTGAAACGATGATTGTTCAACATTCTTCTAACACCTTCAAAGGTAGACATTAAGAAGACACTATATTTATATATGATATCTAATATGTTTATGTTTTACTTAAGCTTATGTATTTTTCATTTATGGAATACCTTTATGGTTTCCATTATGGGTAAACACGATATCTTCATTTAAGGAAGTGCGGACTACCGCCCCCTCAAAGTGATTTGATTCGTTAATACCATATGTGGTACGTATAAAGGATATATTTAATGATATTATATATTATACCATACTGTAATTAAACTATTATTATGTATCATTATGTTTTAATTCCATTAAATATGAAATAGAAATGGAAGTAGCGTTCATGCGTACGTACGACTTACCGTCTCCATGAACGGTGCATTTCATTTCTTAACTCTAAATGTTATGTAATATTATAAATTAACGAATATACTGGATATATATGATATATATGATATATAAATCATGAATAAAATTCTGGATATAATGAACCTTTGACCACACGAACAACATGTAATTGTAAGAAGTCCACTTTCGACTTAAGAACCAAGTATCGACAAAACAAACATTATTAACTTAAATGATTACATATTGTCTATGACATGGTAATAAGTGATATAAAATGAATAATGAACTTGAAAAAGGTTCTTATGGAAGTATAAATTAACTCAAGTTTATTATTCAGGAGATTAAAGAACGACCGAGTCAAGTCGGACCCGAGGTAAGGGATCCTACTCCTTTTTTTAAGTACAACCTTTTATGTCATTCCTTTTAAGCTCATATTTCCTGTGATTGGGATGTTATTTTATATTAATCTTACTTTAATTTTTATGTTCATATGATGAGAGACCCTATTTCCTCTCATCAATCCATTTTGGAAGTTTTAAGTGGCGCCGTTAGGCTGCCGAGTTTTCGTAAGGGGTTTTTCATCTCACTTTTATTCCCGTGAGATTTATGCAACATTTTCCACAATTTCCTTTGAGTGGTGTATGTAATTCCCATTATTATACAACTTGTGTAGTATAATTTAATTTATGGGTATTCTCATCTTCATTGTATGACCCTTCTTCCATGGGGTGTACGTTTTGAAAGTTACCCAACTCGGTAAGGGGACCTTTCACCCTCCTATTTTCAAAAGACTTCTTTTGTTATGTATTTTAATTCACATACTATTATGTTGGGATATGTTATTTTATATCCTTATTGATGTAAATTTTATGTCCAAGTGATGATATGCCCTTTTTATCTCTCATCAACTCATTTTCTGAATTTTGAAGTGATGCCGTTAGGCTGTCGAATTCTACCAAGGGAACTTTTTAACCCAATTTCGATTTCTTTGGGTTCAACATGTAGTTATTGAATATGTCATATTTTTAATATGTGTGAATGACCTTTTATTGTTTTACACTTAATATCCACTTATATTGGGTGTATTTATATTTTTCACACATAATTTTGAGATTGAATTATCCTTAATTTAAGGATACCTTCTTTATAAGGGAATTCATCACATTTGACATTTCTATTGAGACATCTTTGTTGTTATGAACCAATTCAATCTTATGTGGTGTATATACTTTCCTTTGGAATATTATATCATGAATCCATTTATTCTCATGATATTATAAAGTTCTGACTAAATGTTATTCCTCAATTATTGTATTCAAGTGTCTCTAATTTTGGTAAAACCCCTTTAACCAAAATATCCCTTTAAATGTTTTAATGATTTGTTCTTATTAATATCCATGTTTTCAAAATGGTTTTAAGGATTTATTTATATGGATATTAATGGTTTAATTTTTTTAAAAAATCTTCAAGGTGGTATGGGACACTTTGATTCAAAAATTTCTTTATTAAATGTTTTAAATGGTTTTGGAAATGGTTTCTTTTTGAATGGATTCATTATTTCAATGTACTAAAATGTTATATTCTGATTGAAATGTGGAAATGTTATGTTTCATTTATGCATGTTTTATGTGATACGTTTATGTTATGGTTCTTGGGCATTGTTATGAAAACGGGTGGTTCCGTGATAAATTAAGGGCGGGTGAGCCCGACATAGCTCTCCAATGCAGTGGGTAACACGAAGGAGTGAAACATTAAGGTTTATCCGAAGAGATTTAGGGAATATACTGTGGTGGGTATTCCAAACTTAACCAAGAGGGTTACTCCCTACGTAAGAATGTTATGAATGCCTCAAGTTACCTTTTATGTCTTATGATTTCTATGATTTATTCATGATTTGATGAGGTAAGTTAAAGTGCCTATGATTTATGGGTAATGTATGATTTGATTCTTATGTATATATGAACTCATGTTTCCTTTCCATATTTCTATAACCCTTACTGAGTTTTTTATGCTCATCCCAAGTTTTTGAAATGTTTTTCACAGGTCAAGGGAAAGGTACATGATATGATGATAGTGTCAAGGATGTGTCAAGAAAGAATCCGTGTTTTATTTTAAATATGTTTCCGTTGATGGGAAGAATGAATATTGTCTTTTATGTAACCACTTTGTTTAAATGTGGAATGTAATGTAAGTTTCATGATCTAATTCTCTAAAAATCTAAACCTGAAAAGATCCTCAATGTGTAATCTTGTAATAACTCAAGATTAAGAAAACTTTAAGGCTGGGGCCTTATAGTTGGTATCAGAGGTCAGTTTAGATAACTTTAGAGGTTAGGGTATTCTTTAAGCATAAGTGACATTACCAAAATGGTTAGGATTTCAGAAAGAGTCCTAGTTTTAGATAAAGTGAATGAGTAAGTATATATTAGTGTTTATCTTCCTCATTAGAACATGATGGTTTTGTTGATATACTCACACTAACCTTTTTGGTTTTAGTAAATGGCTGGATCTAGCAGGCACCAAAGTAACAGTGGGTGTGAAGGAAACTGTGACAGTTTTTTGAGTAAGCAACTGAAATATATGGGAGCTGCAATGAGAACTCTTGTGATTATCCTCAACCAACTATCTGGAGTCATGATTGACCACCTAAACCTTGGTGATTTCTCTAAGGCATCATATATGCGAGAAACAAATCCCTACAGAACTACAGGTAATAATCATAAAGGTAAGTGTGTTCAAAAACCTATGTGTCAAAGATGTGGAAAGAAACACCTAGGAAAATGTTTCAAAGGGACGGAAATATGCTATAGATGTGGAAATGAAGGTCATAAAGAAAGAACCTTCTATGGAAAAAGGAAGCATCCAGTTGACTCGAGGAAAGGGAAAGAAGTTCTTTCTGAGGGATCAATTGAATGTTTTAAATGTGGTGTGCATGGTCATTATAGAAACACATGTCCGATGAAGAAGTTTCGTGAATGGGATCACCAAGATCGTAAAAATGTTCGTTTACCAATACCTAATGCGATTTCGATTGAGGATCAAGAAATTGAAAATGACCAATCAAAGGTATGGATTATTTCATGTCTATTTTTTTCATATTTTGGAATCTTAGGATATGATTCATGATTTTGTTTGTAGGAAAGAAGTATTTCAGAATAAGTTGGAAAGTAATGGTTAATGGATCATGAAGAATGTTGAATGAGTAATATGTCAACATATAAGGGCTTCAAGAGTTATGGTGAAATTCTTAAGAGTATTAAGTCTCTTTTGATGATGGGGTTACATTAGAAGACTTTTTATATTATGTGTAACCCTGATGTTTAATATATGAAAATTTTATTCAAGGAATAGTTATCTGTTCTTTTGTGGACATAGTTATAAAGAACCATTTGGGTTTATATGATCCTTAATTTTGAGGTAATTATGGGTTACTATATGTTATGATGGAAGTGAAAGGCATGAGATAAAATTGAGGTTAAATTATGTTATGGTTTTTTTGATGATTTTATCTCTTTTTGGGGAATGATTTGAGAATTATATAGTTTTGGAAAAAGTACAACACACAGACCGTGTGAAAACCCGTCGCGTCGGACAAAGCTGCGGGAATCGAACCCACAACCAAAGTGCAACTGGTATTTATCGCATACCACTGGACTACGTGAAGTCCCTGGTTAGTTTAACTAATTATTTTTAGTTATATGATCTTATGAAATCTAGAATGAGCTGATTTTGGGTTATCTATGGAAATTATTAACCTATCATGGAGGATATGTGATTAGGTTAATTACTTTTCAATACGAGACTTTAGGAGCAACTGATGTTGTTTGGAGATAAATGTTACGATTTAACTTGGAAGACTATGTGACTAATCCTTCAAATATTTGGGTTTCAACAATAGTTTGGTTTACTTTAAAGAATTTTATGGACAAATTGTTTATCGAATGGTCCTCGTTGAACTTTGGGTTTTGTTGGACAAATTTTGGAGATTAAGCATAGATTTTCTTTTTATAAAGGGTTATACTTTTCTGGATTATCTGATCTTGTACTAAACTTTTTGGTTTTGGTTTTAGTTAAAGTCTAAATACATGGGAATTATATAGTTATCTTATGTGGATTAGGTGATTCTATAGAAGTTTATTATAGTACTCTTAATGTGAACAAGTCTTCCTAAATACTCATCTTTTGCAGAAAATATGATTTTGTGTAAGGAATCTAATAAAAGTTGAAAGTCAACATGATAAGTGATTATGTTTCCTTATGAATAAATTCCTCAATAAAAATTAACTTAAAACAAAAATGTTTCCTATTAACTTTTCTTACTAGGGAATCGAATACCGTTTAACCCATCCCAAGTTTGTTATTTTCTTATGGTTAAATTTCTCCTAAACATGTTTTATATCACTCTCCATCAGAACATGACCCTTTGTTTTTTCCTCCATGTCCATATTTTTATACTTGTAATCCTAGTATGGGTTAACTCGGGTGACCTTTGTACTTATCTTTCTTTATTTTAAAGTGATTGTTTTACCGACTCTTGTTCTGATGTGGGACTTTCAAGGATGTCTTGAAGCTCAATTTTAAAATTGCGAGGACGCAATTCCAAAAGGGGGGAAGGATGTAACACCCCAGGTAAATAAAGAATATGAAATCTTTATATTTATCGATATTTGTGAATAAAATATTAATATTACTTTAAAGGGGATGCTATGCTCGATGGCGTACCCAATACGCAACAATGAGTTTCTTGGGAATCTTACGTTGCACTCTAATAATAAAATAATATTATTTTAAATGGTAGTTAATGCCTAGCTGTTGTAATGGAGGGAATGAACAGAACTAACTACAAAATGATTATATATGTTTGTCAAATATTTTTACTTTTTATAATAAATTTTAGAGAATTAAAAATGCGAATGAATCCAATTTTAAGCGTAAACATTCTAATATTCTTTAAAAGGTCGATTAAACGCCTTTTGAGGGAAAACATCTTTTAAATACACTTTTTGAAAATATTATGTGTTATATTTGAAAAAATAAAAATATTCTTTAGAATCGCGACATCAAAATTTACTTTTTCTAAATTTTTGGTATTTTTCCAAAAAAGTTCAATTTTTAATGAATAGTGAAAAATGTTGTATTATAATTCAAAACCTCTTTTTAATCTAATTTATTTATATGATTAGATTATCTTTTGAATTGGTTTTAAAGTGAAATTATAATATATTTTTACCATTTAATACAATAGTGGTCGTTGGAATTAATTTCACTTTGAAATTGGATTTAAACTAGTGTCAATCTTTTGAGACTTATTGTTTTATAAAAACACGGTATTTGGTCTGACAGCGGGAATTAATTATTAAATTAATTAATGCAACTAATATGTTTTAATTTTTTAAAATATACATCATTTTTGAATTTGGAATATCAAATATAGCTTAGGGTGAAGTTTTGGTATTTTTCTGAAAAACTTCAATTTTTGATGAATAGTGAAACCACTAAGTGGTACTTATAAAAACTGATTTTCTGTTTAAATGAAATTTTGCCATCATTGTGTGTTGAATTTCAAAAAATCTACATACATGTTTGTCATTAATAAGTAAAATGTGGTTCAATGGGATTAACATAATTTTTTGGTGAATAGTAACTTATTAAGTTTTTAATCGCGATTAGAGGTAATTAGTGTAGTTTAAGGTAAGAATAATGTTTTAATAAAATTAAATGACCTAGACACATGTCCTACCAACATTTTATGTGTCATGGGAGACCAAGAAAATTCATGGGTTAACTTGGGGACCCCATGGATCCACTTTGGTTGGAAAATGACATAAATACCTTTTTATTTAATGTTAAAGTAAAAATGACACAAACATGAGATGTTTTACTAAAACAATTTTTACATGGGGTTATACAAATAAGATTTTTGACTATAAATAGTCATTGGAAATATAAAAATATTTCATACATCACAGTATTTTTTTTATAATTTTTAGACATTAAAAAAATTAAATTATTTATGAAATCATGATGATGAAGCGATGACCTCATTATTTAATGATTTAAATAAAATAGAAAGATAATGTAATATATAAGACCTAAACATGTCCAAAACCTATTGGATGAGTGGATTTAGAACCCTTATCACCTTAAACTAGAATTATATCAATTTGGGACCTCTTAAATCCGAATATCATTTTAAAATAAAGTGACTTTTCTTTACATTCCAAGAGTGCCCCTTCTCTCCTCTTATAAAAGGCCCCCACCTCTACCTCCTTACCCACATTCCCAAAGCCTTTGGCTCGGTCAAAACCTAAAAATTATGTCTCTCCACATCCCTCTATAACTCCTTTAAGCCTCACTTTGGGCAGAATCCTTTCCAAGGAAGCCTTTGAGCTCAAATCAAAGGAAGTTACCCGATTTTAAGGTAATGTCTTCACTTGAGTCCTTTTGTTTTATTTTGCTTCTCCAACCCCCTAAACTCTTTTTATTCATTTATTTTGTTACAAATACAGCATCTTAAATATACTAGGATGTTTTTATAAGAAGGTTTCTAGCTACACTTACACACACCTACATCTAATGGTTAAAGAACATACTGTTTCCGTGGATGGCGAATTTCTGCCTCCCGAAACGATGATTGTTCAAAATTCTTCTAACACCTTCAAAGGTGGCCATTAAGATGACGCTATATTTATATATGATATATAATATGTTTATGTTTTACTTAAGCTTCTGTATTTTTCATTTATGGCATACCTTTATGGTTTCCATTATGGGTAAACGCGATATCTTCATTTCAGGAAGTGCGGACTGCCGCCCCCTCAAAGTGATTTGATTCGTTAATACCATATGTGGTACGTATAAAGGATATATTTAATTATATTATATATGATACTATACTGGAATTAAAATACTATTATGTATCATTATGTTTTAATTCCATTAAATATGAAATAGAAATGGAAGTAGCGTTCATTCGTACGTACGACTTACCGTCTCCATGAATGGTGCATTTCATTTCTTAACTCTAAATGTTATGTAATATTATAAATGCATGAATATACTGGATATATATTATATATATGATATATAAATCATGAATACAATTCTGGATATAATGAACCTTTGAACACACGAACAACATGTAATTGTAAGAAGTCCACTTTCGACTTAAGAACCAAGTATCGACAAAACAATCATTATTAACTTAAATGATTACATAGTGTCTATGACATAGTAATAAGTGATATAAAATAAATAATGAACATTAAAAAGGTTCTCAAGTAAGTCTAAATTAACTCAAGTTTATTATTCAGGATATTAAAGAACGATCGAGTCAAGTCGGACCCGAGGTAATGGATCCTACTCCTCTTTTTTTTAAGTACACCCTTTTATGTCATTCCTTTTAAGCTCATATTTCTTGTGATTGGGATGTTCTTTTATATTACTATTACTGTATTTTTTAGGTTCATATGATGAGAGACGCTATTTCCTCTCATCAATCCATTTTGGAAGTTTTAAGTGGCGCCGTTAGGCTGCCGAGTTTTCGTAAGGGGTTTTTCATCTCACTTTTATTCCCGTGATATTTATGCAACATTTTCCACAATTTACATTGAGTGGTGTATGTACTGCCCATTATTATACATCTCGTGTAGTATAATTTCATTTATGGGTATTCTCATCCTCATTGTATGACCCTTCTTCCATGGGGTGTACATTTCGAAAGTTACCCAACTCGGTAAGGGGACCTTTCACCCTCCTCTTTTCAAAAGACTTCTTTTGTTATGTGTTTTAATTCACATAATATTATGTTGGGATATGTTATTTTATATCCTTATTGATGTAAATTTTATGTCCAAGTGATGAGATTCCCTTTTTTATCTCTCATCAACTCATTTTCTGAATTTTGAAGTGATGCCGTTAGGCTGTCGAATTCTACCAAGGGAACTTTTTAACCCAATTTCGATTTCTTTGGGTTCAACATGTAGTTATTGAATATGTCATCTTTTGAATCTGTGTGAATGAACTTTTATTGTTTTACACTTAATATCCACTTATATTGGGTGTATTTATATTTTTCACACATAATTTTGAGATTGAATTATCCTTAATTTAAGGATACCTTCTTTATAAGGGAATTCATCACATTTGACATTTCTATTGAGACTTCTTTGTTGTTATGAACCAATTCACTCTTATGTGGTGTATATACTGTCCTTTGGAATATTATATCATGAATCCATTTATTCTCATGATATTATAAAGTTCTGACTAAATGTTATTCCTCAATTATTGTATTCAAGTGTCTCTAATTTTTGTAAAACCCCTTTAACCAAAATATCGCTTTAAATGTTTTAATAATTTGTTCTTATTAATATCCATGTTTTCAAAATGGTTATAAGGATTTATTTATAAGGATATTAATGGTTTAATTTATTTTAAAAAGCTTCAAGGTGGTATGGGACACTTTGATTCAAAAATCTCTTTATTAAATATTTTTAATGGTTTTGGAAATGGTTTCTTTTTGAATGGATTCATTATTTCAATGTCCTAAAATGTTATATTCTGATTGAAATGTGGAAATGTTATGTTTCCTTTATGCGTGTTTTATGTGATACGTTTATGTTATGGTTCTTGGGCATTGTTATGAAAACGGGTGGTTCTGTGATAAACTAAGGGCGGGTGAGCCCGACATAGCTCTCCAATGCATTGGGTAACACGAAGGAGTGAAACATTAAGGTTTCTCCGAAGAGATTTAGGGAATATACTGTGGTGGGTATTCCAAACGTAACCAAGAGGGTTACTCCCTACGTAAGAATGTTATGAATGCCTCAAGTTACCTTTTATGTCTTATTATTTCTATGATTTATTCATGATTTGATGAGGTATGTTAAGGTGACTATGTTTTATGGGTAAAGTATAATTTCATTCTTATGTATATATGAACTCATGTTTCCTTTCCATATTTTTATAACCCTTACTAAGTTTTTTATGCTCATCCCATGTATTTGAAATGTTTTTCACAGGTCAAGGGAAA
Source organism: Viscum album (assembly GCA_963277665.1). Lineage (NCBI taxonomy): Eukaryota > Viridiplantae > Streptophyta > Magnoliopsida > Santalales > Viscaceae > Viscum > Viscum album. Next base: position 784,420,837 of record OY728147.1, read on the forward strand.
CGTACATGATATGATGATAGTGTCAAAGATGTGTCAAGAAAGAATCCATGTTTTATTTTAAATATGTTTCCGTTGATGGGAAGAACGAATATTGTCTTTTATGTAACCACTGTTTAAATGTAGAATGTAATGCAAGTTTCATGATCTAATTCTCTAAAACTCTAAACCTGAAAAGATCCTCAATGTGTAATCTTGTAATAACTCAAGATTAAGAAAGGTTTAAGGATGGGGACTTATAGGAGAGGTACTGATCCTAAGTGCGGTCATGAGTCTGGAAGTTGTATCAACATAAAAAACCTTAGTGTATGTGGAAGTGGCCAAACCCTTCCCCATTGGTCCTGCTTGATGATGTAATCCTACTTGGAAGCTGGGTCAGAGAGCTCAGAGGGTAGGTCAGTTTGTGATATGGGTGGTTCTGGTGTGGTAAAAGAAGGTTCTTTGGCAGGTGTTGGTGGTGGCTGAGAGTTTCCTGGAGAAGAGAGTGGTGGAGGGTTTGTAAAATGGGAAATATTGATAAATGGGGGTTTTAGATGGGAAAAAATCCATCTCAGGTTCTCCAAAATTCACAACTACATGACCCAGATATATTGAAGGGTGGGATGGGTGGGTAGATCAGGAGTGGAAGTGATGGTGGTAAATGCACGGGTACGGGTGAGGGTAAAAAAGATGAAGTGGTGGATGGAGCAGATACAGGGTCCAGTTTAGGTGCCTCTGGGGATACATCGGCTACCTCATATACTCCTAGTGCCCAATGGTAAGTGTCCTCATACCTCACCAAGAGATGAATCTTGTGAAACATTATAAAATAAATGGCCTCCACATGTCCAAGGGATGTGATGTGAGGATCAGCATCAAAATAACTATGATGGTGGGTGAGGTGGGTGATGAAGGAGCCACCCATCAGGGTACCTCTGTTTGGTTGTGCGTGAGCCCGATATTAAAAATAAAACTGGGAATCCATGTTGATAGCTTGACCCCCCATGGCTACTTCCAAAATGGGGATGTTGACCAGGCTCACACTCCCATGAGACTCTGCACGGGAAAACTAGGCATGGTTTAAGGCTCTATGGAGCATATAAAGCACTGGGTTGTGTACCTGAGTGGGCTTGGTGATCTGAGGGTCATGAACTATCTGAGCAACACATGCTATCATCTTTCACAGTCACCTAAAATCATAATAGGGAGGTCTGAGATGAAGCATCAAAAATATCTCAAACATAGCAAACTCCACTGTGTAGATGCCCAGGATGATACTGAATTTGACAAATGAGAGCTCATTTGGTTTTCCATCGAGATGGAAACATGGGATATCCAAATCTAACTCAAACATTGAAATGAACTCCAAAAAACTTGCTCTGTATGTTACCTCATATACATCAATAATGAAAGAAATATGGAGTCAGGTGAGGATCTCTAGGATCTCAATAATGATCTTTAGGCTGGAAAGAATGGCCATGTAGAGGGTCTTGTTTATCCTTATTGGATTTGACTTAATCCAATACAGAGTGACATGGTATTTTGGGTTTGAGAAGCATATAATGGGATAAAAATGTAGGTTTTCATCCCTGAATGAGTCATCAGATCTATACGGGGAGTAATCCTAAGTGGTAGCCTTAACACGAGCTGTAGTGGGAGGTGGAAGGGATGATTCCTGAGGTGCTGAGGGTGTGGAAGGTGAAACAACTTATGGGGGTTTGGGTGGCAGCTCATCTTCATGATCCGACATTTACTATGAAGGTGAAAGGTGCAATGTTTTGGTCCATTCCATACCATGATTGGTGCCACAGGGTTTAGATGAAAAGAAAGATGACGTGTGGGGGGGGGTGTTCGATTTAGGCTGAAATGGTGGGAAGGATGGGGGAAGTTTCTCAGTCATAAGGGGGAGGGGTGGAGTTGTGAAGCTGATAGAGGAGGAAGAAAATGGGGGGATCGCGGATGAGTATGGTACAAAGAGAGAGGGATGTGGGTTCACGGCTGAGTAGGAGACATGGAGGGAGTGTGGTTACAGGTGGTTTGTGTGGGAGGAAGGAAGAGGGTCAGGTAAGGAAGGTATATTGTCCGGTTGTGAACCCTAGGTTCATGATATATTTTTTAGAAACTAGTATGAGGGATTAAAAAATGTGTAACTACGTTTCACATCATGTAATGCTGGGCTTTATAAAATTTTTGGATGAAATGGTACATGCCATGTAATTGGGTTACACAATGTGTAATTTACATTTTTACCTTAGCTTTGGTACAAACCCTAGAATTTAGCTTCTATAACATCTTAATATTTCTTAAAGATATTATAATATAATCTAGTCTAAGATTACCTACCTTAGGTTTCCTCCTAGCCATCACTTCCTTTAATATTGAGATCTTGACTCTTTTAAGGATTAGATTAATTTTATGCTGATGGAATAACCTTCATGGAAAGTTTCTTGAAAGATTTTTAATCTTTGACCATTAACTTTGAAAGGTGGTCCACCTTCCTTCTACATTTCAATGGTCCCATAGGGGAAAACATTAATGACTTTGAAAGGGCCAGACCATCTAGATTTCAGCTTTACAGTGAACACATTCATTCTAGAATTCAATAAGAGGACCTTATTTACTGGGACAAATATGCATCTTGAAATGTGTTGATCATGCCATTTCATAGTTTTCTCTTTGTAGATCTTGGAATTTTCATAATCACATTTTCTGATTCTTCCAATCAATCCAATTGTAACATTCACGCATCTCTATATTTCTAAGAATCCAAATTTAACTTCTTAATTTCCAAGTATGAGTGATTATCTAGTTTAATTGGAAGATGACACAGTTTCCTATAAACTGATCAGAAAAGTGTCGTACCAATGGGGGTTTTTTACGCAGTGTGGTATGCCCATAGTGCATCGTCTAATTTCAAACTCTAGTCACTACTTGTGTTCATATTCTTCTCTAATATTTTTTTGATTTCATTATTTGACAATTCAACTTTCCAACTAGTTTCTGGGTGGTATAGATTTCTTTTTTTATAGAGGATTCCATTTTTTTCTTGGAATACTTTAATATCTTGGTTGGTAAAATGTGTTCCTCGATCACTAATGAGTAATCTATGAAATCTGAATATTTAGACCACATTATTTTTCAGGATACTCATGACCACTTTTGGTGTGTCATGTGATTTGGATTCAACTTCTACCCACTTTGAGGCATGTTCAATACCAATAAGAATATAGGACTTCCCATGTGAATTTAGAAATAGTCCCATGAAATCTATTCCCTATATGTCATATATTTTGACTTCCATGATTGTGTTTTGAGGAATTTTTTTTCTTTTTCCAATGGTCCCAATTCGCTGGAACCTATCACAGCTTTGGAAAAATTTCCTTGCGTCTTGGTGTAGAGTGGTCTAGAAAAGTCCACTTAGTAGGATATTTTCTATAGTACACTCGGGTTCATGATGTCCTTTAGTTGGTGACATATGGAAAATTTATATCACATTTGAGATTTCATTTTCTAGAATGCAATGTCACAACAAGCCATCGATATAATGCTTAAAAAGAAGTGGTTTATCCTAGTAGTAAAGTTTCCCTTGAGCTGAAATATTTATCATTTTTGGTAGGAATGGACTTGGTGTAGAAATATTATTATGAGAAAATTCTAAATATCAGAGAACAATTGTTGTACCCTAATGCTAAAAAGGGTTTCATCAGAAAAATTAACTTCAATGTTGATATTATCTTCATCCTTGATGAGTGGTAGAGAAAGTAAGGATAAATGATCCGCGATCACATTTTCTATACCTTTAGTATCTTTTATGGAAATATAAAATTCTTGGAGAAATAGGATCCACCGTATTATCCTTGATTTTTCATCCTTTATGTTCATTAAATACCCGAGGGAAACATGATCAGTGTGCACAATCACCTTATACAAGGCCAAATAGGAAAAGATTTTTTCAGAAGCATACATAATAGTTAAGAGTTATTTCTCTATAGTTTTGTAGTTAACTGGAACTTCATTATACATATGGATGGCATAGTATATTGAACAAAATATGTGGCCAACTCATTGCCCTAAAACAATGCCAATATCAATGTCACTGACATCACACATCAATTAAAATTCATTTCCATAATTAGGTTAAATCATTATAGGAGCTTCTATCATTCTTTTCATTAGAGTATTGAATGCCTTACAACATTATTCAGTGAATTCAAATGAAAATTCTTTTAAAAATAGGTTCTTCATAGGTTGGGAAATTTTTTCAAAATCTTCCACAAATCGTCTGTAGAATTCAGTATGTCCCAATAATCTCCTTATACCCTTAACTATTAATGGTTCGGGTAAATATTTGATAAAATTTATCTTAGCATGATCGACTTCTATACCATATTTGGAAATTTTATATCTGAGGATTATGACTCCTTGAACCATACAATGACATTTTTCCAATTCAAAACAAGAAATTTCTCTTCACAACATCATAGGAATAAATCAATATTGTTTAGGTAGACTTCAAAAGACATTCCATAAACTTAAAAGTTGTCAATGGAGATTTCTAATAATTTTTCCATAATATCATGGAAAACAAGTGTCATTCATATTTGAAATGTTGTCGGAACATTAAACATAATTAATGACATGTGCATGTAGAATAAAGTTCCAAATGGACATGTGAATTTTGTTTTTGAGTAATCATATGGGTCAACTAAAATTTTATCGTATCTAGAATATCCATCCTTGAAACAATAAAATTCATGTCTTACTAGTATTTCCAACAGTTGATCCATAAAGGGAAAAGTAAAATGATATTTCCATGTTTTTACATTTAAATTTCTATATTCCATGAAAACTATCTATCCAATGATGGTTCTTGTAGAGATAAACTCATTTTCATCAGTTTTTTAGAGTTTCATCCCACATTTCTTTGGAACTACCTATAGCGAGCTCACCCACTCACTATAAAATTTTGAAAATATTATTCCAACATCTAGAAGTTTTAGTACTTCCTTTTTAAAAACTTTCTTTTTAGGTGGTGTGAGCTAACATTGAGGTTGGGTTTTGGGGTTTTCACCTTCCTCAAGAAAATTTTTGTGGGTACACATAGTAGGACTGATTCCTTTAATTTTAGTGACTCCCCTGGAAATTAATTTTGTGTGACTTTTCAAGACTTCAACCAATGTTTCCTCTTGTGACTAATATAGTTCACAGTTAATGATTATAGGTGGAGAGGTTTAAGATCATAAGTGTGAATACTTATTAGTATTGGGTAGAGGGTTCAATCTCAATGTTGCTAGTTGAACGATTGAGGGTGTGAAAGGTTGTAAAGTATCCCTTGTGAGAGGTTCATTGAAGTTAACTTCCTAAAAATCATAATCTTCTTCTACATCAGTGAGTGACTCTACACTATCTTCTTCGGTCGCCATGTATTCATTTCCTTCTTTGGTAAGAGAAATTTCATTTCAATCAATTGAATCATATGATTGTTTATAAGCTTTGAAGAGGTTGAATCCTACCAATTACTATTTGACTCGAAAGATTAAACGAATTTGATTTACATTAATCAATACCTTTCATGTGTCCAAGAATAGTATTTAGAGAATAATGGGGATGTCACCTTCTTTTTCCATGTTTTAAAACTAGGATGTATACTGGAAAGATAAACTTTTGGACTTTTACTAACACATCCTCGATAACTCCTATAGGGAACTTTACCAATTGGTCTGAAAGTTTTAGTGTTACTCAAGTTGGTTTGAGTTCTTGAAGTCCCAACTTTCAAAAAACACTCATTGAAATGAGTTTGATACTTTCTTTATGATCGCAAAGATATTTTCAAAATTTATATTCTCCAATAGCACATGGAATTGAAAAGAATCTGGGGTCTCTCACCTTTGGGGGAATATTCTGCTGATCAACAACAAAGAATTCTTTATTCAGTGAGATGATGATAAGGTCTTCATTTTTTCTTTTATTAGAGAGATTTTTTAATAATTTTCAATACATCAATATTTGAACAATAGCCTCTAAAAAGGGAATTTTGATATGTAATTTCATGAAAATTTACAAAAACTTATTTTACTATGACTGCTTTCATCGTTTTAATGATCTTTCTAGAAAAGGAAGAGGTATCTTGTATGGTGGTGGAGCAACATAGACTGAATCTTTTGGTTGATTGGGTTTTGGTATCCAGTAATACCTCTTGGGGTATTACATGATTAGTCTCATCAAATTATTCTTCTATTACTGTTGAATTATTCTTAATTTCCTTGGTTTTTCATTCATCTCTTCTACATTCATACTAAAAATCTAAAAAATTCCCACTTCTCAGTACCAAATCATTAACTTCTTCCCTTTGGTATGTATCTGTATTAGCATGTAGAGTACTTGGTAATCTTTCTAACATAGTCTCTAATATCTAACCCATCTAGATTTTGAGATTGCATAGGGAATGCTGTTGATTCCACATCTATGTCTCTTGAGTAGTCATTCACTGGTATGATTTTTGAACAAAATTATCTAGGAGGTTCACTATGTTATTTTGGGGAGGGGTAGTTTGTTGCTGACATATTGGTTGAGCTGGTTGAAATTTTTTTTGTGATCTCTGAGGGAATGGTTATTATTGTGCATGTTGTTGTGGTCTTGGAATAGGGTTCATGGGTGGGTAACCTGGTGGTCCATGGTTATGAAATGGCGTTTGACCACTTCTCAGTTTATAGTACCCCTGGTTATTTTAAGGCGCCTACTGATCCAGCCTTTGCTGATAGTACTATTGTTTCTGTTGGAATAGTAAATTCTACATATTGCAATTGATGTAATTACAATATTGAGTTTTTTATTATTTATCTCCTTCTTGCAGTCTTGGTATAAGTGTGGGACACCACACATTTCACATGATTGTGTCTCCATTATTGTGGCTGGATGGGTTGGTGTAGCAGGCAGCTGGAATGACTCTAGCTTCTTTGTAAGCACATAAATATGTTCTTCTAGTATGTTATTTTTTCCCTCATGGTGAGTGGAATTACATGGCGGTCAATGATCACTCTTCTATATGTTTTAATTATGATAGAATTCATCTAAAATGGATCTTTAGGCTTCAGGTATGTTGAACATAAATCCTCTATCAGCTGAAACATTGAGAACTGTGTGTGTGGTTGGATGAAGGCCTTTGTAAAATTTCTGGACCTGGATCTAGTTTTTTAGTCTACGGTTCATACACTTTCTCATCAGATCCTTAAACCTATCCCAAGATTCCCATGTGGATTATCCGTTAATATGAGAATTTTTTTGAATGTTGTTCCATAGATTCCAAGTCTGGATTGGTGGGAAGTATTTGTATAGGAATTTTGTAGCTAGATCATCCCAAGTCATGAATTACCCAGGAAATTGAATCTTATTCCAATACTTGGATCAATATTGCATAGGGAAGGTAGAAATTAGAAGTCTAATTTCATTAGATAATACTCCCTGGTTGCGAAAGGTCTCACATTCTTCAAGGAAGTTAGAGTTGTTTTCATAAGGATCTTCACTCAGAATCCCACTAAACTGGCCCATGTTCTGGATCATGTGAATGAGTCCAAGTTTTATTTCAAATTTCTTTGACAGAATAAGAGGATGTACGATGCTTGGTGTAGCACCATCGATTGATGGAAATACATAATCCATGATGGTTCTCTCTTGTGGCACCAAATTATCTCAAGGAATTAACTATTGCATGTTTAGAGGGTTAGGTGGGTTGGGTCCTACTAGATTATTTTGGTTTTCCATACTCGACCGAAGTCACAAAGAGAGATACCATTCAATTTAGGGATCAAAGTCTAGCTATTCTTGTGCACCAAGGATCCTTGAATTAGTCGAAGGGCCCTACTGCATGCATTATTCTGCAAGAGAAGGGACATAGTGGAATATTAAAAGAAAAGAAGAGAGAAATGGGGTGAGGGAGAGTTAATCACAAGTCTTTTCAAAAAGGTTACCTATGAAAATAACATTCATATTTCCTTAGAAACTGTTGCAAAATTTGATGTGTTTGAATGCGTTGTTCAATTTACATAGGTTGTGGTCATATTAGATTTAATTATTTCTCAATAATCACTTGATATTGGGATGCAGTATATAAATAGTCCGGGGTTGACCCCATGGGGAATAGGGTTAGAAATTGAAGCTTTTGGATTATAACCCTTTGATGTTGGAGTCCTTAAGAATTTAATTGAGTTTGGGAGAACTATTTCTAGAGATTTTTGGGTTGAATTTTGGAATAAGGAAGGGATCAAAATAAATTTTAGGGTTCTTCAAAAAAGACAATCTTAATTCTAACTTGGTAGGATCCAAAGGTTTCGGTTTTGAAGAAAGTGTAGGTATATAGTTGAATATGGTCAAATAAACTAGCTTTACCTAAGAGGTAACTATTATATGGTCTGGAGACAGTGACAAACTTGATGCATTAAGCTTAATATCTAAGGTAAATATTATTTCAGGATATTGGTCATATATTAATCTTCTCCAACTAGGATAGGTTCCTTCATTTGAATGTACCATGCTTAGGGAGGTTCGAATTAATTGGATAGACATTTTTTATTTATCCTGATTAATACTCCTTTAGGTTACCAAGTTGAGAATTAAATATTTATTGAGTTCAGATACCACTACTCTTGATCCCTACCCTTGGTGGTTTAGAATCTTATGGTAGAATAGAATGAAGATAAATAAAGATTTGAAATCATGTTTGATATGTGAAGAACGATTGAAATTAAGTAGTTTGAAAAATAAGAAATGATTCAGGCTAACCAAATTTGATGAATCATGCAACCATGAATAAGAAATATAGATCTTGAATCAAACAAAATTCATTTAACTACTTACTTGAAACAAGGATAAGAATAATCGCACCAACGATTTGTCGTGGATTGCTACTCGAAATAGACAATGAGTGAAATGGAATTGATAATGTAAAAGCAATTAAAATATCCTTGAATTAGTTCTACAATTATTGCATTAAAGAAAAAATAAAAGGAAACCATGAAATTTCGAGTTTGGGGTAGAGTGAGTAGTAGGGAATGAGGGAGGAATGAAAGAACAAAAGTTTTCTACTCTAGTGCCTCCAAAATATGATTCCCTAATGCTCTATAAATAAACTAAATATTACATGACGTGTAATGTGAATTCACATCGTGTAAATATGTTCCATGATTTTCTACATTGATTTTCAATCTACACATATTTCATGCATATCTTGCCTGATATTTTTTATTTTGACTCCCATCATGATGTGTGTTTGAGACTCACAACTTGAATCTTCCTCAAAAATTTATCTTTTGAGTGAGAATTGTGTTAAAAGCTTTCATGATGTTTATTTGTAACTCACGTCGTGTAATGACTCATCCACTTGAATTTTTCCCAACTTCCATCATGACTTGCTTCAAGACTTTGCAACATGTTTTTAAACTCTAATACACGCCGTGTAATGAGGTTTCATGACATGTAATAGGAAAATTTTCTCCTTTTCATTATTTTATCCTTTTAAGCTTTGGACACCTAATTCCTATAATAAATAACACACACCAAGTGAATTATTTGTTAAATCATTGAGAAATCTCTAATAAAATGAAATAAAAAATTTATATATGATTTAAGCTTATTAATGATGTTATGATATACTCCAAGGGCAATGAGGAACATGAGGAGAATTTGAATACTATGCTAAATACTTTTTACAGGGATAAACTATATGAAAGCTACTATAAATGTGATTTATAAATAGAGGAAGTATCATTCTTATGTCATGTTATCACTAGTAACGGAATATCTGTTAACCCTTCTAAGATAAATGCAATTGAGGAGTGGCCTAAGCCAATATCTATAACAGAGATCTGTAGTTTCCTTGGACGAGTAGGGTTTTTATGATAATTTGGGAGGAACTTATCATTATTTTCAAACTCACTAAAAAAGATAAATCGGAAGGGAGTAATGTATTTCTGGATTAATGAATATGAAGACTGCTTAAAAGAGTTGAAAAATAGGATTATCACGACACCAGTACTTACACTACCCACAAGTGGGGAACTCTTTGTTTTATATATGGTTGCTTCAATGAAAGTATTAGTCTATGTAAAAATAAAAAATGATATATTGATAGAATATGCCTCAATGAAATTGACATTTCATGGGAAAAACTCTCCCATGCATGATTTGGAGTTAAAATTTCTGGTCTTTACATAGAAAATTTGGAGGCATTATCTATTTGGGGAGAAGTGTGAGATATATACTGATCATATGATCCTAAAATATATATTCTCATATAAGGAGCTTAATATGTGCTAGTAAATATGGTTATAACTCATCAAGGATTATGAATTTTCAATTCACTCTAATCCTGGTAAATCAAATAAAGTGGTAGATTCTCTAAGTACAAAGGATCACGTAACATTATAAATGATGAGAATTGAAAAGGATACAATCTTATTTTACATGAAAAGGATAGACATGGGAATCATAAAGGAAGGTACACCATAATTACTTCACAAATGATTTCCCAACTATCTCTTTCAGAGAAGATAAAGGATTCTCAAAGAATTTATGTGAAAATTTAGAATAAGGTAGAAGATATAAGAAAGGGGAAATCTTTAGAGTCTAAAATCTATGAGAAAAGAGTTATATGATTTGGGTCACGACTATGTGTACCATCTAATTCAGTGATAAAAAGTTCTTCTAAATGATTCACATATTTCAACCTTCTCCATTCACCTAGGAAGCACAAAGATGTATCGAGATCTCTAAGATCACTATTCGTGGGACAATATAGAAAAGAATGTCACTTAATATACATCAATGTGTCTGATATCTCAGTAAGTGAAGGATGAAATGAAAAAAATATAAGGGGATGATGAAACCATTACCCATAGCTACATGGAAATGGGAAAACATCACTATGGACATTATCAATATTATTCTGAATAAATACATAGAAAATAATGATATATTGTTCACTTTGGGTCATTTTACAATGACTAATTACAATATTATGGTTCAATAGGACTTCTCACTCTACCAACTTGCATGGATATATATCAGAGAAATGGTGATGTTTCACAAAGTACCATTATTGATTATATCTAATCATAATCTGAGATTTATCTTCAAGTTATCAAATTTTTTTTAATGTGCTATAAATAATGATTTTAACTTCAGTAAAACTTATCTCCCACAAAATGATGGCCAGTCTGAGTGTACTATTCAAACACTAGAAGACATGTTGAGATCATGCTTGATGGACATTAAAGGAGGATGAGATCAACATCTCTATTTGGTTGAGTTATCTTAAAATAAAATTTTCCACTCAAGCATCCAAATTTCTCCATATGAATTCCTTTATTGGAAAATATGTAGAATAACTACATACTAGGATGATGTTGGTGAATTTAATCTGATGAGATCTGAAATAGTTGAGGAAAGGGTATAAAAAGTAAAGTCCATCTAGCGACATATCTGGGATTCAAAAAGTTGAATAGGAGATATACAGATAATCATCGATTTGGATTATAGTTTTAGGTTAGTGATAAATTATTCCTCTACATATCTCCATGGAAAAGGGTCATGAGATTTGGGTATAAAGGAAAGCTATGTCCTAGGTACATTTCCCCTTTAAGATTCTTGACCATATCGAAGTTATGGCCTATCGACTTGAACTTCCACCAACCATTTCTCAAGTACTTGATGAATTCCACATATCCCTCATAAGGAAGTATATATAAGAATCCTCATATGTTCTAAACTCAGAGGTTGGATTGCTAAAAAATGATCTCTATTATGAGGAGAATCCGATGAAGATTTTGGATTGTAGAGACATGCTTTTATGTAAAAGGACCACTCACCTAGTCAAGGTACTATGTAGAAACCATAAGCATGAATATTAAACATGGGAATTGAAGGAAGTGATTAAAGAGAAATACCCTCACATATTTTTACCTTAGTATGTAAAAAATATTTGAGGGAGAAACTTCATATGGGGGGAAGAATGCAACGACCCATAATTATATCAATTGAATTTACCTTATTATTTTATAAAACACATACATCTCATATAGAACCTAATAAATACAATTTTATCATAAATTAAGAATGATACTTTAGGTAGTACATAATCCAAAAATAATTCTAAATATTATAACATGACAATAAATAAAAAATAAGATAACAAGAATGTGAAAATTTGGATTTTCTCAATTGAGTAGAATGACCACACTCATGAAAAAGATGTAGAAATAAAACATAATTTTAATAATAAAATATTAATTTTAAAGATGAAAGTATATATATAACGTTGTGATAAAATAGATGTGAATGAAGGATGAATTAAACAAGAGGTATTTATACAAATTAAGGAACATAAACTATTGGAATAGTAACATGAATGTTGGAATAATAATCTAACCGTTAGAATAGTAACCTTACCTATTAAAGTATAAATAAAATTTATATATCTTATAAATTAAAATATTATATATTTATATCATGGTATAAGTAAATAATCTTTTTAAAATGATAAGTTAAGTATTGGTATTTATATAAGACGTAAATATTTATTCACAATTTTATAATTAATATAAGGATTTATAAGAAAATTTATTTTCATAAAATAGATTCATAAATTAATATTATGTTGTTTTATAATTATAATATAATATTATGAGACATTAAATAACTTCTCAAAGGTTTATAAAAGTGATTATAATATTAAAATCGGTATTTTTTGAATAAATGATGATTTTATTTAAAAACTTAATATCTCATATTTAGAATTTTAATTTCATAATATTGATTGAATTTTTGAAATCCAAAAATTGAAATATTGTTAGGGTGATTTTTTGGTATTTTCTAAAATATTTAATTTTTTTGTGAATAATGAAATACGACAATTTATGGTATTTAACATTATAAGCTAAATACATGAATTATTGAGTCATAGATGATGTATAAATGATTTATGAACCCATTGGTTTTAACTTTACCAAACTATTTATATTATTTTTTCATAAGAATCAACACTATTGATAGTCTTGATCCAAAATAATAAAATAATGAATATATTAATAAACAAATACCCCTTATCCCCCTATAAATATCACCCTCCACCACCCATTCTCCTCAAACCCTCTATGACTTGTAGCTTTTCAATATTATACCCAATTTAGTTAAAAATCTTCATCCACATTCCTAATAGATTTTGGTCTCAACAAAATACCAAACCGAAGTGCCTTATGGTGGTTATCAAGGAGAAGACATTCAAGAGGTAAAATCCTAAATCATTTTTTTAATTTATTTTATTTTATTATACTCTCTAAAAATCCCCTATACAAAGAGTAATGATAACTACAATATAAAATATATACTAGAATATTTTTTTTAATGGAATATCCATTATCAAAACTCATCTCTTCTCTTTTTATTCTAAAAATAAATTCATTGTCTGAGATCTGTTAGTTCACTGCCTTCGTGGATGAGGAGTTTTCATTTTCCATTAATTCATATAGTTATAAAATATTATAATATACATATTATAACTTTTTTCATGCTCTAAAACAAATATATAAACATAATATTCAATAAAGTAAAACTAGTTTGGGATGGTCTGAAAAGCTGCCAAAAATAAACTAAACAATTTTCATTGACATTTTATCAAAAGAATCTTCCACATACTAGAAAAAAAATTATATATGGGAAATTTTAAACTTTTTTTAATTGAATTAATACAATATAATTCCACTTCTTTAGACTAATTTCTAGTTTTCGATAATTTCCATAATTATATACATGTAAACTGACTTTGAATCCATGAAAATGAACGCCACCGGAATGACATAATTGAACTTTATAACTCATATAAATGGCCATAAATAAAATTAATAAAATTATAATAAATCAAATAAATATATAATATATTATTAATTAATTAATAAATAAACCTAAGTCAATTATATAGGACTTGAAGTGCAGGTGAAGAATGTGTTTAGACATAAGGTAATGGATCTCTCTGAACCTCCATTTTTTTCTTCGGGTTAAGATTTCCCACTCATTACCCAAATGTATTTATTCATTATTATTATATAATTCTTTTGAATTTTGATTATTTGTTTCAAAAATATTTATCTAGTTAAATTTATCCTTATTTGATGGGAAATATATGTTTTAATAGTTCCCCTTCTCAATTCCTCTTGATAAGAAAATCTGATTAAAGGTATCTTCTCTATTTCTTACCCATTTTTAGGTACACTCCATAAACGATTTTAAGAAAATGATATTTTTCAGAAATATACAATTTTATCTTTGTTAGAACCCTTATTTTAATGATCACAAAAATGTTAATTATGATAATAATGAGTTTTATGTGTTATGGTATCATTTTACATTATTTTATAGATCGGTGAATTTTGGTTATATCTGGGAAAGGTTCACTATTGAAGTTGAGTCACCACCAAGGATAAAACAATATTAAAGTGATGTTTTTCTAGGTTTTGGAAACACTTGACACCAGACTTTAGTCACCATTGAGGATTCGACCAATGTGAAAATTAGACAAAGTATGGAAAAGGGTCACCGCAAATAATGACTCACATTTGGGGAAAACTCACCAGCAATATAACAATATGGAAAATTATGGGAAATAACCAGTGTCAACAAGGAGTCACCGTCAAGTTGGTTTTTTTTTGAAAAATTATTGAGAAAAACTACTTTTAGCTATGTATTTCCTATGAACCAAGAAATTTTGAAAATTAGAGAAATTACATACCGTCAGAGATGAGTCACCACTAGAAAAAAAATTAGCTAGTTTTGAGACAACCTACCATTAGAGAAAAGTCACTGTTTAAGATGGACTTATGTAGGAATGGAAATTTGGAAAACTATTGGATTTACCTCCCAATGAAATGATTCACTGAGGACATGACTAACCATCAGTCTAAGCCACTGCCAAATCAAGTCATCACCAGAGATTTTTCCACCATTTTAATACTCACCACCACTTTTCAGTTGTTTATTATTTTAAATTAAATATTTATAAAAGAAATATTATTTAATTTATTTCCAAAGTTTATTTTAATTATTTTTCTTAAATGTTTTATAGAGATTCATTAAAGGTTTTTTAGATATTCTGAATGAGGAGCATAAGATCTGGATGATCTTTATCACTATTGATATTAAAAGAATAAGCATACTCCCTCATGTGGAGAGTGTTAAATATAGAAGATATGTGAATGTTCATACACATATATATAGATACATACACGCAAATTCATATGAATCACATTGTAAGGACCTAAAGAGAGACACTTGTTGATAAACCACACACCTACACACAACTGAGGAAGCGTGAAGCACATCATACACCTAGTGTCTTCCTATAGTCAGTAATAAAGAGTTTATGAGACTCTGTTCTACTAAAAATTTCAGAAATCTCAACTCGAGCTTCATTTCAAACTACATTCATGGAGTCATGAGCTTCAAATCATATCAGTTAAAGAAATAACTTCCTTTCATCATTATTATTTGATATTTCTATTTACATTGTTCTCATTATGAGTAGTGTGTGATTTAATCTGTATTTTTAACAAGAACATTATATCATTATATAACTGGAATATACTAGATATCTTCTCAAATCCTATTTACACCTATTATCCCATGTATTGTGGAAAAGGTCCCTGTGGGGCCTGTTATTGTTTTTATTCCCATGATTACTATGGAAGAGGACTCTGTGTGGCCTGGATAACTTTTCTGTTGTATACTTGATCTAGGTTGTGGATTGTATATTATTTTTATATAATCTTTTTAGCTAAAAGTGATTTCTATGTGGAGAGGAATAAGTCTCATCTTGAGACTGAACCTCTTGTATTAATTTACATTGTGTTTTTTGTTTGTTTTATTTCTAATGATTAAAACTGAGTTTGTTTTAATCTATACAAAAATCACTACTTTGATAGTTAACCATAATTAGTGAATATATAAGGGTTTTACTGAGTAAAATGATTTAAAATTTTGATTTAATATTATATATTATTTTAGTCAGAACGTAACCAATATTTGAGAAATCATTTAAATGTTCCGGACTTAAATTGATTTGTTCTTTGGTTAACCAGGCTGTTTTAATTAATTGTGGGTCTTTATTTAAAAACTTTTTAACATAAATTTTTATTATGTACTTAATTCACCCCTGTTTAGATGCTCAAACTGACCAATATTTCGTATCAGAGGTTCTTAAAATATTTTCAACTATGATTTTAGTATTGTTTTACAAATATAAAATGATTGTTAGTTATAAATTTCATTCATTAAATGGATAATATTCAAGAAGGTTCTACTATTAATATACCTCCTCTTTTTTAATGGAAATCATTTTTATTATTGTAAAATCAAAATGGAAATTCATATTTAATGTATGGGGTTTGAAAATTGGTATGCTATTGTGGATAAGTATGAGTTACCTAAGAATCTTATTAAACATTGATATGATGATACTAAACTTTCTTATAATAATAAATAAAAATATATGAATGCTCTTTATTTTTCCTTAGGCGATGAATAATTTAATATAATTTCTAATTGTAAAAATTATTTTGAAATTTGGGGTAATTTATCTATTTCACATGAAGGAACTATAAATGTTAGAGAAATGAGATTAAATACATATACCATCAAATTTGATACCTGTAATATGCAATCAAATGAGGTAATGAATGATATGTATCTATAGTTCAATGAGATAGTCAATACGATTAAATCCTTGGGAAATCCAGTATCTGATAAGGATCATATTATGAGACTACTAAGATTCCTTATAGAGAGATGGAGAAAGCAATCTATTTAAATTATGGAACCATGTGACATCAACAAACTATCGTTTACAAAACTGATTGGTAAATCAATGATGTATGAGGAATAGATCAAGGTCAATTATGAATAAGATGATAAAAACAAAATAAAATCAATAGCCTTCAAGACTAACACATCCAAACAAAAATAAAAGTAAAAGGTACAATTATAGAGTTATAATGAATATAAATCATGATTAGATAGTGAGGATGAAATAGCCCATCTAGCAAGAAGATTTAAGAAGTTATACTGGAAGAATAAAATATTTATAAATCCAAGATAGTAGGGAAAATATGATTGTAAATGAAACAGGATAAATACTGGAAAAGGGATGATAATATAAATGAGATTACCTTTTTTGAGTGAAAACTAAAAGGACATGTTATGGTATAATATCCTAATAAAATACATGAATAAACATGAGGGAAAGGGAAAAAAATTATGAAATCAATGAATTCCACATGGAGTGCCTCTGAGGATAGTTTAGGTGACTCTGATTCTATACATGAAGAGAATTCTAACAAAGCCAATATGTTATTCATGACTAAAATATATGAGGTGCCTAATGTATCATCTATACTTAATTTTGATCACTCTAAAAATGAACAAAATGATGATGATAAGTCATAAGA
Organism: Viscum album; assembly: GCA_963277665.1. Taxonomy (NCBI): domain Eukaryota; kingdom Viridiplantae; phylum Streptophyta; class Magnoliopsida; order Santalales; family Viscaceae; genus Viscum; species Viscum album. The sequence goes on from OY728147.1 coordinate 784,438,299, forward strand.
TGAAATTTTTGTGTACTGTAATATGCTCAAAGATACTTTTAATGAAATCAAAGACAAATATAATGTTTTTTTAGAAACAACATGTTTTATTTTTTAATATTAAATCCTACCATTCTATAGAGAAAGATAAAAAATTTCAATTATTGAATGCAAATATAGAATTAAAATATTTAATGAGAAACTCAAAAATGATATTAAAAGGTTCATAAATGGAATAGAAACACTTACTCAAATTTTAGGTAAAAATATTAATTCTAAATACATTACAGGTCTATGTTATCAACCTAGATAGTGAATAGTTATAAAGAGAACATTAGTTCCTAAGTCCAACTCTAAAAATGCTATTGCTAGTTTTTATTCAAGAGGACCAAATAATGTATTTATTTTAAAAGTATTGCAATATTATAATAGGAAATCCATTAAGAAAATGTGGGTTCTTAAGGATTTAAATTATAACACATCTGGATAAAAAGAGAATTTGGGTACCAAAGTCATTTTTGGTATACATTTTGTTTTATAGGAATGTTTCTTGAAGAGATCCTATTGAAGTATATAGTACTTGGAAAATGGATATTAAGACATATTATAGGAGACTACTCTAGATTAAATAACCTCAATAAGGTTTATGTGGGTCATGTCACCTTTGGTGATAATTCTAAAGGAAAGATCAGTATCCTTGTAAAAATTGGTAACACTGACTCTATTTTAATTTAAAAATTACTTTATTTTCATGGTTTAACGAATAATTTTCATAGCACCTCACAATTGTGTGATGATGGATTTCATGTGAAATTTCAAAACAATTCATGTAATGTTTTTAATTCTAAATATTCTTTAGTATTTATTGATTTGAGAAATGAAAATGTATATGTTGTTGATATTAATTATTTAATTTCCCAAAATGTTTCCTACTTGAGTGCCTTTAATAAAGAATATTGTATTTGTAATAGGAGACTAGGTCATTTTAATTTTCAATCAGTTAAGAAGATTACTAAGAAAGGGTTAGTTAGGGATCTACCCATAATAGAATTCCCAAATGATAAAGTCTGTGACCCTTGTCAAAAAGGAAAACAACAAAAGATTTATATTTAATTAAAGAAATAATTTTTGATTTCTCAAACTCTTGAGTTGGTTCACATGGAATTTTTTGGACCATGTATAGTTTCTTGACTAAATGGGAAGAACTATATTTATTCATTGGTTGGAGACTTCTCTAGATATAATTGGGTATTATTTTTAGCTCACAAGAGTGAATCCTATTCTTATTTTACAAAGCATAATAAATTTGTAGAGAAATTAAGTTAACTTAGAATTAAGACATTAATAAGTGACCATATTCCTGATTTTGAATATCAAGACTTTGAATCCTTTTTCTCAAAAAATGGATATATTCATAATTTATCTACACCTAGAATCCCTCATCATAATAGATATATTGAAAGATGAAATAGAACACTTTAAGAAATGTCTCAAATTGTGATTAACGTAAATAAATTACCTAAATACTTTTGGGAAGAGGCTTTGAACATAGACTATTATATAATTAATCAAGTTATAATTAGAATTGTCTTGAAGAAAAATACCTATGATATTTAGAACAGTATAAATTCTAAGGTTAATTACTTTAGAGTTTTTTGTTGCAAAGACCATATTCTTAACACTAAGGATAATCTTGGAAATTTTTTCCCTAAAAGTGACAAATATATTTTTATGGGTTATTCAAACTCTAGTAAATATTATAGAGTTTTTAATAAAAGGACCAAGACTGTAGAAGAGTTTATTCATGTCAAATTTGATGATGCAGATTCACATGAGCCTAAAACTTCTTTAGAAAACCTTGAGGATGATTTATCCACTAGAAACTGAAATTCCAAACCTTTTTATTATTCTTTAATGAAAATAAAAAAATATTCCAGTTATGGGGAAACTTGATAGCTTGAAGATGACCCTGTAGAGAACCCTGAGGTGTTCAACCCCTCTTTTTTCTAGAGTTTTTAGGACTCTTAAATACCACCCTTTATATAATGTTTTTGGAGACTTCGATAGAGGTAAGCAAGCAATATATTCTCTAAGAAACTAGGTTTAACATCAAGAATTTTTTTCACTACTTCTACCAAATAATATCTATGATGAAATTGATGATGAATTATGGGTAATGGATATAAAATAATAACTTAATCAATTTGAAAGAAATAAATTTTGGTAACTTATAGATAGATCGAAATATACCTTTACTATAGGTAATAAATGGGTGTTTAGAAACATGGAAGATGAAACTTTCATAATAGTAAGAAATAAGGCTAGAATAGTTTCACAATGGTATATTATAAAAGAGGGAATAGACTATGAAGATACCTTTGCACCTACATCTAGACATGAATCCATTAGAATATGATTAGCCTATGTAGCACATCTAGATTTCAAACTTTTTCAAATAGATGTCAAGAGTTCATTATTAAATTGGTATATAGTTGAGGATGTTTTTTTAAACAACCTCCTAAATTTAAAAATCCTCATTTTCCATGTCATTTTTTATTGTAAAAAAAGATTCATATGGTATAAAATAAGATCCTAGAGCTTTGTATGATAGGCTTAGCTCTTTTTATACTTAAAAAAATAATTTTCAAAAGGTATTTATGATCTTACCATATTTATAAAAATAATTTCAAAAGATGTTTTAGATTTTTAGATTTATGTAGATGATATTATTTTTGAATATTCTAAAAAGTCTCTATGTACGGATTTTTTAATTATAATGAAAAATGAATTTGTTATGAGTTGAATGGACGAACTAAAGTTCTTTCTTGTTTTTTATATTTTAGAAAATAAATAAGTAATTATTTTAAATCAAAATAAATATACTAAGAATGTTTTAAATTGTTTTAATTTAGATAAAACTAAGAGTAATGATACTCCTATATATAACACATGTAACTTGGGTCATGATGAAGTGAAATAATTAGTAGATCAAACTGGTTACAAATTAATTGTTGGAATTATTCTCTTATTCAGTTCTAGATGAGCTGATATTATGTTCAGTGTGTGTATGTGTGCTCATTTTCAAGAAAATCCAAAATAGACACACTTTATAATTACCCATACTTCACATACATTGATATCACTTAAAATTTGAGTAATATTAATTTAAAAATATAAAAAATCCACAAAAGGACTATATAGGGATAGTGTCTTTAGAAACTAGGAAACATTTACAACTGGTTCATAAGACATCTTTATTATCTCCCAGTTATTTTGTTATAACTAAGATCCTTTTTGACGCATCTTACTTAATACCCGTCTTCATGAACTGGGGGAAAGAAACATATGAAAGGGTGATATCATATGCTTAGTAAGGGTAAAAAATATAGATATCAATCATATCATAATCATAAGACATAAGAACATAACATTTGAAAATTTTATCCTGTATATTAAAGATCGTGATATCATGTCATTGGAAAAATATTGATAGTTCATAAGAATCAATGAATGTAATCCCAAAAGTCATAATACAAGACATGAAATGTTTTGGCATACACATAATCACATAAAATCATTTCATTTTAGTCAAGGCTAATTTCCAAGACCATCATAGCGGACAAAGTCTATTACTGAACCAAGTTCACTCCTCGTTCCAGCCCTGTATTACTAAACCAAGATCATTTCCCATTCCATCCATAACTTTATCATGGGATATAAATATTTACCCAATGAATTGGAGGGAGATATAGGTCCCAATAATCTCATAATGAAATAATTATTACATGTTCCACAAAAACATAAATCATTCGTCATAGCCTAATCCAAGGAATAAAATGGGTTTCTTAAACATCATTCCATCATAATCCATATAAAACAAATGGATTTCATAAATATAATTCCATAATAAATGAAATCAAAACATAGTAATAATAGGGATATAAACATAACCCTATTTGAGGAATTTAATCTTAGATGGAAAATAATTTTGATAAAACACTTGATATTAATTCGTGAGGAAAATATCATTTCTTCTTCAAAAACATTTTCTTTTCTCCAAATGTCACACAATTTTTTTAAATAATTTATTTGAAAATAAACATGAAATAATGGAGACTATTATTATTGGAAATAAGGTGTTATTGAGATATAAATTTTTTTCATGCTGTATAAGTTAAAATAACATTATCCTCACACTTTTTCACGAAAAGTCAAAAAGTACCTCGTATTGAAAAACGAAAAAAGATTCATTCCATACCGTTTCAAAAAAAAATCACAAATGGGTAAAATTTACTTTAAAAATTTGTATAATAATATATATAGTATTATATAATTTGTAAAAATGGTATTAGATGATGAATATACCCCAGTAAATACGTATGTAAAAACAATCTCATATAATAATAAGATTGCGAAATTATCCATTACCTTAAGTCCAATTTACTTTGTATATATCAAAACCTCCTGTATAATGATTTAAATAATTTAATTGAATTATTTTAGAATAATATTAATTTTTATTATATCATATATGATCATATTATTATCCGTTTATTAATAACATTTCATTATTACAAGCTATTCGGGTATTAACTGGTATATTTTCTTATGCATGTTTTGTCGAATAAGTTATGGTTCTTCTTATTATGTCATATTTATATAATCAAAAAATTATATTAGAATTATAGATATCATATTTATTCATTATATACATTTATATAAACATTATTTAATGAATATCATGTATAATGAATCACATCACATCATGGAGACGGTAGACTGTATGCACACATAAACGATGATATCATTCTCATAATTATGGAATGGTATTGAAGTAAATAATTTATAATAATTAAGAATCAATATAATGTTACAAAAACCATATATAGTTATTATTTACATCATTATACCCATACAAGTAAGGTGGTGGTGAAAAAATGATTACACCAGAACGTGGAGACGGTATGTCCATATGCACGCCTGATGATTTCATTTTTTGTAGGATGGATAGGAAGAATATGGTTAATTCATAATTATAATAACATCTCAGTATATAAGTGATATTGGATTTATTACTTTATAATTTAACCAATCATGAAGAGGAAGTAGAAGAAGATACAATCTTGAAAGGATAGGTTGAGGAGATAACCTCTTCTTCGACGTGTTTCCTGTAAATCTCCTCTTAGAGCACTAGAGTTGGTCTTTGAAGAAAACTAGAACCTATATAATGTAACTAGGGAAGTTAATAAAGGAAAATTGTAGGGTATGGACGATATTTAAGGCTCAAAATAAAGTGAAGAGATGATGGAGGAGGTGCCCATTTATAATTGAGGTGAGGGGCACTTTTGGGATCTCGAAATTAATTTATAATAAAATAAAACCCCATCCGAAAACCTCAAAAAATGACCCAAATTCAAATATAAGATTAGATAAGGTTTCAATATCATCAGCCAATAAATTTTTGACAAGTATTTATATAAATTTAAAACTTATCATTTTAATTATCAATCAGTTATCGTATTTAATTTTTAACCAGGGTAGCAAATATTTCAATATTAAAAGGGTGTCATATTTAATTACTCGATATCAATTAGACCAAAAATAAATACCTTGTAAAACTTTCAACCATATAATAATTATTATATATTTTTTAAAATGTTTTATGGGTTTTTAAATTATAATAAAATATAATTTTGATAAACAATCAATAGTGTCAATTTTGACATTATTAAATTCATTTATTTTTAAAAACATTAATATAAAAATATAACTTTGAAAGAAATATTTTATTATATTCCTATGAGGTCATGGTCATCTAAAAAATTCATTAGTCATATTAATTAACTAAAATTATATTTCCTTTAATTTTTTTAATAATATTTATTGTTTATCTCTAGTAATAAAATAATTACTACATCAATTTTGTGTAATTATTTAATATACTTATTTGTCGAATAAAAATTAAAAATAAAATTATATGATAAATATAAAGCTAGTATATTTTATAATAATATATTTAGTCAAATTTATCCTTTGAAAAATCTAATATTTAAAATGTTATACTTATTAAATTATGAATGAGAAAAGTTCAACATCACTTTAAATAAAATAATAGAAGTGTCTTAATATCTTCTATAAGGATCCAAATGGTCATCAACTCGTCCCTTGGATGGTTATGGTATAGATATTCTCGACCAATAAGATTTGGTCAAGTATTTGAGTCCTTTTATGGTTATTATAATTTTAATAAAAATTGTTTTATTGATTCCTCGTCAATTGATTAATTTTTTCATCAACAAAGTATAAGTCTTTAAGGTAATTATTTCTTTCATAAAAATTACAAATAAATTATCATGATAAATAAAAAAATATATATATTTCAAATGAATATTTATAATTGAATTTATCTTCTATATAAACTTATATAAAAAATGATTTTTTTATTAAATGTTGAGTGAGATATATTTATCTTTTCTTTAAATAAAATAAATTACATGTACTAATCTCATCCAAGTGGATTCCAAAAGACACCACTTATACCGGAGGATTATTTAGTTAGAAAAAAACTTATATTAAGACAAGTGTTAGGGTAATTTTATAATAGTATTCTTACCATTATTTACCTGATTTACCCATTTACCGTATTAATAAAATTAAGAATGTTACTATTCATAATGCCCAAAAATAAAATAAATCTATTTAAATAATTTGGATCAACTGATTCCAAATATGGAATAAATTATTTAAAATTCAAAGAAAATAATTTGCAGTAACTAATTTAAAATTAATCCCATTGTTGGAAAGAGAGAACAAGTTTTAAGGTTAAAACAATGAAAAATATTGAAATGTTTTTAAATTTGAATTCAATGTAAAATTATTACTAATGATAGAAATTATATTGAGTCATGAAAATATACTCTATTTATATATTAAAACCATTTAATATTATAATTTAACTATATAAATTAATTCTATGAAAAGAGTTGTTTTTAATAAAAATTTAGTGTAATTTTACTATTCATCAAAAATTGAAAGTTATCAAAAAATAATAAAATTTCATCCAAAGTAAGTTTTTATATCCCAATTCCAAAGATTTTTTTTTCATATAAAAATTATTAATGTGTTAAAATCATCATTCAAATAGGGTTTTCCATTAAAATTACGGTAAATTAGCATTAAAAAATATAGGTTTTTATATATCAAATAAGGTTTATTCATACGCTATGACAAAAATTATCTCTTGGATGAATATAAAAAATATTTTATTAAGTATAAAACATATATATTTCATTAATTTCATTTACAAATAGTAATTCACTCAATTTATGAGTTCGAAAAAATAAAAATATATAATTGATTTATATTTTTCATAAATAATTGATAGCAAATGACTTGACCATAAATTTTCATAAGTTAGTTATATATATTACCGCTAACCTAGTGGGTAGGTTAAAATGGTCATTTTATTCTTATAGAATCTCGTGATTCTTTTAAACTCATGATTACGTGAAATTCAAGCTATTGAGGAATTCAAATTATTTAGAGAAAATATTTCATAAAAAATATGGGTGTTACACACTTAATTTTTATAAAAAGGATATTTAAATAGCTCAAGTATTACACTAATATAGTATTTTTTTACCCAAGAGAATTATCATTTGACCTAGTTAGTTATTCAAATGTTGATTTTGGTGGTTTAAAGTTAGATAGAAAATAACTAATAGAACATGTCATTTTTTAGGCAAGTTTATAGTATCTTGGTGTGGTAAGAAATAAAATTATGATTCATTGTATAATGCTGAACCTGGATACATAGGTGTAGATAGATGATGTGTACAAATATTGTGGATGAAACATACATTACTAGACTATGGATATCAATTCCAACCTTTCCCTAGAAAATTAAAAAATGTATGTTCTATTAAAATTTCTAGGAACCCTGTGTAACACTCAAGAACAAAAGATATTTATATAATACATCACTTTTAGAGAGATCATTTTCAAAAGGGTGATATCACTCCTAAGTATATTGGTACAGAATATTAGGTTGTTAATATTTTCACTAATACTTTGACTTCTGATAGAATAAACTACATCAAACATGAGTTAGGCATGATTAATTATGGTTAAGTTTTATTTTTTGGAACTCATCATTTTGATTTTCTAACTCTTGTGATTTCCCACTATTTTAAATTTATCACTATTATGAATTTTTCACCATTTTGAATTTCTCAACATTGAAAATCACATGATTTTTTCAATTTTTTATTGATCATTTTTATGTAATTTTCGATGTTTTAATTTTATTAATTATTTATTTAAATTTTATTAAATTCAATTTTATTCTGATTTTCAATTTCCAAATCAAGAAATCCCTAAATGGTATAAAACTACATTTTTTTCACCTTCCATCACACCAAACCATATTGCAACCCTTTCTCTCCCGACTATTGACCTTTCTTATCCTTCATCCAAGAATTTTAATCCAACTTGAGTGGGTAGAAAAAATAGAGCCTCAGAGTCTTCTATGGAAGAGTTTCATCCATAAAAGAAGTTGAAGGGTGAGTCTAGAAGTTCATATATTATTTATCCAATTAATCCAAAGCATTCAAATAGATTATTTATTTTAGAAAAGTATATTTAAGCCGAGTGGTTTTTTTCAAGTAAGTCGATGGTGCTTCGAGTTTTGTAAGACCAAAAATTGGTGGAATGATTCTCGAATAACCCGAGACCTTACTAACCTAGGTTAATCCATTAGTTCTATATTTATGTTGAGTTTAGGTGTGAAGAGAATAAATATTGGTTAAGAAATAGGATCAATAGTAGAAAAGTGTTTTTTTCAACATAGTGGGATACATGTCTAAGAGTACATATTGCAGGAGTTTTTAATGAATATCAAGGAACCATTATAGATGATAGTGAAAATTTATTTTATGAAGATTATTTAGCTAAGTTTACAGGTGATGGGATTGTTATAAGACCAATTTCTTCAGAGCATGATGGTGATGCAGGTTGGTTTTCAAATTTATCCAACTCATGTTGTTTCAAATAAAAAGTGTTTTTTTCTACCATGAGATATCAAGATATCTATCTTATATGTATTATGATAAGAGGATATATTATCAATCAATTAAGATACCTAATTATACACATGATGGAAACGTGTAAGCCTAACTCTAGATCAAATTATTTGATATATCATAAGTTTATTTCACTAATGTTAGAATCAAAACATCTAGTTGATGAATAAGAAGAAGCAGCAGTTGATTCTGGAGGTTTATGCATCACTATAATAATTTTTAGAAGGATGAAAATTAGTTGGAATCCTTGGAATAATCAATAGGAGGATGATGGTGAAATACTTTATGATGCTTTAATATTATGGATCATCCATCTAGACCAAGGAACATTATGGATTCTGGTTTGGAACGAGACAAAGTAGATTAGAATTCATATGTGGAAGAAGATTCTATTGTTGGTGGAAATAAAGAGGTGGAAATTCTAGTGGAAGAATGTAGTGACCATGATTTACCTTGATACTCTCCATATATTACCTATTAAGCACCTAGTCCACCTAGGTGTCTCCCTATTAGATATAAAATCTTAAAATAAGGGAGTGGGGAGAAAGATAAAAAAGTATATAGTATATAATAGTTTAAAATTTCATCCAAATCCACTGATGAGAATGCTGATGATAATGGTGAAAATGATGATGAAGATGAATAAAATGAAGAATAAGAAGAAAGAGGAGAAGATGATGATGTAAATGTTAATGAAAATGGAAATAAAAGTGGATATGGAGATCAGTATGGAAGTGATGAAGGTTTTGATGGTCCTAGTGGACACATTAGAGCTAAAGATGAAAATTTTCATCAAACACTTATAGATTGTCATGGTTTATCAGTATCTAGATCAGAAGAGAGACCCAATATTGTTGTAGATCTTGATAATCCATCTATAAGAGAAAAGAAACATTATGTTTATGGGATGGACTCCCCAAGTTTGTAAATCCATCAAATTGATCCAACTTTTGGTGGAGATATTTGTATGCCTATAAATGATATTATGATGTTTGATGAACAAAATATTATTGAATAGTTAGTAGATGAGCAGATAGTTGATGAACCTACTACTATTTCTGGGTAGATAGGGGTTGTACATAGATAATTTGAATAGATGAGTGTTAAAAATACTGATGTTATTCCTATTTTTTAAGAATATACACTTGTTAATACTTCTGAAAAGTCTTCTTTTATAATGATGGACCCTATTTCTTAAGAGTTAAATGAGTTCCCAGGGAATGTCATGCATTTTTTGGACTACTCTAACTCATATGAGGATAATAGTACAACCAAGCATGGTGGACCTAAAATTCGAGAAATAATGGATCTTAAGTGATATTCTGTTATGAGTGCTCCTATCGGTACTCCAGTGCAAGTCTATGTTTTCCCCAGACGTGAATTGGATTCTTTTATAGAAAATTTAATTTATAATATTGGTTAATTATTATAAAATCAAGATGATTTAACTACTATGTTGAGTAAAAATGAAGTGAGGATTTTTTGGAGATGGTGATACATCATATTCAACCAAAAATGATGTAACACATTCAGGAAGTGGAGATTGTAAATAGAATACTTTCCATTGAGCTGGAGTATGAGATCTATGTTTGAAGGGATTAAGACAAAAAATTCTACTTCTATGGAAGCTTTTCTTGAGAGGATGACGAATTATCCTTCATCACATTCCACTTCTTCTCCTCCAACTCCCTCTTTTGATATAGATTTGATCAGATCTGCTCTGAGGGAAGATATTAGTGGTGTTTCAAGAGCTAGAGCTGCCATACCTCAAGAAATTTTGATGAAATTTTAGAAAAATTGTGATCATGTACATATGATGATTATATAATATATGAATGAAATGAAATAATATAGAGAGACAATCACCAAGGATATGAATTATTATCTCACAAGTATTTATACCAAGAGGAAGCTAAATGATCATTTTAAGTACATATGTGAAAATCTGAGAATGCCTTCGGTCAGTCAATCCTTAAAAGAATAAGTTAATAAATTTATGTTAATGACTTCCATGATTATGTTTTTTATGGAGGAAAATGAATAATTCTTTAGTGCTATTGAGAGAGGCGGGAACATCATTATGGACTTTATCATTTTGATGAAATGTTTATGCATGTCCACAAAACTACTTTAGTGGATCGGGGTGTGATTCTTATTAATGTACATTTGGCACTTATAGATTTATAAATAGAATTTGTCAAGCCAAGTGTTAGTAGAGATCCAACTACACCCTTTCTATCTCGATTCCATCCCTTCGATCTATATATAAGAGAGGCAGTCCAACATCTAATACCTATAATTTTTAGAGAACCTCCTTCTCTAACTGATGTTATTACAATTATTCCTATTTTTCCCTCAGTCTCACATGATGAACCTTTTACATTGAAAAAAAAAAGGAAAAAATCATGTTGATCCTTCAACCAAAACCAAGCAGTGTTGATTCTATTTTTTATGGAGATTTTTTCTTTGAAAACTTTTTCTCTTTTTTATTTGTAACTAAAATTATTTTAAATGAAAATTCTCTCTTTATTCTTATTTTAATTATGTTCATTTCCTATTTTATTTTTACTTTTGATAATCTCCAAAATGGGGATATAGTTCTATGGAATTTAGATAATTATTCTCTTTTACTTTCTTTGATACCATAGTATTTTAAAATTTTTCTTTGATACCACTAATTCTATAGATATTACTTGAAAGTATTTACTATATATTTATCCTCTTTAGATTTTATTAAATGGTTTATAAAATTACTTTATTTGTGATCATAAAAAATGGTGTGATTTTTTCTTGCCTTGTTTTAATGATCACAAAATAATGGTTATTATTATACAAATGAGTTTTATGTTTTATGGTAGTATTTTACATTATAAGGTAGATTGGTGAATTTTGGTTATGTCTAGGAAAGGCTCAAAGTTTAAGTTGAGTCACCGCCAAGGATAACACACCATTAATGTGAAATTTGGCTAAACATTGGAAACACTTTCAGCAATAATCTACTCACTATTGAGGATTCCACCAATGTGAAAATTTGACAATGTATGGAAAGGAGTCACCTCTAGAAATGAATCACCATTGGGGACAACTCAACATTAATATAAAAATATGGCTAAGTATGGGAAACACTCATTGTGTACAAGGTACCTCCATCAAGATGAATTTTTGAAAAAGTCTTGAAAACACCTACCGTCACCTATGACTTGCTGTTGAACCGAGAAATTTGGAAAATTATGAAAATTATCTACCATCATAGAAAATCCATCAACAGAATGAAAAATTGGCTATGTTTATAGATGACCTACCATCAGAGATGAGTCTTTGTTGAAGATGACCTTCCACCCGAATGGAAATTTGGAAAAGTGTTGGATTGACCTACTAGTGAAATGAGTCACCATTGGCTTGAATCACTACTAGACTATGCCACCACCAGATCTAATCACTTCTAGATATTGTGTCCCATTCTAATAATCATCGCCACTTTTCTTCTTTTTATTATTTTTAATTAAATATTTATAATGGTGATATTATTAAATTTAATGCTGAAACATATTTTAATGATTGTTCTTAATTTTTTTACTTAGATTCATTAAAGTTCATGTCAAACATATTGTATGAGGAGCAGAATATACAGATGATATTTCTTCTTGTTGTTGTTAAAAGAAGAAGAAAACTCCTTTGTGTAAAGAGTGTGAAATACAGAAGATACGTGCATGTACATACACATACACAAAGAGACATACATGCGATCTAAGCAGAAATTCATTGAAAGAACCCGAAGAGAGCCACATAATGAGAGCATACAAAACTACACACAAATGAGGAAGGTTGAAGCACATCATACATTCAGTGTCTTTCTACGGTCAGAACAATAGATTTTACAATACTCTGTTCTACTGTAACTTTCATAAATTTCAACATGATCTTTATTTAAAACTACATTAAAGGATTCAAGAGCTTTAAATTATATCTGATAAAGAAATATATTCCTTTTTACATTAATACTTTATATTTCTATTTACTTTATTTACATTATGATTATTGTGTGATTTACTCTTTATTTTTATCAACCACATTGTCTCCTACTATTACTGTAAGATTCTAGATATATTCTCAAAAATTATTTACACATGTTATCCTATTTGTTTTGTAAGAGGTCCTGGTGTTACTGTTATTTTTTTATTCCCACTATTACTGTAAAAGATGTCCTTGTGTGGTTTGGATAGCTAGTCTTTTGTACACATGATACAGGTTGTGGATCATAGATTATTTTTATATAATATTATTAGCGTCATGTGATTTCCATGTGGATTGAAATAAGTATCAGCTTCATACTGAACCAATTATATTCATTTCTATTGTGTATTTTGTTTTATTTATTTCTAAGCTTTAAAACTGAATCTGTTTTAAGCCATTAACAAAACTACTACTCTGATAGTTAACCTTAGTTAGTGTTTATGTAAGGTTTTTGTTGAGTAAATTGATTTAAAATGTTAAAGTAATATTATATATTCTTTTATTCGAGACATATTCAATCTTTGAAAAATATTGTAAAAGGTTAAGACTTATATTGATCTGTTATTTTTTTAGATGGGTTATTTAAATTAATTTTTTTGTTTTATTAAAAAAAATTATCAAAAATTCTTATTCGGTAATCAATTTTTCCCCTCATAAGATACTAACTCTAACAAAAAAATATAGAAAAACTATTTTAGGTCATTCATAGTTTCAGACAGAAAATTATTACTTTGTCCTCTTTAGAGATTCATTAATAGTTTCCCTTACATTGAACTAAAGTGGATTATTTCTAAAGTTTCCTTAACATAATTTTTTTTGTATTCACTTTAGTTAGACATCATTATTCGTGATATATTAATATTTTTATTTTATGATTGTCCAAAAATGACTTAATCTATTATTTAATGGATATCATTTTTATATTCTGCTTGGTTATGTCTTATGACATGATCTCAATACCCATTTATTTCCATGGATAACCCTTAGGTTTATTCGTTATGTTTGATTTTTTATATGGAACATATATGAATATACATATTATTATGGGTGTGAACAAATAGAGATCCAATGAATTAAGTAATTCTTAGTCTAATGACATATCATATATGGTATTATAGAGTAAACTCAATCCATTATAGGACTTTTTACACCATGCAATATAGTCTTGTAAGTTATCCTTGACTAATGTTTATGTCATGTTATATGTTGATACCAAATCCTATATTTTCATGATCATATGATTCTATGTTCCACATATTATTCCTTTATAAGTTTATTCACGATCCATGCCTTTTATGTTGACATGTTATGCATTCTAACTCATGTGTTATGATTTATTTCCCATATTTATTACCTTACTAGGTTTTTTAGCTCATCCCTTTTATGTATGTATTCCACAGGTTATCCAATGTAGTTATATGATCACAAATTGAGTTAGGAGATAATTAAGACATTAAATAGAAAATTTTTCTATTTATTGTTTCATTTTTTTTTCTAATTATGTACCTATTCTACCAAATACACTTGACCTTTTGATCCTTGGTTTTCATTTGATGGTTAATTATGCATTAAACAATGTAATAATATGTGTAAAAGGAATGATTCACTATAAAAACCATAGGAAAAAACCTATGAATAATTTAAAATCTGATAAAAATAATCTTTGTATTATTTGTGATGTGTATGAGTAAATGGAACATCAATTAGATGTGTAGTGTGCTCAAACAATCTGAATAAATCATTTTTAAAGGTTTGAAGACCATTAAAAACATGCGTCAGGGGGTCAAAACCCATAAAAAACCCATTTTTCTATGAAATCAAATGAAGATGACAATATAATGATTTTTGAAATTTTTTAGAATTTGACATGTCTATGAGACATTCCATTTTCTCAAGATGAACAGAAACACACATTAATGTTTCAAAAACACTAAAACGTGTATATAACAGTCAAAACCAAAGAAAAAGGAAACTAAATGTAATGAAATAATAATAAAATAATATTTTTATTATTTAGGATATGTATGGGTTGACAGAACATAATTCAGATTTGCATTGTTCTCACATGGATCAAATAAGCAGTTTTAACGGTTTGGGGGACTTTAAAAACAAGCATAAGGGGTAAAAACCATGTAAATGTGATATGATTTCTATAAAGTCTTATAAAAACAACCATAGTGTAATTTTTGAAATTTTTGAAAAGAATATGCATCAATTAGACATATTATTCATTAAGGATTACTAAAAACGTACTTTTAGTGTTTTAAAAACACTAAAACACTTGGATAAAAGTTAAAACCATAGAAAAAGACCGTCAAATGACATGAAATCATAAAATTATTTTATTTTTTTATTTTTTTATGTTTAATACTAAATGAAATATAAATCGGATTTTATGTGTAGATGGAAGGAATGATTATGCAGTTTCTAAGAGTTTGACTGCCTTTAAAAACACGTGTCTAGTGGTCAAAACCAAGAAAACGACCTCTGATTACTATTAAATCATACCAAAATAACCATATAGTTTTTTAAAATTTTTGATAGTATATAAAATCAATAATACATTTTATTTTATCATGGTGACTGAAAACACAATTTTAGTATTTTAAAAACACTAAAACATGTTTGAAAGTCTTTAAAAACATGTTTCAAGAACTCAAAACCAACAAAATGACCTCCAATTTTAATGAAATCATATGGAGAAAAATTTAGAGTGATTTCTAAAATTTTGGAGTAGATTTCACATATATTAGAAGTTTATTAGGATGACCATTTTTTTTTAATTTAAAAAAAACCAAAAAGTGTATGTAATGCTCAAAACTTAACAAGTTACCTCTGAATG
This sequence comes from Viscum album, assembly GCA_963277665.1. Lineage (NCBI taxonomy): Eukaryota > Viridiplantae > Streptophyta > Magnoliopsida > Santalales > Viscaceae > Viscum > Viscum album. Next base: position 784,454,214 of record OY728147.1, read on the forward strand.
ATGTGAAATCATAAGAAAATTATCTTTGTAATTTTTATGATGTAAACGAGTATAATTATCATCAATAGGAAAATTGTCTTTCAAATTTTTTTCATATGTATTAGGAGAAAGTGAGTTAATAACACATAAAGTGTCCTTAGATAGACTGAATAAGTAGTTTTTAATGGTTTGAAGGCCTTTAAAAATATGAATTGTAACAAACTGAGATTTTAAAAGGAAACACTATGCTCAATATCATGCAATATATGACATATCATGATTAAAAAAATGACTAAACATTATTATTTAAATGTGATAGTTATCACGTAGACATTAGAATGGAAAAAATAAATGAGATTAATTAAATTATGAAAATATATTTTACACATTTTTATAATATTAATTCATTGGTTACAAGTTGATTAAAAATAAAAATAAAAACCAATTTAATATAAAGTAAATGTTCTATAAAAAAATAGTTTTATGTGTTAATAAAATTTTATTTTAATAAATTAAATTAATCACTATTAGTGAATGATATTATGGAAATTTATATTCTTTATATAAAATATTTTTTAAATTATTCCTATAATTTTGATAGGCTTAAGATAAGAATTAATCTAATTTTAAGTATAAAAAATCTATATTGTTCTAAAATGAAATTTTACTACCTTTCAATTATGTACCCATTTTAAAACTAAATTTTTACAATTTTTTAAATTTTATTTGAGAAAATAAACATCATTTTCTAAATTGGGATATCAAAATTATATTATTGTGGATTGTTTCTATTTTTCCAATAAGTTTCATTTTTTTATTGAATAGTGAATAATACTGCGTTTTATTTAAAAGATGAATTTTCATAAAAATTATTTATATAGTTAAATTATATTTTATATTGGTTTAAAAGTATAATTAGTAGAATTATAATTCAATAAATCCAGTTCAGTTCATTGGAATAAATTTCACATTGAAATTGGATATAAAAAATTTCAATCTTTTGAACTTTTTTACTTTCAAAAACATGTTTTCTCATTGCGTTTGTGTGATTATTTTTAAATATAATTTTATAATTATGTAAATTTAATTTTCTAAAATGGATTATATATTTTTAAGATTAATTCAATTTTTTTATAAAGTTCATTTTAATGTTTATTCATAAAAAGTTTACCCAGGTAAAAATTAAGATCACATAATAGATAAAATAATGAAAGATGTTAAAGTTAAAAGGTAAAAACATAAAATACCAAAAAAATTACAACATTTAATGGGTGGTTAAATTATTTCTAGACCCTATAAATACTTTAAAACAATAAATATCAACTAAATTCATGTAAATCAATTCCACCTCAATGTGTTTGTCTTTAATTATAATATAATAATTATTTAATTAGTTAAAACCATCCCTCCTCAAGTATAAATACCTCCCCTCACCACCCCATTTCACCCCACAAACCTTGAAGCTCCTAATATATTTAAAAAACCATATCTTTACCAATATCCCCACTTTAAGGTGCTACTGGTCTCACCCAAAGAAAATTTCCAAGTTCTTTAAGGGATCCTTCAAAGAGGTGATATTCAAGAGGTAATTTTCATAAAACACCTCTCTTTATTTATTTATTTTTCTTCTGTTTATCCTCATATCATTCATACAAAAAAGAATTATATCACCAGGATCATTTATATACTATATTTTGATTTTTATAATGGAATATATTATATCCATATTTTTTATTACCCCATCTTATTCAAAGAAATGAAACTATTGACTAAATTATGTCGGTTAATCGTTTACTTGGATAATGATATTTCTTTTTCCGCTACTTTCTTCTGTTATGATCATAAAAGTATATTTACAGTTAAACTATATTGAAAAATTTATGTTATAACCTATTTTAAGTTTTGGAACTAAGACACACACATAATGTTAAATATGACAAAAATAGTTCATGGTGTTTGAAAAAACCACCAAAATAAAATAAAAATTTGTTATTAACATTTTTCAAACGAATAATCCCCATACTAGAAATAAAAATGATATATGGGACCATTCACACATCGCAATGGTCACTAATACCATTTCATTCCAACTCTTTAGTTTTATTTCTAATTTACAAGAAAATCTATAATTATACACAAATGAACCAATCATTAAACCATGAAATGAATGCACCTAAAACCATGAAAATAATAAAATATTATTAATTAATGGGTCACAATATAATATAAAATCATCAAATAAGGTAATATAAGTAGGAATATAGTATATAATGAGTTAATAACAGTCTTTAAACCATTATACTAGAGGTTAATTTATGAAAAACTAAAGGGAAGCAAGAGGTATTGGTTTCTCATCTCACTTTTACTTCTCTGAGATATATGACTTATTCACCACCCTTTTATTTTGTGTGATGTATATATAGTGAAATTATATATATAATATCATGAATCTCAATATATTATTCGTATAAAATATTTCATTTGATAATTATTACTTTTTGTTGTGTATACAATTCATCTAATTAGAAATTATAAGGTAATTCTTAACTCAATTCCCATTCATTAACTTAAACATATATATTATTGGTTATATCATACAAATAATATGTGTGAAATGAATTTTGATTATATTATGTTTTATTTACACTTTTGTATATGGAGATATACTGAATACCCATAATGTTTTTAATTTGATTAATGTTCACTTTAATGATATGATATTTTCAAGGGACATTCTTTAAAAAAAATTTATTTTAATGTTTATTTTTATGAAAGTCCAAAAGAATATTTTTTTAAAATTATACAAAATGAGAGGATTTTTCCACTGAAATAATTATTTAATATTTTTATGCTTCTTTATATGTTTTCATGGTTATTTCCAAATAAAATTGTATCTTTATCGTGTGCATAGTGTTTTGATTTAAAAATTAATTTTTTAGGAAAAGGTATTTTGATATCCAAAAATGATATTTTCTTCAAAAATGTTTTAATTATATTTTCATTAAATAAAAACCATATTTAAATTGTGTTGGGTATTTTGGTATTGAAAATTATTTTTTAAAAGAAAAGGGTATTTTTATACGAATATATTTTTCATATGGGTTTAAAAATGTTTTTAAAAGGGTTTTATGATGAAGTTGTTTTATTTAAGATATGGTACTTGAGTATTATATGAAACGGGTGAGCCTGAGAGAGATTACATGAAGGATTAATCCCTCTTATAGCTCATTGGTGAGACTGATATTGCTTATATGAATGTTTCCTCTCCATTATAGCTCATGAGTGGGCCCAATATAGATTACATTAAGGGTTGAGCCCCATTGTAGATCATGAGAAATAGGTGATCCAAATAGGGATTATATGAAGGTTTGAGGCCCATTAAAGATCACCAATGAGCTTGATATAGCTTATAAGAAGGTTTAAACGCATTAAATATCAATAATCAATTGGGTGTCAATAATATTGGAATTCGTTCATATGGTTTTACCAATAGAAAGGGTTTTGAAAGGGTTTAATGTCAATGATGCTCTATGTCACCTAAATAAGTTTCAATGTTCTTGATTTGGGTTTTAATTATTTTATGTGAGATAAAAGTGTGTATATTTTCAGGTGAAAATTATTTATTTCAATAACTAAAATAACATTGAGATATAGGTAATTATTACATGAGTTTTAATGTTTTTCAAAAGACTAATATTTTTATTTCTTTCTGTACCTTATTGAGATTTTTGTGCTCATCCTAAGTTTTAAAATGTTATTTATAGGTCTTAAATATTGGTAAGGATAAATAATATTTCATTATTAATGTATTGAATATGATTCATGAAAGGTAATAATTTTTTATTTTAAAAGGGTTTCCATTGATGAAAAAATAAATAACTATTTTAAGTGTCCACTTGTAATGTATGATTTTACTTTGTAAGAGTTTCTCCTAAATATATAGAACTATAAAACTAAAATATAATTGGGAAATGAAAGTGATTTATATTTTTATAATAACTAGAATATTTATTGTTTAAGGAATGTTCCTTATAGTTGGTATTAGATAAAAGGATTAGATATTTTTAAAGGTTATGATAGTGTTAATAGTATGCACTAAGAAGATTTCACCTTATGGTTAAGTTGAAATGATGTATCATTTTAATATTTTAAATTTGAATCATCCAAAATATTTGTATCATAATTATTTTCCATAGAAGTAACAGGAATACTATAGTGAGAAGAAATCGAGAGGAAAATATTCTTCCAAATCATCATCCCAAGATGGTCAGAATCAGAACAGAACTGTTTATTTAAGTAATAGCTCATTTCAAACAAGATAAAAATAGTTGTGGTATCTACGATAGTTAGGAACCCAATATACCATGAAATCATGTCTTTTTTGGATCATTTCATGAGAAAACACCCCCATCATTCAGTAGATCATCTAATCTGGTGGTAGATGAAGGATGGATAAATACACTAGAAAAGATATTTGATGTCATGAGATGTTCATAACATCAAATGATAACGCTTTTTTTTACCATTTTGAAGGTGAAACTTATTTATGGTGGTATTTGGTTAATAATACCATAGAAAAATATAGTCTTCATTCCATGGAATGGGAAACATTTAATATTCTCTTCCTTGAGAAATATTTCCCTAAGGTTGTTTGACATATGATGGAGAAACAATTCATGGAATTGAAATAAAATGATGTTGATTCAATGTCTTCCTATGAAGAAATATTCAAAAAATTGGAAAGTTATGTTCCATTTTTTATTCAGGACCATGATAGTAAAATTAATATACTTTACTCAGGATTGAAACCAAGTCAAAGAAGTAATTTGGTCTCACGAGAATTTAAAACTTATGAGAATGTGGTTTGTTATACTAAACATTTTGAGATGGAGTTTTTCAAAACATATATTCCACAAGATGATAGGAGTAAAAAAATGAATATGGAAATAAATGGATAATTATCCAACTCATAAGTCTAGAGGTAACCCCCTGAAATATTAGAAGTGTGGTAAATGAAAATTTAAGGTATTTTTTATAGTATTTGGGAAGTGTTTTTAGTGTGGTCAGTATGGTCATAGGATCTGTGATTGTAAAGAAAATAGTCTTGAATAGCCAAAGAATTGGGTAACTGATAACCATCTAACGGTGAGGTGTTTTAGTTTCAATTATTTGGGTCATTATGATAATATATGTATGAAGTTAGTTACATAAGATAAAAATAATTCATGATCAGAAATAGAATGTTATAGCAAAGTAATTTAATACTACCACAATTGATGTTGGATGATCTGGTGAATTGATTAATACTCAAAGGGTGCCTGATCTTTTTCAAAGGATGATAATATGTATAAAGTCTTAGGCACCCATTTCTTTATGTTTTAATTATAGGATAAACATTGAAAGAAATTTATAGTGTTTTGATAAATGATTTAGGTACATTTGTCACTTATGTTTATGATATGAAAAAGTTTATTTGAGGAGGAATGCCTTTATTTTTTGTGGGCATAATTTTAAAAGTTACAGATAACCATTGGGGTTTACATGATCTTTTTTATAAAGTAATTATGTGTTATTACATTTTGGGATGAAAAAGGAGTGGTATGATATAACCTTTGATTTTTAAAACTTATTAAGGTTATTTTTTAGGATGTTTCTCAAATTTATGAGAATTTTTTTAATATTATATTAATATAGTTTTATAAAAAATTTAATATGGGGATGGGTGACAAGCCATCACTTCCAAAAAGGTTTCGGGAATTGAACCCACAACCAAAGGGAGATGAGGGTGCAACGCCTGTCACTAGCCTCTCTGAAGTCCTAGTTAGTATGATTTTTTATATATAGTTAAACGATTCTATAGATAAAGAATAATTTGATGTTGAGAATATAATTTGTAACATATATATAACTATAGAATTAGAAAATGATATGGTTATTAATTTTTTAAGTGTTTATTTCAGAATAAATATGCTATTTTGGTTATGCTATATAATCATGTTAAATAGAATACTATGGGATTTAATTTGAGGAATATAGTTCGAATTATATTTTGGAAGAACATATCATTTAATTGTGGATTTATGTTGATTTAGATTATTTATGGAATTGGTTAGAATATATTAAATATTAGAAGGGATATTAAATTTTTTATAAGACTTTAAAGAGTGATAGATATTATTTGAACATGAATATTAAATTTATTTTGGAATACTATGTGATCAAATCCTTTTGCTTTTTGGGTTTCAATTTTAGTCAATGATATTTTGACGAATTTTAAGGATAGATATTTATTGAATAATATATGTTTAATTTTGGGTATTACTATTTAATTTTGGAGACTAAAGTAGTTTTTCATTATATAAAGACTTATTAATTTGGGAGAATTACATTATCTTGTTGTAACCATTTTGGTTTTTGTTAATAAATAAATAATGGAGGAATATACAGTTATACTTTTGAGGATTTTATAATCCTTATAAGTTTATTATGAGGATTCATATATGAAAACATCATATTGATACTCATAGTTTAGAGAAATGATGAGGATAAAATTACACTTTTCAAGTATGTGTGATTCCATATATTCTAAATATTTGAATTAAAATGATTCCTCAATATTCAAAAAATTATTTTGAAACAAAAGCATTATATATTTAATTTTCTTACCGAGAAATCAATATCCTTTTAACCCATCTCATATTTACAATTTCGTGATGGTTAAAATTCTCATGATAATATTCTCCATAACTCTCCATCAGAACTTTATAGTTATTTTTATCTTCCACATCCATGTTTCCATACATGGAACTAGAGTATGTATTATCTTATGTTACCTTACAAATTTCTTTTCTCTCTTTTAAAATGGATGTTTTATTGAACCTTCTTCTAATGTGGGAGTTCAATAAAAGTTCTTTTGAAAATTCAAGCCCCATTTTTTTCGAATTTAAGTTGAAATTGTGAGGATGAAATTTATTAACGATGTGAGAATGTAACACCATACTATTTTAAAATGAAACAATATTCTTAATATCCTACAAGATATGCCACATCAAGCTTGAATAACCTACTAAACATTATTATTTAAATGTGATAGTTTTCACATAGATGTTGGAATGGAAGAATAAATTATATTAACTAAATTATGAAAATATAGTTTATTAATGTTTATAATATGAATTCATTGGTTAACAATTAATGATAAATCAAAACGAAATCTAACTGAATATAAAATAAATGTCTTCTAAAAAGACTATTTTTATGCGCAAATGGAATTTTATCTTAATAAATGAAATTAGTAGAAATTAGTTAAAATTTTAATGATATATATATTATTTATATCAAATAATATTTTTTAATTTGATAAAATAAGTTTTATAGGATTAAGATAAGAATAAATCTAATTTTAAGCAAAAAAGCTATATTTTTTATATGGAAATTTTTCCCCTTTTAATAGAGAAACTATTTTAAAACTACATGTTGAAAATTTTATAAATTTTATTTTAATAAATAAAAGTCATTTTTGAAAATGGGATATCAAAATTATCTTAGGGTGATGTTTTTTTATTTTTGTGATAAGTTTCATTTTTTGATGAATAATGAAAAATTCTACATTTTTTTGAAAACAGACTTTTTATATAATTTATTTATATAGTTAAATTAAATTTTATATATGGTTTTAAAGTATAATTAGCTCAATTATATGTATATAAATCCAATTTAGGTCATTTTAATAAATTTTACCTTGAAATTGGACATAAAAACATTTCAAACTTTTGAACCTTTTCTCTTTAAAAAAATATGTTTTGTTATTACATCTATGTGAATAATTTTAAATATAATATTGATAATTATGTGAATTTAATTTGATAAAATAGATTCCATATTTATAATCACATTTTCCAAATTATGTATAAATTTTATTTTCAGTTTTATTCATAAAAAAGTTACCATGGTAAAGAGTATAATTTATCGTGGTATAGGTAAAATAATGAAACATGTTAAAGTTAAAAGTTAAAAGATTAAAATACCTAAAAATAACAAAATTTAATGGGACTTATATGTATTTATAAACCCTAACCAGAAATTGAAACATTAATTATTTTAAAAATTGGTGGAAATTAATTCCACCTCAATGTGGTTGTGTTTAATTATAAAATAATCATTATTTTATCACTTAAACCACCCCTCCTTAAGTATAAATACCACCAATCACCACATCATTTCTACTTAAAATCCTTGAAGATCCTCAAATATCTTAAAACACCTCTAATAAAAAAATTCCCCACATAAAATTTCTGATATTCTCACCAAAATATCATTTCCAAGGTCTTTAAAGGATCCTTCAAGGAGGTGATATTCAAGAGGTTATTTTCTCAAAACACCTCTCTTAATTTCATTTATTTTTAAACTTTCTCCTCATAAACTTTATATATAAAGGAATGAAAACTATATAATAATTTATATAATGTAGAGTTTTATCTATAATGGAATATATTATATACATCCTTTTTATTACCTACTCTTATTCAATGAAACAAAACTATTTTCCAAATTATGTTGGTTAATCATCTCTATGGATAATGATTTTTTGATTTCCATAACCATCTTGATGGATGATCCTAAAAATATAATTATAGTTAATTCATATTTAAATTGGTATATTATAACCTATTTATTGTTATGTAACTAATACACCCATATAATATTAAATAAGATAAAACAAGTTCGTGGTGTTTGAAAAAACATCCAAAATAAACAAAATATTTATCATTAACATTTTATCAAATAAATTATCCTCATACAAGAATGAAAAATGATATATTGAACTATTAATAATTTAGAAATATCCTTAATAAAATTTAATTACACTTCCATAGATTTACTTAAAATTGATAAGAAAATTCATAATAATACAAAAATGAACTGATCATGAAACCATGAATCAAACAAATATGAATCCATGAAAATAATTAAATATTATTAATAAATGGGTCATGAGATGCGATAAAATCATCACATAAGATATTATAAATTTAAATATAGTTTATTAAACACTTAATAACGACCATTAAACCATTATTAAACAGTTTAATGTATGCAAACTAAAGGGAAGAAAGATGTAAGAGTTTCTCATCCCACTTTTACTTCTATAATATATAAGCCTTATTCACAACTTATTTATATTGTTTGGTGAATATATAATAAAGTTTGATATATAATATCATTAATATAATTATATTCATATTATTAAATGTTTCATTTTATTATTATTACTTTTATAGTGCATATTATTTGACTAATTACAAAGTGTAAGGGAATTCTTAACCTAATTCCAATTATTTGAGTTAAACATCTACTTTATTGGTTATGTCACACTAAGATTATTTGTTAAATGAATTTTTATTATATTAAGTTGTTTTTAAACAGGTTTTATTTTTATTTATAGTTAATACAAATAATTTATTAAAATTATTAATGATAACTTCAATGATATCATATTTTCAAGGAACACTCTTTTGAAAAATCCATTTTAATGTTTGTTTTTATAAAAGTAAAAAAGAATATTTTTTCTATATTATAAATAATGAGTTTATTTTTCAAATATCATAATTAATAAATATTTCTATGATTACTTTATATGTTTTCATGGTTATTTTCAAATAAAATGGTTTTTTTCATTATGTGCGTAGAGTTTTGATTTTAAAAGTTATTTTTAAAGAAAAGGGTATTTTGACATCCAAAAAATGATTTTTTCTTCAAAAATGGTTTAAATTATATTTTCTTAAAATAAAAACCCTCTATAATTTGTTTGGGTATTTTGGTATTAAAAATTAGTTTTTAAATGAAAAAGGAATTACTATATGAAAGTATTTTTCATAAGAGGATAAAAGAGTTTTTAAAATGGTTTTATGATGAAGGTGTTTTATTCATGACATGGTACTTGAGAATTATATGAAATAGGTGATCCTGATACAACTTATACGAAGGTTTGAGCCCCATTATAGCTAATAGTTGAGATTTATATATATTATATGAAGTTTTTAATCCCATTATAACTCATGGTTGAGCCCGATATAGTTTATACAAAGGGTTGAGCCCCATTATAGCTCATGAAAAATGGGTGATCTTGGTTTTTTATATATGAAAGGTTGTACCTCATTATAGCTCACAGGTGATCCCAATATAGCTCATAAAAAATTGTTCCCCAATATAGATCTCTAATGTATTGGGTAATAATAATATTAGAAGTTGTTTGTATGGTTATTTCAATTGAAAGGATTATGAAGGGATTTAATGTAAATGATGCCCTAAGTCACTTAATGAAGTTTTAATTTTCTTTCTATGGGTTTTGACAATTTTATTTTAGATAAAATTGTGTGAGTTTTCGTGTAAAAATTATTTATCTCAATAACTCAATGAACTTTGAGATAAACCTAATTATTACATGGGTTTTCATATATTTCACAAGACATTATGTTTTTTGTTCTTCATGTCCCTTACTAAGAATTTTTTTTCTCATCCCATAATTTTTATTTTTTTCAATAGTCTTAAATATTTGTAAGCATATAGAATATGTTATGATGAAATTATTTAATATAATTATTGAAAATATATCATTTTTTATATTAAAATGGTTTTCTTTGATTAAAAAAATGGATATTGAGTATAAGTGTCCATTGGTAATATATATATGTTTACATTTTAAGAGTTTTTCCTCGTTCTCTAAAACTCTAAACCTAAAATATCATTATGAAATTAAAGTTATTTCTAGTTTTAAATTAACTATAATATTTATTGTTTTAGTCCAGGTACTTACATGCTTCATGGGGTCAAAACTAATCAAAAACCTATTATTTCTCTGAAATAATATGTTAAAAACCATATATTTATTCTGTAAATGTTAGAGAAAATAATATGTTAATCAGATGTGTCTTTTTCTTGGGATGACCAGAAACATACTTTTATTTTTTAAAAAATGATAAAATATGCATTTAATATACAAAACCATAAAAATAGATTTTAAATGATGTAAATTAATAGTAAAATCATATTTGAATTATTTTTTTCATTTATGAGTAGTCGATACATCAATCAGACATGAAGTGTTCTTAAATGGTCTAAATAAGTGGTTTTTAATCGTTTGAAGACCTTTAAAAACATGCATTATGAGGTCAATATCAAGAAAATGACCTCTTATTTTCATGAAATTATTTTAAAAAAACTATAGAGTTATATTTTGAAATGTTTTAATGAATTACATGCCACTTCAACATGGTTTTTTTCTCAGGATGGCTGAGAATAAATATTTAGTGTTTTAAAAACACTAAAACATTCATGGAGAAGTCAAAACCATAAGAGATAGACTCTTAATAAAATTAAATAATAAGATAATTATATTTTTAATTTTTTTGATGTGTATGATAATAGGGAAATTCAATCAGATGTGTCGTGTTCTCATACAGATTGAATAAGATGTTCTAAATGGTTTGCGGTCTTTAGAAACCTACAATATGGAGTCAAAATAAAAAAATGACATATATTTAATATTAAATAATAAAACAACAACCATTCAATGTTTTTTGAAATGTTGGTGTAAAAAAAATCAAACATGTCATTTTCTCAGGATGACTAAAAAGAGACTTTTAATGTTTCAAAAATATTAAAGTGTGTGTGTAATAGTCAAAAATGTTGAAAAAAACATTAAAATAACATGAAATCATAGGGAACTCATATTTTTATTATTTTATTCATATAATAATAGTTGTAATATCAATTGGATATATGGTGTGCTCAAACAGATTGGATAATTTTTTTAAAGGTTTGACGACCATTAAAATGTGTGTTAGGGGTTCAAAACCAAGAAAATGAATTCTTATTATCAATAAATCATAAAAAAATAACTCTAGAGTTTTTTTAAAAAATTTTGAAAACATGATATGTTAATGGGGTCTTTCGTTTTCTCAAGATTAATAGAAAAATAGTTTTAGTGTTTTAAAAACACTAGAACATATGAGTAATAGTAAAAAATAAAATAAAATGACCTCTAAACAGTTTAAAATCATAGAAAAATCATTCTTATATTATTTTTTACATTTATCAGAAGATGAAACTTTAATCAAACATATGATGTATTCGAACAAACCAAATAAGTAGTTTTTAAAAGGCTGGTGACCTTTTAAAATTTGTTTCAGGGGGTAAAAACCATGAAAATGAATTTTGATTTCTTTGAAATAAAATGAAAAAAAACTATAGAGTGATTATACAAATTTTGGAGTAGTTGAAATTTTAATCAGATGTGTTGTTTTCTCAGGATGACCAAAAACAAACTTTTAGTGTTTTGAAAACACTAAAACGTTTATGTAACAGTCAAAACCCTAAAAAATGAGCTCCAATTGACATGAAATAATATTAAATAATTTTTTGATTATTTATGACATCAATGTATATAACTCATATCAATTAGATATGCAGTGTGATCAGATGAACCAAATAAGAAATTTTTAATGGTTTTGCGGCCATTAAAAACATGTTCCAGGAGATGAAAACCAAGAAAAAAACCTCATATTACTGTGAAATAATGAAACAAAAACTTTAGAGTTAATTTTGAAATGTTAGAGTAGATAATTTATCAATAAGACATGTGTTTTTCTCAGGTTGACTAGAAATGAACATTTTGTGTTTAAAAAAAACAAAACTCTACAAGTAATGGTCAAAACCATATAAACTGACATATAAATGATGAAAAATAATAGTAAAATTATATTTTCTTTTTTTGAAATGTATGAGTAGATGAATCATCAATCATATATGTGGTGTTTTTATAAATACTAAATAATCTGTTTTTAATTGTTCAGAAGACTATAAAAATGGGTGTCTCGAGGTTAAAACTAAGAACACGATATATGATTACCATGAAATAATATTAAAATTACCATCGTGTGATTTGTGAAATTTGGGAGTCTAATACACAACAATCGTATAATTAGATGATCAAAAAACACTTATAGTGTTTTAAAAACACTAAAACATGTGTTTAATGGTCGAAACCATAGAAAATGGCCTCGAAATGTCATGAAATCTTAAGAAAATATTATATGAATTGTTTTTGACCTGTATAAGAATATGAAATTTAAATTATATGTTTATTTTTCTCATAAATGCTGAATAAGTAGTTTTTAACTATTTTTTGACCTTTAAAAAACATGTGTGAGGGGGTTAAAACCAAGAAAACGACCATCAATTTATTGGTATTGAGGTATATAGCAGAAGCTAATGGGATGGAGAATTATAAATTTTCACTAGTGATTTATGTAACTACATATTCTTTAGTGAGGTGTATCCTGGTACAACTTCTAAGGATATCGTGTGACTAAATTTAAGGACAGAAAATTTAGTTGAAAATTACCTGGATTGACTTGAAGTCACATTCATCAATTATATGTTTCAAAATAAAATTACATGAAGGAATTGAAGCTATATCCCTCTAAAAAATCTATGCACACTTCAAAATTACACAGGAATGTTGTTCATCAAATTCTAGGTTCTAGCATGGAGATTCAATGATGCCTTTAACATCCCAATGATCACCACATCGAAGTTCTTTCAATGCATTAAGAAGAGCTCGATTCAGTTGCTACGATAAAGAGATTATCTCTCGAAAATGTGGGAGATAGGGGAGAGTGGATCTCATAATTTCACGATGGATAGTATATATTAATGAGATTCTCTCCCACTTGTATAGAGAAGTTATAAATTCCTAAAAATGGCACCCCATCTCCCATACATATATTACCCACAATGATATATTATGACTAATTTACCATGTCATAAATATCATCTATATTTTTATCACATACTTTTAATATATTAAGATATATTATGTGATCAAAATTATCCATTAACTAGGCTTGTTATTCTCGTAAATAATAAAAAACCTTTAATATTAAAATAATATTTGTTCATATAATATTTTTTTCATGTATTTACTTTAATATTTGTAAATAAATTAAATAAATAGATTCAAAACCAATTATTACCCAATAAAATAATAATGAATTTATTTATCACTTGGTGGTCATTTATACTCAGAATTATTCAGATCCCAATGATGGGGACCACATGTCATATACCCTTATTCAACAGAATAGGTCATACTTTTGAATACACTTAGTGTGTTAACTTTTAGGTTTTTATCTCAATAGCAGTGAATTCTTTTCACATACTTTGAGTGGTTTCTAGCAACACATCAAGTCCTCAAAATAGAAAATGTAAATTCATAACAAAGAAAACCTTTCATATAAACACAATACATATAATATATTATATTTTTCTCATGATATCTCATAAAGAAACACACATAACTTTTTTCATTATCCTTTCTTTCTTTATTATTCATTAACCAAAATAAAAAAACTTTCCTTGTTATTCTTCTTCCACGTTCAAGAATTTAGTGAATATACTACCATGCAAATCAACAAGGCTTGATATATCACTTCCTTTTAGAATTAAAAAATTCTATCTTTATTAGACAATCATTTTCATACAACCAATGATGAAACCAATGGAAGATACCTAAGTATGAAATCAATGCTATAATTTTTTACATTCATCAAATTATAATATCAAATATTATACACTAATAATAATTCCATATTAGGAGAGCATTACACATGTTCGCATATAGGAACCACCGGTAAAACTGGAAACTTGTGGTGTTCATATTGGTGGTTCAATCCCCATGATCTCAACTAATCAATATCACCAAGTGAAAACTTCATGATAAAAAGTATCAATGCTTATGAGCCTCCAACATCTAATATTCAAACATCATCTATGTCCAATCATAAAGATTTATCTACATTATAGCAAGTTTATTTATGATTAATTTTCGAGTATCTCAAGAATCTAATTATTTCATGGGAACTTCTATAAGAATTTGATACAATAAATAATATATAGAAATTACAATTTGAATAGTGGACATAGAAATATCAACACTGTTATGGTAAGATTACATATTTTCATTAATCACTGTATACGTGATATGGTAATGGAAATGTAATATTCAATTTGGGACTAGGGAAATAACTATTAAAACACACACAGTTTCACTAGATCCAACTTTCTTACTATCCTTGTTATCCCTCACATTATAAGATCATGTTTCTGTTGAGTTATGGATTTAGTTATGAGCCTACCATGTCTCCACTGCATGGTTATTATTCTATTTGTGAATTCAAATCCTTGATTAAGACTCCTCAATAGATTATTCCCCAATTATTTCTTTTTTCCACTATCAAAACATGACATCTTAGTTAGTACAAATAACGGGATTATCATAATTTATATTAATATAAAACATTACTTACTAGTTGTGATTCAATGAACTATAAAACATCATTGCGTATTTTACAATGCTTATTTGGATACATAAAAAATTCACAATGCACTCGGTATTTTTATATATATTTAACATGAGCTTGAAATAGATTATATTTATCATTACCTTTTCTTGAGCATTATATTAGATCGTGTTGATATAGATGAAGATTAGTTTGTGTGACATTTTAACTAGTGTCCCTTCCTACCCAAGTAAAAAAGAACATATCTCTTATACTCTCTCAAGTACAATTGGATTGTTCTTAATGCTTCCCATGTAGTTCTCATGGATATAACTAATTATGTTTTTACTATAAAATAAATGTTTGAAGTATCATATATTATACATAGCCTATCATATGTGATTTATTCATCACATAAATGCATCTAATTCAACTAAAAACATTAATATCCTCAAATATATCATACATGTATTCTTGTAGATATTTATTCCATGTGTCATTGGTAATAATTATATCTTGAATTGTTCTGATACCTTCTCATTATATGTACTTTGACCTAGTCTATGAATCCAATTTGATATACCTTAGTAAATATTATTCCCTTCAAGATAGGTTACTAATTTAAGTCTATATCGAGAGACTTACATTAATTCTTGTTCATAACTAACATTAAGATTAATAACTACTTTCATATGTTACCAACCAAATTTTACTTGGAAAACTATGGATCTATCACTAACCTCATTTATACACATGAAAAAATTCATTCCAAATGAATATTCTACGATATTGTTTCTTACTTCAATCCTTAACTATATTTTAATAACTTTCATCCCATATTGGAATTCTATGGTGTCACCAACCATATTTGGTTTCATCGTGTACACAAATTCTAAGAAAACCTATCTTAACATCCAATTCCAATTAATATGATCACTATTAATTAGTTATGAAAAGTAAAAGTATAATGGATTTAGTCATAATTAATTGGTATAACCAATCAACCCTTATTGGAACCACTCCCATACTACCCATGTAATATTTATCTTGAATACCACCATATTATTGAGATTTGAAACATTCAAACAATAAGAACCTTTAATTTGATATATGGGATCCATTATTGAATTTTAATTTAACTTTTCAATCTTAGATCATTTCCATTTACTACTTCCTTGTAGGATCCATAATTCTCAATAAATATTGTTTCATCATCTATGGTGAATATAATATCATTATAATGGTTTTATACTTTGTACATAGTATATATATCTATAACATTACCTTTCCATAAGCTCTTATAGAACTTGTTTCTATTACAACTATATGTGTATCTTCAACATTTACTAGATCTATGTTAATCTTGGTTACACTATCTCAAATAGAGATGTTTACCCTTTTATAGAAATTCAGTCCTTCACTTAACTATATCCTTTCTCTCATGTGGATTTATATAATATCCTATATTCACTTCAGAATACTAACATATATTCCCCTTTTGTTTCTCTTGATGCTAGTTTTTTTATATTCTTAACAAACTTTTTACATCTAAACACGTGTTTATTTTGACATAATGGATTTATATCATACTATAACTCATATGGTGTCCATTTTTTATAATAGTTAGTATATGATTATGGGATAACACCAGTATTTGTGAATCATGTCTCAAAAATAATGGAAGTATCTAAATGGGTATGATTATTAACATTGATGCACCTTTTACTTACATCATGACATCGATGTGTATCATGAAATGTGAATTTTAGAATTAATCCATGCTATATTTTATTAATCAATTTTTTTCATGTATGACTTTCCACATATCTTCCTTACTAACATCATAACTTTGACGTGTACAAGGAAATGTGAGTTTTGGAATAAATCCACAATAAATTTCATGATTGATGTATGTTTGGTCAAGACAGGATTCAACACTTGGGCTGAAAGAAACTCATATATTCTTTCCATGAATATACCATACTTCACATTTTTATTCCATAATTCTATTAAAGTAATATTATGAATTATATAAAGTTACCTCCTGCTCCTCCTTTGAATTGTTCATGGTCTATTTAAAATATAATTCCAAAAGCTTTATGTCTTACCTTTGTTTTAAAAGGTTTCTTTATCCAAATATAAAAAAGTAAATGTGTCGATGGTACCTAATCTCTTTATCTCCCAAGAGTATAAAACTATATTGGGTATATCCTTGAAAACTAATTAGTTTTTCTAGAAAAAAAATTATATTTCAAAAATTGGGTATAACTGAGTCTTGAATTTTATATTCATCAGTTATTGCTATTGATTCAAGCATAATTAAACTATTAGTTGAGTATTAGACAACAAAAAAACATTCATTCCAAAATGGAATAATGTATCCTTGTGTACAAAGGACACATGAGATAATTGTTTTGGTAATACTTATAAAAAGATCAACTTGAATCAATAAACCTGGAAATTAGAAGTTATGTAGTTCTGACAAGTGACTTAGGGATCACTATTTCTCATCCACTTAGATAATTTAGCTTATATCATGTAATATTTCTATTATTACTTAGTTACTTTATTTAAATAAACATATCTGACATGAATATTGTATTTAATAAAAATAATTAAAATAGAAACATCACCTATAATTGATGAATATACTTGAAGAAGAAGTGACCACTTGCTTCAATAATCCATTTCATTTAATTTAAACTTACATAGTCTTGTATCATGACATGAAAAGAAAATAACCTCCTTTAAATGACTAGCCTCTTTTATTTTGATGGATTTTGATTATGTTCCTTCGACATCACACTTTCCAATGTCCTTTTCACTTTTTTCATTCAAATTATTCAGCATATGAACTAAATATTAATCTTTCTTTCTATTCTTATTTTCTTAGATAAACTTATCCAAAAGTTAATGAATCATCTTATAAATATGTTCTTTTTTTAATATTAAAATAATATAGAGAAAGTGGATGATGAATAAATAATAAATGGATGTATTGAAAGTTCATGATACATCTTTCAATTTACGTGTATTCAATATAATCATATTCTCATTCTATTTATCGCTTCACTTTATCCTTATCGTATTCTCAGAGATGATACAACATGTGAAATCATTCATTTACCTATTAGTAATCCACAAATCATTAGTCATTGATGATAACATTATGATGTAAACATTAAATGGGTCATATACGAGTCTCATGTAAGCATCTTCCAAAATCTCTTTTCTTGAGGTGGACTAAAATTTATTGGGGACACTAACACATAGAATTTCCTATATCATATTACTTTATACAAGTGCTTATACTATTATAAATTCACACAAGTGAGGAAATTTTATTTTTCCAATATTAATCAAAATGTATATGTGGTATTACTTTCCATTGTTCTATAAAAATAATCAGTAATAGATTAGTACTTTTATCATTGTTATTGATTAGAAATTACTGATTAAATCATTAAATGTACCACACTATTTTATCACACCCCATTATCCCTCACTACTAGAAAGTATGTGTATTGGTTAAAAACATTGAAAATGACTTTTGAATGATGTGAAATTTTAAGACAATCGTGTTTGTGTTTTTCGATGAATATAATTATATGGAACATCAATCAATTGAATAGTGTTATAAAACATACCAAATAACTAGTTTTATAGTTTGGTGACCTTTAGAAACACGATTCAAGGGGTAAAAACCAAGAAAACGGCCTTTGATTGTTGTGAAATCATACGACAAAAATCATAGAGTGTTTTTTAAAAAATTTGGTGGATATAGAACATTAATCATAGGTGTCATTTTCTTCGGAGGAGAAGATTCCCACTTTTACTATTTTTAAAACTACTAAAAGGTGTTTTTAACAATCAAAATCATATAAAACACACTCCAAATAACAATAAATCCTTAGAAATTTCTATTTTATTATTTTTTACATGTTTGAGTATACAATGCTTCAATCTGACATGTGGTGTGATTAGATAGACCAAATAAAAAGTATTTAAAAGTTTGATAACCTTTAAAAACATGTGTTAGGGGGTCAAAACAATGAAAAGGTATCTAATTACCATAAAATATTTTTTAACACAACTATAGAGTGATTTATGAAATTTTAGAGTAAAAAACTTGTTAATTGGACATGTTGTTTTCCTATGATAACCAAAAACAAATATTTAGTGCTTTACAAACTCTAAAACATGTATGTAACCAAAAAAACATAGCAAACAAAATTCTAATTATTTTTAATCATAGTAAAAGTGTGTTTTAATTTTTTTGACATGTACATGTAGATGAAATGTCAATTAGACAAGAAGTGTGATTGAACAGATCAAATAACCAGTTTTGAATTGTTTGGAGGCCTCTAAAAATGTGATCTGTGAGGGGTCAAAACCAAGAAAATGATTCAAGATTACTTAGAAATTATATGAAATAAACACAGAGTAATTTGAGATATTTTGGAGTAGATATCACATCAATCATAAGTTGAATTTTCTCAAGTTGGCAAAAAACACACTTTTAGTGTTTTAAAAACCCTAAAACATATATGTAACATTCAAAACCATTGAAAATACATTTCAAATGACATGAAATCATAGGAAAATAAACATTGTATTATTTTTTTCATGTACTAGTATATAAAATTTCAATCAGACATGTAGTGTGATTATATAAACCAAACAAGTAGTTTTTAAAGGTTTGATGGCCTTTTAAAACATGCGTCAGGGGGGTTAAAATCAAGAAAAAAACTCCGATTTCAATGAAATTATATGATAATAACCATAGAGTGATTTTTAAAATTTTACAGAAGACGATATATCAATGAGATTCATCATTTTATCAAGAGGATATGAACAACATTTTTAGTGTTTTAAAAACACTAAAACTTGTTTGCAATGTTCAAAACCATATTAAACAACCTCTGAGTTAAGTTAAATCATAATACAATAATTTTTATTATTTGTGACATTTAAGAGTAGATTACCCATCAATAATATGCACAACATCATCAGATGGCCCAAATAATGAGATTTTAATAGTTTGGTGACCTTTAAAAATGTACATCAGGTTGTCAAAACCAAGAAACGCCTTTTATTGTCATTAAATAAAATAAAAATAACTGTATAGTTTATTTGAAATGTCATATAAGTATATACATTAATGGGACATGTTTTTTCTCTGGATGACCTGAAATACACTTTTAGTGTTTCCAAAACGCTAAAACGTGCATGTAACATTCAAAAACATAAAAAAAACGTAAATTCATGTGAAATAATAGAGAAATAATATTTAGTTTTTTTTTAAAATTTTTACTAGTATAATAAATAGCAATCAGATGTATGACGTACTCGGGCAGACTGGATAAGTAGTTTTTAACAATTTGGCGGTCTCTAAAAATTTGCATCAAGGGGTCAAAACCATCTAAAAAACCTCAAATTTCTATTAAATCATACAGAAAACCATGGAGATGTTTTTTAAATGATGTACAAGACTATCCATTAATGAGATATTTCATTTTCTTGGGACGAATGAAAACATATTTTTAGTGTTATAAATACTCTAAAACATGAATGTAATAGTCAAAACCATATCAAATGACCTTTGAATGATTTTAAATCATTAAAATATTTTATTAGTATTATTTATAATGGGTTTTAGTAGAAAATTATTAATAATACATGTGTTTTTCTCAAATGGACTGAATAAACAGTTTTTAATGGTTTAGAAGTCTTTAAAAACATGTGTTAGGGGGTCAAAACCCAGAATACCAATTTTGATTTCCATGAAATAATATGAAACCAATTTTTATTTTTATTTTTGAGATGTTTAAGTAGACATCACATCAATGGGATTTGAAATTTTCTCAGGATGAATGGAAGCACAATTTTAGTGTTTTAAAAACAGAAAAACGTGCATATAATGGTCAAAACTATAGAAAATGACCTCTAAATATTGTGAAATATTAGGAAAAAAATATTTGTATTATTTTTAACATGTAAAAGTAGATGAAATCTAAATAATACATACAATGTTCTTGGATGGACTGAATAATCCATTTTAACGGTTTGACAGCCTTTAAAAATGTGCATCAGGGGTCAAAATCAAGTAGACGACCTCCAATTTCTATGAAATCATATGGAAACAACCATTGAGTGACTTATAAAATATTGAAATAGACAGACTATCAATCAGATTTTTTTTCTTATGATGACTTGAAACACACTTTTAGTGTTTTAAAACACTAAAATTTACATGGAATGGTCGAAACTAAAGAAAAAAACCACGTATTGGTGTGAAATCATATTAAAATCATTTTTTTATTTTTTATGATGCGTGTGAGGGAAAAAAGTAAATTTTATGTGTGATGTGCTAAAAAATATTGAAAACGATGTTTTTAATGTTAAAGATACATTTTAAACATGTTCTAGGGGGAGAAACCTATAAATAACCTATAGTTTCTTTGAAATCATAGGAAAATAATTTTAGAGTCATTTTTAAAATTTTGGATCATATGGAACATCATTAAAACTTTTCATTTCCTCAGATGACTGGAAACACATTTTTAGTGTTTTAAAAACACTAAAATGTGTGTGTGATGGTCAAAACTATAGAGGATGACCTCCAAATTGATTGAAATCATAGTAAATATATATTTTTAATTTTTTTAATGTGTAAAAGAATACAACATTTCAATCAGACATGTGTTGTGATTCAATAGACTGAATAAAAAGTTTTTAATGTTTTAGCAACCTTTAAAAATGTGTGTCATGGGGTTAAACTCAAGGAAATGACCTCTATTTGTTGTGAAATATTATTAAAACAATCATAGAGTTATTTTTTTAATTTTACTGTATAATTCACATCAATAAGATTTTTCTTTTTCTTTGTATGACTAAATTCACACTTTTAATGTTTTAAAAACTATAAAACTTGTGTGTAATGGTCAAAACCATAGAAACCCACCTCCAAATGATATGAAATCATAGAAAAATAATATTTCAATTATTTTTGAAATATAAAAGAAATTCAAATATCAATATAATGAATTGAATGCTTGAAAAAACTAAATAAGTTGTTTTAAAGGTTTGATAACATTTAAAAACTTGCTCTAGAGGGTCAAAACCAAGAAAACAACCTCTGATTTTCATAAAATAATTCAATAATAATAGATTAATTTTTGAAATGTTAGATTTTATGGAATTTCAATAAGATGTGTCATTGGCTCCAGATGACTAAAAATTCACTTTTAGTGTTTTAAAAATACTAAAACATGCATTCAACTATCAAAACCACAACAAACGTCCTCTGAATAATGTGGAATCATATGAAAATAATCTTTTTATTTTTTTATTTGTATGATTAGATAACACATATAATTCCTTGTCTCCTAAAAAAAATACTTTTGTGGTTTTCCAAGGCCTGGAGAGGTCCAGGGGATTTTTGGGGTCTTTCCCACCCAAAATTATCAATTTTGGTCTCACGGTAGCAGGTGTGACTTAGAGTTTTAGTTTAGACTCATGGTTGTAAGTTTTAATCATAGTTGCAGCTGCATATCAAGGTCAATGGTTTCACTCATGGACTTAGGTGTGTCTCAAGACCATAAGTGTTCCTCAAGATCACATGTGTATCTCATTGTCTCTGGCATTCCTTACTACCACAAATATATCTCATGGTCTCAATTGTGCCACATGGTCATATGGTTGTCTCATGGTCATGGGTGTGCATCATAGTCCTAGGATTATCCCACGATCATATTTGGGCCTCATGGTCTTAGTTGGGACTCAATGTTGAACTCATTTATTCACATGGTCATAGCTTTGGTCTCATTGTCGAACACTTTTTATGGCCCCTCCATTTTTTTTAAATTTTCTAAATATCTAAATTTTTTTGAATGATGTGTAATTGTTTTATGAAAATAATTATTTATTAGGTTGGATAAATGATTTTGAAATCCATTTATGTTGAATAAATCTAGAAATTTAATTCCTTAAATTCCCATGGTTAAAAAAGGGTTGTACCAGATGTTTAAATTACAAATAAAAATAAATAAAAATTAAATATTGAAGTTTACAATTTAATATTTAGAAAAACATATCTAGAATCTTAACAATTTGAAACACTTAACAATTGATACTTTCCATGATTTATTCAAGTCTATACAGACAAACAATTGTTCTTGAACCTTGAAGAGTCATCTACATCCTCCAGGAGCCTCTTTATTTATGATTCTAGAAGTGTTCACTATTTTGGTTCACATTATATTTTCTATATAATCCTGAAATGTTTTATGTAATACCTTGATTATACATTATTTTTTCCCTACTCTTTTTAAATTTGGAAGGTTGATTACGCCCTTACCTTTAGGAAATTCAGGCGGTGATATCATCTTCTTTTTCCCCTATTCAGTGTAGCAAGTTTGGGAACTTCCACTTTAGGAAAGGTATCTGTTTCTTCACCTTATTTCACATGAAATTATAAATTTATAATGATTTATCTCATTGGGTAATAGTTTAATTAATCATAATGAATATTAAACTGGATTAAAGAGTAAATCTTGGTTTTAGATTATAGGGATCACTTGTGTTTCGATCGTGATAATAGTTTGCCTCTTATTTTTCTAGATAATATTCTATTTATGTTTATTCTTTGGTTAAGTATTTTTTTATTATTATAAATTTAATAAATAAAATAAATATATAATTCCTATTGGATAAATTATAAATAGGAATGTTTGATTGAATTTTTGCTTCTTTATAATTTGATGGAAATTAAAGTGAATCTTAAGGAATTTTTAATTGTATTTGTTCTTCCTTATAGTATGGTGAAACTAAAATTTATTCTTTAAATAATGTTTATGTATCTTATGGATGAGGATAACTATGGCCTTAGGGTTCATGTGGTTGTAACAACTGATAAATGAATTAGTTAATTCAATATAGTAATGAACCGGTCGTTTAATAAAGGTAATTATATGGGGCTGAGCAAGAACATTTTATTATAAAGGTCAGATGCCTTGGTTTTAGGTCTAATATAACATGTTCAATTTTTGTTTTTCTTTTTTTCCTTTTATTATTTGTCTAAAAGTGAGCCTTGGGAAGCAATGTGATCTGAGCCTGAGATAACTGATGGTTTGGCGAGACATGGGGAGGGGTGCCTGGGTTTGTGGATGCAGTTGGTGTCTGTGATGGCAGGGTGGAAGGTGTTATACAAAGTGATGTAATGTATTGAATTGGGACTAATACAATGGGTTGAATCTAGGATTACCCATTTTTTATTATAAAATATTGTATTATTTCTTTATAATTATTCTTATTTACAGGTCGAATGGCTAGGTTTTTAGTTTTCTATTTACTTTTTTGACTGCTTAATGTAGTGATATGTTAATGGTTGATGAATTTTCTATGGTAGCTTAGTATGAGTCCTAGAGTACCTAGAATTATTGTATGATAATTAATTTTAATTTTTTGAACCTAGGGGTGGTTCTTAAATGGAATATCAAATGAGGGTAAATATTAAGGAACCTTATAAGAGGTTAGTTTATTCCTGGAGGGAATTCTTTTTTGTTGGTAATTAATGTAAAATGGAAATATAATAATATTAATTAAAATATAATGAATTAATTAATATTTAACTTCATTTTTGTGTGCTTATAGGATATGTATTCCTTAACAGTGACATTCGGGTGTCTAATAGATGACAATTGCAGTTGTGGTTAAGGATGGGTAGTTTTCCATAGTGTTGTTTGTGAGACATATGTATATCTTGTTCCTTATGTGATTTTATATGCTACCCAAGAAATATTTTAAGGTACACTAACACCATTGGACTATAGAGGGTGTTTTCCCTAATATACAAGTTAGCAAGGATCATATGGTTGTATACCCCCTCTTTCCCCGCTTTCTTCACCAGGTAGTATTATGTGCTTGTATGCACAATGGTTACCTTCCCTATATATGTGTGTGTAGATGTATGTAATTGATTCTGGATATTTCAAACATAAGTATATACAGATATAGTATCCTAAGGATTATTTAGGGTATTTTTTGCATGTGTTGTTAGAGATTAAGGTATACTACATGATGTACGAGCTGTAGTGGCTCTAAAAACTACTCAGTTACTAGTTTGATATGATATGTTTATGATGATATGATGTGATTAATGGATCTCACAATAGGTTTTGATGGTGAGATGATTTGATATACAAGATTCATGATATGTTACATTTTCCCATGTGTTTTTGGGTCAACCATTTATTTAGAGAGAGATGGACTAGGACGTGTGACGTTGGGGAACAGTGGAAGACCAATAGAAAAGTGGTAGCATGGTACCTTCAACTTTTATTTTTTATTGGATATTATATTAATAATTATATGAGATACTTGGTTAGATAGCCTTGGGGAGGTTGGGAACTTAGGATACCTAATTTATTAAGAAGTTGGCTTCACTTGTTTATTCACTGGACTTTAGTAAGATTTCATTAATTTTTTTAAAAGAGGATCTAGGGAGGATCCTATTGAGTATACCTATTATGCTCATTTGAAATCAAATTTATCTATTTTTTAGGATCATTGGGTTTGGTTTGTAATCCGGATGGACATTACTATTGTAGAGTTATTCATGAGATATTCAGGTTTTAAGGTTGTTTCCAAGGATTTTTTTTTTATATTTTTACTTAAAGTTTATTTTTTAATTATTCCTATAGTATGAAATTACATGCATATTTTGGGATCATTTATCTATTATGAGAATAAGTTTTTTCATAGGTTTATCTCATCTCCCATTCCTCATGTTCTTCTTAGAGGGAAATGCATCCCATTTTGGTGTATGATATACCCTCGATGCTTGTTTCCAACCCGTATCCTATTATAGGTGGGATTTGGGTAGAATTATATCTCTCATATCCTTTTTTACCCAAGATGGGTACCATTAGGGAAGGGGGTATTGATAACACATCAATCAGACACAGTGCGCTCAGACATACTGAATAAGTAGTTTTTAACCATTTAAAGCCCTTTAAAAACATACATCATGGGGTAAAAATAAAGAAAAATATATCTTATTTCCATTAAATAATGTGAAAAATAGTTTTAGGGTTATTTTTAAAATTTTGGATTAGACTTCATGTCAATTAGGCAGGTCATCTACTTAGGATGACTAGAAACACACTTTTAGTGTTTTAAAAACACTAAAACATGTGTATAATTATAAAAACCATAAAAAATGACCTCCTAATTATGTAAAATTATTTTATAATAATCATTATAATTATTTATGTGTGTGACTAGAATATGATTCAATTAGACATGGGGTATGCTCAGATAGAAATAATAAGCAGATATCAGTGGTTTGGTGGCCTTTAAATGCATACATCAGGGGGTCAGAACCAAGAAAATGACCACTCATTAAAATTAAAAAAAATATAGAGTTATTTTTAAAATTTTGGAGAAGATGAAATGTAAATCAAATGTTTCATCTACTTGGGATGACCAAAAACGTCCTTTTAGTGTTTTAAAAACACTTAAACGTGAGTGTGAAATTCAGAATCACAAAAAAAACCTCCGAATTAAATGAAATCATAGAAGAATCATATTTATAATTTTCATGAAATGTATGAATAAAATACATTCCAATAGGATGGGTGGTGAGCTTGGAAAGATCAAATAAGTAGTTTTTAACTGTACGATGGTCTTTAGAAATGTGTTTCAAGGGGTCAAAACTAAGAAAATTGCCTTCAATTTACCACGAAATCATAAAAAAACCATAGAGTGATTTGTAAAATATTAGAACAAGCTATACATAAATTAGAAGTTTCATTGTCTGAGAAGACCAAAGACACACTATTAGTGTTTTAAAAACACTAAGACAAGCATGTAATGGTCAAAAACATATAAAATGGCCTCTAAAAGATGTGAAATCAACGTATAAGTGATTTTGTATGTTTTTATGTGTATGAGTAGAATACATTTTAAATGGACATGCAGTGTGCTCAGACTCATTGAATAAGCTATTTTAATGGGGTTTTGGCCTTTTCAAACATGCGTTTGGGGGGTCAAACCAAGAAAAAGACCTTCGATTACCATGAAATCATACAACAATAACCATAGATTAATTTTTTAAATTTTAGAGAAGACAACACATCAATAAGAGGTTTCCTTTTCTCTATATGACCAGAAACAAACTTTTATTCTTTTAAAACAATAAAACATTCATTTAAAAATCAAAACCATATAAAAAACCTCTAAATGACATGAAATCAAAATACAAATATCATTGTATTTTTTGTGATGTTTATGAGTAGATGACATGTCAATAAAATGTGTAGAGTGCTTTGACGGACTGAATAAATAGTTTTTAACGATTTAAAGACCTTTAAAAACATTCTTCACAATTTCACAATAAAGAAAACGAACTATAATTTTTGTGAAATCATACCAGAAAAACCGTAGAGTGATTTTTGAAATATCAGAGTCAACGATACATCAATCATGTGCATCATTTTCTAGGGATGACCAAAAACATGGTTTTAGTTGCTTAAAAACACTAAAATGATCTTATAATGGTAAAAAACATAGAAAACAACCACCTAATAACATTAAATAATTTGAAAACCCATATATTAAATTTATTAATGTTTACAAGTAGATGATACAAAAATTGGATATGTGGGGTGATCATATTTTAATGGCTTGACAGCCTTTAAAAGCATGTGTTGGTGGGTCAAAACCAAGAATAAAACTATAATTTCTGTGAAATATCATGAAAAAACCTTATAGATTTTTTTGGATTTTTTGTAGTAGATTAAAAATTAATCTGACATGTCTTTTTTTAGGATTACCCAAACAAAACTTTTAGGGTATTAAAAACAACAAAACAGACATGTAATGGTTAAAACCATAGAAAATGACCTCTGAATGACATGAAATAATAGAAAAATAATATTTTCATTATTTTTGATGTGTTTGAGTAGATGTTATATCAATTGGTTTTGAGATGTACCTAGACATAATGAATAAAAAGTTTTTAAAGGTTTAACAGCCTTTAAAAATGCACGTCAGGGGGTCAAAACCAAGAAATAGCCAACAATATTTGTGAAATCATTTTGAAAAAAAATATAGATTTATATTTGAAATTTTAGATTAGGAACCACGTCAATAGAATTTATGATTTTATAGGGATCTCTGAAAGTCCACTTTTAGTGTTTTATAAGCACGAAAACACATGTGTGATGGTAAAAACATATAAAACAACCTCCAAATCACATGAAATCATAATAAAATTTTATTTATTTTTTATTTTGATGTGTACAAATATATAACATGACAATTGGATGTATGGTGTGCTCAAACAGACCAAATAAGTAGTTTTTAACGGTTTAACGATCTTTAAAAATATGAATCAAGGGATGTAAACCACAAAAATGATATCTGATTGTCACAAAATCATATAACAATAATCTTAGAGTGATTTGTGAAATTTTGGAGTAGATTACAAATCAACCAGACAAGTTGTTTTCTTGGGATGATTGAAAATGCAATTTTAGTGTTTTAAAAACACAAAAACATTCGTGTAACATTCAAAACCATATGAAACAACCTATAAATGATTTGAAAGCATAGGATAATCATTTTTTATTAATTTTTCCATGTAATATTAGAAGACACATAAACTGGACATGTGGTGTGCTCTGATGGATTGAATATGTAGTTATTAATGGTTTAGCGGGCTTTAAAAACATGGGTCAGGGGGTTCAAAAACAACCAAAAACATATGATTTCAATGGAATTATACAAGACACTTTAGATTTATTTTTAAAACATTGTATAATATTTCATATCAATGGGATATGTCATTTTATTTGGATGACTGAAAATTCACTTTTAGTGTTTTAAAAATACTAAAACGTGCATATAATGTTAAAAAAATACAAAATTACATTTGAATGATGTAAAATTAGTGGAAAATTATTTATTTATTATTTTAAATGTGTAAGAGTAGATATAACATCAATGAAACTTTCAATTTTTATGGACGAACAAAAGAGTATTTTTTAACATTTTTTTGTCCTTTAAAAACATGTGTTAAGGGGTAAAAACCAAGAAAATGACCTTAGATTACCAAAAAATCATATAAAAACTACCATAGAGTGTTTTTTGAATTTTTGGAGAATATTGAACATCAATGAGATGTTTCATTTTCTTAAGATGATTGAAAATTCAATTTTTTGTTTTAAAAACACTAAAAAAAACGTGTTATAATCAAAATTGTTGAAAATGACCTCCAAATGATGTGAAATATTAAGAAAACAATCTTCATATTTTTTATGAACTATACAAGTAGAAAATATTTCAATCATAAATGTAGCGTTCTCAGGAATACTGAATAAAAAAATTAATGGTTTGGTAGCTTTTACAAATGTGTGTTTGGGAGTCAAGACCAAAGAAACAACCTATGATTTCTATGAAATCATATGATAGAACATTAGAGTTTTTTTTTGAAATTTTAGAGTAAAAACACATTATCCATACTTTTTGTTTTCTCCTGATAACTAGAAACATGCTTATAATGTTTTAGAATACTAAATCATGTTTTTAATGATCAAAAGAAAAGAAAAAAACATATTAATGGCATGAAACCATAAGAAAACCATCTTTGTAATTTTAGTGACATAAAATAGTATACAAAACATTAATTGGATGGGTGTTGTGATCATACGTACATAATAAACAGTTTTCAATGGTTTTACGGCCTTTAAAAACATGTGTTAGAGGATCAACACCAAGAAAATGAACTTTTATTTCCATGAAATTAAATGAGAACAACTGTAGAGTGATTTGTAGAATGTTATAGAATATGAAACATCAAATATAAGTTTCCTTTTTTCCAGATGACTAGAAACACACCTTTAATGCTTTGAAAACACTAAAACATTTGTGTAATAGTAAAAACCATATAAAACAACCCCATAGTTACATAAAATCATAATATAATTTTATTTATATTATTTATGATGTGTAAGATTAGAATAAATTTCAGTTACATGTGTAAAGTGATCATACAAGATGAATAAGTAGTTCTTAATGGTTTAGTGGCCTTAAAAAACATTTTTCAGGGGTTCAAAACCAAAGAAACAACCCAGGATTGATGTTATGTCATAAAAAATCCACCATAGAGTGATTTTTAAATGTTGGAGAAGACATAATGTCAATGGGACATGTTATTTTCTTTGGGTAATCGGAAACACACTTTGAGTGTTTTAAAAACACTAAAACATGAATTTAATGTTCAAAACCATATAAAACTACTATTGAATGATGTGAAATCCTAGAAAAATAATTTTCATATTATTTTTAACTTGTATGAGTAGAAAAAACATCAATCCTATCTGCGGTGTACTCGAACGGGCCAAAAAAAAAGTTTTTAACGGTTTATCAGCTTTTAAAAACAAGCATTATGGGTATAAATCCAAGAAAACAATCTCTGATTTCCATTAAAACCTATGAAAAAAATGATAGATTGATATTTGAAATGTCGTAGAAGACTTGATGCCAATATAATGACCCAATATTGATGTACATGTACATTACATTTCTTTTGTAGAATACTTAATACATTACAAAAAATAGACACCCAAAGACCGTATTAGTTTCGTGTCTTTGGAGACTCAGAACATATTCTTCTAGCTTGGTGAAAGATCTTCAACATCTTCCATAAAGATCATCCCCATTAGTTTTCTTTCTTAAAACATTTTATTATATCCTGGGCAAAATAAAAAATACAAAGGGTGAGCTTAAATGCTCAGTAAGGGTAAAAGTGGAGAACATCAAACAAAACATAAACATAAGAATGTAAATACATGAACATATATTCCAAATATCAGAATCTTGAGTCAAAAAATAAATCATGGAAGTACATAAGGCATAGATCATAAAGGAACATTAACCATGATAGAATACTATTGGCATAAAACATGGGATTGATGAAAACACATTAGCATAGAAGATCATTTCAATATTAGACAACGCTCACTATCAAGACCATCATAGTGGACAAAGTCCATTACTGAACTGAGTTCACTCCTCGTTCCATCCCTATATTATTGAACCAGATATACATTCCATTTTAGTCATGTACTAATGAATTTGATTTAGTTTCTGTTTCAGACCTATCTATCTCATGATATACAAATCTTTAACCAATGCATTGTAGGTAGATATAGGTCCCACCCATCTCATAATGAAATCATTCTTACGTGTTCCACAAAAAAAATCATTCATCATAGCATAACCTAAGGAATAAAATGGGTTTATTAAACGTTATTCCTTAATAACATAATCTATGTAAAAAAATGGATTTTATAAATAGTATTCCATCATAAACATAAACCAACATAAGAATAATAAGGATAGTATGCTTGAAACTTGTCCTTAATCTTATATGGAAAATAATTTTGATAAAATACTTGAAATTAATTCTTGAGGAAAATATCCATTCTTATTAATTTTTTTTCCTTTTCTTGAAATGTCATGATATCTTAGAATAAAATAATTTAATTGAAAATAAAAAAATATTGTAAAATAATATTCATGTAAATAAGGCGTTATGAAATCATGGAAATAGTTATTTTATTATTTCATAGACTCACTTATTTTCATTTGAAAAAAATTTAGAAAGAAGTTAATGTTATTCATACCTACCATTATAATCACTAGTTTATAATATTTAGTTGTTCACTTATACTTGTTCTTGTGTGAAATTAATTCTATAAAAAGAACTTGAATTTGTGTGTAACACAAGACAAGAATAGTGTTGTGTATACAGAAAGCTAATACGGTGTTTCGTATAATGCAATCTAATCTTGGTGTAGCATACAACACAAGACATCAATGAAATTAAGAAGAATATATCTCATAAAATCTCGTGGTGTTACATTCTACCCCCATTAAAATGAATTTATCCCTTTAAATTCATCATGGTTATAAAATTATTACTACTTGAATGTTTCTTTAATAGAAACCAACATCATAAAAGGGAATAAAAAACACTCATTTTAAAAAGGAATCTTAGAAACATGATGGTCACCCAATGTAACTCCTCACTGAGTGTCCATATAGAAGAACATATGTGGGAATAAAAACCATGGATATGGGAAAAAATATAACCATTAAGTTATGATAGAGAGTGATAAAAAGTTAACAACCATAAAGCCATAAATATTTGATGATTTAAAGGACTATCTGATTCATCAGATAAGAAGGTACTAAGATGAAATTTTTGGTTTTCAATAAAGTTTAACTAAAGTTGAAGAACATGAGAGGAAATACTTACTTTATTTTAGCACAATCTCACTATTGGTAATGACTTGAACAATTTACACTTCAGCTCTTATTCAAAGAAATGAATTTTAATTTTTCATTCGTGAAGTGTTACCAGATCATCCTATCCATAAATAGAATGACATGTCATTCCATCTATCTCAACAAAAAGGTTAGCATAGGTTATCAAATAACAATAAGTCTATATATAGCTAGATAATACATTAATAGAAGAAAATTCAACCAAATAATAACTTATACTATTTATAAATAGATAACCTTAAGATCCTTCAAAAAACTAAAAATCTACAAATTTGGAAGGAGGTGAACTAAATTGGATTGGAATTTGTCTCCCATATCTCATAAAAAATTCTTGGTTGTCACATTCCAAACATGTGAATATCATAATCATGTTTTTTTAAACATGTTAATAAATTTAATTACCATAGAACCATAGTGAAAACATGCATGTTTTAAAAAAGTAACTCTTTCAACATACCAAAAATACCAACATTCTATATACTCAAACCATGATTTCACTATTCCTTATATCATTCCTCAGGTTATCAATACTACTAAACATCACATTATCTTCTTATCCCATCATTATGTGTATATCGCGTGGTTTCCAAAAAAATATTTCAACCAATTTTCATGGTTACTAGTACCATATACTTATGGAAACACACAATGGACCAATACATATATATTTAAATATTCCATAGTATTATAAAAGAGATTCTACAACATTATTCTGGAATCCCATTGCATAAACACTCAATCATTCCACCACTTCTTTTTCATACCCAACATCGCTAATAATGATCACATGTCATTTGAATTTTTCTTGGGACTTAAGAGGGTTTTTACGTCTATCATCATTGATAACCCTTTTATTAGGGTATTGGTTAAAATAGTGCCCCATTTCCTTTCACTTGTAGCATTGAAGTGTGGGTGGTGCATTCTCTATAAACTTTTCTCTATTCACATCATTAACTACCTTTTTCTTATTACTTCGGCACTCAACTAACCAATGAAATTCTTTTCCAAACTTAAACCATTTAATATTCACTTTAAGGAAATATCTACCATAATTCTTCCCACATTTTGGGCATAAGGAATCAGTCATCTTATTTTCACCATTATTTTTTAGATTTTCCTTTAAACACCATTTTTAATTTCTTATCAAAACCATGAGATTGATATGTAAAACCAAATTTAATTTATATATTAATATAATAATTCATAATATATTCATAGCTAATAATATATCTTATAGCTAATGCCCTTTGAAGACTTGGTTTTAAGCCACTGAAGAATCAATCAACTTTACTTTTAGTTTGGATGATAAATCCTGAAGAATACCTTGCAAGTCTTGTAAAATTTGCCTCATATGTACCAAAAGATTCATCATCCATTTCATTAAGCTCAAGAAACTCCTTTTCCATATTTTTTTGAATAATACGAGGAAGGTACTTATTAAAAAATAAGTTCTTGAACAAGTCCCATTCCATGGATTCAATTTCAACCCGCTGCCTTGTATTCATGATTAGATTCCACCACTAGTCTGCTTCATCTTATAAATGATTAATATCCAAAATGAATTTTTCATGTTCTGAATAGAGAAGGATAAAAAATATCTTTTCAATGGTATTGATACATTTTTCAGCAACAAGTGGAGCAGAAGACCCACTGAAAGAAGGTGGATGTTTCCTCATGAAAGACATAATAGAATGTTGTTCCCTTTTCTGCTCATTTGAAAGTATAGAATGATTCATATATTTTGTAAGTATAGTGAAATATTTTACATTGAATCTCCCATAAAATTTGGGTTTTTATGAGGAAAACCATTGCATTAACCATTTCATTGATCATTAACACAGTTCCTTTGAGTTCCATCCATTGTCTAAAACCCAAAAAGAATAGTGTGAGAGACAAAAATCATACTAGAAAAACAACATAATCAAGTGTAAGTACTCTCAATATCTATCATTTTATGTCTAGTCCTAGGTTATTCATTATCGTTACCATAATTCTATCACTGTAACCTATAGTTAGACTTACCCTTAGTGACATTCCTATACATACCCTTAGAAATATTTCTAGGGATCATGCTAAAGTTTGTGTCTCCTAGTTTCCAAAGGTTAACTAAACCATCACTCTAATACCATCTCTAAAGACCCAAGCATGATGTACATGGGCATTACACTGATTTTATGGAATACTTAATACATTAAATAAATAGACACCCAAATACTGTATTATTTTAGTGTATTTGGAAACTCGAAACACATTCTTCTAGTTTGGTGAAATATGTTCCGCATCTCCCAGAAATATCTTCCCCATTAGTTTTCCAACATAATACCTTTATTTCTATTCTAGGGGAAAGAATATATAAAAAGGGTGATCTCCAATGATCAGTAAGGGTAAACATAGAGAACATCAAATAAAACCTAAACATAATAATGTAAATACATGAACATATATTTTTAATATCAACATATTGAGTCATGGAATACATTTTGGTAGTATGTACGACATAGATCCTAAAAGAACATTAAACATGAAAAAATAGTATTGGCATAAAACGTTGAATATTGGAAAAAACATATGCATAGAAAATAATTTCCATATTAGACAAGGATCATTTCCAAGACCACCATAGCAGATAAATTCCATTACTGAACAGATTTCACTCCTCATTCTAGCCCTGTATTACTGAACTGGATATACCTGTCGTTTTAGCCCTATATTACTGAACTGGATTTAATTTACATTTCAGACCAATATATATCATGAGATATAAAAATTTACCTAATTAATTATAGGTATATATAGGTACCACCCATCTCATAATTAAATCATTCTTACGTGTGCCGAAAAAACTAAATCATTCATCATAGCCTAACCCAAGGAAAAAATGGGTTTCTTAAACATCAATCCTTCATAACATAATCCATTTAAAACAAATAGATTTCTTAAATATAATTCCATAATAAAAATAATCAACCACAATAATAATATGGATAGTGTACTTGAAACATATCTTTAATCTTAGATGGAAAATAATTTTGATAAAACACTTTAAATTAATTCTTGAGGAAAATATTCTTTCTTCTTCAAAAACATCTTCTTTTCTAAAAATGTCATGAAATACTAAAAGGAAATAATTTTGTTAAAAATAAACTTGAAATTTTATAAATTAATATTCATGGTAATAATGATTTATGAAATCATAAAAATCCATTCATGTCATATAAGTTAAAAAAAATTATCCTCATACTTTTTCCAGAAAAGTCAAAAAGTACCTCATATCGAATAAGGAAAAAATATTCCTTTCATATAGTTTTATAAAAATTAAAAAAATGGTAAAATTATATTTAATTAATTTTAGAATAAAATAAATAATATTACATACTTATGAAACTTGTACATGGATGATAAATATACCCTAGTAAATACTTATGTATGAACAATCTCGGATAATAATGAGATTGAAAAATTACCCTTTACCTTAAGTCTGTTATCCTTTTTATGTATTCAAACCTCTCGTATTATGATTTAACTAATTTCATTGACTTATTACAGAATAATATTTATTTTTATTATATCATATATGATCATATTATCATCTGTTTGGTAATAATATTTCACTATTATCCGTTATTTTGGGTATTAACTACTTCATTTTCTCATACATGTTATGTCGAATAAGTTCAGGTTCTCATTCTAATGTCATAGTTATATCATTAAAAAATTATATTAAAATAATATATATCATAATTTTTTATTCTATACAATTATATATTCATTATTTAATCTATATATTGTAGAACGAATCACATCACATCATTGAGGCGGAAGGCTATATGTACGCACGATCGATGATATCATTCCTTTAATTATGAAATGGTATCAAAGTGGATGGTATATATAATTTTTCATAATAAATAACTTGTTATAATAATAATATATAGTTATTATTTCCATCATTATACACATCAAAGTCAAGTGGTTATGAAAAAAAGATTATACATCGGTGTGGATATGGTAAGTTGTACGTATGCATGCATGATGATTTCATTTTTTTTGTAGGATGGATAGAAGGTGGAATATGGTTTTTTCATATTTATAATAAGATATTAATATATAATTGATACCATATTTATTAATTTATATTGTAACAACTCATGAAGAGGAAGTAGAAGAAGAAATAAGTTTGAAATAATTGGTAGAGGAGATTACCTCTTCTTCGACGTGTATAGCAACCCGCCTTTTTATCACATAAACTTTCATTACATTATACAAAACTGAGGATATTTAAGATTTAGTGTCTTGGAAACCAGGATCTTTATACATGAAACAAAAAAAAACATTCTTCTTAAACACTTTAAAGGCTTATCCTTATGTTCATCCTAGGTTCATTACTACATCTCATAACCTGGGTACATACATCAAAAGAAATGGTGAGCAGAAGGCCCAGTAAGAGAAACAAGGGAAACATTTAACATGTGAACTTGAGGTACATCAATAAAGTCATGAAAATAACTTTAAGTAATGAGAATGAAATAATGAGGCATATCATAATAAAAATAATGTATTTCGTAACTTGAAGATGTAGCTACAACATTTAACAAAGACAATCATTTCCGTTTCACCAAGGTCCATCCCCAAGGTGTCAATAAAAATTTCCAAGGTTATTCACAAAGGTATCAGTCTAAATGGTTATCTCTAGAGATTAAGTCTTTACCCAATGCATTGGAGCGCTATAGGGGCGCACCTTTAAATTTTCCTTTATTATCATGTGAGCCACATATATCATCATTAATAATTTCATAAACAACCCATATATCATAAAAGAAATGGGTTTTATTTCATAATCATAACATTTTAAAAACTGCTTTAAAGACATGATCTTTGTGTCACTTTAAAACCAACAGAAAAGGAAGGTAGGTCTCATGTATGTAAATCCCAAAATGTAAAATAGAAAATTTTGGTATATATGTGAATACCACTATAGAAGAGATATCTTAGTGTATTAACTTAATAAAATAAAAGAACTTTATAAAAAGATAGAGACATTTTGGGACGGAAATTCTACAGCATAACGACTATGTTTTGGGGTTTTAGAAAACATTGAAAAAAGAGAGGACATGGGTCAAACATTCATAAATGAACAATAAAAAAGTAGAGGGACAAAATATGAAGTATATATGAACATTGTAATGAAATTTTAAGGACATACCATTTTAAATGAAAAACATGGAAGGAAGACAAAAATTAGATTTCTCTTATGAAAATTCGGCAGCCTAACGACTTCACTTAAACTTCAACAAAAAATGAATTGATGAGATAAAATAGGGTATCTCATCATATGAACATAAAATATAAGTATTATAGATATAGATATCATACCCCAACATAATAAAAACGAACTTGAAAGTCTTTACATGAAAGTAGAACTTTGAAAAATGAGAAAGGTGAACAAATCCCTTAAAAATTCAACAGCCTAATGGCGTCACCTAAACATCAAGAAAAATGATTTGATGAGATCAAATAGGTTATCTCATCATATGAAAATAAAAGATCAGTATGATAGATATAGATATCATACCCCAACATAATAAAAAAGAACTTGAAAGGCTTGACATGAAAGTATAACTTTGAAAAATGAGAAAGGTGAACAAATCCCTTAAAAATTCAGCAGCCAAACGGCGTCACCTAAACTTCAAGAAAAATGAATTGATGTGATAAAATAGGGTCTCCCATCATATTAACATAAAATATCAGTGTGATAGATATATATATCATACCCCAACATAATAAAAAGAAATTTTAAAGACTTGACATGAAAGTAGAACTTTGAAAAATGAGAAAGGTGAAAGAATCCCTTAAAAATTCAGTAGCCTAACGACGCAACTTAAACTTTAACAAAAATGAATTGAAGAGATAAAATAGGGTCTCTAATCATATAAAAATAAAAGATAAGTATGATAGATATAAATATAATACCCCAACATAATAAATAGAAACTTGAAAGACTTGACATGAAAGTAGAACTTTGAAAAATGAGAAAGGTGAAAGAATCCCTTAAAAATTCGGCAGCCTAATGACACCACTTAAACATTCTTAAAATGAATTGATGAAATAAAGAGGGGGTCTCTCATCATATAAACATGAAAAGGGAATTAAGAGTAATATAAAATAACTTCCTCCAACATAAGAATATGGATCATAAAGGAAATGACATAAAAGAGAGTACTTGGAAAGAAAGAGAGAGGTAGGATCCCTTACCTTAAAACGAAACTCTTAAAACTCAAAGGTTGGGACCTTGAGGGCTTGGGGGAACCTTGGGAGGACTCTTTGGGATGTAATGAGACCAGATCTTCGTTGGGGGAGAGTTGGGAGTCTAATGGATGACAGGATGGCTTGGTATTTATAGGGAAAGTGAGGGGACAAAGCATTAATGGCCAAGGGACACCTCACAAGTGGTTTTCTCAAAACCATGGGCTCTCCCATGGTATTTCCCATGGAGTTAGGCCAGATGGGGCCCCATATAATAATTCACCACCTTTGGTCGGAAAACACTTAAAATATATCATCACATCATCATGACACAGTTATGATATCATTAATCATACCGAAACCATAAAACAGTATTTTCACTATTGATCGAAAATTCAACTTTCTTAGAAAAATCCCAAATTACCACCTTAACCAAATATCGATGCTCTGATTTCAAAAATGAACTCCATTTTATAAAAATAATTTTCTAAATATTTTTAATTTAATTTTTAAATACATACACTATTCATCGAAAATTCATTCTTTTCAGAAAAATCCCCAAAAATTACCTTAACATAATATCGATGCGCTGAGTTCAAAAATAAAATCCATTTTATAAAACTACTTTTCTAAATATTGTTAGTTTAATTTTTAATTAAAAAACACTATTCACCTGAAAAAACTAATACTTGACTAATATTTTATGAAACCGTTATTTAACCATTTTATTGAATCACATTACTTAATCAAGGTGCCTAGATTATATTAATACTTTCTTTAATGGAGATTACTAATCCATTTGGTCACATTACTAATCCTAAGCATAAAATCACTATTCATAATTCACTATTCATCAAAAATTATGTTCATCTTATTAGAATCTAAATTTCGTACTGAACATAATTGTAGAAGACCATTTTTTGGAAATCATTACA
The DNA here is from genome assembly GCA_963277665.1 of Viscum album. Taxonomy (NCBI): domain Eukaryota; kingdom Viridiplantae; phylum Streptophyta; class Magnoliopsida; order Santalales; family Viscaceae; genus Viscum; species Viscum album. The sequence continues at coordinate 784,494,067 of OY728147.1, forward strand.
AATTTTTAATTATTTAAGGTTTACTTGAAAATTTTTAAAATATCCTTTCTCTAAAATTCATCAAAAATATGTATACTATATTTATTCGGACATTTGAAAATTCATAAACTTCATCATAAGAAGAAATGAAAATTTTTATTTAAAACAAAGGATTACACAAGTCAGTTAAGGTCTCCTTACATATCCCCTTATCACACAAGCATAGGAACTAATTGTAAGGTGTGCTAAGGTGAGAGAATCCAAGGGAGGCTCGGCCAACATCGCACGAGTAGTAATTTCTATTAGTTTGAACTTATCACGAAGGCGATTCTGTTCTATCTTTACACGATGAAGTTCGGCTTGGGTTTGGTCCAAAGCAAAGGCCAGTGGTGCTACCTCCTTCCCAAGTTCCATTAGATGGGCTTCGATTTTCCCGAGACTACTGGATGAGGCCATCGAATCTCTTTTCTATATTAATTAACCAAGGTCACTTGTATTTAGAGACAAAAGTCGCAACATTCAGTTTTCAATGGTCACACTGACTAATGGTCATATAATAGTCAAAACCAAACAACCTCATTTTAATTATACATGTTATCAAATGAAACAGTTTTGTTGAGTATAAATAATAAAATTATACAAAAAATCAGGAAACAATATTTATTCAAAATTTTGGGTCGTTACAATCTTCCCCCCTTAAGAAATTCCATCCTCGCAATTTTTTTAAAATTGGGGTTTGAAATTTCATTGAAAGTCCCACATCAGAAAAGATGTCAGTAAAACTATTACTTTAAATTAAATAAAGGGAAGTACAAAGGTCACCCGATTTAACCTATACTAGTATTCCATGTAGGAAAACATGGATATGGAAGAAAAAAACAAAGGGTCAAGTTCTGATGGAGAGTGATTGAAAACATTATTAGGAGAAAGTTAACAATAAGAAAATCACAAACTTATGATGTGTGTAAACGGTCTTTGATTACCTAGTAGGAAACTTAAACCAACAACGTTTTTTGTTTTACGTTCCTTTTAATAATTTTGAGGAATTAATTTACTACATAGAATAAAAAAATAAGAAAATATACCTACCTTCAAGTAGAGTTTCATCCTTTAAAAAGTTTCTACCAAAACTAATATTTTCTCTAAATGATGAGCATTCAAAACACTTGGTCTAATCAAAACAAAAGAACCATCTTCTAGAGAATCACATAATCCACCAAAGATTAACTATATATTTCTTTTATTATCCCAAAAATAGAAAGGGTAAGATAAAACAACTCTTCAAAAAGAAAGAATCCTATATGAAGGGAAACTTCTTTAAATCTTCAAAATTCCACGGTACTACCCAATGTTCATCATATACCATTCCAAAAATAACTGTCATTAAAATTCCTCAAAATAAACCAAACTAAGATTGATACCCAAATACATGGAGGATTTGATAACATAGTCTTCCAAAATAAATTTCATCTTTCATCTCCAAACAACATCAACCACTCCTAACATCTTATAAAAAAAGTAGCTAACCTAAACATATTTTCCCCAAGATAGGTTAATAATTTCCATAAGTAACCTAAATTACTATAAGTTCACCTTAAATTCATTTATTCTTCAAAATAGAAGTCAAAATTTACTCCTCAAAGAAAATACTATAGTAATCTATTTACCTCGATCAAATAGGGTTACCAAAATAGTGAATGTCTTCCAAAATAATAATCATCTTTTAATCCCCTAATAATCTCTGTCATATTAATACAGAAATCATCACATTTCCTATCACATTGGTTGTTGGGTCATGTTCTTCCATTTCCCACCATTAAATAAGAAAAGAAAGTACAATTAGGGGCTTAAATACTTAGCCAATAATCATGAAAAGGAACTTAAAGAATATAAGGATAACTTGTAGAATAAATGTATACCCTAACTTTTGATCCCCTAGGTTCCAAACTAGGTTATCCATGATCATATATTCTCATGTGAATCTTTATTTTATTTTATCTTTGTTCTTTTAATAATAGTTCATACTAAGATTGTGAATTTACCAAATCATATCACCCGAGAGTTTCGTAACCAAGAGTGTAGCAGGGCCCGTTGTCTTGTACCAGTTCCTGTTTGAGTCTAGCTCAAAGTGGTGTTTTTGGGTTTTACCCCTATGTACATCTGTGCCAGAGCCACCTCTACCTGCTCGTATCGAGATAGGGATGTATTTTCTTGGAAACCCCTTACTCAATACTTACCAAAATACCAAGAATATTACCTTTATTTAAACTTTTCTATAGGTTTCTTCCTAAAGTTTTCATATCCTAATTTCCACAAATAACTAAACCATCCTTTGATACCAACTATCACATCCTGCCTTTTTATCACATAAACATTCATTACATTATACAAAACTGAGGATGTTTAAGGTTTAGTGTCTTGGAAACCAGGAACTTAATACATGAAACAAAAAAAAATTCTTCTTAATCACTTTAAAGGATTATCCTTATGTTCATCCTAGGTTCATTAATCTATCTCATGACCTGGGTACATACATTAAAAGAAAGGGTGGGCAGAAGGCCCAGTAAGGGAAACAAGGGAAACATTTAACATGTGAACTTGAGATACATCAATAAATTCATGAAAAGAACTTTAAGGCATGAGAATGAAATCATGAGGCATATCATAATAAAAATAAGGTATTTCATAAAATGAAGATGTGGCTAAAACATTTAACAAAGACAATCTTTTCCATTTCACCAAGGTCTATCCCCAAGTTGTCAATAAAAATTTCCAAGGTTATTCACCAAGGTATCAGTCTAAATGGTCATCTCTAGAGATTAAGTCTTTACCCAATGCATTGGAGCACAATCAGGGTGCACCCTTAAATTTTCCTTTATTATCATGTGATCCACATATATCATCATCAATAATTTCATAAAAAATCCATATTGCATAAAAAAAATGGTTTTCATTTCATAATCATAATGTTTTAAAAACTACTTTAAAGACATGATATTTGTGTCACTTTAAAACCCACAGAAATGGAAGGTGGGTCTCATGTATGTAAATAAAAGAATTTAAAATAGAAAATTTTGGTATATATGTGAATATCCCTATATAATAGAGAGCATTGAGTATTCACTTAATAAAATAAAAGAACTTTAGAAAAAGAGAGAGACATTTTGAGACGGAAATTCTGCAGCATAACGACTATGTTTTGGGACAGAATATGAAGGATATATGAACATGGTAATGAAATTTTAAGGACATACCATTTTAAATGAAAAAAATGGAAGGAAGACAAAAATTAGATTTCTCTTATGAAAATTCGGCAGCCTAACGGTGTCACTTAAACTTCAACAAAAAATGAATTGACGAGATCAAATAGTGTATCTAATCATATGAACATAAAAGATCTTTATGATAGATATAGAGATCATACCCCAACATAATAAAAAGGAACTTGAAAGGCTTGGCATGAAAGTAGAACATTGAAAAATGAGAATGGTGAACAAATCCCTTAAAAATTCGACAGCCTAACGGCGTCACCTAAACTTCAAGAAAAATGGATTGACGAGATCAAATATGGTCTCTAATAATATGAACATAAAAGATCAGTATGATAGATATAGATATCATACCCCAAAATAATAAAAAGGAACTTGAAAGGCTTGACATGAAAGTATAACTTTGAAAAATGAGAAAGGTGAACAAATCCCTTAAAAATTCGACAGCATAACGACGTCACCTAAACTTTAAGAACAATGAATTGAAGAGATAAAATAGGGCCTCTCAACATATGAACATAAAAGAGAAGTATGATAGATATAAAGATCGTATCCCAACATAATAAAAATTAACTTGAAAGACTTGACATGAAAGTAGAACTTTGAAAAATGAGAAAGGTGAATGAATTCCTTAAAAATTCGGCAGCCTAACGGTGCCACTTAAACATCAACAAAAATGAATTGAAAAGATCAAATAGGGTCTCTCATCATATGAAAATAAAATATCAGTATGATAAATATAGATATCATACCCAAATATAATAAAAAGGAACTTTAAAGACTTGACATGAAAGTAGAACTTTGAAAAATGAGAAAGGTGAAAGAATCCCTTAAAAATTCGGTAGCCTAACGGCGCCACATAAACATTCTTAAAATAAATTGATGAGAGAAAGATGGGGTATCTCATTATATGAACATGAAAAGGGAAGTAAGAGTAATATAAAATAACTTCGTCCAATATATGAACATGGAGTATAAAATAAATGACATAAAAGAGAGTACTCGGAAAGAAACAGAGAGGTAGGATCCCTTACCTTAAAACGAAACTCTTAAAACTAAATGGTTGGGACCTTGAGGGCTTGGGGCACCTTGGGAGGACTCTTTGGGAGGTAATGAGACGATAGATTCGTTGGGGGAGAGTTGGAAGTCGAATGAATGAGAAGATGTCTTGGTATTTATAAGGAAAGTGAGAGGACAAGGCATTAATGGCCAAGGGACACCTCACAAGTGGTTTTCTCAAAACCATGGGCTCTCCCATGGTATGTCCCATGGAGTTAGGTCACATGAGACCCATACAATAATTAATCACCTTTGGTCAGCCAACACTTAAAATATATCATGACATCATCATGACACAGTTATGATGTCATTAATCATACTGAAACCCTAAAACTGTATTTTCACTATTCATCAAAAATTCAACTTTCTCAGAAAAATCCCAAAATTTCACCTTAACCAAATATCGATGCTCTAATTTAAAAAATGAACTTCATTTTATAAAAATAATTTTCTAATTATTTTTAATTTTATTTTTAAATAAATACGCTATTCATCGAAAATTCATTCTTTTGAGAAAAATCCCCAAAAATTACCTTAACATAATATCAATGCTCTGAGTTCAAAAATAAAATCCATTTTATAAAAATAATTTTCTAAATATTTTTAATTTAATTTTTAATTAAAAAACACTATTCACTCGAAAAAACTAATACTTGACTTATAATTTATGAAACCATTATTTAACCATTTTATTGAATCACATTACTTAATCAAGGTGCCTACATTATATATATACTTTCTTTAAGTGATATTACTAATCCATTTGGTCACATTAATAATCCTAAGCATAAAATCACTATTCATAATTTACTATTCATCAAAAATTAAGTTGATCTTATTAGACTCTAAATTGCACACTGAACATAATTGTAGAATACCATTTTTTGAAAATCATTACACATTTTTAATTATTTAAGGTTTACATAAACATTTTTAAAATATCCTTTCTCTAAAATTCATAAAAAAATATGCATACTATATTTATCCGGACATTTGAAAATTCATAAACTTAATCATAAGAAGAAATCAAAATTTTTATTTAAAACAAATAATTACACGTGGAAGTTACGGTCTCCTTACATAGCCCCTTATCACACTAGCATAGGACCTAAGTGTAAGGTGTGCTAAGGTGAGAGAATCCGAGGGAGGATCTGCCAATATCGCACGAGTAGTAATTTCTATCAGTTTGAACTTCTCATGATGGCGATTCCGTTCTAGCTTCACACGATGATGTTCGGCTTGGGTTTGGTCCAGAGAAAAGCCCAGTAGTGCTACCTCCTTCCCAAGATCCGTTAGATGAGCTTCAATTGGCCCATGACTACTGGATGAGGCCATCAAATCTCCTTTCTATATTAATTAACCAAGGTCACTTGTATTTAGAGACAAAAGTCGCAACATTCAGTTTTCAAAGGTCATACTGACTAATGGTGATACAATTGTCAAAACCCAACAGTCTCATTTTAATTATACATGTTATCAAATGAAACAGTTTTGTTGAGTATAAAAAATAATATAACACACAAAATCAGGAAACAAGATTTATTCAAAATTTCAGTTCGTTACAATGTGCTTCTTCTAAATCTCCTCTTAGATCTCTAGATTTTGTATTTGAAGAAGACCAAAACCTCTATAATGTAACTAGGGAAATTGGGAAGAGAAAAAGACCTAGTATTCATGAGTTTTTATGCTCAAATTGAGGTGAATAAGTGAGGGAGGTGGTGCCCTTTTATAATTGAGGCGAGAGGAATTTTTGGAAACCTCAAAAATATTATTTTACAATAAAATCAAACCCCACTCAAAAAACTCCCAAATTTCTCAATTTATAATATCAAATGAGATAGTGTTGTAATCTAATTATCAAATAATTTTTAGACAAGTTTTTATGTCAATTTAAACATTATAATTTTAAATAACACTTTGTTATTCTATTTAATTTTAATCAAGATAACAAATATTTCAATATTAAAAGGGTGAAATATTTATTTATTTGATGTAAATTAGAATGTAAATAAGTAAATTATAGAAATTTATACTATATAATAACTATTAAATATTTTTTTTAATTTTTTTATGATTTTTATAATTTAATAAAACATTTATTTTGAAAAAAATAACAATAATGTGTATTTTGAAACTATTCAATTCATGGATTTTTAAAAATATCAAGATAATATTTTATCATTAAATTTTTTTTATTATATCAATATGAAGTCTAGGTCATATAAAAAATTATTTTATATATTAAATAGCTCATATTATATTTATTCTCATATTTATAAAAACATTAATTCTATATTGGTAACAATTAAATAATTACTACATCAATTTTGTGTAATTATTTATTATACTTATGTGTTGAGTAAAAATTAAAAATAAAATAATTTGATGAATATATATATAATATATTTCATAAGAATACTTTTAGTTGAATTTATATTCTATAATATTCAATATTAAAAAAGTTTATACGTATTAAATTATGACTGTGTAAACTTTAACATCACTTTAAGTAAAATAATATACGTGTCCAAATCACTTCCTTAACGATCAAAATGGAAAAAAACTTGACACTTGGAGGATTATGGTTAAGATATACTTGAAAAATAATAATTGGGATTGTTTTTGGGTCTTTTGATGGTTAATATCATTTTAATTTTATTTTTTTTATTTATTTATCATAAATTAATTAATTTTGTACCCCATCAAAGTATCAGTATTTAAGGTAATTATATATTTCATAGAAATTACAAATAAATTACCATGATAAATAAAAAAAATTAGATACCAAATAAATATTTATAATCAAAATTATATTATGTATAACCATATATAAAAAATAGTTTAGTTATTTAAATGTGAGTGAGAGATATTTAACTTTTCTTTAAATAAAATAAATTAAATGTCTTACTCCCATCCATGTGGCTTACAAAGGACACAATTTCGATACAAGAATAATTTAAGTTGAAAAAAACTCATATAATGATATTAAGACAAGTGTTATGGTCATTTTATAATGGTATTCTTAAACTTAATTACCCATTTAACCTTTTTATCGTATTAATAAAAATTACCGAAGTTACTATTCATAATGCCCAAAAAGAAAATAATGCTATTTACATAATTTGGGCATACTGATTCCAAATATAAAATCCATTTTTCAAAAATAAAAACATATAATTTTAAGTAATTAATTTAAAATTATTCCCATTTTCAGAAAGAGAGAATGAGTTTTTAAAAGTTAAAACATTTTAATAAATTGAAATGTTTTTACATATGAATTCAATGTAAAATTAATGCTAATGACATAAATTATATTAAATGATTAAAATATATTCAATTTATAATTTTAAACCATTAAATAATAAAATTTAATTACATAAATTATTTCATTGAAAAATGTTGTTTTCAATTAAAATTTAGTATAATTTTACTATTAATCAAAATTTAAAACTTATGAGAAAAATATAAAAAATTCATCTAAAGAAAATTTCTATACCCTGCATCCAAATTAGAAGTTTTTTTGTAAAAAATATAATATATAAAAGTGTAAAAAACATATTTATAAGGGGTCCTCCATCAAAAAGAATAACTATTCCATTTTATGAAAAATGCTTCTTTTATCTTAAAAATTGAATTTGTTCTTATATCATATCTTGAAAACATATAAGATGATATTAAAAAATTATCCCTTACCTTAGGTCTGCTATAATTTTCATATTTTCGAACCTTATATGTAGTTATTTATAATATTTCCCTGACATATTACATAATCGTAGTCATTTTTATGATATCATATATGATCATATTATAATTCCTTTGGTATTAATATTTCATTATTACGCGTTATTCGGGTTTTAACTATTTCATTTTATCATACATGTTTCATCAAATAAGTTTAGGTTTACCTTCTTAGGTCATATCTATATCATTCTTAAATTATATTAACATAATATGTATCATATGTATTTATTCTATATATTTATATAGTCATGGATTAATGGATATTATGTATAACGAATCACATCGTGTAAACGGTAGGTCATGCATAAACACTACCGATGATATTATTCCCTTAGTTATTCATGACTATCACCCTTTTTATACATATCATATTTAATATCATTCTTTATAACATGTGGAAAGGAAAAATAGGAAATGTTGTTATTATTTACTCAAAAATTTTAAACATGGTTGAAAACAATGATAATATAAGCATAACATGAACATAAGGGTATAAGAACATGAACTTGATATTTTAAATCTATACCTTGTTTACCATAGATAATTATCATGAGTCATGGAAAAAATCATAGAAATTCATAAGACCTGAATCATAAAGGAATCAATGAAAATGATATATTAGAGAATAACATTGGCATAAGACATGGAATTTTAGAATATAAAAAATCAAATAAAATCATTTTTTTAGTGTTTAAGGCTCACTAACAAGACTATCATAGTGGATTGCATTTACCACCCAAACTACCATAGTAGTCAGGTTTCACACCTATGGATATCATAGTGGATTGTTTTATCTTAAAAATCTATCATATTATTCATTTTTTACTCCCAAAGAATATAATATTAGAAATATTCCCTTACTGAACTAGGTTCACTCTCTATTCTATTCCTATTTATCCCCTATGATATCTGTTTTTATACAATTAATTGGAGGGATAAATAATTTTGTGGTTACCCATAACATAATTTAAATTATATGTATGTGTTCTATAAGATCAATAAAACATTAATTATATCCAAACCCATGAAAATAAATGGGTTTCATATACATTTCATCATAACATAACTCATTGAAAATAATTGGGTTTCCTAAATTTTAATCAACATATTAAAAAACAATCCATGGAAAGAATAAATAAGGTATAAATATATCATATCTATATTATAAATTAATTACCATTAAAGTATTTAATCTTAGATTAAAAATTCCTTTAATGGATAAGTTGGAAAATTTTCAGAAGGAAAATAACTTTTCCATTTCAAATAAATTATTTAAAATAAAAAAATCCCAAATGTTAAGGAAATAATTTTCTTCAAAATGAATCTTTAAAAATTATAAAAAAGATTCAAAAACTATAACTATATAGGATGGTGGTAAATTATGATCATTCTGTATAAGTTTAAAGAAAACAATCCTTACACTTTTTGTAGAAAAATTTAAAAAGATCCACATTTGGAAAATGATTAGAAAAATTATTTAAAACCATTTTTTAAAAGAAAATTATAGTAAAAAATTAATTTAAAAAAATATGATAATTGTAAAAAATTCTTTACAACATTTTTAAAAAAACATTGATATGAATGAAAATGGTATTTCAATCCCAGAGAAAAATACAATAAATTTTCATAAAAAATATATTTTAGTAATATTATGAACATAAGGTTAATTAAGTGAAAGTAAAACATGTATTTATAATAAATAACCATATTATATGAAAATTATTATGTTTATTTAGATTTTTAATATAATATTTCATCATAAAAAACATAATCATAAAAATCTAAAGAAATATTGAGATTGTTACATAAACCCCCTAATCGATTTAGTAACAATTGAATTATAAGACTAATGAAAGGAATAAACTTATATGTAGATGTAAATACCAATGAATTTTATATTTATAATCTTAAATTACTTTCATGGGAAATATATACACCACATAAAAGAAACAAGTGGTGAATATGACATGTGTCTCACTGAAATAAAAGTGAGACGAAAATCCCTTACGTTGGGTAAGACTTCCTTCATACATGTTCCAAAATCCTATATAAAAATATAGATATATAATAAATATATTCAAGAACCATACCCTTTTATATTGTACAATATATTATTTATTCATAACCTTTTATCACCCATTTATTTATAACACTTTATTAAAATCACTGTTCGGGGCGACAACTGCTTCATTTTTCATGTAAGTTCTGGTTCAGTAGTTTTGGTATATGTACTTGTATCATGGATACATCATATATAGAGTAATATTAATTATAAAAATATCTTATATATTTATCATATATATAGGTATCTTTAAATTCAATAGATATAAAATTGAATAACAACGTTAATAGAGACATTAAGTTGTACGGATGCATGAATATTGGTTTCATATTTCAACTCATGGAACAAAAGAAAGGAAATAATAAATAACCTTTAGAGAGTAATTATTATATCATATATATTCATTAAATCCAACATTATTACCATCCAGGTAAATCAAAAATGAAAAATTAATCACATCTCTTCTTGGAGTTGGTGGTATACAATTATGCACAAGCAACATTATTATTTTCCAATAGTTTGGAAGGTAAGAATATAGATATAATATTATCATTCCAAAATAAGAATTATGTAAAAAACAATTTATAAATTATAAACCAATCTTGATAACCTTGAATGAATGATGGTGGTGGAAAATTAACTGTATCACTACATTGAGACGGTAAGACATATGTATGCAAGAGCGATACTTTAAATTCCCATTTAATGTAAAAAGGGAAAATAAAAGTGGTTTCAAAATAATAACAAAATATAACTATATTTATGATATTATATTAAATATTTATTAAGAATATAAAATTTTTAAATAAGTTAAAAGAATAATAGAAAAGAAAGTGGTCAGTTAAGATGATTTCCTCTTATTTGAAACAACTCCTTTAGATATCCTCTTAAGGATCATATGGTTGGTATTTTGGAAATAAAAGAACATACATAATGTTTATAAAAAGGTTTATAAGGTATTTTTTAGGGTTTTTGTGGATCTATTATGTTAAAATGGAGTGAATAAGTAAAGAAAGGTGGTTCCCTTTTATAATTGACATTGGGGGAATGTTTTGAATTTCTTAAAATATTAAAATATAGCAAAGTTATTCTAAAGAAAAATGAATCCAAAATTACAGTTATTAAAATTAAAGATATTATGGGATGAAAATACCATTAAACAATAAAATTTTGGCATGTTTCGGTGTCATTTTAAACCATATATTTTTTATTAACCTATTGTTTAAGCGATTTTAACATTAACCCTGGTAATAAATTTTTCAAAATTAAAGGGTTATAATTTTGAATATAAGGTCAAAATTGGATCATAAATGGATAAGGGATGAAATATAACACTATATATTATCCAAAATTTCCAATTTAATTATTTTTATTATATTTAAATACTTTAATAAAATATTATTTTGATAAAATATCATTAAAATCAATTTTGAAACTATTCATATAATTTCTCCTAAAAGACATAAATAAAAATTTAGATATTGAATATAATAATTTAATAACATATTTATATGCCTATTTAATATATAAAATTTATTTAAAACTATATTTATTTCAAATTATATTACTTTAAATATTTCTAAATATAGCTTATTTTATATTTCTATTAATGGAAGAAATATTTCATCGTTGTTTCATTAGTAATTAGGTTAATTATATATTTTATAAAAATATTAATAAATTTAAATTATGAAAATTATTTAATTAGGAGAAAAATAGATATTTTTATCCATTCATAAATTGTTCTTTCCCTCTGTGTACAAATGATAGATATTTAAAAGTAAGAGAGTGACATTTTGTACCATTCTTTTCATTAAATATTATGTAGCCAATATCAAAGGAAAAGATTCCATTAAACAAACCAATTTCAATCCTATGGTGATAATAGTAGAATTGAATTAATATTATAATAATATTATTGAAAAAATATGGCTTTATCACTGATTTTTAATGTGTATTAATTTGATTTACCCTTAGTTTGGTGATAAATTTATAAAAAAATTTACTATTCATATTACCCAAAAATAAAAAAGGACTATTTAAAAAATTGAACCTATTAATTTAAAATATGTAATCTGTTTTATCTTGTTCAATACATAAATGTTTATGAAATGAACTTTTAAAATTATTTTTCCAAACATGATGAATGTCATTTTTAGAAAAATATATTTTTAAGAATAAAACTTGGTTTATTCTTAACCTATGCCAAGATAAATTACTAAATTAATGTTAAAAAAATTTATTAGATATATAATATCTAAATTTCATTAAAATAATTAAAATATATTGAATAATTTAATTTCGTAAGAAAAAATACTTAGTACCTATGAAAATAGTTTTTAAGAAAAATATATATTTTACTTTATTATGTTTTTTATTTATATTTATATTTAATTAATACCCTGTGAATTAATTTATACATATATAACCATATGTTTTTAATAATTTAATTATTCATATTCATACCTTTTAATATAAGGCCAAGGAGGAAACTTTCACATAATAATATTTTAATAGTATATCATAGTTCATTTAAACTCAGTGTTATGTGTAATGAAAGTTATTGAAGAACATAAATTTATTGGAAATAATATTTCAAAAAATAATAGGGTGTTGAAAAACACATGAAAAATAATTTAAAAATCAATAAAATGACCTCTGGTTTCCATAAAATAATATGAAACTAACTTTAGAGTGACATTTTAAATATTGGAGTAGAAAACACATCATTTGGATATTCCATTTTTTCAGGATTACTAAAAATGAACTTTTAGTGTTTTAAAAACACTAAACTATGTGTGTAATGGAAAAAAACATGAAAAAACAATTTAAATATATTAAATAAAAGTAAAATAATTAATTTATTAATTTTGGTGCTTAAAATTAGACAACACATCAATCAGATGTACGAAGTGATCGAACAGACTGAACAATCCATTTTTAATGGTGTGGAGGAATTTAAAAACATGAATTATAGGGTGAAACTAAGAAACTAAGATTTAATATTCATTAAATTATTTAAAAAATAATGATATAGTGATTTTTAAAATGATGGAGAAGATAATATGTAAATATGATGTGTCCAGTTATTGAGATTTTCAGAAACACACTATTATTATTTTCAAAAAATTAACACATGGATGTAATGATAAAAAACATGTAAAACAACCTCAAAATGAAATGAAATCAAAGAGAAACTATCTTTTGAATTTTTATTACATGTATGAGTATAAGGTGCATCAATTGGATATGCAGTGTTCCCATACAAACTAAACATTATTTTTCTAACAGTTTTTCGACCTTTCAAAATAAGTTTGTGGTGGTCAAAACTGAGAAATCCACCTCTAATTTACATTAAACCAAAAAAAGGTAATAAGGATTTTGGAAATATAAGAGTTGAAGAAATTTCAATTGGAGATATTGTTTTCTCCATAAGACCCAAAACACACTTTTAGTGTTTTAAACACCAACACATATGAGTAATGGTCAAGAGCATAGAAAAAGACATTTAAATGATGTGAATATATAGATAATTTGATCCTTGTATCATTGGTGATGTGTATTAGGAGATGCAACATCTATAGGACATGCAGTTCACTCGAACAGACAAAATAAGTTGTTTTTATAGGTTTGATGCCCTTTAAAAACATTCACAATTGAGTTAAAACTAATAAAATGACCTCAGATTACCTAGAAATATTTTCAAAAATAACCATAAAGTGATTTGTGAAATGTATGAGGAGACGAAATTCAAATCCTTTGTACTATTTGTTTGAGATGACCGAACACATGCTTATGGTTTTAAAAACACTAAAACATGCATATAAACTGTAAAATTCATATATAAAATCAATGAATTAATTTAAACCATAAAAAACTAATTGTAATTTTTCCAACATGTATAAGTATATGGTATATTAGTCAGACATGTGGTGTGCTTAGAAGAATCAAATAAGTAGTTTTTAACAATTTGGTGGCCTTTAAAAATGTGCATTAGGGGTTAAAAACCAAGAAAACAATATCTAAATTCAATGAAACTAAACGACACTAACTTTATAGTAATTTTTTAAATGTAACAGTGCACTTCTCATCAATTATATGTGGAACTTCATCTAGATGCCCAAAAAATCATTTTTTTTGTTCTAAAAATGCTACAACATGCATATATTAGTAAAAACAATATAAAATCACATTTGGATGACATGAGATCATTTTATAGTCATATTTGTAGTATTTTTGTCTTTTACTAGAAGATATCACATCAAAAAGATATGTAGAGACCTCATATAGATTGAATAGGTAGTTTTTTAGGTTTTGATGGCCTTTAAAAACATGCTTTAATGGGTCAAAGCCAAGAAAGAGACGTCAAATTTCCATATAATCATATGAAAAAATTAACTTTATTTCTGGAATGTTATAGAAGACTAAACATCAATGAGATTTATGATTTTCATAGAATGACTAGAAACACATTTTAGTGTTTTAAAACCACTACAACATGTTTTTAATGGTCAAAACTATAACAAAAAAACCTTTGAATGATGTGTAATCAAAGAATATTATACACTTTATTAGTTATTATGAGTAATAGTAGTAAAAATTACCTTTTTTCCTATAGTGTTCCGAGATACACAGAATAAGTAGTTTTTAAGGGTTTAGTGGCTTGTAACAATGTGTGTTATGGGGGTAAAAACCAAGAAAAAAACCTCTAATTACTATAAAATCATATGAAAGAACCTTTAGAGTAATTTTGTAAATTTTGGAGATAAAAACTCATTAATAATAATTTTTTTTCTTAAGAATACCAAAAATATAGTTTCAGTGTTTTTAAAATACAAAAACATGTGTGTAAAATTCAAAACTAAAGAAAATGACATCTTAATTGTATGAAATTTTTGGGAGATTATCTTTGTATTCGTTTTCAAATTTATAACTAGGTGAAACATCAATCATATGACCAACTTACTTAAAAAAGCAAAAAAATTATTTTTTAACAGTTTGGAGGCCATTAAAAATGTGTGTAAGGGGGTTAAAATAAGGAAAACACCCTACAATTTTAGTAAAATCATGTCATAAAAACTATCTTGGTTTATGAAATTTTTTAAATGGAAATATTTCAATGATAAGTTTCATTTTCTCGAGATGATTATAAGTACACTTTTTATGTTTTAAAAACACTAAATACTACATGTAATGGTTAAAATCATGGAAAATGACCTAAAAATTATATGAAATCATTAGAAAATCATATTGGTATTATTTATATGTGTAATAGGAGAAAAAACATTAATGAGATGTGTAGTGTGCTCTAAGGGATTTAATATGTTGTTTTTAACGGTTTAAATGTCATTAAATGCATGCTCCATGTGGAAAAAATATAGAAAATAAATTTTGATTACCATGAAATCATAAGAAAACACCATTTTAGTGATTTTTGAAATGTTGGAGTAGATGAAACATATCTTAGAAGTACCATTTTCTCAAGCTAATTGGAAACAAATATTTAGGGTTTTAAAAACACTAAAACAATTGTGAAATGGCCAAAACCATACAAAACGTTCTATAAATGAAATGAAATCATAGAAAAATAATATTTGAATTATTTTTGACATGTATGAGTTTACAATATTTTCATTTGACATGACATGTGTTCATACAGATTGAATTACCCATTTTTAACAGTTTGAAAACCGTTAGAAACCGGATTCTAGGGGTCAAAATAAGGAAAATGACCTTTAATTTCCATTAAATCATAAGGAAACATCTATAGTGTGATTTTTGGACTATTAAAGTAGAAGTTATGTCAATTGTATGTTTTATGTGCTCAAGATGACCAGAAACACACTTTGGGTATTATAAAACACTAAATGATGTGAGTAAAAATAAAAAAATAAAAAAAAACTCCAAATAACATTATATAATAGTAAAATCATCTTTGGAATTTCTTTTGTTGTGAATAAGTGGAAGAAACATCGATCGAATGTGCAATATTGTTAGAGGTACCAAATAAGTAGTTTTTAATGGATTTAAGACTTTTAAAAACTTGCATCGAGGGGTAAAAGCAATAAAATTACATTCAATTTCTATGAAATAATTTATGATAATTACTATAGTGTAATTTGTAAACTTTTATAGTATAAGACTTGTATATTAGAGGTGGTATTTTCATAAGTTGACTGGAAATATTCTTTTTGTGTTTTTAAATAAAGACAACATGTGTGCAAAGGTTACAACAATAGAAAATGACCTCCAAATTATGTGGAATCGAAGGAAAATCTTTATTAATTTTTTTAACATGTATTTTTAGGTAAAATTTCAATCATATATAGGGTTTTATTATAAGTAATGAATGATTAGTTTTAACAGTTTTTCTGCCCCTATAAACATGTGTTAGGGAGAGGGGGTTTAATCCATGAAAATTATCTTTGATTTGCATGAAATAATATGATAATATCCACTGAGTTAATTTTGAAAACATTTAAATTACATATTGTCAATCAAGTGTTTCATTTTCTTTTCTTGGTCAAAATTTTACTTTTACTTTTTCGAAATCACTAAAACGTGCATGCAAAGGTCAGAACTGAATAAAACAACCTTCAAATGACATAAAATCATAACAAAATAATATTTTTATTATTTTTAAGTGTTCAAGAAATAATAAAATCAATAGGATGTTTTGTGTACTTGAAGATACTGAATATATAGTTTTTAAAGGATTTACTTCCTTTAAAAATGTCGGTTCGGGGGTAAAAACCACGTAGATGACCTCTAATTTTCATGAAATCATTTGAAAACAAACATAGAGTAATTTTGGAAATATTGTACCAGAAGAAACATTAATTATAAAATTTATTTGTTTATGATGACATAAAACCCACATTTAGTGTCTTAACAAATATATGTGTATAATGGTATAAAAATAGGAAATGTCTTTTAATGATGTGAAATTATAGAACAATCGTCCTTATAACTCTTTGATGTGTAAGAGAAGATAACACGTAAATTGAACATGCGATATGCTCATACGAATAAAATAAGTAGTTTTTAATATTTTAATAACCTTTTATAAAGTAATTCAAGAGGATAAAACTATAACATATTGAGTTTATAAAATAATGGACTGTGTTCAATAACATACAAGATACGTATCTCCAAGCAGAGTCAAGAAACATATTCTTATTATTTAAATGTAATTGTTAAAACCTAGCCACTATATTGGTAAGCATTAATAACTTTAATTGAATTATGAAATATATAATTTTCATACACATTTTTATTTTATTAATTAATTCTATTTAAATAATCACTCAAATTTTAAGTAATGCAATTTTATTATTCAAAAAAATAAATTTACTTCAAAAATAGATTCTATTGCATTTTATAAGTAAAAATTATAATTAATTTTTAGATATTATAGAAAATTAATTTTATAAAATTAATTTTATTTTTTAAATTAGAATATCTAAATTTACTTTGGGATAAATTTTGGGATTTCTCAGAAAATATTTGGGTTTTAGTGAATAGTTAAAGATATCGATTTTTGTAAAAAAATATTTTTTTTCAAATAATTAAAAAGATTAAAAATACCATAATGTGTTAAGTTTTTTTCAAGTAACATATGTTTTATTTAATTATATTTTCCCAAATATTTTTTTTCAACTCTTTTATTTTTGGATAATTTTATTTTTGGGTTCAAAAATGGGAATTTTCTAAAAACTATTTTTAATTAAATAATGTTTATCCTTTTTAATCAATTAAAATATTTTCTAATCGTTAATTTTTTAAGTGAAATGTATATATTATATATAATTAAATATTAATTGAGTTTCATACAAGCATAACTATTAGTCTTAGAGTTAATATAAAATCATATCTTTATTAAAAAATACACTTCTTGAAACCCCAATTTTTTGTCACCTATAAAGGTTTTGTTTTATATTAAATTTCCTCAATTCTATGAATTTAATTTGATAAAATGTATTCCATATTTTTAATAATAATTTCAAAATTTGGTAGTATGTTCTGTTTATTTTTTAGTAATAAAAAAGTTACCCTCTTAAAAGAAATATTTGCTACTATATGAGTAAAATAATGAAATAGGCTAGGTTAAAAGGTAAAACCCAAAAATACATAAAAACTAAAAAATTAACAAGGTTTTTAATTTAATTATCTACCTTTAACATACCTTAAAAAAGTAATCATCAATATAATTTTTTGTAATTAATTCCAGCCAAATGTGGTTGGCTTTAATTATAAAATAATGATTATTTAATCATTTAAAATCATCCCTCCTCGTGTATAAATACCACTCCTCACCACCCCATTTCACTATCCAAATATATTTTAATCCCTCTACTCCCTAGTTTACCATGTCCAAATTTTTTCTGGTCTCAAAAAATTCCAATTCCAAGGTATTTATGGGATCCTTAAAGGTAGTGATATTCAAAAGGTAACTTTCTCTAACCACCTCTCTTAATTTATTTTATTCTTATACAATATCCTCACATCATTCACCCATAAAATCATAATAAATATAGTTTCATGTATATACTATATTGTTATATTGAGAATGAAATATCATATATCTATCCCTTTTACAATATCCTCTTATTCAAATAAAAGAAACTATTTTCCAAATTAGGTCGTTTAATCGTCTCTATGGATAATGTTTTTTCTTTTTCAACTTTCACCTAAAGGCTGGTCATAAAACTATTATTCTGGTCAAATTATATTACAATAAGTATATTTTATGTTATTTCATATTCCTTCACTAATATATAGACATAATACTAAATAAAAAAACTAGTTTGTGATGGTTCAAAAAACCTCCAAAATAATCTAAAAACCTATCGTTAATATTTTATCAAATAAATCATCCTCATATTAGCAAAACAATGACAACCGACCAAGAAACCATGAAATTAGAACTCTTGTAATGACAAAATTAAACATTAAAACTCAAAAAATGTTCATAAATTAACTTAATAAAAATTATAATAAACAATATATATGCAAAATAGGTTATTAATTACGTAATTAATTAATCTAATTTGACTATCAAAGACATTAAGATCAATTATGAAACATTTTCAAACACATATTAAGGGACCCCTCAAACCCTCTCTATTCATTTAAAATAAAGATCAATCATTATATTATGTGTTTGATTTCCAACTTCTATTAACGGAATATACTTTTACACATTGCTATTTTTGTCCTTTTGATATTAAAATTATGAGAGAGAAATTTTGGCTATCATTAAACAATTTTAGAAACCTATATGTGCTTTCATTTCATTGAAAAATTTTATTTCTCTCAATTTCCTTTCATTGAGTCATATTTTGATGTAACACACAAATATTATTTAATGAGGTGTATAAAATTCACCATTGACATATTATATTATGAATTTCTATATTAACATGATTTTTTAAATTTTGTTAAACGTTAATCACTCATGAGGTATGTGATTCAACTGATTAAAGTGGTAATTGAAATTCATAAATCAATTTCCATTTTTTGAGATAAACATCTTCTTCATTGTTTATGTCATTATAAAATTATATTTGAATTGAGTTTTGGATTATCTTATATTTTATTTCAACTTATTTTACATAGATTTATAACTGATACACATTATAATAACCCAGTCTTCACATACATTAGAATTACATCATTTTTTCATATTACTTAAAACATAATACAAATAGATTCCCAAAGACCATTTTGGTTTAGTTCATTTGGAAACATTGAAACACAAAAACTAATGCATAAATGAGATTCATTATCACTAAATAGGTTCTTCTTGAATAAAAACCTTCTTAGACACATAAAACATAATATATATATTCATAAACTTGGGGAAAGGAGACATAAAAAGGGGTGAGATGAAGTTCTCAGATAGGGTTGACAAGGTATATATTTAAAAATAATCTTGAACATAAGGGTATGAGAACATGATCATGAAAATAGAATACCATACCTTGCATATCCAAGATCATAAACATGAATTATGGCAGAAATATTGAATGTTCATAAGAAATTAATAATAACAAATTAAACAAAATAATCCATGAAAACATAACATAAGAATTAAAAATGGAATTTTTTAATCCATAAAATCACAACATCAAAATAAAAAATGGAATTGTGGAAGAAACATAAGTATAAAATATGATTTCCATAGTATCCAAGGCATCAATCCAAGACCATATTTGTAGTATAGGTTCACTCCCCATACCATGTTCGTAGTCAAGGTTCACTCCCATGGAAATCTTAGTAGAAAGATTTAACTCCTCATACCAACTTGGTAGTCATGGTTTACTCCCATTGTCATCTTAGTAGTAAAGGTTCACTCCTAATACCATCTTAGTATATCTCACGAGATATAAATAATTTCCCAATGCATTAGAGGGATATATAGTTCCCACTCATATCATAATGAAATAATATATACAGCTTACATAAATTCAATAACAATCATATCATAACCAATGAAATGAAATTGGTGTCATAAACAGGTAATCATATCATAACCTATAGAAAAGAGAGATGATTCGTAATCATTTGATTAAAAACATAACCCATGAAATAAAAATATATTTCATAAACATATAAACCATGAAAGGGAAAAACGTCTCATAAATACCATAACATTAAGCATAAACCATTCATATAAAGAATATTAATGGAACCTTATAGATTATTTCCAATAAAGGCGTGATTAGGATCATCAAATTTTATTTTAGATGGAAAATAATTGAGAAATATATTCTAAAAAACACTTCATGAGGAAATAATCTATTCTACTATAAAAAATTATTCTTAAAACATTAACCCATTTGAAAATTATCTTAATGAAAATAAAAATGAAAAATTATAAAGAAATAATTGAAATCATTATGAAATCATTTTTTCCATTGAAAACTTGTATAGGATCATGAAAACCTTTTGAACACTATTTTTCCTTGAAAAAATATAAAAGAGTCATGAAAATTTTTGGAAAACCAATTTATTTTTAAAAAACATTGAAAGAGAATAAATAAAACTTGAAAATGATTTGAAAACCATTTATTTGAAAGTCACATTAAAAAAACAAATTTCTTAAAAATTAACCTTTTAATCATTCAAAAGAAACATCAATGGAATGACGTCAGGTAAATTGGTACATGTCATATGAGGTAAAAACAATATAACTTTTATAAAGTAAAAGGTAAGAAAATGAATTCTTCAAAAAACTACAAGAATATTCATTTGGAAAAATGTGTAAAAGGAAAAAGGGTAAAAATATACTTTTATGGTCATAATATATTAGTAGAATATTATTGGAATCCATTTTTGGAAATCATGGTTTTGGAAGAAAATAGATTTATGACCGAAGAGAGAGGTATGTTCACTTTTTATTAAAAACATTTTCAAAATTATCTTAAGTACCATAGAGTGGAACAAATGGTACTAATACATGAAATTATAAATACTAATAAGAGGAGAAGAAAATTCATGAGTGTTCTTGTACGATAGGTTATATTATTTCATCAATAAATATGAGATCATAAAAAATATCCATAAATGATGAAATTGTTTCAATAAACTCTTACCACATGGTAACTTTGAATTATACTACCTATTTATAAAAATGAAATTACATAGATATAAAATATCATTAAAAAAGGATATTCATGATATAAAATTTCAATTTATGTTTATACACCTCATACAAAAATATTGGTGTATAACATGGAATGCTTCTACTACTACTAACATTAAATTTTTATTCAGATGAAAATAGAAGGGTACTAGGAAATTCAAATCTGTAAAGGAAGATCAAAGGAAAACAAGGCCTATGTACGTCTAAAGTAATGTATGTTGATGGAATCCCCTTTAAGAATATTGACCACTTCCAGATTTAAAGTATTCAAGTAATGAAAAACTATACATTCATTATCAGAAATATCCACTGAAGCTAAGTAGTCTTCCACCTTGTTTCCCTCTTAGCATGTAAGAGATACCATGATGTTGTCCCCCAAAACAGCATATCATTTCTTGATGATAAACAGAATCAACCAAGTAATTACACCCACACCATGAAGAGAATTGTAAAGGAGCATTGAATCTATTTCAACTAATTTAATATTTAAACCCATTCATCTACATAAATTAAGGCTTTAAAGCTTTTTCATTGCTTCTGAATAAAGTACAAACCCCTACCCATGCCTGATAGAGAAAACCATTCAGACCAACCCACTGTTATCACAAAAAACTCCTCTATATTGAAAAAAACCAAACAAACAGGACCCATCACTATTGAACTTGAAACCATCTGAAAAAGGTCTCCAACATACCCAGTTTCCTAGTAATGATCATTCCCTGAAGAATTATTTTGCGTACCTATTATAAAACAATGAATGGATGTAGCATCTCTCTATTTATCTTGGACATTTAAAAAGTTTAACATCTTATTTTTAACCCCAATGATAATTAGGAACCCATTAGAGATCACCCTTTATAAATCATTTTTTTTCTGGCTTTCCACAAACAATGAGATCCTACATGAAAAATCAAGGTTTGATCAGATCTCTCCATGCTTCCCCTACCTAAGTTGTGGAACAATCAGACAAGGAATGGTTAATCATCCATCATTAGATTAGATAATGTAGTAAACATACCCAAATAGCAATGCTCCTCCTTTTCTCACTCACTCTCAAAGAAGAGATGATCTGAACTTTCCTCCTTGTGTTCTTTACAACAAACACATCTAGAAACCTCACAAATCCCACACTTCTTAATGTTATCATATGCGGGAACAGATCTATTTCTTATCCTCTGGGTAAATAAGTTGAATTTGGTTGGAATATCTTTAAACCAAATAATTTCATTCAATTTCTACCCTTGAACCTGCATAGTTATTTTCCAATGGTATTACCTCATTATGAAAAATCTAGATATAGTAGAACCAAAGAAAAATCTATCCGGAATAGGGGATATTTCAATAAGGCTATTCAAATAAAGCTGTCCCCTATTCAACACTGACTTAATAAACATAGAGTACTCACGAGCATCTTTGAAAGAGATATTTATAGCAGGGAAAGAAGGATAACCAATAATCTCCTAACTACATTTATGGTGCCAGAACAAGACCTCACCCTTCAAAATAATCCAACGAGAGTAAGGCCTAAGAGCACAAATTATATGCCTAATTTCAGAAAAAGAATAGATAAGAAAAACTATCCAAATCATCCTGACCACCCAACAAAGGCCATTTATAGTGCACCTCATAGGTTCTGTTGCTTCGACACCTCCTATTCTTACTTAGAATATAAATTTTGAAAGGTTTCATCAATATATTGAACAATAATCCCTCCCTCAACAACTGATTGATCCATCTTGTTCGATAAAACCCAATACCTTTTACCCTCCATCTTGGGATCCCAAATAAAATTGGAAATAATTCTATCAATGTTATTTATAACACCTTTTGGAACTTTGACCAATGATAGGGCATGAATCAGGGTGTTTAAAGTAAAACCGTTCACCAATTCTATTCTACCACTGAAGAATAGGAAATTTTTTTCCAATTATGTACCATATCAGAGATAGTTTTTATGATATGATCAAATTTTCTAATACATATATTTCTATATGATAGAGGGGACCCCAAATATTCAGTGGGAAACTCCCCTCTCTGTATAAAAATCATGATCTTTATTACATACTTAAACATGATTTATTATATGAAACCATCACTTGATACAACACAAAATATCGATAGGTTTAGTTTCTTTGGGTATTATGAACATTACATAACAAGTTAAAACATAGAATGAAACATCTTATTTAAAACATCATTTTCCTGACCACTACATTCCCTCATACTTAGCATTGAATGGGATAACTTGAGAACATTCATAAGAAAATGGTGAGCTACAAAGCCCAGTAAGGGAATAAATAAGGAATAACATGAGGAATAAAATACATGTTATAAAATAGTAATATCAATGGAACACAAGAGAAAAATGAATATAAAGTCATGGTAAAGAACGATAATAATAATATGGAGATTTGGAAACCACACTCTACATGGAATTAGCATGTGTCAAGGCTCATTTCACATAGATCGTGAGTAAACCCTCATTACAAATGAAGGATGAGTAAAACCCTATTGCATGTAAATTATTATGAGTCAAAACCCATCGCACATGACATATCATGATACTATACTTTACCCAATGCATTTGAGTGCTATCAGGGAACACCCTTATTAAACAATTTCATTTCTTGCATAAGTGTGCCACATGGATCATAAAACATGGATTAATTAATCATCATAATTTATTCCATGATAATGGAATGTGTAATTCATAAATTAAACTCTATAATCAATATGTAAATGTGCATAAAGGTTAATACCTTTTATATAGAAATGATGATGGTATTTACTACACAATGACTTTGGTGTGGAAAAAAGTAGTGCAATTTCGGCAGCATAATGACAGGACATAAGAATTCATAAAAAATGGTTGATGGGATAGAAAGGGGTATCTCATAATATGTACATGAAATGGACAGTAAGTGGGTCATGTAGATACATTTCCCAACAATAGTAATGGAATTTAGATTCATGATACAAAATAATTGCTTGAATGTAAATGAGGAGAGATAAATTCAATTCAGAATTTCTCCATAGTAATGGTTGTACATTGGAGGAATCTAATGAGATAGAAAGGGCTATCTCATCATTAAAAAATAAATATGTGAGTATGAGGGAGGTGTAAAATCATACCCCAACATTTATAATTTAAAATAAAAGGGCATAACAATATAAGGAAACTTGGACATAAATAAGGAATGCGAGAATCCCTTACTTGGAAGTGTGATCCCAAAGGCATGGGAGGGGATTGAGAGAGATTTTTTTTCGGGGATTGGGGCACCTTGGGATGATTTTAGAGAGAGGATGGATGAGTTTTGAAAAACTCCAAAGTCTTTGAGTGAAGAGGACATGGGATCTTGGGTGGGTTTATATAGGAAAGGAGAGGAAATTCATTATTATTTAGGTTTGGGACACCTCACATTTAGATAATAAAAACCACAAACCATCCCATGGTTTTTTCCAAAGGGGAGTGGAAAACAATATTTTATAAGGCCAAAGGCCTAACTTTTTAAAATAATAGGTTTGCTTATGTGTATTTGAGTCACACTCTCATGGAAATCAATTTAAAAAACTAAAATGTTTTATAAGTCTTGAAGGGTCCACTAAAGCTTGGTAAAATAAATAAAAAAACTAAAATTACATTTTTTTAATGGTAAAACATATATTGACCGAAAATAATGTTTATATAACTTTATTACATCACTATCGGGTCTTTATGATGTCATAACTCACATTATATATTTAAATGGTATTTAATTTTTACCCAAAAAACCAATTGTCTCAGAAAATTATGAAAAATTCACCGCTGAATAATTTTAAAATCCGGATTCAAAAATTAATATTCCTTTTATCAAAATAATTATCAATATATCTGATTTTTTAATTTTAAAATAAAAACTAAAATTTATAAAAAAATTCGTGGGTTTTGACAAAAACAGCTTCCAAACCGTAATAAAAATTACAATTTCTTTCATAAAATTTACGATCATTTATATTTATTAAAATTTAATTTAATAATAATAATAATAATAATTTTTTTTAAATATTATTTAATTCAAAAATGAATTTAATTATCAAAATAGATTTCTTAGTTGAATATTAACTAAAAATAATATTTGTGCTTTAAAAACCATATACAAAGAAACAATAATAAAAAAAATTATATTCTCTATAGAAGAATAATGTACATAATCGTAGTACTGGGGTCTTGTTACATAACCCCTTAAAACACCCGCATAAGCCCTTAGGGTAAGGTGCATGCTGGTGTGAGACTCTTGGGATGGCTCAGATTACATTGTTCGATTGGTAATCTCTATCGACTTCCAATTATATCGTAGACAATTCCTCTTGAGCTTAACGTACATAGGCTTGGATTGGTCTTGGTCAGTAGAGAAGCCCAATGACACTACCACCTTTCTAAGCTTTGAAGAATGGGATTTGTATCAGCAAATTCTACTGGATGAGGCCATCACATCCTTTTTCAAAGTAAATTGGATTTGTTGACGACCTATATTTATAATAATAATGTGACCATAGTTTAACGGCTATACTAGTAATGGTAACAATTCATAACGGTATTTTAAAATCCAAAACATAGAACCAAATAAGTGCATACATTTTACATAACCATAAGAAGACATTTAACCAGACCAAGAGGAATTTTCATTAACGAATATTTAGGTCGTTACAATCTTCTCCCCTTAAGAAACTTCTCCCTCGAAATTTCCTTTTCCCACGCTAAAAAATATATGGGTAACTCTGCTTCATCACTTCTTCGGATTCCCACATCATTTCTTCAAACTTGTAGTTTTTCCACAACACCTTAATGAGGGGCATTTTCTTATTTCGTAGAACATTTTCTCTACAATCTCAGATCTTCAGTGCTTTCTCCTCGTAAGAAAGGTCATCCTCTAGATGTACAACCTATGAAGAGAGTACATGTGAAGGTTTCGATATATACTTCTTTAATAGAGATACATGAAAGACATCATGTACTTTGGCTGTGGTAGGTGGAAGTTCTAGTTGATATACCACAGCCCCGACACGATCAAGAGTCTTGAAGGGGCTGATGTACCTAGGACTTAACTTCCCATTATTTCCAAACCTCATGACCTTCTTCCATGGAGATATGCGTAGAAACACCATGTCTCTAAATTTGATCTCAAGGTCTCATCAACAGTTATCTACATAACTCTTTTCTCGACTTTGGGATGCCTTGATATGATGCTGAATGGTTTTCACCACATCCACTATTTATTCAACCATTTCGTGTCCTAGCAGCTTATGCTCACTGAATTCATCCCAACATGCTGGTGTTCTACACCATTTCTCATAAAGGGATTCATATGGTGCTATTCAGATGCTCAAGTGGAAACTACTATTTTAGGATAATTCAACCAGTGGAAGTTGTTGGTCACAGCCTCTTTTAAAGTCCATAGAACATGATCTTAACTTATCTTCCAGTGTCTGAATAGTTCATTCAGATTGGCCATCAGTTTGAGGATAATAAGCTTTATTGAAAATCAGCTCAGTATCTGTAGCATGTTGTATACTCTTCCAAAACCTAGAGGTGAATCTTTTATCTCGATCAGATATAATAGAAAGTGGTACTCCATGAAACCTTAACACTTCTTTAATGTATATCTATTCCAGTTGATCCAATGAGAAGTCCTCTTGAATCGTGATTAAGTGATCTGTCTTCATAAGATGACCCACAATGACCTATATAGAGTTGTTTCCTCTGGATGTCCTTGGAAATCTAGTGAAAATTTCCATGGTAATGTTATCCCACTTCCAGGTTTGTATGGGTAGTGGTTTCGTCGTCCCCTTAGACTTTTGCCTCTAAGACTTCACTTACTGACATACCAGGCACATTGATATATCTTCAACAATCTCCCTCTTCATATTGTTCCACTAAAATTTTTCTCAGAGATCTCGATACATCTTTGTGCTGCCCAAGTTCATATAGAAGTTTGTGCTATGTGCATCTTTTAAAAGATCCTTCTTTATCTTTGAATTAGATGGTACACATAATCGTGACCCGAATCTCACAATTCCATCCCTTTCAACCACAAACTTTGAGGATTACACATCTCTGATAGCTTCCACCCTTTTCAATATTTATACATCTTTTATTTGAGCATCCTTTATTTTATCAATGGTGGATGGTTGAACAATCATTTGAGAAAGTATTGATTATTTCCCTCCCTTAACGATTCCCATGTCAATCATTTACAAATCTAAGAATATAGGATCCTTCTCAATTATCATCAATGAAAGAATTGTTGGATCCTTTCTACTTAGAGAATCCGACACCTTTTTCGCTTTATGAGGGTGGTAATGGATTGAACAGTCATAAGCCTTAATGAGTTCTATCCATCTTCATTGGCACATATTAAGCTCTTTCTATGTTAATATATATTTTAAGATCTTGTGATCAGTATATATCTCACAATTCTCCCCATAGGGATAATGCTTCCAGATTTTCAACGCAAAAACCACAGCATCCAACTTCATATCATGCATGGGACAGTTTTTCTCATTGATTTTTAGCTCCCCTGAAGAATATGCTATCACTTTATCATTATGCATAAACATAAAACCCAATACCTTCTTCAAATCATCACTAAATACAATAAATTGTTCTCCACTTGTGGGTAATGTGAGCATGGGTGCAGTGATAAGCCTCTTTTTTAACTCCTTGATGCTCTTTTTTCATTCATCACTCCAATAAAACTTTACACCCTTCCGAGTTATCTTGGTATGAGGGTTTGACAATCATGAGTAATTTCTCACAAATCTACGATAATATCCAGTTATCCCCAAGATGCTATGGATATCCGTAACCGATGTTGGCCTTGGACACCCTTCAATTTCTGCAGTCTTGGAGGGATCAACAAATATCCCATTGATTGTGATTATATGACACAAGAATGAGACTTCCTTCTGCAGTACTCATAGATTTTCTCCTTTCACAAGGTCTCTAGTACAATTATTAGATGCTCCTCATGCTCCTCCTTGGTTTTAGAGTATATTAGAATATCATCTATAAAGATTACCACAAATTTTTCAAGGTAATGTATAAAGACTCTATTTATCTTGTTCATGAAGAATATTGGAGAATTGGTGAGTCAAAAAGGCATTACTATGAATTCATAGTGCTCGTATCTTGTATGAAAAGTAGTTTTGGGGATATCTTCCTTCTTCACCCTTACTTGATAATTTCTTGAACGCAAATTGTCCTTGGAGAAGTATTTTGCTCCATGTAGATGATCAAACATGTCATCAATTCATGGGAGAGGATACTTTTTCTTTATTTTGATTTTGTAAAGCTCACGATAATCAATGAAAAGGTGCATTTACCCATCATTATTCTTGACGAAGATGACTGGTGCACCCCATAGTGAAGCACTTGGGCATATAAACCCTTTATCTATATTATCTTGTAGTTGTTTCTTAAGCTCCTCAAGATCCACAACATCCATTCTAAAAAAAGTCTTAGACATTGTAAATTCCCCAGGCATAATATCAATTGAGAATTCAACATCACTTATAGGAGGAAGACCAGGAAATTCCTCAAGAAACACTTTAGTGAATTCCCTCACAATAGGCATGTCTTAAAGGATGGTTTCCTCCTTATACTCAATCATCGGAGCCAGATACACATGCTCGTAGGGTAGTAATATTCACTCTTGAGATGATATATGTAAAGAAGATTCATCTTCCTCCTTTCACTTGTACAAAATCGAGGGTTGATTCTCCATATGGACAGTGATTTCCCTCTCGTGGAAATTTTTGTTGGATCTATATAGGTAAATCCAATACATGTCAATAAATTCAACAAATTCTTCCAAAGGGAGTATGATAAGGTTCATTGGGAAGTTCAATCCACCGATTATGATAGGGGAGGGGTTATATTCATGGGATGCAATGATTACCCCATTTTTCATACTCATCGACATCTTTACTTCCATGATTTTTTGTGGTGTTGGGATTGTTATAATAAACATTTAGGATATAAAAGAATGTGTATAACCTGAATAAAAAATTATGTTTTCTATTATTGAATGAATAACTAGAATACCTATCTCCACTTCCTTTTCGGGGTTCACTTCGACAGTAGTGATGGAAAAAGCTCACCCATGCTGCCTTGGAGGTTATTGGTTGCCTCCGAAAACCCTTGGATTAGGGAACAGATTTGCAATATGCCCAGGTTCTTTGTAGTTGAAGCAATGAACAATGCATTGAGAGTTGAATGGAGAATTACTCTCCTCAGTCACAGTCATGGTTATTTTTTTCAGTAGTTAACATGTAGGTGTCCTTCTCTTCCACAATTAAAGCATTTCTTCATCCCCTTCAAGGAATTTATAGGGTGCTTCTTTCCACACCTTTGGCAATTGGGGTGATGGATCATCTTAGCATCGTTCTATTTATCAATCCGACCTCCAGAATTGAAATCCTCCTTATGCTTCTTATCCCTATGATACCCCTGAGATTCTCCTATCTTCATTTCGACCTTGAGGGAACATCGTAAAATTTCCTCATAGCTGTCATAGTCATGGATCACCAGGGATTTCTGCATGCTTGGTTTCATCCCACAAAATATGTGATCAAACATGAATTCAGGGGTAATGAAAAATCCGAAGGCGTATCATGCAAGCCTTGGGATGTTTTCCTTGTACACTCTGATAGATTATTAGTTTTTTTCTTGAGGGAAAGGAAGTCCATTTTAATCTTAATCCAGAGGGTGTGCGGAAAATATTTATCAAAAAATATATTTCAGAAATCCTTCCATTCCAATGCCTTGATCTCCTCCACCATCTTCGTATTTTTATCAATGTCCACCATTGATCAGCTTCACCCTCCATATGGTAAATAGCTAGTAGAACCTTATCTTATCGTAACATTGAAGGATGGAGAATATCTTTTCAATGGAGTTGATCCATTTTTCGGTGATTGAGGGATCATATGATCCATTAAAAGTAGGAGGCCTTTGTCTCATGAAGATCTCGATAGCGACTTGTTCTTTCTTGGGGGGGGGGGGAGTTGAACATTACTCTTGACCAATGTTTCTATTCAAATCATGACTTAATTAAGATATAATTGTGATAAAGTTAGCGATTCCTACTCCCATCATGTTGGTCATCTCATTAGAAAAGTCATCACATTGATCTTCACATCGTTTGTTATCTCAAGTTCTCCTATTACCGGCCATTGGCTGAAATAAAATGAAAGTTAGGGGTAATGCATAAAGGGTATTCCAAGGACAAAATGGATGACTTAAAAATAGCTTTTATATCCATAACTTTTGAATCTATAGGCTTCAATAAATGTTATCCATGATCTACTTTCTAACATATATTCTTAGGGGATTTTTTTAATTCCCTTAATAATTGTCAATACTAAGATAGTGAATTTACGAATTCATATCCCCTGGGAGTTTCATAACCCAGAGTGCAACAAAGACCATTGTCAGGTACCAAGATACCCTGGGTCAAGCTCTAAACTCCTTCTTAGAGTTTTCACTCCTATTTATATTTGTGCCAGAGCTGCCTCTACCTGCTCGTATCCATACATGGACGTATTTTCTTGATAAAACGCTTACTCAATACTCACAAAAAATTAAGGGATTTTTTATTATACATAATATTATCCATAATTTTTCACTAGGTTTTTCAAATACTAATCCCATAAATAACTAAACATATCCTCTGATACAAACTGTGGCAACCCTGCACTTTATTACATAATAAAACATGATTTATTACATGAAACCATCACTTGAAAAAACATAGAATATTTAGAGGTCTAGTGTATTTGGGGATTAGGAACATTACATAACAACTTAAAAGATAGAATGAAATATCTTATTGAAGACTTAATTTACATGACCACTTCATTCCCTCGTACATACCATTGAATGGGATAATCTGAGGACATGCATAAGAAAAGGGTGACATATAAAGCCCAGTAAGGGAATAAACATGGAATAACATGAGGAATACAATTTATGTTAAACAATAGGTATATCAATGGAGCACAAGAGAAACATTAACATAAAGGCATGATGAAGCATGATAATCATAACATGGGGATGTGACAACAACACTTAACATGGAATTAGCATGAGCCAATGCTCATTGCACATGGAGCATGAGTAAACCCTCATTGCACATGAACCATGAGTAAACCCTAGTTGCACTTGAATTATCATGAGTCAAAATACATTCCACATGATGTATCATGATACTATACTTTAACCCAATTCATTGGAGCGCTCTCAGGGTGCACCCTTTTTAAACATTTCATTTCATGCATAAGTGTGCCACATGGATCATAGAACTTGAATTCATTAAACATAATCATTTATTACATGATAAAAGAATGTATAATTCATAGAAAAATCTCTATAATCAATAAGTAAATGTGAATAAAGGTTAATACCCTCGATAGGGAAATTTACATGGTATTTACTATATAATGACTTTGTCTTGGAAAAACATGGTCAATTTCGGGAGCATACCAGCGTGACATAAGAATACCAAAAAAATGGTTGATGAGAGAGAAATGGGTGTCTCATCATATGTAAATGAAATTGAAAATAAGGGGGGTCATTTAGATAAATTTACCAACAATTTTA
The DNA here is from genome assembly GCA_963277665.1 of Viscum album. Classification (NCBI taxonomy): domain Eukaryota; kingdom Viridiplantae; phylum Streptophyta; class Magnoliopsida; order Santalales; family Viscaceae; genus Viscum; species Viscum album. The sequence continues at coordinate 784,526,463 of OY728147.1, forward strand.
ATGGAATTTAGATTCATGATACAAAATAATTTATTGATTGTAAATGAGGAGAGAGAAATTCCATTGGAAATTTCAGCATAGTAATGGGTGTACATGGGAGGAATTTAACGAGGGAGAAATGGGTCTATCATCATTCAAACATAAAGAGGGAATTATGGGGGAGGTGCAAAAATAATACCCCCAACATTTATAATTGAAAATAAAAGGGCTTAACAATATATAGAAACATGGACATAAATAAGGAAAGTGAGAATCCCTTACTTGGGAGTGTGATCCCGAAGGCTTGGGTGGGGCTTGAGAGAGGATTATTGGGAGATTGGGATTCCCTGTAAGGATTATAGAGAGAGGAGGGAAGAGGTTGGATGAACTCTAAAGGCATTGAGTGAAGAGTAAGTGGGAGATAGGGTGGATTTATATAGGAAAGGAGGTAGGATTCTTTATTATTTAGGTTTGGGACACCCCACATTAAACTAATCAAAAACACAAACCATACCATGGTTTTGGCCCATGGTTTTTTCCAAAGTGGATTGAAAAATAATATTTTACAAGGACAATGTCCGAAATTCTTAAAATAATAGGGTTGCTTATGTTGAGGTGAGTCACACTCTCAAGGAAATCAATTTAAAAAAAATAAAATGTTTGATAAGTCTTGAAAGCTCCATTAAAGCTTTGTAAAATAAAAAAAACAAATCTAAAATCACATTATTTTAATGGTAAAACATTTATTTTCCGAAAACAATGTTTATAGTATTTTATTACATCACTATTGGGTCAATATGATGTCATAAATCACATTATATATTTAAACGGTATTTAATTTGTACCCAAAAATTTGAATATCTCAGAAAATTATGAAACATTCACCATTGGATATTTTCAATTTACTGATCCCAAAAATAATATTCATTTTATCTAAATAATTTCATAAATATGTGAATTTTTTCTTTTAAAATAAAAAACTGACATTTATTGAAAATTCATGGGTTTTGACCTAAAAAGTTTTCAAACATTAATAAAAATTAAAATTGCATTCATAAAATTATATGATCATTTATATTTAATAAAATGTAATTTAATAATAATAATATTATTATTATTTTATTAAAATATTATTTAATTCAAAAATCCATATCTTCATCAAAATAGATTTCTTAGTTTAATATTAACTAAAAATACTATTTTTTCATTAAAAACCATTTACAAAGTAACAATAAAAAAAGATTGTATATTATCTATACAAGAATTAGGTACATAATTGTAGTACTAGGGTCTTGTTATATAACCCCTTAAAAAACGGCATAATACCTTAGGTTAAGGTGCGTGAGGGTGACAGACTCTTGGGGTGGCTCCGATAACATTGCTCGAGTGGTAATCTCTATCAACTTCCACTTATCTCATAAGAGATTCCACTTGAGCTTAACATATTCAATCTCAGCTTGAGATTGGTTAAGAGAGAAGCCCAATGATGCCACCTCCTTTACAATATCTGACAAATTGGCTTCGAATGGGGAATGTATACTGGATGACGCAATCAATTCCTTTGTCTGAGTACATTGGATTTGTTAAATCCCTATATTTATACTAATAATGTTATTACTACTCAACGACTATATTTGCAATGGTCTCAATTCATAACGGTATTTTAAAATAAAAAACATAGAACCAAATAAGTGCATATGTTTTACATAATCGTAAGAAGACTTCTAAATAAACCAAGATGAATTTTCAGTAATGAATTTTAGCTTCGTTACACTCTGCATATCCAGGATAAGACCTATAGTTGAAATCTAGCTCAAAGGACAATTATTGGAGATAAAGAATTTGATTTTTATTTGGTTAAAAATCTCGCTGCTCGAATGACACTAAGTATCCAATATTATATTCAATATTCATAATTATCTACTCGAAGAATTCATGAATATCGTAGTATCATATGTGAATATAAGATGAGACACTGATGAGAATCCCATTCTTCAATGATATAGAAGAATATCTCTACTATTCATGCTCTTATGAAGAAGACGACTAAGAACATCATGGTCTATAATAAAAATACTTGTGGATATGGGGTCCCCCTGATGAATACCCCTAATTTCTCTAATGAAACCATAATACTTTCCCATAAATGAGACAACCAACCAAGATGAGCTAAAAAATGAAAAATAATGTCAATATTCCAAGGAGAGAACCCCATACATACCATGGATTTATTAATAAAACTCCATTCCATACGATCATTTTCTTTGTTCATATCAATAATAATATCTATTTTATATCTGCAAGTTTTCAGATTGATATCCCTAATCATTTCTTATATCAAGTCCATAACCCCATAAATCGACTGCCCCTTACCAAAACATTGTTTTTCCCTCGAAATCCATTGGGATATATGGGTCAACATCCATGAATTAATTAAACTATAAATAAACTTATAAGTAACATCTCACATGATAATATGACAAAAATTTAGGGTGGATGTAGCATTCTTGGACTTGGTAATCATCATAACCTTAGCGGAACTAGAAAAATGTGGCAGGTACCCTCCTTGAATGAAATCCTACATAGACAAAATCAGATAATCGTTAACTATCTCCCCTGAGTTTCTGTAAAAATATGTATGATTCCTATCCAGAAAAGCTACACTATGTGGATTGAGTTTCATCATAGCTTCAAAGACCTATGTCACTTGTGTAAGTGAACCCATCCGTTCATTATCATTATCAGAAACACAATTCATAATCCCATAAAAAAGATAAGTAGGTTCCACCAGGTATCCATTGGGTAGATTCTAATTAGGACTAGCAAGAAGGTCCCTTAGGTGCTTATTATCTAGGATTCCTACTGCATCCCTGTCATAGGTAAATGAACCATCATCTAGCCAGATATTTGGTTTAGCAAGCCTTTTTTCTTCTCCTTGATACATGCATGAAAATGTATTGTATTTTTATCCCCTTATTTCAACCACTTGATCCTCACATTTTCTCTGAAAATATGATATTTCATTAGTAATATGCCTTCCATATAATCTTTTTTTACAAACCAGATCCTCAAAAACCCTATCATCTCAAGTCACCTCCATACCCTCTTCAAGACATTCAACCTCTTCCATGGCATCATCAAGGTCCCTGAATAGGGTAGAGATATCCCTCGACAAATCCTTTAACCTTCTATTAAAATGACTAAGTTTGTTATGAAACACCACCCACATTTTCCCCTAGGAGGGTTTTCTCAAATAAAATCAAACCACGCCATGATAACTAGTATTTATAACCTAATGATGAAAATATTTGAATCTATCATGATTATCCTTCCCAGAATAAATAGTGATCAGATGTGGGTAATGATCGGGAATTCCATGATTCAAATAAACCACCATAGTATTTTCATACATGGAAAAGGATTTCATGTTATAAAAGCATATATCTTGGATCCTCCATGATCTAAAAACACCTCTCTGATTATTTCACCACATGAATTTATCACATGAATAACCCAGATCCATAATACCTCTTCCCATCATGCATTGTGGAGACTATAAAATATCTCTCTAAGTAAAAGGACCTGTCCCCTTCCTCTCATCCGGATCTGCCACAACATCAAAATTGCCTTCCACAAACCACATGAGACTTTTAGGGTCAAACAAGGAGATATCATTCTGCAAGGTATCTCTTTGTTGGGGATCATAGCTACCATAAATGATAGTTATATGAAAAGTATAGAAGTATTGGGTAACCGTAATAGTGTTGAACTAATCACCTGCCTAAATCTGATCCACCATGAATCTCCTGTGCCAAAATACCCATATATTTCAAATGACCCATGTGTCTCAAAGAAGGAAAATTGAGACAAAATTAATTTACCAATTTGGTAACTTTTGAAACTTAATCCCTATGAAATAAGGATAATAAAATGGTTATGTAAATGCCCATATATTTATGTGTAATAAGAATCGAATACATTCATGGTAATTATATATACCACACAAAATAAGTGAGTGGTGAATAAGGAATGTATCTCATCAAAATTAAGAGTGAGATAAAATTCCTTTACCTTTTGTCTTGGCACTCATCGTACTCATTAAAACCTCCTGTATAATAAATATAAATTTATTATACTTCTATAAAATATCCAAATTTTTTAATTATAATACTATATATAGTTTTATTATGGATTTATATCACCCTCATGTTAACAATTCTATGTTATGGATTCACTTCAGGTAATATCCTCTATGTTTATCACATGTGTCTTAGTTTGTTATATCTTTGGTGATTATATTAATATTATGATTTCAAGAATGTAAAACAATATTTATATATAATTTATATTTATCATATGTGTATTATAATAATACAAATAATACATATTTATGGAATTGAATACACCATTCATGGAGAAGGTAAGTCGTCAGTACGTCTGAACGCTATTTTCATTTAATTATCCTATTGAAAGAAATAAAGTAGCATGCATATATGTATATATATGTATATATATAATTATTAAAGTAAATTTAATATATCATATATATTCACTAAAATAATACCTAATACATTACATGTAGTTTATGAACGAATCAGATCACTTTGAGGGGGCGGTGGTCCACATTTCCTCAAATGAAATTACTGTATTAACAAAAAATGGAATGTGTAAAGATAAGTATTGTAAAATAATAACATAAGATTAAATAAATAAATAATAAAATATATAACATATATAAATAGTTTTTATTTCATAATTTCCACCATGAGTGGTGATAATGGAAAATGGACAATCATCGTTTAGTGAGGCGGTAGTTCTCCATATACATAAACAGTATGTTCATTACCCACTAGCTGGAAGTGTGAGTAAGTGTAAGTTGAAAAATTATCATAAAAAACATTTATTATTGGTTATAATGGTGTATTTTTACGATAATGGAATATTAATATTATAGGTAGTGGAGAAATAAAATAAAATAAAGGAGTTTGAGGGAGGGTGTTACCTCGAAATTGGGTAACTCCTTTTAGCTTACGCCAAAGGGATTCATTGGAAGGTTTTATACCTAAGGAAGTATTTAAAGAGGAAGTGTAGAAATTTTGGAAGCTATTTAATCAGATTTTATCTAAGCCAATATTCCTTGAGAGGTGTGAGTATGTTCGAGGAGAGGAGGCCTTTCATAATGGGGAGGATTGACAGTCTGGTAATATTTTGGAAAAGGGAAACCCCTCCAACATTTTTTATTGAACGATGATAAAATAATGGAAAAAAGAAGATCCAAGGGAGTATAGGGTCTCAATATGACTATAAAATATACTTGGTATTAGTGTATATGATTTTTTTGGCCTTAAGGTTATCGTTTTGTCACTTATTAAGCTTAATCTAACCTTAATGGTTGAAATTATTTTTAATTACTTTCACTAATATTTTGGGTAAAATCTAAGTTGAAATTATTTGAAATTATAAATTATTATTATTAAAAATATGGAATCCATTTTTCAAATTACAACCACAAAATTTGTAGAATTTTTTTAAATATAATCCCACAGACGGAACGACCATGCTGGCTTTTAACGTAAGAAATGTTTAAATTTTTCTATGTTTTATAGTCAATTTGAAGGTGAAGTTGATTTCAATGACCTGAATTAAATTTATTGTAAAAAATTAATTTAATTAAACTAAAAAAACTTAAAATATAATATAACTATATAAATAAATTAGATTAAAAAATTATTTTGAATTTAAATTCAGTATTTTTAACTATTAATTATAAGATAAAACTTCACAGAAAATACCAAAAATTCACCATACCCAAATTTTTATTATTATATTTCAAAGATTAATTTTATTTTTACATAAAAGTTTTATAAAATTTCTAAAATTTTATTTAAAATAGCTTCTCTATTATAAGGGGTTAAAATTTCCTTAATAAAAATATTGGGTTTGATGTGTTAAATTTGTTTTATTCTTATCTTGTTATTATAAAATCTATTAGATGAATATATAAAATATTTCCTGGGATATATAAAATTTATATTAAATGAAAATTACTTGATAATAGTAATTAATTTAATATATTAGGATTCAGACATTTTTTAAGTATAATAATAGTTTTCTATAAAAATATTTTTTTAAATTCAATTGGTTATTATATTCATTTATAAATAATTTATACTAGTTAATTCATTTAATAGCTTGTGAAGACCATTTATTTACATTATTTAGTTAATAATATTAATAAAATATAATTTCATGGAAAGGTTATATATTATTATATTTTTATAATATATTATTGTTTGGTAACACTCGGTTTTGTATGTTACGCAAGCCATCAAGGAAAGTTAGTCTTGAGTGAAATCTAAGATTATCATGGTATTGTATTTAAAGAAATAAAACCTTTATATTGTGTTTAATACAATATCAACTTGGAATTGTGTTTATTTCAAGCCAATCTTAGTGCTTTAAAAAAATATAATAAATATTTTCTGTGTTTTGGGGAATGAAAAATATCAGAAATATTAAATTTATTCAAAAATATATATATCATAAAATCATGGGATGTTACACAAAAAATAAATTAATTTGATTAAATATCACATAAATTATATGATATTTTTAAAGGGTGTTTTTATATCCAAAAGTGATTTGAGTTTTTCAAATATATTTTAATGAAAAATTGCAAGTATATAAATGTTTTTATTCACAATATGGCACTGGAGAATTATATGATGGTGTGGCCCAGATAAATTTGGGTGATCTTGTTATAACATATACAATTGGGTGACCTAGATAGTACTGGGTTAGCCCATTACAACTTATACAATGTGTGGTGTGCTTGAACAAAACAAATAATTAATTTTTAAAAGTTTAAAAATTGTGAAAATCAAATTCCACAATGTTAAAATCAATTAAACCATATCTTATTAGTATAAAATCATAAAAAAATGTTTAAGTTATTATTTAATGGTTATAGTATTAGAAGCATAAATTATATGTTTCTTTTTATTGTGATGACCAAAAATGAAATTCTAGTGTTTTAAAAACCCCAAAACTGGTGTGTAACATTTAAAAACACGAAAAACAACCTATGAATGACGTCAAATCATAGTAAAATCATATTTATATTATTTTTGAAGTTTATGATTATATGGAAAGTCAACTAGACATGAGGTATGCTTGGAAAAAATGAATAATATGCATTTAAAGGTTTGAAGGCCTTTTAAATATCTATTAGTGGGTCAAAACCAAGAAAAAACCTCTTATTTACTTGGAATCATTTAGAAAATAACCTTACAGTTAATTTTGAAATTATATATATTACATAATATCAATAAAACTTGTATTTGTTTCATGATGGTCATAAATTTTACTTTCAGTGCTTTAAAAACACTAAAACATCTATGTAACTATCAAAAAGATACTTCTAAATGACATAAAATCAAAATAAATTATTCCATATATATGTTTTTATTTTTAAAAGTAGTTGAAACATAAATTAGACATGTAATATGCCCATAAAAACCAAATAAATTTTTTTTAATGATTTGATAGCATTTAAAAATCCGTGTTTGGGGGGGGGGGGTAAAACCAATAAAACGATCTCTAATTATCGTGAAATTATTTGAAAACAATAATAGCATGATTTTTGAAATGTTTGGGTTCAAAAAGCACCAATATGATTTGTAATGTTCATTGAATGACCAATTTTTTTTTAAATTTTTAAAAAGACTAAAACGTTAATGTAATGATCAAAAGAAATGTAACCAAACTTCATATGATTTTAAATCAAAGGAAAATCATATTTATATTATATTTATCATGTAAAAGTATATGAATCATCAATATGATGTGTACTGTTCTTGGATGAACTAGATAAGAAGTTTTTAAAGGGTTTTTTTTAAATGTACTAGGTGGTCAAAAAAATGACCTCCAACTTCCCTGAAATCATACCACAAAAACAACAAATGTATAGTGATTTTTGTAATTTTGGAGAACACTACAAGTTAATGGGATGTTTAATTTTCTCAGAATGACCTAAAACAAACATTTAATGTTTTAAGAACACTAAAACATATTGTAATAGTCAAAATAATAGAAAACAACCTTCAAATGACATGAAATCATAGGATAATTTTATTTGTATTATTATGACAAGTAATATCAAAAATCATATCAATCAGATGTGTTGTGTGCTCAGAAGGACCAAATAATTAGGTTTTAATGATTTGATAGAAATTAAAAATTTGTTTTAGGGGGTTAAAAACAAAAAACATTTTATTTATATTAAATCATACAAAAAATCAAAGATTCATTAATGAAATGTTTTAGAAGACAACATGTCAACGTGACAAGTGGTTTTCTCGGGGTGACTAAAAACAGAATTTTTCTTTTTTTAAAAATTTTAAATTGATCATGTAATAGTAAATACCATAGAAAATAAACATGGAAGATTAGAAATCATATGAAACCAAAATTTTTATAATATTTCATGTCAATGAGTAGATACCACATCAATTGAACATACAGTGTGCTTAGATAGACTGAATAAGAAGTTTTTAAGCATTTGGTTTCCCTAAAAAGCATGATTTAGGGGGTCAAAACCAAGAAAAAAGCTTCTAATTTTCATGAAATAATGTAAAAACAATTTTATAGTTATTTATGAGTTTTTGGAGAAGATGAACCATTAATGAAATATGTTTTATGATCTATATGATCAAAAAACAAACATTTAGTGGTTTAAAACACCAAAACATACATGTAACTGTCAGAAATTTTTGAAAATAACTCTCTGTGACCTAAAATAATAAGATAATCATATTTTTATTATTTTTTATGTGCATTACTTGCAAAAAAAATCAATCAGATAAAAATTTTACTCTTACTGATTAATTAAGAAGTTTTTTTCAGTTTGATGGGCTTTAAAAATATGTGTCAGGGGGTCAAAACCAAGAAAACAAATTTTGATTACCATGAAATCATACAAAAATAACTTTTGAGTGATTTTTCAAATTTTAGAGTGGAATTCACATCATTCATATATTTCATTTTCTCATGATTAATGAAAACATAATCATAATGTTTTAAAAACACTAATATGTTCATATAACAGTAAAAATCATGGAAAACAACCTCAAAATTATGTGAAGTCACAAATATAACAATCCAACTATTTATTACACACATGAACATGATTTATTAAACAAACCTACACTTAATAAAACTATGAGGATTTATAGGTATAGTGTCTTGGGAATATTAGGAACATTACATAAAACTTAGAAAATAAAACACAACATCTTTATTGAAAACTTCTTTTACATGACCATAAAATTCCTTCATACTTAGAATTCCACGAGATAACCTGAGGACATGTATAAGAAAAGGGTGAGCTATAAATCATAATAAGGTAGTAAAAAAGGTATAACATTTAGAATATAGTACAGTTAGGCAATAGTCATATCAATGGATCATAAAAGAAACATGAACATAAATGCCTGATATAACATGATTCTCATAACATAGAAAAGTGGCAACAACATTTAACATGATATTAGCCTGAGACAATGATCTTTTCACGTGAATCATTATTAAAACCTCATTGAAATTGAATTTTCAAGAGTAAACTCTCCTTTCACATGACTTATCAGGACAATAATCTATACCCAATGCCTTTGAGGGATATCAGGGAGCACCCTTCATAACCATTTCATTCCATGCATAAGTATGCCACATAGATCATAAAATATAGATTCATTAAACATAATAATTTATTCCACAATAAAGGAATGTGGAATTAACTCATGAAACTATATAATAAATAAGTATATGTACATAGAATATGAATACCCTTGATAAAGAAATGGGCATGGTATTCACTACCTAATGACTTTGGCTTGGAATATTGTGGTGCAATTTTGGCAGCATAACAACATGACATAAGAATTCATAAAAATAGTTGAAAATAGAGAAAAAGGTATCTCATCATATGAACATAAAATGGACAGCAAGGGTTCATATAAATACATGTCACAATATATTTAATATAATTTAGATTCATAATATAAAATAATTTCTTGATTGTAAATGAGAAGAGAGAAATTCCTTACAGAATTTTGGCATGGTAACCTGTGTACATGGGAGGAATTAATTAGAGTTAAAAGATGTAAAACATAATTATAACATAATTAATTAATTATGGGGAGGTGATAAATCATTCCCCATCATTTTTATTTGAAAACAACGGTATAACAATATAAAGAAGTTTAGATAAAAATAAGAAAGGAAGAAATCTGTTACTTGGATGTGTGATCCAAAATTCTTGGGAGAGGCTTGAGAGATGCATAATGGGATATTGGGGAACCTTGGGAGGATTTTATATAGGGTATGGAAGATTTCGGTTGATCTCAAAATGGTTTTAGTGAAGCGAAATGAGATATTGAGTGATTTTATAAAGGAAATGAGATGGAATTGTTTATGATTTAGGTTTTGGACAACACACATTAAAGTATTCAATACCACAAACCATCCAATTTTTTCCCCATTTTTTCCAATTTTTATTTTAGAACATTACTTTATAAGTCCAATGTCCAAACTTATTAAAATATTAGGTTGGCTTATGTGGAGGTGAGTCACACTCTCAAGGAAATCATTTTAAAATGTTAATATTATTTATTGGTCTTAGATGGTCCATTAAGGCTTTGTAAAATATATTAAACAAATCTAAAATCACATTATTTTAAATTTAAACCATATATTGGCCGAAAATAACATTTACAGTATTTTATTACATCATTATTGGGTCATTATTATGTCATAAATGACATTATATATTTAAAATGTATTTAATTTTTACCCAAAAATTTTCCTGTCACAGAAAATTATGAAAAATTCACCATTGGATAATTTTAACATCCTAATTCGAAAAATAATATTTATTTTATCTAAATAGTTTTATAAATATGTGAATTTTTCACTTTTAAAATAAAAACGGACATTTATAGAAAATTCATGGGTCTTCACAAAAACAACATTCAAACCTTTATCAAATTTACAATTGTATTCATAAAAATTATATGATAATTAATATTTAATAAAAATTAATTTCATAATAATATTTTATTAAAATAATATTTAATTCTAAAATCCATTAATTCATCAAAATAGAGTTCGTAATTGAATATTAACTAAAAAAATACTATTTTTTCATTAAAAACTATTTACAAAGTAACAATAATTAAATGAATGTATATTATTTATTATATAAAAAAAGTCACATAATCATAGTTCTAGGGTTTTGCTACATGACCCCTTATAACACCCACATAAGATCTAAGGGTAAGGTTTGTGATGGTGATAGGCTCTTGGGGAGGCTCAGATAACATCACTAGGGTGGGGATTTCAAACAACTTCAACTTCTCCCATAGGTGGTTCTATTCAAGCTTAACATGTTGAAGATTGAATTGGGATTTTTCCTGAGTGAAGCCTAGTAATTCCACCTCCTTTTTGAGCTCTGATAAATGGGATTTGTACGGAGAAAGTCTACTGGATGAGGCCATCACTTCCCTTCTTAAGTAAATTGGATTGGTTAAAGCCATATATTTATACTAATCATGTGTCAAGTATTCGAAAACTATATTAGAAATGATAACAATTATTAAGGGTATTTTAAAATCCAAAAGCATAAAACCAAGGAAATTCATATTTTTTATATAACGAGTTTACATAATAAGACATTTAATTAGATTACAGGGAATTTTCATTAATAAAATTTTGGGTCATTACAATATTCCCCCCTTAAGAAATTTCTCCCTTGAATTTTTCTTTACCCACAATAAAACAAATGTGGGTAACTCTGCTTCATCACAACCTCTAATTCCCACTTTTCTTCTTCAAACATGTGGTTTCGCCAAAACACATTGATGATGGGAATTGTATTATTTATTATAACTTTTCCCTACAATATAATATCTTCAAAAGTTTCTCTTCATAGGAGAGGTCATTATCCAATGGTACCACCTCTAGATTGAGTACATGCGATGGTTCAGGTATGTACTGACTCAAGAGTGATACATGGAATACATCATGTTCTTGAGATAGGTTCGGTGGGAGTGCTAGTCGATAGGCCACCACTCCAATGTGATCAAGGATCTCAAAACATTTGATATACCTTGGAATAATATTTCCCTTCATCCAAAATATCATAACTACCTTCCATAGTGACATGTGGAGGAATACCATGTCTCTAACATCATACTATTAGTATTGTCGATTATTATCAGCATATCTCTTCTGTCGACTTTGAGAAGGTTTAATGTGCTGATGGATGGTCTTAATATTCTATACCATTTCATTGACCATTTCTGTACCTAGGAGTTTTCTCTCCTCAACTTTATCCCAATATATCAGTATTCTGCACCTCTTCCTATAAAGGGATTTATAAGGATCCATTTGGATGCTTGAGTGGAAACTGTTATTGTAAGAGAACTAAACCAAAGGAATATATTGATCCCATCCTCCTTTTAAGTCCATTAGGCATGCTCTCAACATGTCCTCAAGTGTTTGGATAGTCTACTCAGATTGGCCATCGGTATGAGGATGATAAGTCGTACTGAACTTCAGCTCACTATTTAGAGCATGTTGAAGACTCTTCTAGAACATATAGGTGAATCTTGTATATCAATCACATAAAATAGATAGTGGTACTCCATGAAACCTTAACACTTCTCGAATGTATATCCATGCCAATTGATCCAATAAGAATTCCTATTGAATTGCAATGAAGTGTGCAGTCATAGTAAGATGATCTAAAACAACGAAGATATCATTGTTTCCTTTGGATGTATTAAGAAGTTTAGTGACAAATTCCATGGTGATTTTCTCCAATTTCCATATTGGTATAGTTAATGGTTGCATCATCACCTTAGACATCTGCCTCCCATCCTTCACATGATAACATACAAGGAACCTTGATGTATACTCAGCGATCTCCTTATTCATGTTATCCCACAAAAATGCTCTCAGATATCATGATACATATTTGTGTTTCCTGGGTTAATGGAGAAATTCGAACTATGTGGATCATCAAAAACATCATTCTTTAACTCTAGATTTTATCGAACACATATTCTTGTCCCAAATATCACAAATTATTCTTCATTATAGAATACACCACCTTTTTCTCTTTACCAGGGTGGTAATGGATTGAGCAGTCATAGTCTTTGATCAAATCTATCCATCTTCATTGGCACATATTCAACTCTTTCTGTGTGAATATATACTTGAGGATTTTGGGATCCGTGTATATTTCACAATTCTCCCCAAAGAGTTAATGTCACCAAATTTTTAATGAGAATATTATTGCATCCAACTCCAAATCATTCCTTGGATAGTTTTTCTCATGACCTTTCAATTTACATAAATCATATACCAATAATTTGTTATTTTTCATCAATACACATCCCAGGCCCTTCTTCGAAGCATCACTGAATAAAAAAAAGTTATCCACTCGTGGGTAGTGTGAGCACAGGCACAGTGACATGCCTCCTTTTGAAGTCATTGAAGCTCTTTTTTCATTCATCACTCCAAGAAAATATGAATCCCTTCCATGTTATCTTAGTAAGAGGGTTTGACAATCGTCATAAATTTCTCACAAATAGGAAATAATATCCAGCTAACCCCATGAATCTACATATATCTATCACCGATTTTGGTCTTGGTTATCCCTCAATTGTAGTTGTCTTGGATGGATCCATAGATATCCCATTTCTTGTGATGACATTATCCAATAATGAGACTTTCTTCAATCATAACTCACACATGCTGTACTTTTCATAGAGATTATCCTTTTACAAGGTCTCTAGTACAGTGCTTAGATGCTCCTCGTGATACTCCGTGGTTTTGGAGTATATTAGAATATCATCTATACTAACTACCAAATATTTTTCAAGGTAATATCTAAAGACAATAATCATCAATTCCATGAATATTTCTAGATCATTAGTGAGTCTGAAAGGCATTAATATGAATTCATTGTGCACGTATCTTGTATGAAAAATAGTCTTGGGTGTATCACCCTTCTTCACCCTTACTTGATAATATTTTTACTGTAGATCCACCTTGGAGAATTATTGTTCTACATGTAGTTGACCAAACAATTCATCAATTATTGGCAGAGAATATTTTTTCCTTATCATGAAATTTTTGAGCTCGCAATAATCAATTCAAAGTTGCATTGTCCAATCCTTATTCATGATGAAGAAGAATTGTGCATCCCATGGTGAAGCACTTGGGTGTATAAACCCTTTATCTAGATCCTCCTATACTTTTTTCTTCATCTCCTCAAACTCCGCAATATCTATTTTATATGGAGTCTTGGATATTGGTAATTACCCAAGAATAAGATCAATCGAGAGATCAACATATTTTATAGAAGGAAGACCAAGAAATTCCTCCGAAAACTATTCAGAAAATTCCTTCAAAATAGGCACGTCTTCAGGGATGGTTGTTTCCTTAGACACATTCATCTGATCATGATATGAGTTCTGATAGTGTAGTAATAAACATTCTTGAGATGATGGTGCTAAAGAAGATTCATTCGCCTCCTTTCACTTGTATAGAATTTTTGGTCGATTATCCATATGGAAAGTGATTTACCTTTCATAGAAATTAATTTTGTCTCTATGTAAGGAAAGAAAATACATTCCAAGAATTTAATCAAATTTTACTAGGGGGATTATGGTGAGGTTCGTTGGGATGTTCAATCCATAAAATTTTATAGTGGAAGAGTTTTATTCATGGGTGGAAATGATTTCCCCATTTGTCGTTATCACCAACATCTCTACTTATATGATTTGTGGTGATGTTGGGATTGTTCAATTAAACATTCATGATATTAAAGAATTTGTAGAACCAAAATCAAAAAGTATAATCTTTATTATTGAATGAATAACTAGAGTACCTATCACCACTTTGTTTTTGGAGTTCTCTTTGGCAGTAGTGATGTAAAAAGTTATCCCTTGCTGCCTTGGAGGTTTTTGGTTGCCTACAAAAAACACTGTCTTAGATAATTGGTTTGAAAATTTCCCTAGTTATTTGCAGTTGTAGAAATGAGTAATGCGCTGAGGGTCAAACAAATCATTTCACTTTTATTCCATATCAATGGGTGTTTCTTGTCAGCAGTTAATAGCCAGATTCCCTTCTCTTACACACCTAATCATTTCCTCATCCCTTCAGGAAATTTCTGGGGTGCTTCTTTCTACACCATCAGCAAGTGGGGCGCTCTAATTTCTTAGAAACATTGGATTTATCCATTGGACTTCCAGAATTAATGTACACCTTATGCTTCATGTCTCTATGATACTCTTAAGTTTTGTTAATCTCGATTTCGACATTGAGGGAACATTAGACAATTTCCTCATAGCTCTTGAAGTCACGGATAACTAGGGATTCTTATAGGCTAGACATTAGCCCGTAAAAAAGTGGTTAACCTTGCATCCAAGGGTAATGAAAAATTCAGAGGCATATCATGAAATCCTTTTGAATTTTTCCTCCTATGCCCCGATGGATCCTTTGTCGTTTTTCACGAGGGAAAGGAAATCCCCTACCATATTAATTTGGATAGTGAAAGGAAAATATTTATCAATTTTTTTCTGTCAATCCTTCCATTAAAATGCATTGATATCCTCTTAAGGCTTTATGTTTTTTATCAATTTCCACCATTGATCCGCTTTACCCTCCATACGATAAGTATCCAGAATTATCTTCTCTTGTTAAGAATATTGATGGATGGAGAATTTTTTTCCAATGGAGTTTATATATTGTTTGAAGATTGAGGGATCTAATGATCCATTAAAAGTATGAGTCCTTTGAATCATGAATCTCTATATTTCAGTTTATTCTTTCTTAGGAGGGTGGGGGTGAACATTACTCTTAACCCATGTTTCTATTCAAAACATTTGTTAACCGAGAGTTTATCATGACAAATTTTGTGATTCCCGATCCCATCAGATTAAGAATCTCATTAGAAAAATCATCACATTGATCTTCACATCAGTTTTCAGCTCGAGTCATCTTATTAATGGACATTGGCTGGAATAAAAGGAAAATTAGGGGTAACACATAAAGGGTAATCCAAAGAAAAAAATAGATAACATATAAATTACTTATGAATTTATAGTCTTCATTCTATGTTTTCCATGATCTACTTCCCAACATATATTATTCGGGGTATTTTTTTATTCCCTTAATCATGGTTCATACCAAGCTTATGAATTTTACAAATCATATCCCCCAGGAGTTCCACAACCAAGAGTGAATCAAGGCACTTTGTCGTGCACCGGTTCCCATTCAAGTCTATCTTAAAGTAGTGTTTTCGGGTTTTACCCCTAGACACATTTGTGCCAGGGCCACCTATACTGGTTCGTATCTAGACAGAGATGTAGTTTCTTGATAAACCACTCACTCAATACTCACCAAAACTCAGGGATGTTTTTATTATACTTAGTCTTATCCCGAAGTCTTTCACTAGGGTTTTCAAATCCAAATTCCAAATATAACTAATCTTATCCCTTGGTATCATCTATAACTACCCTTCTCTTTATTTCACACATAAACATAATATATTACATAAACCTACACTTAAAAAACACTAAGGATCAAGAGGCCCAATGTATTAGGAAAATTAGAAACATTACATAACAACTTATAATATAAAAAAAAAATATTTAATGAAAACGGCTTTTACATGACCACAACATTCCTTCGTACCTGGCATTGCATGGGATAAATTGAGGACGCGCATGAAAAAAGGGTGAGCTATAAATCCCAGTAAGGGAGTAAAAAATGCATAACATGAAGAATATATTACATTCAATTCAATATAAATATTAATGGATCCCAACAGAAACATGAACATAAAGTCATTATATATCATGATTATCATAACATTTAAATGTGGCAACAACATTTAACATGATATTAGCATGAGCCAAGGCTCATTGCACATGGATCAAGAGTAAACCATCATTGTACTATAATTATCATGAGTAAACCCTCATTGAAATGGTGTATCATGGTACAAATCATTATCCAATGTATTGGAGTGCTATCAGGGCACACCCTTCTTAATCATTTGGTTTCATGTATAAGTGTGCCACATAGATCATACAACATGGATTCATTAAACATAATAAGTTATTCCAAGATAAAAGAAAATTTAATTAATATTTGAAAATCTATAATAAATAATTAAATGTGCATAAAGTTGAATACTCGAGATAGAGAAATGGGTAGGGTATTCACTATAAAATGACTCTAGATTGGAAAATTGTGGTGTAATTTATGCCGCATAACGACGTTAAATAAGAATTCATAAAAATGGTTGATGAGAGATGAATTTTTATCTCATAATATTTACATTAAATGGATAGTAACTGGGGTCATATAGAGACATGTCCCAACATATGTAATGGAATTTAGATTCATAATATAAAAGAATTTATTTAATGTAAATGAGAAGAGAGAAATTCCTTAGGGAATTTCGGTATGGTAACAGGTGTACATGGGAGGAATTAATGAGAGTGAAAATAGGTATACCATAATTAAAACATAAGGTGGGAATTGTGGGGGAGGTTTGAAATCTTACCCCAATATTTGTAATTGAAAACAAAAGTGTATAAAAACCTAAAGAAGTTTGGGACAAAATGAGAAAGGAAGAAATCCTTTACTTGGAATTGTGATACCAAAGGCTTGGGAGAGTCTTGAGAGAGGATTTTTAGGAACCTGTGGTTCCTTGGGAGGATAATATATAGAGGATGGTAGGGTTTGTTCAAGCTCCAAATGGTTTGAGTGAGGAGGAATGGGAGATTTAGTGGGTTTATATAGGAAAGGAGTGTAAATTATTTATTATTATGGTTTTGGAAACCTCACATTAAATTAATCAAAATCACAAACCATAACATGGTTTTTGCCAAATTGGAATGGAAAAAAATATTTTATATGTCCAATGGATTAAATTTTTAAAATATAAATACTGATTATGTGGCGTTGAGTCACACTCTCAAGGAAATAATTTCAAAATGTTAAAATGTTTTATAAGTCTTGTAGGGTTCAGTAAGGCTTTTTAAAATAAATTAAAAAAAATCTAAAATCATAGATTTTTAAAGGTAAATCATATATTGGCCAAGAATCACATTTATTGTATTTTATTACATCACTATTGGGTCATTATAATGTAATAAAACACATTATATATTTAAAAGGTTTTTAATATTTTTCCCAAAAATTCGAATGTCTCATAAAATTATGAAAAATTAACTATTGGATAATTTCAACATCACGATTCCAAAAATATTCTTAATTTTATATAAATATTTATATAAATATTTATTTTTTTTTAAAAAATAAATAATTAAATTTATAAAAAAAATCATGGGTTTTGACAAAAATAGCTTTCAAACCTAAATAAAACTTAAAATTGTATTCATAAATATGATATGATCATTTATATTTAATAAAAATTAATTTAGAAATAATATTTTATTAAATTAATATTTAAATAAAAATATCCATTAACTCATCAAAATATATTTCTTAGTTGAATATTAACTAAAAAAATACAATTTGTGCTTTAAAAATGGTTTACAAAGGTACAATATTAAAATGAATGTACATTCTGTATTTTGTACAAAAATAATGCACATAATCATAGTGCTTGGGTCTTATTACATAAATCCTTATAACACATGTATAATACCTATGGGTAAGGTTTGCGATGGTGATAGACTCATGGGGAGGCTCAGATAACATCGCTTAGGTGGTAATCTCTATCAACTTCCACTTCTCCCGTAGGTGGTTATGTTCAAGCTTAACATGTTGAAGCTCGGCTTGGGCTTGATTAAGAGAAAAGCCTGGTGACACCACCTCTTTTTCAAGCTCTGACAAATGGGCTTCCTAGAGATCAGTTATATTGGATGAGGTAATCACTTCCTTTTTCTGAGTAAATTGGATTTGTTAAATCCCTATATTTATACTAATAATGTGATCACTATTCAATGGATATATTAGAAATTCTAACAATATGTAATGGTGTTTTATAATAAAAAAACATAAAACCAAGGAAGTGAATATTTTTTATATAACCATTTTACTTAATAATACAACAAATAAAATTAATATGAATTATCATTAATAAAATCTTAGGCAGTTACAATAAAGAAATATTCATTCAACTAGTTTTTTTGTGCATGATTAGATGAAACATTAATTAAACATGAAGTGTGCTCAGATGATCAAATAAGTACTTTCTAATGGTTTAAAGACCATTAAAAAATAGCGTTAATGGGATAGAACCAATTAAACTACCCCTGATTACCATGAAATCATATGAAAAAACCTGTTGAGTGATTTTTGAAATGTTAGAGAAGAAGACACGTGGATTAGACATGTCATTTTATAAGGATGCTCTAAAATTCACTTTTAGTGTTTTAAAACAATAAAGTGCACGTATAATGGTAAGATAAATATAAAAATATCTAAATTATTTGAAATAATAAGAAAATAATATATTTATTTAATTCACATTTAAGAGTATATGAAACATCAATCAGACATTTAGTGTGCTTGAATAGACGGAATAAGCAGTTTTTTATGTTTTTATTGCCTTTAAAAATGTGCATCAGGGGGTCAAAACCGAGAAAAAATCTTTTTATTTTATTTAAATCATATAAAAAAACCATAGAGTCTTTTTAAAAATGTTTTAGTATATGAAACATCAACCATAAGTGTTGTTTTATCGGGATGATTAAAAACATACTTTTAGTGTCTTAAAAACAATATATTTTGTGTGTGATGGTGAAAACTATAGAAAATATCCTTTGATTACCATAAAATCA
Organism: Viscum album; assembly: GCA_963277665.1. NCBI lineage: Eukaryota > Viridiplantae > Streptophyta > Magnoliopsida > Santalales > Viscaceae > Viscum > Viscum album. The sequence goes on from OY728147.1 coordinate 784,546,328, forward strand.
TTTTAAAAAAACACATAGAGTTATTTTTAAATATTATATCATCCAACATGTCAATCAGATATTTAATTTTATCATAATGTTTTGAAATTCTCATTCAGTGTTTTAAAAACACTTAAACATGCATGTGATAGTCAAAACCAGAATATATAACCTCCAAAGAAAATAAAATCATAGTAAAATTTTATTTATAAATTTTCTATGTCCAAGATTCAATGGAACATAAATAATAATTGCAGTGTACTTGGATAGATCAAATTAGAAATTTTTAATGATTTGGAATCTATCAGAAACACATGTTAGGGGGGGTTAACACTTAGAAAATGATCTATGGTTTAAAATAAATAATTTATAAAACAACCATCTTGTTATTTTTTAAAATTTTCACTAAAAGAAACATCGATTTGATGTTCCCAATTCTCAGAATGAGTGGAAATGTATTTTTAGTGATTTAAAAACACTAAAACATGTAATGGTCAAAACCATAGAAAAAAACTTTTTAATTATTTGAAATCATAGTAAAAGTGTTTTTATAATTTGTTTAACATCTATGAGTAGATGACGCATTAATTGGACATGTTGTATTACAAGATAAATAGAATAAGGAGTTTTTAACAATTTGATAGCCTTTAAAAACAAGCATAAAGGGGCCAAAACCAATAAAATATTCTCTGATTTTAATGAAATAATATTGAAAAAATAGAGTAATTTTACAAATGTTGAAGTTGATGACACATCAATCAGACATGTCACTTTCTCAAGATTACAAGAAACACACATTTAGTGTTTTAAAAACACTAAAACATGCATGTAATAGCCAAAACCATAACAAATTATCATTAAATGATATATAATAATAGGATACTCATTTTTTTTATTATTTATTTCAAATATTAGTAGATTACAAGTCAATTAGATATATTATGTTCTCTGAAAGGATGAATAAGTAGTTTTTAAATGTTTTTAAGACCTTTAAAAATGTATGGTAGGGGTCAAAAACATGAAAATAACTTCTAATATCTTTTAAAAAAATCTTAATGTGATTTGTGAAAATTTGGATAAGACAACACGTCAATGGGACATGTTATTTTCTCAGGATGAAAATCAAAACACATTTAGTTTTTTTAAAACACTAAACCATGTGTGTAAAAATGAATACCATTTAAAATATCCTATGAATGACTTGGAACAATTTTATAATTTGATTTTTAGTATTCTTGACATTTAGGAAATAAATACATCAATAAAACATGTTTTGTACTTAGATAGACTGAAAAATCTATTTTAACTTCTTTTAAGGCATTTAAAAATGTGTCTTCAGGGGTTAAAATTTAGAAAAGTAATCTAATTTTTGTAAAATCATAAAAATAGTCTATATATTTATCTTTGAAAAAATTTTAGAGGATTTTATAGAAATACTATGTATCATGTAACAACATAATATTTTATTAAGTATTTATCTTTAAAAAAATTGTTTCTTTGATATCATTCATTACAATAAACATTGAGTTTAAATGAAGTATGATAAACGATAAAAATAATAATATTTAATGTAATAGTTATATCATATTAAATAAATCAGATTGTATAAATGTTATTTACTAATTTATGAAATATATATAAATTTCCTACTCAATATTAATGTATGGATAAATTCTTATTAAATAATCACTAAAATTTTAGTGAGCTTATTTTATTCTTAAATAATACATCTTCCTCAAAAATTATTTTATTGATTTTTGTGAGACAAAATAGTAATTAATTTCTCAAAAATTATAAATTTTATGCTATAAATATTATATCATTTTTTGAATCATTATATTAATATTAACTTATTGAGTATTTTTGGTGTTTTTATGAAGAGAATGTTTTTCACTAAATTGTGAAAACTATTTGATTTTATATAAAATTTTATTATTGTTTAAAACATTTTAAAACTACCAAGTTGTTTTTAAAATGGAATCAAAGTAAAATTAGTTCAATTATACTATTAATAATCTATTTATGTTAACTAGAATCGATTTTTGGGTTTAATTTATTATAAAATAAATTTATACTTTAAAAGTAAATTTTCTAAAATCTGATTTTAATTTAATTATACACATTGATATTTATATTAATGGAATTTAATTTTATGAAATGGAAATTATTTTTTTCTTCAAAAAGGTATATTTATCAGTGGAATATTTTCTTGACAATTTTATGAAGAAGTTAAATTGTTGGTGAATGGAAAAAAATATAGTTTTTATGAAATACAACACCTTTAATGATATCAAAAAGACCTAAAAATAATATAATAATTTATGAAACTTTTGTAATGAATACATTATGATAAAATTCTAAAAATATCATAAAATTTTAATTCATAAAATTATAAATTATAATTTATTCCATGATAAAAATGAAAATAATTTTCAATGTTGACCAAGAGCTTGTGCAGTGTTAAAAATGTAAAATTTGGTGACGTAAAAATAATATTTAAGATAAAATAAGTACATTATAGACTTTTATTTAATATTAAATATTAAATTTTAAATATGATTTTTAAGGTTATATATAGTTTTTTATGTTATATAATGATTGGCTTATGGAAATTATCATGCAATGCTCGCGCAAGGTGGGAAAAGTCAAAATAACATATTAAATAAGTTTTCATGACATAGATACGAGTTAAAATAAATATTTCAGGAATATAAATTGGTATTTTTATAATAATAAACTTACATTTATGATTTTAATTTATTTAAAAAATTTATGTATTAAATAAATACCATAAATGCCTGCACAAGGCCGACACAACATTAATTTAAATAATATAAAAATAAAATTAACGATTTTGAAAATAAAAAAATAATATATTTTGAAATAATTAATGTATCTCATGATTTTTATATATCTAAATGACATTTTATGGTATTTTATAATGATTATATTTCAAATCCCCCTTTTCTCTAATGTATTTAAATATAAATTAAATGAATAGTGTCAAAATTGACATTAATGATACTTTTTAAAAAATATTATATTATTAAAATATTATAAATCATAAAAATCGTAAAATAATACTCTATGGATATTATATCATAAAAAATTTCATAACTTGGCCATTTATGGGCCAATTGTCACCTCTTAAGTAAAAATTACAATCCTTAATATTGAAATAGTTTTTACCGTAGTTAAAATTTAAATTGGTAAACTAAGGGTTAATCAAAATGATAAGGTTTAGAAAGAATAAAAAACTTTTATAAATTATATCTTATTATATTATTACAACCATATTCTATCTTATCTTATAATCATTGTCTATTATGAGGAATTTGGCCTTAGAATGAATTAATTATAAATTAATATTTTGAGAAATTCTAAAAGTTCTCTGACCTCAATTATAAAATGGAACCTCCTCATTCACTTATTTACACCACTTATATTCAAAACATCCTTATACAAATTATGTAGGTTAATTTATTCCAAAATACCAGTCTATGACCCCTTTAAAGAATATTTAATGGAGACATTTGAAATGAGAGATAATCGCCTTAACCAATCACTTTATTTATACTCTTCTTTACCCCCCTAAATCTTTGGTTTTTATCATAAAATAATAACTTAAATATAATAAATATTTTTAAATGTTATTATGATAATGAAAAAACCATTACACTCTACATTTACAATCATACAAGAAGTTAAAGTATCGCTCCTGCATATGTATAGCCTACCATCGCCACGTAGAAATACAACTCATTTGTTTCTATAAAAATCTTAAATTGATGGGTATTATAATGGGTTTAATATTTATATATGATAAATATGATACTATCATATTTTTTGAATTATAATATCACTTGTACCATTTTACCATCCAATCCTTTGAGAAATGATAATGTCGCTCGTCCGTATGTGTGGAATACCACCTCCACGAAGCAATGTGATTTTTTCATTTATATTTTAATTGGATGGAAATGAGTATAAACTTGATTAATATATATGATATATATGATATAATAATTATCCTATAAATGTGAATTAATATTTACCTTCCTCTAGTTTCATATGTCGAAAAATAAAAACAATCTGCATGAGTACATAAGGCTACCCATCTCAATGAATGATGCAATTCATATTTCTATCTATATATTTTACGGATAACTATATATATGTATATAAATAATATATATTTTATTTATTTCATTATTAATATTTTGAATATTATTAAACCAATATTAATAAATAATAACAAGAACTACTAAACTAAAATACTAATGATAAACAAAACAATTTACACCAAAAATGACAATATTAATAAAGAATTATTTATAAAATGGAGTGATGAAATGTTATAAAGGGATCATATATTATGGTATAAGTATTAAAATGTATCTATTATGGAATTATAATAAATTAATATTTATTATAAATGACGTTTAAGTTCTTCCAAATCAAGTTAAAGCTGAGGAAACATATTTTCATCTCACTTTTATTTCTGTGGGACAAATACCTTATACCCCGCTTTTTTATTTTTTGTAGTGTATAAAAATCCACACAACACATTTAATGATTATTATTATGAATTTTTTTTTGGATTTAGATATCCATATAAGGTTACTTATTTCATGGTACTTATGATTCAAAAGTTACCAAAATTTTTAAGTGGTTTCATGTTACAATCTCATTGTTTACCGAGATTAGTTTTGATTAAGTTCTCAATGATAGAAATAATAAAATATATCTCCCAAGAAACATATTTATTTTCTTATCCTTTTGTTATTTAATTATAATAATATTTTTCCGTCAACATTCCTCATCTTATGTAGTCAATAAACAAAAAATATATTTTTAAGGAAAACTGACTTTATTTCTCTCTTTGGGAGAAAACCCTTTTTCTTCCATATCCATGTTTTCTAAAAATATTTTAAAGAAGGTTATTAATATTATTATTCGATTATTTAATGTTATTTTTACCCATGTTTTAATTTTTACCAAATATTATGAAAGGAATCATATTTTCATTTTTTAAGTGATGTACATTGTGATTTTTTTGAGAAAAGTATGGAATGAATGTTTTTTTAACTTATACGGAATGAATAGAGTTTCCCACCACCATGACTAATGTTTTCTTTGAAGATTCCTATAAAATTTGACACGGTTATTTTTGAATAATGTTTTTTCCAATATAATTTTATTTTTTGGATATGTGATTTCAAAAATGGAATGGTTATTTTCTCTAATAATGTTATAATTATCCTTTAATGTTACTTTTATTCATAAAAAACATAACACTTGATTTTACATATTAATTACTAAGGATATTATCCAATTATACCATCCTTATTATTTCCCTAGTTGGTTTATGCTTTTGATGAAAATATTTATATGAAACATGTTTCTTTTCCATGGATTAAGCTATGATGAAATGATAAAATATTTATGAAACCAATTTATTTTCCTTGGGTTATGAAATGATGAAATGTTTATGAGAAAATTTTATTTTAATGGGTTCCAATATGATGAATAATTTATGATATTTTTGCATATATATGTATGATTTTCATTAAATGATGGGTGGGGCCTATATCTCCATCCAATTAATTTGGTAAATATTGATATATCAGGAGTTAAACAGGATTGGAATAGGGAGTGAACCCCATTCAGTAAGGGACTATGTCTAATTTGAAAGTATTGAGACTTAACCTTAACTACCAAAATTATTTGAGGAGTGAAAAAAGTACACTATGACAACCTTGTCAATGATCCATGATTTTTAAGGAAATTACTTTCAATGCTTATTTACAAAGCCAGAAATTAATGTCTTATTCATTTGTTATGATTTCATGGTTCATGTTCTTTGATTTTATTATAATTCATGTCTTATAAACTGCCAAGATTTATGCCATGACTCAATATTATGATCTATTATATATATTGTATGGTTTTCAAATGTTAATCTCGGGGTCTTATACCCTTATTCTCATGTTATACTCATGTGATCATCGATATCTCCCGTTTTTTACCCTTTGATGGCATCTAATCCCACCCCATTCTTATGGTTCCTTTCCCTAGGTTATGAGCAATGGTATTAAGTATGATATGTCTATGAAGGGGTATAGTTATAAATAAATTAACGGGAGTTGATATAGATATTTTATGATTCAATTTTTTATGTTTATAAGTGTTTCGCAACGAATCAGAAGGAGTGCACCGATGCGCCCGACTGTTGATCTCATGGAGGGATGAGCTTCGATCAATCGCTCGGATTGAGTATATCGGTATTCATTTCAAAACTACCAATGGTTCCATATCCAATGATATGTGGACCTGCTTTCCAAAGGCAGGCGTTCGCTGGGTGATTTGGCCAGCGATGATTTGAACTCACATTGGTCAAGAGGCTTGGAAGCCGATCTCATCGCACCCTTTTAGGGGGAAAATTATTTCCTGTTCTGGGACACTCTTATATATTTAAGACGTATTTATATGTTCGAGAATCTTTCATTTATACCCAAGCATAGTATCCATGGATTTTTTCTGGTTGGAGATGGTCAGCTAAGCCCAGGGATTTAGAATCATTTAGGCCTGAGGTTTACCATCCCTCATTGGAATAATGACTCCCAGGAGTTTGGACTTGCAAGATCTCAGTTTTTAGAAAGGTATGTTTTGTTGTTTTTTGGGTTTAACCCTTTGTTTTGGTGGATTTAAAAGGCTTCTTGTAATTATGAGGGGCTTTGGGGGAGTTTCAGGGGCTCGAGGCACGGAAGAAGGGAGAGCTGGGAAAGACAGGCCAGGGCAAACAGCGTACGCACGGCCAGGAAAACCGTGCGGCCTGCCCAGGTGAGCCGTGCGACCCTTCCACCTTTGGAAATTAGCATGCACACGGTTTGCTAAACCATGTGGCTAAACCGTGTGACCACTTAAGTTGGGAAAAATTATAAAAATTGCCACTCCGGGCTTTAAGATCACAACTCGGGATTTTCCTCCCATTGCTCCTCCTTCTCCCTTGGAACTAACCAAAACACCTAAGGGCTCCAAGAGATCAATATCCTTCATTCTAAGGCGTTTTTGGTGCTGTTGGTTGTGGATCGAAACTCCGGTTAAGGCTGATCCGATCCTTGGTTCTTTTCTTGGTTTAGGGTTTGTATCTTTTCTCCCTCTCGTTCTGAAGCCCTAAAACCCTATCTTTTGGGTGAGTTTTAGGTTAAAGCTCCAAAGGTTTTTTGGATCTAAGTATAAGGACTCTATTGAGGGTGCGTTCAACCGTAGTTATGTGGTTGGTGGTCTATAAGTTATATCCCATAGTTATTTGAGTAAATTGTGCATGTTGGGTTATGTTATTGTTTTCCATTGGTTATGTTTTGGATACTCTTGGCATGTTTAGAATTAATGGTGTTTAAAATGGAAAATCGGAACCCTCACGATCCCTATGGGATGTGTTAGGATTGACTTGACCTAATTTGGGCCATCCATGGGATGTGCCAGCTTCTCCCGGGCTTAGGGATTTTATTTGAACAAGTGACCTTGTTGTAATTAAGGGTAGAGACTTTAATGAATATGTTGGCATGATTGGTTGACCTTGGAATAGAAGTTACGTGATGCACCTAGACTTGGAAATAACCAATGGGTTAGTTGGAATGGGATGAATGGTTGAATCATGGAAATGGTGAACGGGTTAAATGGGTTAATGTGTAAATTGATTAAAGACCATAATGGGAGAGATTATGGGTTTAATGTTGAATTCTTAGTGAGATAGGCATAACACATGGGAATTGGGTGAGTGGTTAAATGAAGCGAAATGGTAATGTGTTAATGGGTTAAGGCATGATGTGGTTTCCCATGCGGGTTGTGGTGAATAGTGTTTTCCAGAGGGCAATGGTTTGGATGGTTGATAGTTACTTATATATAAGCATATGCACATGGATTTTTAGAGTGGTGTATGACATGAAGATCTATGCCCACGGGTCGAGTGAAGACTAAGGCTATAAACTCAACCCTAAATGCACGGGTTAGGAAAGGGTATTGAGGGTCTATTCTCATAATGGTTACATCCACCCGGACTGAGGCTTAGAGGTGAGGATATGGTTTCTATGAGGAATTTAGTCCTAGGTAGATAGGTTAACGATGTTTTTACCCTCTTGCATGTGATTGTTGGCCTTAGACCCATGTAACATAAGGTATGTGATTAACTCATGGAGATGCGATGAAAGGGTAAGTGATGGTAAATGGTAATAAATGGATGGTAACAGAATGGAAAAGGATTTGGCTCTAAACTGGTTAATGGCACATTAAATAATTACTTGGCATTTATCATTAATTTTCCTTTTTCATGCACAACTATTTATACTAGATATTTTTTAGACACTGTTGGTGGTGGCCTACTGAGTTGTACTCACACCTTGATCGGGTCGCCATTGGGTACCCGAGCAGACATCATTTTTACAGGTCAGGAGAAGGGAAATGGTCCTTGCTAGATAGGGAGTGGCATGGGTAGCTCTTGGTGGAGGATCCGGACATGGAGTTGGGACAATTTTTGTGATTTTTCCCATTGTCTTTATTTTGGGATCTTGTTCACATTTTCACTTGTAGTATAACATGCATATTAAATGTTGGAAATGTTGTTATACATGTTCCTTGTTTATTTGTTATGGTTTTCCACTATTTGGTTATTTTTTTGTGGCTTACTCTGATAAATAGGGGGTATAGTCTCCCAGCTTGACTACATAGACCGCCGCTGCTAGTCGGCAGCCTTTGGTGTATGGGGAGGCGCACTTAAGGTTATGTAAGTGGCTTCCAGGTAGGGTACAATACAAAGTGGTATCAGAGGAGGTCTTTATTCTCCTTCTCTGAGGTCTTGTTATGTGGGATTGGTATCCAAGGGTAAAGATGTGTCAGGCCTTGGTAATGAGATCATGCTTTGGAGTAGCTAACCCAGGTACGGGGGAAACCCAAGTCACCCTGGGTGAGAATTGATGTTCTTGGTTGTGTGATGTTAAAGTTGATGATATTTCACCGCTGGGTGATGCACATGTGGTTTGATGTGATTGTTTTATAATGTTTGGCTCGCAGACTTAACGACATGAGAATTTTCATTTATGCATCATTGTAGGAACCTTGGAAGATAGGTGACATGCATTGTGTTATGCACATGCACGAGGTGGGTGTGTGAGGCAGGAAAGTAGGGTGCATCATGCATTTCATGAAACCAAGAAATAATGAGAAGAATGAAATAAAACAAGTGGGTAAATGATGTTTAATGGAGTAATAGGGTTTGATACAAGTTGGAAAATGTTGTTGTGTTAGCATATGAAAAGTGGGTTGTTGTAGCTAGTAAAGAGCTTTTGGTGGAGTCCTGAAATTTTATGGTATGCATGCTAAGTCTCGTTCTTGGAATTGTAGAGAAATTCCACCATGACGTCGGTTACCAGTTGGGCAACGGGAGGGTGTTGCTGAGAACACTCTTCTAGTAGAGGAGCAACAAAATGTGGTGATCAATGAAGGTAGAGAAGACCAGTTCCGAGAGAACTTGACTCGCCTTATGCAGATGATGGATCGGGTCCCCGGGCGTGTTGCACCAAGTATGTTTGAGCTGCCCAGGGAATTCCAGCTGCAGCAACCTCCGAATTTCACCAGAGAGGGTGGGACAGAGGTAGCAGAGTTCTTGTTAGAGTCTGTCCAGATGATATTGGATCATCTGGATACCCCTGTGGAGAAGCGAGTAAATCTAGCCACTTATATGTTACAGGTCCAAGCTAGGCGTTGTTGGGACATTCAGGCCCAAATCGAGCAGGTTGAGGGAATATCGTCGAAAGCCTTTCAAGAAAAGTTTCTGGAGAATTTCTACCCAGAGACTTTGAGGCAGGAGAGGGCTGCAGTGTTTTTGAGCATGACTCAAGGATCGCTATCGGTGATGGACTATACTAGTCACTTCACTAATTTGAGGCGCTTTGTCCCACTAATAGCAGGGGATTAGGCAGTAGTAGCAAGGAGTTTCCAGGATGTGATGAGACATGAGATTAGGTCTCACGTAAACATATTCTTCATAAAGATGTTTGTAGAGGTAGTAGATCAATCTTTGATCTCGGAAGGAAACCTGAAGGGAGATTTGGGTAGTGGGCTTGTGGTGCCAGTGGGGCAGAAGAGTAGTGCAGCTACCGAGGGTCAGAAGCGACGCCATGGGGGCTCACATCATGGCAGAAGTGTGAAAAGTGGTTGGAAGAGAGGGGAAACCTCTCCAAGTGGGAATCAGGTGTTCTGCAATCAGGGCGGCAGGCCGGGGCATATGCGTGGTCAGTGTCCTCGACCTCCAGTCGAGTGCTGTTCGTGCGGCCAGATGGGACATGTATAGAAGTTATGTAGGAAACCTCAGCAGGTGGGCGAGTATGATGGTGGGAGGTAGGTACCAGATACGGGAAGGGGATCATTTTCACCGTATCAAGAAGGCAGTTGGAGCTCCATGGGATGTACTGGTAGAGGTGGTGGACGTAGAACTCCAGGGAAGGTTCGCTCATTCTAGCAGGGCAGTGCAGCGCAGGGTGTTCAAGCGGGATCCCAGGGTAGAGGTGCAAGTCAGCTTTAGGAAGTTCAGTTTGCGCCTGGTGATGGTGAGGCTGGACCGTCGACTGTTCGAGGTACGATCCTTGTAGCTTCTACGTTTGCTAGTGCATTGTTTGACAAGGGTTCCACAAACTCTTTTATCTCTTCTCAACATGTGCTAGTGCTGGGTTTACCTAAAGAGGGAGTTTGTGGAGTGATGTTAATTGATACCCCATTGGGAGTGTGGGTTGAGGATATCAAGCCGTGCAAGGAATGCACCTTGGAAGTTGGTGGGTATCGTTTTCTATGGGACTTGTTCGTTCTCGAGATGTCAGGGTTTGACCTAATCTTGGGAATGGATTGGTTGGTGTTGTATCGGGTGCACGTAGACTGTTATCATCGTAGAGTATCGTTCAGGTCGCTTGAGGGTGACACTTATGTCCACCGTGACGAATAGGATGTTCGAGCAGGGCGTGCAGGGCCGTTTTGTCAACATATGAGTGGACTCACGACTCAATTGGCATGTCTCATTCTTGATGATGATGAAAGAGGGAAGCAGTATGTTTTCCCTCCTCTGGTGGATCGGTTTCAGGATGTGTTTCCTGATGATATCTCAGTGTTACCACCCGAGAGGGATGTTGAGTTTACAATCGAGTTGTTTCTGGGAGCGGAGCCAGTTTCTATTTCACCATACCGAATGGCACCAGCAGAACTCCAAGAACTAAAGGTTCAGCTTGAGGAGTTGGAGCGTAAGGGGTTTATCAATCCTAGTACGTCTCCTTGGGGATATCTCGGGGTTTTTTTTGCAAATAAGGCCGATGGGTCGTTAAGACTGTGTGTTTACTATCGAAAGTTAAATCAGATGACAGTGAAACATCGATACCCTCTTCCTAGAATAAATGACCTGTTTGACTCGTTGAGGGGCACATCGGTGTTTTCTAAGATCTATTTGAAGTCAGGTTATCACCAATTGAGGGCGAGGCCTTCTGACATACCACATAAAACTTTCCGGAGTCGGTACGGGTTGTTTGAGTTTGTAGTAATGCCTTTCAGCTTGACCAATGCACCGGTGATGTTTATGGCTTTGATGAACCAGATCTTTCATCCCTATCTAGATCAGTTTTTTTGCCTTTGTTGATGATATCTTAGTGTACTCGAAAACTCATGATGATCATGCCCAACATCTTGACATCATCTTGGGTACGCTAAGAGAGAATCGGCTATACGCCAAGCTATCAAAGTGTAAATTATGGATAGGTGAGTTACATTTTCTGGGTCACATCAACTCGGAGTAAGGTGTGTTAGTGGATCCAGAGAAAGTGAAAGTAGTTGTTTCTTGGGAGCAGCCCAAGATTGTATCTGATGTTTGGAGTTTTCTGGGTTTGGACAGGTATTACCGAACATTCATTCAAGATTTCTATCTCTTTGTAGCACCAATCTCGAGCTTCACCTGGAAGGGAATCATGTTTGAGTGGTTGGAGGCTTGTGATAATTCCTTCCAAGAGTTGAAGAAGCGGTTGATGACCGCACCTATCCTGATCTTACCTAATCTGGGTAAGAAGTACATCATGTTCTGTGATGCGTCCAGAATCAGACTTGGGGCTGTGTTGATGCTAGATGAGCGGGTGGTGGCTTATTGGTCAAGGCACTTGAGACCCCATGAGCGTAATTATCCCACTCATGACCTTGAGTTGGCTGTAGTAGTGTACGCCTTGAAGTGCTGGAGGCACTATCTGTTCGGGGGAACGGTTTACCGTGTTTACAGACCATATGAGCATAATGTAAATCTTCTCATAGTGGGATCTGAATCTCCGGCCACGAAGATGGGTTGAATATTTCTAGTATTTTGACTATGAGTTGGTGTACATGCAGGGAAAGGGAAACAATGTTGCTAATTCTCTGAGCAGGAATATTCAGAATCAGGCAGTTCAGGAGTCCAGCACCGAGTAGAGGGTGATGGCTTTGTTTACAGAGAAGCACCTATAGGAGCAGAAGGAAAGTGGTCAGGTCACTCTTACTTCCTTAACGATGGAGTCGACGCTTTTGGGTTGAGTTAAGGAAAGTCAGCTTGATGATCCTAAGTGTTTGATCATGAAGGAAAAGCTTAAAGGATGGGAGCTACATTCTGATTGGACCGTCGGTGAGGATGGTGTTGTTTGCATTCGTGATCGTGTAGTTGTGCCAGAATGTAAGAGGGAAGAGTTGATGTGTGAGTTCCATGCATCGAAGTGGGCAGTGCATCCTGGTCTGACCAAGATGTACCGTGATCTTTGAAGGCAGTTTTGGTGTCCTGAAATGAAGAAGGATGTTGCGGGCTTTGTGGCATGGTGTCTTACCTGTTAGAAGGTGAAGACCGAGCATCAATGCCCAGGTAGTTTTTTGCATCCATTTCCCATTCCAAAATGGAAGTGGGATGATGTAATGATGGATTTTGTTTTGGGTCTTCTGAGGACGCCGCGAAAGAATGATTCAATATGGGTGGTTGTGGATCAGTTAACGAAAGTGGCTCATTTCTTACCGATTCAAGAGACCCTTATAGTCGACCGGTTGGGTGAGCTATATGTTCAGGAAATAGCGAGGTTGAATGGTGTGCCGCAGACCATAGTTTCAGACCGAGATCCGCATTTCAAATCACGTTTCTGGCAAGGGTTGTAGAAGGCGCTTGGTACGCAGGTGTTTTTGAGTACGGATTTCCACCACCAGACAGACGGGCAGTCGGAACGTACGATCCATGTGTTGGAAGACATGTTGAGATCTTGTTTCTTAGACTTTGGTGGTTCTTGGGATATGCACCTATCATTGGTTGAGGTGGCCTACAACAATAGTTTTTAGGCTACAATTTAGGTGGCACCATTCAAGGCGCTTTATGGTAGACCATGTAGATCTCTGTTGTGTTGGCTAGAGGCTGGTGAATCTGAGTCGTTGGGGCCAAGTCTCGTGCAGGAGACTTTAGAGAGAGTTAGGTTGATCAGGAAGCGGATGAATACGGCTCAGAGTATGCAGAAGACATATACAGATCGGCGGCGTAGACCTCTTGAGTTTGTGGCGGGTGATAAATTGTTCCTTCGGGTTTCTCCAAGGGTGGGTCACTGACGAATTCGAAAGCAGGGTAAGTTGGATCCCAGGTATGTGGGACCTTTTGAGATTGTGGGGAGGATCGGACTAGTGGCTTACTGATTGGATCTTCCACAGTAGTATGGTGGGATACATGATGTGTTTCATGTGTCGCAACTTCGACGGTATCACCCTGACCCATCTCATGTGGTTGATGTTGAGGATGTGGAGCTTGAGGTTGATGCGTCCTTTGAGGAGGATCCAGTTTGTGTCGTGGATCATAGTGAAAAGGTCTTACGAGGAAAGGTTGTGCCATTAGTGCGAGTACTATGGCAGAATGGGAAAGTTCAGGAAGAAAATTGGGAGTGGGAATTGGATATGAGGGCTCACTGGCCCGAACTCTTCTCTTCGGTAGATCAATGAGGCTTGGAAACTCGGCTTGAGGACAAGCCGTTATAAGGGGGGGAGGTTGTAAGATCCCGGTCTTTGTAAAGGTATGTTTTTTTTGTATTTTGGGTTGGACCCTTTTTTGGGGCTTGAAAAGGTTTCTTGTATGTATGAGGGGCTTTGGGGGTGTTTCAGGGGCTCGGGGCATGGAATAAAGGAGAGTTAGGCCAGACTGGCTAGGGTGCACGGCCTGCGCATGGCCAGGAAAACCATGCAGCCTGCCGAGGTGAAGCCGTGCGACCCTTCCTCCTTCTTACAGTAGCATTCGCACAGTTTGTGCACGGTTTTCTAAACCATGAGGCTAAACCGGGAGGCCACTTATGTTGGAGAAAATTACAAAAAATGCCACTCCGGGCTTTAAGATCCCAACTTGGGATTTTCATCACATTCCTCCTCCTTCTCCCTTGGAATGAACCAAAACACCTAAGGGCTCCAAGAGATCAATCTCCTTCGATTATAAGGCATTTTTGGTGCCCTTGGTTGTGGATCGAGGCTCCGGGTAACACTACTACAAAAAAGGCTATATCCACAGTTTGGAATCGTGGTTATATGCCCAAAAACCATGGCTATAGGTTATAGGCATGGTTTCATTAACCATGGCTAGTATTGGTGTGGCTATAGGAAAAAACCTATAGCCACAGTTTGAACCGTGGAAACACCCTATAGCCACAGTTTTCAAACCGTGGAAGAATCCTAAGTCAAGCAATATATATAGCCACAATTGTAAACCATGGCTATATGCCTTTTGACATGGCTTTAAACCTTGGATATATCTTTATAGCCATGGTTTAAAACCGTGGCTATATGTCCACCCATTCCATAAAAAATACAGCCGCCTTCCCCTGGCCCCTTCCCCAGCACACCCACTATCCCCTGCACTTCCCCCCTGCCCACTGCACTTCCCCCCCCAGCCCACTGCACACCCCCCATCCCACTGCACTTCCCCCCTAGCTCACTGCACACCCCTTGCCCCCTGCACACACCCATGCCAACTTCACTTCTCCCCCAGCCCCCTGCACCCCCTGCACACACACCCATCCCACTGCACACCCCCTCCCTTGCCCCCTCCCCCCTGCCCCCTCCCCCCTGCCCCCAGCAAACCACCCATGCCCCCTCACCCTGTCTCCCCTACACACTGCACTTCCCCCCAGCCCACTGCACACCCCCTTTCCCCTTGCCTCCCTCCCCCTGCCCCCAACAAACCACCCCTGCCCCTCACCATGTCCCCTGCACACCCCCCCTGCCCCCTTTCCCTACCCCCCTGCACTCCCCCCCAGCCCACTGCACTTCCCCCCTACCCCCTCACCCTACCACCTGCCCCTGCCCCCTCCCCCCCCCCCCCCCCCGCACACACCCACTACCCCCAGCCCACTGCACACACCCTGCCCCCTCCCCCCCCCCCCTGCACACACCCATCCCACTACACTTCCCCCCAGCCCACTGCACTTCCCCCCTTCCCCCTGAACATACCCACTGCACCCCCAGCCAACTGCACGCCACCCCCCCTCAGCAAACCTCCCTGCACCCTACCCATGCCCCTTGAAAAAGAACCAAACACACCCCCTGGCCCTTTCCCCCTCCCCCCTTGGAACCTGGTTCAAAGACTTTTGAAGAAAAATAACACATTATGATCATGTACGCTAATTGGAGGATGGATGATTCTAATGATCATGAATCAATTTATTTTTCCCCATTAGTTAGCATATCATCTCATATAGTCTGGAGAAAGGTTATTATATAATTTAACCTTGTGTTTAATGTAATGCTGGAAAAACTAGACCCCCTGCTGCTCCCCCCTGAACAGCTGCCCCTGGACCCCCTGGACAGCCCCCCCCCCCCCCCCACCCCACTGTTGGACCCCCACTACTGGAGCCCCCGGACATCATCCCCCCTGGATAGCATCCCCCCCTGCTGAACCCCACTAGACAGAAACCCCCTGGTGGGAGTTTTAGTTTTTTATGATATATTACTCTATAACATTGGATGCTGGTGTAGAGTGTCCATATTCTATTTTTTTACTATTTCTCGGTCCTGATACTGGTGTAGGTGGGTTCTTGGTGATGTCACGGTTTTTAGGAGGTGGTGTGGCTACTGGGAGATTTCCAAAATATTGGGTGATTATTTTTGGTGCTACAGATACTGGTAGATGTTGTTGAGTAGTTCTGTGATCTTCTAGATAGGAACATCAAGATGGATTTTGGTGATGGATGGGTCTAGAGGCTAATGTTATGGCTGGTTTTGTCTTAGAGGTGCTGGAGGTTATGTTTCCATGGACTGGATTGTTAACATAGATTGGGTGCTATTGTTGATTGTGAGTTGGTGAATGGGTTGTTGGCTGGTTTTTGTGTGTGGTGCAGGATGCCTCTTTGATGGGGTGTGTTGCAGGAGTGTCATGGGTTGGTGCTGGTGGATTGGGATGTAAATTTCAGTACATTACTAGTGGATGGACCTTGATGTTGGCTTATAGGTGTTGGTTCTATTACTTTTGAGTGGGTTACTGGACACCCCCTTTGCAGTAGCCCCCCCTGCAGCCCCCTTCGCCCTGGACACCCCTCCCCCTGGAAACTGGACACCCCCTTCCTGGAATGAACCCCCCATCCCCCCCGGACACCCCTCCCCCCTGGACACTGGACACCCCCTTCCTCCCTCCTGGACAACTCCCCCCTGCCTAGATATCCCCCCCCACTCTTGGACACCTCCCCCCTTCCTGGACAGCCCCTACCTCCTGGACACCCCTCCCCCTGCCTGGATAAGCCCCCTTCCTGGACAACCCCCCCCCCTCCCCGGACACCTCTCCCCCCTACCAGGAAATCATCCCCCCGATAGGGTATTGGGGGTCTGTTGTGTCGTGGAGTGTGGTTTATATGTGGGGTATGACTAATAAATGCATGAGCGAAGAATTGTAATTACAGTAGGAATTTCTTAGCTGAGCTGTTCGAGTTGTTGAGAATATTAATATGGGCTAGTGGGGAGTATCTGGGGGAGATCGGGAAATATTATTTTGTTTGGATTTCCTACACATGAGGATTGGGGAGGCCCTACCTCGGCCTTGGCTTCGACCAGCGCTTCAGAGAGATTCTCATCCCTTCTTACTTCTTCTTCTTCCTTTTCTTTTTGTTTTCTGCTATAATCCTTTTGTTGATAATATAATTCTACCAAATTATCATTTTTAGCACATATGAACCTATCATTTGGTGCTTTCATTGATTGCGACTTTCAGAGTTCAAGTGGCTTGAGGATCGTATGAGGATGTCGGAGGTTCAAATGACTATGCTGGAAGTAATAAACGCCTTCTTGCGTAAGGTACATGTGCTGAAGAAATTTTTTCAGGAAGAATCTAGTTCGAAAAAATCACTCTTTGAACTGGAGCGGCATGAAACCAAATCTAAACAACAGAAGATTCTGCTGGAGACTCGTGCTGTAGTGGCACAACAAGTTACTAGTCCAGAACATGGAGTCGAGAATTCTTTTTGGCGGGAGGAAGAACATGACATTTCAAATCTAGATCAATAAGAATAACAAAATCAACAACTAAAATAGAAGCAGTGAACCATTCAGTATGTGGCCCAAATTGTGCAGTGAGAACTAAGGTCACCCCCCGCTGTCATGTCAGAACATCTAACGAAGATGTAGCAGTCTGCGCAGACGCAAATATCGACTGAATATTTCGATCAACATATACCTTCAGATTCTTCGATGCCATGGTATGTGAAGGATAAGCGACTGAGAGTTCTTCCCTATGCTCTTGGTTTTCATGTTCCCCTATCTTCTCCTGGATTTTTGTGTCCTGTGCATGTGGCATTCAACTCAAAGAAACAGTGCGAGATACTAGTTGTGTTACAGGAGCCGCGAGCAATATGCCTACTAAATCTGGGAAGGAACCTACAACAATAACTTTTCATGTCCTCTGAGAGTATTAACCTCAAGTGAATGAAGTCAAAGGAAGGGAACTTTGCTCTTAAGATTGACATCTCTAAGGATTTTGATACCCATAAATGGAGTTTTCTCATTGACATACTTTACAGGCATGGGTTCTCGAATAGATTTCTGAACATGGTTGACACTATTCTTGGATCCTCACAGATGTCAATTATTATGAATGGTTCACTAAGAGGGTTCTTCTCTTGCTCATGGGATGTACGAAATAGTGACCCCTTATCGGGTATACTGTTTGCAATTGCAGAGGATTACATAAGACGATGCATCAATGAGCTTGCTCATCTGGGTATTTATAAGAGGATTAGAGCTAGTTTTAAGGATCATTACCCACCCCATCTTCTCTATTCTGATGACATTGTATTGCCGGGGCAGGCTTCAAAGAGAACCATATCCTAGAAAAAGGCTCTTTTCACTCACTATGAGGATGTGGATGGAGAGGCCTTAAGCTGGGACAAATCTTCAATTGTTTTTGGAAATGGAATTCCTGTTGGAAAAAAGAAGAGGATCACATGATACCTTGGGGTGAAGAGGGGATCCTTTCCCTTTCAATATCATGGGGTGAAGAGGGGATCCTTGCCCTTTCACTTGATACAAATGGTCGTGAGGTCTTATTGAGGAACATCCAAGCCTGGTGAGAAACATTATATGGACAAGATCAATCTTTGAAAGGAAGTTGGTCACAGTGATGTGGAAAGAATGAATAAAACCTGTGGAAATGGGAGGATGAGGTGTCAAGGATCTTCAGACCATTAATGATGGTCAGATTGGAAAATTCACTTGGAGGATGATCTCAAATGATGTTGATGATAAGTTTCTGTCATGAAGGTTCACAAAATGGCTATATAATGGATATAAATACTACCTTGAATCCTCGGTATGGGCTTCCATTAAGCAGGACAATGCAATGATAATGCAGGATACTAAATAGATGGTCAGTAGAGACTCCACTCATAGTTTCTGGAACACCTTCTGGCAGGATCAGCCCTTTCATTCTATGAATGTCCCATATGAAGTTTCTTCATTGTCCATCTTGGGTTTTCTCTCATATCAAATTTCACATGATTTGAATATTTCTGACTATTTGTTGTCTCAAGTTAATAATTATACATTTATGGATTGTGAAAAAATGATCTGGCTTCATAGAAGGATTGGGATTTTTGACCCCAATGAGTTTTTCATGATTGCATGTGACAGTACTGACCATGCCCCAACTTGGCTTATGAAGTTCAAGGATCCATTAATTTGTCCATCTCGGTTTCCCCTTCTTTGAAGAATCTGGAAAATAGAATTCCTACCTCTGAAAAGTTGATGTGAGTTGGATTTCAGATGGCCTCCATGTGTGCCTTATGTAGGGCTGCAGAAGACACCACACAGTATGTGTTTATGGAGTGCGGACAGGCCCAACAACTATGGAGTTATCTGGGAATGTTGTTTGGGCTTGTAGTAGACTCTGGAATTCTGCTTATGGATCTGATGCCAGGTCTACTGCATATGCGCTACAGTGCGCAATTGGGAAACCTCTGCACTGTTGCTATTGTGGCGGTCATTGTGTCCTTGTGGGATTCGAGGATCATGGCTCTATTTGATGGCGCACATGATGTTGTCCAGAAGGGAGTGAGCCTTTTACAAGGACCCTATACTAGGGCAAAGACCCTACACTATGGAGTTCATTTATTAAGGCTCTGATAATAGGTAAATCCTTATTATGATTGAAAATTAAATTTTTATTATTAAAAAAGTTTTAAATAAAAATTGATACCATTTTTTCAACCACAAAAAGAAATAATAGAGCCATTAAAGTTCAATTTAATACTACCAGATTTAATATTACTAAAAAATTTCTAAGAGATATTGGTTACTTGACTTTATGATTCTTCCATTAGTATATCATCAAACATAAAGGCCAAATTGTCTCAGGACTAGATGTAGTCCTTAAGGATGATCTTCCCATAATTGAATCCCCCAACAAGAATCAAATCCTACTTTTCCATACAGGTATATAGATCCTCATTGAGTGTGACCCTTAATGAAATTGTCAAAAAAAAATTAGCTTCCTCTTTAGTAGAATTTAGTGATATAACTTGTTCCACCACTTCTCATTCCAATATTATAAGAAATTCCAAGTATTTCTCAATCGCATCACCAGACATCCTACTTTTCCATACAGGTGGACTCTGTATTTATGCTTACGGATATGATGCTCAGTCTGCGGGATATGCGCTATAATGAGAAATTGGGAAACCTCCTCACTGCTGCTATTGTGGCGGTCATTGTTTCCTTGTGGGATTCGAGGATCATGGATCTATTTGATGGTGTGCATGATGCTTTCCGGAATGGAATGATCTCCATCCACAGGGACATGTACGTTGTGTCAGTGGTCCAGGATGGTGAGACGTCTAACACCATTTCTGGCCTGCAAACTCTTAGGCTTCTTGGAGTTTTGGGCTGACCACTCAGACCTCGGATGCTTAAGTATATCAGATGGACACCACTGATTACACTGTGCCTCAATGTGAATGTTGATGGAGCTGCGTTAGGTGTGCTGGGTCCAACTGGTGGCGGAGGAGTCTTCCGCACTTTTCAGTGGGTTGAATGCCTCAGCCAAACCAATCAACTACATCTGGTTGGTTCTCATGTGTATCGGGAGGCCAATCAGGTTACTGATACACTGGAAAAAGGCCATACATGATCTTGATATGATGTGGTCTTTCACAGACCCTGATTATTGTGCTCTAATGGTGGATGCAGATAGATGTGGTGTGTTGCACACTCGCTTATGTAATAACCCCTTGTATGCCCGACTCCTTTTTATTTTAAACCTATCTATTATAGTTAAGAATAAAAATGGTAATAATAGATATACATAGAAGATAATGAATAAAATTTTTATAACATGTTTTTCATTGTGTATTTGAGGCTTTCATAGACTATACAACCCTAAAAAACATAAATTATCATATTTGGTTTCACTTGAGGAAATATTTAACTCCAAATAGTAAATACTTTTGAGTATTTATAATAATTTCACCCCTCCTCAACTATAAATGAGAACTCAATCACCCCACTAATTTACACCTTTAAAACCATTTGGATTAAAGAATTTCTACCCAAATCACCTACCAAATCACGGCATTACCATGGGCTGATTCGATGGTGGCAGGTGGGGTTGTTGCGGGCTGGAATGCTGGTGGAAACAGGCTGAAATGAAGGTGGAAGAAGGCTAGTGTGGGATGGATGTGGCTGGAGCATGGCCAATTCACGACATTACCGTGGTATGACTGTGGCGTGACCACAGTGTGTTGGACCGGTCTAGCAACATCTATGGGGCAGCATCTTCCGGCTAGGAGCGAAGAGAGCGGGAGGTGGTGAGGCAACATTCTGGCCATCGCCTCGCCAGTAGAAATTGTGATTAGTCATTCTTAACATTGATCACAAGACTCATGGAATACTATCACTACTAACTACCACGGGATGTCGTCCTGAAGCAGGAAAAAATCACGGTATTACCGCGGTGTGACCACAGCGTGACCGCGGTGTGACTGCAACGTGTTGGCCTGGTCCAGCGACATCTTCGGGGCAGCATCTTCCGGCTAGGAGAAAAGGGAGCGAGAGGAGGCGGGGAAACATTCCGGTCATCTCCCCACCAGTAGAAATTGTGATTATTCAGTCTCTACTTTGATCACAAGAATCATGGAATATTATCACTGCGAACTATTGCGGTGTGTCGTCCTGGAGTAGGGCCAAATCACAGCGTGACCGCGTCGTGACTGCGGCGTGACCACGATGTGACCGCGGCATGACCGTAGCGTGACCGCGGCATGTTGGCCCGGTCCAGCGACATCCGCGAGGCAACATCTTCCGTCCATGAGCGAAGGGAGTGAGAGGAGGTGGGGAAACAATCTGGTCATTGCCACACCGGAAGAAATTGTGATTAGTCAGTCTCAACATTGATCACAAGACTTATGGAATACTATCACTATGAACCGCCTCCGAGTGTCATCCTGGAGTAGGGCCAAATAACTGTGTGACCACGTCGTGACTGCGGCGTGACCGCGGCGTGACTGCAGTGTGTTGGCGCGGTCCAGCAAGATACGTGGGGCAACATTTTCCACTTCGTTTCAAATAGTATGATGTGGATGGAATGAGAGGATGTTTTCTCAGAATATTTAAAGAAATGAATGCTAATCTGTGATGAATAGAGGATTGGATGACCCCTGATATACCTAATTCAGTGAGGTTTGGAGATCTAGCAATGTGTAGGAATACCTAGAGAAATACCCCATGGGTTCAGGAAAATCACATGTTACATAACATGTAATATGACATTACTTGTACTGTGGGACCCTAGGGCTGTGGAACTGGGATTTTGGTTGGATTTAAATATCACACTCCATGTGACGTGGTCACACAACATGGGACCCATCTTAAAAGACTAACGGCACTTAAAGAGTGTCTTGGTTCAAACAACCATTTTAATAAAAAGAGGGAAACCCCCTACAGGGATATAAAAACGTTCAAGTACGATGTGTTCTTTATGACTAACAATGACATCAAGTATAAGGAAAAATCAATTCAATAATGTTAAGTAAGGTATACCACTGTGAGTTTTCATAGACAGCGCACCTCCGTTGGATGGGTTTTATTACAAAACCATGACTTATTTATCAAACGAAAAAATTATCTTAACTAACACTTATTCAAGAATTTCAATTTAATATAAACATGCCAAATTAGGAAGGAAACTAAATTCAATTTAAACCATTCTTTAATTAAATAGGCTAGGAGAGGGACCCTACCTCAACGTCAAGGCGCGTTTTCTTTTGACGATGACAACTCAAATCTTCCATTTTTTCACTTGCACGCATATGAAAATTAACATATATATAAGGACACCTAGCCCCTATGTAAATATTTTCATGTCCAAATATACACAAGGGGGTCCTTAGATATATGTTTATACTTGCATATACCCCTTTACACTGACACGCATATGCATTTTTCATATCTATATATAAGCACACCTAGCCCCAATATATATATTCATACTTCCATGAGTGAATATATATAAAAGGGGGACTTGTATATGCATATGCCTGCCTATGCATACAGATGTAAGCCTTCTTCAACAGTGACTCGAATCCACCTCAATAAAATCCAAAACACACAACAAAAATATAAGGAACCCAAAAATCAAAAAATCCCTAATTAAAATTGGGCCAAAGAATAAAAACGGAATAAACCTTACCCAAATCTTGAACTCATTGTATTAGATGGTGGTGGATAGAACTAGTCTTATCATAAGAAACCACCTATAAGAAAATAGTGGGAAAAAAATGAGATATAACAACTTATTATATATATGTGATCAGTGTGTCAACTGTACATGATAAATGATACATGAATCTATAACCAACAATGAAAAAGAAATATTCAAATTGATATGTAAATCCCAATACTAAATAACAAGATCATTAATAAAGCTCTTTATTTTTCAAACATCACCTTAAATTGCGTATTCAAAAATAAAAAATCACCCAAATATGAGAATAAAGGAAACCTCCAGCATCACTTAAAGTGATAAATATGGATTAGACATTATTCTTAATCTAGAAAATCCATTCCTTGAATGTATAAAATACCTAAAAATCTTCATGCCTATATCCTTTTAAATTTTGTAGATTGAAACCTCATTTTTTAGCATGTTAGTCTTCTAGAATATACCTTTATTCTCAGTTTATATAGGTTTATAAATTTTATAAATTAGAGAGTTTTTTTTATTTTATTCTTACTCAATCCGCTTGGATTTTTCAAACCAGTTTGCTAATATGATTAGACAATATTTTGGTGCATGATCTTCCTTCTTCTTGATTGTATATTCCTTCTTTGTAGAAACTATTTCCGAACATGAGATTATTGGTTCTTTCCTTTTACCTTTCAACAATTATTATTGTTATGGAATCTATGTCATAAATTCTTAACAATTTTGACTACTTGGTTTCCCTTCCACACACACTTTCAACAGCCTTTAGAGTACCCTTTTTAGGCTCCCTTTAAAACTCCACACTAGAATTGTCAAGAACTAGCCCACTATAATATAAAATATTGATACTTAACCCAACACATTGATCTGAATGACATCTTAACACATACAGAAGCTCTAAATAGCATAGTTACCAATATAAACTCCTCATAATTAACTGAACACACTGACTATACCAACCACTATAGGTAAATAATTAATTTTGGTGTGGTCTTTGAACCAAATATGGTTTATCCAACATCCATCTCCAGACACTAAATTCATCCATTTACTATCTAAGCTCATACATTTCACAACCTTGATAATGATCACCATCCCTTGATATGGATTTCACTAAAAAAGGACAAGTATTAATCTCCCCACTATAGTATTATCGATACCATCATCAATCCTACATACACATGTCTAGTGCCTCATATCAAATTATGACCACTATAGAAGATCCTAGCCCAATAATCTCAACATAATTTCTTCATTTAAAAACTATCATCTTTCAAACACACATTAAATCCAACAAAAATAATACATTAAAAGATATTAAATAGAGAAATCCAAATTATAAAAAAAATAATAACTTTAGGAATACCTCATTAAGTATGGTACTAAAAGTCACTTCACCTAGGATGGATTATCCTAATAAAATAATATAGGAACCCACATATCGACACATACATGAAACCTATTTTTCCCATCCCAATACTAAGGGAATGCACTCATATTCTTGATACATGAGAAATAGACCACAGTTCATTTATTTTTCTAATATTGAGTTTAGATATTACTCATTCAATT
Source organism: Viscum album (assembly GCA_963277665.1). Taxonomy (NCBI): domain Eukaryota; kingdom Viridiplantae; phylum Streptophyta; class Magnoliopsida; order Santalales; family Viscaceae; genus Viscum; species Viscum album. The sequence goes on from OY728147.1 coordinate 784,571,118, forward strand.
TACTCTGTCACCCTCATACTGAGGCTCACCAACCAATATTCATTCCTACCCAGTTTCCATCCTTCTCCTTGTACCTTTCTATGTGATGGATGTATCTACATAGATAGCTCAGTCTTTCTTGAATATCTCCTAGTAGGTGTCCAGATAAAAGGAAGATACTGATGCCCATAATGAGTACATAAGACCATTTAAAAACTAGAATTCCTTTATAAATAAATATCATTTGAAGGATGGCATGAAATGAATAAACCTTTCAAATTTAGTGGCATACTCCATTATGGATTCCCATAATGATATAGCTCCATGAATCCCCAAAACATTCTCTTATTCTGTAAATCTACCATAGCTTTTCATAGAAGAGGGAATAAAACTCAATCCATAAAACCTTATCATTCCTTCATTTATGATCAAATGTATTTATCCATTCTGATTCATCTCCATTGAATTTAGAAACTTCTAGTTTTACCCATATATCCTCTATAGTTCCAATCCTTTCAAATAGGAACTAAAATTTCTTCAACATATTCTAAATATCCTACGATACCATGTCACTATTGAAAATTAGATACTGCTACTCATAGAACTCATGGATAACTTAGAAAACCATTACTTTTTATTTCTGAAGGCCGTGTTCAATGGATCAAAGTAGTTGTAACATAATATGAGGGAAACAACCACTTGAGAATATTTCCCACGAGAACACAATGTCATCCTAATTAGATGCTTTGTTGATGAATTTTGACTCAACATCATCTCATAATAACAACATTACTAATTAGAAACCCATCGCGCCACAATCCTAAGCATGCATTATTACCACAAAATCATGAAACTACCTTTAATCCTTACTTCATAACAAAATAGAATTTCCAAAACACCAAACCCTAAGGTTTATCATAATAATCTAAGGGTTACTCTCCTACACACCAAGCATAACAACCAAACCCCACACATTCAACCTTGATAATAAGAAACCCTCCACCCCCTTAACTGATCTGACAAGCAACTTCATATTAAAAATACACAATCAAATCACCCAGAAATCACCAAAATTCCCTATATCGAGAGTTTTACATCAAAACATCAAGAAAAACCCCAATAAGAACCACCAACTTGAGGGATTACCACCAACCCAAACCCCCAATGAAAAATCCATACCATATCCAATACATAGCCATCATACTCCAAACTCCACCCTAACACCCGAACTCAATTGCATGAAGAGCGATATGCTTCTTCCTGTAAATGGTGAGACCACTGAGCAGAGTTCGTCGGGGAGGAGGGCCACGCTGTGGGAGAGTTCGTCGGGGAGGAGGGCACCACTGTGAGAGAGGGATGCATGGTGAGATCGTCGGGGATATCGTCAGGAGGAGGATACGTCGTCGGGGAGGAGGGATGTGTGGTGATAGGGCTGCGAACCGGGGGAGGAGGAGGAGTGCTGCTGGGAGGAGGAGACACCGTCAGGGAGGAGGTTTGCGCGGTGATAGGGCTACGAATCGTTGGGGGAGAGGAGGGATGCAGGGAGGAGGAGACATTGTTGGGGAGGAGGGCTACATGGTGATAGGGGTGTGAATCAGGGGACAAGGAGGAGGGCTACAGATCGAGGGAGGAGGAGGAACCCGATACAGCATGAAAAAAATGACTCTTGCGTGTTTTATTGATTTAATCAAGGTGATGGAATTTAACCGTGGAAATAAAAAAGCTATAGCCACGGACCTATAAAACCGTGGATATAGCCCAAATTTTTAGTAGTTCCTACCTATAAGGGAGTTAGATCTCACCAAAATTAAAGGAGGAAAAAAGTCAAAACCTCACATTAAATGGTGAATCCAACAAATACCAATTCAGATTAAAATAGGGAAATGAAAACAAACCCTTCAAAATGAACTTGAATATTTTTTAGGCGTGATTCTTCCTATAAATATAACCTACATGTTTCTTGAGGGACATAACCCAAACCCTGAGAGGAAGGATATTCAAACTGAGACTGGATCCTAGAATCTGAGGGTGGTTCTAATATCATAGAGTACTTATTAGGTCTTTTTTTCTTTTTTATCATTATCAGGGAGGCAAATACCAAACATAATCTATAAATTTGATCATCATTCAATATTTAATTTCACATTTTCCAAACAAGAAGATGAGTATATTAGTAAGGTTCTATGCTTTCAATAGGGATAAGTATGATACACAATGTATGTTCAACAATGTTCATGCATTTGAGGAGGGCGTGTCACATCAACACTAGTAGATCATTTAATCAGATAATATTCATTTCACTGCTATTCTCCTAGATCTTCCACACCACAACCTAGCTTTGCCAACATCTGCCACTATGTGTAGGCAAATACCTGAAAAGTGATAGTGGAATTTTTTTTCAAAACAACTATTGTTAGTTCTCATCATAATGACCAAAGAAATATATGTCTCTAGAAATGAATCAAACATTAAAGCCAAGAAAAAAATACTCATCGAAATCATTCAATCTATATGTTTGACCATCATGTTCTTGGTGTTGTAGGATTAATTTCTTCACAATATAATCATGTTTATGTTATTTGTAAAATAATTCTGAATGATCTGAATTTATACACACATTTTTAATAAATAACATCAAAACATATCTCAAGGAAGACCAGTGCACACTAAAAGATTTCTAGGAACCCAAAAATAACAAAAAACCTAATTAAAATTGGGTTAAAAGAAACAGGAAGATGAAAATAAACCTCAAAATTGTGGTGGGAAATCCAAAATAGTCTAATTTGGTTCGACTTCAGTGGGAAATGCTGAAACATGGCCTAAGCTAACCCGAGAGACTCATTGCTCGCCCTAACAAAGAACAAAATTGAAAGAATCTGGTTAACTCGTGAACTAGGGTTCGACTGAACAAAATAAGGTGATGGGGGAGAATAAAAATCAGCCAAAAGAGGAAGAAGAATGGAAGATGATAGATTACCTCGAGACACCGACCAAGAAACCGGAATAAATCCTATGAAATCACAAGATGAAGAGGACTCGGGAGAGGGACGATGGCATTCGTGGCTAGAGAGGAGAGGGGAGAGATAGTCGTGCGAGATAGGAACCAGAGATTCAGTGGGGAGGAGGTGACGGGAACTAGAAATTTAGAGTGAGGAGGAGAAGGCAACCAGATAATCGGGAGGAGAACACGGGGGGATATAAGTTGGGAGGAGCACGAGAGTAGAGAATCAGGGACCCCGATATCAAATTGGAAAAGACACTGTATAGCCACGATTATTAAATTAAACCGTTGAAATTAGGAAGATATAGACACAGACCAATAAAACTGTGGCTATAGGTCCGTGGCTATAGATTTCATTTTTAGTAGTGTAAGGCTAATCCCATCCTCGGTTCTTTTTTTGGTTTTGAGTTTGTATCTTTTCTCCCTCTCATTATGAAGCCCTAAAACCCTATCTTTTGGGTGAGTTTTAGGTTTACGCTCTATAGGTTGGTTGGATCAAAGGCTAAGGAATCGATTGAGGGTGAATTCAACTGCGGTTATGAGGTAGGTGGTCTACAAGTTATATCCCATAGTTGTTTGAGTAAATTGTGCATGTTGGGTTATGTTATTGTTTTTCTTTGGTTATGTTTTGGATAACCTTGGCATGTTTGGAATTAATGGTGTTTAAATTGGCAAATGGGAACCCTCACGATCCCTGTGGGATGTGTTGGGATTGACTTGACCTAATTGGGGCCATCCATGGGATGTGTCGGCTTCTCCCAGGCTTAGAGATTGTATTTGAACAAGTGACCTTGTTGTAATTAAGGTTAGAGACTTTAATGAATATGTTATCATGATTGGTTGAACTTAGAATAGAAGTTAGGTGATGCACCTAGACTTGGAAATAACCAATGGGTTAGTTGGAATGGGATGAATGGTTGAATCATGGAAATGGTGAACGAGTTAAATGGGTTAATGTGTAAATTGATTAAAGACCATAATGGGATAGATTATGGGTTTAATGTTGAATTCTTGGTGATATAGGCATAGCACATGGGTATTGGGTGAATGGTTAAATGATGTGAAATGATAATGTGTTAATGGGTTAAGTCATGATGTGGTTTCCCATGTGGGTTGTGGAGAATAGTGTTTTTCGATGGGCAATGGTTTGGATGGTTGATGGTTACTTATATATAATCATGTTAACATGGCTTCATAGAGTGGGGTATGACATGAGGATCTATTCCCATGGGTCGAGTGAAGACTGAGGCTCTAAAATCCACCCTAAATGCACGGGTTAGGAAATGGGACTTAGGGTCTATTCTCCTAACGGTTGCATCCACCCAGGATGAGGATTTGAGGTGAGGATATGGTTCCTATGAGAGAGTTAGTTCTAGTGAGATAGGATAACGTTGTTTTTACCCTCTTTCATGTGATTTTTGGCCTTTGACCCATGTAACATAAGGTATGTGATTAACTCATGGAGATGTGATGAAATGGTAAGTGATGGTAAATGGTAATAAATTGATGATAACATAATGACAATGGATTTGGCTCTAAACTGGTTAATGGGACCTTAAATAATTACTTTGAATTTATCATTCATTTTTCTTTTGCATGCACAACTGTTTATACTGGATATTTTGTAGACACCGTTGGTGGTGGCCTACTGGGTTGTACTCACACCCTGCTCGGGCCGCCATTGGGTACCCGAGCAGACTTCATGTTTGCAAGTCAGGAGAAGGGAAAGGGTCCTTACTAGATAGTGAGTGTCATGGGTAGAACTTAGTAAAGGATTCAGACTTGGATTCAGGACTATTTTGGGGATTTTTCCCATTGTCTTTATTTTGGGCTCTTGTTCACTTTTGCACTTGTAGCATGACATGCATATTTTTTGTTGGAAATGTTGTTACACATGTTCCTTGTTTATTGGTTATGGTTTTTCTATTTGGTTATTCTATTGTGTCTTACTCTTATAAATATGGGGTATAGTCTCCCCACTTGACTACATAGACCCCCGCTGCTAGTCGGCAGCCTTTGGCGTACGGGGTGGCGCGCTTAAGGTCATGTAACCACCCAGCTCGGAGCACTGGTTTAGTGGATTCTGGGTCGGGTATGTTACAGGACTCATTAATATGGCACTGGTTTGAAGCCTCATAACTGGGCACTCTGGAGTTTATTGTCATCCAGGGGGGACAAATAATGACTTGAGCGTTTGGATTGAACCCGTGATACAGGATTCCTACATTTCCTCTTTAGAGGAATTAGAATCCACGTAGTTCAGTAGTGCAGTTTAACGTCATGTGGGATGGAGGATTGGGGAATACACTCTGAGGTGGCCCAATGAGATGGTGGATGGGGCTTACACTCTGAGACAACCCATAAAGTGGGTGAAACGATGTGAATGGGTCGGAATTACTGGGTGGTGGGATTGAACCTCGTGGAGGCTTCCTACGTACTATGCCTTGACATGGATCAAAGTCCTTGTAGTTCACAGGAGGATGGGGTTAGGGTCGGTGCTTACTCTAAGCACATGTGAGTCATGCTCAGTGTGAGAAACAAGAGATAGTAGAGACCTGACTGTCACATCACGAAAGGTGCGTCCCTGGGAAGTGGAGTGGGGCTTACGCATGGAGCAGCCCAGAGAAATGGAGATTGAGACTTACTCCAGGATGGAGGCCTGATGGTGAAAAAGCCCAGTGGGAGAGGGAAATGGTATTGAAAACCCCTGTGTCTATCTCCCCTCTTGGTTTTTGGCACCGGGGAAGTACGGAAGTGCATGGGTGTTACCTCCTACAAGAAAGGCAAGGGGATTACACCACGGTGGCTGCCCTAGTGCCGCTATGGAGTGGAAGTGGTGGATGGGGCTTACGCAACTATGTTGCCCGGGTGCCTTCCTCATGTCATACCATGAGGTTATCCCAAGGCACTGGTTGGTTGAGGCCTTTACCTATGTTCTAGTGCACAAGCGGGATAACACCAAGGGAATTGGAATTAGTCCAAAAAAAGGGATATGAAAAGTGTGAATCACATTCCCAATATTCGGAACACGGTGAAGGTGGCGTGACGATGGAGGATAGCTGTTGACCGCACTTGAAACATAGCATCCATATCGTGTTAGCCTGAAATGGGGACAAACAAGTGAGGTTCGACTATTGACCGTGTTCGAAACACAGGACCTGACTCTAAGTGTTGTCTAATGTCTTCCGGTACGTTAGCCTAGGATGGTAGGTGAGCCGAGATAGCATGGGACTAGGCCTTTTGGGGGTCCCTTCAGACGTGAAAGAGGATGAGGATCCAAAAGAAGGATATAAAAAGCGTGAGGCGGAGTGATGGAATGATTGAACAGATTCCAACGCTCTTGAAATTACGCCACTGTAATCGTGGAATTAGGCATCTTATGCTTGTGGCATAAGGCATATCTTGTTTGGAACAAAATGATACGATATACTACAGTTTATAGTCATGTAGAGATGACTGTTGAAATCACATTCTTGTAGCATAAGGCATCTCTTATATTGAGTAAGAGGAATCATATGTTTTGAATATAGGGTGAACTACAGTTTATAGTCCTATAGAAAGGACTATTGGCATATCATGCATGGGGCATAAGGCATCTCTCATATAGAGGAAGAGGCATCCTATGTTTGGAACATAGGGAGTACTATAGTTTATAGTCATGTAGAGAGGAATATAGAATCATAGTTTAATGTCATGTTGCAGGGACTATTTCCATATAGTTTAACATCATATGGATAGGACGAGGGCCATAGAGTTTAACGTCATGTGGTCACGACGACAAGGTAGGACATACCTAGAAATGGTTGGTGTGAGACATATGAAAGGGTGGCCCTTTCTGGATGAACGTAGGAAAATGTGCTAGGTAATGAGGTTACAGGAGAGTCATGAGGAGTAGCTCTACTCATGGAATGTATAGGAAAGATGTTGGAGAGGCATAAGGGTGAAATGTAAAATACTGTTCACCCGGCCTTAATGTTTCGCGGTGCAACTCTCCATTTTTCATGAGGGTCAGTGAAGGTAGTAAAGGGACCGGCCCAGAGGGCCAGGACCATAGCCTGGTAGTGACCCCAAGTGGGGGTGTGGGGACGCAGCCACCGCGGTATGGACTAGTGAGTGCATGGGGTTTTCCTTATGGGGTGGGCCACGTAGGAGCTGGCCGTGAAGGACTAGCCACGGTAGAGCTGGAAGCATAGGGTGTCCGCAGAGGAGCGAGCCGCGTATGAGCTAGCCACATAGGAGATGTTTGTGGAGGGTATCTATGGAGGAGTTGGCTGCGTAAGAGCAGCCGCAGAGAGGCTATCAGCAAAGGGTGTATACTGATGAGATGGCGGCGGAGGAGGTGGGCTGTGTAGAAGCTGGACGCCTAGGATATCCATGAAGGAACTGGCCGCTAAAGGCTGGCCGCGGAGGATCTGGCTACATGTGGTTCATGGTTTGGTTTCTCCTCTATGGGGAAGAGTGCATCCACAGATGATATGGGGTTCACGGATGGTCGCAGAAATTTACCGCTAGGAGCGATTGCTCCAGCGTTTCCCCACGGGTTTTCACCCGTCCTTTCATCCCCCTATTTTTGGTTCCCCTCGGTCACTATTTATAGAGTCACGTAGAGGCTACATTGATGGGAACACGACACTTTTTGTGGAAGCCCATGAAGGAACCCCCACCCGTAGATGACTCGGTCAACTGATATTTATGGAACTGAGTTTTGCGGAATTGCTCCGCGGCTGTGCACCACTCCACCTCTATTCCACAAACGACGAGGTTCACAACTGCATATGGCTTCCAACTCCACTTCGCAAACAATGGTGCGCATGGCATGGGCTGGTTGGCATGGTTTGTGGCGATGGAATGGGCTGGCTTCATCAGCGGTCTTCCTGGTTCTCGCCCGCGTAGGCGCTCCGCCCCTATTTCACGAACGACCGTGTCTGCGAGAGGCGGGTTCGCCAAACCGGCTGCGTACTGTTGCTGGGAGCTAGTACATGGACCAGTTGGGTCCTTTTCCAAGTTTTTGGGTACTTGGATTTCCCCTTTGCAGAATTTTCAGGACCCTGCAATAAGTTTCTAATCATAGTATACCTAAATGATTCTTTCATGGATAGGAATGTTATGTAATGAAAATTAATCTATTATATGCAATATCTTTATATGAAAATTATGGGTTGTTATATATTATTTTCACTAAATTAATGAAAAAACATTTTGTTATAGTTTAACAATTGTGTAATGGTAAAAACCTGAGTAAATGACCTCCCAATAACATGAAATCATTGGATAGTCATCTTTTTAAAAAAATTTATTCTTATGATTAAGCAGTGTATTAATCATATGTGAGGTATTCTTAAAATAACCAAAAAAGTATCTTTGTGGTACGGTTCCCATTAAAAACATTCCTTAGCAGATCAAAACCAATCAAACAGCCTCTAATTGTAGTGAAATCATATAAAAACTAATATAGAGTGATTTTTTAAATTTTGGAGTAGACAAAACTTCAATTAGATGTGTATTTTTCTTAGGATGACCAAAAACATACCTTTAGTGTTTTAAAACCACCAAAATAATTTGAGTCACTTTCAACACAAAAGAGAAAGACCTCTGAATGATGTGTAATTATAGGAAAATACTCATAGTATTTTTTATGATGTATGAGAGTATAAGAAATTTCTATTAGTTATCTAGTGTTCTTGAACAGACCAAATAATAAATTTTTAACTCTTTAACGGCCATTAAAAACATGCGACTGGGGGTCAAAACCAATAAAATGAACTTCAATTTACATTAAGTCGTATAAAAAAAATCATGGATTCATTTTTGAAATATTTGACCTTACAATACATCAATTGGATGTGTCATTTTCTCAAGTTGAATATAAACACACATTTTGTGTTTTAATGAAATTAAAACGTGTGTGTAACATGGAAAATGATATAAAAATACATCTAAATGATGTGCAATCCTATGATAATCATAGTTAAATAATTTATGACACATAAAAGTAGATGAAATGTTAATTGGATGTGCGATATTATAGTAAGGACTGAATAAAAAAAATTATTATTTTATTGGCCTTTAAATTTTTTTAGGGGGTTAAAAAAAGAAAAAAACACTAATTTCCATGAAATCATATGAAAAAAACTGTAGAGTTATTTTTGTAATATTTATAAAGGTTAAATGTTAATGACATGTTTCATTTTCGAAGGATGACCAGAAATCTACTTTTAAATTTTTAAAAGAGGAAAAACATTAATGTAATGATCAAAACCATAGAACATGACCACCAAATGATGTTAAATGAAAGAAAAATCATCATTTTATTATTTTTAATGTCTATGAGTATAAGGAACCGACCTTAAACATTACATAATATTGAATTAAATGAATAATTCATATTGAGAATCTTTTCAGGTTTAGAGTTTTAGAAAATTAGGACATAACTATTAAATCTCAAAATATTACAAGGTAGACATATCTACATAGTTACCATTTTTTCATAAAATAAAAACTCTTAAAAAAGAGTCAGGTCTAGTTCCATGTTTTAGACAACATGACTTTTCCATGATCCCATCCTTGACCTTATTCATCTTTATGTCCTGTAAAAACATTTCAAAACATGGGATGAGCATAAAAAGCTCAGTAAGGGTTATAAAACAAAGAATGAGAACATTTTTTCATAAATACTTACAAAACATGAACTCTTTTACTTACCTCATAAAATCATAAGATTTATGAAAGACACATAGAAATCATAAATCATGAAGGTAACTTGCGGCATCCATACCATACTTACATTGTAGCTATCACAGCTACATAGGGAGTTAATTTACAATAACCATCACAATATATCCCATAAATATCTTAGGAGAAACATTCACATTTTCATCGGCCACGTTACCCAATGAATTGGAGAGCTACATCAGGCTCACTCACCCTAGTTTTATCACGGACACACCCGTATATGTAAATAATTCCCAAGAACCATAACATGATAATAACACATAAAATAAGCATAAAAGAAAGATAACATTTCCACATTTCAATAAAAAAATATCATTTCAAGATATTGAAATAATAAATCCATCCTCAAAATCATTTTCAATACCAAAATATGTAAAAAGAGTATATGGTATTTCTTTTTTCCTTTTAAAAACATTACGACTTGTTAAGGAAGTCAACGATCAAATAATACTCACGGCATCAGAAAGGTCGTTATCACCGCTTACATAAAAAAACATTCCTTTTTGTCATTTAGTAAAACGCTTTGTAGAAAAATATTCCCTTTGAAATGTCAAGGGTTTTTATACAGTGTATAAAAGAAATTCCTGTTTTAAAACAAAATATGCCTCAATGAAAGGAGATTGAGACGAAGTCCCTTACCTCGTGTCCGACTTGACTCGATCGTTCATTCATATCCTTAGTAATAAAATAAAGTTAATTTCAAATTTCTTAAGATCCTTTTTCAAGTTTTTTATTCCATTTATATCACTTATTACCATGTTATAAACATTATGCAATAATTTATGTTAATAACGTTCGTTGTGTCGATATTTGGCACTTGAGTCAAAAATGGACTTCTTATAATTACATGTTGTAAATGTAGTCAAATAGCCATTATCTCCAGAATGATAATCATGATTTAGATATCATATATATCATATATATATCCAGTATATACATGTATTTATAATAGTACATAACATTTGCAGGTAAGAAATGAAATGCACCGTTCATGGAGATGGTAAGCTGTGCGTACGCATTAATGCTACTTTCATTTCTATTTATTATTTTAATGGAATTAAAACATAATGATAAATAGGTATATTATAATTCCAGTATAATATCATATATAATATCATTAACTCTATCCTTTATACATCCCACATAAGGCATTAACGAGTCACATCACTTTGAGGGGGTGGTAGTCTGCACTTCCTCCAATGAGATTATCATATTTACCCACTATGGAAACCATAATGGTTTGATATAATTGGGAATTATAAAACCATAAAAAAATAATAAACATAACATATATCATATATAAATACAGTGTCATCATAATGGCCACCATTAAAGGCGGTAATATGTAATTGAACAATCATCGTTTCGTGAGGCGTTATTTTTCCATCCACAGAAACATTATGTTCTTCATCCATTATATGGAGGTGTGTGTATGTGTAGTTTGAACCCTTCTCATAAAAACATCACAGTATATTTATGATACTGGTTTAGTTACAAAATAAAATAAAAAAAAAGAGTTTAGGGGTTGGAGAAGTAAAATAAAAGAAAAACATTTAAGAGAAATTGTTACCTTTAATTTGGGTAACTCTCTTTGGTTTGAACCAAAGGACTTCTTGAAATGCCTTATGCCTAAGTTAGGTCTTCTAGGAGGAATAGAAGTATGTAGGGAGATTAATTGTGCAAAGTTTGGATGAGCCAAATGGCTTTAGAGGTGTGTGGAATTGGTTATAAGTGGTCTCCTTTTATAAGGGAGAGGAGGGGCTCTTTAAGAAAGTGTGAAAACAATATTTTATTATATAATTATAATCGGTTTCAAAAGGTCCAAAAATCATTAAGGTCGAAGATACGATGAGTTATAATCGAAATAAAATCATCCAATAGTAATTGGAAATGTTATTGATAATATTTTAATCATTATAATCTTATTTATTTACATCATTTATTAATAAGGTAAATACTTCATCAGTATTGTGTCATAAATAATTTAATTTATTAGATGTCCCAAAAATATAAGAAAACTACTATCATGTAGGAAATAATTTTATGTTTCCAAATAATATTTTTTGTCAAAAATAAAACTTATATAACATCATATAAAAATTAATTACTAAACGATTTTTGTGAATGTAAACTTTGTCTTCACATTAAATTAATTAATATAAATTGTCATTATCACTCCCAAGTAGATCAATGGGGGTCCAAAAATCGATCCAAAAATGCACATGGTCGTAAATGACTCAACCAATAATGTTAGGACAAGAGTTAAGGTAATTTTGAATTATTATAATATTCTTTTAACCTTGAATTACCCTATCTACCTTTAACCGCCGTAAATACAACTCAAAAGTTACTATTCACAAAAAAATATTTTAATCTCAATGAACCACATTTTACATCTTGATAACAACCATGAATGTATGATTTTTTAAATTCAATTCACAGAAGTGGTAAAATTTCATTTAAATGAAAAAGTCAGTTTTTATCTACCACTAAGTGGTTTCACTATTCATCAAAAATTGAAGTTTTTCAGAAAAATACCAAAAATTCAGCCTAAGAATTATTTGATATGAAGAATTCAAAAATCAAGTCTATTTTGAAAAATTGAAAACATATAAGTGTAATTAATTAATTTAAAAAATTAATTCCCGTTATTAAAACAAATAGCGTGTTTTTAAGAAATAATGACTATCAAAAGATTGATACTTGTTTATGTCAAATTTCAAAGTGAAATTAATTCCAATGACCAACATTATATTAAATGGTAAAAATATATATTAATTTAACTTTAAAACCAACTAAAAAGATAATATATCCGTATAAATAAATTAGATTAAAAGGAACTTTTGAATTAAAATGCAATATTTTTCACTATTCATTAAAAAATGAACTTTATCAGAAAAATACCAAAAAAATTACCCAAGTAAAATTTGATGCCCCCAATATAAAGAAGGATTTTATTTGGTCAATTAGAATGTATTAAAGTTACCAAAACTATATTTAAAAAGGTTTAACCATTAAAAGGTGATAAATTGGCCTTTTAATGTAAATTATGCTTAAAATTAGATTCATTCATATTTTAAGCCTCTAACTTTTTATTGGATAAAGTTAAATAAATTTAAAAATCGTGTATAATCATATTTTAGTTAGTTTCATTCATTCCCACCAACACAACAGCTAGGAGTTAACTAAAATTTAAAATGATAATATTATATTATTAGTGTGCAACGTAAGATTTCAAAGAAACCCACTATTGTGTATCGGGTACGCTATCGAACATAAAAACCCCTTTAAATTAAAATTAATATTTAATTAAAAAATATTATATATGTATTATTCTTCATTTACCTGGGATGTTACATCCTTCCCCCTTTTGGGAATTGCGTTCTCACAATTTTTATTCACTTATCAAAATAAGTGGGGGTATTTTTCCCTCATAGCATTTTCAGATTCTCACATTGCCTCTTCAACTATATGGTTTTTTCACAAAACCTTTACCTCGTGAATTACCTTATTCCACAACACTTTATCTATATGGTCAAGAATCTGGACTGGTTGTTCTCTATAATAGAGATTCTCTTCCAACTGAACTACCTCTAGGCTCAAAACATGAGATGGATCTGGCATATACTTTCTCAACATCAAAACATGAAAAACATTATGTACATGGGATAAACATGGAGGTAAAGCCTCTCTATATGCAACTGATCCAACATTCTCCAGAATTTCATAAGGTCCAATGAACCTCGGACTCAACTTTCACTTCTTACCAAAACACATCACACTTTTCCATGGAGAAACTATGAGAAAGACATGATCACCTACCTCAAAGAAAAGATCCTTCCTCCGGTTATCTGCATAACATTTCTGTGTGCTCTGAGCTATTCTCATTTTCTTCTAAATCAACTGAACTTTCTATGCCATCTCTTCTACCAATTCTGGTCCCATCAGCTTACTTTCACCTACTTCATCCCAAAAAGCTGGAGTTCAACAACGATTTCCATATAATGCCTCAATTGGATCCATCTATATACTATAATTAAAACTATTATTATATGAAAATTAAACAAAAAAAGATGTCGGTCCCAACTTCCCTGATAATCCATCGAGCAAACACATAGCATATCTTCCAAGGTCTGAATTGTTCGTTCTGACTGCCAATCTGATTGAGGATGAAAAGTTGTACTAAAGTTTAATTCAGTACCCAATGACTTCTGAAGGCCTTTTCAAAAGTTAAAAGTGAACCTTGGATCACGATCAGATACAATGGAGAGGGGAACTCCATGCAACCTGACTATCTCTTTAACATAAAACTAAGCAAGTTGATCTTGAGAAAAAGTATCTCTAATAGGAAGGAAATGAGAAGATTTAGTCAATCGGTCAACTATAACCCAGATTGCATTATTACCTCGAGATTTCTTTGGTAATACCACTATAAAGTCCATGGATATATTTTCCCATTTCCACTCTGGCACCGGTAAAAGATGAAGCATTCCTTTCGGTAACTGTTGCTCTGCTTTAACCTATTGACAAGCCAAACACTTCATAGTAAAATCAACAATATCTCTTTTCATTACATCCCACTAGTAATACTCTCAATGATCTCTGTACATCTTAGTACTACCAGGATGAACTGAAAACGGGAAACTATGAGCTTCACATAACAACTCATTCTTCAACTGTGAATCACAGGGCACACATAATCTTTTTCTAAATCTCAAAACACAATCATTATCAACATTAAAATCAGCAAACTTACCCTTATGAACCAACACAACCTTTTTCTGTAACTCATTCTCTTTCTTCCACGCTTGCTTAATTCTGTCTGATAGAGATGATTTCACTGACACTAGAAACAAAATAAGAGAATTTCCTACACCAAATACTTATATGCCAAATTTTATCAAATCAAAAACCAAGGGATCTTGTTCCAAATGTAGCATGGATAATGAGAAATTACTTTTTCGACTTAAAGCATCAACCACTTTATTTTCTTTTCCCGGATTGTAAAGGATCCTGCAATCATAATCCTTGATTAATTCCAACAATCTCCTCTGTTTCATGTTCAATTATTTCTGAGTGAATATATACTTCATAATTTTGTTATCAATATATATTTCACACTTCACTCCATACAAATGATTCCTCCAAATTTTTAAATAAAAAACAAAAGCAGCTAATTCCAAATCATGTGTAGGGTAATTTAACTCACGAGGTTTCAACTGATGTGAAGCATAAGCAATTACCTGATCATTCTACATTAGGACACATCCCCGTCCATTCAACAAAGCATCATTATAGATAACAAACTCCCCATTTCTGGAACATAGTGCCAAAAATGGAGCATTCACCAATCTCCTTTTCAATTCTAGAAAAAAATTATCACATACTTTTTTCTAGACGAACTTAACACCTTTTTGAGTTAACATAGTCATTGGACTATATAACAATGCAAAATTTTCAACAAACCTCCGGTAATAACCAGCCAAACCAAGAAAACTATGAATCTTGGTAATATTTGTGGGTCTTGTCCATTCTTCAACAACTTTCACTTTAGCAGGATCAATAGTTATGCCATTTTTTGAAACAATGTGACCAAGGAAAGAAATTTTTTGTAATCAAAACTCACACTTTAAGAATTTCCCAAATAGTTTTATTTATTGTAAAGTTTTCAGGACAACCCTTAAATAAATTTCATGCTCATATTATCTTTTAGAATAAACCAAAATTTCATCAATTAACACAACCAAAAACTTATCCAAGAACTCATAGAAAATTCTATTCATAAGATCCATGAATACAGCAGGTGCATTAGTTAACCCAAAAGGCATAACTACAAATTTATAATGGCCATATCTAGTATGAAACACGGTCGTCGGAATTTCTGCTTCCTTTACTTTCAACTGGTGGTACCCCAAACTCAAGTCAATTTTCAAAAAATACTGAGCTCCCTAGAGCTGACCAAACAAATCATCAATATGAGTTAAAGGATACGTATTCTTAGTAGTGATGTTTCTAAATGCTCTATAATCAATGCAAAGTCTAATTGAACCATCTTTATTTTTAACAAACAAGACTGGAGTACCCCATGGTGACGTTCTAGGTCGAATGAAACCTTTATCTAATAACTCATGCAATTGCTTCTTTAACTCTAAAAGTTCAATTTGAGCCATTAGATAAGGGGGTTTTAAAATTGTCTTAGCACCAAGAACTAAGTCAATAGTAAATTCAACATTCTGATCAGGTATAATACCTGGATACTCATCAGAAAAAACATCAAGGTACTCATTTACCACTGGCACATCATTAATCTGAACAGTTTCTTTGTTTTCAACAATATGTGCAAGGTAACATTCATTTCCATCTTTTACGAGTTTTTTGACTTCCTGATATTTTATCAAATGCAATGGTTCATTCTTGTACACAAACTGAAAATCATTCTGAAATGAAACCTCTTTAGTTCTGTAGTAAATCTTAACATGATAAACAGAAAGCCAATCCATTCCCAATATAACATCAAACTCTGCTAGAGGCAAAACAATAAGGTTTTCAGGTAGATTATTTCCGCACACAAGGACAGGAATGTTCTTATGTTTTCTTTTTGTCTCAAAATTTCTTCTAGGTGTTTTTACCATAAGTTCTGTATTCATATCCTGAGTTGGAATTCTAAATTTACTAGAAAACTACTCAGAAATGAAAGAGTATGTAGACCCCGAATCTAACAACACATTGGCATAATCTGAACAATAAAATAGTATACCTGATACAACTTCATTTGATGGTCCAACATCTTCTGAAGTAGTTGCAAAGGATTTCAACACCCCTTTTTGCTTGTAGTATGGCTGCTTTCTTTCAGTTGAGTTCTTTTTTGGACACTCATTTGCATAATGACCCATTTCATTGCACTTAAAACATTTTCCTGACTATAAATCGGATTTCGTCCTACCATTACCCTGATCTTTTTCAGTGCAATTACGAGCCTTATGTCCCATTTTACCACATCAACAGCACTTACCATAATTCAAAAGACATTCCCCAGCATGCTTTTTACCACAATTTTCACAAACTGTAAACTTAAGTTTCTTAACATCAGACGTTTTTAAGAGTTATTCCCTTTCGCCTACCACCTCGACCTCTTACTCTATTGTTTGTAAAAGAATACATGATCATCAGCAAACTCCATTTCCACCTTCTCCGCACAACGAACAAGTTTTTCATAACTTTTTAACTCACGAGAAGCTAAATCCCTTCGATACTTTGGTTGTAATCCTGAGTAAAAATGGTTGATTTTACTATCAATATCTCGTATGAAATTTGGAGCATACCTTGCCAGTCGAGTGAATTTTACTTCATAAGCATCCACTGAGTCATCCTCTTGCCTAAATTCCAATAATTGTTTTTCCATCCTAAGATAAACCACCTTAGGAAAACATTTCTCAGGAAACATACCTTTGAATTCCTCCCAATCGAGAGCATCAATCTCCTCACTATCCTTGATATTTTTCACCATCGACCACCACTGATTAGCTTCACCTTCAAAACGGTAAACTGCAATACTAACCTTTTGATGTTCTGAACAACCCATGACATCAAAAATGCTATCCAGTGCTTTAGTCCACCCTTCAGCTAGTAGAGGGTCAGACGATCCTCTGAATGATGGGGGATGTTGCCTCATGAAATGCTCCACTTCTGACATGTTCCTCTGTGGTTGATCTGACTGATCTCATACATGGATACCACCACCATTTATATCTTGAGTCAACTGTGCCATCGCTGCAACAAACTATTCAGTTCCAATTCTAACCATCCCAGGTTGCTGATTTGGAAGGTTTTCTTCCTCCTGATGTCGTCCCAACATAGCTTCTCTACTTCCTCTACGGAAAACCATTCCGAACACAAAAATATCTTAGTCGATGCAACATAGTAATCTGTAAATGCAATATGATTTCAATATTAACATAAATTACTTTATGGTCATTTATTTAACAACACCCTAACTCATAAAGTTATCTAAACCATCCTCTGATACGAACTATAAGGACCTAGCCTTAAACATTACATAATATTGAATTAAATGAATAATTCACATTGAGGATCTTTTCAGGATTAGAGTTTTAGAGAATTAAAACATAAATATTACATCTCAAAAGATTACAAGGTACAAATATCTACATAGTTTCCATTTTTCCATAAAATAAAAACTCTTGAAAAAAAGAGCCATGTCTAGTTACATGTTTTAGACCACATGACTTTCCCTTGATCCCATCCTTGACCTTATTCATCTTTAAGTCCTGTGAAAACATTTCAAAACATGGGATAAGCATAAAAATATCAGTAAGGGTTATAAAATAAATAATGAGAATATTTGTTCAAAAATGCATAAAAACATAAACTCTTTTACTTACCTCATAAAATCATAAGATTTATGAAAGACACAAAGAAATCATAAATCATAAAGGTAACTTGCGACATCATACCATACTTATATTGTAGCTATCACAGCTAAATAGGGAGTTACTTTGGAATACCCATCACAGTATATTCCCTAAATCTCTTAGGAAAAACATTCACGTTTACCTCGGTCACGTTACCCAATGCATTGGAGATCTATCTTGTGCTCACCCACCCTAGGTTTATCATGGAACCACCCGTATATATAAATAATGCCCAAGAATCGTAAAATGATCATAACACATAACATAAACATAAAAGAAAGATAAAATTTCCACATTTTAATAGAAAATTATCATTTCAAGATATTGAAATAATAAATCCATCCTCAAAATCATTTTCAATACCAAAATGCATAAAAAGAGTATCTGGTATTTATTTTTCCCTTTTAAAAACATCACGGCTTGTTAAGGAAGCCAAAGATCAAATAATACTCGTGTTGACGCAAAGGTCGTTGTCACCTGTTACATAAAAAAACATTCCTTTTTGTTATTTAGTAAAACTCTTTGTAGAAAAATATTTCCTTTGAAAAGTCAAGGGGGTTTATATAGTGTATAAAAGAAAGTCGTGTATTAAAACAAAGTCTGCCTCAATGAAAGGAGATTGAGACGAAGTCCCTTACCTCGTGTCCGACTTCACTCGATCGTTCTTTAATATCCTGAATAATAAACTAAAGTTAATTTCTACTTTCTTAAGAACCTTTTTCAAGTTTATTATTCCTTTTATATCACTTATTACCATGTTATAAATATTATGCAAACATTTATGTTTATAACATTAATTTTGTCGATATTTGGCAATTGGGTCAAAAATTGACTTCTTATAATTACATGTTGTAAATGTAGTCAAATATCCATTATATCCAGAATTATTATCATGATGTATATATCATATATATCATATATATCCAGTATATACATGTATTTATAATAGTACATAACATTTGGAGGTAAGAAATGAAATGCACCGTTCATGGAGACGGTAAGTCGTACATACGCATGAACGCTACTTTCATTTATATTTCTTATTTTAATGGATTTAAAACATAAAGATACATAAGTATATTATAATATAAGTATAATATTATATATAATATCATTAACTCTATCCTTTATAC
Organism: Viscum album; assembly: GCA_963277665.1. Taxonomy (NCBI): domain Eukaryota; kingdom Viridiplantae; phylum Streptophyta; class Magnoliopsida; order Santalales; family Viscaceae; genus Viscum; species Viscum album. The sequence continues at coordinate 784,590,395 of OY728147.1, forward strand.
ATCCCACATAAGGCATTAACGAGTCACATCACTTTGAGGGGGCGGTAGTTCACACTTCCTCAAATGAGATTATCGTATTTACCCACTATGGAAACCATATTGGTTTGATATAATTGGGAAGTACAGAAGCATAAAGAAATCATAAACATGACATATATCATATATAAATACAGTTCCATCATAATGGCCACCATGAGAGGCGGTAATATATAATTAAACAATCATCGTTTCGTGAGGAGTTAGATTTCCATCCAAAGAAACATTATGTTCTTCATCCCTTAGATGGAGGTGTGTATAAGAGTAGTTCGAATAATTCTCATAAAAAAATACTAGAATATTGAGAATACTGTTGTTGTTACAAAATAAAATAAATAAAAATATTTTAGGGGTTGGAGAAGTAAAATAAAAGAAAACAATTTAAGAGAAACAATTACCTATAATTTGGGTAACTCTCTTTGGTTTGAACCAAAGGACTTATTGAAATTCATTATGCCTAAGTTAAGGCTTATAATAGGAGATTAGGGATGTAGGTAGCATAATTGGTTAGAGTTTGGACGAGACAAATGGCTTGAGATGTGTGTGTAATTGGTTAGAAGTGGTCTCATTTTATAAGGGTGAAGAGGGGCTCTTTAAGAAATTGTGAAAACATTATTTTATTATATAATGATATTCGGTTTCTAAAGGTCCAAGAATCCTTAAAGTCGAAGATAAGATGATTATTATTCGAAATAAAATCATCCAATAGGAATTGGACATGTTTTGGATAATATTTTAATGATTATAATCTTATTTATTTAAATCATTTATTAATGAGGTAAATACTGCATCATTATTGTGTCATAAATAATTTAATTCATTCGATGTATAAAAAAATACTATAATGTAGGAAATATTTTTATCTTTCCAAATAATATTTACAGTCAAAAATAGAACTTATATGACAGTATATAAAAATTAATTACTAAACAATTTTTGTTAATGTCAATTTTTTCTTCAAATTAAATTAATTAATCTAAATTGTCATTATCACTCCCAAGTGGATCAATGGGGTCCCAAAATCAACCCAAATATGCCCATGGTAGTAAATGACTCAATCAATTATGTTAGTACAAGTGTTAAGGTAATATTTAATTATTATATTATTCTTTTAACCTTGAATTACCTTATTTACCTTTAACCGTGGTAAATACAAGTCAAAAGTTACTATTCGTCAAAAATTATTTTCATCTTAATGAAAAAATTTTTACTTATTGATAACAAACATGTATATAGGATTTTTGAAATTTAATTCACAGAAGTGGTAAAGTTTCATTTTAATGAAAAAGTCAGTTTTTTAACTACCACTAAGTGGTTTCACTATTCATCAAAAATTTAAGTTTTTCAGAAAAATACCAAAAATTCAGCCTAGGAATTATTTGATATTCCGAATTCGAAAATAATGTATATTTTTCAAAATTCAAAACATAGAAGTGGCGTTAATTAATTTAAAAAAGTAATTAATGTTGTTAAAACAAATAGCGTGTTTTTAAGAAACAATAACTATCAAAAGATTGATACAGGTTTATGTCTAATTTCAAAGTGAAATTAATTCCAATGACCAAAATTGGATTAAATGGTAAAAATATATTTTAATTTCACTTTGAAACCAACTAAAAAGATAATCTATCCATATAAATAAATTAGTTTAAAAGCCACTTTTGAATTAAAATGCAATATTTTTCACTTTTCATTAAAAAATGAACTTTATTAAAAAAATACCAAAAAAATTACCCAAAGTGAAATTTGGTGTCCCCAATATAAAAAAGGATTTTATTTGGTCAATTATAATGTATTAAAGTGACCAAAACTATATTTAAATAGGGTTCTCCAATAAAAGGTGATAAATCGTCCTTTTAAGGGAAATTATGCTTAAAATTAGATTCATTCATATTTTAAGCCTCTAAATTTTTATTGGATAAATATAAATACATTTAACAATAATTTATAATCATATTGTAGTTAGTTTCATTCATTACCGCAAATAAAACATCTAGGAGTTAACTACAATTTAAAATAATAATATTATATTATTAGTGTGCAATGTAAGATTCCAAAGAAACCCGCTGTTGCGTATCGGGTAAGCTATCGAACATAGAAACCCCTTTAAAGTAAAATTAATATTTAATTCAAAAATATTAATAAATATGAAATATATATTATTCTTCATTTACCTGGGATGTTACAATGAGTATATAAAACATCAATAAAAAATGCGTTGTGATTGTAAGGACTGAATAAATAGTTTTTAATGGTTTGAAAACAAATACAAACGTGCATCATAGGGTCAAAACCCTGAAAATGAATTTGATTATAATAAAATCATAAAAAAACCATAGTGTTATTTTTGAAAGGTTTCATAAGAATTTTTTGACACCATTTGGTTAACTTTTATGAATTAGTTGGGTTTTTATTCCTTTGTTTGTTCATTCATGAAGTATCTAGGTGTTGAGGGAGGAAAACCTTATTTTGGGGGGGGGGTGGGAGTGAGACTCAGGTGCATGGTCAACATGTGATTTTACTAGAAATGTGACTAACCATGTGAGGAACATAGTTTGGGGATAGTGTATAAACCCTAAACTTGATGTACATGGTCATTACATTACTTTTTCGGAATACTTAATACATAACAAAAACAGACACCAATGGACCATAATAGTTTAGTGTCTTTGGAAACTCGGAATATAATCTTCTAATCTTGGTGAAAGATATTCATCATCTCCCATAAAGATCTTCCCTTTTTTTCTTACCTAAAACCTTTCTTTATATCCTGGGGAAAAGAAAACATATAAAGGGTGATCCCAAATGCTCAGTGTGGGTAATCATGGAGAAAATAAAACAAACCATATACATTTGAACTTAAAAACATGAACATAATGTTTAAACATCAAAATCTTGAGTTGTGAAATAATTATTGGTAGTACATAAGGCATTGATCATAAAAGAACATCAATCTTGATAAAATATCATGGGAATAAAACAATAAATTTTGGAAAAACATTTGCACATGATATGATTTCCATATTAGCCAAGGCATTGCTTCTAAGACTATCTTAGTGGACAAAGTCCCTTTCTGAATCGAGTTCACTCCTCGTTCCAGTCCTGTATCACTGAACCGGATTAACTTACCATTCCAGCCATGCCTATCTCATAAGATATAAATCTTTACCCAATTCATTAGAGGTAAATATAGGTCTCACCCATCTCATAATGAAATCGTTCTTACGTGTGCCACAACATAAACAAAAATCATTAATCATAACCCAAAGAATAAAATGGGTTACATAAACATCATCCCATCATAACATAATCCATATAAAAAAATGGATATCATTTCATCATAAGAAAAGTGAAACCATGTAAATCATATATACATTATACTTGAAACATAATCATACTAAATAATGTCATCTTAGATTGAAAATAGTTTGGACAAAACACTTGAAATCAATTCTTGAGGAAAATATCCTTTCTTCTTCAAAATCATTTACTTTTCTCAAAATGCCATAAAATTTTAAAAGAAAATGATTTTGTTGAAAATAGTCATGAAATATTGTAGAGTATGTTTCTTGAAGATAAGGAGTTATGAAACCATAAAAATCCGTTCATGCCGTATAAGTTAAAAAACATTCTTCTCAGAGTTTTGCCGGAAAAGTCAAAAAAAGTTCCTCGTATGGTAAACAAAAGAACAATTACTTCCATAACACGTGGTAAAAGTAATAAATGGGTAAAAATAACTTTAAAAATACATGAAACAATTTTTAGAAAATAGGGACATGGATGATAAATACAACCCCATTAAATACTTACGAATAAACAATCTTGGATAAAAACGAGATTGGAAAAGTTGTCCCTTACCTTAGGTATGATATGATTCGTACGTATCCCAACCTCATGTATAATGATTTAAATAATATCATTGACTTATTAAAGAATCATATTCATTGTTATGATATCATATATGGTTCACTTATGACTTTATATTACCCGTTCTTTTGTAAATTCCATGTTAAAGAGGCGTTTTGGGTAAAATCGTTTTATTTATCGTACATGTTTGGACTTGTTGTTCATGATATTATTATTACATACATCATGTTTTTCTTATTTCAAAAATATAAATCATGATTTATATATAATATTTATTCAGTATATATATATATAATAGATAGATAAATGAAATAAAATACACTGTTCATGGAGATGGTTAGTCGTACGTACGCATGAACGCTGTTTTCCTTTCCTTCTTGACTTGAATTGAAGTAAGTAGATGACATATATATATATATAAATATATACAGTAGCTTTATCATGTCATATATTTAATTATTATTCATTATATTTACTTTATAATCATTATTGAATGGTTAACATGGAGAATGAATCTCATCGCGTCGTGGAGACGGTAATCCGTACGTACGCACGAGCGATGATATCGTTCCCATAATTATTGAATTAAATTGTATTGGATGATATAATATCTCAGAGTCAGTATGATTTTATAATAACCATATATAGTTATTCTTTACATCATTATACCCATCCAAGTAAGGTGGTGGTGGAAAAACAGATTACACCATGGCGTGGAGACGATATTCCATACGTACGCACACGTAGTGATTTTGTTTTCCATAGGATGGATAGAAGGTAAAATGGGGTTGTTTCATATTTATAATAGCATATAAGTATATTATTGATACTAATGTTATTACTTTATAATGAAACAACTAATGAATAAGAAGTTGAAGAAGAAAGAAAACTTGAGCGAATTGGAAGAAGAGATTCCCTCTTCTTCGATGCACCTCTTTTAAGCTTCCTCTTATGGAACTAGACTTTCTCTTTTGAAGAACCAGAAACTCTATAATGTTTCTAGGGAAGTTGATAAGGTAAATGTTCAGGGGTTGGATGATCTTGAAAGCTCAAAATTGTGTAAAGAGAAGAGGGAGGAGGTTCCCTTTTATAAGGGATGAGAGGGGCACTTTAGGGAAAACTTAAAATATTATTTTATAATAAAGTCATATTCGGTTTATAATAGCTCCAAATTGATTTATTTCCAAGCTGAAGTGGGTATTGGTTGAAATAATTCCAACAAATAGGTTTTAGACAAGTTTAGATTACTATTTTAGCCTTATCATTTTGATTTAACTCTAAGTTAAATAATTTAACTTTTACCGTGTCTTCTTGTTTTCTTACTGTATATGGTTAATAAACTTACTATAACAAGCCAAAAGAACCCCAAGTTGTTCATTATTAATATATATAACCTTATATAAGTTAATTTACCGAACCTTAGATTTTTAGTAATAGAATAACAATTAATAATATAATATTTGTTTTAAAAACCATTTTATGTCAATTTTGACACCATTTGGTAATTGATTTTTGTGAAAATCATAACGGCATGATTAGTTCAAAATAAATTAATTAAATCAAAACTAAAATGTCATATTGACCTATAAAATTAGTTTAATTCATAAAAAGTCTCAAATTACATTTACTTGGGTATTTATAACATCAATTATGTTAATATTTCATTAATAAGGTAATTACTGTATCATCACTGTGTCATAAATAAATTAAATTATTTAATGTCTAAAAATTATAATTAAAATATAATTATGTATGAGATCGTTTTATATTTATAATGAATATTTATAGTCGAATTTTTCTTATGTATAACCCTATATTAAAAACGTTTTAGTTATTAAACTTTGATTTTAACTCTTTTAACTCTTCTTTAAATAAAATAATAATAAGTGTCCAAATCTAATCCAAGTGGACCTAAAGGGTAATATTTTAATCCTAAGGTTGTTTTTGGTTGAATTAAACTTTTCCAATATAATTAGGACATGTTTTATGATAATAATTATATCATTTTTACCCTTAATTATCCTATTTACTTTTAACCGTGGTAAATAAAAGTAAAAAGTTACTATTCACCAAAAATTATTTTTATCTTATTGAACCACATTTTACTCCTTGATATTAACCATGTCTCTCAGATTTTTGAAATTCCACTCAGAGAAGAAGTAAAATTAAGTTTAATGTAAATTTACAAATTCTCCTTAGAGGTGGGTAAGAGACGGTGAAAAGTTCAAGAAACTTTTTATATATCTAAAATTATTATAAAATGACTCCAATGAATTACATTGAACTTATGTAGGTATTATGTATCAATTTTGACCTAAAATAAATTTAAATAAAACAAATAATTATTTAAATAAATTGTTGGTTTTTAAATAGTAACCCAGTGTTTTCACTATTCATCAAAAATTGAAAGTTTTCAGAAAAATACCAAAAATTCACCCTAGGATAATTTCGATATTCCGAATCAAAAAATGAAGTCAATTATGAAAGATAAAATTTATAAAATTTTAAAAAGTGGGTATTACTATTCATAATGGCTAGTTTATATAATATTTTAATAACATATCATTGTTTAGTGAAACTCGGTATTGCGTACAACACACGCTATCGTGAAAGGTCGCGATTGCGTGTAAAGCAAGCCAAGTCACGGTTGCGTGTAGTGAAAGATTCATTTGTTGTTGTATATAATAGAATTCAACCATATTTAATTTAAACATTGAATATATATACATATATACACACTCAATGTTGTGTATAATAACATCTATCAAACAAACTTGAAATTTTGTGTAACACGATCAAAGAATAGTGTTGCGTATACTGCAAGCTAATATTGTGTTAAATATAGCGCAAGATAATCTTGGTGTAGTATACAACACAAGACATAAAATAAATTAAAATGAATACTTCTCATAAAATCTCGGGGTGTAAAAGATAGTATCATATTCAAGATTTTTGGATGGTTTTCCAAACCATGAGAGATCCATTAAAAACCACGCTACTTGGTCTTTAGGGAGACAGTAGTTCCAACAAGGTTAGTACATAGTATTTATAATCATAGAATGATTTTTAAAATATTGGGGTAGAAAAAACAAGATCCAGGATATTAAAAAAACCAATAATTTCAATGAAATCATATAACTACAACGAAAACAACAACAAAAACAACCATCTACAAATTTTTGAAATGATAGAGAAGAGGACATGATAATGGGATGTGCCATTTTTCCAGGATGACCTAAAACACACTTTTAATGTTTTAAAAACTCTAAAATGTGCTTTAACATTAAAAAACATAGAAAACATCATTATGAGGATATAAAATCATCGGATAATTTTCTTTGAATGATTGTGACATGTAATATCATAAATCAAATCAATCAGATGTGTGGTATGCTCAGAAATAATGAATAAGTAGTTTTTAATGGTTCGATGGATATTAAAAATGTGTGTCAGGGGGTCAAAACCAAACAAATAACCATTTATTTCTATTAAATCATACAAAAAACCATAGATTTATTTTTTAAATGTTTTAGAAAATGAAATATCAATGTGACATGCAGTTTTTTTGGGTGACCAGAAATACACTTTTTTGGTTTTCTAAAAACAGTAAAACGATTATGTAATAGTACAGATCATAGAAAAAAACATTAGAATGATTTAAAATTAAATTAAAACCATCCTTTTATAATTTTTCATGTATAAGAGTAGATCTCACATCAATCAAATGTGAAGTGTTCTCAGATCTAATAAATAAGTAGTTTTTAATGGTATGGTAGCCTTAAAAACCTGATTAGGGGGTTGAAACCAAGAAACCGACCTATAATTGTCATGAAATAATAAAAAAAAATATAGTTATTTGTGAATTTTTAGAGAAGATTAACCATCAATGAAACATGTTTTTTGATCCAGATGATCAAAAAACAAACTTTTATCCTTTTAAGACACTAAAACATGCATGTAACGATAAAAAACATAAAAAGTGAAGTCCAAATTATCTAAAATCATAATAAAATCATGTTTTTATTATTTTTTATATTCATGAGTAGGAAAAAAATCAATCGGATAAGCAGTGTGTTATGACCGAGAAAATAAGTAGTTTTTGATGGTTTGAAGGGCTTTAAAAACATGGGTCAGGGGGTCAAAACGAAGAAAAAAACTTTTGAATTGCATGAAATAATACAAAAAAGAATTATTTAGTGATTTTTGAAATTTTTTAGTAAAATTCAAAATGTTCATATGTGACATTTTTTTAATATGATTGAGAAATCACTCTTAAGGTTTTAAAAACACTAAAATGTGCATTTAATTGTCAAAATAAAAAAACACTTGGAATGATGTGATGACATATGAAAATATTCATTGTATTATTTTGATGAATATGAGTATATGAAACATCAATTAAACATGATGTGTACTCGAATGATTGAATAAGTTGTTTTTAACGGTTTAATGACGTTTAAAATTGTGTGTTATGGGGTCAAAACCAAGAAAAATACCCCCGATTACCCTGAAATCATATTAAAAAACCATTGTGTGATTTTTGAAAATTTATAGAATATGAAACATTAATTAAACGTCTCATTTTCTAAGGATCAACAAAAATTTACTTTTAGTGATTTAAAATGCTAAAATGTGTGAATTATGGTCAAAAATAAAGAGAAAAATATCTAAATGATGTAAAATTATAAGAAAATCATTATTATAATTTTTAAATCTATGTGTAGAAAAAAAATAAATCAGACATATGTTGTGCTCGGATAGACCAAATAAGTAGTTTTTAGTGGTTTTCCTGCCATTAATAATGTGCTTCTGGGGGTCAAAACCATGAAAAAATCCTATGATTTTCATGAAATCATAAAAAAAATTCATAGAGTCGTTTTTGAAATGTTTTAGTATTTGACATATCAGTTAGGAATTTTGTTTTCTTATGATGTCCAGAAACACACTTTTTTTTTATTTAATAACCCTAAAATTTTTGCGTGATTTTCAAAACTATATAAAAAAGACTTGTAATACCATGAAATCAAATTTAAAACAAATATACAGTGTTTTTTTATATATTGGATCAATCTACATGTTAATCATATGTGTAATTTTCACAAGATGCCGGGAAATGAACATTTAGTATTTTAAAAACACTAAGATATGTTTGTAATTGTCAAAATGATAACATAAAACCTCCAAATGATACAAAATCCTAGAAAAAACGTGTATAATTTTTTTTATGTTCAAGAGTATATTGAACATCAACTAGACACGTGGTTTGCCCGAACAAATTAAATAAGTAGTTTTCAATGATTTCACGGCCTATAAAAACATGTTTCCAGTAGTCAAAACTAACAAAATGATATATTATTTTCATGAAATCATTTCTAAAACAACAATTGAGTTATTTTTAAAATGTTCCACCAGACGAAAAATAAATTTGATGTATTCTTTTTTTAGGAGTGGAAATGTATTTTTAGTGTTTAAAAAACACTAAAACGTGCATCTAAGGGTCAAAACCATAAAATGACTCTAAATTTTTTGAAATCGTAGAAAAATTCAATTTATTTTTTAACACATACAAGTTGATCACAAATCAATTGGATATATGGTGTGATCAGAAGAATAGAATAGGTAGTTTTTAACTGTTTGATAGCATTTAAAAACATGCATCAAGGGGTCAAAACTATGAAACCATTCACTGATTTCAATTAAATCATATTGAAATATTTTTAGAGTTTTATTTCTTTTATTGATGTAGATCACACATAATTCTGACATGTCTCTGTCTCAGGATGACATGAAACACACATTTAGTGTTTCTAACACACTAAAATGTGCATATACCGGTCAAGACCATAAAAATGATTCTAAAATTATTTGTAATCATATTATAATAACTATTTTATTATTATTTTCATATAAGAATTGACTAAAAGTCCATCAGATGTAAAATGTTCTCTGAAAGACTAAATAATATTTTTTTAAATGTTCAAGGACATATAAAAATGTGCATCAAGGATTAAAAATGATGAAAATGAATTCTGATTATGTTTAAATAAAAAAATATCATAAATTATTATTTTTAATTTTTTTAAAGTTGAAACATCAATGGAAGATTTTATTTTCTTAGGATTACCCTTAAAACGCTTTTAGTTTTTTAGAATCACAAAAAACATGCATGTAATAGAGAAAACTATAGAAAAAATCCTCCAAATGATGTGTAATGACTATATAATATTCCATTTATTATTTTTTACATTTAATAGTAGAATAGACTTCAATCATAAATGTTTTGTTCTCAAAAGGATAAAATAAGATGTTTTTAATTGTTTGGTTGCCTTTAAAAATGTTTGTTTGGGGGTTAAAACCAAGTGAAAGACCCGTAATTATCATGAAATCATAGAAAAACTACAATGGATTGATATTTTAAATTATTTAGAGGTATTGATGACAATAGGATGTATCTTGTAACACCCCCAATATTTTAGAAAATATTTATCTTAAATTTTTTTCTTCGATAGCTTGCGTCACACACAACATAAAGTTTAAACGAAGAATGATACAATATAAAAATTAAAATATTTAATGTGACGGTTATAAACTTGCCAATAGATTGGTGGATATGAATCTGATTTAATAATTTAGAAACTATATATAAATTTCCTTCCCAATATAAATTTATTGACAAATTCTTATTAAATAATCACTAAATTTTAGTGATGTTATTTTATGCTCCAGAAGTACATCTTCGTCGAAATTGATTTTATTAATTTTTAGTAGTATATATTATAATTAATATACGAAAAAATTGAAAATTTTATTTACTAAAAATAATATCATTTTTAAATCAGAATATATATATTAACTTAGGGTGAATTTTTAGGTTTTTTATGAAACGATTTTCTTTTTGGTGAATAGTGAAAATATATAATTTCATTGAAATTTTTACTATTGTTTAAAACATTTAAAAAGTTATATTTTTTTAAATGGAATAAAATTAAAATTAATTCATTTATATTAGGAATAATTAAATTTAGTTCATTAGAATATATTTTATTGTAGAATTTACTATAAAAAGAATTTTATACTTAAAAGTGATTTTTTCTAAAACCTAATTTTCATTGTTCTTTACACATTAATATTAATATAAATTTATTTAACTTAAAGGAATTTAATTTGATGAAATTGGAATTATTTTTTGGATCCAAAAAGTTATATTTATCAAAGAAAGATTTTTTTACAGTTTTACGGAGATGTTAAATCTCTTGTGAATTGTAAAAAAATATAGTTTTTATTAAATTCAATATATTTTATGGTATCGTGAAGAACTAAAAACGACATAATAATTTATGAAAGTTATTTAATTAATAAATTATGATAAAATACTAAAAATATCATACACAAATAATTTAAAAAATATATAAATTAGAATTTATTTTATGATAAATATGAAAATCATTTTCAATACCCTCACAAAGCTTCTATGACACTAGAAAAGTCAAATGTGGTACCCTAAAGAGAATATTTGAGATAAAATAAGTAATTTATAGATTTTTTATTAAATATTAAAATTAGATATTTAATATATTTTATTATTTTAATGGTCAAACCCAAATTTTGGAGTTTTATTACAAGTGGCTTATCCAAATTTTTGTGTAATACTTGCTCAAGGATGGAAAAGTGAAAATAACATATTAAATATTTTTTCATGAAATAAATATGAGTTAAAATACATATTTTATAAATATTATGTAACTTTTAGTAATAATAAAATAATATTTATGATCGTAATTTATATATAATTTTGAGGTTTTAAATAAATACCTTAAATTCTTGCACAATATCGACGCAACATTAATTTATTTAACATAAATAATGATTTTTAAAATTCATTAACAAATATATATTGAAATAATTAATGTATACCAAGAATTATACATATCTATTTGACGGATTATCATACTATTAAATGATTATATTTGATATAATCATTTTCCTTGAAGTATTTAAATTCAAGATAAATTAATAGTTTTAAAATTGACAATAATGATATTTTATAAAAATAATATGTTATTAAAATTTTTCAATATAAAAAATATTGAAATAACACAATATGTGTATGATATGATAAAAAATTTCACAACTTTTCCATTTTGTGGGATAATTTTAACATTATAATTAAAAATTATAATCTTTAATATTAAACTTGTTCTTGTCATAGATAAAATTAAAATTGGTCAACTAAGGATTAATAAAAATTATAAGTTTTAAAATGACACAAAAAAATCTCTAAATTATATTGGATTATGGTATTACAACCATATCCTAACTTATCTTTGAATCCATATATATTTGAAATCATTTGGACTTGAATTAATTAATTATAATTTAATCCTTCTAGAAATTCAAAATGTTCCACTCACCTCAATTATAAAAAGGCACATCCTCCTTCTGTTATTTAATCCAATTATCTTATAAACTTCCCTATACACATTCTACAGGTTCTATTATTCCCAAAATCCCAACATGAGATCCCTTTAAAGCAGATCTAATATAAATAAGATATAATTTCTTTAACTGATAAATTTCATTTTTTACTATTATTTACATCCTCTAAATTATTTCTATTTATCATAAAACTGTATATTCAGTATCCTAAATATTCTTAAATGTTATTATTATTATTAAAAAACTATTATACACCATATTTCCCATCTAATGATAAGTTAAAGTATCACTCATGTGTATATGGGGCCTACCGTCTCCACAGAGAGATACAATTCTTTTTTCATCACCATCTTAAATGGATGGGTATTATGAGGGATTTAATATTTATAAATTATATATATGAAAAAATTATACATTTTTAATTATAATATCTTGTCTACCATCTTACCATCCAATATTTTGGGAAACATTAACATCACTTACCCATATATGTAGACTACCACCTCCACGAAGCGATGTGATTTTTTCATTTATATTATAATTGGATAGAAATGAGTATAAATATAATGAATATATATGATATATAAGATATGATAATTATCCTATAAATGGGAATTTATATTCATATCTCCTTCATTCCATCTGTAAAAAAATGAAAACAACATTCATGTGTAAGTACGGTTTACTGTCTCCATGAATGGTGTAATTCATTTTTCTAAATCTAAATTTTATGGATGACTCTAGATATGTATATAATTAATATATATTATATTTATATAAATATTAATACTTTTTTGATTACTAAACCAATATAAATAAAAAATTACTAGAACTACTGAACTGAAATACTCATGATAAATGAAATAGTTAACACCAAAAAACATACTATTTTAATAAGGTATTATTGATAAAATGGAGTGTTTAAATGTTATAAAGGGATCATATATGAAATATTTGTTTTGAAATTTATATTTTATAGAATTATAATAAATTTTTAATTATTATACATGTGGTTAAATTGTTTCTTTAACAAGGAGAACTTGATGAAAAAATTTTTTTATCTCGCTTTTATTTCCATGGGACACATGCCTTATACACCACTTGTTTCTTTTGTGTAGTGTATAAAAATACACCAAAATTCATTAATAAATATTCTTTTAAAATTATAGGTATTTATATATCTATATAAGGTAATTTATTTCAATTTACTTTTGCTTCAAAATTTACCAAATTTGCATGGGGTTTTATGATACAATCTCGTTGTTTACTAAGATTATTTATGATTGAATTCCAAATGAAAAAATATTTTTATCTATATCTCAACGTAAAAATGGATTAGATTATAGTTTTTTATTTCATTAAAATATATTTTTCCTTTCACTTTCCTCATCTTATGTATTCATGAAAATGAAAATATGTTTTTAAGGAAAATCGACTTTATTTCTCTCTTCGGGTGAAAATACTTTTTCTTTCATATCCATGTTTTCTAAAAAAAGTAATGTATATTTTTAATATTAGACTAAAAAAATTTAATTTCATTTTTACCCATTTTTAAAATTTTAAAAAATGGTGTGAAATGACTCTTTTTCCATTTCCCAAATGAGTTACTTTGTGACTTTTACAAGAATAGTATAAAAGGAATTATTTTTAACTTATACATCCTGAATATATTTTTATAACATCATAATTAATGTTTTCATGGAATATTCATTTAAAATTTGAAATTTTATTTTCATATAAATTTTATTTATTTATAATTTCATTTTTTTTAATAATTGATTTCAAAAATGGAAGGATTATTCTCCACAAAAATGTTTTAATGATAATGTAATAGTATTTTTATTCACCAGAGACAACAAAAATTTATTTTTCTTATGATTTAATGGGTATATAATCCATTGATTCAATCCTTATTCTTTCTCTAGATGGTTTATGTTTTTAATGAAAATATATTTATGAACCCATTATTATTTTATGATGAAATTATGAAATTTTTATGAAACCAATTTCATTTCCATGGGTGATGCGATGATGAAATATTTATGAAACCCATTTATTTTCATGGGTTCTGATATGATGAATACTTTATGATATTATGGAACACATATGTATTCATTTAATTATATGATGAGTGGGACCTATATCTCCCTCAAATGCACCAGGTAAATATTGATATATCATGAGATAAACAAGACTAGAATGGGGAGTGAACCCAATCCTATAAGGGTATATTTCCACTTTGAATGTCTTGGGAGTGAAACTTGACTACAAAAATGGTTTTTGGAGTGAAAACATTCTATTAAGATAGCCTTGTAAATGATCCATTAAAAATAAGGAAAAAAATTTCTATGATTTTTTTATACCACCAATTTATATATTTTGCCTATGTTAAGATTTCATGGTTCATGTTCTTTGATTTTATTATAATTTATGTCTTATGAAATGCCAAAATTTATTCCATGACTCAATATTACCAACTATTATATGTATGGTAGGGTTTTAAAATGTTAATATTGTGTTCTTATACCCTTATGATCATGTTATTCATATGTGGTAATTGATATCAACCTTATTTCCCATTACCGGGCATTGCAACTCTCCCTTTTCTTATTGTTCATTTCCTTAAGTTGTGAATAATGGAATTAAGTATTATATGTCTAATAACGATAATATTTATAAATAAATAAGTGGGAGATAATATATATATATATTATGTATCTATTTTTTATGGTTCTATGTTTTTAAAGTTATGAGACCTAATGATTTTTTCATGGATTGAAATGTTATATAATGAGTATTCATCTATTATATGTAATATCTATATACGAAAAGTATGGGTTGTTATATATTATTTTTTCTAGATGATTGAAAACACACCTTTTGGGATTAAAAGATAGTAAAACATGTTTATAATGATCAAAACCTGAGTAAATAGAATCCAAAAGACATGAAATCAAATGTTAAGAATATTATTAAATTTTTGGATGTTTATGATTAAGTGGTGCATCAATGAGATATGAGGTGTGCTTAGGAGAACCCAATAAGTAGTTTTTTACAGTTCTATCCCCTTCAAAAACATGTTTTAATGGGTGGAAACCCAGATTAAAACCTCTGATTGCAGTTAAATTTTATGAAAATATCTCTAGAAAGAATTTTGAAATGCTAGAGTAGATGAATTGTCAATTATATCTTTATTTTTTTAGGGATGAAAAAATATACTTATAGGGTTTTAAAAACACTAAAACACATGTGTAATTTTCAAAACCAAAGAGATTATCCTCATAATGTTATAGAATTATAGGAAAATTATATTTTTAATTTTTATGATGTGCAGAAGTAGAATAAATGTAAATAAGGTATGCAATGTTCTTGAAAAGACCAAAAAAGCAGTTGTAAATGCTTTTAAGGCCTTTTTAAAATTTATAATATATGGTCAAAACTAAGAAAATGACATCCAATTTCCATGAAATCATATGAAAATGGTCGTAGAGTCATTTTTGAAATATTTTAGAATAATTTTCATTAATTGGATGTGTCGTTTTCTCAAGCTGACCAAAAATACACAATTATTGTTTTATTGACATTAGGACATGTGTTTAAGAGTAAATATACAATAAAAATACCTATAGAAAATTTGAAATCCTATGATAATCGTATTTATATTATTTATTACATGTAAAAGTAAATTTAAAACTAATTATATGTTCATTGTTCTTATATGGAACAAATAATAAATTTTTAACAATTTATTGGCCTTCAAAAATGTGCATCAGGGGGTCAAAACTATGAAAATAAACTTTTAGATATCATTATAAAAAAACAATAGATTGATTTTCGAACTATTTTTTAAGGTGTAATATCAATGTTATGTTTCCCTTTGTTATGATTATCATAAATACACATTTAGAGTTTTTAAAATGCTAAAACATTCATGTAATGGTCAAAAAATAGAAAATGACCTACAAATGATATGAAATAATAGAGAATAATCATTGTATTATTTTAATTCATGTGAGTATATGAAAAATCAATGAAACATGTAGTGTTATCATAATAATTAAATAAGTAGTTTTTAATGCTCTGCGGGCCTTTAATAACATGCATCATGTGGTAAAACAAAAAAATGTCCTCTGATTATCATAAAATCATACAAAAAACCAATGAGTGATTTGTGTAATGTTGGATAAGAATTTTTTGAGATCATATAGGTAAATTATATTCTTTATTTGGGTATATATTCTCCCATTTATTCATTTTAGGAGTATCTAGGTGTCGAGGGTCAAAAACCTTATTTTTGAGGAAAAAATGACACTGGTGCATGGTTGGCGTATGGTTTTTCCAGCCATGTGACTTACCAAGAGAGGAATTTTGAATCAGTGTAGTGTCACCTTCATGGATTATGAATGGTTTTTAAAACCATATGAGCTCCATTAATAACTATGAAACATGGTTTTTGGGGAGACGACATCTCTTACATGATTAACATGTAGTTTTTCAAACCATATAGTGTTTTTTGAAAAATTGGGGTAGAATACACATTAATCGAATAGTGGATTCATAATAATAATAAAATAAAAGAATATTTAGTTTAATTAATTTGTTATATTATGATCAAAACCACATATTTATAGGATTTAATAGTATAAATAAATTGAAAGTGGCCGGGTAGGATGATTACCTCATATTCGACAGGTTCCCTATAGATCCTTTCATAAGGACACTTTGAATGGTTTTTTGAGAATACCATAACCAAAAAATAAAATATAGTAATGTTTATAAGATAATATTATATGGTTTTTTGAAATATATATATAAAATTGTTGTAAATAAATTAATGTATGGGTATCCTTATATAAGTTGGGGAGAGGACTCACTTGGAATTCCTTAAATGATTAAAATATAAAAAATTCATACTCATGAAAAAGGATTCAAAATGGTCATATATTCTTTTTTAGTATATTATTTGTTCTAAATATTTCCATAAAATATTATTTATACAAGTTTAATTAGCATACATACCCATATCTCTTTGTATAACCCCCAGGTAAACTCGTTTCTACCATAATCATAGTAAGTGATTTTTATTGTTTTTATAACTTGTTATGTCCAAAAATAAAGATACAAATAATACCAAATATTAATTATTATGATTCCAAATATTTAATTTATTTTATCAAATTCCGGTCAAATCATAAGAAAATTTTAATTTATAATTAAACGTACAAAATGCGATGAAAATTAGGTTTCTTGAAAAATGTTATTTTACGTATAAAACATTTTTATAAGAAAATCCAACATAAAATAAATTACCATGACATAAATTAGATTTTAAATAATATAAATGAACTAATTTTACTTTTAAAATAATTTTTAAATAAAATATATTTCTTATATTATTTAAAAAACAACGATGTTTTCAATAAAAGACAATATTTTTCACTATTTATTGAAAAATAAACTTTTTCCAAATTTTCTCAAAACATCACTATAAGATAATGTTGAAATGTATATTTTAAAAATTATATTAATTTAATTAAATAAAATTTATAAAAGTGGATAAAATTAAATACATTATTTTCTCATAAAAACAATATAAACCATTTTTGGGGAAAACCTGCTTTAAATGAATATATTGACTTTACTAAAAACTAGGTAATTATTCATCAATATATTTTATTTATCTAAAAAATTTAAAAATAATTTTTTTTTCAAATTTTTATTATTCAAATTCAGTCCACATATTTATCTATTATTTTATAATGGCATACTATATTATAGTTTATTTAGACTCAGTGTTTCATTTGTCCTAATCTATTGATGAAATTAGATTTATTTGAAAATAAATATATCATAAAATATCAAGGTTTTACATCTATACTTGATAATAATTACATTATAATTAGAACTAATATCCATGAATGAAAAATATTTTTAGACATTATTTTATTCCATGAAAGGAAATTATATGTGTTGAAAAATTCCACTCTAGATGTTCCTAAACTCGAGGCTAGTGAGGAAGAACTATCTCCATAAAAGAAACATTTGGAAGATGCCATTAATGCTGAATATTTCATGATATCATACATATTAAATTATATTCTAGTGAAATATGAGTTTATTTATGTGTATAACAGGATTTCTCACCTTTGTTATCTCTATCAAGAGAATGTGAAAAGAGAGAGATATGAGATCTCTAATGTAGTGCTCCAATCAATGTTTAGAGAGTAAATTATTACTAGGCCACATTTAATCAAAATTATTTTCTACATATAGTGCTTAAACATATTCTGTAATAAATTACATGGTGATATAGACACATTTATCATTATTTTCATATTAAATAATTAATTCTCCAATTTTATTATGAATTGAAAAATTAGAAATAGAAATAACCCACTTTAAAAAATAATAACTCCCATATTCCAAGTTGGAAAGGACATGGGACATGAAAAACCCTAGACCTGATATTAAATAAAAAATAAATAATAAGAAAAAGGGGCATAATAATCAATCTTGTTTTACAACTCCCGATAACCTTCCTTCCAATAAGAAAAATATCTAACATAAAGATAAATAAAAGGAAAAAATATGTTTTTCATTGGAAAAGATAGTCCACTGAAAGAATAACTACACCCATAAGTAAGGGAATGTTAAAGGGGAATTCATAATGGAGTATAATACTCACATATCTACACATTCAGTATTAGAAACATCTTGAAGGTGTTTACCTTTGTATAAAATAAAAAATCCAAGAATAATTAAAAATATTTTTATATGAGAGGTGGATCTTTATACAACCAATAGAGTGATACTTACTAACATCATTATAGGAGACTACCAACTTCTATTCCCAACTGAAATGATTTTGGGTTTAAATAATTTTGATTTTGTTCCATGTGTTACAAAAAATATCATCGCTATTTCGTTTCTTGACTTGAGTGGATATCTTTTTAAAATTTTGGAATAAATAATACCACTTTTATATAGACAACATTTTTTTTATAAAATGGTGGAACTAAAAAATGATAACTATGTATTTATGTATAAAAAATAAATATGGAAATTGATAAAAATTCATGATTACATGAATTATTTAACACCCAATTATGGAATCACCATCATGGTCGTGTAAATAATAAGTGTATGAAAAAACCCTCTCAAAATTATTATTTATACACTTTTGATCTTAGAAAAACTGAAAGATGTTATGCTTGTTTATAATTAAGAATGAAAAAACTTCAATTATATGGACATGGTGGAAGGGCCATAGATATTCTAGGATTGGTATAAACTAATGTACATAGAACTTTTATAGTAGAAGAATGATGTGGATATTATTACTTAATATATTTTACTGATGAATCATGTATATGTGGTTATTTAAACATAATGATGTATAAGTATGAATCATATGAGAAATTAAAAAAATACAGGAATGGATTAGAGTGTCAAATTGGAAATAATATAAAAATATATGATCTGATCAAGGTGGTGAATATTTTATCCAATAGATTATTAACATTATATGGTAGTTTGAGATTTTATCCCAACTCACTCCACCATATACACCATAGTGGGATGGTGTAATTGAAATAAATAACCATGACATTGTTGACATGGTAAGGTTTATGATGATTCAAAAAGATCTTATATTGTCATTTTAGGGATATATATTTCATTTTATATTACACATTCTAAAATGTGTACTAACTATGGTTAAAAATGTAATTTCATATTTTTCAATATAGGGAAAGAAATATGTGTTGTCACACAATCAAGTATGGGTATGCGATGCATTTGTTAAGACCAAATCATGCAATAAACTAGAACTTGATGTCATGAAATATATCTCTATAGGTTATCCTATGGAAAAAATGGTATACTATTTATATAATCCCTTATGCAAGAATGTATCTATCCTAAGATGAACCATTTTTTCAGAAAGGTAGATCATCCAAAAGAAGGATAGTTGGAGAAATATCAAATTTGTGGAAGATAATGATCCAGATACCCAAGATTTGGTGCTAGAAAATATTATACAGGTCCCCATAGATGTAATAATCCATGAAACACAAGTAATGCATAGGAGTACAAAAGAGGTAATAGAACAAAAAATTTATGATTTTCTATTAACAAAATATGGTGAATCATTATTGGTTGTCAATGATAACCCTATCTCTAAAAAAGAGGAAGTAGAGAGGTCAAAATTTATATGATGGAAATAATACATAAATTCAAAGATAGATTCCATGAATCAAAATTATGTTTTGGTTATAGTAAAATAGTTATTGGTGTAAAACTGAAGTTTATAAATTTGCATTCAATAGAAAACATGTCATGGAATTTAATTTAAATACTTAAAAAGAATGTCCATTTGCTAAAGGTTTTATACAATATCAAGGGATTGACCGAAAAAAAAATTTCTCCAGTTTTAATGTTTAAATCCATCAAAATATTACTTTCTATAATATCTTACCATGAAAATGAAATTTGATAGATTGATTTCAAAATAGATTTATTTAACCGGAACATTTAAAGAAAATGTTTATATGAAATAACCATAAGGGTTTGGGACTCTATGTAATTACTAAAGGGTTTTCAAGTTGTAGATATCCATTTATGGATAGAACCAAGGATCCAATTCATAGAAAATTTGATTCAAGGAAGTAGCTAAACAAAACTGGTCCTTTAAGAATGAATGTGAGCTACGTGTTTACAGGTGGTTTAGTGAGAGTGAAACATTATCCTAATATAATAATTTGATCAAATATTACTTACTGGAAATGATATTCCAGTCTTATAGTTAGTAAAGGACTAGGTAAAAAAGTGTTTCACCGTGAAAGATAGAGGTGAATCACCCTATATTTTATGGATCAAAATCAGTCATGATAGATCCAAGTGGATTTTTGTGACTAATTAAAGTTTTATACATTGCCCAAATACTAAAGAGTTTTTTTATTGTACAATCCAAAAGATTATTGGTTCTAGTGTTAAATGGTA
The DNA here is from genome assembly GCA_963277665.1 of Viscum album. NCBI lineage: Eukaryota > Viridiplantae > Streptophyta > Magnoliopsida > Santalales > Viscaceae > Viscum > Viscum album. The sequence continues at coordinate 784,611,734 of OY728147.1, forward strand.
TACATCTTTCTAATAAAATGTGTTACTTAACACAATTGGAGATAGATAAAATGAGTAAAATCCAATATTATTTTGTTATATGTGCAATAATTTATATTATGTTATATATAAGTCTTAATGATTCATATTCCATAGGCATGGTAGGAAGATATCAAGAAGATACATATGAACAAAATTGGTCTATTAATAAGGATATCCTTATCTATCTAATAATAACAAAGGATATATTCTTTGTGTATAGAGGAGATGAGTAGATAATCATTAAGGGTTAAATAAATTCAAGATATCAGATACATCAGAATTATATAAAGTAAAGTACATGATATTTCATTAGTCTCAATAGAGGATCTATGAGATATAAGATTTCAAAGCATCCAGTTGTCACAAATTCAACAATATATTCTAAGTATATAGTGTATTTTGATGAATCCATAAATTGTTTTTGTATAACCAAATTATTCTGGTATATTGACTTAGTTTCTATTAGTAAATAACCTATAAAATTATATCTTATAATACTATAGTATTTTCTCTCACAAAAGATAAAGGGTAACACTAATGGAAAAAAGAACATACTCCAAAAGTATCACCTCTTGTGGGATTTTTCATTGATGGTATATGTTTTAGTGATTATAGTTTACATGGAATAAAAAGTGGTGGACCAATTGGATAAATATTTATCTTTGTAGAAGCATGCATATCATTTGAGATCTGGAAGTCTAAATGATGTTCATAGTTGGATACAGTGCATGTGGTAGTTTTTCAGAGTTAGTTCCAAGGAAAAAAATTCTATTTATTATACGATTATCAGTATTAATTATTTTGAATTTTAACAAACCTACATTCACATATTTATTTTTCTTATGTAATAAATAGTATGTGATAATGTCATATGAGTAATTGTCACACTAAAAAGATATAACAGTTCCCTGTTATGATGAAAACCCAAAGTTTCTATAATAGTATTCTTAAATATATGTTCTATAACTCGTTGATACCAGTTATAAGGAAAACATGATATTGGATAAGAGGGGTGTATAGTTAGAGGACATTTAGACACTATATCATGGTGTATTCCCTTGGTAATTTCCTATGCATGAGATTTTTGAGAACATGAACCGCCAGAAGGAAATCCATATTTATATGTGCTGTGGGATGATCATATTTTTATATGTGTTTATTAATACTTGAATATTATTATTATTATTATTAATGGATATTCTTATTTTAGTATTTTCATGTATTGATGAAAACTATGACAATATATGTTCGTGGTGATGTAATATACATTGGGAGTTTCATGAGTAATATTACATTAATAAACAATGACATAAAGTATTTTTACCTTCTTTACTTTAAGAATATTGATATATCGTGACCTTTTATAAGGATTAAACATCCAAAATAATTGATTTGTTGTGGTGTTCTATGAGAATAATCATTATTTGAAAGTTAATGAAAGATACTTTTAGGACATTGGTTAATGACAATGACATTAAACCTTCTTGATTAGAGATACCATGATAAAGGGATTATATTACATAGTAATAATTCATATGAGATTGAATATCATTCGGAAATTAAATTCTTTATCTATGGGTTCCTTTAGGTGTTTCTAGACAATGTCCTTTTAATTTTGATGACTCTACATAATTTCATTGAGATAGAGATATAGATGGTCACACACTAAGTGTTTCTAGAACCTATTTTAAATATTAAATATTGATTATTATTTAACAAGTTGAGTAAATTTGGTCCCCATTCCTGGTTTAATAATTCTTCATATTTTCTTGATCACATATATTCACTCATTATTTATTTGAGAGAATGTTTATGATAACAATATTGAATAAATATTTATTTTTTATTCTGTGAATATAACATTTAATTATTGGAAAATAATTTTTTGGTATTTATTTGTTAAATAAATTGTTATTATTCAAGGATAGATAAATATTATGGGGGAATGGAGGACTGATTTTAATGGTCTTGTTAGAAATTATATATATAAAATAATTTATGAATATATTTTAAATAGTTTATTCATGAAATAATATTTAATTATTTCAGTAGTTATGTGAATGTCAAGAAATAATATTATTAATATTATAGACATAGGGTTTCATGGTGATTAAAGAAATAATAATTGTGTATATAAAATTATTATTTTATCCCAAGTGTTATTTAAACCTAATTATATTATTTCCACCCCAAAATCTCGATATTTTTTGTGTGTGCAAAACAACTTTATTGAATCCCTTTATTTCCTAGAGAGGTCCTCCCCAAGAACACTCTCAATAATGGAGAGTGATCCTCTTCTATCACCCTTATTTATTTTAGATGGGTAAAAGATAATCCTTCTTGAAATAAATTCACATAGAGATCAATGAAAAATGATTCAAGTGTTATGATCCTCCACCCATACACATAGATATTTCTATGATGACAATTAGGGGTTGATGGGACACATGTGGATCATCACTAGAGATAATCTCACTTGATTATTGTAATGATGTGATAATACCATGTAGAGTCATTGTAATATTCATCAATGAATAAATAATTCATTTCAAGGTAATTATTTAACTACTTAAATTAATTATAAACCATTCTTTGTTGATTCTATTTTTTTATATAGTATTCTAATTTTAATTAACCTTTGATTCAATTCCATTAGTCATGATGTTATTTTTAAATGAACATGTTATATTAATCATCTATTACAAAAAAAAATAGAGTATTGAATTCCCTTACTAGTTCTTTTAGGGTGTCTAGATGTTTCAATAACAACCATATAGTGATTTGTAAAATATTGGACTAGATGGCATGTTAATTGAATATTTTATTTTCTTAGGATGACTGAAATATCACTTCAAGTGTTATTAAAATACTAAATCATAAATGTAATGGTAAAAACAATATAAAAATACCTATGAATAATGTGAAATAATATGAAAATCATATTTTTATGTTTTTTGATGTTTCTGAATTAAATAAATATTAATCATATGTGTGGTGTCCGAAGAGAGACTGAAAATAAATTCTTAATATTTTGGAGACCTTTAAAATCATTAACCAAGTGATCAAAACCAATAAAATGATCACCAATTTCAATGAAATATTACAAAAAATAGTTGTAGTATAATTTTTGAAATGTTGTAGTAGATTTCACATCAATCGAACATGCCATTTTTTCGAGACAATAAAAAATGAACACTTAGGGTTTTGAAAACACTAAACAGTGTGTTTAATGGTCAAAACAATATAAAATTACCTTTTAATAATGTTAAGTAATAGTATAATTTATATATAATTTTTGACTTGTATGAGTACATAATGCATCAATCAGACATGCAGTGTGCTCGGCTGGGAAGAATAAGTAGTTTTTAATGGTTTTGGTTGTATTTAAAAACATATGTCAAGTGATCAAAACTGAGGAAAAATTCTTATTACCGTGAAAGCATACTAAAATATTTTTTTTTGATTTTTTAAATGTTATTGTTTAAAAAAAATTAATTTGATATGCCTCTTATTCAGGATTATAAGAAACATACATTTAATGTTTTAAAAACACTAAAACATGTGTATAAGATTCAAAACGATATAAAATGACCTCTAAATGACATTAAATCATAAAAAAATTGTATTATTATTATTTTTGTCTTGAATGATTAGAATAAATTTAATTGGGAATGTTGTGGGCTCAAATGACCCAAATAATGAGTTTTGAAGGGTTTGAAAGATTATAAAATTTTTCCTTTGGTGTTTGAAACCAAGTAAACAACCATATATTTCAATGAAATCATTTTTAAAACTTCTGTATAATTATTTGGGAAATGCTGGAGAAACTAAAAAATTAATTAGTTAGTTTTTATTGGTATGATCCAAACACACTTTTAGTTTTATTAAACACTAAAACATGTGTATAACAGTAAAAACCATATAAATAATTCTCTAAATGATGTGAGATCACTGGAAAATGTTCATTCTGATTTTTGAGATGTGTACATGTGAACAGAACATCAATTAGGTATGTGGTGTGCTTGGTCAACTTGAATAAATAGATTTAATGGCATGAAAGGCATTAGAAACATGAATCAGGGTTTAAAACTAAGAAAACAGTATCTAATTAATTTAAAATTATGAAAATATAAGGTGATTTCTGAAATTTTGGAGCATACAACATCATAATCAGACTTCTAATTTGCTTGGGATGACTAAAAAATCATTTTAGTGTTTTAAAAACACTAAAACAAGTGTATAATGATCAAAACCATATAAATAACATTTAGATGAAATTAGATCATTGAAAAACCAGATTTATAACTTTTGTATTCAATATTACAAGATAACAAATCTATTGGATGTTTGGTTTGCTTGGACGGATTGAATAATAAGTTTTTCAAGGTTTGATGGCATTGAAAAACACACATTAAAGAATAAAAACCTAAAAAATGACCTTAAATTACTATAAAATCATATTATGACAACCATAGAGTGATTTGTGAAATATTTCATAAGATAAAATATCAATGGGATGTGTTACATTCTCAGGATGGCTGAAAATGAACATTTTTTGTTTTAAAAACACTAAATATGCACCTAATAGTTCAAAATATAAAAAACCACTAAATGGTGTAAAATTATATAAAAATCATCTTATTATTATTTTTTATATCAAATAGAATATAAAACATCAATTAAAAATATAGTGTTCTTAGACAGATATAATAAGTAGTTTTAATGGTTTTTCGACCTCTAAAAAGAAGTGTGAGGGGGTAAAAACAAAGAAGATGACCTCTAATTACCATGAAATCATACAAAAATAACTATATATTTATTTTTTAAATTATGTAGAATATGAAATATCAATGGGACGTTTTCTCCTTAGGTTTACTCGAATCACACTTTTAGTGTTTTAAAAACACTAAAACGTGCACGTAATGGGTAAAAAATAGACAATGGACATTGACTGACGTGAAATCATTAGAAAATAATCCTTTTATTATTTTTTACATGTATTATAATATGGAACAAGAATCAATCATATAGTGTTCCATAAATGAATGAATGATAAATTTTTAATGGTTTGGAGAGCTTTAAAAACATGAGTCAAGAGGTCAAAACCTAGAAAACGACCACTTTTTACTGTGAAATCAAATGATAAAAACCATATATTGAATTTTGAAATGATAGAGAATATGGAAGATCAATTGGGCATTTTATTTTCTCGGCAAGACTAGAAACAAACTTATATTATTTTAAAAATACTAAAACCTACATGTAACATTCAAAAATAAATAAAATTAGCTCTGAATGACATGAAATTAGAGGAAAATATTATTTATTTTATTTGGGACTTGTACAAGTAGATGGAATTCTAATTGAATTATTGGTGTGTTAATACTAATCACATAAATTTTTTTAATGGTTTGATGGCCTTTAAAAACAACATTATGGGGTAAAAACCAAGAAAAAACATATGATTTCTATGAAATCAAATGGTAATAACCCTAGAGTAATAATTTAAATTTTATAGTATATGGAATATCAATCTGACATTTTATTTTTTCGAGATGACTAAAAACACACTATTAGTGTTTTGAAAACACTAAAGCCTTCATTTAATGGTCAAACCCATAGAAATAAACAACAAGATGATTTTAAATCATATGATAATCATCATTTTATTATTTTTGATATGTACGAGTAAAAAACACATTTATTGAACATGCCCTATCCTCAGATGGATAGAATATGTAGTTTTTAATGGTTTGGTGGAATTAAAAATGTGTGGTAGGATCCAAATCCAAGAAAAACCCCTCTGATTACTATTAAATCATATGAAAACAAAAAAGATTTATTTTTCAAATTTTTGAGGAGGCAACCCATCATTCTAATGTTTTTTTCTAGGGATGATTGAAAATGAGCATATCATATTTCAAAACTAATAAAACATGTTTATAACTATCCAAACCATATAAAATGACCTATAAATGATGTGAAATCGTAGGATAATAATCATATTATTATTTATGACTTTTAATAGAAGAAAGAACATCAATTAGATGTGTGGAGTGCTTGAACGGATCAGATAAGTTGTTTTAACAACTTAATGATCTTTGAAAATTCTTGTTAGTGAGTCCAAACCAAGAAAACAACCTCTAATTTCCATGGAATAAAAAAATAGGAGTTTCATAGGAAATTTTATTGAATACTACACATCAATGGGATGTGTAGTTTCCTATGGATGATAAAAAATATACCTTTAGTGTTTTAGAAAGAAAACAAACAATGATATAATAGTCATAACCATAGAAAATGACTTATGAATGATGTGAAGCCATAATAAAACTATATTTTATTATTATTTTACCTGTATTACTATATGGAATACTAATTTAACATTTTATCTACTCGAATAGACTGAATAAGTATGTTTTTAGTAGTTTGTAGTCCTTTAACAACATACATTAGAGGGTCAAAACCAAGAATACAACATCTGATTTCCATAAAATCATAAAAAAATCATTATATTTAGTTTTAAAATTCTGAATAATATGAGAAAACAATAAGATGTTTTTTATTGGGATGAAAGGAAACACACTTTTAGTGTTTTTAAAACTATAAAACCATCATGAAACTAGTAAATACCATAGAAATTGACATTTAAATAATTTAAAATCATAATAAAAATACAATTTCAATATTTTGGATGTGTACTAGTTAAAGAAATATTAATCAGACTTGTGGTTCACTAAGATGGAACAAATAAGAAGTCTTAAATGGTTTTAAAGCCTTTAAAAACAGATGTATTGGGTTGAAAATCAATTAAAAAACATTTTTACCATGAAATCATACAGAAAAACCATAGAGTGATTTTCTAAACTCTAGAGTAGACAACATGTTAATAAGATGCATGTTTTTCTCTCGATGATTGGAAACAAACATTTAGTATTTTAAAACACTAATACATGCGTCTAATGGTTAAAAACATATCAAATTAATCAAAAAATACATAAAATCATAAAATAATCCTATTAGTATTATTTTTGATATTTAAAATAAAAAGACACATCATTTGAATGTGCAGTGTGCTCGAAAGGATGAAATATGAATATTTTAACAGTTTGAAGACTGTTAGAACAATGTATAAGTGGGTTAAAATGACCTTTGATTGGTGTTAAGTGATTAAAAAACAACCATATAGTTATTTTTGAAATATTAGAGTATAAAAAACATTAATCTGTTGTGTTTTTTTCTTAGGATGACCAAAAATATACATTTAGTTTATTTAAACATTAAAACATGCATGTCATGGTCATAACCCTAGAAAATGTCTTCTGAATGATGTTAAATCAATGGAAAATCATCATTTTTCTCTTTTATGAGAAGACAACGCATCAATTGGATGTGCGGTGTAATCGAACATACCAAATTAGTATTTTTTAACTATTTAGCAGTGTTTAAAAATGTGTGTTAGGGTGGAAAAATAAGGAAATGTCCTTTGATAGTCTTGAAATCATATATAGACAACCATAGAGTAATTATTAAAATTATATAGTATTTATCAGATTAATCATAAGTTTCATTTTCTTAAGAAAACCATAAATTTACTATTATCTTTTTAAAAACACTAAAATGTGAGTGTAATGGTTAAAACTATAGAAAAATACCTAGAAATGAAATGAAATCATAGAAAATAGTCTTTTTACTATTTTATATGTGTATCAATAGAATTAATATCAATCATACTTATAGTGTTGCCAGATTGACGAGATAAGAAGATTTTAATGGTTTAATGTCATTTAAAAATGTGTGTAAGGGGGTCAATACCAATAAACTGACATTTAATTACCAATAAATTATAGAAAAAAACCATAGATTCATATATTAAATGTTGGGGACTGAATCCCTTCAGTCAGACTTTTTATTTTCTTAAGATGATCCGAAAAACTGTTAACTTTTTAAAAACATTAAAAAGTACATGTAAGGGTCAAAATTATAGAAAACAACCTCTAAATAATGTAAAATCATAGAAAAATATTCTTTTTAATTTTATATAATGTTTACAATAATATGACACATTAATTTGATATGTGGTGTGCTTAGATAGACTGAATAATCAGTTTTTATGTGTTTTTGGCCAATACAAATATTTGTAAGGGGTTAAAAACCATGAAAATAACATCTGATAAACTTGAAATCGTGACACAATAACCATGAAACGATTTTTGAAATGTTATAATAGGCCACACATCAATCAAATGTGTAGTTTTCTTTAGATATCTAGAAATTCAGTTTTAATGTTTTAAGAACCCTAAAACATGTGTTGAATGGTTAACCATACCAAAAATCTTCAAATGACGTGAAATCAGAGAGAAATAATATTTGTAATATTTATAATATGTAAAAGTATAAGAAAAATTCATCTGATGTGTGGTTTCCTTAAATAGACCAAATAAGTAGTTTTTAGAGGTTTAATAGCCTTTGAAACCATGTGTTAGGGCCTCAAAATAAAAAAAAATGACCTATGATTTTCATGAATCATTAAAATACATCTATATAATGATTTGTGATATGTTTTAGTTTTAAAATCTTCAATCTGGCATGTCATTTTTTGGCGATGATCGGAAATGCAATTTTACTGTTTAAAAAACACTAAAAAGTTTATATAATAAACAAAACCAAATAAAATGACCATAAAGTGATGTAATATCAAAATAAAATAATATTGTATATTCATTTTGTATATGTATAAGAAACATTAATTGGATATTATGGGTTCTCAGTCGGACCAAATAGGTAGTTTTTAATGGTGTGGTGGTTTTTAAAACATGCATTTGGGGTTTAAAAGAATGAAAACAATCTTTTATTACTATTTGGTCATTTAAAAAACAACTATAGAGTGATTTGTATGATATTGGGGTAGAAATAGTTTCAATTTGATTGTCGCCTTCTCAGTATGAATAGAAATACAATTTTATTGTTTTAAAAACCCTTAAATATATGTGTAATGGTTAAATCCATATTAAATGGCCTTCTAATGAAGTGAAATAATAGGTTAATAATCTCACTAATTTTTCTTTTGAGATGTATGAGTTGATGGAACATCAATATTATATATAGTGTTCTCATAAGAAACGAATAATCAGTTTTTAATAGTTTGATTACCATTACCATGTTTCATTAGGGGGTTAAAACCAGTCAAACAACATCCAATTTCTAGGAAATCATATGAAAAAAATCATATAGTGATTTTTGAAACATTGGAGGAGGTGACAAGTCATTTAGATGTATTGTTTTCTCGGGATGATCGGAAACCCACTTTTATTTTTTTTTAAACACTAAAACATGCATGAATGGTCAAAACCATATAAATTTACCGTTGAATTACATTAAATAACAAAAAACACAGATTTTTAATTTTTTTATTTTCATGAGTATAAGTCACCTCAATTGGATTGTGGTGTGCCTAAATGGTCCGAATAATCCGTATTTAATGGTTTGGAAACCTTTAAAAAAATGGTTTAGGGGGTTAAAAATAAAAAAACTTCTAATTTTCATGAAATCATATGAAAACTATCTGTAGAGTGTTTTTTTAAATGTTTTAGTAGAAGACATGTCAATCTGTTGTTTCGTTATCCCTAGATGATTGGAAACAAACTTTTAGGGTTTAAAAACTCTAAAAATTGTATTTAATGGTCAAAACCATTGAAAACGACCTCCGAATGATATGAAATAATAGGAAAATTGTATTTAATTTTTTTTGATGTGTATAATCATTTGAAAATTCAATCTTACATCTAGTGTTCTCAGACAAGCTGAATATACACATTTTAATAGTTTAATGACCCATGAAACCCTACATCGGGTGGTCAAAACCATTAAAACAACCTCCTATTAGAATGTAATCATATGAAAACAATTATAGAGTTATTTTTTAATTATTTAAGTATGCCACACATTAATCAAACATTATGTTCTCTTAGGATGACTGAAAAAAAACTTATGAAGTTTTAAAAACACAAAAAGCATGTGTGTAATGGTCAAAATCATAGAAAATGACATATGAATGATGTGAAATCAACTTTTAATTATTTTGGATGTTTAAGAGTATAAGACATGTCAATCAAACTTGTAGTGTGCTCGAATGGACTGAATAAGTAGTTTTTAATAGTTTGGAGGCCCTTGAAAACATTGTTAGGGGGTCAAAACCAAGAAAAAAAATACTATTTTCAAAAAATTATAAGAAAAATCCATAGAGTGTTTTTGGAAATGTTAAATAATATATCATACTAATGAGATGGGTTTTCATCTAAATTTTACAAGAAACCAAATTTTATCATTTTAAAACAATATAATATGCTTATAATGGTCAAAATCATAGGTACCAAAATCCAAATGATATGAAGTCATATGAAAATTTTCTCTTGTAATTTTCATGATGTGTATAGGAATATAACATTTCAATTAGACATGCGGTGTGCTACAATGGACTGAATATATAGTTTTTGATGGTTTGGTAGTTCTAAAAACTTATAGTGGGGGTTAAAACCAATAAAACATCTTTTATTCCCATAAAATCATATGAAAACAAACATAAGGTTGTTTTCAAAATGTTGAATTAGAATTCACATCAATCATGTTTTTTTTTCAAGATGATGTTAAACACACATTTCTTGATAAAAAATATAAAACATTCATGTAATGGTAAAAATAATAAAATATCTAATAGATTGTGTAAAATTATTAAAAAAATAATCTTTTTATTTTTTTGTCATGTACGAACTAATGGCATGTCAATCAAATGTGTGGTGTGCTCAAATGGGCCGAAATTTAGTTTTTAAAGGTTTGACGCTCTTTTAAAAATGTGAATTAAGGGGGACCAATTAAATGAACTACAATTTACATTAAATAATATTATAATAGTTATAGAGTGACTTTTGAATTGACATAGAAGAGGGAATGTTAATCAAAATTTTCATTTTTTAGGATGATCAGAAACACACTTTTAGTGTTTTAAAACCCATTAAATGTGCAAGTAATGGTCAAAACTATAACAAAAGAACTCTCAATGATTTGAAATAATAATAAAATATTATCTATTTTACATCTGGCATGAGATATTAGAAAAACCATCGATATGAAGTTTATTCAACTAAGACAGAAAAATTAAGATGTTTTAATAGTTTCACAATTTTTTCAGAATTTTTTAGGGATCAAAACCAACTAAACCATAATGAATTGGCCCAGGCATACATCCTACCTGCCACCTAACATATTTCTCCACAAGTCATGAAAGGAATTCTAAATCCACATGGGCTGAAAACTTGTGCATGTGCATCATATGAATCACTTTGGTAATGATTTATCCCAAATTAGAGATAAATATATTGGAATAAGATTAATATAGGAACCGTAATAAATAAACATGTCAACTGGCCATAACCAACTAAAACAATCCAACCCATTTAAAAAAATAGTATCCAAAAATAAGAAATAAATATCCAATCAAAATAGATACAAAATAATTGAAAATAAAATCATTAACCAACATAATCTAAGCCTAAACCTTTAATGCCCAACATCTGGTTCCTCACCACCACCCAACTTACCCCATGTCAGCTATGATGATCAAAATAGATTGTGGGTCCCATTGAGAGACATGAACCTGAAATATAATGGCATGATCTAAAAACCATAGTAGGTCACCACAACCCATCGAATCAATGCACTATGTCTCATAAGGAAATTCAGCAATGATAGTTTGAAATTAAAGATATAAAGTAAGTTTTGGAATAAAATGTATAAAAAAAAACAAAAAAATCATAAAAAACAATAAAAAACAATTATCTTTATTTTTAAAAACAAAATATATTCATTTGGAAAATAAACCCACTCACTTAATCTAATCCCAAAATTACACACCCATTTTCATTTATCTAAAATTACACAATAGTTTTATTTAGATGAAACAAATACCATTTTCAAAAAATTTACTATCTAAATGCCTCATTAAATCTTAACATATTTTTTGAAATCAACCTGAGGCACCTATGTAACATTATTTAAGTTCAAAATAGGTTTTTACAAACAAAATTGAAAACACCCTTTCTAAAGGAAGTGGCCCTTCACACACACATGGGTCAATCACAACAAATCAAGAACCATTCACATAACATAAAACATATAATAATGAAATCAAGGAAGGGTTCCAAAAAATAAAATTATAGGAAATGATATAATGATTAGTATATCAAAATCCCCTCAATCTCTAACCTATCACTAATAAATCAAATGTTTCATGGTCTCTACCTTGGGATCCTTAATGTGTGAACCATTAAACCATATTTGGGAATAACAACCCAAACTATCTACCATTAAGTTCTAAGTTCATCATGGGTAATATAATTATCCCATAGAAGCCTCATTATGATGAAGACCCTCTAGCCCTTATGTCTAGCACGACTGGTGGGAAACTAGAGGCATCTGAACCAACTAGATGAAAAAGCTAGACCTTCCACATATTAATTAGTTTTCCATGACCAAAAGAGAAAGAGAGGAATAAAGAAAATGATCCAAGTATAATACACATAGAATTACCAAATCTACCATCACCCCCTAATACCCCATGATTAATAGCCCCATGAAAAAAATGAATCCATGAACTAACGAGAACATTCCCACACAAGGGGAGCATAGACATCTCAAACAGATCAATAAAAACCACACAATGGGTGAAAAATAAACAGTAAATCAAGGGGTTTCTATCACAACCACCATTTACAAACCACATTTCCAACCAATACATTAACCCCAAAACATGGATTGGGATGCCAAGAACTTTCACATTTCTTGAAACACTATTTAGAACAATTCTACAAAATGATTCAAATCACTCACCCCATTTAAAAAATTTTAAATTCACCCATCACACATGGTCCTCATCCTTTGAAAAAAAAACTGGAAAAGGATTATCCATTCCATTAAAAACATTATAAATATATGACCATGGCATTTTCATAATGGGTAAATCTCTGACACATTTCAAATCAGAATTTCAAATCTATTAAATTACCCGTTCATAACCCATTTTAAGTTCAACATCTCACTTTAAAACTAAATTTCCCTTTAGAAAATGTCTTTCACATTTTGAAAACATAAAACAGGTTAAAACCCCCCTTCTCAACATGAAAACCATTTCCAAAACCTTATAGAGATTAAAAAAATCACCTTTAAACATACCATTTAAGATATGAAAACATGGAATTCACATGAAAAGCCAAATATTACTTGATCATATACCAATTAATGGTTTTAAATCACTAAGTAGGTATCATATATATTCATATTTTATAAAAAAGAATTTAGAAATCAAAATAATACCTTGAATTCCAAAATGAAATAATTTTAAAGAAACACCTAACTCCACGAGATGAGAAATAGGTCATAACACTTCAGAACATGTCAGATTCAATAAAGATGACACCCATGGGAATAGAAATAGTGTATACAATCCCTAAAACCGAAAAATAATTATTAGTTCCACCCATAACCCTAAAATTGTAAATATGATACATAGTGTTCATAGGGATAGCCAAAACCAATTTAAAAGAGAGGGATACGGGAATAACAGAGAAAGAGATGAAGAAAACACCTATAACCTCTAGAAAATCCTCAAAAGAAGTGAAATAATATAAAGTGGAGGAGGTTTGATATCCTCTTTAATATCCCAATGGGTTGATCGATGTGGAGGGGAAGAATATGGATGAAACCCATTAAAAATGAAGAGTGGAATTTTAGAAAAATACTTATATTTAAATACCCAGATAGGGTGAACTATTTGTCTGAATAGTTTTCCAATCTATGCACCAACTGTGTGATGGACACTACTAAGGATAGGAACCCCCTTTTCTAGCTACTCCTAGGTGCCACATTATTTGGAAAAACCATGCTCCACACCCTTGACACACTCTATTCAATGAACGGTTTTGGGGGAGATTTCCATGATTTCCTAATCCATGTGGAAACCATGAAAAACAACTCTATCAAAATGACAAGTCCAACAAAATAGGAACTTCATGGATACTCCAAACTATGTATGTTAACTATGGTCTTCATAATTAGATCTCAATAACACGAATTTTCATCTAAAAACTAACAAGAACTCAAAAACAGTCTATAAACGATAAAAAAATGAACATTGTGACATGGGGGTGTTAAATAAACATCTCATGATTTCCATAAAAACATAAAAACCCATAATGTGATTTGTGAAATGTTTCACAAGATGACATGGAAATGGGATGTCTTTTTCTTAGGATGATCAAAAATATGCTTGTGGTGTTTCAAAAAAACAGAAAAGTGAACATGCAGTGTTCTTAGAAGAACCAAATATACAGTTTTTAATGGGTTATCATCATTTAAAAACAAGTTTCAGGGGTTTAAAACCATTAAAATGATCTTATATTTTCATTAAATCATATAAATATAACATCACCTTGATTCTTGAAATTTTAGAGAAGACAGAAGAGCAATGAGATGTATTGTTTGATCGGGATAACTGAAAACCCAATTTTAGTATTTTAAAAACACTAAAACATGATTAAAAAGGAAAATTACATATAAAATTAATTCTAAATGTAGTGAAATCATATTTGTTTCATTTAGGACATGTAAGAGAAGAAGATATGACAATATGATGAATAATATTCTTAGACGAACCGAATAATTTTTTTTCATTATTTAACACCAATTAAAAACTTGCATCAGTGGGGTCAAATAATTCAAATGAATTTCCTTTATCATAATTTCATATGAAGACAGCTGAAAGTGATTTTTTAAATTATTGAGTATATTTCATGTCAATTAGACCTATCATTTTCTTGGTATGATTGATAACACTGATTTAGTTTTTTAAAAAGACTAAAAAGTTCATGTAATAGTAAAAATCATAAAAAAAGACATCAAAATTACATGAAATTATAGGGAAACCATATTTATAATATTTTTTACATGTATGAATACATGACATGTTTATCAGATGTGCGGTGTTCTCGGATGGCCCGAATAAGTAGATTTTAATGGTTTGAAGGTCGTTAAAAACATGCGTCAGTTGATTAAAACCAATAAAATCATATTATTTACATTCAATAGTCAAAAAAACCATTGAGGAATTTTTGAAATTTTGGAGTAAACTTCACATCAACTCGAAGCCTGGTTTTCTTGGAAAAATAGAAAACACACTTTTGGGTTCTTTAAAGACTATAACATTCTTGTTGCAATCAAAACTATATAAAATATAATTTGGATGATGTTAAAATATATAATAATCATATTTTTATTATTTGTGTTATTCTTGAGTTGGTGACATGTAAACATTATTTAAAATGTGCTTAGATGGACCGAATAAGTGATTTTTAAAGGTTTTTCAGGCTTTAAAAACATGAATCATAGTGTCAAAACAAATTACAAATTATCTAATTTTTATGAATCCATATAACAAAAACTATAGAGTGATTTGGGAAATATTAGAGAATAATTCATGTCAATGGGATAAGTAAATTTCTCAAGATGACTAAAAACAAAATTTTGGTGTTTTAAAGACACTGAAACATGTATGTAATGATAAAAAAATAATAAAAAACCTTTAAATGACTTGAATTCATAGGATAACCGTATTTTCATTATTTGTGACATGTGAGAGTATAAGACACATCAATCAAAATTTAATTTTTCTCCGAGGGACCAAATAATAATTTTTTTACAATTTAGAGACCTTTAAAAGCATGAATTAGGGGGTAAAACCAAGTAAAAAACATATGATTACTATGGAATCAAATTAAAACAAGAATATATTGATTTATAAATTTTTTTAGAGGAAAAATAATACAACAAGAGATGTATTTTTTTGGATTACCCAAAATGCTATTTTACTATTTTAAAAACACTAAAACCTGGGTGTAATTATCAACCCCATAGTATAAGAAAATAGAATGACAAAAAATCATAGTAAAATCATATTTTAATTATTTGTGACATTTATGAGTAGAATTCATTTCAATCGTATGTGTAATGTGGTTGGATAGATCGAATATTGAATTTTTAACAGTTTGAGTCCCTTTAAAACGCGTTTCAGGGTGGTAAAAACAAAGAAGATGAATTTATATTAATGTAAAATCATATAAAACTAATCATATATTTATTTTCAAATTTTTAAATGGTATTTACATCAATAATATGTTTTTTTATTTTGGAATCACACTTTAGTGTTTTAAAATAAATAAAATGTACATGAAATAGTTTAAACAAAATAAAACAACCAAAAAAAGATGTGAAATCATAATAAAATCATATTTTTATTATTTACAATATGTATGAGTATAAGAAAACTAAATTAAACATGTAGTGTGCTCGGATATACAAAATAAGTAGTTTTTGAATGGGTTGATTATCTTTAAAAATGAGTTTCATTGGTCAAAACCAAGTTATTAACTTTATACTGTCATGAAATCATATTAAAACAATCATAGAGTTATTTTTGAATTTTTTTACTATAATTCACATCATTGTGATTTTTCATCTTCTATGGATGCCCAAAAATACACTTTTATTGTCATAAAAACACTAAAACATATGTGTAAAGATCAAATCCATTTAAAACGACCTTTGGATGAGATGAAATTGTAGAAAAACCATATTTTTATTCTTTTTATTGTGTTTGAGTAGATGAGACCTTAAATGTATGTAGTATATGCCTAAGAATATCAAATAAGTAGTTTTTAAGGGTTTTAAAGGCTTTAAAAACATGTATCAAGGGGTCAAAAACCATTGAAATGATCTTTGATTTCCATGAAATAATACGTAAACAAACTTTTATTGATTTATGAAAATTTTAAGAATACAGTACATCAATGGGAGGTGTTATTTATTTAGGATGACTAGAAATACACATTTAGTGTAAAAAAACACTAAAATGTTCATTTAACTTTTAAAACCACAACAAAACACCTTTTAATGATGTAAAGTCATAGGTTAAGAGTCGTTGTATTATTTGGGACATGAAAAATTAAAATCCATGTAAATAGGATGTGTGGTGTGGCTTAATAGACTGAATACAAAGTATTTAATGGTTTAATGGCCTTAGAAAATGTGTTTTGGGGATTCAAAACCATGAAAATGACCTCCTATAGGTTTAAAATCATTTAAAAACAACCGTTGAGTGATTTTTCAATTATTGTAATAGAAATAACACCAATAGGGCCTTTCATTATCCTAGTATGCCCAGAACTACACTTCCACTATTTTGAAATAGTATAATGTACTTGTAATGGTGAAAACAAAATGACATCCTAATGGAATGATATCATACAAAACTATTTTTTGTAATTTTTGTGACATGTAAGAGTAGACAGAACAATAATATGATGTGTGATGTGCTCAGATGGACTAAATAATTGATTTTTAATATTTTAGGGGCCTTAAAATGTGTTTGAAGGGGTCAAAACCATAAAAAATATTTGATTAATTTTAAATCGTTCGAAAACAACCCTAGAGTGATTTGTGAAATGTTAGATTAAAGGGTAAGTCAAAAAGGGTTTTTTTCTCTAGATGATCGAAAATGTAATTTTAGTATTTAGAAACACTAAAATGTCTGTGTAATAATAAAAACCCTGGAAAAAAACCTTGAAATCATGTGAACTCATAGTAAAATAATTTTCATATTATTTATGATGTGTATGAGTAGATTATACATCCATTGGATGTGAGGTGTGCTCAGATGGACAAACTAAGTTGTTTTTACTCGTTTAACAAGACCTTAAAAAATGTATGCCCCAGGATCAAAACCAATAAAATTACCTCTAGATTCCATGAAAATATACAACAATAACCCCATATGTTTTTTAAATGATGGAGTGGGAATAATGTTAATTAAATGTTTCATTTTCTTGTGATGATTGTAAGAAATTTTTTTACGTATTTAAGACACTAAAAGGTGCATGTAAGGATAAAAAACAAATATAATTACCTCAAAATAATGTAAAATCATAGGAAAATGTTCTTTGAATTTTTTTAACATGCGTGTAAACAATGTCTTAATATTACGTGTTATTTTCATGGAAATACCAAAAGGACATTTTTAACAGTTTAAGGACTTTAAAAATTATAAAGTGGTTCAAAACAAGGAAAATTGTTATTATTAATATTAAATCATATTAAAATCAACCATAAAGTTATTTTTGAAATGATAGAGTATAAAATACATTAATTATACATTTGGTTTTCTTAGGATGATCGAAAACACACATCTAGTGTTTTAAAAACACTACAACATGCATCGTATAGTAAAAACCATAGAAAAAAACCTATGAATGATATAGAATAAAAGGTAACATACCTTTATATTTTTTATGATTAAGATTAGAAGAGGTTTCAATCATAGATTTCATGTGACCAGATAGACAAAATAATTTTTTTTTAATTTTTTGACATCTTTTAAAAACATGCATCGTGGGTTTAAAACCAATAATATGACCTTAAATTTCCATGAAATCATATGAAAGAAACCATAAGGTTATTTTTAAATTATTATTGGAGAAGATATGTAAATGGGATGTTTTCTTCTTTATATAACTAGAAATATAATTTTAGTGCTTTAAAAATACTAAAGATTGTGTATAAAAGTCAAAAACTTAGAAAATAACCTTAGAATGATGTGAAATCAAAGAAATTACATATCATTTTTTTTATTTTTATGATTAGGTGGCCCATCAATAAGATGGAAAATGTTCTCATATGGACTAAATACACTATTTTCAAAGGTTTTACCACATTTCAAAATGTTTTTCAGGGAGTAAAAATCAAGAAAATGACATGAAGATTCCATGAAATAATTTTTACAAAAAAATATAGAGTGGTTTTTGGAATTTTAGAGTCGAAGGCATGAAAATAATATTTTTTTCTTTGGATGATTAAAAATTCACTTTTAGTGTTTTTGAAATACAAGGATATTTTTATTAGTAAATTTTTATGATGTGTATGAGTAAATAGAACGTTAATCGAATAAGCGATGTTCTCGAATGGACAAAATAAGTATCTTTTGACAGTTTTATAACCTCTAAAAATTTTCTTTAGGGTGTTGAATCCCAGAAAACAATATCTGGATTCCATGTAATCATTTGAAAATAACCCTTGAAAGGTTTTTGAAATGTTGAATTATTTGACATGTAAAACAGATTTGTTTTTTTAGATTACAAAAACCCACTTTTCGTGTTTTAAAGACACTAAAATTACTGTATAATGGTCAAAAGAAAATAAAAAATCATTTGAATGATTTGAAATCATACATGAGTTTTATTTGTATTATTTTTTTAATATAAGAGTAGAAACCACATTAATCTAATGTACGGTGTATTCTGATGGGCCAAATATGTAATTTTTAATGGTTTGCTGATCTCTAAAAATGGGCATGTGTGAATTAAAACCCTGAAAATGACCTTTGATTATCCTGAAATCAAACTAAAACAACTATAAAGCGTTTTTTAAAATGTTAAATATGATAGAACATTAAAAGGACATGTCGCTTTTTGTAGATGACAAGAAAACATAATTTTATTATTTTAAAAACACTAAAACATGTATGTAATAGTCCCAAGCATATCAAATGACCTCCAACTGCCACAAAAAAATATGTTAATTTAAATTTTATTATTTATTATGTGTATTAGAATGTGACACATCAATCATACAAGTAGTATTCTCTGATGAACTGAATAAGAAGTTTTTAATGGGTTGGTGGCCTTTGAAAACAAGTGTTAGGAGGTCAAAACCAAGAAGACAACCTTCTATTTCTATGAAATTATAAAAAAATATATATTAAGTTTTGATATGTTGGTGAATAAATTATATCAATGGGACATTTCATTTTCTAAGGATGACCAGAAACATGATTTTAGTGTTTTAAAAACACCAAAAAATGCATGTAATTGTTAAAAACATAGAAAAAGTCCTATGATTTTCATGAAATCATATAAAAATATTATTTGTATTATTTTTAATTTTTATGAGTAGAAGGCATGTTCATCAGACATATGGAGTGCTTTGACGAACTGAATAAGCACTTGTTAATAGTTTATCCACCTTCAAAAACATGTATTAGGGAAAAAACAAGCAGATGAACTCTGATTTCCATGGAAAGGTGTAACAAAAATCATATCGTGATTTGTGAAATGCTGGAGAACATTTCATGTCAGTGAGATATGTTATTTTCTCGAGATGACCAAAAATGCACTTTTATTCTTTTAGAAACATTAAAACCTATATATAATGGTTGTATCATATATAATGACCTCCAGAGGATGTGAAATAATAAGAGAATTATATTTTTATTATTTATGACATGTATACACAAAACACACAACAAAAAGATGTGTTGTGTCCTCAAATAGACTAAATAAGAAGTTTATAACATATTTATAGCTCTTAAAAACATACATTATGAGGTCAAAACTGAGAAAATGACTTTGGAATTTCATGAAATTATATAAAAACCAATAAAAGGTTTATTTTTGAAATGTTATAGTAGAAAAAACATCAATCAGTATGTTTTTTTTCTTTCTATGACCAAAAAAAAATTATTGGTGTTTTAAAAACATTAAAACACATGTGTAACAGTCAAAAAACATAAAACATGACTAAAAATCTGAAGTCATAAGAAAATCATCTTTATATTAATTTTTTTTGTCTAAGATAAGAAAAGAGGTTAAACATAGGAGCGGTGTGCCCAGACAGACTGAATAATAATTTTTGAATAGTTTAATGGGATTTAGAAACATGTTTCTAGGGGTTAAAACTAAGTAAATGACATCTTATTACCATAAAATCATTAAAAAAACTATAGAGTGATTTGTGAGATGTTGGTGTAGATGACATCTCAATCAAATGTGTTACTTTCTTATGATGATAAGAAACACAATTTTTGTGGATCAAAACCCTAAAACAACCATGTAATGGTCAAAACCAGAAAAAACATTATCTGATTGATGTGAGATGATTATAAAATAATATTTTTACCTTTTTTGATGTTTATGAGTATAAAATATTTCAATTAGACATTCTATGTTCTCTAATAGACCAAATAATAAATTTTAATGGTATGATAGAATTTTAAAACAAGATTCAGGGGTTCAAGACCAAAAGGGACCTATGATTACCATGAAATCAAACAAAAAAACCACATAATAATTTTTAAAATTTGGGATCCTAAAAAATTCAATCAAACATGTCCTTTTCTTGGTATGAAAATAAAATAACATTTAGTGTTTTAAAAACACTAAATTGGGTATGTAACTATATAAACTATAGAAACAGACCTCCAAATTAAGTGAAATCATAGGATAATAATCTTTTCCATTTTTTAAACATTTATGAGTATATAACATGTTAATCAGACTTAAAGTGTGATAGTAGATACCAAATCCAGAGTTTTTAATGGTTTGGCGGACTTTAAAACCATGATTTATGGGGTTAAACCAAAAAAATGACATCTAATTGTAGTGAAGTCATATGAAAACAATTATAGATTGGTTTTTAAAATGTGAGAGTAGACTACAAATCAATCAGATTTATTGTTTTTTCAATATTTCCATAATCACACATTTAGTGTTTTAAAAACACTAAAATATGTGTGTAGGATTCAAAATAATATAAGACAACCTTATAATGACATGAAATCGTAAGAAAATTGGATCAGTATTATTTGGGACATGTATAAGAAGAAAAAATAATAATAAGATGTGTTGTGTTCTCGAACATACCGAATAAGATATTTTTAAAGGAATGAAGGCCTTTAAAAATGTGTGTCACAATGTTTGAACTAGGAAAAGGAACACTAATTTTCATTAAATAATTTTGAAATGATTATATATTGATTTCTAAAATTTTGGATTTGGAAAATACCAATTATAAATTTTATTCTCTTGGGATAATAAGAAACACACTTTTTGTGTTTAGAAACACCAAATCCTGCATGTAATGGTCAAAACCAAAGGAAATGGACCCCAAATGATATAAAATGATATAAATCCATATTTATAATTTTTTCATGCGTATGAGTAGAACACATGTCAATCGAACATGCATAGTTCTCATATGGATAGAACATGTAGTTTGTAACAGTTTGACAGCCTCTAAAAACATCCATAAAGTGTTTAAAAAAAAGAAAACGAACTTTTAATTCCATGAAATTATATGAAAAACAATTATAGAGTGATTTTTAAAATTTTGGAGTAGAACATAATTTAATTCTACATCTCGTTTTCTTAGGATGACCAAAAACTCACTTTTCATGTTTTAAAAACACTAAAACATATATTTAATGGTTATAGACATATAAAATGGCTTAAAATGATATCAAATAATAGTAAACTGTTATTTATAATATTTTTGATGTGTAAAATTAGATGACATATTAATTAGAAGTGTTGTTTGCTTGAACAAACCAGATAACATATTTTTAAAGGTTTTATGGCCATAAAAATGTGTTCCATGGGGTCCCAAATAATCAAATGACCTCTGATTACCATGAAAAAATAAAAATTATAATCATAGAGTAATTTTTAAAATTTTAGAGAAGTTCAAACATCAATCAGATGTGTTGTTTTCTTGATATGAATTGAAACATTCTTTGTGTGTTTTTAAAACACTAAGACATGTGTGAAATTGTATAATCTATAAGAAAATGACATTGAATGATGTGAAATCATAGTAAAATTTCCAGTTCAATTATTTATGATATGTATGAGAAAATGATATGTTAATCAGATGTTTGGTGTGCTCGGATGAACTGAATTAGTAGTTTTTAACGGTTTGGAAGTCATTAAAAACATCTGTCAGGGGGTGAAAATCAATTGAATAATCTCCAATTAGATTTAAATATTACGAAACAAATACAGAATGATTTTTAAAGGATGGATCATTCAAAACATCAGTCGAATAATTCATTTTATTGGGATGACTAAAAGGACACTTTTTGTGTTTTAAAAACACTAGAACATATATATAATAGACAAAAACATATAAAAATTCCTCTAAATGATGTGAAATCATTGGAAAATCATCCATGAAATTTTATTGACATGTAAAAGTATAAGTCACCAAAATCGAAAGTGCAATGTTCTCAAAAGGATTGAAAAGTAGTTTTTCATTATTTTATAGCCATTAAAAATATACATTAGGGGGTCAAAATAGTGTAAAAAATATATGATTTCCATGAAATCATACAAAAAAATTCTATTGATTTTTGAAATATTATAGAATATGGAATGTCAATGGAAGATTTCGTTTTATTGGGATAAGTAAAAGAAAACTTCTAGCAATGTGAAAACACTAAAACCTATGATTAATGACAAAAACTATAGAAATCATCCTATAATTGATGTGAAATCATAGGAAAATTTTCTTTTTCATTTTTTTAACGTGTACAAGAAAAATGTAATTTAAATGGATTTGTAGTGTTCTTAGAAAGAATGAATAAAAAGCTGTTAATAGTTTGAAAATATTTAAAAATGTGTGTCAGGGGGTCAAAACCAAGAAACCAACCTCAAATTGTCAAGAAATCATACGACAACAATTATAATATTATAATTGTGGTTTTGGAGCATATGGAAGATGAATGAGATGTGTCAATTGGTTAGGATGAATAAAAACACACTTTTAGTGTTCTAAAACACTAAAACATGTGTGTTCCCATCGAAACAAAATAAAAAAATATATGAATGACATGAAATCATAGGAAATAGTCTTAGAAATTTACTAACATGTATGAGTAGAAAAAACATCAATCAGACAAGTAGTGTGCTTGGACTAACTAGAAAAATAGTTTTTAACAGTTCGGTAGCCTTGAAAAACATGATTTGGGGTAAAAACCAAAAAATGACCTCTAATTTCAATGAAATCATATAAAAACAACAATAGAGTTATTTTTGAAATATTGGATAACTCAACACATCAATCAAATTTAATTTTTTTATTCTAGATGGCTGGAAATACACTTTTTGAGTTTTAAAAATAGTAAAATGTATCTGTAACGGTAAAAACTACAGAAAAATACATTCTAATTAGGTAAAATAATAATAAATGCATCCTTATAATTTTTTTAATTTTTTTAAAAAGATGAAATATCAATCTAATATATGGAATGATGAGATAGAATAAATATGCAATTTTTAACAATTTGGTGGTCTTTAAAAGATAGGATTAGAATTGAAAAGGCATATTAAATAACCTTTAATTGTATTGAAACTATACAATAATAATTTTAGGGTGATTTTTGAAATACTGGAGTAAATTGTGCATCAATTAGATGAATCATTTCCTCATGATGATCAGAAACACACTTTTAATGTTCTTAAAAAATAACATGTGTGTGAAATAGTAAAAAACATAGAAAACGAACTTAAAATTAAATAAAATTATAGAAAAATAATATTTGTATTATTTTTTATATGTACAGGTAAACGTGACATCAATTGGATGTGTGGTGTGCTCGAACAGATCGAATAGGAATTTTTAAAAGGTTTTTCAATCATTAAAAATGTCTGTCAAGGTGTCAAAATGATGGAAAATGACATTGGTTTTCATGAAATCATTAAATAAAAACAATACAGTTATTTTTAAAATGGTGGATAAGATAACACATCAATCTGACGTGATTTATTCCTAGGATGACTTAAAATAGCTCATTTATTATTTTTAAAAGACTAAAACATGTGTGTAACTATCAAAACTAAAGAAAAAAACCTCAAAATGATGTGAAATGATAGGATTGTTGATTTTTTTGTGTACAAGAACATGACACATCAATCGGGTGTGTGGTGTTCTTGGAGAGACTAAATAAGTAGATTTTAACTATTTGAAAACCGTTAAAAACATGTTTCATGGGGTCAAAATAAAAAAATATCTATTATTTATAATAAATCATACAAAAAACATATTTAGATTTATTTTAAAAAATAAGGAGTAGATTACATGTCAATCAAATGTTTAATTTACTTGGGATGAATGTAAACATATATTTATTGTTTTTATAGAAACTAAAATGCATGTATGATGGTCAAAACCTTATAAAATGATCTTTGAATAAATTAAAGTTATATGAAAACCATCTGAGTAATGTTTCAATGTGTATGAAGAGACAACATTTAAATCCGATATATGGTGTGGTCAGACAGAGTAAATAAGAAGTTTCTAATTGTTTTATAGTATTTGAAAACATGTATTGATTGGTCAAAACCAATCAAACATTTTACTATTATAATGATGTCATATGGGAATAAAACTATAGTGCGTTTTTTTAATTTTTAGAGAATAAATAATGTCAATTGGATTTTTCATTTGGTCAAGATGACTGAAAAAAAATGAGTAATGTTTTAAAAACACTAAAATGTTCATATAATGGTGAAAAAAATAGAAAAAGGAATTTGAATGATTTGAATTTATAGGAAATTAAGATTTATTGTTTAATAGATTTCCATGAGTAGATGGTGTATCAATCCGATGTGTGGTGTACTCAAATAAACTGAATAATTATTCTTTTAATAGTTTAACAACATTTAAAAATGTGGATAAAGGGGTAAAGACAATAAAATGACCATATATTTCTTTCAAATAAAAAAAACTATAGAGTAAGTTGTAAAATGCTGGAGTAGACAATATTTCAATCAGATGTGTTATTTTCTCAAGATGATCAGAATCACACATTTATTGTTTTAAAATCACTAAAAAATTATGTAATTGGACAAATCATAGAAAATTAACTTCAAATTATGTAAAATTATACAAAAATAATATTTTAATTTTTTTCACATTCAGGTATATGAAACATCATCCAGAAATTTGGTATGCCCTGAAATACCAAATAATATGTTTTTAGGGTTTAGTGGCATCCAAAAACATGCTTCTATGGGTTAATACCAAATAAATGTCCTCTAATTTCTATGAAATAATTTAAAAACAACCATGGAGTGATTTTTAAAATTTTACAGTAGAAAACACATCAGTCATATGTATCATTTTCTTAGGATGAAAAGAAATGTACATTAAGTTTAAAAATAACACAAAAATGATCATATAACAATCAAAACCATATAAAACAACCATTTAACGATGTGAGATCAATGAAAATTTTATTTTGTACTATTTTTTATATGTGTGAGTATACAGAATGTTAATAGGATGTGTCGTGTGCTATGACAATATGAATAAAAAATTTGTAACAGTTTTGAAGATTTTAAAAACAGTTTTCATGGGTTTAAAACAAATAAAACGACCTCTTATTTCCATAAAATCATTTGAAAAAAAACCATAGAGAAAATTTTGAAAAGTTATAGTAGAAACCATATCAACTAAAAATGAATTTTTCAATTGATGACCAAAAACACACATTTCATGTTTAAAAACCCCTTAAATTTATAGGTAGTGGTCAAAACAAATGAAAAGGACCTATGAATGAAATTAAATCATACATAAATGTTCTTTGTGTGATTTTTGATGCATAAAAGTAGACGGCAGAAAAATTAGATGTGCGGTGTACTTAGAGAGACTAAATATAAAGTTTTTAATGTTTTGATGGACTTTTAAAAAATGTTCCAGGTATTGAAAGTAAAAAAAATAGACTTACGATTCACATGAAATCATATTATAACAATTTTAGAGTGATGTTTTAAATTTTAGAGTTGATAAAAAATAATTCAGATGTATAGTTTTTTTGGAATGTCTATAAGTACACTTTTAAAATTTAAAAACACTAAAATGGGAATTTAAATATAAAAACCATATAAAATAACAACAATATGACATTAAATGATATGAAAAAAAATATATTTTTACATTTTTGAAATGTATGAGTAATGATCCTATAAATTAGATGTAAAGTCTGCTTAAAAAAAACTAAATAAGTAGGTTTTAATGGTCTGATGGATTTAAAAACATGTGTTTTGTAGAAAAAACCAAGAAAATGACATAAAATTTCCATTTATTTATTTAGATAACAACTATAGAGATAATTTTTAAATTTTAAAGTATGCAACACATCAATTGGATGTGTCGTTTTCTTAGAATTATTATAAATAATCTTTTAGTGTTTTAAAAACACTAAAACATGTACATAACAGTAAAAACTATCTTAAAACCACTCAAAATGACCTAGAATCATATGAAAATTGTATTTGTAATTTTTTTATGTGTATGAGTATATGGAACATTAATTAGACATGTGGTGTGTTCAGATGAATTGAATAAGTAGTTGTTAATGGTTTAGTGGATTTTAAAAACACGCGACATGGATTGAAAATGACATTGGATTTGTAACACCCTAGGTAAATAAAGAATATGACATTTTTATATTTATCCATATTTGTGAATAAAATGTTAATATTAATTTAAAGGGAATGCTATGCTCGATGGCGTACCCAATACGCAACAACGAGTTTCTTGGAAATCATACGTTGCACTCTAATAATAAAATAATATTATTTTAAATGGTAGTTAACGCCTATCCATTGTAATGGCGGGAATGAACAGAACTAACTACAAAATGATTATATATGTTTTTCAAATATTTTTACTTTTATCCAATAAATGTTAGAGGCTTAAAATGCGAATGAATCCAATTTTAAGCGTAAATATTCTAATATTCTTTAAAAGGTTGATTATCCGCCTTTTGATGGTGAACCCTTTTTAAATCCACTTGTTGACAATTTTATATTCTATATTGTTTCAAATAAAATCATTCTTTATAATTTGGATATCAAAATTTACTTTGTGTAGGTTTTTGTTATTTTTTGATAAAGTCCATTTTTAATGAATAAGTGAAAAATGTTATATTTTAATTCAAAAGCACTTGTTAATCTACTTTATTTATATGATTAGATCATCTTTTGAATTGGTTTTAAAGTTCAATTAGAATATATTTTTACCATTTAATCCAATGGTTGTCATTGGAATTAATTTCACTTTGAAATTGGACATAAACTAGTGTCAATCTTTTAATAGATATTGTTTCTTAAAAACACGCTATTTGTTTTGATAGAGGGAATTAATTATTAAATTAATTAATGCAACTTATATGTTTTGAATTTTTTAAAATAGACATCATTTTTGAATTCAGAATATCAAATATAGATTATGGTGAATTTTTGGTATTTTTCTGAAAAATTTCAATTTTTGATGAATAGTGAAACCACTAAGTGGTAGTTAAAAAACTGATTTTTCATTTAAATGATACTTTACCACTTCTATGATTTGAATTTCAAAAATCCGAAATACATGGTTTTCATTAGGATGTAAAATTTGGTTCAATTTGATTAAAATAATTTTTGCTGAATAGTAACTTTTAAGTTTTATTAATCGCGATTAAAGGTAATTAATGTAATTTAAGGTAAAGATAATGTTATAATAATATGAAATGACCTTGACACATGTCCTACCCTTATTGGATGAGTCATGGCCGACCAAGAAAATCTATGAGTCAACTTGGGGACCCCATGGAGCCACTTTGGTTGGAAAATGACATTAATAACTTTTTATTTAAAGTTAAAATAAAAATGTCCCAAACATGTATTATTTTACTAAAACAATTTTTACATGGGGATATAAAAGTCATATTTTTTACTATAAATATTCATCAGAAATCGAAAAATATTTCCTATATCATGATATTTTTTTTATAATTTGTAGACATCAAATAAATAAATTTATTTATGACACCATGATGATGTAGTGATTACCTCATTAATGAACGATTTAACAAAATGAGAAGATAAGGAAAAATCTAAGACTTAAACTTGTCAAAAAACTATTATATGGGTTTATTTAGAACCCTTATCACCTTATCCTAGAAATATATAATTGTGGGACCTTTAATATCCGAAAATCATTTTATAATAAAGTAACTTTTCAAGACTTTCAAAGAGTTCCCCTCCTCCCTCTTATAAAAGCCCCCCACCTCTACCCCCTTACCCACACCTCTCAAGCCTTTGTATCTACCAAACCTTGCTCCTTTTATCTCTCCACATCCCTCTATTTATCCTATAAGCCTTAACTTAGTCATAAAGATCCTCAAAAAACCCTTTTGGTTCAAACCAAAGGGAGTTACCCGATTTTAAGGTAATGTCATCTCTTTTGTTATTTTGTTTTATTTTGCTTCTACAACCCCCTAAACTCTTTTTATTCATTTAATTTGTAAAAACACCAGTATATTAAATATAATAGGATGATATGTATTCGAGCTACACTTACACACACCTCCATCTAATGGTTAAAGAACATACTGTTTCCGTGGATGGCGAATTACTGCCTCAAGAAACGATGAATGTTCTATCTTCTCTTACCACCTCTCATGGTGGCCATTGTGATGTTTATGAAATATATTATATATATTTCCTCTGTATGCTTCCGTATTTTACATTTAAAACTTACCTTTACGATTTTCATGTTGTGTAAATGCGATAATTTCATTTGAAGAAGTGTGGACTGCCGCCCCCTCAAGTGATCTGACTCGATCATGAAATACATGGAATCTATGAAGAATGAAATTACGAAATTACATGACCTATATAAAATATATATTATACTGGAATTATAATATATATATATATATATCTAATTTTTTTAATTCCATTAAATACAAAATAGAAATGAAATTAGCGTTCATGCGTACGTACGACTTACCGTCTCCATGAATGGTGCATTTCATTTCATACCTCTAAATGTTATGTAATATTATAAATACAAGTATATACTGGATATATATGATATATATGATATCTTCATCATGAATATTATTCTGGATATAATTGATATTTTACCACATGAACAACTTGTAATTAAAAGAACTTTATTTTTGACTCAAGTACCAATGATAGACAAAACGAACTTTATTAACTTAAATAATCACATAATGTTCATAACATGGTAATAAGTGATGTAAAAGGAATAATGATCTTGAAAAAGGTTCTTAATCAAGTAGAAATTAACTCTAGTTTATTATTCAGGAATATAAAGAAACGAACATGACAAGTCAGAAACGAGGTAAGGGATCCTACCTATCTCTTTCTTTTTATGTACACTCTTTTATGTCATTTTTAAGCTCCTCTTTATTATGTTGGGGGATGTTATTTTATATTACTCGTACTGTACTTTCTATGTTCATATTATGAGAGACCATATTTTATTTCTTCAATCCATTTTTTGGATGTTTTAAGTGGCGCCGTTAGGCTGCCGAGTTTTCGTAAGTGATTTTTCATCTCACTTTTATTCTCGTGATATTTATGATACATTTGCCACTATTTCTTTGGAGTGGTGTATGTACTTCCAATTATTCTACTAATTGTGTAATATAATTTCTTTTATGGGTATTTACATTAACTTCGTACGATCCTTCTTTCATGGGGTGAATGTTTCGAAAGTTACCCAAATCGGTAAGGGAACCTTTCAGCCTCCTCTTTTAAAAAGACATCTTTTGTTATGCATTTTTATTTGCATCTTATTATATTGGGATATGTACTTATATATCCTTATTGATGTAAATTTTATGTCCAAGGGATGAGATACCATTTTCACTCTCATCAAATCATTTTCTGAATTTTAAAGTGACGTCGTTAGGCTGTTGAATTTTTGTAAGGGAACTTCTTAACCCAATTTCAATTATTTGGGTTAGACCTCTACTTCTTGATTATGCCATGCTATGAATATGTTTGGATTACATATTATTGTTTTACACTGATTATCCACTTATATTTGGTGTATTTATATTTTTCACACATAATTATGTCATTTCTTTATCCTTGCCCTAATGGCATGATCCTTGATTGGGATTACATCTCAATTTCTTCTCCTTGAGACATTTCTAAATGATATGAACTTTTATTCTTTTATAAAGTGTATATACATCCCCTTTGACATTCCATATCCACATTATGTATATACTAAATTCATTTAAATGTTTTGAAAATGGTCTTATTTCATGTGGCTTATAATTTAAATGTTAAAAATGGAAAATGACTCTTTTTTTAAAACCCTATTTTAAATAGTTTTAAAATTTATTCTTTTAAAAATTTATCATCCTTGTACATGTTTTAAAAATGGTTTCAAGGATTTATTTATATGGACATGAATGTTAAAAAACCCTTTCAAAAGTTTCAAAGTGGTATGGAGCACTTTGATTCTAAAATCTCTTTTTAATGTCCTCTTTTAATATTTTTAATGTATAAAGGGATATTTCTCTCATAGAGTATTAATGATTTTATTATATGTTTTTATTTATGATAATATCCTGATGTGATATCTTGTGATTGAAATGTGTAAATGTTATGTTTCCTTTATGCATGTTTTATGTGATAAGATTATGTTATGGTTCTTGGTCATTGTTTATGAAGACAGGTGGTTCTGTGATAAACTAAGGTAGGGTGATCCCGAGATATCTCTCTAATGCATTGGGTAACACAAATGAGTTAAAAGATATGGTTTCTCCGAAGATATTTAGGGAATATACTGTGATGGGTATTCCAAACGTAACCATGACGTTTACTCCCTACGTAAGAATGTTATGAATGCCTCAAGTTACCTTTATGTATTATGATTTCTATTGAGTTATGCATAAATCTTATGATTTTAGGAGGTATGTTAAATTGATTATGTTTTATGAGTAAAGTATGATTTAATTTATTCTTATGTATACATGGACTTATGTTTTCGCTCCGTATTTTTGTAACCCTTACTTAGCTTTTTATGCTCATCCCAAGTTTTTTGAAATTTTTTTACAGGACATTAAGTGGAATAGAGTCAAGGATGGGATCAAGGAAATGTTATGTTGTGTAAAAAAAGGAACTAGACATGAAACTTTTGTTCAAGAGTTTTTATTTCGTGAAAAAAATGGAAACTGAGTAGATGTGTCTTCTGTGTATTCTTTGAGATGTAATAGTTTTGTCCTAATTCTCTAAATCTCTAAAAATGAGAAGAGCCTCAATGTGAATTATTTATTTAATTCAGGAATATGTATTGTATATAAGGCCGAGTCCTTATAAGATTAATATGAAATAACACAAAAAACTCATAGAGTATTTTTTGAAATATTAAATAAGATGAAAAATCCATGATACATGTGAATTGTTTGAGATAATCAAAAACACACTTTTTTAAACACTAAACCAGCAAGTAATAGTCCAAATTAAAAAAATGAACATTGAAAGATGTGAAATATTAATACAATAATACTCTTATTATTTAAAACATTTACGAGTATAAAATATTTCAATCATACATTAATTTTTCTCAAATTCACTTAACAAGAATTTGTTAACGGTTTAGTGACGTTTAAAAAGTTTTTTACATGGTCAAAAAAGGTAAACGATATCATATTTCCATGAAATCACATGAAAACAACCATAGAGTGTTTTTTTAAATATTGGACTAGGAAACACATGAATTGGAATACTCATTTAATTAGGATGATCAGTAATTCACTTTTATTGTTTAAAAATTAATAAAACATGCGTGAAATAGTCAAAACCATAAAAAAGAGCCTCAAAATGATGTGAAATCATGGAAAATTCATCTTTTTATTATTTTAGATTTTTATGTGAAAAAAAAATCAATTAAATAAAAAAATTTCTTAGATGGGAAAAATAATAAATTTTTAATGGTTTGGAAGCCTTTAAAAATGTGTGTTTGGGGATTAAAACCAAGAAAAAACCTCTAATTACCATGAAATCATATAAAAAACCAGAGAGTGATAGGTTAAATGTTATATTAGAGAAAATGTGAATCAAAAATGTTATTTTCCTAACATCACCATAAATGTACATTTAGTGTTTTAAAACACTATCCAATGCATGTGATGGTTAAAACCAAAGAAAAAGATCTCTAAATGATCTTAAATAATATGAAAAACATATTTTTATTTTTCTAGACATGTATGAGAATAAAAATTATCAATAAGAATCTTATATTCTTGGAAGGACTATATAAGTAGTTTATATTAGTTTGGAGACCTTATAAAATGTGTGTTTGGGGGTCAAATCCAAGAAAATGACATCTGATTTCCATAATATAATTTAACAACAACTATGGATTCATTTTTGAAATGTTTGAACATAAAAAAATAAATCAGACTTTTATTTTTCCCATGATGACTATAAATGAATATTTAGAGTTTAGAAAATAATAAAACATGCATATAATATTCAAGAATGTAGTAAATGTTTTCTGAATTGCATGAAATAATAGAAAAACTGTCTTTATAATCTACTAATTTGTAAGAGAAATTAGAACATCAGTGAAATGTGTATTGTTCTTAGAGAAACTGAATAATTTCTTTTTAACAGTTTAGAGGCCTTTAAATATGAAAGTTATGTAGTCAAAACCAAGAAATCAACCTTTTATTAACATGAAATTCTATGAAAAAAACCATATACACATTTATAAAATGTTAAAGCATACGAAACATCAATTGGACATGTTATTTTCTTAGGATGAAGAAAAAATACGTTTAGTGTTTTAAAAACACTAAAACGAGTGGGTAATTGTCAAAATTATTGAAAAATAACTTTTAATTACATGAAATCATAAAAAACCATATTATATATATATTTTTTAATTTTTATAATTAGACGGTACATCAATTAGATGTGTGGTGTTCTTGGATAGTATGTAAAAACAGTTTTTAACAGTTTAGTGGTATTCAAAAACGTGAATAAATGGTTTAAAACCAATAAAATGACCACAAATTATCGTAAAATTATAAGAACACAACTATATAGTTATTTTTAAATGTTGGAGAATACTTCATGCTAGTAAGATGTTTTATTTAGTTGGGATAAACAAAAATGCACTGTAAGTGCTTAAAAACACTAAAACATGCATGAAATAGTTTAAACCATAGAAAAAGTCCTATGAATGATGTAAAATCATAGTGAAATTTTATTTGTAATTTTTATGACATGTACTAGTATAATTCATGCCAATAGGATATGAGGTGTGATCAGATGGAATGAATATATAGTTTTTAGTGGTTTAACAACCTTTTAAAAAGTACATCAAGGGTCAAGATCAAGTAAAAAACATCTGATTGCTATGAAATTCTTTAAAATATATTATACAGATATTTTTAAAAAATACGTGTAAATGTAAAAATAATAAAAAATGATCTATTAATGATTTAAAGTCATCAGATAATCATATTTTTAATATTATTAATATTTATGAGTATAAAAAATATAAATAATACATATAGTGTTCTCAAACAGATCACAAAAATATATTTGAATTTTTTGATAATTTTAAAAAAAAAGTTTTTGGGGGACAAAACTATGAAAAAAACCTCTAATTTCCATGAAATCATTTTACAACAACCATAGACTCATTTTTAACTTTATGGAGTTGAATACATGTCAATTTAATGTTTCATTTTCTAAATATGAATAGAGACATAGTTTTAGTGTTTCAAAAACACTACATCATGTGTCTTACAGTCAAGCCCATAAAAACGACCCCTGAATGATATGAAATCAAAAATAAATAATATTTGTAGTTTTTGAAATATAAAATATGACTATGTGTACATTAGTTGTAAAATGTTCTCATAAATACTAAATAATTAGTTTTTAATGGTTTGGAAGAATTTAAAACATGTGTCAGGGGGTCAAAAAAAAAGAAAATGCTCCCTGATTTCCATGAAATCAAATGAAAAAAACATAGAGCGATTTTTTAAAATTTGGAGTAGATCGAATATTAAAAGAACATTTATTTTTGTCTATTTTTTCAACATAGGAAATCCCTTTGAAAAAAAATTCCTCCTTTTTCCTTTAATATATTTTACATTCCCTACCTAAGTTTAATCAAGGAAACATGAAAAAAATGAAGAACAACCACAAAAGGTTATAAAAAATGACAAATAATGGATGGAACAAGTTATCCAACATTATTACTAAAACAAAAAAAGGAACAACACATTAAGAAATTCTATCCAATAAAAGTAACTCACATTACAATTTTTAAGAATATGAAAACATAAGAAAAATAGCACAAATACATAATGTATGATACCTAGAATGAGGTAACACTACTAGGACTAATTGGAAATCACAAGAAACCTTTAGGTGGCCTTACTACAGGCGGGTTACCGGTCACACATTCATTAAATGAATCACTACAACAATTCTCTTCAGTGACATCCCCAAATTCTGGTGTTATATACAACTATGGGGGGGGTTATCTAGTGTCTAAATATCAACTAGAAAAAAATGGTCATCTCCTTCGCACATAGAACCTTGGGTTCCTTATTTAATAATAATGGAGGATGTCCATGAGAAAACTAGGTCTTCTTATGACAATAAAAATCATTGTGGCTTTACATCACAATCAAATCCATCTCACCTCCCACACCACCCTTCAAATGATCCCAAATCCATAAACGCAACATGGATCACATAAAAAAGTAATTCATCACAAAGATAAGCATAACATCCTCAATAACACAAGTGGCATAACAAGGGCACAATCAACATCACATCAAAAGTTCTAAATGGGCCTGAACGTTTCAAATATACTGAATAATTTCATCTGGGAATCCATTTGTTAGTCTATTTGAAACACAAACACAATTACAAAAAAATTGAAACCATCAAACATTCACAAACAAAAAAACAAGAAAAGGGAAACTGCATATTACATTATAAAACAAAACCAAACATTTAAAAATAATGGAATTCATTTTACAAAAATGGTAAACCAACCATCTAAACTCCATTTGGATTTAAACACCCCAAATAAGTGTTTTTCTCAATGAAATTTAGTCTATTAATTTTATTAAACATGTAGAATTCATAAATAATCATTATCAATAAATCACTATTTAAAACCTGTAATTTCATCTATTTTACTCATTAAAATCCATAAAATTGTAAGGAAATATTCAAGGAAACAAACCTATATAACTTACACCACAATCATCTAGGTTAAACATAGTTTATGAAAACCGAAGAATCAATATATGTCTCAAATAAAATCAATCAATATAGAAACACCTTCCTCAAGTGGTGGAACCTGGACACCTTTGATGAAATATAGTAGAAAGTAAATCCTACTATGAATCATAACCATTATAGACTAAAATCCCATTTTTTACCAATTATAACTAAGAAATTTTACAAGAATGACATCTAGGGTTAGATGAGTATGAGAAATTAGAAAAAAATTGAGGATGAAATGATAAGAACTCATACCTCTTGATCTAGAAGAATAATCACTAAATAGACACTCCAAATCCACTTGTAGGGGATTTAAGAATGGGGAATAGTTCTTGGATAGGTTCCAAATATGGGAGGGTAGAGTGGGTGGTTGGGGTGGAAGCACCCAATTAAAAAGAAGCATAAAATATGATAATTTACCAAACATGTAAATCCACATGGTTATCCTGCATGGTTTCCTCAACCATGTTCATACTATGCATCTTTTACTGCCTCAAGACCACAAAACATCTCCTAGTTTTATTACATATTTTTTTAAACCATTCACAAACCGTGCACTCCCATCTTTCCCACTTCACTAGCTGCATAATTTCTACTACATGTTTTCCAAACTGTTCATCGTAACTATTCACCCTTATAAAATACTTTAAGAATCCAAATAAAACATGGTATACCCAATTACCATGGGATATACCTTCCATAATGTTACTACCAATATGTGACATCCCATGGTGTCCCAAACTCCCCACTATACGACTTTCTAGCCTAATACATTCCTCAAAATCATAAGGAAATATGGAATTCCAAACTACCACTCCTCTGATGAGTAATTGAACACCAACCAAGTTACTAAAAACCTATAACGAGGGAATGAGACTTTCGAAAACTAACCATAGGTTAAACACCTTCAAAATGCTCAAGATTCACTATCACACAATGTGTGAGGAATCCAGATATGTAGACTCCTTACTAAATAGATGTGAAAATAAATAAAAGTAAAGGAAATGGGATATCCAATATTATATCATTATTTTAAATCGAGATAAAAAAAATTCAATAAAATATCATAAGAACCAATATAATTCCAAACTAGAATATAGTACAAAATGCCCCATCTGGAACATATAAGGTTAATAAATCCAAATGAAAATATATCCCAACCAAATCCGCCCTAAGGATTTCTCTAAGAGAATGGGAGAACACATAGAGACAAGAAATATATCTCCCCACCATTTATAATTTCTCTAAAATAGTGAAATATTATCTAGGCACACAAAAATAATGCTTGTTACCAAATATTCATGATCTCCACTAGCCAAATAAACTGTAGAAGTAGGATATTCCAAGTGGTCTGTATTGATTATCACTCTTCCCACCATTTTGAATTAATACAAAATAGTAGGAAATCCATCATCTGTTTCCCATTACATAAGTGCACTCCATGAGAAATGTCATTCCCGAACAGTCCAAATTGAATGCATAAAATACCAATGGAGAGCACAACCACAAACAATATAACTTGCTAATAAATGATTGGGATCTCATCTTTCAGTCACAACTGAAATTTGAGGTTGTTTATATCTAACTCTTTTGAATAACATTTCAAAATAATCTTAATAGAAAACAAGACCCGGTGATATCCATATCATAGATAGAAATAAAGGCACACCCAATGTATTCAGGCATATACCCCAAGTTCTTCCCATTCCAAAACCCACAAACACCTAACATCAACAATAAATGATAGTTATCAAGTCATTAAAATATCAAATGATGTATAAATAATACCTAAGGAACTTTCATCAATTGTACAAAATTAAACTCGATTCACAAAAGATAGTATGTTTCTTGAACCAAAAGAAAAATTACAAAATAAGGTTCTCCTAAACAAAGGTTCAACTTCAATCTCTCAACATGAAGTAACCGTATAAAAAACTAGATAGAATAAACCATGTTAAAGACATCCTATACTAATTCCTAACAACATTACAAAACCTATGAGGCTGACCAGGATATCTACATAGATGATAGGTCTTTAGAGCTTTCTAACAAGAAGGTCAAACATGCCCAGACATCCCAATCTAAAAAATTAAAAATGGATTATTCTTTACCAAAATAGTAATATTAGTTTTTCAATTCATTTTTCCATCCTCACTACCTACATACTCCCTTTTCATTCTAGCTGGATCCTCTTTGTTAACTTCAGAATGAATCATACCATCTTACATTCTATGGTTCCATAATAATAAATCCTCAATGATGACGACCTTATAAACAAATTCCATATAAGAATTTAGCCTGAAAAAAATCAATGAAAAACATAGATATATTAGAAGCCCAAAATATGAAATTTATCCTACATCGAATTGTTAGTATCCAACTTTGGGGAGAAGGGAACAATGACAGTGAATTAGTTGACATGGACTTTCAATAACTGACCCCCCTAGAGGATACCTAAAAACTTCATCTATTTTTAAAATCTCACTTCTTCAGGATAAAGACACTAAATGAAGTCTCCATTCAAATATCCTCAAGTGACAGAATAAAATGGTTGTGTATGGATAAAAAGATTATACCATTCCAAACCAAATCCCTGTAACAAAATAAGGGTGCTCCTCACCCTATAGTCTATAGGAGTTTATAACATGTCCAAAATCAATTCAATCGTGGTTAGACACTCAATCACATTGCATGATCCTTGATCATAATAGAATAATATATGGAAATTGATTAAGAACTATTTTTCATGGTACATGAGGTGAGGATGACATTGTTCTACCACTCCATCATGAGTCTAGACAGAGTTTGAGTCTGGATGACCAATCTAAGCACTTCCATAGACCACCCTCTCGGGTCTCGATGATTCCATCTCTTTTTTCTACTAATCTAAAATAATAACTCGGTGAAACTCAAGAATGAAGGAAAATTTCAATAACCCTATGCTATTATTCCAAATTTTAATGAATCAAACCAGACCTCCATCCAAACTAGAAAGCAAAATATCACACCACATACCTAAGGAGCATCCCTGATTCCCATGGATTAATGAAAAGCATCATGAGTATCAAACCAAATTTTTGGGGACAATTTCATGGTCAACAATAAAATAATAATCATCTAACCATTGAAAATTATAGAAAAAAAATTAACGTCCAAAAATAACATACCAACAATAAGTATTTAATACCAATCCACCCAAATACAGTATAATCTAAAAGAAAAGAAAATGAAAGTCCAATGTGGTAGAAACAAACACAATCTAATCAATTCTATGAAATTAAATGTCCAATAACCATATTCCTGTGAAAATGAAGTCACCACCATTATCCGAAAAATCATCTTCTTAATGTGGAATAAGGAACAGGGTCCAACCTTAAATAACTTACCTAAAACAACATATGTAAGAACTAAGGATTACATAGCCACCATCATGAGTATATAGGGTTTAATTTGATGCAAGTGGGATACCACCTTGAGTCTATTTCATTTCATTTATTAAATAAACCAATATACTGGTTTGGAAAACATGGAAAGGAAAAAATATCATTATTTACATTCTGAAATGTGGGAGTAAAACAATTATTGAACAAGAATTTTCTCAAATTGTTCCATGTGAAAAAACAATTTTTCAAGGAGGGTCATTTTCTATAACAAAAAAAATTCAATGTAAACCAATCCATTATCATTGAAACATTTAT
This sequence comes from Viscum album, assembly GCA_963277665.1. Taxonomy (NCBI): domain Eukaryota; kingdom Viridiplantae; phylum Streptophyta; class Magnoliopsida; order Santalales; family Viscaceae; genus Viscum; species Viscum album. The sequence goes on from OY728147.1 coordinate 784,651,458, forward strand.
CTTATGAAAATAAGCCTACACATGGTTTCATATAATTTAAATATTAAAACCATGTAAAACCCATTGAAAATTATTTCCCATTTTTTCCTTTATAATACATTGCACAACCAACTCAAGAGTTTACAATGAAATAAGGGAACAAATAAAATATCACAATCATATATTGTTTTAATCAATACCAAATAATTGATGGAAAAATATATCCAACATCATGAATAAAACCAAAAAAGGATCAACACATCATTCATGTCCATCCAAAAAATGTAAACACACATTCACAATTGAAAGAAAGGGAAAACATAAGCTATATATTATGCAAATATAACATATGATACGTAGAATGTGAAAAAACTATTCGGACTAATGGTATATATAATGAAAAGTACAGGAGGACCTACTACCAAAAGGTTAATAATAGAACATATATTGATTGAATCACTCTAAGAAGTCTCCTAAGTTACTACCCCAAATCCAGGTGTTATGTACAAGTAATGGGGGACTAGCTAGTGTGTAATTATCAACTATCCAAACAATGTCTCACTACTCCCCACATAGAAAACTAGGGTTCCATAGGTAATGTTAATGGAGGTGGTCCGTAAAAAAACTATATCTTCTCATGATAATTACAATCCCCATGGGTTAACACCAGAATCTCATCTTTCTCACATTTTTTACTACCCTTAAAAAGAGACCCAATCCACAAACGCAACTTGAATCACAAAACAATACATCCATAAAATGTATAGACATAGCCTCATCAACAAAATAAGGTGATAAAAAAGGGAACAATCAATATCACTTCACATGTTCCAACTAAGCCTTTATATTTTAGATATATATATATATAACATTTACAATTGGAAATAAATTTCTAAAATCATTTGGGATCCAAACACAATTCTAGAAAAAATGAAACCATAAAACAATGAAAATCAAACAAACAACCCAAGGGAAACCCCATATTACATTATAAAACAACACTACCCCTTTGAAAATAATCAACAACCTTTCACACAGAAAGAAAACCCCATATTAGAAAGTCCATGTGGCCTTAAACACAAAAAATAATTTTTTTATCAATTTAATCCATTATATTAATTTTATCAAACATATAAAATTCATAACACCATTTATCAACAATGATTGATTTAAAACATGGAATTTCAACCATTTTCCACATGAAATCCATAACAATTTATGGAAGGATTCAACAAAACAAACCTATCTAACATACTTGAAAATAATTTTGGTTAAACACAGTTTTAGAAAACCCAATAATCAATGGAAATCTCAAATAAATGAAAATGACATGAAAAAACCTATCTCAAGTGGTGGAACCTTGTTTCCATTTATGTAATCTATTTGAAGAGAACTCCAACTAGGTATTAAAACTTCTTAAGAAAAAAATACCAAATTTATATCAACCCTAACCAATATATTTGGAAAATAATGACCTATAGGGTCAAATGAGTTAGGTAAAAGGAGGTGAAATAAGAGGGTCAGAGGATAAGAGTTTGTTCCTCTTGATCCTGACAAAAAATGACCAAAGAAGAAATCCAAATAAACATACAGAGGCTTAATGAAAGAGGGATAACCCTCATAAAGGATCAAAAAATGAGAGGTTCAAGTGGATTATATTTGGGTGGAATCCACCAATTAAAAATTACAGGAAGAGACCAAAATACCCCAAAGTGGGAATTGTTTATAGTTTTCCCTCATGGTTTCCATTTATCGGTATAGACGGTGCATCTTCCACTACCTCAAAACCCATAAACCTCACACAGTTTTATGGAATAGTTTTTGAAACCATTGATAGGCCATGTTCTCTCCTTTGTCTCCCAACATAGGCCTCATGGTTTCTACTACATGTTTTTCCAATAGTGAACCTAAATCATAAACCCAAAGAAATGATTCCAAAAGTCTGAAAAAATATAGGAATCCCTAGAATCAAAGGAACGAATGACCATAAGAATACTACTAAGTAACACCACAATGTGTCATATAAATACTCTTATATATATATATATACATATTTATGTTCCCAAGATAAGTAGAGAATGATGAAGTATCAGCTTCATCCAGTAACTCATTCTTCAATTCTGGTATTGATGAAGCACCTATACAGATCCTAAACATTATAATTCCATCACAATAATGGTTAAAGTTAGGAACATTTCTCACTTTTTATATAGATATACATTTTACTTATATACCTAATTAATATTTACATATATATATGGTCGACCACTTATTATAGATAGATAATATTTCTACCTTTCCTTCAAAATTTCATTATCCATCCTTTAAAATTGCTAAAATATATAATATTTTATGATCCACATCATAGATTAAATAGCATGGTCTTTTTTAGTTAGATAATTTTGTATATTTTTGACATTCCAAGGGTGGTATTGTGTTGAGAATTCAGAACAATTAATCAGTACTAACCATATTATCTAGTTCATATTGAACTATTTTTGTGAAAATATATACTTTTAACTTTTAAAATTAGTAGATATATCATGATTTTCTATAAAATGATAATGCTTATATATCATTAATGAAAACATTACTTCCTATAACTTCAAATAAATAGTTGGTTAATTTTTCTCATGAACCTTTAATTGTCTTGAGGTATAATCTCTCACCATATCATTCTACAAGAGAACACAACAAAATACCTTCTTTAAGAAATCACTATATATTATAAAACCTCCCACACTATCAAGTAATATAATCATTAGTGCACTAATTTCCCTTATTTTTAGTTACATGAAATTTTTATCATATCCATATATTTAACCAAAATTACACCCTTCTATGTTAACATGGTTATTAGAATAGAAAGTTGGAAGAATATATCCATAAAAAACCAATAATATACAACCAACCAAAAAAATATGGATCATAGTATCAATGGTTTGTCTAGGAAAATGTTTAACAACCTCTTTCTTTGATGGATCCACCAATAAACCCTCACTTGAGATTATATAACCCAAAAATGGAACTTTTTTTAGCGAGAATTCACACATTATAAATATTAAATATATTTTCCCTTTCCATAGGATATTTAGAATAGTCCTATTGTTATTCATGATCTTCATTTATCATTTAATAGATAATAATATAATCTATAAATTCTACCACATAATTATTAGGTTAATATATAAATACATTATTGATTAAATAAATGAATATAGTGGGGGAATTAGTAAGACCAAATAAAATGTCTATATATTCATAATGTCCATACATTACAAGGAATGTTACCTTAGTTATATCCCCATTATTGAACCTTAATTGATGATAAATAGAATTAATATTAATCTTGGAAAAGTATTGAGCTCCATACATTAGAACAAACAAGTCTTCAATATGAGGTAGTGGATACTTATTCTTGATTGTGATCATGTTAGTTTATTGATAATCAATGTAGATCCGAATTGATCTATATTTATGTGTAATAAAATGAATTGGTACACACCAAGGAGAAATTATTATACAAATAAATCTTTTATCAGGATTTTATGGGATTTTGCTTTTCAAATCTTGAAGAATAGTTGGAACCATTCTATATGGAGTCCATAAAATAGGTGTATAACTGGGAATGAGTTATGTGGGAAACTCAACTTCAAAATTTGATGGAATAATAGGAAATTATTTTGAAAAAACATCAACAAAATCCAAAAAAATAGAAATATATTTTTGGTTGATTTTCTCCCCAACCACGTGAGATAAACACTGATTTTCAATTGGAATAAAGACAGTTAAAATGGCTATAATTTCAATCAAAAGTTTAAATTTATCATCACAATGATAGAAGATCATATGATGATTTTTAATTTAAAAAATAACTTCTCTTCCCTAATATTTGATGTTGGATATATATAGATATTGACAATCCATGCATAAGATAACATCAAATTAAACCAGAGGGAGTATAATAAGATTTATTAAAATAACATTCTTGTAAACTTCAACCAAATAATAAAAACATACTTGAAATTTGATAATCATACAATTATGGGTATAAATGTTTTACTTGATATCTAATCTTGATTGGTATTATGTTACCATTATAAAATTATTCATATATAAAATAGTGGGTAGATCAAAAATTAAATAACATATTAATAATTCTAGAGTAGATGGTATGTGTTTCTCCATAAATTCATTATAACACTCCACATATATAATATTTATTTCATGAGATTTCCATTTTTGTCTTGTCTTAAGAGGTTATTAATGTCGATCATCACCATTAACCATTCGTTTTCATAATTGGTTAGTATAATTTACATACTACATGTATTTGAAACACTAGAGTGCAGGTGATGCATTCTATGGATCTTTATCTCTATTCAAATCATTAACTAACTTTTTCCCATTACTCTAGAAATCAATTTACCTATTTCCTTATTTTCAACACTTAAATTTTTTAAAAGTTTCATTAAAAAAATATCCTCTATGCTCCCTTCTACAATTTGAGCCTAAAATAAATCTCATTTTTGTCTCTCCATGTTTTTTAGGATTTCATTTTAATTACATTCACATATTCATATCAAAACCAAAATATTTATTGGTTACTCCAATATCAATTTGAAACATGATAACATATAAAAATATTTCCTCATAAATACTGAAGACACTTATGGATAACCCCATTGAGAGACTTGTTTTAAGACACTAATGAATCTATCAACCTTAATTTCATGTTTCATAATACTAACAATATCAAACCATTAATTTCTCATAAAATGTTTCTGATAGGTATAAATTTATTCACCATCCTTTTAATTTAGCACAAGGAATTCCTTCTATATTTTAATATGATGAATTTAAGGAAAGTACTTATTGAATAATAGGTTCTTAAAATAATCCCACGCAATGGATTTAGTTTCTTTTTTATTGTATTTTATTCATGATAAGAGTCCCCCACCGATCCACATCAATATCCAAATGATAGAAAACAAAAGTGAATTTTCATGATTCAGACATTGCGGAGCAAAAAATAAATTTTCAATGATACTTATACATTTCTCAAAAAATTCTGTATTAGTGAGACCACTAAAATATGGTAGATGTTTCCTCGTGAAGGACATAACAAAATGTTTTTACCACTTTATTTAAATTGTAATTTCAAATTGATTCGAAGATTGATAATGTTATGTGATCCTAAGAATGGTATTTTCCATTCCATTTCCCATAACATTTGGTTCCTCTAGAGGAAAATAAATTCTTTTACCATTAAATTTATTATGAAAAATATTCATTCAGGTTCTATACATTGACTAAAACCAAAAAAAAAGTGTATCAAACAATAACCATAGTAAAAACCCATATAATCATGGAAAATTAATTATATGCTATCTATATAAGGACTCGTTATTTTAAATCTATGACACCATAGGTTCAAACAGGGACATCCACGATGATTACAAAGATTTTAGAATATTATTAAATACTTTTAATTATCCAAAGGTTCACAATAATTATTTCCCTCCTAGTTTACAATGGTTAAATAAACCTAAGTAAGATACAAACTATAGTAAACCATACTCATTATACATATTTATTACATCTTTTTAGATGAATATTTAATACATATCATAATGACCCATTCTATAATCAAATAGGTCTAGTGCATATGGAAACTTGGAAACATAAAAAATTTATTCATGAGAGATGTACATGATATCTCACTTAGTTTTTAATAATTACCACCCTTATTATACTTATCATACTTTATAACATTATTTATAACTTGCGGAGAGGAAACATAAGAAAGGTTGATCTCAGATGCTCAATATGGGTTAATATGGGAGATATAAATGATAACATAAGCCTAAAATGAACAATACTGTATGAGAACATGAACTCAACATTTTAAATCCATACCTTGAATATCATCTATAATAATATTGAGTAATGGAATAAATTATGAAAATATAAAATGCATGAATCCTAAAATAATTAAATAACATGATATTTTAAAGCATAACATTGGAAAAATCAATGAAATTTAGAATATACATAATCATATAAAATCCATACATTAGAAGTTAAGGGTCACATCCAAGACTATAATAGTGGATTGGGTTTACCCCATAATCATTGTAGTAGTAACGGTTCACTCCTGAGTCTATTTTAGTAGATTATTTTTACTCTACAAACTATCATAGTATTCATAAATGACTCATAAAGACTATCATAGTGAATACATTCCCTTAGTGAATTATGTTCTTTCCCCAATCAAGTCTTATTTATCTCATAGGATGTCTGTTTTTATCCAATTCATTGGATTATATTTAATTATGATACTCTCTATCACATAATTAAAATTATACATATGTGTTACACAAGATCATAAAACATTCATCAAATCATAACCCATGAAAATAAATGGGTTCCATAAACATTTCATCATAGCATAACCCATACAAAAGAAATGGGTCTAGTAAAACTTTTTCAACAAAATAAGAAACCAAATAGGGAAAGAACAAAGAATGTATCATTAGATAAAATTCCCAGTAAAAGGTAATTAATATAAAATGACTTCATCATAGGAAAAAGTTTCTTTAAAAGATTATTCGGAACATTTCCCGAGGGAGATACCCTTTTCTCTTTGAAATCACTTAATTAAAATAAAAAAAATCAAAAATGTTAAGAATTTTTTTTCATAAAAATAAACCTTCCAAAAATATAAATTATGCTTCAAAAAACTTGGCTCAATAGGATAATAGGTAATTATTTTCATTCCATATATTATAAAAGAAAACATTCTTTTCTATTTTTTATAGAAAAAAGTCATAGAGTACCTCATTTGGAAAATGATAAAAAGCATCATTTTAAACCATTTGATAAAAAGTAAAAAATATAAAAATGAATTTATAAAATAATAGGATAATTGTAAAAAAATTCTTTAGACATTCTTATAAAACATGAATATGGGAGAAAATTGTTTTTCTCCCTAATATTGGACTAAAGTTTATTTTCATTAAAATAAAATTTTCAGTTTGTTTAGAACATAAGGTGAAGAAAGAGAAAGGAAAAAAATTATCCTAAATAAATAAACATATTCTATTAAAATTAATTTTTTAATTTATATCTATGTCATAATATTCCATCTTTACAAACATAATCATAAACAATCTCGATAAATAATGAGATTGTGACATAAAACCCTTACCGATTTAGTAGCATTTGAATCGTAAGTATAAGAAAATAAATAAACTTATATAGAGATTTATATCCCTATAAATTTCTTAAGAATCATAATAAAATGAATTCCTATGAATTATATATACTAAATAAAATAAATAAGTGGTCAATATAACATGTGTCTCATAGAAATAAAAGTGAGAAAAAAATATAATACCTTTGTTTTGACTTCATTCATGTTAGAAACTCCTATATAAAAATATAGATATATTAGAAATATATTATAGAACCATAATCATATATAAATATTACCATTTATGAATTATTTATAACATTGTTTCACCGATTTATCAATTACTCTATTAGAATCATTGTTCGAGGTGATAATTGCTTCGTTTTATATGTAAGTTTTCGTTCGGTAGTTTCGGTCTTTGTACAATGATCATCGTTGTATCATATATATACAGTTAATAATTATATAAATATCATATATATTAATTATATATATAGTGGTATCAATAAATTTTATATACAAAAAATTGAATTACATTCTTCATTGAGACAGTTAGTTGTACATACGCATGAACATTGGTTTTACTTTTCAAAGGATGAAACAATAGAAAAGTAAATAATAAATAACCTTTATAGAATCATTATTATATCATATATAACATGTATATTCATTAAAAACACTATTATTATCAACGAAGAAAAAAATAAATGAAAAATGAATCCCATCGCTTCGTAGAGGTAGTAGTACACACTTACACACGAGCAACATTTTCAAATTACAATAGTTTTGAAGGTAATAATATAGATATAATATTATAACTCCATAATCATAATTATTTCATAAAAATAAAATATTATTTATATAACCATAATAATAACCTTCACTGAATCATGGTTATGGAATATTAATTGTATCACTACATAGAGACGGTAAGACATCTGTACGCACGAGTGATAATTTCAATTCTATGTTAATGTAAAAAAGGTAAATGAATGTGGTTTAAAAATAATAATTTCATTAATTTATATTTATAATAATAAATATATTATTCTAATAATAATATAAAAACTTTATTTGAGTTAAAAGAAGAAAAAAAGTGATCGATTAAGATGATTAAAACATCTTTGAAACGACTCCTCTAGTTCTCTTATTATGGACCATAGGGTTGGTATTTTGGGAAGAAAAGAACCTCTATAATGTTGATAATGAAGTTTATAAGGTAGTTTTAAGTTGATGGTGGATATATAAGGTTCAAAATGTTTGAATAAGTAAGGCGAGTCGGTACCCTTTTATAATTGATGTGAGGGGATCTTTTGGAATTTCATAAATGATTAAAATATAACAAAGTGTTTTTTAATAAAAATGAATATAAAATGATAGGTATAAAAATAAAATATACTATGGTATTGAAATAACATCAATCAATAAAATCATTGTAGGATCTTTGGTCATTTGGAACATTATATGTTTTATTATCCTCTTGGTTAACTAATTTTAACATTAACTATTGTAAGGTATTTTCAATTTTAGAGGGCTATAATTTTAAAAATAAAGTGAAAATTGGATCATAAATGGACAATTGATGATATATAACACTATATATTATCCACATTTCCCTATTTAAATATTTTTATTATTTTTAAATATTTTAATAAAATATTATTTTGATAAAATATGATTAACATCCATGTTGACAATATTAATTTAATTTATCTTAAAATGCATAAGGAAAAATATAGAATTAGAATTTATTCCATTAATACAATATTAATATCTCATATTAATCAATAAAATTCATTAAACACTAAAACTCAATCAAATTATATTACTTTTAATATTTTTAAAAAATATTTCTTTTATATTTATTTTAATTGAAGAAATAACACGTTAGTGTTCCAAAAGTAACATGTCAATTATATAATTTTTTAAAAAATAAGAAATATATTCACGTGATGAAAATTATTTCATTAGTCTTTATATATACAATTATGTTCATTCGAAAATTGTTTTTTTCCTGTGTTTACGCATAATAAATATTTAAAAGTAAAAGAGTGACATTCTGTATCATTCTTTTCAAGAAATGTTATATAGGTAATTTTAATGTAAAAATTAAATTAGGAAAACCAATTTAAATCATAAGGTGATAATGGTAGAATTAAATTCCAATAATAATGACTATTTTTAATAATTATTTCTTTATCACTTATTTTTAATCTGTATTAACATGATTTACCCTTTACTGAGGTGATAAATCTTACCAAAGTCACTATTAATATTTACCAAAAATAAAAGGGAAATATTTACCAAATTTGAATATCCTAATTGTAAATATGGAATAAATTTTATCTAATTAAATACGTATAATAATAATAAAATAATTTCTAAATTAGGTGTGCCAATCGCCAATAAAATAACATTTGGAAAAATACATTTTTAAGCATAAAACATGGTTTATTATTATTCCATGCATAAAAAAAATATTAAATTCATATTAAAACATTTTATTGGATATAAAATATATATATTTCATTAAAATAATAAAAAATTTTGTGAAAAGTTTAATTTATTAAGATAAAACATACATTGTGAATATAGAAAAAGTTTTTTGAGGAAAATATCTCTTTTAATGTCAAATATTTTTTTATTTCTAATTAATTGATTCCAAAAGAATTATTTTATTGATATGTAAACATATTTTTCTCATAATATATTTATTTGTATTCATACCTACCAATCCAAGGACTAGGTGATAATTTTTACATAATAATATTTTAAAAATATATCATAGTTCATTTAAAATCAGTGTTACATATAATGAAATATATCAAAAAACATAAATTTACTTGAAAACATATTTCAGAAAATCTTCATGTGATGTAAAAAATATGAAAAAGGGGTAAAATCAAATAAAATTTCCTCTATTTTCAATGAAATCATATGAAAATTAATGTAGATTTGATTCATAAATTTTGGAATAGACAACATATTAGTTAGAAATTTCATTTTATTCAGGAATACCTGAAACACACATTTAGTATTTTTAAATTTTAAAAAACTATATGTAATGGAAAAAAACATATAAAACCTTAAAAATATTTTAAGTCAAAGGAAAATTTTTTATTTATTAATTTTCATCTGTACAAGTGGAAAACACATCAATCATATGTGTGGTGTAATGACACAATGATTCATTAATGGAAAATCCCTCTTGATCTTATTAAATGTATCTTTATATATTATGTTTTTATAAAATGTCAGCTTCATTGGTTTTATGATAATAATTGTGACCGTTACTTTTATAGTCGTTGAACAGTGATCACATAATTAGTATAAATATAGGACTTTAACAAATCCAATTTACTCAGACAAATGAAACGATGGCCTCATCCAATAGAATTGACCCATATGAAGACCATTTGTCAGAGCTCGGAAAATAGGTGGCATCTTTGGGCTTCGCCCATGACCAAGCCCAAGCTGAGCTTCATCTTGTCAAGCTCGAACATGATCGTCTACGGGAAAAGTGGAAGTTGATTGAAATTATCACTCGAGCGATGCTATCCGATCCACCCCAAGAGTCTGTCACCATCACACACCTTACCCTTAGGTCTTATGTGGCTTTTTAAGGGTTTATGTAACAAATAAGTAGTACTATGTTCATTTACATTATTTTTGTATATAATAATGAATATACCTTCTTGTTTTTTTGATACATTGTAAATAGTTTTTAAAGTACAAATGGTGTTTTTAGTTATTATTTAATTAAGAAATCTATTTTATTAAATTAAGGGATTTTTTAATTAAATAATATTTTAATAAAATAACAATTTTATTATTAAATTAATTTTTATTAAATATAAATGATCTTATAATTTTATGAATGCAATTAAAATTTTTATTAAGGTTTGAAAGCAATTTCTGTCAAAACCCGTGAATTTTCGATAAATGTCGGTTTTTATTTTAAAAGTGAATATTAACATATTTAGATAATTATTTAGATAAAATAAATGTTATTTATAGAATCAGGGCTTCAAAATTATCCAACAGTCAATTTTTCATAATTTTCTGAGTCAGTCAAATTTTTGGGTAAAAATTAAATACTGTTTAAATATATAATGTGTTTTATGACATCATAATGACCCAATAGTGATGTAATAAAATACTATAATCTTTATGTTAGGACAATATATGTTTTACCATTAAAATAATGTGATTTGGGTTGGTTTGACTTACTTTTCAAAACATTAATGGACCCCTCAATACTTATTCAACACCTTGCATTTTTAAATTAATTTCCATGGGCGTGTGACTCACCTCCACAAAAGCAACCCTAATATTTTAAGAATTTCGGACTTTGGACTTATAAAATTTTTTTTTCCTCTACCCTTTTCCAAAAACCATGGGAAAAAACCATGGGATGGTTTGTGGTTAGGATTAATTTAATGTAAGGGGACCCAAACCTAAATAATAAATAATTCCCTCACCTTTCCTATATAAACCCAGCCAAGCTCCCACTTCCACCTCACTCAATGCCCTTGGATTTCATCCAACCTCTACCCTAATCTCCCTATAATCCTCCCACGGTTACCCAAGCTCCCAATAATCCTCTCACAAGCCTCTCTCTAGTCTTTGGAAGCAAACTTCCAAGTAAGGGTTTTTTTCTTCCTTTCTCATTTTTTGTCAATTTTCTTTAAGTTGTTTTTCCCTTTTAATTTCTATTATAAATGTTGGGGTATGGTTTCGAACCTCCATCATACTGCCCTTTTTGTGTTTGAATGAAAGGAGACCCTTTATCTCTCATTAAATGCCTCCCATGTACACCCGTTACTATGCCGAAATTATGAAAGGAATTTCTCTCTCTTCTTTTACATTCAAGCAATAATTTTGTATCATGAATCTAAATTCCATTACAATTGTTAGGACATGTATCTATATTTCCTATCTACTATCCATGACATGTAAATATGATGAGGAAACCCTTTCTCTCTCATAAACCTTTTTATGAATTCTTATATCACGCCGTTACGATGCCGAAATCACACCAATTTTCTAAGCCAATGTGATTGTGTAGTGAATACCATGCCCATTTCTCCATCAAGGGTATTCACCTTTATGCACATTTAATTATTGATTATAATGTTTCATGTATGAATTCCACATTCCATTATCTTTGAATAAATGATTATTCTTTATGAATCCATGTTTTATTATCCATGTGGAACACTTATGCATGAAATGAAATGTTTAAGAAGGGTGCGCCCATATAGCGCTCCAATGCATTGGGTAAAGTATAGTATCATGATACGTCATGTGCAATGAGTTTTGACTCATTCTAATTCAAGTGCAACGAGGGTTTACTCATGATTTATGTGCAATGAGGATTTACTCATGCTCCATGTGCAATGAGACTTGGCTCATGCTAATTCCTTGTTAAGTGTTGTTGCCACATTTTAATGTTATGATCATCATGCTTTATCATGCCTTTAGGTTCATATTTATTTTATGCTCTATTGATATGACAATTGTATAAAATTTATTATACTCCTCATGTTATTCAATGTGTACTCCCTTACTAGGCTTTATAGCTCGCCCTTTTCTTATGCATGTCCTCAGGTTATCCCATGCAATGTTAAGTACAAGGGAATGTAGTGGTCATGTAAAGGAAGTTTTCAATAAAGATGTTGTATTTAATGTTTTAAGTTTTTTATGTAGTGATCCTAAGCCCCAAAGACACTAACCCTCTCGATCTTATTGTTATATCAAGTGATGTTTTATATAATAAATCATGTGTAAGTTTGTAATAAAAGCAAGGTTGTCATATGTGGTGTGCTCGAACGGACTGAATAAGCTATTTTAATGGTTTGGAGGTGTTTAAAAACATCAATCATAGGATCAACTCTAAGAAAATTAGCTTTTATTTCCATGAAATGATTTGAAAAATAACTTTTGAGTCAATTTTGAAATATTGGAGAAGATGACATGTCAATAGGATCTGTTTAACATGAATCATCTATCATTGACATGTTCTTATAATGATTAAAAACATATAAAACAACCTCTAGATGAAGTAAAATCATATAAAAAATATTTTTTTCTAACATATGTGTGTATAGGGATCATTAATCGACATAAGGTGTGCCCCATACATACTGATTAATCTTTTTTTAACATTTTGTGGCCTTTTACAAAGTGTGTGAGGGGGTCAAAACTAATAACAAAACCTCATATTTCAACGAAATAATAAAAAATGGTAAAGCGATTTTGGAAATGTAAGAGTAGTAGAAATGCCAATCGAAGGTTTCGTTTGGGCTATATGACTGAAAACATAATTTTAGTATTTTAAAAACACCAAAATATGTGTTTAATAGGGAAGAACATAGAAAAATAACCCTAAATGATTTAAAATCATAGGAAAATGATATTTTTATTATTGATTATGTGTATGAGGAGAGGTAAGGTCTATCAGACATGCGATGTTCTAGAAAAGACCAAATAAGAAGTTTATAAGGGTATGACGACCATTAAAAACATGCCCTTGTGAGAAAAAACCTTGAAAAAGACCGCATATTACCTATAAATAATTTTAAAAACACCCTAGAGTGCTTGGTGAAATGTTAGATTAGATCGAATTCCAATTCAATGTTCTTTTTGTTCGAGTTTATTGGAAAAAAAAATTAGTCTTTAAAAACTCTAAACCATTCATATGATAGTTAAAACCATAAAAAAATTATAAATGGATTGAAATAATAAAATAACCATTGTAATATTTATAAAATGTTGGAAAATAAGGTATGTTATTCAGATATAAGGTGTGCATCAGATGAACTGAATAAGTAGTTTTTAACAGTTTGGTGGTCGTTAAAATTGTGCATCAAGGGGTAAAAACAAAAAATACAATATCTAATTCCAATAAAATCATATGATACCAACTTTAAAGTATTTTGTGAATTTTTATTTTACATGTCACATCAACTAGATGTCAAATTTTCTCGATATGACAAAAAACAAAATTTTAGAGTTCTTAAAACATTAAAACATGTATATATTAGTCAAACCTTTATAAAAAGACATTAGTATAACATAAAATCACTTTAAATCCATATTTATATTATTTCTGTGATAGAAGAACAAACATCACATCAATCAGACATGTAGTGTGCTGAGACTGGCCGAACACCCAGTTTTTAAATGTTTGATGGACTTTAAAAGCATGTGTTAGTGAGTGAAAGCTAACAAAGATACCTCCAATTTTCATTTTATTATATGGAAAAAACACATAAAGTGATTTATGGAATTTTAAATAATATTAAATATCAATGAGACGTATCGTTTTCAAAGAATGGATGAAAACATGTTTTTGTGTTTTAAAGACACTAAACCATGTGTGTAATGGTAAAAACCCTAACATAAAACCTTAAAATGATGTGAGATGATAGAATAATGTAATATTTTTTAGTTTTTAATTATAAGTGTATTGAAAATGAAAATGAAGTCAATGGTGTTCTCAAATAACAAATATGATGTTTTTAATGGTTTGGCGACCTATAAAAATATGTGTTATTGGTTAAACCAAGAAAAAACCTCTAATTACCATGAAATAATATGAAAAAACCCATAGCTTTATTTTTGAAATTTTTTAGATGAAAACACATCAATCATACTTGTTTTTTCTTTATAATTCCATAAACACACATTTAGTGTTTTAAAAAGTCTAAAATGTGTATTTAATATTCAAATCCATAGATAATGAAATCTTAATGACATTAAATCTTACGTAAATCATCATTTAATTATTTTTCAAATGTATGACAAGATGAAACATCAATAAAATGAGTAGTGTACTCAAATGGATTAAATATGTAGTTTTTAACAGTTTGGTGGCTATTAAAAACATGCATTATGTGGTAAAAATAACGAAAACATCCTCCGATTGTAGTAAAACCATAAGAAAAAAACTATACAATGGTTTTTGAAATTTTATAGAAGGAAACATTTTGATGAGAAGTATTATTTTCCCAAGATGATTAAAAGCACACATTTAGGATTTAAACAAACTAAAACCTATGTGTAATGGTTAAAATATTATAAAAGGACCTATGAATGACATGAAATCATTTGATAATAATATTTGTATTATTTGATATGTTTAAGAGGAGACAAAACATTAGTATGACGGTTAGTGTGCTTGGATGGATTGAATAAGTAGTTTTTAATGGTTTGACTGTCTTTACAAACACGATCCATGTGGTAAAGACTAGACAAATGACTTCTGGTTACCATGAAATCATAAGAAAAAAACTATTGATTTATTTGTGAAATGTTATATTAGAAGAAACACATCTTAGATTTATTTATTTCTAAAGGTGATCCAAAAAATGTTTTAGTGTTTTAAAAACACTTAAATTCTTTTAATGGTAAAAACTATAAAAAAACCTATTAATGACATGAAATCAAGGCAGAATCATATTTGTAAAATTTTTGTCATGTTCGAGTAGAGATTATGTTCATTTGATATGCATTATATTAAGATGATCCAAATTACCAATTTTTAATGGATTAACAACCCTTAGAAACATTCATCTATGAGTAAAAAATAGAAAATGGCCTCTAATTTTCATGAAATCATGTGAAAATAAATTTAGAGTGATTTGTGGAATATTGGAGAATTTGTAATGGAAATTGTATGTTTCTTGTGAACAAGATGACCAGAAACACACTTTTAGTGTTTTAAAACACTAAATTATACAAGTGACCATAAAAAAACGACCTATGAATAATGTTATATCATAGGAAAATCATCTTTTTAATTTTGTGATGTGTATTAATGAACGAAACATACATAAGATGTGCATTTTTTTAGGAAAAAATAAGTATATTTAATAGTTTTTCATTCTTTAAAAAATGTTTTATGGGGTTAAAACCAAAAAATGTAAATTTATTTCTTTGAATTTATTTTTGATAATAACTATAGTGTCATTTTTTAAAATGTTTGAGAATACGATATGTAAATTAGACGTGGTGTTTTCTCAAGTTTACTAAAAACACCCTTTTTCTGTTTTAAAAGGTGTAAAACTTGTGTGTAAAGGATAAAGCTATATAAAATGACATCCAATTTATGTGAAGTCAAAGGGAAATAAACATAATAATTTTTTAACATGTATGAGTTGGTGTAATGTCCATCACAAGTGTGGTGTGATTAAAAGGACTATATAAGTTGGTTTAATGATTTGGATTCCTTTAAAAATATATTCTTAGGGGGTCAAAGCCAAGAAAAATGATCTTAAGTTTCATGAAATAACATGATAACAACCATTGAGTGATTTTTTAAATGTTAGAGAAGAAATCATGTTAACAATGCGTTGTTTTATTGGTTTGATTATGAATTTACTTTTAGTTTTTTAAAATCACCGAAACATGCACGAAATAGTTAGAACTATAGAAAAAATCCTCTAAATGAAATGATATGATAAATGAATTATATTTGTATTATTTTTAAGTGTTTAAGAATTAATCACGTCAATTTGACATGAAGTGTACTCGAATAGACAAAATATGCATTTTTAAAGGTCTGACTACCTTTAAAAATGTGTTTCTTGTGATTAAAACCAAGAAGATGACCTCTAATTTTCATAAAATCATTTCAAAATAACCATAGAGTAATTTTGGAAATAATTCATTAGATGAAATCTAAATCAGACATTTCATTTTTTCTGGATAACCCAAAACACACATTTAGTGTCTCAAAAACACTATAACATGTGTTTAATGGTAAAAACAATAATAAATGACTTTTATGATGTGAAACCATATAAAAATTGTATGTGTATCTATATGTTGTATATGAGCATACGACACATTAATTAGACATGTGGTGTAATATGATGGATCAAATAAGAACTTTTTAATGGTTTAATATCCTTTAAAAACACACTTCAATGGGCTAAAACCAAGAAGATAATATCCATTTGTCATGGAATCATACGAAAAAAACCCATATAGTGATTTGTGAAATATTGAAGCAGACTAATTTTCAATCAGACGTTTCATTTTATCAGGATGAATGGAATCAAATTTTTAGTGTTTTAAAAATATCACAACATTCTTTTAATGGTAAAAAGAATAACCAATGACCTTAAAATGAAGTGAAATTCTAGAAGAATTGTATCAGATTGTTTTTCACAAGTACAGGTATACAGTGTGATAATCAGACATGTGGCATGCTCTAACAAACCAAATAAGTGGTTTTAATGGGTTGAACAAAAAAACATGTGTCTGGGGGTCAAAACCCAAAAAAAAGGAATACAAATGTATTGAAATAATATTAAAAAAACAAATATGTTGTGATTTTGAGGTATCGGAGTGGAGAAAATGTCAATCAGATGTGTTGTTTTAATGAGATGATAAAAAAGTTACTTTTAGTTTTTTAAAACAAATAAAACATGCTTGTAATAGTAAGAATCATAGAAAACACCTTAAATGGAATGAAATCATTGGAAAGTTAGAATTTTTTTTGGAAATGTATGAGAAAATTTCACAATCGTTTCACATGGGGAATGCCCGGACATACTCAATAAGAAATTTTTAATAGTTTAATAGCCTCTGAAAACATGTATTATAAGGACAAATCTAAGAAATAGTCATCCTATGACAGCAAAATCATACAAAAAGAAATTTTATTGTGATTTTTGAAATGTTAGAGTAGGTGACACATTAATCCAACTTTTCATTTTCTCAAGATGATTAAAAAAACACTTTTAGTTTTATAAAAACTCTAAAATGTGAATGTAAGAGATGAAACTATATAAAATTTCCTCCAAATGACATGAAATCATGGTAAACTCATATTTGTAATTTTATTATTTGTATGAGTAAATAACACATCAATATAACAAGAGGTTTTCTATAATGAAAAAAAATCTAAACGTTTGACAGCTGTTAAAAATGTGCACCATGGGGTTAAAATCAAGTAAATCATATTTCATTACTATGAAATCATACAAAAAACATAGAGTGGATTTATAATAATTATAGTCTAAATAACGTCAATTGTATGTGTAATTTGATTGTGATGACCAAAAATGAACTTCTAGAGTTTAAAACAAAACCCAAAACGAGTGTGTAGTGATTGAAACCAAAATAAACAACCTCCACATGAAATCAAATATCATCAAAATTTTATTTATACTATTTTTGATATCTTTGACTATATAGAAAGTAAATTACACTTATAGTGTTCTCAAATAAAATGAATAAGCAGTTTTTAAATGTTTGTTGGCCTTGGAAAACACACGTTAGGGGGTCAAAACCCAAAAACAACCTATGATTTCCTTAGAATCATTTAAAAATCCACCTTAGCGTGAATTGTAAAATTATATAGTAGATATAACATCAATAAGACAAGTAGTTTTCTCGAGATGACTAGAAATTCACTTTTAGTTTTTTAAAAACACTAAAACATTTCTGTAATGGTGAAAATAATAGAAAAAAACCTCTAAATGACATGATATCATAAAAAATAATCCTTATAGTTTTTTTTGATTTGAAAAGGTAGTTAAATATTCACTTTTATATATGGTGTGATCCAATGGACTAAACATGTAGTTTTGAATAGTTTGATGGCCTTTAAAAACATTTGTTGGGGGTTGAAACCAAGAAAACAATATCCAATTATCATGAAATCATATGAAAACAATCGTAGCATGATTTTTAATTTTTTTTGTGTAGAAGAAAAATCAATCGCTCTTGTGATTTTCTTGGGATGATAGAAAAAAATTAATATTATAAAAATACTAAAATGTGCTTTTAATGGTCAAAAGCATTGTAAACAACCATCAACTGATTACTACGGGAAAAACAAACTTTTGTGATGGGTTATTTGCGACAAGATAATTTACGGTTTCAAATAGTCCAGTCCAGAGATTATTTGCGACATGGGGGGAGGGGTGGGGGGTCGTCCCGTCGCAAATACCTTGTTATTTTTGATGGGTTTTGGTGGCATGTCGCAAAATGTAATGCGCGGTTTGGTGCGGTTTGCGTGCGAAACTGCCAGAAGCTTATTTGTGATGGGAGGAATATTCACGTCGTAAATAGTTCGTTGCTTAGAGGGTATTTGCAACAGGACCCGTCGCAAATACCCAGCAACAGTAAATGGGTTTTTGCGAGGGGATGATGCCTCGTCACAAAATGTGTGTCTGTAGGTACCTTTGTGACGGGGCCTGTCAAAAATACCCTTTTAACCACCGACAGTAATTAATGCGGGCAACGCTATTTGGGATGAGCCCCGTCGCAAAGGGTACCTGTTGCGACGGGAATACGGTCACAAAAGGTCCCGTCGCAACTAATCTAACCTATATATAAGCCACATCCGTTTTTTAAAATCCTCCTCTCAATTCTCATTTTCTCTATCTCTCTTAATTATATTTTTAGAGTGAGAATTTGTTTGAGTAAGTTTATTTTGAAAAAAAAATTTTAAAGCCGTCTACATCAATAAAAGATCATGTTTAAAGGTATTTACATTTTATTTAATTTAATATTTATTTCATTTTTTATTTTAATTTTAATAATTTTTTATGAGTTTTAATTTAATTAGATTTAAATTGTTTTGTTAACGGTAGTTATTTGTAATAATAAATTGAAAGTATTAGTACTAATTGTTAATAAATAGGAATAATTAGTAATAAATATAAATATTTAGTAATTATTAGGAATAATTAGAAAAAATTTGGAACAAATATTTATAATTAGCAATAATTAGGAATAATTAGTAATTATTAGGAAGAATTTGAAATAATTAGGAACAAATATTTATAATTAGCAATAAATATGAATAATTAGAAATAAATAGGTATAATTAGCAATAAATAGGAATAATTTGGAATAATTAGAAATAAATAGTAATAATTAGGAATAATTAGGAATAAATAGTAATAAATAGGAATAAATAGTAATAAATAGGAATAATTAGTAATAAATAGAAATAATTAGTAATAAATACGAATAAATAGTAATAAATAGGAATAAATAGGAATAAATAGTAATAAATAGGAATAAATAGTAATAAATAAGAATAAATAGTAATAAATAGGAATTAATAGTAATAAACACGAATAATTAGTAATAAATAGTAATAAATAGAAATAATTAGTAATAAATAGGTATAATTAATCAAAAATAAAAATAATTACTTATAAATAGGAATAAATACTAAAAAATAGGAATAAATAATAATAAACACTAATAAATAGGAATAATTAGTAATAAATATAAAAATTAGTAATAAATAAGAATACTTTGTAATAAATATGAATAATTTGTAATAAATAGGAATAATTTGTAATAAATAGGAATAATAGTAATAAATAGGTATAAATAGTAATAAATAGGAATAATTAGTAATTAAAAGGAACAATTAGAAATAATTAGTAATAAACATTAATAATTAAGAATAATTAGTAATAAATAAGAATAATTTGGAATAATTTGTAATAAATAAGAATAATTAAGAATAATTAGTACTAATTAGGAATAATTAGAAATAATTAGTAGTAATTAGGACTAAATAGTAGTAATTAGGACTAAATAGTAGTAATTAGGACTACATAGTAATAAATAGGACTAAATACTAATAAATAGTAACAAATACTAATAAATAGTAATAAATACTAATAATTAGAAATAAACAGTAATAAATAGGAATAATTAGTAATAAATAGAAAAAAATTACTAATAAATAGGGACAAATAATAATAAATACTAATAAATAAAAATAATTAGTAATAAATAAGAATAATTAGTAATAAATAGGAATAATTAAGAATAATTAGCAATAATTAGAAATAATTAGGAATAATTAGCAATAAATAATAATAATTAACAATAAATAGGTATAATTAGCAATAAATAAGAATAATTAGCAGTAAATAGTAATAAATAGGAAAAATTAGTAACAAATAGGAATAATTAGTAATAAATAGAAATAAATCGGAATAAATAGGAATAATTAGGAATAAATAGGAATATATAGTAATAAATAGAAATAATTAGTACTAATTAAGAATAATTAGTAATAATTAGAAATAATTAGGAATAATTAGTAAAACATAGGAATAATTATGAATAATTAGGAATAATTAGTAATAATTAGGAATAATTAGGAATAATTAAGAATAAATATTTATAATTAGAAATAAATAATAATAATTAGAAATAAATAGTAACAATTAAAAATAAATAGTAATAAATAGAAATAATTAGTAATAAATAAGAATAAATAACAATAAATACTAGTAAATAGGAATACTTAGAAATAATTAGTAAAAAATAGGATTAATTAGAAATAAATAGTAATAATTATTAATAATTAGTATTAATTAGTAATAATTAGTAATAATTAGTAATAATTACTAATAATTTGGAATAATTTGAAATAATTAGAAATAATTAGGAATAAATATTTATAATTAGTAATAAATATTTATAATTAGCAATAAATTGGAATAATTAGAAATAAATAGTAATAAATAATAATAAATAGAAATGATTATTAATAAATAGGAATAAATAATAATAAATACTTAAAACTAGGAATAATTAGTAATATATAGGAATAATTAGCAATAAATAGTTATAATTAAGAATAAATATTTCTAATTACCAAAAAATAGGAATAATTAGTAATAAATTGTAATAATTATAAATAAATAGTAATAAATAGGAATAATTTGAAATAATTTGGAATAAATAGGAATAAATGGGAATAATTAGTAATAAATAGGAATAATTAGTAATAAATAGGAATAAATAGTAACAAATATAATTAATTTATAATAACTAGGAATAAATAATAATAAATACTAATAAATAGGAATAATTAGTAAAAAATAGGAATAATTAGGAATAAATACGAATAATTATCAATAAATAGGAATAAATATTAATAAATAAAAATAATTAATAATAAATAGGAATAAATTGTAATAAATAGGAATAAATTCTAATAACTTGTAATAAATTGGCACAACATACAGTTGATTGACGACACTCCTTTTGCTTGATGACTCTTTTGCTTTCAACTTTCATCGACTCAAAAAATTATGAAAAGTTTGCTTCTACGTATGCATATCTAATCTCGTATGCATGAGTTTGAATTTGCATTCATAATACCAAATTTTTATAATGTGTTCTGGTAGTGATAGTTGCAAGAAGATGATTCATTGATGAAAAGGGGGCTCTTTTGTTCGACGGTTTAGTTACTTGCATCTTTATCACACTGAAATCAAAATGAAGAAATTGATCGGAGGTATGCTTATACATTCTCATATGCACGAGAATGAATAAGCATACCTCTGAGAAGATTCATCATTGTGATTTCATTCTGGGAAAGATGCAAGTAAATGAGTCATTAGACAAAAGAGTAGCCGTCAATCTAATAAAAATTGTGTCGCCTAAATTTAATGGTAATTATTATGAAGTAGTTGTAATTATTTATCATCTTTTTTCAGATAGTGTTTTTATAATTTCAAATTATTCAAAAACAGTGATGATTTATATTTTGAAGAAAAATATGGAACAATGAATTCGACATCAGTCATTATTAGATGATCGCGCTTGGATAAATGAGCATAGTAATCCAAATGGTTCTTGTTTAAATCCTGTATATATTGAGGGTGTTGAAGCTTTCTTATCATTTGCATCATAAAAACCATAATATGTTTCAGAAGGAACAATTAAGTGTCATTGTAAAAAATGTGCTCTGAGAACGTTTGACACATTTGACAAGATTGGAGGACATCTCTTGCGGTTTGGTTTTCAAACAGATTGTGTTTTTTGGTATCAACACGGTGAATGCAGTTCTAGAGAAGATACTAATAACTTTATTCCGGATCCATCATAGTTTCAGAATTTAGTACATGATGTTCCAAGTCCATCTTTTCAAAAAACTGAAACTCAACATGATAGTGATTTAACTCTTGAGTTGGCAGTATCCGAATTTTATGTGTTGTTGAGGTCTGTTGATGATACATTATATCCTTGTTGCAAGATAAGAAAATTAGAAGTGGTTGCAAAATTTATGGCTATTAAATCAGATATTGCAATTTCAAATAACTATTTTTATAAGATATTTTCTTTGGTTAGAACACTGTTACCTGAAGAAAATGTGTTGCCTATAAATTACTATGAATGAAAGAGGATTTTTCTTAATCTGGGCCTTAGTTATCAGAAGATTCATGCATGTCCAAATGATTGTATCTTATATTCTTGTTAAAATGAGTCATTGGATAGTTTTCCCACATGTGAAAAATCAAGTTATAAAGAAGCTCAAACAGGGAAGTCTGGATCGATTCCAGTAAAACAGTTGACAAATTTCCCCCTTACACCCAGGTTATAGCATTTATTTATATCTCAGAACACAGTGTCAATGATGTCATGGCACAAAACCAAGCTTTTGACTGATAAATGCTTGAATTATCATCTGATGGTGATTCATGGAAACTTTTTGATAGTACACATCCATATTTTACATTAGAAGCCCGAAACGTGCGATTGGGTCTTTCTACTGATGATTTCTATCCATTTGGCTCTTATTGGAGTCAGTATTCATGTCGTCCTGTATTTATAACTCTATAAAATTTACCTCCATGGATGTTGATGAAGGACCCTATATCTTTTTTACTCTATTAATCCCGGGACATCCAAAAAGTAATATTGATGTTTATTTGAAGCCATTGATTGATGAGTTAAATGCATTGTCGAGTGATGGTGTTAATACATATGATGTTTTTATGAAAAAAAAATTTATATTAAAATCTGCATTGATGTAAAGGATTAGTTACTTTCAGGCATATGGCATGTTATCTGGCTGGAGTACACATGGTCCGAAATCATGTCTTTAATGTATGAAAGACAACAAAGCCTTTAAGCTCATCAATGGAAAAAAATTTCTATTATGACTGTCACCGCAGATTTTTCCCAAATTAATCATCATATTTGGTGGAAAAAATATCATTTCAGAAAAGGCACAATTGAAAGGGATGAACCTCCAATGATGATCTAAGGTACAGATTTAAAATCGGTTGTATTTTCATTAACTCCCATCACATTTGGGCTAACAGTAATCCAATAGAAAATTGATGGCATTAGGAAAGAACATAATTTGATAAAATGAAACATTTTTTGGGATCTTCTATATTGGTCTGATTTGATTGTACGACACATGTCGGATTTCATGCTTATTTAGAAGAAATATTTTGATAATTTATTTCATAAATTTTTGGATACACTAGGTAAGACCAAAGATACATTAAAGGCACGATTAGATCTTGCCCAAATTTACAGGTGACCAGAACTTGAAATATTTGAAAATGTCAGATCACAGAGGTTAATAATGCCAAAAGTAGATAATATATTGTCCAAAGAAATTTGCTTATTATTTTGTCAGTGGATTTTATATTTGAGACTTATAGATGGTTGTGCTTCCAATTTGGGTAGATGTGTTACGAATGGTTATATTACTAGATTAAAAAAGTCATGATTGTCATGTTATAATGGAAAGACATCTGTCAATTGGATTCAGAGGTTTGTTGAATTCTGTGATTTTGGATTCGATAACAGACATATCATATTTTTTTCGAGACATTTTTGTAGTAGCAACATACTACGATACCCTAAGAAAACTGGAAGAAGATATTGCATTAATTATTTGTAAACAGGAAAAAATATTTCTGCATGATTTATTTGACTCAATGAAACATATGATATTACCTTTTCCACATCAAGATAAATGTGGAGGTCCCGTACAGTTTTTATGGATATACCAATTCGAGAGATGCATGCAGAAATTGAAGAAAAAAATACGTAACAAAGCATCAATTCAAGGATCAATTGCTGAATCTTATTTTCAAGAAGAAATTTCTTTTTCTACTCTTATTTTTTTGAATCTCAATATCCCTCAAAAAACAATCGCATAGGATGAAATGAGATGAATGTTAATGATTCTATGGAAAATCAATTATAAGATTTCAATCAGCGAAATCTTGGATTTTGTGGAGTTCGTGAACTATGCATTTCAGATGATGAACACCACAGAGGTCATACATATATTCTGCTCATCTGTGAAGAAATGACATCAATTGTACTGTGAGTGCTTCTATCACTTATTCTATAATTTATGTTGCAGTATGTAAACTTATTTTTTTATAGGTTATATGATAATCATATTAAGATAAAACTTCCATAAATTACAAAAGATTCTCTTGAAGAACGCAGACAAAAAAATTCTCAATGGTTTCCAAAACTGGTTACATAAATTATTGACGGTTTAATATCAATTCCATTTATTATTTATCATATTAATAATTGTAATACAAATTTTCAGGTGTCTCAACATGCTGATAAAATTGATAAGCAACTGTGTATATTGAGTAAGCAACTATCCAAAAAGGTTAAATCTTATAATGCATATTTGGTGAATCATTTTAGATTTCATACACGTGCATATGGGGAATAAAAAAATAATGAATAATCGAGTTTTCTTGAGAGGATCACATAATAGGGAAAGTGAAGTTGACTTTTATGGCATTCTAGATGAAATTATTGAGTTGTTTTATTTAGGAAAAAATTACATAACAATGTTTAAATGTCGGTGGTTGGATACTGAGAGAGGATTGCAAGTTCATCAGACTCATGGAATCGTCGATATTAAATATAAATGTTTTCTTGTAGTAAATGAACCATTTTTACTGTCTCAACAAGAACATCAGATTTTTACGCAATGTACTATTCTACTTAAAGAGACTTGACTGATTGGTGGAGCATAAAATAATAAATCTTGGGAAAATCAGTTTACTCAAACAGAATGTCATTCCGCTGAAGTGTAAGGAATTGAATTTTTTCAAGAGACTGCTCAAAATCCATCTTTTTCACAAAGAAACATGAATATCGATGATGAAAACCCACAATTAAAGATCAATGATGATGAAGATGTTAATGATGTTACAAATGAATTTAAAATGACAAGAGATGACGAAAATGAAACTCATATGGATATTGATGAGGAGGAGGAGGAAGATGAAGACATTGACATGGACAGCTACGAAGATGATGCTGAAGATGGAAATTAACACAGTTAAATGATTATTATAATCATAACTAATATATATCTATATATAATAGTTATTTTCAACAATCTGCTAACAACAATCATTTTATATTTCAGATGGATCCTGGTCTATTTCATGAGTTACAGGAGGCTGATCTACCTTTGGATAAGGGGGATTTTGGATCATCTAACCCTCATCCTACTGGCGGTTCAGGGGGTACACAGAGCAAGCCTAGTCTTGCATGACTGATGATTCCTAACCCTATCCTCGAGTGATGTCCATGTCTTGGCTTCGATCCACGCACACAGAATTATGGTAACCTATTTATTTTAGTTAAATTTAATTAATTAATTTATATATATACTAATTATTTGATTAATTATTCCTTTTTCACAATTTTGTGCATGTAGCTATTAGATAGGAGAGCGCTATCTTTCACAATTATTTTTCTCAGCCAGGGATCACATGGGAACAGATTCCTGTTGATATGTAGTGTGACATGTTCTATCCTTAGCTGGTACGTAAATGAAGAATATTTATTTTTAAATTTATTTTAATAATAACTTTATATTATACATTATTTGTAGGGTTTATGGTATCCTATTGATGATAGTATGCGTGACGTTATCCACACGGCATGGCAGGTGTCTATGCGTGACGGTTTCCATCAATTTTTACACAGTTTGAGAAGAACAACCATTATAAAAGTAGGATTAATAGAATTTGATGAGTTATGTAGAGCCCACTGACTAGAGTACATTTCATCTCAAATTTGGGATGGATTATGTTTACACTGGTTGGGTGGAACATTTTAGAGGATATCTTTAGTGGGATGACAAAATCGGGGGAGACAGGAGGTGACACATCGAGTTGGTAGCTATACATTCAGTATGCATAAAGAGTATCTGGTAAGTATATTTTTTATGTATTTTATATACCTTTAAATATAAATAGCTTTTTTTATATTTCTGTAGGAAGTCGAGCAAGACGATATTACAGAGTTCGACGTTTATTGAAAGATGTACAGTGATCTAGCCACTGGATAAATTAAAGGTGATCACCAACGTCCGATTGTGGTTTGTATTATTTTTTTTCTGTTTTTTATTAACTGCATATAATATGTTCACCATTTTAGTTTAAAATTGGAATTGAAGGAGTTATATAAGGCAACAACCTCTCAGACATAGGATGAGAGTCAGGATGAGATGACTGATCAGACTAGTGCCCACTATTTCGATGAGGCAGCATAGATGCATGCGACACATTATGGCTTTGAGAAGGGCCGAGTAGTTGGTATCGGCTCTCATCTGACTCATGGTACTTATTATAGTATTTCTGCGATATCGGCATCTAACTCGAGAGTCTCTCATGGAGGGGCATCATCATCTTCAGCCTCACAGAATCAGGAGTTGTTGCGAACTCAGGATGAGCTTATAGAGGGTTTGTAGAAACAGCATGAAGAGATGTGTCGGCGGCAGTAGCAGTAGCAGCCGCATCACGAGGAGGAGATACATTGATGGGAGCAGTAGTGGTAGTAGCAGCATCATTAGCAGATGGAGTACATGTGTTGTTTGACTCGTAGTTTAAGGATGAGGTTTCCTCCACTATCTCCTCTACCTCCTCCACCTCCTACAAAAGACGACCCCCAATGATTTTTTTATGTAAAAAAAATTGGAATTCACGATTTGTAGTAATATGAACTATTTACAGTTCCTACCTTTTATATTGGTGCAAATATTGCATAATTTATTTTTTTTATTTTTAATACTTTATTATTTATTATTAGTATTATATTTTTAATATATGTTTTTCAACTAATAATATTAATATTTTATTATTTTTTTATATTTTTTGTATATATTGAGAATTTTAATAATTTTTTATTTTAATAATATTAATATTAATTTCTTATTAACCATAGTTTTATTAAATATATATATTTTTAGTATTATATTATTAATGTTTGTTTATTTTACTAATAATAATATTTTAGATTTTTTTTATTTTTTTAATATAAATAATATAATTTTTCTCATTAATCATAATTTTATTAATTATTTTTATTATGATTAGTATTTGCGACGAGAACTTTTGTGACGGGATCCCAACACAAATAAACTAAATATAATTTTTTATAATTAATATTTGCGATAGGACGGCAGGTCCGTCGCAAATACTATTTGCGATTGACCCGTCATAATATAATGTATATAATCAGAGGATTATTTGTGATGGGAAATTCTCCCATCGCAAATAGTATTTGTGACGAGCCTGTCAGAAAAGGTTGATTGATATATAATGTTTATAATCAGAGGCTTATTTTCCACAGAAAAGTTTCCATTTGCAAATACATATTTTATGACGGGCCCATCGTAAAAAAATCTATTTGCGACACCATTTTCTGCAATGAGCTATTTGCGACGGGCCACCGTCGCTAAAGCCTATTTATGACGGGATCCCATCACAAATATTCCATCACAAATATATATAATTTTCGTAGTGGATGTTAAATCATAGGAAAATCATCTTTATATTGTTTTTATCATGTATGAGTATACAAAACATAAATTAGATGTTCAGTGTTCTTGGATGAACAAGATAAAAATCTTTTAAAGGTGTGAGTTCATTTGAATTCCTATGTTAGGTGCTCAAAAACAATAAAATGACCTCAAATTTATATGAAACTATATAACAAAAACAAAAAACAACAACTGTATAGTGTTTTTTAAAATGTTGGAGGAGGAAACATGTTAATATAATGGTTCATTTTCTTAGGATGACCTTAAACACACTTTTAATGTTTTAAATCCTCTAAAACATGTTGTATTGGTAAAAAACAGAGAAAAATACCTTAGGATGACCTGAAATAATAAGTATTTTTTTGTATGATTTTGACATGTAATATCAAAAATCACATCAATCGAATTTGTGGTGTGCTTGGAATGAATGAATAGG
Organism: Viscum album; assembly: GCA_963277665.1. Taxonomy (NCBI): domain Eukaryota; kingdom Viridiplantae; phylum Streptophyta; class Magnoliopsida; order Santalales; family Viscaceae; genus Viscum; species Viscum album. Next base: position 784,680,681 of record OY728147.1, read on the forward strand.
TAGATTTTAACGGTTTTATGACCATTAAGAATGTGTATCATAGGGTAAAAACAAAAAATACAACCTTTTATTTCTATTAAATCATATTCAAATAATAGATTTATTTTAGAAATATTTTAGAAGATGACACATCAATGTGACATGTTGTTTGTTCTGGGTGACCAGAAACATAGTTTTTCTTTTTTTAAAACACGAAAAATATCATATAATAGTAAAACCCATAGAAAACAACCTTTTAATGATGTTAAGTAATAGTAAAATCATATTTTTATAATTTTTCATTTGTATGAGTAGATACCTCATTAATCGAACATGTTGTATGCTTAGATAGGATGAATATGTAGTTTTTAATGGTTTAGAAGCCTTAAAATATGAGTTTGAGAGTCAAAACCAACAAAATTACCTTTAATTGTCATGAAATAATATGAAAACAATTTTAAAATTATTTTTATTTTTTGGAGAATATGACACATCAATAAAGCCTCTTATATGATCCAGATGATAAAATATAGCCTTTTAATATATTAACACACTATAAATTGCTTGTAATAGCTTAAACCATAGAAAATGAATGTTGAATGACCTAAAATAATATGAAAATATTTTTTCATTATTTTTTATGTTCATGAGTAGAAAATGATTTAATCAAATATGTAGTGTTCTCAGATGGACCGAATAAGAAGTTTTTAATGGTTTTATTGGCTTTAAAAAATTACGTCAGGGGGTTAAAACTAAGAAACAAATACTTTATTATCATGAAATAAAATGAATAACTGCTGAGTGATTTTTAAAATTTTTTAGTATATTTCACATCATTCAGATGTTTCATTTTCTCGAGATGAATGAAAACACACTCTTAATGTTTTAAAAACACTAAAATGTGCATGTAACATTCAAAACTGTAGATATCATCCTCCTAATGATTTGAGGTAAATAATAAATATTTTTTCTATTATTTTTTATGTGTATAAGTATATTAAATGTAAATTAAATATGTGGTGTATCATATGATCGAATAATTAACTTTTAACGGTTTGACAACCTTTCAAAATGTGTGTTTGGAGGTCAAAAAATAAAATAAAACTACACCTGATTACCACAAAATATTTTCAAAACAACCATTGAGTGATTTTTGAATGGTTGGATAAAAAAACACATGACTTTGATGTTTTAATTTCTTGGGATGATAAATTATGATCATTTAGTGTTTAAAAATACTAAAATGTTCTTATAACGGCCAAAACCAAAAAGAAAAGTACTTAAATAGTGTGAAATAATAGGAAAATCATCTTCAGAATTTTTTTGACATGTATGAGTAGATTAAACATCAATCATACATCTGTTGTACTAGAACAGACTAAATAAGCATTTTTAATGCGTATTCAAACATGTAAAACAAGCATCAGGGGTCATAACCAAGGAAAAAATATTTGATTTTCATGAAATTATATAAAAACAACCATAGAGTCATTTTTGATGTTTTTTAGAATATGGAACATCAATTAAACATGTTTTTTTCTCAGGATGATTGGGAATACACTTTAAGTGTTTTACAAATACTAAAATTTTTGCGTGACAATCAAAACTACATAAAATTTCAAATTATTACCATGAAATCATTTTAGAAACAAATTTAGAGTGATTTTTCAAAAACTGGAATAAGTTATACATCAATTAGACATGTCATTTTCTCAGGATTTTTGGAATTGTAGATTTAGTAATTTAAAAACACAAAAACATGTGTGGAATATTCAATACCATATAATACAACCTACAAATGATATAAAATCAAAAGAAAATATCTTTATAATTTTTTAATGTTCAATATAATATGACACATCAATTGGACATTTGGTTTTCTCGAACAAATCGAATAACTATTTTTTAATGATTTGGAGTCCTTTAGAAACAGGATTCAGTGGGTCAAAACCAAGCAAAGGTTATATTATTTACAAGAAATCATTTATAAAACTACCATCATGTTATTTTTAAAATATTACACAAGAAAAAAAATAAATTTTATGTTTCCATTTCTTTGGATGAATGTAAATGTTATTTTAGTGTTTTAAAGACACTAAAACATATGATATGATCAAAATCATAGGAAAAAAATTTGATTTTTTTTAAATCCTAGGAATATTTTTAAACATGTATGAGTAGATGATGAAATAATTGGACATTTGGTATGCCCAAACGAATAGAATAAGAAACTTTTTATAGTTTAATAGCCTTAAAAATGTTATTCAAGGGGCCAAAACCAATAAAACATTCTCTTATTTACATAAAATCAAATTAAAACATTTTAAGAGTTATTTATCATTGTTTAAGTTGTTGACACATCAACCATACATGTCAGTTTATCAAAATGCCAAGAAACACAAATTTAGTATTTTAAAAACACTAAAATATTCTTACAATGGTCAAAACCATAACAATTGATCATCAAATTCCATGTAACCATAAGATAATAATTTGTTATAATTTTTTCATATATGGGTAGGCAACAATTCAATAGGATGTACGGTGTTCTATGAAAGATTGAATAAGCAGTTTTCAAATGTTTGATGACATTTAAAAATATGTGGGAGAAGATCAAAATCATTAAAATGAATTTTGATTACTTTTATTTAAAAAACAATAATAAATAATTTTTTTAAAATTTCGAGTAGATGACACATCAATGGGACTTATCATTTTTTCAGGATTACTATAAAAACACATTTAGTTTTTTATAAACACTAAAACATGCGCCTAACAAAGAAAACCATAGAAAATATACACTGAATGACGTGAAATCATTGTATAATTTAATTTTTATAATTTGTGACATGTAAGAGTAGAAAATATATCAATCATATGTGTTTTGTGCTCATATGGAAATAATAAGTAGTTTTTAATTTTTTGGAGGCCTTTAAAAACGTGTGTTTAGGGGTTTAAGACCATAAAAATACATTTAATTTCCATGAAATCATATAAAAACAATCATAGATTGATCTTTATAATATTCCATAAGACATCATAACAATATTATTCATCTTTTAAAACCCCAATATTTTAGAATATATTTATCATTAATAAAATTTATTTCTTCGGTAGCTTGGATTACACGCAACACCGAGTTTAAACAAAGCATGATACACTATAAATATAATAATTTTCACTTTGATAGTTATAACATTGCCACTAAATTTCTTTGAGTATTAATATTACTTACTATATTATAAAATCTATATAAATTTCTTACTAAATATAAATTTACAGAAAAATTTTTATTTTATAAACACTAATTTTGTTCTAATGTTATTTTATGCTTTAGAAACACATCTTTCTCATAAAAGATTTTATTAATTTTTGTGAAAAAATATTATAATTAATTTCCATAAAAAATTATAAAATTTATTTAATGAAAATAATATCATTGTTGAAGTCATTGAATCAATATTAACTTAGGGTGAATTTTTGGGATTTTTTTAAAAAGATTGTTTTTTAGAGAATAGTGAATATATTAAATTTTATTGAAACTTTTAATATTTTTTCAAACATTTACAAAGTAATTTTTTTAAAAAAAATCTCAAATTAAAATTAGTTCTATTATTTTATTAATAATCTAATTATGTTCACTATAATTTATTTTATTGTTGAATTTAGTATAAAAACGTCTTTATACTTTAAAATGAATTTTTCAAAAATCTGATTTTCATTGAATTTTATAAATTTATATTAATATTAATTTTTTTCAGTTATGTGAATTGAATTTTATGAAATGGAAATTATTTTTTTGTTCAATAATTCATATTTATTATTGGAATATTTTTTTGATAGTTTTATGATGAAGTTAATTTTTTTGGTGAATAGTAAAAAAATAGTTTTATGAAATACAATATCGTTTAGGATATCACCAAGACATAAAAATAATATAATATTATATGAAACTTATGTAATGGATAATTTATGATAAAATAAAACAAATAATAAAAATTAATTCAAAAAATATAAATTGTAATTTATTCCATGATAAATATGAAAATCATTTTCAGTGAGAACACAAAGCTTGCGCAACACTTCAAAAGATTAATTTGGTTCCCTAAATATAATATTTGAGATTAAATAAGTAATTGATAGAATTTTTTTACTTAATATTAAATATTAAAGATGATATATATGGTTAGACATAGATTTTGGAGTTATATAAAAAGTGGCTTATCCTAATGGTTATGGAATACTTGACCAAGGATAAAAAAGTCAGAATAACATATTATATAAGTTTTCATTACATAGATACGAGTTAAAATAAATATTTAATTTACCGTAATTTTTATTAAGATAATAATAAACCTGTTTTTATGATATTAATTTATTTATAATTATTAGTTATATAATAAATAACTAAATTCTTGCGCAATGCTGAAAGAACATTTCTTTAATCAATTTCAAAATAAAATTAATGATTTTGAAAATACTAAAAGTTGATAATATTGAAATAATTAATGTATCCCACAAATTTTCGTGATATATATGATATTTTAGGTTACTGTTAAATGATTATACTTTAAATCCATTATTTTCTATATCTTATTAAATTCAAAACAAATAAATAGTGTCAAAATTGACATTATGGATTTTTTATCCAAATAATATTATTTTAAAATATTTTAAAATCATAAAAATATTTAACTAATAAAATAGATAAATAATATGGTCAAATATTTCTAAACATTTCCTTTTATGGTCCTATTGTCACCTTATAAGTAAAAATAGTAATCTTAAATGTTGAAATAGATTTTACAATAATTAAAATTAAATTTTCTTAACTAAGGGTAAATCAAAATGATAAGTTTTAAAATGAAACAAAAATATATATAAATTCAATTGCATTATGGTATTAAAACCATATCCAATATTATATTCAAATCCTTATTTAGTTAAGGGCATTTGAAACTATAATGAATTTATATAATTTAATATTTTAAGAAATTCCAATAGTACCCCTCACCTCAATAATAAAATGTCACCTCCACCTTAACTTATTTACACCATTAATCTTATAAACATCTCTATACATATTATATAGATGTTTTTACTCTCAAAATACCAACATGAGACCCATTTAGAGGATATCTAATGGAGTCATTTCAAAGAAGAGATAATCGCCATAACTGATCGCTTAATCTTATACACTTCATTAGAACCTCTAAATTATAGTTATTACTTATAAAATAATAACTTAAGTATCCAAAATATTGTTAAATGTAATTATTATTATGAAAAAACCATTATACACCATATTTTCTATATAATGATAAGTGAAAGCACCACTCATGCATACATACAACATACCGTTTCAACATAACTGTACGATTAATTTTTCATCACCTTCTTAGATGGATTGGTATTATGATGGGTTTAATAATTATATATTATATATATTGACAGAATTATACTTATGTAATTTATATATCATGTCTTTGAAATAATAATGTTCCCATGCGTACTTGTGGAATGCTACCTCCATTAAGTGATGCGATCTCTTTTTCGTTTATTTTTTACTTGGATGGTAATGTGTATATATATAATGAATATATATTATATATATTATATAATAATTATCCTTAAATTTGGAATTAATATTTAACTCTCTTTCATTCCATCCATCAAAAAAATGACAACAATGTTCATGCATATGTATGGTTTACCATCTCTATGAAGGGTTTAATTCATTTTCTATCTCCATCTCTTATAGATAACTACATATATGTATATGATTATTAAAATGATATTTATTTAATGATTAATATTCTATAGTTTATTAAACAAATATAAATAAACAAGGAACAGAACTATGGAATAGAAATACTCTTGATTAAAAAATAGTTAACACCCAAAAACGACGATTTTAAAAAAGAATTTTTGATAAAATATTGTGTTTAAATGTTATAAAGAGATAATATATGATATTATAATTATATAAAATTTTATTTTATATAATTATAATAAATTTAAATTTATTATAAAATAGATTAAAGTGCTTATGAATTAATGAAAACTTGAGTAAAAATATTTTCCACTCATTTTTTTTCTATGGGACTCAAGCCGTATACACCACTTGTTTTGTGTGGTGTATAAACTAAATTTTAATTTATTTAATGATAAATATTAATTAAATTTTGTGGATTTATATATTAATCTAATTTTATTTTTTTATGTTACTTATGATTCAATAGTTACCCAATTTTTAAATTGTTTTATGCTATAATCTCATTTTTTGACGGGATTGTTGGTGATTAAGTTCCCAATAATGAATTATTATAATCTATATATCAAGATATTTATGGATTTTCTTCTACATTGGTTATTTAATTAAAATACAATTTTTTATTTAAATTTGCTTCTCTTATGTACTCATGAAACCAAAAATATTTTTTATGTAAAATGGACTTTATTTCTCTCTTGGAGTGAAAGTCCATTTTATTCTATGTCCATGTTCTCTAAAAATATTTTAAAGATGATTTTTACTCGTATCCTATGACTATTTAATGTCATTTTTACCGATGTTTCAATTTTTTCAAAATTGTATGAAGGGAATCATTTTCTCATTTTGTAAATGAGGCATAATGTGTCTCTTTTTACCGGAAGGAATGTTTTTTAACTTACACGACATGAATGGATTTGTTTGCCATCATGACTAATTTTTTCTTTGAAGAGTCCTTTACAATTTTACAAGGTTCTTTTTAAATAAATTTTTTTTCCATTATAATTTCAATTTTTAAATAAGTGATTTAAAAATGGAATGGTTATTTTCCTCAATAATTTTTTAATAATCCTTTAATGGTATTTCTATTTATCAAATACAATAACCCTTTATTTCACTTATAATTTTCTAGGGATATAATCCAATGATACCATCCATATTCTTTCTCTAGAAAATATATGTTTTTGATGAAATTATGTTTATGAAACCTATTAATTTTATGCAGTTTATGTTATGATGATATGATGAAAATTATATGAAACCCATTAATTATATGTGGTTTATATTGTGATGAACTTTCTATGAAACCAATTTCTTTTTCATTGGTTATTCTATGATGAAATGTTTATGAAAAAATTTCTTTTAATGTGTTCTAATATAATGAATACATTACGATATTATGGCATGCATAGGAATGATTTTCATAATATGATGGGTGATACTTATATCTCACTCAAATTCATTGGATGAGGACTAATATATTATAAGATAAACAAGACTATAATGGAGAGTGAACCCAGTTCATTAAGGGACTACATCCACATTTAATGTATTGGATGTGAACCATGACTACTATGATGGTTTGGGGAGGGAAAAAATCCATTATGATAGCCTTCTAAATGATCAATGAAAACAAAGGAAATGATTTTTGATGTTTATTTTTATGTCACAAATTGATGTCATATTCCTATGTTAAGATATCATGGTTCATGTTATTTTATTCTCTTATGATTCATATATTATGAACTACCAATATTTATTCCATGAATAAATATTATGATATATTATATCTAGGGTATGGTTTTAAAATGTTAATATCATGTTCTTGTACCCTTATGATCATGTGATGCATTTATAGACTTCAATATCTCCAATTTTTAACCTTAATAGGCATCTGATATCACCTTTTTTATATGGTTCCTTTCTATAGGATATGAATATATTTATTAAGTATGATATGTATATGAAGGTTCTAGTTTTGAAGATATATGAGGGTGATGATATATATATTTTATGATTATGTTTTTTATGTTTCCATGTTTCAAAATTTAGTAGACCTAAACGATTCTATCATGGATAAAAAAAATTATAATGAATATTCATATATTATATGTAATATCAATGTATAAAATTCAAGGTTTATTATATATTAATTTCTCTATATGATTGAAAACACAATTTTTGTTCTTCGAAGATAGTAAAACATGAGTTTAATGGTTAAAACCAAAGTAAGTGACCTCCAAAGCACCTGAAATCATAGAATAACTATCCTTGTAAATTTTTGGATGTGTATGATTAAGAGGTGCATCAATTATATGTGTGGTGTTTTTAGTAGATCCAAATAAGTATTTTTTTATGGTTTGGTTCCCTTTAATAAATTTCTTCAGGGCATCAAAACCAGGGAAAAAACTTATTATTGTAGTGAAATCATATGAAATAAAATGTATAATTATTTTTGAAATTTTGGAGTGGACGTAACATTAATTAGATTTGGATTTTTCTCTGGATGGCTGATAACAAATGTTTACTATTTTATATGCACTTAAACATGCTTGTTACTATAAAAAACAATGATAAAGACCTCTGAACGTTGTTGAATTATAGGCAAAAATATTTTTAAATTTTTTTTGTGAAGGAGTAAAATTAATATCATTTAGGTACGTAGTGTTCTTGAACATACCAAATAAATTGTTTTTACCACTGTGATAACCTTTAAAAATGTGTGATATGTGGTAAAAACCAAGAAACAGATGTCAAATTTTCATGAAAATAATCATGTAGTTATTTTTGAAATTTCCCAGCATACGGTACATCAATTGGATGTGTTGTTTTCTCATTCTGACAGGAAACACACATTTAGTATTTTAATGACATTAAAATGGGTGTGTAATAGTCAAAATTCTATAAAAATACCTCTTCATGATGTGAAATATCATGATAGTACAATTTATATTATTTATGAAATGTATAATTAGATGACATAAAAATTAGATGTACATTGTTCTCTGAAAGAATGAGTAAGATTTTTTTAAGAATTCGTTGGCGTCTAAAAATGTGCATAAGGGGGTCAAAACATATAATACGACCACTGATTTTTATGAAATAAAATTAAAATAACTCTAGAGTTATTTTAGAAATATTTAAGAAGGTGACCTATTAATTGGATGTTTCTTTTTCTCAGGATGATTAAAAACACACTTTTAGAGTTTTACAAATGAGAAAATATGCATGTAATGCTCAAAATCATATAAAATGACCACTTAATTATGTGAAATAATAGAACAATCATATTTGTAATATAATTAATATCTAATATTTGATAAAAAATCAATAAAACATGTTCTATTATTATATGGAACGAATAAGAAGTTTTTATGGTTTGAAAACCTTTCCAAACATGCATTATGGGGTCAATACCAATAAAATGGCCTCTAGTTATCATAAAATCATATGAAAAATGGTAGAGTGATTTGTGAAATGTTAGAGAAGATTTTTGTAAAACATACTAGGTAACATTTATGCCTAATTTGGGTTTTTATTCCCATGTTTTTTCATTCTCAAAATTTATAGGTGTTGAGGGTATAAAATCGTGTTTCTTGGGAAAAAAGTCCCTTGTTCTTGGTTAGCACATGGTTTTCCTAGCCATGTGTCTAACCGTGGGAGACACATTTTTTGCAGATAGTTTCATCTGCACATCTTTATCACCATTATTCAAACTATGTGAGCTCTAGTAATCACTATTCAACTTGTTTTAGGGGGATACAACTATAGAGTGATTTTTAAAAAATTAGGGAATATGACACATCAATGAGATGTGTCGGTTTATTAAGATGACCAAAAATTAACATTTGGTTTCTTAAAAATACTAAAACATGCATATAACAGTAAAAAGTATAAAAAAACCACCCTAAATACATAAAATAATTGGAAACTATTCTGTAATTTAGGTGACATGTATGAGTGGATTTAACAACAATCGGATGTGTGATGTGCTCATAAAAAAACAATAAGAAGTTTTTTATGGTTTTGCAGCCTTTAAAAACATTTTTTAGGTGGAAAAACCAAATATAACAAAAAATTAATTCCATGAAATATTACAAAATCATATAATGGTTTGTGAAATTTTAAAGCTAATGACATATCACTTGAAAGTGTCATTTTCTTAGGTCATATAAAACACACTTTTAGTGTTTTAAAAATAATAAAACGTGCATATAATGATCAAAATTGTATAACAATACATTTTAATAATGTTAAATCATAGGAAAATCTTATTTTTATTATTTTTATCAGGTAAGATCATACAACACATCAATCTGACATGTGTTGTGCTTAGACGGACAACATAAGTAGTTTTAAAGGATTGATGACATTAAAAAACATGAATCATTGGGTAAAAAACCAATAAAATTTCTTCTGATAACTCTGAAATCATAACAAAATCCTTCAAGTTATTTTTAAATTTTTTTAGAATACATAATGTCACTGAGAGATTTCATTTTCTTGGAATGACCAGAAATGAACTTTTGTTGTTTTAAAAACATCAAAACACGTGTATAATAGTAAATACCATAAACAAAAACCTATTAATGGGTTTAAATCATTGGAAAATCATATTTTTATTATTTTTGATGTGTACTAGTTCACAATAACTCAATTGGTCATGTGTTGTGCTCTAATTGAAAAGATAATTAGTTTTTAACTGTTTGACGTCCATAAAAAATGTGTTTCAGGGGGGGTCAAAACTAAAAAAATGACCTCTAATTTCAATGAAATTTTATGAAAAAAATAATAGATTATTATTTTTTAAACATTGGATAATGCTACACATCAATGGTACAAGATGTTTTCTTAGGATGACCGAAAATAAAAATTTAGTGTTTAAAAATAATATAATGTGAATATAATATTCAAAACTATAAAAATGACCCCTAAATGATGTTAAATCATAAAAATAATCATATTTGTGTAACATTTACTTTTTTAGTGTAGAATAATCATCAATAATGCTTTCATTGTACTCATATGGATGTAATAACTAGTTTTTAGTTGTTTGGCGGCCATTAAAAATGTGTGTTCGAGTGTTTAAAACCATGAAAAAGACATTTAATTTCCATTAAATCATATAAAAATGACCATAGGTTGATCTTTACAATATTTCATAAGATGTCAAAATAATAGTATATATCCTATAACACCTAAATATTTTATAAAATATTTATTATTAAAAAAATTATTTCCTCGATTACTTGCGTTAAACGCAACTCTAAGTTGAAAGAAAGCGTGATACACTATAATAATAATAATAATTAATGTGATAGTTATAACCTATACCCTAAATTTTTGGGAATGAATATGATTTAATACTTTATTAAATTCATATAAATTTTTTAATCAATATAAATGTGTAGATAAATTCTAAGTAAATAATTGATAATTTTTCTGTGATGTTATTTTATGATTCAGAAATACGCCTTCGTCAAAAAACTATTTTATTAATTTTCTGAAAAAATATTGTAATTATTTATAAAAATATTGAAAATTTATTTAATGAAAATAATATCATTTTTAAATCAGTAAATAAATATCAAATTAGGTTAAATATTTTTATTTTTTTTGAAAAGATTGTTTTTTTAGCGAATAATGAAAATATTGAAATTTATTGCAAATTTTATTTGTCTCAAGTTTTTACAAAGTAAAATGTTTTATTTTAAAATGGTTCAAAACTAAAATTAGTTATATTATATTATTAATAAAATAATTACATTTATTAGAATCAATTTTATGGCTAAATGAATTATAAAAATGTTTTTATACGTAAAAATGTATTTTTCTAAAATCTGATTTTCAGTGAATTTTTCAAATTTATATAAATATTAATTTATTTCACATCAATGAATTGGTTTTGATGAAATAGAATTTATTTTTTAGTTTAAAAATTCATATTTATCATAGGAATATTTTTTGGATATTTTTATGAAAAAGTTAGATTTTTGGTAAATAGTAAAAAATAGAGTTTTTCTAAAAAATAATCTCTTTAATGATATCACCAACACATAAACATTATATAATATTATATGAAAATTATGTAATTAATAAATTATTATAAAATAACTAAAAATAACATGAAAAATTAATCCAAAAAATATAATTTATAATTTATTCCATGATAAATATGAAAATCATTTTAAGTGCAGCAAAAAAGCTTGTGCAACACTTGAAAAGTCAATTTTGGTTCCCTAAAGATAATAGTTGAGATTAAATAAGTACATGGTAGATTTTTTTTATTTAATATTAATTATTAAATATTATTTATATGGTTATACCAAGATTTTGGAGTTATATAACAATTTTTGTAATGCCCTAACCCGAGAAGCCTGGAGCTAGTGCATTAATTTATTAAGTTGGCATGATTAAAAAGAAAAAAGTCCCAAAGGACTAATCGGTTTAGTATTTTTGAAGAAACTAGATACATACATGGTACCCATTTTAAATTGGTAAAGAGAAAAAATATGATATATAACAAAAGCTACTAAATTGAATCCTTGAAAACTCAATAAATGATCTCTTCTTCATAACCTAGGGAAGGAAAACAAATGAAAGTCGTGTGATCAAATTCTAATTAAGGGTATGAAACATAGAGGAAGATATCATTAACATAAACCTTAGGCTTGGTGAATAACTAAAACAAACGCCTTTAAAAAATAAACATGAACTCATTATTGTTTGAATAAGAGATGAATAAATAATACCCTAATAAAGCATAATCATGTGTATTCTACTAGTCAAAAAACCACATGAACGTTCAATTACTAGTTTCATAATGAGGTAAATACAAACACCGAACATCATAACCATACCGTCAAGGCCTCTTGCGAAAACTGTAAATATCCATTTTGTTAAGGCCTCGTGCCAAGACCATAGTTTGTCTCATGAGACCCACCGATGCATCAATGGGATATTGCAGGACCCACCCATCAAATAATAATTCTAATACATTCCTCTTATTAATGGATATAAACATAAATAAAATATACATTTGTATTGAAACTAACATATGAAATATAAATTACTTTACTGAGTCATGAAACATAAACACTAACCATTCGGAGTAAAATGATGAATGGTATCATGATATAACATCCACATTCAAAATAATAATAAAACCTTAAACATTATATTTTTAAGATGATGTCAAAGGATATAAATATCTATTAAATAAAATATTCATCAAATGATGTTGAGATAAATAATGAAACTTTTAAATGAGACCATTGAATAATTCTTGAGGAAATAATCCTTAAACATTCCAAAGTGTCTCATACCACCTTGAAATAATCAAATCATAATCCCTTCCAAAATCACTAGAAAAAGTAGACACTTTATATGATATACCAAATGGATGTACATACACCATAAGAAATATATAAGTGGGGAAAATTCATATATCTCATAAAACATAATGTGATATGAGAAAATTTCTTTTTTAATTTGTAAAGAAGAGTTCTTTTGGAAAATCATTTATATTTTTCATGAAATAAGATTATAAACTTGTATATCCAAGAATATAAAATTTAAGGTCTTTTGAATTATATTTTAGGCTTAAATAAAGTCCTATTGTGGTTAAAAATTTTAAAAAGATTTTTTTAAAAACCATTAGAAATAATACATTTTTGTGCGGTTTAGGGAAAATATTAAAGCATTTTAAAGCACAAAGGCATGTTTGCTTTCAAAAAACTAGAAATGAACCAAAATATTAATTTCATGTTAAGATTTGTGATTTTAAAAAGATAAATATTGATTAAAATATATTATATATTGAACTTCAAAATATGTATGAATTTGAGATGTTCCATGAATCGGCTTTCATTTTGGAAATATATTTTGAAAGATTATTTGAAAACATGTAACTCCCCCTAAAATACGGAAGGATTATGGTTGGTGAAATTATATAGAATAATAAAACAGAATTTATTATAATTAAAAAATAATAATTTATAATTTGTTGAGGTATTTAGATAATAAGAATAACCCTAAAGGAAATGGAGATTCAGGTAGAAAACCCTTACAAAACATTTCATCATGGTAATGAGTCTTCTTGTGAGGGGTTATTGAGAAGTAAAAGGGTATCTCATAGTTTATATATCATAAGGGTAGTGTGGGGGAGGTTTAAAATCATACCCAATAATTATAAATTATAAATAAAAGCACACAACATTGGGGGTATTCTTGAATAAAAGTGAGAGGGAGGATCCCTTACCTTAAATATGAGGGTGTTCTTTGCTTAATCTTAATGACCAGAATAACCAAATTAGGTTCATTAATTAACAATTAAATAAAACTTTATACATTTATTTTTTTATTATGACTTTATTAATATCATTATTTCTTTTTTATATTGGTTAAGGGATTCAATTTCATTGTTCATGAGTGTTCGTTTTCGTAATATTCATGATCAGATCACTTATACAAGTGTATGGTAGTTCATGTCAGATGGGAGTTGAAGTCCATGATTGATTTTATATGTTATTAATTAACATTAATAAGATTAAATGGTTATAAAATTATTTTTTTTATTTTTAGTGAAGGTGAATAATTATATAAAACATTAAGGATAAACGCTTAGATTAATTTGGCGATTTTTCTCACAATTACCTTGTTTTGTATTATTACTTTACATCATGGGTGAATAATGATTAAAGAAAATTACATAAGATAAAATAAATATATAATAGTCTGGTTTGACCAAAAAAATAGTGTGGTGACCATAGTTGTAGAAGGTAAATCAAATTGAAAGAATCTTCATCCTTGAATGTTATAAATCATCAAATCTCATATGATGTTTCATTTTTAGCATAAATGAAGGGGGAACGTGAGATGAAGACAAATTATCTCATTATAATAACAAAATTCAAGTATATTTATGGTAATATATTTTTGATACCATTTGGATGATGATAGGTTAGGAAATGAAAGAGAACAAAGAAACCTGAAAATGAAAGAAAATAAAAGAATAATTTTACCTCTTGAATTAATCTTCTTTGAGATGCTCTTAAGGGAAGAGGATTTGTTCATTCTATGAGACAAAGGGCTACTATTCGTGGGGGATGAGTATTGGAGGATATTTGGGAAGAATTTGGAGAAGCCACAAGGCTTGAGAATAGTGAAGATAAGAGGGTGGAATAAGTGATATTTATAGTAGAGGGGAAGAGGGTTTTCTTAATATTTGTATCATTAATTTATTATATTTCCATAAGACAAAAAATAGTGATGATTACATGACCAAAAATAGTAATACATGTATGTGATTTCAGAACATTGGAGATTACATCATCATAACGTCATCAGTGACACAATAAATAAATTATTTAACATTTTTTTTGTAATTTATTGTATTTTACTATTCACCAAAAATTTAAGTATTTCACAAAAATCCCGAATAATCATCCTAAAAATTTTCAAAGTGTAGAATCGAAAAATGAATTCCATTTTCCAAAAATAAGTCACTAAATATGATTAATTTAATTTTCAATTAAAATAATAATTTACATGAAAACTACTGTTTTTAAATCATTTATTTACTTATTCCAAAACATAGGTACATCATACTTTCACTTAAATACTATATATATACTATCATAGGTGGTGTTACTATTCATAAAGGGTATTTAACTATTCATAATATTAACATTACAATTCATAAGGGTATGTTAAAATTCACTAAAAATAAAGCTTGTCATATCAGACTCTATAACTTACTGATTCCAACATGTATGTCATATTTTCAAAATTCAAATCGTAGGGGTGGTAAAATTATGTTTACTAGATATGTTAAAAAAGTGGTGTTTTTAAGAGATTCAATATTTCATTCATTCAATATTAAATTTATTTTCAAAATCATGGGGTGTTACAAGTGTCTTATCAAGATTCTTGTGTAATGCTTGCGCAAGGCTAGAATAGTCAAAATAACATACTAAATAAGATTTCATGACATATATATGAGTTAAAGTACATATTCAATCAAGAAAATGTATCTTATGAGAATAAAAAACTTATTTTTATGATATTAATTTATTTATAATTTTTAGATGCTATATAAATACCTTAAATGCTTGCCCAATGCCGATACAGTATTTATTTAATTAATATTAACATAAAATAAATGATTTTGAAAATATAAAAAAGTTGAATATTTTGAAATAATTTATGTATCACATGAATTTTTTAGATATATATGACATATTAGGGTAGTGTTGAAGGATTATATTTGAAATCATTCATTTCATTGATGTATTTAAATTCCAATTAAATAAATAGTGTCAAAATTAACATTAACGATATTTTATCAGAATAATATTATTTTAAAATATTTTTACAAAAAATCATGAAATAATACTATAAGGATATGATATGGTAAAATATTTCATAAATTGGCCATTTTTGGGCCATTTTTTCCCATATAAGTAAAAATTAAAATCTTTAATATTGAAACAATTTTTATAGTAATTAACATTACAATTTGTTAACTACGTGTAAATAAAAATTACATGGTTAAAAAATACAAAAAACAAATTTAAATTCTATTTTATTATGTTATTACAACCATATCCTACCTTATCTTCAAATCCCTATATATTTAATGGTATTTGGATCTATAATGAATTTATTTTAATTTATTCTGTTGAGAAATACCAACAGTGACCCTCACCTAAATTAGAAAATAAAACCTCCCACATCACTTATTTACACCAATTATATTATAAAAATCCTCATACATATTATATAGGTATTGGTACTCTCAAAATTCCAACATGAGACCCATTTAGAGGAGATTTAATGGAGTCATTTCAAAGAAGAGATAATCGCCACAACTGATAATTTTTTTTCTACACTTCATTACCTCCTCAAAATATTTTTTATTTCTCATAAAATAATAAATTCAGTATACTCGATATTATTAAATGTTATTATTATTATGAAGAAAAACATTATACACAATGTTTACCATAAAATGATAAGTGAATGTATCGCTCATGCATATATACGATCTATCATCTCCACATATCGGTACAATTCATTATTCATCACCATCTTAAATGGTTGGGTATTATGATGGTTTTAATATTTATATATGATATATATTGACATAATTATTCATATGTAATTATAATATCATGTCTATGAAATTATAATGTTGCCCGTGTGTATGTGTGGATTACCACCTCCATGAAGTGATGTGATCTCTCGTTATTTTATATTTTCCATGGATGGTAATGGGTAAATATATGATGAATATATATTATATATATTATATTATAATGATCGTTGAATTAGGAATTAATATTTACCTTTCATTAATTCAATCCTTCAAAAAATGAAAACATTGTTCATGCTTATGTACAACTTACCGTCTCCCTGAAGGTTTTAATACATTTTTCTATCTCGAACTTTTATGTATAACTCCAAGTATGCATATGATTAATATATATGAAATATAAATCATGATTAATACCATATATATTATTTAACCAATATAAATAATCAAGGTCTATAACTACTGAATATAAATACTCATGATAAAGGAAACAGTTCACACCCAAAAATGAAGATTTTAATAAAGAATTATTGATAAAACAAATTAATGAAATTTTATAAAGAGATCATATATAATATTATAATTATGGACATGTCTATTTTATAGAATTAAAATAAATTTAAATTTATTATAAATGAGGTTAAAGTGTATCTTAATTAAGGGAAACTTAAGGAAAAATATTTTCAACTCACTTTTATTTATATGGGACACAAGCCATATAAACCACCTATTTCTTTTATGTAGTGTATATAATTATGATGAATTTATTTAATAATTAATATAATTTAAATTATTGGGATTAATATATCCATATATGGTTATTTATTTCATGTTAATTATGATTCAAAAGTTACCATAGATGTACATTGTTTTATGCTACAATCTCATTGTTTACTAGGATTGTTTATGATTAAATTAGGAATGATAAAATATTATGATATATATCTCAAGAAACCTTTGGATTTTCTTTTACTATTTTTATTTAATTAAAATAAATAATTCCTTTCAATTTTTACTTTTTATGTAATAAAAAAATCAGAAATATGTTTTTAAGTAAAATCGAATTTATTTCTATCATTTTGCGAAAATTCATTTGCATCAATATCCATGTTTTTAAAAAATATTTTAAATTATATTTTTACTATTTTCCTATGACTTTTTAATTTCATTTTTACCAATGTTTTAATTTTTTAAAAACTGTATTAAGGGACAAATTTTTTTACTTTCTAAATGAGTTACATTACGCCTTTTTTAGAATAGTATAGAAGGAATGTTTTTTAACTTATACAAATTGAATGAATTTTTCTACAACCGTGAATAATTTTTTCTTTGAATATTCCTTTAATATTTTACAAGTTACTTTTAAAATTAAATATTTTCCTTTATAATTTCATTTCATAAAAATATTATTTAAAAATGGAGTGGTTATTTTTCTAACTAATGTTTTAATAATCATTTAATGGAATTTATATTCATCAAAGACAAAAATCCTTGATTTCAATTATTATTTATTAGTGATATGTTCCAAAGATACCATCCTTATTCTTTATATTGATATTCTATGTTTTTATAGAAAATATGTTTATAAAAAAAATTATTTTCTATGGGTGATTCTATAATGAATGAAAAAATGTTTATGAAACCAATTTTCATTATATGGGTTATGCTATGATGAAATTCTTATTAATCAAATTTCATTTAATGGGTATTAAAATAATGAAAACATTATGATATTATAGCATTCATATGTATGATTTTCATTATATGATGGGTGGTACCTACATATTCCTCCAATGCATCGGATAAATATTGATATTTTATTAGTTAAACAAGACTATAATGGGAATTGATACCAGTTAAGTAAGGGAATAAGTCCACATTGAAAGTTGTGGGAGTAAACCTTGTCTACTACGATGGTTTGTGGTGAAAAAAACCATTATGATAGCCCTTTAAATGGTCCATGACAACTAATTAAATGATTTTATTTGCTTATGTTTATTTGAAAAATTAATGTCTTATGCCTATGTTAAGCTTTAATGGTTTATTTTATTTTATTTCCTTATTATTCATATCTTATTAAATTATAGGATTTATTCCATGACTTATGATTATGATATATTATATCCATGGTATGGTTTTAAAATATTAATCATGTGTTCTTATACCCTTATGATAATGTTATGCATATGTGGACATTGATATCTCCCTTTTTTACCCTTACTAGGAAACTAATATCGCCCTTTTTATATGGTTACATTCCCAAGGGTATAAAGAATGTTATTATGTATGAATGTCTATGAAGGGTTCTATTTATGAAGAAATAAGAGGGTGATGATATAGATATTTTATGATTATGTTTTTTATATTTCCAAGTTTCAAAAGTTATTATACCTAAAAAATTATAACATGGATCAAAATTTTATATAATTAATATTCATCTATTATATGTAACATCTGTCTATGAAATATAAGGGTTATTAGATATGGTTTTCACTAGATTATTAAAACAAACGTTTTGTTCTTAAAAGATAGTAAAACATGAGTGTAATGGCCCGAACATGAGTAAATGACATCCAAAGAACATGAAATCATAAAATAATCATCATTGTATATTTCTGGATGTGTTTGATTAAGAGATTCATCGATTATATGTGAGGTGTTCTTAGGAGAACCAAATAAGTAGTTTTTTACAGTTTGGGTTCCTTTAATTTTTATTAGGGGTTCAAGACCTAGAAAAAAAATCTATGATTGTATTCAAATTATATGAAATCAGTTATAAAATGATTTTTGAAATGTTGGAGTAGACATAACAACAATTAGAAGTGGATTTTTCTCAGGATGTCCAAAAACAATCTTTTTGTGTTTTAAAAACACTAAAACATGCATGTTACTATCAAAAACAAAGATAACAACCTCTGAATGTTGTGTAATTATTTTAAAATAATATTTTTAATTTTTTGTTCTAAATAAGTAAGAGAAATGTTACTTAGGTATGTAGTGTTCTTGAATGAATCATAGAATTAGTTTTTTACACAATAATGACCCTTAAAACGTGTGGTAGGAGTAAAAACCAAAAAAATGATTTCCAATTTCCATGTAACGATATGAATGTAATTGGGGGTAATTTTTTAAACTTTCGAGCTTACTATACATCAATAGGATGTGTTGTTTTCACATGATGACTTGAAACACACTTTTAGTATTTTAATGACAATACAATATGTGTGTAATAACAATAATACTATAAAAAGACCCTTACATGATGTTAAATCCTTTTATAGTTTTATTTATATTGTTTAGGACATGTATTTGTAGATGACATGTTAATTGGATGTGTAGTGTTCTCCAACGGAATAATTAAGAATGTTTTAACAATTTGTTGGCCTTTAAAAGTGTGCTTGAGGGGTGAAACTAAGAAAATGTCCTTTAATTGCTATGAAATCAAATTAAAACAACTTTAGAGTTAGTTTTGAAATATTTATAAGGTTAAAATTTCAATAGGATTTTTCTTTTTCTTAGGATGACTAGAAACACACTTTTAGAGTTTTAAAAATATTAAAACACGCATATAATGGTCAAAATCCTTGAAAATGACACTTTAATTATTTGAAATAATAGAGAAACCATCGTTGTATTATTTGAAAAATCTAGTAGTAGAGGAAACATCAATAAAAAATGTGGTTTTTTATAATGTAATGAATAAGGAGTTTTTATGGTTTGAAAGACTTTAAAAACATGCATCATGGGGTTAAAACAAAGAAAATGGCATCTGGGTATCATAAAATATTATGAAAAAACATAGAGTGACTTGTGAAATATTGGATAAGATTTTTGTGACACCTTTTGGGTAACATGTATTCCTAATTTGGGTTTTTATTCCCATTTTTTCATTCTTAGAGTTTCTGGTTTCTAAGGGTATATAACCATGTTTTTTAGGGAAAAAGACCACGGTGCATGGTTGGAAAACTATTTTCCTAGCCATGTGACTAATAGTGCACGACATATGGTTTGGGTACAGTTTCATCTACCCATCATGATCATCATGGGTCAAACCATTTATTCTATAGTAATAACAATGTAATTTGGTTTTTTGGGATACAGCCATAGAGTGATTTTGGAAATATTGGGTAAGACGAAACATTAATTAGATGTTTTGTTTTCTCAGGATGACCAAAAATAAACATTCGGTGTTTTAAAAACAGTAACATGCATATAAAAATCAATACTATTAAAAAACCTATTAATGAAAAAAAATAATATGAAGAGTTTCTATAATTTTTGTGACCTGTATGAGTGGATAGAACATGAACCAAATGTTTGATATGATCGTATGAAAATAATAATAATTTTTTTTATTGTTTTTAAGATTTTAAAAACATTTTTCATGGGATAAAAACTAATAAAAAACTCTGAATTCCATTAAATCATGCAACAATAACCGTAGAGTGGTTTGTGAAATTTTAAAGCAGACGACACTTTGATAAAAAGTGTCATTTCTTAGATGAACGAAAACACACTTTTTGTGTTTTAAAAACACTAAAACATTCATGGTATGATAAAAAATAGAGAAATACCTTAAAATAATTTTAATTAATAGGGAAATATTATATGTACTATTTTTATCATGGAAGAGAATACAACACATCAATTAGTCATATGGTGTGCTTGGAAGGACCGAATAAGTAGTTTTTAAATGATTGACGACTTTTAAAAACAAGAATCATTAGGTAAAAACCAATAAAATTACCACTGATCACCATGAAATCATAAAACAACATCCATAAAGAGATTTTTAATTTTTTTAGAATACATCACGTTAATGGCAGATGTAATTTTCTTGCGATGACAAGAAATACACTTTCTTTACTTTGAAAACATTAAAACATGTGTGTAATATTAAAAACCATAAAAATGATCTATTAATGGGGTAAAATCATAGGCTAATAATTTTATTTTATTTATGATGTTTAATATTTGAAAAAAAATTAATTTGTATTGTAATCTACTTCAATTTAATATATAATTTTTTAATAGTTTGACGTCCATTAAAAATGTGTTTCATTGTGTTAAAACTAGGAAAATGACATCTGATTTCAATAGAATCATATTTAAAAAAGAATAGATTGTTTTTTGAAATAATGGATTATATGAGACATCAATATGACCTGATTTTTTATCAGGATGACCAAAAATAAAATTTTAGTGTTTTAGAAATAATATAATGTGCATATAATTGTGAAAACTATAAAGAAAGACCTCTGAATGATGTTAAATCACAAAAAATAATTTTTTATTTCTTTTAATGTGTTAGATTAAAAGAAACATAAATGGAATGTTTGATGTGATCAGACAGACCAAATAATTAGTTTTAACGGTTTGTCTTCATTTTTAAACATGCATTGGGGGGATCATAAATAAGAAAATGACCTCTGATTTACATGGAATCATATGAAAACAAATGTAGAGTTTCTTTTGAAAATTTAGAGAAGATAAATATTCAAATATAGTTTTAAATTTCATAACATGACCAGAAACACACATTGAGTGTTTTAAAAACACTAAAATCTATATATAATGGTGAAAATAATATATAATGACTCAAACTAGCATGAAAACCAAGTAAAATCACATCTATTTCATTTTAGATGTTTATGAGTATATTTAACATCAATCATAGATGTGGTGTTCTTGGAAGGACTAAATAAGTACTTTTAAATGGTTGAACAACCTTAAAAAATGTGCCCTTTGGGGTCAAAACCATGAAAATGGAATATTATCACCCTTGAATTTTGAGAAAAACAATCGTAGAGATATTTTTTAAATGTTATAGTATAAGTCACATCAATTTGATCTGTCATTTTTTAGGATGATCAAAAATTCCCTTTTAGTTTTTTTAAAACACAAAAACATTCATATAATGGTCTAAATCATAGATTAAGATCTATAAATTTTATGGACTTATATGAAATGTTTATTTTTATTATTTATGATGTGAATGAACTAATTAAATGTAAATTAGGCATGTAGTGTTCTCAGACAGAGTGAATAATTTTTTTTAACAATTTGGCATTCTTTAATAAAGTGTATCTGGGTTTCAAAACCAAGAAAATAATTCATATTAAAGTGAAATCATTTTATACCAAATATTGAATCATTTAATATAATTTAGAGTATAAAATAATGGAATAATATTTTTAATTTTCACAGGATGATCAAAAATACACTTTTAGTGTTTTAAAACACAAAAATGTGTGCATGATTATCAAAAACATTGAAGAAATTTCTAAATTAATTTAAGTCATATAAAGGCCATAATTATAATTTTTTTATATTTATGAGTATATAGAACATAAATTGGACATGGGGTGTGAATGGAAAAACCAACTAAGTAGTTTTCAATGGTGTAATGACTTTTAAAAGCATGCATCAAGGGGGACAAAACCAAGAAAAAGATCATTGATCTCTATGAAATCATCAAAAAACCCATAGATTTATTTTTGAAATGTTAGATTATAATAAACATAAAATATAAATTTCATTTTCTATGGGTAATAAAAAATTAAATTTTTGTATTTTAGGAACACCAAAACAAGCTTGTAGTAGTCAAAACAAAAAACTACTACTGAATAACATGAAATCATAGGAAAATTGTTTTATTTTTTTTATTTTTTAATATGTATGAGGATAAAAGTTTACAATTCATTGTAAATTTTTCTCAAAAGGGCTTGATTAGTAGTTTTTAAAGGGTTTATGACCTTTAAAAATTTGCGATATGGGATCAGAACTAAGAAAACTGTTGTTGATTGTTGGGAAATCATTAAAAAAAATATAGAATGATTTTTGAGATGTTGTATTAGAAAAAATATCAATCAAAATTATTTTTTTATGTAGATAATAAGAAACATACTTTTTTTATATTTAATAACACTACACAAATGTGTAAAAGTGAAAACAACTGAAAACAACCTTCGAATGATGAGAAAACATGGGATGATCATATTTATAATTTTTTTTACATGAAAAAGTATAAAACACATTAATCAGATGCGTAGTGTTATCATATGGACTGAATATACTATTTTTAATGGGTTGACGACGATTTGAAATTTGTATGAGGGGGTAAAAAAAATAAAACGACCTCCAATTGCCTTGAAATCATATGAAAAACCATAGAGTTATTTATAAAATATTGGAGAATATGGCATGTTAATCAGATGATACCATTTCTTGGTATGACTATAAATGTATATTTAGCATTTAAAAAAATGTGCGTAGTTGTCAAAAACATATAAAATGACCTTTAAATAACAAGAAATCATAGTAATGTAATATTTTTGTTGTTTTTAATGAATTTGAGTTGAACACACATCCATCTAACATGAAATGTGATTTGTTAGACCAAATATGTATTTTTTGAAGGTATAATGACCATTAAAAACATGTTTGTGGGGTAGAAATGAATAAAATGACATCTGAATTGTGTCATATTCTAAAAAAACCATCGTAGATTGATTTTTGAAATTTTAGAGAAGCCATAACATCAATGACATGTGTTTTTTTCTTGGGATAATTAAAAACACACTCTTAGTGTTTTAAAAACAATATAAATTGTGTGTAATGGTAAAAATGATAGAAAAATACCACTTAATTATGTGAAACATTATAATACATTAATTTTTATAATTATCTATTTTGAAGAGAATTCAAAACATCAATCGGACATATAGTGTGCTTAAACAAACCAAATAAGCAGTTCTTAAAACTTTAACAATCTTTAAAGGCATGCATCAAGTGGTAAAAAACAAGATACAACCCTTCAATTGTCATAAAATCATAAAAATATAGTAAAATATTTATTATTGAAAATTTATAGTTGAAATTATGTGAACCAGACATTCTATTTTATTTGGGATGATCATAAACACATTTTTTATGTTTTAAAACATTAAAGCATACATGTAATGGTCAAAACCAGATAAAAATCTATAAAGGATGTGAAATCATTAACAAATAATTTTTATATATTTTTTTATGTGAATGAGTTGAAAAAATTCTTATTAGACCTGCAATTTTCACAAACGGGCTGAATAATTAGTTTTTATCATTTTTACATCCCTGAAAAACATTAATTACTAGATCAAAATCAAGAAAATAACATTTGAATTTCATGAAATAAAAAAAACAATCTTAGAGTTATTTCTGAAATTTTGGAGTATACAAAACATAAATTGGACAAGTTCTTTGATTTACATGAAAAATAACACAATTTGGTGTTTGATAAATAGAAATATGTGAAAGTAATATTCAAAACTATAGAAATAAACCTCTTAATTATGTTAAATCATAGGAAAATCATATTTGTACTTTTTTTTAAAATTTTTATGAGTATAATAAATATCAATTAGATATGGAAGGTTCTCAAAAAAATCGAATAAGTTGTTTTAATGGTTTTTCCAACATTAAAAGTTTTTGTGGGTGAGGGTAAATGAAATAAATAACCTCTTACTGATACTAAATAATACAAAAAAAATGATAACTACAGAGTTTATTTTGTAATTTTCGAGCATAATGTACATCAATCGAATGTTTCATTTTCTCCAGATTCCTGGAAACAAACATTTAGTGTTTTAAAAAACTAAAACATGTGTTTAATTTTCAAAACTGTAGAAAATGAAATCCAAATCACATTAAGTCATAGGAAAATCATCTTTTTATTTTTTGTGAGGTGTACAAGTACACAAAAAATAAATAAGTTGTGTAGTGTTCTAAAATGGACTAAATACGTTGTTTTTAATGTTTTAATGACCATTACAAATGTGTGTAATGGTGTCAAAACTAATAGAATAGAATATGATTGTCATAAAATCTTTATAAAACGATCATATATGGATTTTTAAAATATTGGAGTAGAAATCACACCAATTAGACATGTATTTTTTTCAGAACAACTGGAAACCCACTTCTAGTATTGTAAAAACAATAAAAATGTGTTTATAATAGTAAGAACCATAGAAAGATACCTTCAATAGATATGAAATCAAAGGATTATTTTCTTTTTTTGGGTACAAGTGGAAACGTTTTCGATTCGACGTGTGGTGTCCTTGGATGGACCGAATAATCAGTTTTCAACATCTTAACTACCTTTAAAAACAATCATTTGTGGGTAAAAACTAAAAAAATTATCTATGATTTCCCAAAAAATCTAGAAAAACAACTATTTAGTGATTTCTAAAATATTGGAGTAGATGAAACATTAACCAGACATGTTTTTTTCTCAGGATGATTGGAAAAACACTTTTAGTGTTTTAGATACACTAAATGGTATATGAAATTCAAGAACAAATTAAAAAAATCTTAATTATGTGAAATAAATGGAAAATATTATTTTTAATTTTTATGATATATATAAGAAGATGATACATCAATTTGATGTGTGGTGTACTCAAACATACTGAATATATAATTTCCAATGCAATTTTTTAATAATGATTAGAAATTTGTTTGTGTTGTAAAAACATATTTTTCAATAATTAAGTATTTTTATTTAAAAGTTTAAATTCTCATATTTATATAATTACATTGATAAAATAAATATTATTTTTGAAATCAGCACATCAAAATTACACAATGGTGTTTTTTAATAATTTTCTCTTATTGTCAAATTTTTGGCTAAAAATTAAATACAATATAAATATATTGTATGTATTATGACATACTAATGGACCCAAAGTGATGTAATAATTTTTATAAAATACATCTATAACCAATTATATAATTAAAATAAAATATTATTTTTATGTTATTTTATTAATTTCATAAAACATTAATGAATCATTCCAAAACCTATATTTTATTTTAAGTTTTTATAATCAATTCTTTATGAACATGACTCACTTATACATCACCAATTGTATTATTTTAATATATTTAGTTCTTAGCATTATAGATATATTTTAAAACTATAATATTAAGAAATTCCCATGAAAAAAACCATGGTAGATTTTGTTGTTTTGATTATTATATTTTATAGAGTTTGAAACAGATGTTTAGAAATTAATAATGAATTCCACTCATTTTTTCTATAAATACACATCCAACCATCCTCTACTATTCACTAAAAATCCATTTATCTTGTACTTACTCTCCACATCCCTCTCTATGTCCATCCCAATTTGTTCCCATTCTATTAACAATCTCCCCTATGCTTTTAAAATAACTCTACCAAGACAAGCAATTTTAACCTCTTATTCATTAAAGAAAATTCTTTGAGTTATGACTTTTAGTTTATCATTTTTCATGTCATAATATGTTTTAACACATATATTTAGTGTTCTTGTGATGAACATGTAATGATATACCTATTTTCACTCTCACTAAACCATTCATCGATCCCTTTTGTGTACCCATTAAGCTGCTGAAATTATTACATGATTTTCCAAGAAAAATATTTGAATTGTGAATACCTATCTCTATTTACAATCATGGTTATTCACCTAGATGTAACTACCCTTAACATACAACTTAAATCCATGTATTTAACCCACACTCCATAATCATGGGAGTAAAATTAATGAAATAAATTCTTGATTTGTAAGATCGATGTAGATCATAAATACATGAACATGATATGAATATAACAGGTGGGAAAAGAATTATATATCGTTCTAATACATCAAGTAATGATATTATCTAATTATATATCATTTATGGGGCGTTAGAGGTTATCTTGAGCACAATATGTTCTGATGTCCTAGAAATTATCCATGACTTATTCGTCTGATTTCATGTTGTATGTTTTTTCTACATTCCAATGTTGTCTTGATGTTATCATCTTATATCATGCTTCGATATTCATTTTTTTGATTCTTTCATATTTTATGTAGCCTTTATATGCCTTTGATAAACATTTATTACATTCATCATGTTATTATCTCATTATTACCTTATTGTTTTTTATATCTCACCCCTTTCTTATAACGACCTGAACTTTTATAATTAAAAACTCCCATTTTGATTATGTTAAACGTATTATTGTGTAATATAGTTATAAAAAACACATTATCTTCTTGGTTTTATTATATCCTTTTTATTTAAAATACATTTAATTATCATTAACATTTATAATATAACCATTGTAAAGTGATCATATGATTGGTATAAATATATGGTTTTGACAAATCCAATTGACAAAAAAAAATAAGTGATGGACTCAACCAGTAGGATCATACCCTATGATTCCCATTTATCATATCTTAAAAGGGAGATATCATCTCTAGTGTTTTACATTAATCAATCCCAAGATGATATCTAACAACTTATGCATGAGAAAAACTGTTAACGAGAGAATCCAAGCACAACGAGATCACGACTTGAACCATGTAGGCCGAACCACCCCATGAAATTCTCACTATTGCACATATTACTCGTAGTACGTTCAATGGTGTATTAAAGGGATATGTATCAAAACTCTATTAATATGAATATGCATATTGTATAAAATAATGAATATATTTTCATTTTTACTGTCACTTTATAAATGATTTTTTATTTTTACATGATAAAACAAAAAATGTATTTTTAAGTAAAATTCAATTTCAATTAAGATGATTATTTTTATTAATTAATTTTTTTTCAAATATTATTATTAAATAATGTTCATTAAATAGAAATGATCGTATAATTTTTTTGAAGTCAAATGTAATTATTATAGGTTTTAGAAAATTGTTATTGTCAAAAAAACATTGAATTTATCAATATAATACAATTATTATTTTAAAAGATAAAATTAAAAAATTCAGAAATTTATTTGTATCAAATTAATATTATTTTCAGAATCATAATGTTGAAATTATACAACAGTGTTTTTTTTCATTTTTTTCTGAGACTGTCAAATTTTCGGGTAAAAATTAAATATCATATAATTATACGGTGTATATTATGACATCGTAATGACCCAAAAGTGATCTAATAAATAATATAAATTGTATCCATGACCAAATATATTTATTTACTTTAAAAAATATGATTTTATATTTATTTTCTTAATTTTATAAAGCCTTTAAGAACCGTCTAAAACCCTTAATATATTTTATGGTTTTATAATCATTCTTGTATGGGTATAACTCACCTATATATAAACAAGGGTATTATTTTATTAATTTATTCCCATAGACATATAAAATAATGAAAACCACATCCATTTGGCAAAATCCATGGGATAGTTTTTTGTTTTGGTTTTTTTAATATATAGAGTCCTAAACCTAATTTTTAGAAATAATAATGAAATTCCCACACATTTCCTATATAAACCCACACAATATCTCATTTCTCTTAACTAAAAATCCTTTTAACACATCCTTAACAAACCCTCACTTATATTGGGTCCTCACAAGGTTCCCCCAAGTTCTCATGAATCTTCACCCAAAAATTTGGAGTCACACACTCCAATAAGGGATCTTCTACTCCCCTATTTTGATCAAGCACTTCTTTTTATTATGTATCTCAATTTACATTTTATTATATTGTTATATTTTTATCCATATCCCTCTTACAATCCATATTATATATAAATAATTATATCTCCTCTTTCACTATCATTAATCCTTCCACATTTCTTTATATACACCTGTTACCATGTATAAATCCTCTCATTATCCTATTTATTAAAGTTTCTTGATTAACTTATGACTTTTATTTACAGTTCATAATGTTGGTATATGTATTTACATATACATAATACTTACCATTTTTTTAAATTATGATATACCCATTTCACTCTCATCAACCCATTTTTATGAAATTTTATGTGACATTATTATGCTTCTGAAATTCCACCACAATTTTCCATTCAAAAACAATTGTGTAGTGAATACCATACCCATTTCTTATTAAGGTTGTTCACATTTGTGACCATATAATTTTTTATTTGGGACTTATATATATGTATTCCAAACTCCTTAATCATGGAAGAAATTATGATGAAGAATCAATCCATGTTTTAGGATCTATGTTGCACACTTAAGCATGAGAATGAAATAAATTTGATGGGTGCACACAAAATTATATAGATCTCCAATGCATTGGGAAATTTTTAGTCTCACGAAACTTCTTGTTGGAATAGGGAGTGAACACGATTACATTAATGGAAGTTTTCCATCATGATGTCTTGGAATCTAATGTTGACCTATGTTTATGATGCCATGTTTTAAGATATTTCCATATTTCCCATGTTGACTTTATGATTATCATGCTATATTTTGTCTCATTGTTCATATTTATGATTCTCACAAATTTTATACACCACTGACATGCCTAATGTCTAATAAGTATTACATTATTTATGTTATGAAATGTTCATTCTGTTAATGGGATATATAGCTCACACATTTCATATATATTTTCCCAAGTTATCCCATGCAATGTTAAGTACGAAGGAATAATATGATCATTTTGAAGAAGTTTTCTATAAAGATGATGTATTACCAATTATAAGTTGTTTTTAATGTACCTAATTTCTAAAGACACTATACTTCTTGATCTTAAAGGTTTTATTATGTGTAATCTTATATAATAAATCAAGTTTTAATGTGAAATAAAGATAAGGGTTATCATAGTTGGTATAAAATGAAAACATCAGTTATTTTTGAATTTAGGAGTAGAAAAATGTATAAAATGCCTTAGGGTTAAGACTAAGTATAAGAAACATCCATAAATTTTGGTGAGTATAGAGTAGGTGTTTTACTAATAAAATACATCTCTTTGTGGATACTCCATGTGGATGTGGCTCTAGCATAGATGTACATAGGGGTAAAACCCAAAAACATAGTGTTGAGCTAGAATCAATCGACAATTGGTTCATGAAACCGTGCCTTGCTGCACATCTAGTTTGATACTCCTGGGGAATAGGATTTGGTAAATTAATAAGCTGATTATGAACCATTATTAATGGGAAAACCCCCATTAATATTTATGTTAGGAAATACATCCTAGATAACATAGATTGATGCCTAAAAATAAATGTAATTTATAAGTTATAATTTTAATGTCATCGGATTCCACATTTATATGTTTAATAGTTTAAAAATAATCATCCCTAATTTTTTTATTCTATAGAATGGAAAAAATAGGAGGAATTTTGTAAAAAAATAGTGTGATTCAAAATTTGATGACTTTACCAAAGATATTATCACCCCGAAGGGAGCAGGAATCATGAAATTTAGGATGATAATCTATCAGGGGAATTAGGTTATGAAAAGAAACTTGGATTTGGAGGAGAATACAAATACAACAAATAGATAAAAATATTCAATCATGTTCTTTATATTAAAATGTCTACTACATTCAATGGATCATATGATCCCTTAATAGTGGAACAATGGATGAACTCCATTAGGAAGATCTTATCCATACATCAATGTTCTAAATTAAATAATGTTCCAATATATGTTAATCATATATAGGGATAAGCATATTAATAATAGAAATTGATCAATAGTAAGAATCCTAAGGAAGATATCAAAGAAATTTAGTTAAATAAATTCTCAAAAAAAATCAATAATATTTTCCTCGCACTCTATAACTTAAAATGGAAAGTTATTTTCATGCCCTCACGAAATAAAGAAGAAAAATCCATCGGGGAGTATAAAGAAAAAATTCAAATGACTTTCATGATATGACTCAGGTTTTTTTGTTACCCCCAAATGTATGGTTGACTGCTTCTTTAGTGGGATAAAACCTAGTCTGTGAAAATCCCTGGTGATCAGTGACTTTGATAGCTATGAAAAAATTGTATGATGTGACCTTAAAGTTGAAATGGAGATTAGAGAATCTCAAGGGTACCAAGGGGATAAGAATAAAAAAGTGCAGTTTAATTGTGGTTGTCCGGTGGATAAATCTAATGGTTCTAAGAAATTTCTACATCCCACTTATCAAAGGTGAGAAAATAAGAACCCACAAATTTCCATTGTGGAATAATGAAATGATTTAGCTGCGGAAAGGGAGGACACCTAGATAATGATTTTCGACTATAGAAACCCACTAATGTGATGGAGGAAAGGAATTCTATGTTCAACCCTCAATTCATTGTTCAATTCTTCAACTTCAAGGAACTAGATCACATTGAAAATCAATTCACTAAGACAAGGGTTTTTGGAGACAAAAAACAAACTCCAAGGAAGTAACAAGGATATTTTTCCATCAAAACCATTAAGGTAGATCTCGAAAATGAAGTGATAATAGGTATTCTAGTTATTCATTCAATAATTGATAACATACATTTTTATTATGGTTATACACAATCATTTATATCATTAATGTTTAGTAGAACAATTCAAACACCACCATAAATCAAAGAAGTAGAATTGTTAGCAAAAATGTTAATTAGGGAAATTATTCTGTTCAAAGTATATAATTTATTCCCTATAAAACTTTTTGGGTTTGAAATTCCCAATGAACCTTTTCATACTCCCTTTGGTGGAATATGACGCAATTCTGGGAATGGATTGGATTTCACTATATAATCCAACATAAATTGTTGTGATAAAGAAATGAATCATTGTATCGAAAATCATTTCCTGATTTTATATTAGTGCAAGGAAGAGGATTAATCTTCTTTATCACCAACATCCCAAGCATTGATATTATTTTCCTATGAGTAGGAATATAATTATCAAATGTTTTAGTCGAAGAAAATAATTATCTCTGTAGACATTTTGATTCTGAGGGATTGCGTTGATGTGCTTCTAGACAAATTTCTTAGTCTT
Organism: Viscum album; assembly: GCA_963277665.1. NCBI lineage: Eukaryota > Viridiplantae > Streptophyta > Magnoliopsida > Santalales > Viscaceae > Viscum > Viscum album. The sequence continues at coordinate 784,713,286 of OY728147.1, forward strand.
CCTCCTAGATAAGAGGTTAAATTCTCAATCAATTTGATACATCATGTGTTGAAATTATAAAAGAATATTTATATAATAAATTTTGGGGAACTTTATATCCTGATGAAAAAACTATCGGAGAATATGGATAAATGTCCTATACACCCAAGTGATTCACCATGGGTTGCACTAGTCCTCTTCATCATGAAGAAGGATAAGTCAATGTGCCTTTGCATTTATTATCATGAAATCAACAAGATATCGATAAAGAAAAAGTATCCTCTTCCAAGGATTGATGACTTATTCATTAAATTTTGTATAGTACAATACTTCTCCATGTTTGGTCTTAGGTTAGGATATTATCAAGTAATGGTAAAGTTGGATATCCCCAAGACTTCTTTTTTACAATGTATGAGAACTATCAGTTCATAGTGATTCCATTCAGAGTCAATAATGCTCCATAAATATTTTTGGATTTTATGAATAGAGTATTTATTGATCACCTTGACAAATTTTTGGTAGTATTTATAGATGATATTATAATATAATCTAAAATAAAGAATGAGAATTAGGAGCATCTTATCATTATACTAAGGACCTTATAAAAGGATGAGATAATTCCAATTATAGTAAATGTGAGTTCTGGTTGAAGGAATTCTCATTATTAGTTCATATCATCACAATCAATGGGATATCTATAGACCATTTAAAGATAAAATAAATTAAATTATTGATTGGGGAAATGTATGTGATATATATCCATAGTTTCCTTAGAGTAGCTATGTATTTTCATAGATTTTGCAGTTGAATTATTATGAATAGAACTACCCAATGCATGATATGGAGTTATCGGTAGTGATCATTACATTAAAAATTAGGCAAAATTATCTCATTGGGGAGAAGTGCGGAATATATATAGATCAGAAAATCATCAAGTATATATTCATAAAGAAAGAGTTGAATATGCACCAATGAATATCTTTAGAGCTGATCAAAGACTATGACTGATCAATACACTACCATCCTAGGAAAGAGAATAAAGTGGAAGATTCTCTATGTGTAAAGGATCCAACAATTTTATCATTAATGAGAACTGATAAGGATAAAATATTCTATGATTTAAAAAGTATGGGCATGGGAATCATTATTGAAAGAACATCACCAATTCTTTCAAAAATGATTTCTCAACCATCCCTTCTAGATATGATCAAGGATTCTCAAAGAAATGATGTGGGAATTCATAAGAAAGTGGAAACTATAAAAAGGGAAATCCTAAGAGTATGATGTTAATGAAGAAGGTTTTGTGTGATTTGGTTCAAAACTATGTATACCATCAAATCATAAGTTAAAGAAGGGGTTGTAAGATGGTGTTCATAGATCAACCTTCTCCATCCATATTGGGAGCACAAAGATGTATAGATTTATCTAAGAGAACTATTGGTGGTATGATATGAAAAGTTAGATCATGAAATATTAATCAAGATGTATTGTAATTCAATAAGTGAATGATGGAAGGAAAAAAATCCAACGGAATGACACAACTATTACCCATACCAACATGGAAATGGGAAAAAATCACAGTGGACTTCGTCAATTTTCTTCCAAAGAATTCAAACAGGAATAATGATATCTGAGTTGTGGTGGAAAATCTTCAAAAACTAAAAACTTTATTGTGATTCTAGAATAATTCTCACTTGATCAACTTGCAAGGATATACATTATAGAAGTGGTCAGGATTCATGGAATACGACTATCAACTATATATGATTAAGACCCCTAATTTGCCTCTATGTTCTGGAAGAACCTTCGACATGCTCTAAATACTGAGTTGAACATTATAATGGGTTATCACCAACAAAATAATCAGAAATATGAGTGTACTATTCAGACACTTGATGATATATTGATATCTTGATCAATTGACATCAAAGGAAGATGACATCAACATATTCCTCTAGTCATGTTCTCATACAATAATAGTTTACAAAAAAAATCCAAATGGCTCTCTATGAATCCTTTCATTGGAAGAGGTTTAAAACACTATCATGTTGGGAAGATTTTAGAGAATAAAAAATTCTAGGCCCGAAAATGGTTAAGGTAATGGTGGAAAAGGTTAAGATCATTCAACAACACATCAAGGATTCTCAGAGTCGTCAAAAGATCTATCCTGAAAATCATTGATGAGACATATAGTTTTATGTTATAGACATGGTATTCCTATATATCTCTCTTTGGAAGAAACTTATGATATATAGGAATATGGGAAACATTATTCCAAGATACATTGGCCCCTTTGAGATCCTTAGTTGCATTAAAGATGCAGCCTTTCAACAAGAGCTCCCACCAAACCTATCTCAAGTACACGATGTATTCTATGTATCTCTCTTGAGAATGTACATAACATACACCTCATATGTACTCAATCCAGAGTTAGTACCATTATATAATGATATTCTCTATGAAGACTATCTGATGAAAATATTAGATGGTAGAAACAAAGTACTAAAAAATAATATGATTCACCTTGTCAAAGTGTGGTAGAGAATCCACATGTTTGAATAAGTGACATGGGAAATAGAGGAGTTATTGAAAAAGATTTTCCCTCATATGTTGTAGTGTGGGAAATGAAAATTTTGAGAGTGAAATTTCAAAAGGTGGGAAGATTGTAACAAACTAGATTGTTTTAAATAAAAAAACACCTTATGATTTAATTAAATGTCTTATTATGTAATATGATTATAGAAAACACATGAACTGGTTGGGTTTTATTTTATCCTATTGGATTTAATATACCATTATGTTTCATTACCATTCAAAATATATTTATTGAAAAGTCATCACATTATTAGTATAAATATAGGGGTTTAACAAATCTAATTGACACAAAAAAGAAGTGGTGGCCTCAACTAGTAGAATCATACCCTATGAATCCTATTTATCAAATATTACAAGGAATATATAATCTCTAGGATTTTTTCTTTTTCTTTCCCAAGATATGATCCAACAACTTACGCATGAGAAAAATAGTTTAGGAGAGGAGTTAGAGCTCATTGAGATCATGGTCCAAACCATGCATGTCAAACCACCGCTTTAATGTCTCACCATCGAAAACCATATTATAAGTGTGTTCACTAGTGTATTAAAGGGATATGTATCAATACAATAAAAATATTAATATATATTATATATAATAATAAATATATATTCATTTTTATTTTCACAATATAAATGTATTTTGATACAATAAAACACAAATTGTATTTTTCTTCTAATATGAAATTTTAATTAATAAATTTATTTGAATTAAATAATTTATTTTTGAAATAAATAATATTTTATTGAAATATTAGTATTATATATTTTTTATTAAATATAAATCATTATATAATATTTATGAAATCAAATTTAATTTTTAAAATATTTCAGAAACACTTATTGACAAAAAATATAGAATTCTTTAATAAATGTCAATTATTATTTTAAAAGTAAATATTGAAATATTAATAATTTTTTTAAAAAAATATGAGTATTTTTTGGAATCAGGAATTTGAAATTATCCAGTGGTGAATTTTTTCATATTTTCTAATATAATTGAAATTATCCCCATGCATTTCCTATATAAACCCACCAACCTCCCATTTGTCTTTACTTAGAATCCTTAGTGAACATACTTACTCTTCCCTCCCCTCTATAGTGTCATCCCAAGGATATGAAAATATAACATCCCTAGCCTAGAGGCCACTAAATGGTCCCCCAGTTGAGTAGTCACATGACCTCAAGCATTCCTCCCCATACACTAGAGGATGTCGACTAGCAGCAATCATCAAATATGTCACACGGGTAGACTATACCAAGTTTACCAGATTAAAACATATAATATAAAAATTTAAATATAGGAAATAATATTCAATAAAAAATAATCATTCATAATCAAATATCTCCCAGAAATGGGTACAAACCTCAAACCAACAATAAATATGTAATGTCATGCTAGTAGTGCCAAATGTTCCGGAAGAACAAAAATTAAAATAAACTTCTGAATTTGTAAAATGGTTATGACACCAAGTATGAAACCTTATTCTTAAACATGACATGTTCGACTCAACTCTCTATCATAGGACCCTATCCCATGTCCTAACTAGTAATCATGAAATCTTCTTGGGTACCAATGGAGACTAAGGAGGGTGTGAGTATTACTCAGTAGGCCACCGCCAACATTGTCTAAAAAATATCCAGTCTAACATTTCATTCATGTAATTTAAAAATAAATGATAAATTAAATAAGATACAACTTGGGTGATTTTAGATAACAATATTCACTTTAACAATTTCTATCATCATTAGCATTTTCATTAATCAAGTCATCTCCATTACATAGTTCATGTTCATCAGATGTTCCATGGGTTATGAATTACATCATTTAAACAAGGGTTCAAACCATCCAACTACAACGTATAATGGAATATGTCAAGTCCCTACCTCACGAGAGTCAACACATAATAAGAAATACATAACAATCCCCTTGAATTCTATGTCCAGGTGGTATCATCAAATGAAATTATTAGGGGAATATATATTTTCCCCCACCCTAACCCATTCATTAGAAGGTGCAGTTTAGAGCCTTTTCCTAACTCAAATCATTATCATAGAACCTCAAGACAATACCCTACACTACCAGGCCATGGGAAAACTATTATTCATTCAATCCCCACACACATACCATATCACAAACTTTTTGAAAATGATAAACATAACAATCAAAATCCACAAATATCAACATGAAAATTAGTATTATGTCATAACTCATTAACACATTTACCATTTCCATTACATGGTCAATTAGATCAATTCCCATTCTCATGCCCCCACCCATTAGTAATATTCAATAGATTACTTAATTCAACCCATTTAACATATTCGTCAATTGCCTTATGAAAACCCATTTAAGATATTCAAATTTTCCCAAGCCATTACCAATTTATCATGTTCATCATTTCATATTCACTAATCATATTAGTAATTTTAACACAATTCATAATCCATTAAACAAAACCTAAATTAACAAACTTAACCCTTTTTTACACTATGTCAAATGACTCCTTATTCCAAAATCAAACCTATGCACAATGATCAATATTTAATTTCAACTCAACCAAACATATCAATATGTTCACCACAGTATCTATGTTATCACCCATCAATCATACACTTAAATTCACCAATTTCTAGTTTTGGAAATGTTGGTTCACCCCATGGGTGTCCCTAAATCATTATACTCATCCTCTATGCATCCCATGGGGATCATGGGGGGATCAATTCAACATTTAGACATAAATTTTTCCAAATCTCACTAATATAATAAAATACACAACAAGATGGAACCATGAACATAAAATCAATTCACAAATCCTCATAAAAAATATTGGATATAGCTTGTAGACAACCTTCCCAGAATCTGAAAAGGAACACACTCTTAATCATAGATTTATATATGGATTCAAACACCCTTTGAAGCCTTAACCTAGATTACACCTGAAAAAGATGTTTTTAGGGATTTGATAGAATATGGGATAAACTACAAACCATAATCGAGAAAGAAGAAGCAAGTAAAGTATTATAATTACGTGGAGATTTGATTCATAACCAACAATTCCTCAAACAGACAAGAATCAAAGGAGAACCATCATTTTGAAGATTGTGTCGTATGAGTTCTTCACTAGGGTTGTAAGGGGATAAACTAAGAATGATCACATTTTAAAGGGTGCATGGTTTGGATTTAGGGTTTCCAAATTATACACCAACCATACGCCTTCCTTTTTTCCAAGAGGGAACAGAGTCACATGGTTCCCTAGGAATTATGTAAGGTTCGAAAAAATATGCACCAGCCTTACGGAATGAGTCTATCTGAGCCAATGTGGTTTGGATCTCCCCCCACCCCCCGACATGGTTTCTTAAACCGTGCACCGATCCTCATGGGTTTCAAAGTTGGGGCATAGAGTTTTCACTAACTATGAATCATGCACAGATTGGCCATTTTCCCCTTTTCATTGTGTCTCGAACCACCGGAACACCCCAATCCCCTCATACTCTCGAGAAAAATTTCAATAAAAAAATAAGAGATTGAAAAATTAACAAGTATAAATCTACACAATGTCTGGGATCATATAACCTCCTAACCTTATAATTGATCTCCTCAATCCACATTCACATGCTTCACTAAGCTTCAGAAGAAAAGAGATCATGACACTAGGCCTGCATATCCAATTCCTACTCCCATTGTTCTTTGTGAACATTCTCATGCTTCCATATAACACAAAATAAAAGAACAACCTTGCCCTGCAAAACATTATCACTATGATCTATAACACGAACCAGATGCTCCTTGACAAACGCATCAACCACATACTCAAAATCATCAATATCAACCACATGAGACAGGCTAGAGTGATACTATCAATGTTTTGACATGTGAAAAACATTGTGCATACAACTATACCATTGTAAAAGATCCAATCAATAATACACCAGTCTGATCCTCTCCATGCTCTCAAATGGCCCCACATACCTGGTAAACAACATTCCCTGTTTTCAAATTTGATGGTTAGCCAATATTGGTGACACCCTAATAAATACACTATGACCCACCATAGACTTAATAGGTATATTATTTTGATATGTATATGACTTCTACTTATTCTAGAATATTTCCATGTGTTTCTGACTCAACTGAACCTTTTTTGATGTCTCCTGCAAAAGACTCGGTCCCAATAGCTTAGACTCCCCATCTTCTAACAAACACAATGGATATCTACATGGTCTCCCATATACTTCATCAGACAGTTCCATCTAAATCGTATCCTGTAAAATATTGTCTTAGAAAAACCAAACAATTAACAAGTGTCTCTCCCATGATTAACCAAAATCTGGGACACATGCTATCAACATGTCCTATAATACATGAATCGTACACTCTGACTACCTTGTCCTTCTATGGGTGAAAACCCATACAAAAAAACACCTTCGTACCAAATGTGTTATGTATTACCTTCCAAAAGTACGTTGTGAAATGTGGATCATGATCGCAAACTATAGTCCACAATGATCTATGACACTACAATATGTACCAAATGTATAACTCACTCAACTAGTAATTAGGGAAAGTCTCTTCGATCAGTAATAAATGATCCACTTTAGTCAACGGATCCACCAACACCCATATTTTAGTATTCTTCTGAGGCATCCTCAGAATTCCCACTATGAAGACCATTGTTACATAATCCCACATCCATTCAGGAATGGGAAATTTCAATAACAAACATCTTGGGAATTGATTCTCTGCCTTCAATTATTGTTAGGTAAGGAATCATGCCACAAAACCTATAGACACTTTCTTTATTCCTAATCACCAATACTACCGACAAAGATCATGATACATCTTATTCAAACTAATATATAAATCCCACTATGATTCATGAGCCTCATGCATCAAGTCTTCTCACATACCCATTGTCACCACAACACGACCACAAACATACACAATCCCATCATCTCCAATAGTCTAACAAATAAGTGACTCCCCACCTTCACCTTTTTCCCTCATCTCCAAACATTCTGAATCCTCATCTTTCCTCTCCTTGATCCAGTTAAAATGTGCAGAATCAACTTATATGGATGGAAGTCTCATTTGAACCTACCCACATTGTATCTTCCTATGCATTTTAATAAACAACACCTTTATATTCCACTTAGAGTTGGACTGCTGAACCTCCTAACATTGAATTTTCTGACTCAAGGCAACTGGAATACTATTTAACTTTCTCGACATGTAAAGCATATTGATGTCAAAATATATCATAGATTCATCCTATCATCATTTTTTAAGATTAAAATAATGTTAAGAGAAGAATTAATTAATTATTTTATGATCATTATACATCGTGAACCTCTCTCCCAACATGTAGTTCCTTTAACACTTCAAGGAATACACCATCATAGCTAACTTGAGATCATGAATGGGGAAATTTATTCCATGGGGACGCAACTTCTTGTGACCCATTTGTTATAACCTAATCACCTGATATCAACACCACCCCAATCCCAACACCAGATTTATTGCAAAATTTAGTACACTCCTTAACTAGATCGGGAAAGATCAAAAATGATGCGGTAGGCAACCACTTCTTAAACTCCCAGAAAGTATTCTCACATGATTCAATGCACTCAAACCTAATGCCTTTATTGGTGAAACCATAAAGTGGAACTACCAAATTGAAAAATGATTTTATAAACTATTTATAGTATCCCATTAAATCTAGAAAACATAGGATATTAGAATTATTTTTGGGCTACTCCCAAGATACCACTGCCAACACTTTCTCAAGATCTACTGACACACCTTCCTTAGAGATGATGTGACCTAATAAATGAACACTCTCAATCTAGAAGTGATAGTTGTATATATTAGTGTATAACCTATTCCCTCTTTGTAATCGATATGATATCAAGATTCTTGGCATGAACATCATAAGTCTTCAAGTACACCAATATATCACTAGAAAATACAATGATGAAATGATCCAGATAGGGGTGAACTATTTTATTCATTAAAGCCGTGAAAACTACCGATCAAATGGTCAACCTGAATGAAGTCAACACAAACTCATAAAAACCATACCTACTTCTGAAAGTAGTATTTGGTATATCAAAGGGTTTCAAACTCAGATGATGATACCCTAACCTCAGATCAATCTTGGATAAAAGTGATGCACCTCTGGCTGGTAAAAAATTCAGCAATTCATGGAAGAGGTTATTGGTTATTAACCGTCATTTGATTCAACATCCTATAATCGACACATAACCTCAACAATTCATCATCCTTCTTAAAAACCATAGGAGATACCCAAGGTGATGTACTCGAACAGATGAACAATTTCCTCTCAAACTCATCCAACCGAGCCTTAAGATCATGGTGTTATACTGGTTCCATTATATACAGTGGAATTAAAATGGATTATTTCCCTATAAAAAAATCAATCGTAAACTCCACATATCTTTCAGGTGGATGTCCTGAGAAGTCCATAAGAAATAGATCCAAAAATTTATCCATAATGAGAGGGAATAATTTTTTCTCTATTCCTCCATCATCAAGGACATGAAAAGAGACATGGGATATAAGTTCCACCAAATGTTCAAAAAATTTCCCTGCATAGATGCTCAAACATTACAGTCACCATAATATACATAAGTGTCACCCTGAAGAGATGTGAATGTTATTCGATGATGGTAATAATCGATATGGTCCTAGTACAACAATATAAAATCCATGCCCAAAATCAGGTAAAAACCTAACATCTCGAGAACAAACATGTCACATAGGGAATGGTACCCAATAAACACCAGAGCACAACACTTAAATTTTAATATATCCTTAGCTCGCACACCCAGTGAAGTACCTATTGATATAACCCCACATAAACATTCCACTGATAGGCCAAACAAAACTAAAAACTGATTAGAAATGAAAGTGTATGTTGTGATTGTGTTAAATAATTAACTCCAAGCATGTAATATATACGTATTGTACCTAAAACAATCGATGGTCTAGCCTTGACACCTACACGTGTATAGTGAACAATGTGAAGCTGACTTCCCCTCTTCCCTAGGCTTTGGCCAGAGTGTTTCGAACTACACTACCTTGCTGATATGGGTTCTCTCAGCCCAGAGTACTACATCCACCATCTATACTAGTATAACCCATAGAGATCCATCTTATTGCAAAATATGGGGTAAAAAACCCCATAAATGCCTTCAAAATCAGCCTAAATCCTCCATCTATACCTAGTTATTGAGGGTTCCTACGGAAAATTTGATCATGCCTCATCATGTCGCACGACCGACACTCTACTGGTGGCTAAGGACACTGACCATGCATGTTTCCCAGCTTGTAACACTAATAGCATACCACTTGATCTCCACCCTGAGAGACAAAACCTCTCTTCTAACTTGTATTATTACTTCCACCCTAATGGAAAATCCAAAAACAATTTCTCCTGCAATCGGAAACCACACCACTCATATATGAAATTCGTAACACAAGTACACAGCCTGAAGCCCCATTTAGGTTCCCTTCTATGATATGGTCCTAATCCACTACCTCTACAAAAAACATTAAATGGGAGATATTCACTTGGGACCTGATCTCATGTCTAAGTCCATCCTAGAAACATCTCTCTATAACTGCGGCATTCCCTACCAATGCTAGAATGATGCAGTGAAAGTCAGTGAAATGGCTAGAATAATCCATCACTTTCATAGCCCGTTGAGCTATAGTCATGAACTACACAACATTATCATATATTAGGGTCTCTGGAAATAAATTATCTAGGAAAATTTCCTAGAAATACTTTCATATCATTCCTTCATCATGTTTACTCTTAACCATGATTCCCCACCAACACTTTTCCTGGCCCCATAATATATAAGCTACCAAATTGACTCATTTCTCAAAATGAGTGTCTAAATGATCAATGATAATCTTGATGGACTCTATATAGAACTCGGATACCTCTGGTCAACCCTCTGTGGTAAAGGTTATAAGGTTTTGTATCTGAAACTCTCTAGTTGGATCAAACATACTCAGTACATACTGCCCTGGTTCCCATTACATAATTTTCATAAAACAAGAGACGTTCTTATGAAATTTCTCTTCTCTATTACCCTGAATCACTACGTATTCTTGCTCCAGTTTTGGGGAATTATTCACAACAACATCCTCTTGTTGCCCTGTCGGCCATGTCATCAGGGTGTAATTTCTTTAAAATTCCAAACATGATCTTTAGAACACCCAACATAAATATTTCACTGTTCATTTAAAAGAATGATTTATACTCTCCATAAACAACCCATTCACATACAATCACAAAACATTAATCATTATATCCCAAAAACCTCCCTCAACCATACCTACCATGGATCATGGATAACATGGGGAAACCAACTTACATAGTTACAAGTATTACATTAGACACTATTTCAAAACTATTTTTGTACATTCAATGAAAATCTTTCCTCCTGGGCATATTTCCCATTTCACAACTCATTATGAACAAAATTTTCAACTCACCTTGAACCTCAATTAAGCCCAAATATATAACCATTATTTAACATTATTCTCTTTTTACACATTTTCATTTTTTATTAGACACCATTTTCTTTAAGATTCTCATGAAATTCAAATTCATTCTACCATTCATGTCTCACACACCCATTATGTGTATGCTGATCACAAAGCATGTCATTTATATACCAAGGTTCCTATAATGATGAATGAATTCACAATCCCATTTTATTATATCCACGAGCTAAATATCATAAATCTGTCACATCATACAACAAGTGCATCACCCAATGGTGAAATATCATCAAAGTAACAATGAACATCAAGAACAAAAATTCCCATCCCAAGGCACTTGGGGTTTCACTCATACTTGGGTTAAATACTCCCAAGAAAAAACTCATTACCAAGTCCTTACATTTTTATAATCCCATTTCTACAATCTTCCCAATGTAATTCATAAAAAATTATAACTCTCATACCATATAATAATGTCCTCGACCCGAAGGCCACTAAATGGTGCCCTGAGCCGGGTCACCACTTGACCTGAAGCACACCTCCCCATATGACAGAGTTTTCCAACTAGTAGAGAGGGTCTAACAATTCTCATGGTGAGATTATATCCTCTTTATCTATGTAATCCACAACAAATAAAAATTTAAATAGTGGAAAAAATAAGCAATAACCAATGAACATGGATAATCAAACATCTCCCAAAACTAGGTACAAACCAGAAACCAACAATAAATATGTCATGTCATCCTAGTAATGACAAAAGTGTTGGAAAACCCAAAATATAGTCAAACAACTGAATCCCCCAAAAAATATCAACTCCAAGTCCATAACATCATCCCTGCACATCCCAAGCCCGACTAAACACCCTATCTAGGGTCATTACCCTTTTCCTTATCTGCAAGAATGAAATATGCTTGGGTACACAGTGATGCCTGAGATGCGTGATAGAATAACTCAAAAGGCCACAACCAATGGTGTCTAAAAAATATCATGTATAATAGACAGTGAATGAATGTTCTAAATAAATGACAAAGTAAATAAGAGACAACTCATGTGCCATTAGTTAACAATATTCACATTAACCAATTCTTCCATCATTAAAATTTTCATCCCTCTTTTCATATTCATTGATTAATTCATTTTCATCACGTGTTCCATGGGTTAGGAATTACATCATTTACACAAGGGTTAAAATCATCCAACTAAAATTCATAAGTGAATATTTCAACTACCTATATCACTTGAGGATGAACATCATAAAAAGTACATAAAAATCTCATTGACACCTTATTCCAATTGGTATCAACAAATTCAACTGTTAGAGGAATAGAACATTTTCCCATAACCTAACATGTGCATTATATTGTGGATTTTAGAGACTTAGTATAACTCAACCCATGGGCCTAGAACCACAAGTCAACACCCCACACTACCAATACATGTGTGCTTTGTTATTCATCTAATCAACACACACATATTATATCAAAAACATACTCAAAATGATACAAATAACAATCACAATCCACAAAAATAAACCTAGCAATTAGTATTATGTCATAACTCATTAACTCATTTACCATTTACATTACATGGAAATTAAGATCAATTCCCATTCGCATGACCCCACCTATTAGTAATATTAAATAGTTCCCTTATTTTAACCCATTTAACATATTTATCAATTCTCTTATGAAAACCAATTTAACATATTCCCCAGTTTTGAAGACATTACCAATTTATCATGTTCATCATTCTATATGCACTAATACTCTTAGGAATTTTAACATAATTCAATATACATTCAACACAATCATAATTAACCCACTTAAAACATTTTTAAACCATTCAAAACTATCCATTATTCAATTATCAAAGCAAGTCACAATGATCAATATTCCATTTCCACTCAACCGAACATATCAATATGTTCACAATGGGATCTAAAGTATCACATGTAATTCCTACACTTAAGTCCTCCAATTTATTGGTTCGGGAATCTCGGTGCACCTCATGGGTGGACCTAATTTTATATAATCATCATACATGCATCCCATAGGGATCATGAGGGGTTATTTAATCATTTAGACACCAATTTCACCAAATATCACTAACAACTTCAAATACACAACAAGATGGAACCAAGAACATAATATATATACACAATTCCACATAAACACTATGGGATATAACTTGTAGGACACCTAACTTGAATCTAATGATGAATTCAATCTTAATCATAACCTATGATCTAGATTCAAAAAACCATTGAAGCCTCAACCTTGGTTACACTAGAAAAAGATGGGTTTAAGACTGTGGGAGAAGATTGAAGAAACTATAAACCCTAATATAGAAAAGAGAAGTTGGATTTGTATTAGGATTACCTATAGTTTTGATCCACAACCCACGATGTGCTAAATGGACAAGAATCAAAGGAGAACCACCCTTTGGAAGATTGGGTTGCATGATTCCATCACTAGGGTTGCAAGGGAAAGAATTGGAAGAAAATCGGGTGAGGACCTAAAAATATCAAGGGAAAATTTGAATTTATTAATTTTTAAAGGGATAATGGTTTGGACATAGGGTTTTCCAAACCATGCACTAGCTATTACTATGTCTCTATCCAAGAGGGGGCTGAGTCACACTATTACCTTGGAATTCTGCACGGTTTTGAAAAACGTGTGCCAAACATGCGAAATAAATCTATCCAATGACACACTGTTTGTCTCCCCCCTTGCATGGTTTTTCAAACTATTCACCCTTCCTCTTAGGTAGTAGGGTTTAAGTAGACTATTTTCAATAAGCATGTGCTAACCATGAAACTTGCACATAATTTCCATTTTCCCAATTCCTTTGTGTCCTGAACCCCAAAACACCCCCAAGTCCCTCATACTTCATAGAAACATTTAATTAACCAAAAAAAGATATTAAAATCAAAATTTAAACAAGGAAACATCTCTAAAAAAGCATTTATCTTACACCAAATCTCTCGAGAATATCCTTCAATGCATTTGGAGTTGAACTCACAAGTAAGAGATCTTCCACTCTTATATTTTTATCAAGCACTTATTTTTGTCATGTCTCTTAATTTCCATTGTCATATGTTGGGATATGTTCTTCCATATCCCCATACTATCCATTTGATGTATATATGATGATATCTCCCCTTTCAATCTCATTAAACCTCCCATTATCCGTTATGTACACCCATTACCATGTCAAAATCCTCTCATTATCCTTATCATTAAAGTTTCTTTATTAAATTATGACTGATATTTCTAGTTCCCAATGTTTGGATATGTCTTTCAATGTCCCTATTATGGTAGATTTGATGTCCAAATGATGAGAGACCACTTTCATTCTCATCAACCCGTTTTTATAAATTTCAATGTAACCTCATTATGCTTTCAAAATTTAACCACCATTTTTCTATACAAAAAAAATATGTAGTGAATACCACACCCATTTCTTATCAAGTTTTATCACCTTTATAAATATATACTTTTTTACGGGGACTTACATGTATGTATTCCACACACCTTAATTGTTGAATAAATTATGATGATGAATGAATCCATGTTGTATGATCTATTTGGAATACTTAATCATGAGAATGAACTGAATGTGATGGGTGAACCCATAATTAGATTCTATTCTAATGCATTGGGTAATGTTTAATCTCATGAGACATCATAAGGGAATAGTTAGTGAACTTGATTCCTTTATTGGTCTTTTTCCATCATGATGACTTGGTAGTTATCCTTACCTATGTTTATAATGTTGGGTTTTAAGATGTTTTCACATTTCCCATGTTTCATTTATGGTAATCAGGTTATATCATGCCTCATTATTCATGTTTATGATTCCCACCCCTTTTTTATGCCATTGATATGCCTATTTTCTACAATTTATTAATTTATCCATGTTATTCTATGCTTATTCTCTTATTGGACTTTATAGATTTACCATTTCATAAGTATGTCCCGATGTTATCCCCTGTAGTGTTAAGTACAAAGGAATAATATGATCATGTTAAATAATTTTTCAATAAAGATGATGTATTCCCTGTATTATGTTGTTATGTAAAGTACTTAATTCCCACAAAAACTAGATTTATTGATATTCTAGGTTGTATTATGTGTAATATTATATAATAAACCATATATTAATTTGAAATAATGAAAATGGTGTTCATATTTCTTATGTATTTCCCTAGGTCATCATGTGTATTATTCGAAGATCAATGGATTTTGAGAGCATGTTATTGATTTTTAAATAATGTTGATGTATCCAAATTTCAAGTTAAAAGGTTATATATCTAATTAACCTAAATAACACCAGGCCTCAAGGTATTTTGGGATTGTACTAAGTATATATCTATGTAATGAAGCATGAAATAAATTGTGTCAAATAAATGGTTGTCTTAATTATTATCAGAGAAAGGATTGAATATTTTAGAAGATTAAGATTAAAATAGTTTATAGAAAGACTTGGGGATAATAAAAAACACAATAAAACATCACTAAAATATTATAAATACATATTAAGGGGTTTACAATAAACAAAATCCATACAGGGATAATAAAATAGGATGTGGATTTGGAATAATTGTACCTAGGTGTAATATCCCTGAAAAGTGATCATTGGGTAATAATACGATTTGTACATAGTGTACAACAAATCATCCTTGATGGAAACCTCGTTTTACAGATGCAGATGATATGATTAGGTAAATTCAAAAGATATTTATGAATAATTATGAAGGTTACAAAAATGGCTATGAAATTTTATGTCAAAAAATGGACCATGAATAACATAGATGGAAACATAGAAATTCATAGGTTAAGAATATATTTCATTTATGAGTGATCCTTTAAATAATTATAGTTCCCATTCTATATATTTAATAGTTTAAAAATTATCACCCCGAAGTCATTTTCTGATGTAGTAAATGATTATCTCCAAAAAAATAGTGATTAGAACCAAAATAATGAAATGTATGCTTATGATTAGACTACTCATCAATCAAGTATGAAGTGTAGTTGGATGTTTTGAATAAGTGTTTTTAATGGTTTTATGACTATTAAAAACATGAATTATGGTGTTAAATCCAAATAAATGGCCTCTTATTACTATGAAACCATATGAAAACAACCCTAGTGTGATTTTTGAAATGTAAGAGAAGACTTCACATCACTAAGATGATTTATTTTCATGGGATGACTATAAAGACGCATTTAGTGCTTTAAAAACACTAAAAAAAGTGTGTAATAGTAAAACACTTATGAAATGACAATTGAATAACATTAAAAAATAGAATAACAATATTTATATAATTTTTTGTATGGAATAATATATAACACATCAATCAGATATACGATATTCTTAGACATACCAAATATGCAGTTTTTAATGGTTTGATAACCCTTCAAAAGATGACTCATGGGGTAAAAACAAAGAAAATGGACTTTAATTACTATGACATAAAATTCAAATAATCATTGAGTGATTTGTAAAATTCTGTAGGATTCAACACATCATTGAGATGTGTCGTTTTCTCAGGATGACTAGAAACACATTGTTAGTCTTTTAAAAATATTAAAATGTACCTCTCATGGTCATAACCAAAGAAATAAACTCTGAATGATGGGAAATCATAGGATAATAATCTTTATATTGTTTGTATCATATAAGAGTATAGCGATATCAATCATACATGGGGTGTGGTCAGATAAGTGACTTTTCATGGGTTTACATCCTTTAAAAACATGGGTTAGCAGGTTAAACCCATGAAAAATGTTCTTTTATTTGTATTAAATCATTTAAAAACAACCATATAGTGATTTTTAAAATGTCTTAGAAGATGAAACTTTAATAAGATGTTTCATTTTCTTAGGATAATCATAAACATTCTTTAATTTTTTAAAAACTCTAAAATATGTGTGTAATAATAAAAACAAAAAAAAGACCAAAAAATGATGTGATATTATATGAAAAATACTGTTTTTATAATTTTTGATGTGTAAAAATAGAAATAATGTCAATCATATATTCAATGTTCTTGGATAGAGTTTATAACAAGTATGTAATGCTTTGGAAGCCTTTAAAAATGTATTCCCTGGGTCTAAAACAAAGAAATGTTACTTGATTTTTTGAAAATAATAAAAAAGAAATACCTAAACTATTTTTTGAAATATTAGAGTATATTTCATATGAGTCTTGCATGTCATTTTCTTGGGGTGACTATAAACACAATTTTAGTGTTTTAAAATTTCCAAAACATGCCTGTAACAATCAAAAACATTAAAAACAAAAACCATATTATGCATGCTCATATAAAAATCATATATTTATTTGTTATTATATTTATAAGAAGATTATATATGAATCATACAAGACAAATTAGTCGATTTTAAAGGTTTGTTTTCCTTTAAAAACATGCGTTAGGGGGTTGAAACTAAAGAAATGACCTTAGATTTCTATGAATTCATATAAAAGTCCATAGTGTGATTTGTAAAATGTTGGAGTAAACATAACCTCAATCAAGCATTTCTCCGACATTGTTTTACTAAAAATGCATTATTATTATTTTAAAACGCTAAAACATATCTTTAATAGTAAAAAACAATGAAAATTCCCTCTGATTGATGTGAAATCATAGGAAAACCATTATTATAATTTTTTTGCGAATGATAGAAAAAAATCAATTGGATATTTGGTTTTCTTGGAGGGACTAAATAAACATTTTTTAATAGTTTATTTATAAGGCCCAGACCATAAAAATTACATAATCTAGAGTTCAGTCATGAATTCGACATTGAGGGTTTTCCAGGTTTATATTTTTAGAGAATTATGCCATAACTATTACATTACATGTCAAAAATTACAAAGTAGACACTTATACTCTATCCAATTTTATTCATAATAATAAAAATCCTTAAATAAAAAAAAGAATTGTTTTATTGATATAAATACTCATGAATTATTCCTTTTTATAACCCTTCCATATACCCTCTGAAAAACATTTCAAAAACATATGTTGAGCATAAAAATATCAGTAAGTGATATAAAATAAGGAATGACAACATTAGTCCATGAAGGCATACAAATAAATAAAATAATAATTTTAAATCATAAAACATAATCTCTTTAATATAACCCATGGAATCATAATATTTATTTATAACACATATAGATCATAAATCATAAATGTAACTTGTGGAATCCATAACATACTTACATTGTTACTTTCATAGCTACATAGGGATTTGCGTTTGAAATACGAATCATAGTATATTCCCAAAATGTATTATGAGAAACATTGAAATTTACCTCTATCACATTACCCAATTAATTAGTGATCTATCTCGGTATCACCCACCATCTGATTATCACGGAACCACCCATATATATAAATAATTTCCAAGAACCATAAAATATTCATAACACATAAAAACAAGCATAAAGGAAAGATAACATTTCCACATTGAAATCACAATATATCATTACAAGATATTATCATAATCAATGATTTATCAAATCCATTTTATATAAAAAAATACATAAAAATCATATATGGTATTTATTTTCCTTTTAAAAATATTACTGCCTATTAAGGAAGTCAAATATTAAATAATGCTTGCTGCGGCGGAAAGGTCGTTGTCGCTACGTACGTTAAAAAGAATCATTCCATTTGTCAGTTAGTAAAACTCTTCATAGAAAAAAATTATTTTTAAAAACCATTGAATTATATTAAAATAAAATTGGTATAATTATACACCTTATAAAATAAGGTGGTGTATAACATCCAAATATGCCTCAATTAAAGGAGATTGAGATGAAATCCCTTACCATGAGCTCGAATCATCACATATGTTCCTTGTTTTCTTGAATAATAAATTTAAGTAAATTTATACGTGCTTCAAAATCTTTTTAAAATTTATTATTCCTTTTATATCACTTATTATCATGTTATAATCATTACATAATTATTTTAGTTAATATCGGTCATTTTGTCGAGATTCAGAACATGAATAGAAAATGAGCTTGTTATGAGATAAATTTTCCATGTAGTCACAAGTAAATCATATTAAGAATGATATTCATGATTTAAATATAATATATATATATTATATATACATTTATAATATCCCATAACATTTGGAGATAA
This sequence comes from Viscum album, assembly GCA_963277665.1. Taxonomy (NCBI): domain Eukaryota; kingdom Viridiplantae; phylum Streptophyta; class Magnoliopsida; order Santalales; family Viscaceae; genus Viscum; species Viscum album. Next base: position 784,732,560 of record OY728147.1, read on the forward strand.
GAACTGAAATGCACAGTTCGTAGAGATGGCTAGCCTTGCGTATGCAGGAACGCTACTTTCATTTCAATTTTCATATTTAATATAATGAAAATTAAATGATACATAGGTATATTATAATTATATTATAATATCAAATTTTATATATGTTACACAATTTCATTAATTCCATCCTTTATACGTTCCATGTATGGCATGAAGGAGTCATATCATTTTGAGGGGGCGGTAGTCTGCACTTCCTCGAATGAAATTATCATATTTACACATTATGGAAAGCATAAAGGAATGTTGTAAATAAAAATACAGAAGAATAGAGACAATATAAATATAATATATATCATATATAAATAAAACTCCATCATAATAGCCATCATGAGAGGTGGTAGGGGAAAATTGAACAATCATCGTTTTGTGAGGCAATAATTATCTTTACACAGAAACAATATGTTCGTATCCATTATATGGAGGTGTGTGTTATTATAATTCAAATCCTTATCATAAAAAATACTAGTATATTTATGATAGTTGAGTTTATATGTTATCAAATAATAATAATAGAATAGGGAGTGCAGAAGAAAAATGAAATAAAATAACTTGAGAGAAGACATTTCCTCTAAATCGGGAAACTCCATTTGATTTGAGACAAAAATGATTTTTTTATTACCAAGTTAATTATTCTAGGAGGAAGGGAGGGATATTGGGAGTTTATTTTAACATAATTTGGATGTTCCAAAAGGCTTGATTGATTTGATAAAATGGATAGAGGTGGTGTCCCTTTATAAGAGGGAGGAGGGGCACTTTAGGATGGTATTGAAATATTATTTTATTATAAATTTTATTTCGGTTTCCATTAATCCAAAAGTAATTTATTTCAAAGATAAGATATTTTTTATTCAAAAAAATCTCGACCAATAGTTTTTTGACAAGTCTAGGTCTCAAATTTAACCAAATATTTTTGCTTTAATCCTTAAAAACATTAACTCTTACCTTTTCTTGCAGCATTTTCATAATTTATGGTTACTATAGTTACAAAAAAATGAAAATCAAACCAAAATTTGGTTATTAATTAAATTTCCAACATTATATAATTAATTTTTCAAAATATTTTATTTTTAGGACTATTATATCATTTAATAAAATAGTATTTGTGGTAAAAACTCATTTAGGTCAATTTTTATACTACTAATATCATGCCTTTTTTAAAAATCCAATACAACTTGATTATTTCATAAAAAAATTCATTAATTCAAAGATAAAATTTCACAATAATCCCTAAAATTCTTGTATGGAATAAAAAGACTCAAAATAAATTAATTGTAACATATAATTACATTTATTTAAATCATTCATTAATAAGGTAATCACCACACCATCATTGTTTCATAAATAAATTTATTTATTTAATTTCTAAAAATTATAAATAATATATCATGAGGTTTGAAATCCTTTTATCTTTCTAATGAGTATTTATAGTCTAATATATCACTTATATAAAACCATATAAAAATTGATTTACTAAAAGATACATTTTCATGTTATATTTTTATTTACAGTAAATTAATTAATATAACATGTCATTATCACTCCCATGTGGCTCCACAGGGTCCCAAAATCGACCCAAGGAATCTCTTGGTCAGACATATCTCATCCAATAAGATTATTAAATGTTTTAGAGTAGTTTTAGATTATTATAATATTATTTTTTAACCTTATTTACCAGATTTACCCTTTAACCATGGCAAATAAAATAATTACTAAAGTTACAATTCATAATGTAAAAAAATAAAAGGTAACTATTTACACAATTTGGACCTCATGATCCCAAATATGGCATCTATTTTTCCAAATTCAAAACATATAATTTGTAGTAATTAACTTAAAATTAATTACCATTGTCAAAACTAAAAATCTTGTTTTAAGAAGTAATAACTATCAAAATATTGACATGTGTTTATATCCAATTTAAAATTGAAATTACTTGTAATGACCACAATTGGATTAAATGATAAAAAAAATCCAATTACACTTTAAAAACAATTAAAAGTACAATCTAACTATATAAATAAATTATATTTAAAGGTATTTTTGAATTAAAATGAAGTGTCTTCCACTATTCATTAAAAATGAACTTTATAAGAAAAATACCAAAATTTTATCCAAAGTAAATTTTGATGTCCAAATTGTAAACAAGAATTTTATTTTTTCAAATAAAACATATAAAATTGACGTAGAATATAATTAAAAATGGTTCTCTTTTAAATGGTGGTAAAATAACCTTTTAAAAATATTAGAGTATTTTATGCTTAAAAATGGATTTATTCTCATATTAAGTCTCTAAAATTTATTGGATAAATGTAAAAAACATTTAACAAATAGGTAAAATAATAATATAGATAATTCTATTCATTCCATCCAATACAAAATGTAGGTGTAAATTACCATTTAAAATAATAATAACATTATTGTATTATTTTTTGGCATAACTCAACATTGTGTGCAATGTAAGATTTTGGAGAAATCTGTTGTTGCATATTGAGTATGATATAAGACAAAACATCACATTGACATAAAATTAATATCTTATTCATAAATATTAATAGAAAAGAAAAGGTATTATTCTATAAATACTTTGGTGGTGACATCATTCCCACCATTTGGGAATTGTGTCCTCGCAATTCTATTCACTTATTAAATAAGTTGGGGAATTTATCCCTCATGGAATTTTCATATTCTACTGTTTCCTCATCTACCATGTGGTTTTTCTAGAAAAACAATACAAAAATGAATTACCTTATTCTACAACACATGCTCTTTATTGTCAAGAATCTGGACTAGTTGTTCTTCATAAGAAATATTCTCTTCCAAATGAACTTCCTCTGGACTCAAAACGTGAGATGGATCCAGAATATACTTTCTCAACATTGAAACATGAAAAAATTTGTGTACCTAGGATAAAATTGGAGGAAAATCCACTTTATAGGCCACTTATCCAACTTTATCTAGGATTTCATATGGTCCAATGAACCTCAGACTCGGCATTCCCTTTTTACCGAAATGCATAACACTTTTCTAGGGAGAAACTTTGAGAAATACATGATCATATACCTCAAAATAAATATCCTTCTTCTGGTTATCCACACAACTTTTCTGCCTCCTCTAAGCTGTTCTCATCATCTTCTTAATCAACTAGAATTTTTCTTCCATCACTTCTACCAATTCTGGTCCCATAAACTTTTTTCACCTAATTCATCCCAAAAAGATAGAGTTCAATACTTCTTTCTATATAATGCCTCATATGGTTCCATATGAATACTAGAATAAAAACTATTATTATAAAAAAAATCAACCAATGAAATATGTTGGTCCCAACTTCCCTGTTAATTCATTGAACTAACATGTAGCATATCTTCCAATGTCCGAATTTTTCATTTCGACATCCCATCTGATTGAGGTTGAAAAGATGTACTAAAATTTACTTCTGTACCCAATGACTCTTGAAGGACCTTCCAAAAGTTAGAAGTGAACCTAGGATCATGATCAGATATAATAGAGAGAGGAACTCCATGTAACCTGACCATCTATTTAATATACAATGGTGAATGGTGATTTAGAGATAGAGTGTCTCAAACTGGAAGAAAATGAGAATATTTAGTCAATCTATTAATAATAAACCAGATTTAGTTGTTATCTCAAGAAGTCTATAGTAATCCCACTATGAAATTTATTGACAAAATTCCCATTTATACACAGAAACTGACAAAGGCTAAAATATTACTTTCAGTAACTACTACTCTTCTTTAACCTGTTGAAAAATCAAACATCTCAGGGTAAAGTCAACAATATCTTTTTTCAATTCCATACCACCAGTAATTTTCCAGAAGTTCCCCGTACATTTTAGTACTGCCTAGATGAACATAAAATAGAGAACTATGAGCTTTACAAAATATATCTTCTGTCAACTGTGAATCACAAGGCACTCAAAACCTTATTCTAAATCTCAAAACACAATATTTATCAATGTAAAATTCAGGTAACGTACCCTTCAAAACAAATTCTCCCTTTTTATACTACTAACTATATTCTTTCTGTGATTGCTCTATTCTGTCTGCAAGAGATGACTGAACTAAAACCTAAAACAAAACAAAGGAATTCTCTACACCAAAATCTTATAATCCAAAATTAATAAAATAAAAAACAAAGGGATATAGTTCCAAACAAAACATGGTTAATGTACCGTGACTCTTTCAACTCAAAGCATTAGCGACTTTATTTTCTTTTCTTGTATAGTAATGAATCGTGCAATCATAACCGTTAATTAATTCCAGACATCTCCTTTGTCTAATTTTTAATTCATTCTAAGTGAATATATACTTAAAACTTTTGTAATCAGTATATTTTTTACTCTTTACTCCATATAGATGATTCCTCCAAAATTTTAAAGAAAAAATGATAGCGGTTAACTCTAAATCATGTGTACAGTAATTTAACTCAAGATATTTCAACTGATGTAAACAATTACCTGATCATTCTGCATTTGGACACAACCAAGTCATTTCAATGAAGCCTCGCTGTAGATACAAAATTCGTCATTTTTGGAATGTATTTCCAAAACTGGAGCATTCAAAAATCTTCAATTCAATTCTATAAAAAATCCATCACATTTTTTTGTCTAAATGAACCTAACTCTTTTTCGTGTTAACATAGTCATAACACATAAAACAAGCATAGAAGAAAGGTGACATTTCCACATTGCAATCACAGTATATTATTTCAAGATGTTGACATAATCAATGATTTATTAAAAACATTTTCAATTCCAAAATACATAAAAATGGTATATGGTATTTATTTTCCTTTAAAAAAAATAAAACTTATTAAGTAATCCAAACATCAAATAATTCTTACGGTGGAGAAAAGGTCATTGTCACCATGAACATTAAAAAGAAACATTCCTTCTGTAATTTATTAAAATTATTCATATAAGAATACTAATTTATAAAACCATTAAATTAAATTAAAATAAAAAAGTTATAATTATACACTGTATAGAAGAAGGTGGTGTATAACATAAAAAATATATGCCTCAATGAAAGGATATTGAGATGAAGTCCCTTAACTTGAGTCGAACTCGTCACGTATGTCCATTGTTCTTCCCGAATAATAAACATAAGTTAATTTATAATTCATTTAGAAAAATTTTCAAGTTTTTTAATCCTTTTATATCATTTATTTCGACTTTATAGGAATTATATAATTATTTATGTTAATATTAGCCGTTTTGTCAATATTCGGTACTTGAGTAGAAAATGAAATTGTTTTGAGGTAAATTGTCCATGTAGTTAGAAGTAAATCATATCCATAATGATATTCATGATTTAAATATCATATATATCCCATATATAAGTATTTATAATATCCCATAACATTTGGAGATAAGAAATTAAATGCACCATTCATTGAGACGGTAAGTCGTACGTACGAATGAACACAACTTTCATTTCTTTTTTCATGTTTAAAGGATTCATAACTAAATGATAAATAGGTATATTATAATTCCATTATAATATAATATTTTATATATTTTAAATAATTTCATTAACACTATCCTTTAAACATTCCATGTATGGAATGAACGATTCATATCACTTTGAGGGGGTGGTAGTCCGCTCTTCCTCAAATGAAATTATCGTATTTACACATTATGAAAAGAATAATGGATTGTTAAAAAAATACAGAAGCATAGAGACAATATAAATATAATATATATCATATATAAAAATAGTTTAATTATAATTTCCACCATGAGAGGGGGTAGGGTAAGATTGATCAATCATTGTTTCGTGAGGCAATAGTTTGTCGTACATAGAAACAGCATGTTCGTATCCATTAGATGGAGGTGTGTGTAAGTGTAATTATAATAATTCTCATAAAAACATCCTATAATATTGAGGATATTTTTTTTGTTATGTAATCAAAGAATGATAATAGAATTGTGAGTGTTGAAGTAAAATAAAGGAAAAGAACTCGACATAAGACGTTACTTCTAAATCGGGTAACTCCCTTTGATTTGTGCCAAAAGGATTTATTGATTTCCCTTATTCCCAAGGTAAGTATTATATAAGTAAGTGTGGGATATTGGGAGATTATTTGACTATAATTTGGACCATCCAATAGGCTTGAGAGGTGTGAGTAAATGGGTAGAGGTGGAGGACTTTTATAAGAGGGAGGAGGGGCACTTTAGGAGGGTATTGAAATATTATTTTATTTTAAAATGACTTACAGTTTATAATGGTTCCAAAGTAATTTATTTCAAAGATAATATGTTTTTTGGTCCAAAAAATCTCAACCAATTGGTTTTAGACAAGTCTAGGGTACAAATTTAACCATATGTTTTTACATTAACCCTTTGTTAAAAACATTTACTCTAACCATGTCTTCTTGCATTTTCATAATTTATGGTTACTATAGTTACTATAAAATGACAATAGAACAAAAAGTGGTTCAATAAAATATTTTTAAACATAATTAAGTCATTTTGAAGAATATTATATTTTTAGGATTATTATATCATTTAATATAATAATATCTCTTTTAAGAACTCATTTATGTCAATTTTTATACTATTCATATAATGAATTTTTTAAAATGCACAAAAACTAGATTATTTCGAAATGAACTTCATTAATTAAAACATAACAAGTTATAATAATCCCCAAAATTCTTGTATGGAATAAAAATATTCAAAATAAATTTATTTTTATATTTATAATCTCACTTATTTACATCATTCATTAATAAGGTAATCATTACATCATCATTGTGTTAGGCATAAATTTATTTATTTTATATCTAAAAATTATAAATAAAATAACATGATGTAGGAAATATTTTTGTATTTATAATAACTATTTATAGTAAAAAAAATAAATTATATAACCCCATATAAAAATTGTTTTACTAAAAGATATATGTTTATGTTACATTTCTCTTTATAATAAATTAACTAGTATAACATGTCATTATCACTACCATGAGGCTCAATAGGGTCCCATAATCGAGCGATGGATTCCTTCAGTCAAAAATATCTCATCAAATAGAATTAGGACCTGTTTTTGGGTTGTTTTATATTATTATAATATTATTTTTACACTTATTTACTAGATTTACCCTTTAACCATGGTAAATGAAAGAATTACTGAAGTTATTATTCTTAATGTCCAAAAATAAAAGTTGCCTATTTACAAAATTATTACATAAAAATTAAAAATATGGAATATATTTTACCAAATTTAAAAAATATAAGTTTATGTAATTAATTTATAATTAATTTTTGTTGTCAAAACCAAAAAGAGGGTTTTTATGAAATAATAACTATCCAAAGATTGACATGTGTTTATGTCCAATTTAAAAGTGAAATTATTTCTAATCAAAAAAATTGGATTAAGTGATAAGAATATAATTAAATTACACTTTAAAACCAATTAAAATTACAATATAATAATATTAATAAATTATATTCAAAGGCATTTTGGAATTAAAATGCAGTATTTTTAAATATTCATTAAAAATGTACTTTATTAGAAAAATACCAAAACGTCATCCAAAGAAAATTTTGATTTCCCTATTATAAAGAATAATTTCATTTTTCTAAATATATAATATAAAGGTGGAAAATACTATATTTAAAAAGGGTTATCTTTTAAAAGGCGGTAAAATGACCTTTTAAAAATATTAGAGTATTTTATGCTTTAAAAGGCAGAAAAACGTCCAAGACATATTGTTGTAGTTTATACCCCTATGTACATATGTGCTATAGATGAATCCACTTTTAGTATCAAAATAGTGATGTATTTCTACGAAACCACTCACTATATCCTTTACCAAAATTACACGAAATTTTCAAATAAATTTTACATCCTTATACTTATCTTTAGAGACATCCCTAGATATATCTTTAGAAATATACCTACTGATCCCACTAAATTTTTCTCATCCTGACTTCCAAATTTAAACTAAACATTTTCTATGATAAAAAAATGTAACGACCCAACCTTTTCATATAATAACATTACATAACTTTTGTAAATTACTTAAATCATTACAAAAATATATGGCCAAAGATCGTATTAGTTTAGTGCGTTTGGAAACATGGAAATATAAACACTGGTGCATAAATAGGCTAAAATATCTCCCATTAGGTTCTTATTGACTATCACCCTTTTTAGACATATCAAAAATAATATGTATCTTCATAACCGGTGGGAAAGGAAACATAAAAAGGGGTGAGCTCAGATGCTCAGTAAGGGTAAAAAGAGAGATATACACACATAATATTGAGCATGAGGGTATAAGAACATTATCATTAAAATTTAATATCATACCCTAAAAATCAAAGATTATAAATATTAGTCATAGAATAAATCTTGGTAGTTCATAATACATGTATCATAAGGAAATAAAGAACATAATCTATGAAATCATAACATAGGAATAATATGGAATTGTGGTAGACATATAAGAATATGTAATAATTTTATAGTAGTCAAGGAATATCTTCCAAGGAAATCTTAGGGGAAAAATTCCAATACTGAACCTGGTTCACTTCCCATTCTATCCATATATTACGAAATTTAGTTGAATCCTCATTCAAGACCTATAATACCGAACCGATTTTACTTCTCATTTCAGCCATGTCTAGATCATGGGATATAAATACATACTAAATAAATTGGAGGGAGATATAGGTCCCAACCATATCATAATGAAATCATACATACATGTTCTATAAATTCATGAACAATCATATCATTACCCATAAACGGAAATGGGTGTCATAAAAATATAATTTTATCTTACATTATGAAAAAATATAGGTTTCATAATCATTTCATTAAATCATAAACCCCAAAATAAAGAATATTTCATAAGAATATAACCCATGAAAGGGAAACGTGTTTCATAAAAATATAACCTGTGTAAGAGAAATGGGTTTCATAGACATCATGCCATCAAAACATATACAATTTAGAGAAATAATATGAATCGATACATTGAATAATTTCCCCAAAAGGAATTAGTAAACCCAACAGATGTCATCTTAGATAGGAAATAATTTTAAAATATCTTTTAAAAAAATTTCTTGAGGAAAATCTCGTTTATTATTTGGAAAATTATTTTTAAAACATAAAACCTTTTGAAAACAATTTTCATGAAAATAAATATAAAAACATATAAAGAAATATTGAATTTTTATTTGATAACCAATTGCCTTAAAAAGTTATAAAATTTTATTGATTCTTTTAATCTATTTATTTTAAAATAATTCAAAAACTTTTAAATAATTATTGAAAATGTTTTTAAACTAATTTAGTTGAAAATAATTTGAAAAAATATAAATAAATCGTGTAAACATTTTTCAAAACATTTCATTGAAAATACTTTGAAAACCTATAAATAAATCATGAAAACATTTTGAAAACCATTTCAATGAAAAATGTAAAAAAATTTAAATTACATTTTTAAAATCAAAAAATGTAAAACTTTCTTTTAAATATTTTAGGAGAATAGTATAATATTCTTTTAAATCCTCTTTAGAAAACATATTTTTAAAGTAACATATATTTATGACCCAAAATAGTGTAATTTCCGGATTGAAAAACCGTTTCTTAATTATATTATGTAAAAAATAATGATAAAATGGTATCAATACAATATTGTATGATAAATATCAAGTGTATAAAAAATTTCATGAGATTTATTAATGTATGGATAATAATATTTCATCACATAAAGCATAATCATAAATAATATATAGAAATGAAGAGATTGTTTCAATAAAATCTTACAACTTGGTACCATTAAGTCATACTCCCCATGTAATAAACTGATATTACATGAAGCATAAAATTTGATCAGAATAAGGAGATTGATTATATAACATTTTAAATGTGGTATACACACCTCATAAAAAAATATGGGTGCATAACATGACACGTGTCTCAAATAAAAAAATTGATATAACATTAATTTACTGATTTGGTAAATTTTGAAACATAAACCCCATGAAATAAAGATAATATAATGGATATCTAAATATAAATAAATTTAATAATGATAATAATAATATACATTAATTGGTAGTATATACACCACTCAAGATAAAAAGCTAGGTGAACATGGCATGTAACTCACAGATATAAAAAGTGAGATTAAATTCCCTTACCTTGTGTATTTACTCTCGTCGTACTTGTTCAGAACACCAGTATAATAAATAAAAATTTAATTTAATTCTATCACAGAACCATATTCTTATATCTAATATGATATTTGGTTTTTTATTATTTTATATTACCCTTCTTGTGAGCAATTTCATGTTAAGGTTTTTCTTTGGGTAAAATCCACTTTGTTCTTCACATGCGTCTTAATTTGTTATATCTTTGGTAAATATAATTATATCATGATTTCAAGAATTTAAAACATGATATAAATATAATTTATATTCACAATATTTTTATTATAATAATATATATAGTATATAAGTATGAAATGGAATACACCGTTCATGGAAATGGTAGGCCGTACATACACATGAACATTGTTTCTGTTTAATTGTCGTATTGAACGAAATAGAGTAATTTAAATGTATTTATTTATTTATATAATCATTTTAGTATAATTATTATATCATATATATCGTATTAGTTCACTAAATATATCCTTAATACATTCCTTGTAGTGTGTGAATGAATCCTATCGTTTTGCGGGGGCAATAGTCCATATTTCCTCAAATGAAATTATCATATTTTCACCAAATGGAATATATAAATATATGTGTTGAAAATGGATTATATAAGATTACGTTCATAATAAATATAATATATAACATATATAAACATAATTTCCATCACAATTTCGACAATGATAGGTGGTAAGGGAAAAATGAATAATCATAATTTAGTGAGGCAGTAGTTCACCGTAAACATAAATAGTATGTTCGTTACCCATTAGATGTATGTGTGTGTAAGTGTAGGTTGAAAAAATACCTTAAAAACATCCTATTATATTTATTATACTGTTTTTTATAAAATCATGTAATTTTAATAGTTTATTTAGTGGACAAAGAAAATAAAAAAAAAGGAGATTGAGGGGGGGTGTCTCCACTTAACCGAGTAGCTCCATTTAGTTTGCACCAAAGGGATTCTTTGGATGGTTTTATGAACAATGTGTGGATTCAAGAAGTAATCGAGGGATGTTTAGGATCTATTTGGGTAGATATTTCATGAATCTAAGATAATTCGGAGTTTTAAATAAGTGGGAGTAGAGGAGGACTTTTTATAGTGGAGGAGGATTGATACTATTGTAAATTTTTGGAAAAGGAATTACATACACATTTTTCACTTGTCAAGTGGATAAAATAATGGAATAAATTATATCCCATGGAGTATAGGATCTAAATATGTCCAGCCAATGGATCTTTTAAAAGTTTAAAGGTTTGTTTTTGGTCGTAAATTTAAAGTTTAGTACTTGGTTAACCAATTTTTTCTCTTAATCATTGTGATTAATTTTAACAACATGCACATATATTTTTTGTAAATAACAAATTTTACCTTATTAGAAATTAGAAATTATGATTATTAAAAATACTGAATAAAATTTTCCAAATTTCAACCACACAAGTGGAAGAAATAAATATAAAATTAATCCTAGAGTCGGGACGACACTCCATGTTTTTGAGGAAAAATGATCAAAAGTTTGATATGTTTTTCTATCAAATTTCAATGTTAAATTTGTTATAATGACTATATTGGATTAATTTATAAAAATATTATGTAATTAAACTTTTAGACCGATTTTAAAATTAATCTAATCTTATAAATAAATTATATAAAAAAGTACTTTTGAACTAAAATTCAGTATTTTATACTATTCATTAAAAATGAAACCTTATAGAAAAATACTAAAAATTTATCCTAACAAAATATTTATGTTTATTATTTAAATATTATGTTTATTTTGAAATATTTAACAAATAAAAGTACCAAAATTTTGATTTAAAATGGTTTCTGCATAAAAAAGGTGGTAAAACTACCTCTATAAAATAATTGGGGTTTAAACATAAAATTGGGTTTGTTGTTATCTTCTATTTATAAAATATATTGAATGAATATCAAAAATATTTCATTGGTTGTGTAAAGTATATATTACATTAATATCACTCACTATGTGTCTTTATTTTAATTTATCTATGTAAAATATCTTTCTAACCATAAAAATAATAATATTTTCTTTTATATTCAATCGGTTTTCATATTCATTTCAAATTAATTGGAAACCTATCAATTCATATTGTATTTGTGAAAAACAAATATTTTCATTAATTAGTTAATAATATTCACAACCGCTAATTTAATGGCTATTTTATATCTTATTATATTAAATAATAACAATTTAATGATATACCATTGTTCGGTAAAACTCAGTCTTGGATGTTATGCAATTCATCGGGGAAAGTCATTATAGCATGTAATGAAATATAACCTCAGTGTTATGTTTATATAAAGATAAAAATATAAGTTGCATGTAGTGCATTATTAACTTGGTGTTGTGTATACGCAAGACAAACCTAGTTATTTAATATAAAATAAATTACTTTCGTTCTGACATGAAATGAAAAATATCAAAAAGGTTAAATTAATTCTAAATAAACAATTCACAAAATCTCATGGTGTTGAGTTTTTAGTGTTTTAAAAATAAATATGGCATGTTTAAAAGTCAAATATATATAAAATTACCATAAGATAATATGATATAATAAAATATCTTATTTATTATTTTTGTTAACTAACAGTAGATGACACATCAGTAAGACATGCTATGTTCTTATGTTGATCAAATAATCACTTTTTAAAGTCTCTATTGCCTTTAAAATCCTGTGTCAAGCTGTCAAAAATTGGAAAAAAGAATTTGATCACCGATAAATAATAATAAATAATCTTAGAGTAATTTTTGAAATGTTGGAGAAGTCATCAAACCAATTGTACATTTCATTCAATTAGGATGATTGGACACACACCATTGGTGTTTTAAAAAAAATATTAAAACAAGAATGTAATGGTCAAAACCATAGTAAACAACATTTTAGGGGTGTGAAATCCAAAAATAACTATATTTTTATTATTTCTGATGTGTAAGAGTATATATGATGTTAATTAGACATGTGGTGTGCTCAAAAGAATAGAATAAATAGTTTTCAATGGTTTTATTCCTTAAAAAAATATGTTAAGGAGTTAAAGACAAGAAAATGAATAATTATTATTGTGAAATAATTTGAAAAAAATCATCAAGATAATTATGATATGTTGGAGATGACATAATATAAATAGGATCTTTTATTTTCTCAAGATTAAGTGAAACACAATTTTAGTGTTTTAAAAACACCAAAACATTCTTCTAATGGTAAAACATTATATAATGATCTCAGAATGAAGTGAAATCATAGAAAAGTAATATTTTTATTATATATATTGTATATGAGTATAAATATTGTCAATCAGACATGTGGTTTTCTGAAATAGATGGAATTTGTAGTTTAAATGGTTTAGTGGCCATTAAAAATGTGCATAAGTGGGTCAAAACCAAGAAAATGACATTCAATTTTTGTGAAATAAGACTATTATAACTATAGGGTTATTTCTGAATTTTTGGATAAGACCATACACCAATGAGATGCATTATTTTATTAGGATGATCAAAAAAAGATTTATTGTTCTAAAAACCCTAAAATCTTCATGTAATGGTCAAAATCATTGCAATAGACCTCCAAATGAGATGGAATAATTTAGAACAAATTATTTTGATTTTTTTGATGCTTATGAATTGATGACATATAAATAGGACTTGGAGTATACTCATCCAAACCTAATAAGCTGTTATTAATGGTTTAACACCCATAAAAAACATGCATCAGGTGGTAAAACCCAAAAAAATGATTTATAATTTCCATGAAATCATAAAAAAATAATTTCATAGTTATTTTGGAAATTTTATAGAATATTTAACATCAATCAGATATGTAAATTTCTCCGGATTACTAAAAAAACATTTAGTGTTTTAATAATAAAAACAATGCACGTGTAATAGTCAAAAAAATAAACAATTACCCATGAATTATGTTAAATCATAGGAAATTTGTTCTAATATTATTTATGACATTTATGAGGAGAATACGTATAACATAGACATGTAGTGTTCTTGGATGGACTGAAAAAATAGTTTTTAACAGTTCGGTGGACTTTAAAAACGCATGTCAGGGGTTCAAAACTAAGGAAACAACATCAGATTAATTTTAAATCATATTAAAATAACCATAGAGTGATTTTTGAAATGTTAGAGTGGAAAAAACATTAATTAGGCATATATGTTTATAAATATGATCTAAAACACACTTTTGGGGTTTTAAAACACAAAAAATGCATGTAGGGGTCAACACTAAATAAAATGACCTCTAAATTACATAGAAACATAGGAAAACCCTTTTTATAGATTTTTCTGACAGGTATGATCTACGTAAACATAAATCAAACATAGGACATCATTGAACAGATTAAAAAGATGTTTTTAATGGTTTGGTGGCCCTTACAAACAAGTGTCATGGGGTCAAAACCAAGAAAATGACCTTTAATTTCCATTAAATCATAAAGAAACCACCATAAAGTAAAATTTGAAATGTAAGTGAATAATAAACAATAATAAGAATGTTTATTTTCATGGAATTACTAGAAATAATCTTTCAGTATTTTAAAAATAATAAAATGTTTATAGAATAGTCAAAACTATAGAAAATGACATATGAATTTCATTAAACCGTAGAATTTTTTTTAATAATTATTTAAATGAATTTGAGCCGATGATACACATATAAAATGGGAAGTGTGGTCACTTGGACTGAATATTTAATTTTAAAAGGATTGTAGGCCTTCAAAAACAAGCATCAAGGGGAAAAAATTAATAAAAAAACCTCTGATTTTCTTAAAATCATATGAGAACAACCGTCAAGTAATTTTTGAAATTTTGAAGCTAACTAAATTTAAATCAAAAGTGACATTTTCTCAGGACTAATGAAAAAAACAAGTGTTTTAAAACATTAAATAGTCTATACAAAGTTCAAAACTATAGAAAATGACCTCTCAATGATATAAAATCACAGTGAAATAGTGTTTTTTTATGATGTTAATGAGAAAATTCGGCATCAATTACACTTGTGGTGTGATTTAACGGACCAAGTAAAAAGGTTTTTAAAGGTTTTAAGACCTTAAAACATCATTAAAGGTGTTAAAACCAATCAAATGACAAATAATTATCATGAAATTATTTGAAAAAAATAGAGTGATATTTTGAATATTGGAGGAGATAACAGGTCAATCAAACATGTCGTTTTCTTAGGACAACTTGAAATTAAGTTTTAGTGTTTTCTAAACACTAAAATGATAATATAGTGGTAAGAAACATATAAAATGACATCCAAATGATACAAATTCATAGTTAAATCATCTTTCCATATTTTATATGTAAGAGTAGACAACATATAAATCAAATGGGTGGTGTGCTCAGATAGAAAAAATAAGAAATTTTAAATAGTTTGGCGAGCTTCAAAAACACAATCCATGGGATGAAAACCAAGAAAATCATATTTTATTTCCATGAATTCAAAACAAAAACAAATATAATGTGATTTTTGAAGTGTTGGAGTGGATGAAACATCAATCAAACATGTCAGTTTCCTAGGATGATAACTAACACACTTTTGGTGTTTTAAAAACACTAAAAAGTCTGTAATTGTCAAAACCATAGAAAATTATCCGTGAAATATATAAAATTAAAGTATAATTTTATTTGAATTTTTTTGATGTATATGAGTATATGGTTAACCAATTAGATGTGTGATGTGATCAGATGAACAAAATAAGTAATTTTAAATAGTTTAACGGCCTTTAAAAAGATGCATTATATAGTCAAAACCTATAAAATGACCTCTAATTACCATTAAATCATAAGAAACAAAATTTTTTGAGATTTTTGAAATTTTGAATGGGAAAAAACATCAATCAAATGTGTCATTTTCTAGGGATGATTGAAAATGACATTTTATTGTTTGAAAAACACCAAGACGTGCATGAAATGGTCAAACTGATATCAAAAATCTCCAAATGGCATTAAACCATTTAAAATTTTTATTTTTAATTATTATGATGTGTAAGAGTATATGTAACATCAATTGTATATGCAATGTGCTCGTACATACTGAATAATTAGTTTTAAATTTATTTATTACCTTTATAAATGTGCATTAGTGGGTCGAAACCATGAAAATGACCTTTGATTATACTAAAATCATATGAAAACAATCGTAGAGTGAATTTTTAAGTGGTGAAGAAATAACAATTTCAATTAGATATGTCATTTTCTTGGGATAGCTGAAAAATAAATTTTAGTGTTTTAAAAACTCTAAAACATGCATGTAATAATCAAAACAGTAAAAATGAACATTGAGTGATTTGATATAAAAAGAAAATTATTTTTGTAATTTTTTTACTGTGTATATGTAGAAATCACATGAATCAGACATGTTGTATGTTCTAACAGACTAAATAAGTAGTTTTTAATTGTTCGGAGACCATAAAAAACCCGCATTAGGGGATCAAAAAAAGTAAAAAAACTAATTATTTATTTAAAATCATATGCCAAAAATGATATGATGATATTTGAATTATTGAAGGAGTTGAAATTTCAATCAGATGTTTAATTTACTTTAAATGATTGCAAACACACTTTTAGTGTTTTAAAAACAGTTAAACAATAGTATAATAGTGAAAATCATTGAAAAGAACTTTTTAATGATTTTAAATCATTGAAAAATAAAATTTTTATTATTTTTGACATGTAATAGTTAAATAAATTTTAATATGACACGTTTAGTACATAGAAGGACCAAATTAACAGTTTTTGACGATTTTGTGAAATTTAAAAACATGCTTCAGGGGGTTAAATCAAGAAGTAAACATCTGATTGGCATGAAAGAATTTAAAACAAATATTAAATTATTTTAAAAAATATTATAGTAGAATAAAAATCAATTGTTTGTTTTTCTTTCATGAGATAATTATAAATACACTTTTAGTGTTTAAAAAATACTAAAAGAAGTGTGTAACAAAAAAATCAAAAAAAATACATTGAATGACATGAAATCATAGGAAACTGTGAATAATAGGGTAAAAAATTAATCAAAAATCCATTGAGTTCCATGAAATCATTTGAATAAATTCTCAAAGTTATTTTTGAAATATTTTTTAGTAGGACCTGTCAATGGGACAAGTCATTTTCTCGGGATGACCGAAAACACACATTTATTATTTAAAAAAACCATGTAACTGTCAAAACCATAGAAAATACCCTATGAATCATGTGAAATATTTGGAAAATTATTTTATATTACTTTTAATATGTACAAGTAGATGACATGTCAATCAAACATGTAATATGCTTGGAAGAACTGAATATGGAGTTTTTAACAATTTAGAAGCCATTAAGAATGTGCATCACGGGGTAAAAGCAATTAAAAGACCTTTGATTTCCATGAAATAATATCAAAATAACCATAGAGATATTTTTTAATTGTTATAGAGGACAACATGTTAATGAGATGTGTCATTTTATTGAGGTGAACAAAAACATACTTTTAGTGTTTTAAAAACACTATAACATTATTATATTCGTAAAAAACATATCAAATGCCCTCTAAATGATGTGAAATTAGAGGAAAATCAAATTGGAATTATTTTAGATTGTTATGAGAAGAATAAATGTCAATCTGATTATATAAAATTTGATTTCAATCCTCTTTGTATTATTTTTATTACATACAAGAATACAATTCATCAATGTATATGTGATGTTCTCATAAGGGATGATTAGTCAATTATTAATGTTTTGAAAACCTTTAAAAACATTATTCATAGGGTCAAAAAAATAAACTACCTCCGAATTTTGTGAAATCATAAGACAAGACCATATATTTATTTTTGAAATGTTAAATAAAATGGAACACTAATGGGCCCTGTCCTTTTCTTAGGATGACTGGAAACACACATTTAGAGTTTTAAAAAAACTAAAACCAACATGTCATGGAGAAAACCATATAATATTAACTCTTAATGACATTAAATCATAGGATATATATATTTTTTATGTGTTATAGTGGATAACACATTGAATGGATATGTTGTGTGCTCATAAAAACTGAATAAGATTTTATTAATCGTTTGATGACCTCTAAAAAAATTAGGAGGTCAAAACCAAGAAAAAAAATATTTATCATGAAATAAAAAAGCCAATGATTGAGTGATTTATAAAATATTGGATAAGGAAGAACACCAATGGGACATGTTATTATCTTAGGATTCTCATAAACACACTTTAAATGATTTAAAAATACTAAATGGTTCATGTAACGGTAAAAATCATAAAACCAACCTAAAAATGATGTGAAATCATAGTAAAAACTTATTTTAATAATTTTTAATTTGTAAAAAGAGGAGACATGTCAATAAGATGTGTGTTCTACTTGAACAAACATAATAAACAGAATTTAAAGTGTTGATGGCCTTTAAAAACAAGAGACAATTGATTAAAACTAGGAAAAAACCTCCAATTACCATGAAATCACAAGACAAAAACCATGAAGTTGTTTTGAATGGTTGAAGTAGATGGAATGTTATTGATATGTTTCATTTTATCAGGATGATTGGAAACATAAATTATCTGTTTTAAATAGAATAAAATCTATTTGTAATGGTCAAAAGCATAGAAAACCCATTTCAATGATGTAAAATCGAAGAAAATTATAATTTTATTATTTTTATGTCTATTAGTGAACAACATGACAAGCAGATATGTGTTGTTTTCAGACAGACCATATAATTCATTTTTTATAGTTTGGAAACCATTTAAAACATGCCTTAGTGGGTCAATAAGAATAAAATGGAATCCTATTACCATGAAATAATAAAAAAAAATCGTATAGTTATTTTTGGAATGTTGGTGTATATTAAAATTCAATTAGAAATTTTTCCCAAAATTATTGTAAATTCACTGTTGATTTTTTCAAAACACCGAAACATGCATGAAACAACAAAAACAATAGAAAAACTACCAAATGATTTTAAATCACAGAAAAATAGCATTATTATTACTTTTGATGTGTATGAGTAGAAGAAATGTCAATTGGATATGAAATGCAGTTAGAAATACAAAATAAGCAATTTTTAATGGTTCTACAGCCTTTAAAAACATGTTATAGGGGTCAAAACTAGTAAAATACCACATATTTCCATGAAATCATACAAAAACAATCATAATGAAATTTTAAGAATAATAGAGTGGGTGTAATGTCAATAAAACCTGAAATTTTATTAGGAAGATATGAAACAAACAATTAGTTTTCTAAAACAATAAAACATTCTTATAATAGAAAACCCACAAAAAACATTTGAAATACAAAAATGGTATCAAAATCATATTAGTAATTTTTTATGTGTATGATTAGAAAAAGCGTTAATTAGACATGTGGTGTTCTTAGAAGAACTGAATAAGAAGTTTGCAATGGTTTATCTGCCATTGTAAACATGTGTTAGTGGGTTAAAACCATGAGAGAAACCTCATGTTACTGTAAAGACATTTAAATAAATTTTACAGTTATTTATGAATTTTTAAAGTAGAAATAGCATTAAATGGAAATTTATTTTTCTCGAGACAACCAGAAACATACTTTTAGTATTTTAATGACACTAAAACATGCATGTAACATTCAAAATCATAGAAAACGAACTCCAAATTACATGAAATGAAATGAAAATTTTATTTGTAATTTTTATAATTTGTAAAAGTATACCGAATGTCAATTGGATGTGAGGTGTTCTTAGATTAACATAAAAAAATAGTTTTAATGGTGTAAACACCTTTACAAACATGTTTTATGGTGTATAAACCAAGAAAATAACCTTTGATTTCCATTAAATGATACAAAAATACTAATGTAGAGATATTTTTGAAATGTTGGACTAAAAAACATGTTAATCAGATGTTTCTTTTCCTTGACAAGGATGGAGACACACCTCAAGTGTTTTAAAAACACTGAAACATGGGGGTAAAAGTCAAAACCATATAAAAATACTTATTAATGATGACAAATAATAGGAAAATAATATTTTAATATTTTTTATGTATGGGTAGACAACATGTCAACTAGACATGTAGTGTGTTTGGATGAAAAAATAAGTAGTTTTCAAAGGTTTGGATACCATTAAAAATGTGTATTTGGGGTAAAAACCATGAAAAAATCCTGTATTTTCCATGATATCATATTAAAAAAAAGTATTGATTGATTTGTGAAGTGATGGAGAATTTGACACATCTATGAGACATGTCATTTTCCCAAGATGACTTGAAACACACTTTTTGTGTTTGAAAAATACTAAAACCACCATGTAATGGTTAGAATCATATCACACAACCAATGTAGAGACCCGAAGCCTGACGTACATGGACATTAAATTACTTTTGAGTAATACTTAGTACATAACAAAAACACACACACAAGGACCGTAATAGTTTAGTGTCTTTGGAAACTCAGAATATAATCTTCTAATCGTGGTGAAATATCTTCAACATCTCCCATAAAGATCTTCTTTTTTTTCTAACCCTAAATCCTTTATTTATGTCCTGGGGAAAATAAAACAAAAAAGGGTGATCTCAAATGCTCAGTAAGGGTAAACAAAAGAAATATCAATCACGTCATATTCATAAGAACATATCTTTTGGAAATCTTAACCTGCAAAAGAGATCATAATTTCATAACATGGGATAAATCATAGTAGTGAAATGTAATCCCAATAATCATAACGTAAAACATTAAACCTTTTGGAATACACACATAATCATAGAGAATCATTTCTTGTTAGTCAAGACTCATTGCCAAAACTATCTTAGTGGACAAAGTCCCTTTCTGAACCGAGTTCATTCCTCGTATCAATCTTGTTTCACTGAACCGGTATAACCTACCATTCCAGCCATGTCTATCTCATGAGATATAAAATCTATACACAATGCATTGGAGGGAGATATAGGTCCCACCCATCTCATAATGATACCATTCTTATGTGTGCCACAAAATCATAAACCATACATCATAGCATAACCCATGTAATAAAAATGGGATTCTTAAACAACATGACATCATAAAACAATTTATATAAGATAAAGGAATTCATAAAAATATAATTCCATCACAACATAATCAAATCAATGTAATAATAGGGATAGAAACAGAACCCTTTATTATCTTATATGGAAAATAATTTTGATAAAACACTTGAACTCCATTCTTGAGGAAAATATCCTTTCTGCTTCAAAAACATTTTTTCCTTTCTTAACATGTCATACAATTTTAAACTAAAAGAATTTGATTAAAAATAAACTTGAAAAATTGTAAAGTAAGCTTCTAGGAAATAATGTTTTAAAAATCCATTCATGTCGTATAAGTTAAAAAAAACATTCTTCTCGTACTTTTGTCGGAAAAGTCAAAAAGTACCTCGTACGAAAAACGACAAAAGATTCCTTTCATATCTTTTACTAAAAACTCACCGAAGAGTAAAATTGGATTTAAACAATTTTAGGTGGATGGTAATAATATTACATATTGAGGAAACATGGATGTGTATGATAAAATACACCCCAGTAAATTTCAAAGTATAAACAATCTCGGATAAAAATGAGATGGTGATATTTCCCTTACCTTTGGTCCAATTCGCTTCGTAAGTGTCCGAAACTCCTGTATAATGATTTAAATAATGTTATTGACTTATTAAAGAATCATATTCATTGTTATTATATCATATATAGTTCACTTATGACTTTATATTACCCGTTCTTTTGTAAATTCCATGTTAAAAAGCGTTTTGGGTAAAATTGTTTCATTTGTCGTCCATGTTTTGACTTGTAATTATTCATATGATTACATAGATCATGATTACTTAACTCCAGAATATAAAACATGATTAATAATATATATTCAGAATATACATATATATAATAAACCAGTAAATGGAAATAAATACACCATTCTTGGAGACGGTAGTCCGTACGTACGCTTGAACGCTGTTTTCCTTTCCTTATTGTCTTAAATAGAAGTAAGTTGATGACATACATATATACATAAATCCAGTAGCTTTATAATGTCATATATTTAATTATTATTGCTTATATATACTTTATAATCATTCTTAAATGATTAACATGGAGAATGAATCTCATCGCATCGTGGAGACGGTTGTCCGTACGTACGCACGAGCGATGATATCGTTCTCATGATCGTGAACTTGTGTTGAAGTGTATGTATACTATTTCAGTATCAATATAACTTTATAGTAATCATATTTAGTTACTCATTACACCGTTATACCCATCCAATTAAGGTGGTGGCGGAAAATAGATTACACCACGGCGTGGAGACGGTATTCCGTACGTACGCACGTGCGGTGATTTCCTTTTTCCGTAGGATGGATAGAAGGTTAATTAGAGTTGTTTCATATTTATAATAATATATCAGTATATAATAAATACTGATGTTATTACTTTATCATGAAACAACTATATAATAAGAAGTTTAAGAAGAAAGAAATTGAAAAAGATCGGTAATGGATATTACCTCTTTTTGACGCGCCTTTTCTGAACCTCCACTTAAAGAATTAAGGATGGTCTTTGAAGAAGACCAGGACCTCTATGATGATACTAGGGAAGTGGAGAAGAGATTTTTTCAGGGGTTTGCCGAGCTTGAATACTAAAATTGGTGTGAGGAGGAGAGGGAGGAAGTGCCCTTTTATAAGGGAGGAGAGGGGCACCTTTGGAATAACTAAAAATATTATTTTATTATAAATCCAAATTCGGATTTAAATAGCTCCAAATTGATTTATTTCAAAGATAAGGTGGGGATGGGTCGAAATAATCTCATCCAATAGAATTTAGACAAGTTTAGGTTCCTATTTTAACCTTATCATTTATATTTAACTTTAAGTTAGATAATTTTACTTTTACTGTGTCTTCTTGTTTTCTTACACTATAAGGTTAATAAACATACTATATCAAGCCAAACGAACCCCAAGTTGTTTATTATTAATATATATAACCGTATCTAAGTCATTTGGCCGAACTTTAGATTTTTAGGAATAAAATATAAATTAATAATATAATTTTTGTTTTAAAAACTATTTTATGTCAATTTTGACAGTATATAGTAATTGATTTTTGTGAAAATCATAACAGAATGATTAGTTCGAAACATGTTTCTTAAATCAATAATAACATGTCATATTAACCTAAAAAATATTTTAATTCATAAAAAGTCTCAAATTACATTTATTTGGGTATTTATAACATCAATTATGTCAATATTTCATTAATAAGATAATTACTCCATCATCTTTGTGTGATAAATAAATTAAATTATTTAATGTATAAAAATTACAAATAAAATACCATTATGTAGGAAATATTTTTATCTCTCTAATTAATATTTATAGTCAAATTTATCTTATGTATAACCCCATAGTTAAAATTATTTACTTATTAAACTTTGATTTTAACTATTTAACCCTTCTTTAAATAAATTAATAATAAATGTCCTAATCTAATCCAAGTGGGCCTAAATGGTCATATTTTATTCCTAAGGTTGTTTTTGGTCGAATTACACTTGTCCTATAGAATTAGGAAATGTGTTAGGGTAATAATAATATCATTTTTACCCTTAATTACCCTATTTACTTTTAATAGTGGTAAATAAAAGTAAAAAGTTACTATTCACCAAAAATTATTTTCATCTCATTGAACCACATTTTAGTCCTTGATATTAACCGTGTCTCTCGTATTTTCTAAATTCCACTCATAGAAGTGGTAAAATTAATTTTTATGAAAAATTCATTTTTTTAACTACCACTTAGTGGTTTCACTATTCATCAAAAATTGAACGTTTTCAGAAAAATACCAAAAATTAGGCCTAAGCTATATTTGATGTTACGATTTTAAAAATGATGTTTATTTTACCAAATTCAGAACATATCAGTTACATTAACTAATTATAAAATTAATTCCCGTCGTCAAAACAAATAGCGTGTTTTTAAGAGATAATAACTATCAAAAGATTAACACTTGTTTATAACTGGTTTAAATGTGAAATTATATCTAATGACCCACATTGTATTAAATTGTAAAAATATATTCTAAATATACTTTAAAAACACTCAAATTAACAATTTATCACTATTAATTATCTCTATTAAAAAAGTTGTTTTTAATTAAAATTTAGTAATTTTCACTATTCATCAGAATATGAAAGATATCCAAAAAGTACCAAAATTTCACCCTAAGCTAATTTCGATATTCCGAATATAAAAATGAAGTCCATTTTGAAAAATAGAATTTACAAAATTTCAAAAAGTGGTTATTACTATTCATAACGGCTAGTTTTAATATTTTAATAGCATATCGTTGTTTAGTGAAGCTCGGTATTGCGTACTACACATGCTATTGAGGAAGGTCGCGATTGCGTGTAATGAAAGGCAAGTCAAGGATGCGTGTTGTGAAATCTCTTTTTGGTGTAGCATACAACACATGAAATTAATGAAAAGAATATTTTTTATAAAATCTCAGGGTGTTACATTCTACCCCCCTTAAAAATTAATTTCGCCCTCGAAATTCGTCGGGGTTATAAATGGTTTACTATTCGAAAGTTTCTTTAATAGAAACCCACATCGTAAAAAGGAATAACAAAACCAATATTTAAAAACAAAAGTATGAAACGTAACGGTTACCCAAATAAACTAATCACTAGGTTTCCACATAGGTGAAAATATGGATATGGAAGAAAAATCTAACAATCATGTTCTGATGGAGAGTGGTAGAGAACATGGCTATGGAAAATCCATCAATCACAAAGCCATAAATTTGTGACAATATAAGGTACCATCTGATTCATCAGATATAAGATCACTAGGACAACATTTTTGATTTTCAAGATCATTTCCCTAAAGTTGATGAAATTGGAATTAGAAGAAATACTTTCGTGATTTTGGTATAGTCTCACCGTTTGTCGTTCTTTGGACAATTTTCACTTAATATCTTAAAGAAATGAAGTTAAATTTGTCATTCGTGTTGTGTTAGCAGATCATATGATAGAATGATGGGTCATTCCATCTGTCTCAAACAAAAGGTTAAAAAAGTTATCAAAAAATACATAAGTCCATCTATAGTGAGATTAATCATATATGGTTCCCAAAATGGACTTGTAATTCATATATCATACTGCTTAATATAATAAAACTAGTTTCTAGAAAACATGGACTTCTTGTAGGACAGTGGTAGGTGATAAAGGCCAGTCGCACTTCGGTTGTGGGTTCGATTCCCACAGCCCTGTCCGACGCGATGGGTTGTCGCCCATCCTGCAGGTTGTCCTTTTTCTAAAACTACATTACTATAACATCCCATCAATAATATCGGAAAAACAAATTCTATCCTTAAACAATATTAACTTATGTCCAACATAATCATTTCCAATCTTTAGGCTTATCCCAAATACTGATGTCCAATCTCATATTATAGTGAAAATGATTACCAAAGAGTTCATATAACAAGCATGTTAATACCATCGTTGATCCCTATATATCATGAGATATGTCTTGTTGGTCACATTCCAAACATTCAAAGGCTTTAATCATGTATTCTCTTGAAAAATGAATACCCATTGATCCTTAGTGAAAACATGAATGCAGTTAAAAGTTAACACTTTCCACAAACCAAAATCCTCAAAATTATTTATACTCAAACCATGATATCACTTAGTCCTTATATCAATCATGAGCTCATGAATACAATCAAACATCTCATTATCTTCTTATCCCTTCATTATGTGAATATCATCTTCTTACCAAAAATACCTCAATCACTTTCCATGGTTACCGGTACCATAAAATTATTGAAAACCACAACATACCAATACATAAATATTCCAATATTCCACAATACTATATACAACATTATTTTGGAATTACATTACATAAACAATTAATCGTTCCACCACATCATTTTCATATTCAACATCGCCAATAGTGATCGCATGTGACTTCCCTTTGTCCTTTGCCTTAAGTGGTTGCTCATGTCGATCATCACTAACCCTTGGATTAGGGAATTTATTATCATAATTCCCCATTACCTTGCACTTGAAGCATTGAAGTGTTGGTGGTGTGTTCTCTGTAGTCTTTTCTTTATTCACATCATTAGAAACCCTTTTTCCATTACTTCGACACTCAGCTTCTCGATGACCTTCTTTTCCACACTTAAAGCATTTTCTAGTCCCTTTAAGACAATCTCCACCATGCTTCTTTCCACACTTTGTTCATAAGGAAACATTCATCATCTTTTCACTATTATTCTGAGATTTCTCCTTGAACTCCATATTTCGTTTCTTGTCAAAACTATAAGATGGATAAGTAACACAAACTTCCATTTCTACCTTGATAGCACAACGCACAATTTCTTCATTTCTACTGAAGTCTCTTATAGCTAATTCCCTTTGAAGATTTGGTTTTAAGCCACTGAAGAATCGATCAACATTACTTTTAGGTTGGATGATAAAGCCAGATGCATACCTTGCAAGCCTTGTAAAATTCTCTTCGTATACACCAACAGATTCATCATCCTTTTGCTTTAGTTCAAGAAACTCTTTCTCCATCTTTGTTCGAAGAATACGAGGGAAGTACTTATTGAAAAATAAGTTCTTGAACTCGTCCCATTCCATGGACTCAATTTCAACTCTTGGCCTCGTATTCTAGATAAGATTCCACCATTGATCAGCTTCACCTTCCAAACGATATACCGCTAAGATGACATTATCATGTTCTGAACATTGAAGAACTGAAAATATATTTTCAGTGGTACTGATCCATTGTTCAGCAACAAGTGGATCAAAAGACCCACTGAAAGAAGGTGGATGTTACCTCATGAAGGACTCAATAGAATATTGTTCCCTTCTATGCTCATTTGGATGTCCAGAATGATTCATAGCTTGTGCAAGTATAGCAATAAGATTTTTTACTCCATCTCCCATAACATTTGTTTGTTCAGGAGGACAATCATTGCATTGTCCATTGCATTGAACAACACGGTTCCTTCGGGTTCCAGCCATCTTCTAAAACCCAAAAAGAATAGTGTGAGAGGGAAAAATCATGCTAAAGAAAACAACATAATAAAGGGGGAGTGCCTTCAATATCTAACATCTTAGGTTTAATTCTAAGATCTTTACCGTAATTATAGGACTATAACCTATACTTATACTTAACCTTAGGGACTTCCCTAGGCATACCTTAGAAATATCTCTATGGATCTCACTAAAGTTCTCGCATCCTAGTTTCCAAAGGTTGACTAAACCTTTCCTCTGATACCAACTGTATAGACCTGAAGCCTGGAGTACATGGAAATTACATTACTTTTGTGGAATACTTAGTACATAACAAAAAAACACACACAAGGACCGTAATAGTTTAGTGTCTTTGGAAACTCGGAATATAATCTTCTAATCGTGGTGAATGATCTTCAACATCTCCCATAAAGATATTTTTTTTCTAAACCTAAATCCTTTCTTTATGTCCTGGGAAAAAGAAAACATAAAAGGGTGAGCTCAGATGCTTAGTAAGGGTAAAAAAAGAAATACCAATCACGTCATATTCATAAGAACATATCTTTTGGAAATCTTAACCTGCAAAAGAGATCATAATTTCATAACATGGGATAAATCATAGTAGTGAAATGTAATCCCAATAATCATAACATAAATCATGAAACTTTTTGGCATACACACATAATCATAGAGAATCATTTCTTGTTATTCAAGACTCATTGCCAAAACTATCTTAGTGGACAAATTCCCTTTCTGAACCGAATTCATTCCTCATTTCAGTCCTGTTTCACTGAACCGGTATAACCAACCGTTCCAGCCATGTCTATCTCATGAGATATAAATTCTTTACCCAATGCATTGTAGGGAGATATAGGTCCCACCCATCTCATAATGATACCATTCTTATGTGTGCCACAAAATCATAAACCATACATCATAGCATAACCCATGTAATAAAAATTGGATTCTTAAACAACATGACGTCATAAAACAATTCATATAAGATAAAGGAATTCATAAAAATATAATTCCATCACAACATAATCAAATCAATTTAATAATAGGGATAGAATCAGAACCCTTTATTATCTTAGATGGAAAATAATTTTGATAAAACACTTGAACTCCATTCTTGAGGAAAATATCCTTTCTCCTTCAAAAACATTTTTTCCTTTCTTAACATGTCGTACAATTTTAAACTAAAAAAAGTTGATTAAAAATAAACTTGAAAACTTGTAAAGTAATATTCTCAGAAATAATGTTTTAAAAATCCATTCATGCCGTATAAGTTAAAAAAACATTCTTCTCGTACTTTTGTCGGAAAAGTCAAAAAGTACCTCGTACGAAAAACGACAAAAGATTCCTTTCATATCTTTTACTAAAAACTCACCGAAGGGTAAAATTGGATTTAAACAATTGTAGGTGGATGGAAATAATATTACATATTTAGGAAACATGGATGTGGATGATAAAATACACCCCAGTAAATTTCAAAGTATAAACAATCTGGGATAAAAATGAGATTGTGATATTTCCCTTACCACTGGTCCGATTCGCTTCGTAAGTGTCTGAACCTCCTGTATAATGATTTAAATAATGTTATTGACTTATTAAAGAATCGTATTCATTGTTATGATATCATATATGGTTCACTTATGACTTTATATTACCCGTTCTTTTGTAAATTCCATGTTAAAGAGCGTTTTGGGTAAAATTGTTCCATTTGTCGTCCATGTTTTGACTTGTAATTATTCATATGATTACTTAGATCATGATTACTTAATTCCAGAATATAAAACATGATTTATAATATATATTCAGAATATACATATATATAATAAATCAGTAAATGGAATAAAATACACCGTTCATGGAGACGGTAGTCCGTATGTATGCATGAACGCTGTTTTCCATTCCTTATTATCTTGAATGGAAGTAAGTATAAGGCCCCAGCCTTAAACCTTACTTAATCTTGAGTTTTTACAAGATTAAACATTGAGGATATTTTTAGGTTTAGAGTTTTAGAGAATTAGATCATGAAACTTTCATTACATTCCACATTTAAACAAAGTGGTTACATAAAAGACAGTATTCATTCTTCCCGTCAACGGAAACATATTTAAAATAAAACATGGATTCTTTCTTGACACATCCTTGACACTATCATCACATCATGTACCGTTCCCTTGACCTATGAAAAAAATTTCAAAAAAACTTGGGATTAGCATAAAAATCTCAGTAAGGGTTATAAAAATATGGAAAGGAAACATGAGTTCATACATACATAAGAATGAAATCATACTTTACCCATATAACATAATCACTTTAACATACCTCATCAAATCATGAATAAATCATAGAAATCATAAGACGTAAAGGTAACTTGAGGCATTCATAACATTCTTACGTAGGGAGTAACCCTCTTGGTTACGTTTGGAATACCCATCACAATATATTCCCTAAAATCTCTTCGGAGAAACCTTAACGTTTCACTCCTTCACGTTACCCAATGCATTGGAGAGCTATATCGGGCTCACCCGCCCTTAGTTTATCACGGAACCACCTGTCTTCATAATAATGCCCAAGAACCATAACATAAATGTATCACATAAAAAATGCATAATGGAAACATAACATTTCCTCATTTCAATCACAATATAACATTTTAGTATATTGAAATAATGAATCCATTCAAAAAGAAACCATTTCCAAAACCATTTAAAACATTTAATAAAGAGATTTTTGAATCAAAGTGTCCCATACCACCTTGAAGCTTTTAACATTTTAAACCATTAATATCCATATAAATAAATCCTTAAAACTATTTTGAAAACATGGATATTAATAAGAACAAATCATTAAAACATTTAAAGCGATATTTTGGTTAAAGGGTTTTTACCAAAATTAGAGACACTTGAATACAATAATTGAGGAATAACATTTAATCAGAACTTTATAATATCATGAGAATAAATGGAATCATGATATAATATTCCAAAGGACAGTATATACACCATATAAGAGTGAATTGGTGCATCACAACAATGAAGTCTCAATAGAGATGTAAAATGTGATGAAATCCCTTATAAAGAAGGTATCCTTAAATTAAAGATAAATCAATCTCAAAATTATGTGTGAAAAATATAAATACACCCAATATAATTGTATATTAAGTGTAAAACAATAAAAGGTCATTCAAACATATTGAAAATATGACATATTCAATAACTACATGTTGAACCCAAAGAAATCAAAATTGGGTTAAAACGTTCCCTTGGTAAAATTCGACAGCCTAACAGCGTCACATCAAAAAATTCAGAAAATGAGTTGATGAGAGATAAAAAGGGAATCTCATTGCTTGGAAATAAAATTTACATCAATCAGGATATATAAGAACATATCCCAACATAATAGTATGTGAATTAAAATACATAACAAACGAAGTCTTTTAAAAAGAGGAGGGTGAAAGGTTCCCTTACCGACTTGGATAACTTTAGAAAAGTACATCCCATTGAATAAGTGTCATAAAATGAATATTTAAATACCCATAAATGGAATTATATTACAAAAGGAGTGTAATAATGGGCAGTACATAAACCACTCAAAGGAAATTTTGGCAAATGTGGCATAAATCTCACGAGAATAAAAGTGAGATGAAAAATCTCTTACGAAAACTCGGCAGCCTAACGGCGCCACTTAAAACTTCCAAAATGGATTGATGAGAGAAAATAGGGTCTCTAATCACATCAACATAAAGTTTACAGAAAGAGGAATATAAAAGAAAATCCCTCAACATAACAAAGAGGAGCTTAAAAGAAGTGACATAAAGGAGAGTACTTAAAAAGAAAGAGAGAGGTTAGATCTCTTACGAAAATTCGGTAGCCTAACGACGCCACACAAAACTTCCAAAATGGATTGATGAGAGATAATAGGGTCTCTAATCATATGTACATAAAAATTACAGTAAGAGTAATATAAAAGAACATCCCAATCACAAGAAATATGATCATAAAAGGAATGACATAAATGAGTGTACTTAAAAAGAAAGAGAGGAGTAGGATCCCTTACCTCAAGTCTAACTTGTCTTGTTCGTTTCTTTATATTCCTGAATAATAAACTTTGGTCAATTAATAATTGCCTAAGTATCTCCTTTATAGATTATTATTCATTTCATATCACATATTATAATGTTATAATAATTGTTTAATAATGTTAGTTCATATCAGACATTTTTGCTGATGTTTGGTACATGAGTCAAAAATGAACTTGTTCGAAAAACGATTGCTCATGTAGTTATAAGTAAATAATTTCCAGAATAGTATTAATGATTAAAATATCATATATATCTAGTAAATATTCATTTTAAACTATTCCATATCATTTGGAGATAAAAAATGAAAAGCACCGTTCATGGAGACGGTAGGCCGTACGTACGCATGAATGCTACTTTCTTTTTTTTGTCATATTAATGGAATTAAAATAAAATGAGATATATATTTATATTTATATATGTTATAATTACAGAATGATATCCATAATTTATATGTAATATATTACATATATATCCATTATATATATTTACTTATAATAGTACATAACATTTTGAGATAAGAAATGAAATGTACCATTCATGGAGACGGTAAGTCGTACGTACGCATGAACGCTACTTCCATTTCTATTTCATATTTAAAGTAATTAAAACATAATGATATATAATAGTATTCCAGTATGGTATCATATATAATATAATTAAATATATCCTTTATACGTACCACATATGGTTTTAACGAATCAAATCACTTTGAGGGGGCGGTAGTCCGCACTTCCTTAAATGAAGATATCGCGTATACCCATAATGGAAGCCATAAAGGTAAGACACAAATGAAAAATACATAAGCTTAAGTAAAACATAAAGATATTATATATCATATATAAATATAGTGACATCTTAATGGCCACCTTTGAAGGTGTTAAATGAATGTTGAACAATCATCGTTTCGGGAGGCATAAATTCGCCATGCACGGAAACAGTATGTTCGTTAACCATTAGGTGTAGGTGTGTGTAAGTGTAGATCGAATCCTTATTATAAAAACATCCTAGTATATTGAAGATACTGTAGTTGTTACAAAATAAAAGAATAAAAAGAGTTTAGGGGGTTGGGGAAGCAAAATAAAACAAAAGGACTCAAAAGAAGACATTACCTTAAAATCGGGTAACTCCCTTTGGTTTGAGCTCAAAGGCTTCCTTGGGAAGACGTCTTCCCAAAGTGAGGCATCAAGGAGTAAGAGAGGGAAGTGGAGAGACAAAATTAAGAGGGGTTGGGCGAGCCAAAGGCTTTGGGAGTGTGGGTAAGGAGGTAGAGGTGGGGGCCTTTTATAATAGGAGAGGAGGGGCACTTTTGGAAAGTGAAGAAATATTACTTTATTTGAAAATGTGTATCGGTTTTAAAAGGTCCCACATTGATATAATTCGTGGATAAGGTGTTAAGGGTTCGAAATCCACCCATCCAATAAGTTTTGGACATGTTTAGTTCATTGATTTTACATTATCATTCCATTTTATTTAAATCGTCAAATAATGATGTCATCGATGCATCATTATGATGTCATAAATTATTAAATTTTTGTAATGTCTAAAAATTATAAAAAAAATACTATGATGTAGTAAATCTCTTTATATTTCCAATGACTATTTATAATCAAAAATCAGACTTGTATAACCTCATTTAAAAGTTGTTTTAGTAAAACATATCATGTTTGTGCCATTTTTTACGTTAACATTAAATAAAAGGTATTTATGTCATTTTCCAACCAAAGTGGATTCATGGGGTCCCCAAGTTGACCCATGGCTTTTCTCGGTCGGCCATGACATATCCAATGAGGGTAGGACATGTGTCTAGGTCATCTCATATTATTAAAGCATTATTTTTACCTTAAACTACACTAATTACCACTAATCGCGATTAAAAACTTAATAAGTTACAATTCACCAAAAAAATTATTTTAATCTCATTGAACCACATTTTACTTCTTAATGACAACCATGTATGTAGGATTTTTTAAATTCAATACACAAAGGTGGAAAAATTTCTTTTAAATGGAAAATCAGTTTTTATAAGCACCACTTAGTGATTTCACTATTCATCAAAAATGGAAGTTTTTCAGAAAAATACCAAAAATTCACCCTAAGCTATATTTGATATTCCGAATTCAAAAATGAAGTATATTTTACAAAATTCAAAACATATAAGTCAAATTAATTAATTTAATAATTCATTCCCGCTGTCAAGACAAATAGTGTGTTTTTGTGAAATAATAAGTATCAAAAGATTGACACTAGTTTAAGTCTGATTTCAAAGTGAAATTAATTCCAACGACCACTGTTGGATTTAATGGTAAAAATATATTCTAATTTTACTTTAAAACCAATTCAAAAGATAATATAATCATATAAATTAATTATTTTAAAAAGTGGTTGTGAATTAAAATACAACATTTTACACTATTTATTAAAAAAATGCACTTTATCGGAAAGGTACCAAAATTTTACAGAAAGTAAATTTTGATGTCTCAATTCTTAAGAAGAGTTTTATTTGGTCCAATAGAATGTATAAGAGTGAAAAAAACTATATTTAATGACGGTTCACCATCGAAAGGTGATAAGTGAACCTTTAGTGAAAACTACGGCATATACGCCTAAAATTGAATTCTTTCCGTATTTTAAGCCTTTTGCTTTTATTGGATAAATGTAAAAACATTTAAAAACATATATAATCATATTTTAGTTATTTATATCCATTCCCGCCAATACAATGGCTACATGTTAACTACCATTTAAAATAATATTATTTTATTATTAGAGTGCATCGTAAGATTCCCAAGAAACCCGTTATTGCGTGTTGGGTACGCCATTGAGCATAGCGTCCCCTTTAAAGTCATATTAATATTTTATTCACAAATATGGATAAATATGAAAATTTCATATTCTTTATTTACCTCTAGTGTTACATCCTTCCCCCCTTTTTGGTAATTGCGTCCTCACAATTTTTAAAATTGAGATTGGAAACATCCTTGAAAGTCCCACATCGGAACAAGAGTCGGTAAAACAATCACTTTAAAATAAAGAAAGATAGGTATAGAGGTCACCCAAGTTAACCCATACTAGGATTCCATGTAGGAAAACATGGTCATGGAGGAGAAAACATAGGGCCATGTACTGATGGAGAGTTATAGAAAACATGTTTTGGAGAAAGTTAACAATAAGAAAATCACAAACTTGTGATGGGTTAAACGGTGTTGGGTTCCCCAGTAGGAAAAGTTAATAGACAACATTTTTGTTTTATGTTACTTTTTATTGAGGAATTTATTTTTGATCTTAAATGAAACATAAGGAAACCTACTTACTTGTCATGTTGACTTTCAACTTTTACTAGATTTCTCACACAGACTCATACTTTCTCCAAAAGACGAGTATTTAGGAAGACTTGTTCGCATTAAGAGTACTATAAAAAACTTCTAGAGGAGCACATAATCCACAAAAAAAATAACTATACATTTCCCATGTCTTCAAACCTTAACCAAAACTAAAACCAAAAAGGTTACTACAAGATCAGATAATCCAGAAAAGGATAACCCTTTATAAAAAGAAAATCTATTCTTAGTCTCAAAATTTTTCCAGCAAAACCCAAAGTTTAACGAGGACCATTCGATAACCAATTTGTCCATAAAATTCTTCAAAGTAAAACAATATATTATTGAAACCCAAATATTTGAAGGCTTTTGTCACCTATTCTTCCATGTTAAATCGTAACATTTATCTCCAATCAACATCAGTTGCTCCTAAAGTGTCGTATTGAAAAGTAATTAACCTAATCACATATCCTCCATGATAGGTTAATAAATTTGCAAAGATAACCCAAAATCTGATTACTCTTAATTCATAAAATCATATAACTAAAAAAGAATCAGTCAAACTAACCAGGGACTTCACGTAGTCCAGTGGTAGGCGATAAATACCAGTCGCACTTTGGTTGTGGGTTCGATTCCCGCATCTTTGTCCGACGCGACAGGTTGTCACATGGTCTGCGTGTTGTCCTTTTTCCAAAACTATATAATTCTTAAATCATTCCCCAAAAAGAGATACAATCATCAAAATAACCACAACATAATTTAACCTCAATTTTATCTCATGCCTTTCACTTCCATCATAACATATAGTAACCCATAATTAACTCAAAAGTAAGGATCATATAAACTCTAATGGTTACCTTTATAATTATTTACTGAACTTCCACATCGATTTGGTCATCACGTACATGATGCATTATAGAACATACCAAGGATAAAGTGGTTGATCATGACTCCTTGATAGTTGGTTTAGAACAACCATGAGATTCCTCATTGAATCCCCCATTTCATCCAGTCTCTTAATCAGGGAACCACCACAGTTTCTTTCAAACCTGTTGTCTCTATGGTGCCTGCTAGATCCATCATTTCACTAAAAATAGAAATGTCAGTATGAGTATATCAACAAAACCATCATGTACTAATGGGGTATATAACCACTAAGATATACTTACTCATTCACTTTATCTAAAACTAGGAATCTTTCTGAAATCCTATCCATTATGGAACTATCAC
Organism: Viscum album; assembly: GCA_963277665.1. Classification (NCBI taxonomy): domain Eukaryota; kingdom Viridiplantae; phylum Streptophyta; class Magnoliopsida; order Santalales; family Viscaceae; genus Viscum; species Viscum album. The sequence continues at coordinate 784,768,474 of OY728147.1, forward strand.
TTATGCTTAGAGAATACCCTAGCCTCTAAAGTTATATAAACCGACCTTTGATACCAACTATAAGGCCCCAGCCTTAAACCTTACTTAATCTTGAGTTATTACAAGATTACACATTGAGGATCTTTTCAGGTTTAGTGTTTTAGAGAATTAGATCATGAAACTTTCATTACATTCCACATTTAAACAAAGTGGTTACATAAAAGACAGTATTCATTCTTCCCATCAACGGAAACATATTTAAAATAAAACATGGATTCTTTCTTGACACATCCTTGACACTATCATAAAATCATGTACCTTTCCCTTGACCTGTGAAAAACATTTCAAAAAACTTGGGATGAGCATAAAAATATCAGTAAGGGTTATAAAAATATGGAAAGGAAACATGAGTTCATATATACATAAGAATTAAATCATACTTTACCCATATAACATAATCACTTGAACATACCTCATCAAATCATGAATAAATAATAGAAATCATAAGACGTAAAGATAACTTGAGGCATTCATAACATTCTTACGTAGGGAGTAACCCTCTTGGTTACGTTTGGAATACCCATCACAGTATATTCCCTAAAATCTCTTCGGAGAAACCTTAACGTTTCACTCCTTCACGTTACCCAATGCATTGGAGAGCTATATCGGGCTCACCTGCCCTTAGTTTATCACGAAACCACCCGTCTCCATAATAATTCCCAAGAACCATAACATAAACGTATCACATAAAACATGCATAAAGTAAACATAACATTTCCATATTTCAATCACAATATAACATTTTAGTATATTGAAATAATGAATCCATTCAAAAAGAAACCATTTCCAAAACCATTTAAAACATTTAATAAAGAGATTTTTTAATCAAAGTGTCCCATACCACCTTGAAGCTTTTAACATTTTCAACCTTTAATATCCATATAAATAAATCCTTAAAACCATTTTGAAAACATGGATATTAATAAGAACAAATCATTAAAACATTTAAAGCGATATTTTGGTTAAAGGGTTTTTACCAAAATTAGAGACACTTGAATACAATAATTGAGGAATAACATTTAATCAGAACTTTATAATATCATGAGAATAAATGGATTCATGATATAATATTCCAAAGGACAGTATATACACCATATAAGAGTGAATTGGTTCATAACAACAATGAAGTCTCAATAGAGATGTAAAATGTGATGAAATCCCTTATAAAGAATGTATCCTTAAATTAAAGATAAATCAATCTAAAAATTATGTGTGAAAAATATAAATACACCCAATATAATTGGATATTAAGTGTAAAAAAATAAAAGTTCATTCAAACATATTCAAAGGATGACATATTCAATAACTACATGTTGAACCCAAAGAAATCGAAATTGGGTTAAAAAGTTCCCTTGGTAAAATTGAACAACCTAACAACGTCACTTCAAAAAATTCAGAAAATGAGTTGATGAGAGATAAAAAGGGAATCTCATCGCTTGGACATAAAATTTACATCAATCAGGATATAGAAGAACATATCCCAACATAATAGTATGTGAATTAAAAGACATAACAAACAAAGTCTTTTAAAAAGAGGAGTGTGAAAGGTTCCCTTACCGACTTGGGTAACTTTCGAAAAGTACACCCCATTGAATAAATGTCATACAATGAATATGTAAATACCCATAAGTGGAATTATATTAAAAAAAGAGTGTAATAATGGGCAGTACATAAACCACTCAAAGGAAATTTTGTCAAATGTAGCATAAATCTCACGGGAATAAAAGTGAGATGAAAAATCTCTTACGAAAACTCGGCAGCCTAACGACGCCACTTAAAACTTCCAAAATGGATTGATGAGAGGAAATAGGGTCTCTAATAAAATAAACATAAAGTATAAAGAAAGAGGAATATAAAATAAAATCCCTCAACATAACAAAGAGGAGCTGAAAAGAAGTGACATAAAGAAGAGTACTTAAAAAGAAAGAGAGAGGTTAGATCTCTTACGAAAATTCGGCAGCCTAACGACGCCACTCAAAACTTCCAAAATGGATTGATGAGAGAGAATGGGGTCTCTCATCATATGTACATAAAAATTACAGTAAGATTAATATAAAAGAACATCCCAATAACAAGAAATATGATCTTAAAAGGAATGACATAAAAGAGTGTACTTAAAAAGAAAGAGAGGAGTAGGATCCCTTACCTCAAGTCCAACTTGTCTTGTTCGTTTCTTTATATTCCTGAATAATAAACATTGGTCAATTAATAATTGCCTAATTATATTCTTTAGATATTATTATTCAGTTCATATCACATATTATAATGTTATAATAATTGTTTAATAATGTTAGTTCATATCAGACGTTTTTGCCGATGTTTGGTACATGAGTCAAAAATGAACTTGTTCGAAAAACGATTGCTCATGTAGTTATAAGTAAATAATTTCCAGAATAGTATTAATGATTAAAATATCATATATATCCAGTAAATATTCATTTTATACTATTCCATATCATTTGGAGATAAAAAATGAAAAGCACCGTTCATGGAGACGGTAGGCCGTACGTACGCGTGAACGCTACTTTCTTTTTTTGTCATATTAATGGAATTAAAACAAAATGAGAGATATATATATATATATATTATAATTCCAGAATGATATACATAATTTAGATGTAATATATTACATATATATCCATTATATATATGTACTTATAATAGTACATAACATTTTGAGATAAGAAATGAAATGTACCGTTCATGGAGACAGAAAGCCGTACGTACGCATGAACGCTACTTCCATTTCTATTTCATATTTAATGGAATTAAAACATAATGATACATAATAGTATTCCAGTATGGTATCATATATAATTTAATTAAATATGTCCTTTATACGTACAACATATGGTATTAACGAATCAAATCACTTTGAGGGGGCGGTAGTCCGCACTTCCTTAAATGAAGATATCGCGTATACCCATTATGGAATCCATAAAGGTAAGACACAAATGAAAAATAAAGAAGATTAAGTAAAATATAAACATATTATATATCATATATAAATATATTTACATCTTAATGTCCAACTTTGAAGGTGTTAAAAGAATGTTGAACAATCATCGTTTCGGGAGGCATAAATTCGCCATCCACGGAAGCAGTATGTTCGTTAACCATTAGATGTAGGTGTGTGTAAGTGTAGCTAGAATCCTTATTATGAAAACATCCTAGTATATTGAGGATACTGTAGTTGTTACAAAAGAAAAGAATAAAAAGAGTTTAGGGGGTTGGAGAAGCAAAATAAAACAAAAGGACTCAAAAGAAGACATTATCTTAAAATCGGGTAACTCCCTTTGGTTTGAGCTCAAAGGCTTCCTTTGGAAGACTTCTGCCCAAAGTGAGGCTTCAAGGAGTAATAGAGGGAAGTGGAGAGACAAAATGGGCAGGGGTTGGAAGATCCAAAGGCTTTGGGAGTGTGGGTAAGGAGGTAGAGGTGGGGGCCTTTTATAAGAGGAGAGGAGGGGCGCTTTTGGAAAGTAAAGAAATATTACTTTATTTGAAAATGTGTTTCGGTTTTAAAAGGTCCCACATTGATATAATTCGTGTATAAGGTGTTAAGGGTTCGAAATCCACCCATCCAATAAGTTTTGGACATGTGTAGTTCATATATTTTACATTATATTTCCATTTTATTTAAATCGTCAGATAATGATGTAATCGCTGCATCATTATGATGTCATAAATTATTAAATTTATGTAATGTCTAAAAATTATAAAAAAAATACTATGATGTAGGAAATATTTTTATCTTTCCATTGACTACGTATAATGAAAAATAAGACTTTTATAACCCCATTTAAAAATTGGTTTAGTAAAACATATCATGTTTGTGCCAATTTTAACATTAACATTAAATAAAAGGTATTTATGTCATTTTCCAACCAAAGTGGCTCCATGGGGTCCCCATGTTGACTCATGGCTTTTCTTGGTCGGCCATGACATATCCAATGAGGGTAGGATATGTTTCTAGGTAATCTAATATTATTAAATCATTATTTTTACCTTAAACTGCACTAATTACCACTAATCGCGATTAAAAACTTAATAAGATACTATTCACCAAAAAAATTATTTTAATCTAATTGAACCAAATTTTACTTCTTAATGACAACCATGTATGTAATATTTTTGAAATTCAATACAAAAAGGTGGAAAAATTTCATTTAAATGGAAAATCAGTTTTTATAAGTACCACTTAGTGATTTCACTATTCATCAAAATTGAAGTTTTTCAGAAAAATACCAAAAATTAACCCTAAGCTATATTTGATATTCCGAATTCAAAAATGAAGTCTATTTTAAAAAATTCAAAACATATAAGTCAAATTAATTAATTTAATAATTAATTCCCACTGTCATGACAAATAGCGTGTTTTTGTGAAACAATAAGTATCAAAAGATTGACACTAGTTTAAGTCTGATTTCAAAGTGAAATTAATTCCAACGACCACTATTAAATTTAATGGTAAAAATATATTCTAATTTCACTTTAAAACCAATTAAAAAGATAATATAATCATATAAATAAATTAGATTAAAAAATGGTTTTGAATTAAAATACAACATCTTACACTATTCATTAAAAAAATGCACTTTATCGGAAAGGTACCAAAATTTTACAGAAAGTAAATTTTGATGTCTCGATTCTTAAGAAGAGTTTTATTTGGTCCAATAGAATGTATAAGAGTGAACAAAACTATATTTAATGACGGTTCGCCATCAAAAAGTGATAAGTGAACCTTTAGTGAAAACTAGGGCATATACACCTAAAATTGAATTCTTTCCGTATTTTAAGCCTTTAGATTTTATTGGATAAATGTAAAATCATTTAAAAACATATATAATCATATTTTAGTTATTTATATCCATTCCCGCCAATACAACAGCTACATGTTAACTAACATTTAAAATAATATTATTTTATTATTAGAGTGCATCGTAAGATTCCCAAGAAACCCGTTGTTGCGTGTTGGGTACGCCATCGAGCATAGCGTACCCTTTAAAGTCATATTAATATCTTATTCACAAATATGGATAAATATGAAAATTTCATATTCTTTATTTACCTGGGGTGTTACAGTAAGTAGATGACATACATATATACATAAATCCAGTATCTTTATAATGTCATATATTTCATTATTATTGCTTATATATACTTTATAATCATTCTTAAATTGTTAACATGGAGAATGAATCTCACCGCGTCGTGTAGACGGTAGTCCGTATGTACGCACGGGCGATGATATCGTTCTCATGATCGTGAACTTGTGTTGAAGTGTATGTATACAATTTCAGTATCAATATCACTTTATAATAATCATATATAGTTACTCATTAAACCGTTATACCCATCCAATTAAGGTGGTGGCGGAAAATAGATTACACCACGGCGTGGAGACGGTATTCCGTACATACGCACGCATGGTGATTTCCTTTTTCCGTAGGATGGATAGAAGGTTAATTAGAGTTGTTTCATATTTATAATAACATATCAGTATATAAAAAATAATGATGTTATTACTTTATCATGAAACAACTAAATAAGAATAAGTTGAAGAAGACAGAAATTGAAAAAGATCGGTAATGGATATTACCTCTTTTTGACGCGCCTTTTCTTAACCTCCACTTAAAGAACTAAGGATGCTCTTTGAAGAAGACCAGGACCTCTAGGATGATACTAGAGAAGTGGAGAAGAGATTTTGGTAGGTGTTGGCCGAGCTTGAATGCTCAAATTGGTGTGAGGAGGAGAGGGAGGAAGTGCCCTTTTATAATGGAGGAGAGGGGCACCTTTGGAATAACCAAAAATATTATTTTATTATAAAGCCAAATTCGGTTTTAAATAGCTCCAAAATGATTTATTTCGAAGCTAAGGTGGGGATGGGTAGAAATCCTCTCATGCAATAGAATTTAGACAAGTTTAGGTTCCTATTTTAACCTTATCATTTATATTTAACTTTAAGTTAGATAATTTTACTTTTACCGTGTCTTATTATTTTCTTACACCATAAGGTTAATAAACGTACTATATCAAGCCAAACGAACCCCAAGTTGTATATTATTAATATATATAACCTTATCTAAGTCATTTTGCCGAACTGTAGATTTTTAGGAATAAAATAAAAATTAATAATATAATATTTGTTTTAAAAACTATTTTATGCCAATTTTGACACTATTTAGTAATTGATTTTTGTGAAAATCATAACAGAATGATTAGTTCGAACCAAGTTTCATAAATCCATAATAACATGACATACTAACCTAAAAATTAGTTTAATTTATAAAAAGTCTCAAATTACATTTATTTGGGTATTTATAACATCAATTATGTCAATATTTCATTAATAAGATAATTACTGCATCATCGTTGTGTCATAAATAAATTAAATTATTTAATGTCTAAAAATTACAAATAAAATAACATTATATAGGAAATATTTTTAGATTTCTAATTAATATTTATAGTCGAATTTATCTTATGTATAACCCCATATTAAAAATGATTTACTTATTAAACTTTTATTTTATCTATTTAACCCTTCTTTAAATAAATTAATAATAAATGTCCTAATCTAATCCAAGTGGGCCTAAATGGTAATATTTTATTCCTAAGGTTGTTTTTGGTCGAATTACACTTGCAAAATAGAATTAGGACATGTGTTAGGGAAATAATAATATCATTTTTAACCTTAATTACCCTATTTACTTTTAACCGTGGTAAATAAAAGTAAAAAGTTACTATTCACCAAAAATTATTTTCATCTCATTGAACCACATTTTTTTAATCAGCACAGAGAGGATTCTGATCATCTCTTCTTGTCTTGTGCTATGGCCACGACTTTATGGAACTATATTTTTGAGATTTTTAATTCTTCATGGTCTTTATCTGACCCTATTTGTTTGCTTTTGAAGAAATGTACTAATTATGGCGCCTCTCAGCAAGTCAAAAACATTTTTCTTGCGGTAGTGGCTGAACTTATTCATAAAATCTGGTATGCAAGAAACGATCTTATCCATAATAATCACTCTTTCAGTCTTAATGCCGGAAAAGCTCAAATTCTCATTGCGATACATGAACCTGCATCAATTCAAAAAGATTGTTGTAGCAATCATATTGGAGACTTCGAGATCCTTAGACGTATCCGTGTCCCGGGTATTTTCCCAAAGCTCAAGCAACCCTTTGAAGTTTTCTGGCAACCTCCGATGCCGGGATGGATTAAAGTGAATGTCGACGGCGCCTCAAAAGGAAATCCTGGACCTACTAGTTGTGGGGCCATTTACAGAGACTCTGATGACCATTGTCATGGTTGCTTTTACGGTGGTTGTGGGATCGCCTCTTCCATTGAAGCGGAGATGCTTGGAGTCATCCATGCTGTTGATTTCGCACTGCAAAGAGGTTGGCGTAAACTGTGTATTGAAAGTGATTCTACCACTATTGTTCAAGCAATTTGGAACGGAGTCATTCATCTAGCCTGGCCGCTTACTATGCGCTGGATGAACTGCTTGAATTCACTTCAGAAGATCGACTACATTGCTACACATGCCTTCTGTGAATCAAATGCAGTTGCTGATGCCCTTGCCAATAAAGGTGTCCACCAGAACATGACTTGGCTGGATGCGCTGCCAGCTGATTTTCTTCACCTCTATGAAAGAGATTGTAATAAATTTCCTTCCTTTCCCTTCATGTAAACTTTTGTTTCTTTTATTAATATATGGTGCTTCGGTCCTAAGAAATAATAAAAAAAACTACCACATAGTGGTTTTACTATTCATCAAAAATTGACAGTTTTCAGAAAAATACCAAAAATTAGGCCTAAGCTATATTTGATATTATAATTTCAAAAATGATGTTTATTTTACCAAATTCAAAAAATATCAGTTACATTAACTAATTAAAAAATTAATTCCCGTCGTCAAAACAAAGAGCATGTTTTTAAGAGATAATAACTATCAAAAGATTGACACTTGTTTATAACTGGTTTAAGTGTGAAATTAAATCCAATGACCAACATTGTATTGAATTGTAAAAATATATTCTAAATATAATTTAAAACCACTCAGGTTAACAATTTATCACTATTAATTATTTCTTTTAAAAAAGTTGTTTTTAATTAAAATTTAGTAATTTTCACTATTCATTAGAATATGAAAGTTATCCGAAAAGTACCAAAATTTCACCCTAATCTAATTTCGATATTCCGAATCCAAAAATGAAGTCCATTTTGAAAAATAAAATTTACAAAATTTCAAAAAGTGGTTATTACTATTCATAACGGCTAGTTTTGATATTTTAATAGCATATCGTTTTTTAGTGAAGCTCGGCATTACGTACTACACATGCTATCGAGGAAGGTCACGATTGCGTGTAATGCAAGGCAAGTCAAGGATGCGTGTTGTGCAAGCTCCTTTTGGTGTAGCGTACAATACATGAAATTAATGAAAAGAATATTTTTCATAAAATCTCAGGGTGTTACAACCAATTAATGAAATAAAATAATTATAAAACACTATTTTTAATTTTTGTGACATGAATAAATTGATAATATGACAATAGGATATGCAGTGTGTTTGAACCAACCGAATAAGTTATTTTTAACGATTTGGGGGACTTTAAAAATGATCATTAGGAGGTCAAAACAGAGAAAACGATCTTTGATTACTGTGAAATCATACTCCAATAATGATATATTTATTTTTGGAATGTTATAGAATACTTCACATCAATTGAATGTTTCATTTTCTCTAGATGATTGGAAGCATACTTTTAGTGTTTTAAAAACACTAAAATTCTCATGAAATGGTCAAAACCATTGAAAATGATCTTTAAATGACATAAAATCATAGATCCATTATAATTTCAATATTTATGACATGTAATAGTACAATAAATATAAATCAGATTTGTGGTGTGCTCGAACGGACTAGAGTAGCATTTTTAATGGTTTGATGTCCTTTAAATTTTTTAGGGGTTCAAAACCATGAAATCAAATTCCAATTAGCATGAAATAACTCCTAAAATATTTTAGAGTTATTTTTAATGTGTTGGAGTTTATGAAACATCAATGGTACCTTTACTTTTCTTAGGATGATTGGAATCACACTATTAATGATTTAAAAACTCTAAAACACATGTGTAACAGTCAAAACTACCTCAAAGAAGATACTAATGACTTAAAATAATAGGATAATTATATTTTAATTATTTATGACATGTTATAGTAGATAAAATGTAATTAGACATGTTCTGTTCTTAAACTGACTGAAAAAACCGGTTTTTACTGTTTGGTAGCCTTTAAAATCATGTGAACATGGGTCAAAACCAAAAAAATGGCCTTATATTTTCATGAAATCATAAAAAAAATATAGGGTGATATTTTAAATATATAGTATATGAAAATGAAATGTTATTTTTATTTTTCATAAGGTATCAAGAAATTCAATTTTATTTTTTTATAAACACAAAAACATGATTGTAGTGGTCAAAAAACCTGGAAAATGAACTCTGAATGATGTGAAATCATTAGGAATAAATATTTGTAATTTTATTGGATTTTTAAGAGAATATTAATAATCAATTGGAGGTTTTTTTTACTAGGATAGATCATATATATAGTTTTTAACATTTTAACAGCCTTTAAAAACCTACATCACAAAGCTAACACAAAAAAATGATCTATGATTTTGTTGAAATCATAAAAAACAACCATTAAATTATTTATGAATTGTTGTAGTATAAAAAATTTAAACATTATGTTTTTTTATGACTGAAAATTCCCTTTTAGAGTTTTGAAAACAAAAAAACATGCATGTAAGAATAAAAAAAACCCTCTAAATGATGTCAAATAAAAGGGAAAATACTATATATAGTTTTTTGATGTGTATGAGAAGATTTCATGTCAATTGATCATGTATTGTGCTTCTAAAGACTGAATTATAAGTTTTTAATAGTTTGGAATCCATTAAAAAGTGCTTTACAAGGTGAAAACCAAGAAAATGGCCTCCAATTTCCTTTAAATCATACTAAAGCAACTATAGAGTGATTTTAGAAATGTTTTATTAGAAAAATCATCAATCGAACATGGTGTTTCCTCATGAAGACTATAAATTCCCTTTTAGTGGTTTAAATAAACTAAAACATGCATTTAATGGTAAAAACCAAATAAATTGGCAACCAATAAATGTGAAAACATAGAAAAATCATCTTTATTATTTTTTTGATGTATTTGACGAGGAAATACATCAATTAGAAGTGTTGTATAATCATTAAAACTAAATAAGCAGTTTTTAATGTTTTGATGACCGTTAAAAATTTTCATAAAAGTGTCAAAACCAATAAATCAACCTTTTATTTTTGTGAAATCATATAAAAACGAATCATAGAGATATTTTTTAAATTTGGGTGTACATATCATGTTAATTGGATGTGTTGTTTTTTAAGATGACCATAACCAAAAAATTTAGGTTTTAAAAAATTCTTAAATGATCATGTAATGTTCAAAACCATATATAACTGTATTTGATTAATGGAAAATTAAATTAAAATTTCATTTTATTTTTTTGTGTGTATTACTAGATGGTACATCAATCGGACGTGTGGTGTGCTCAGACGGACCAAATGAGCAGTTTTTTATGGTTTGGAGGCCTCTAAAAACAAGTTTTGTGAGAATAAAACTAGTTTAAAGACCTATAATTGTTGTGAAATCATTAAAACTAAATTTTATAGTGTTTACTGAAATGTTTGAGATGACGACACATCATTGGGATGTGTTATTTTCTCAAGATGAACTGAAACACACTTTTTGTGTTTTAAAAAAACTAAAACATGCATGTAATGGTTTAAACCATATAAAAAACCTACTAATGCTATGAAATCATAAAATAATAATTATTTTATTATTTTTAACATGTACAAGTAAAAATTACATCAATTGGACATGTGGCATGCTCAAACATGCCAAATGATCCGTTTTAAATGTTTGGAGGCCTTTAAAAACATGCGCAAGGGGGGTCGCAACCATCCATAGGACATCATATTTTTATTATATCATACAAAAAAATGATTTATTTGTGAAATATTTGAGAAGAAATAATGTCAATGAGATATTTCATCTTCTCAAAATGACTAGAAACGTAGTTTTACTGTTATAAAAACACTAAAATTTGCATGTAGTAGTCAAAATAATTGAAATCAACTCTAAATGGTGTGAAACCAAAACATAATTATTGTTGTATTTTTTTTATATGTATGAGTATATGAAACATCAATATGACTTGTAGTGTTCTTGGATAGACCAAATAACTAGTTTCTAACAGTTTGACTACCTTTAAAAACGTGCATCATTTAGTAAAAACCAAGAAAAAAGATTCTAATTGTCATGAAATTATACACCAATAACCATTGGTTGATTTAAAAAAACATAGTGTAGATAAAACATAAATTGAAAATTTTGTTTGATTGTTGGGACTATAAATACACGTTTTATAGTTTTAAAACACTAAAACATGCATGTAACAGTCCAGAGCAAAGAAAACATCCCCTGAATGATGTGAAATCATAGAAAAATAGTAATTGAAAGATTTTAATGTGTATAAGTTTATAAAACATCAATCAAAGGTGTGATTTTGATGGAAAAATTGAATTGGACTTTTTTAAAGGTTTTGCAGCCATTAAAAGTGTGCTTCAAGGGGTAAAGGCCAATAAAATGATCTCCAGTTTCGATGAAATCATATTATAAAAACCATAGATTTATTTTTGTAATGTTAGACCATGGGGAACATCAACCAAATTTAGGGATCACTCAGGATAACCTAAAATAGAGTTTTAGTGTTTTAAAAGCACTTAAATCTACCTGTAATTGTCAAAACAATTGAAAAAGACATCTCAATTACGCAAAATAATACGAAAAATTACTTTGTGAAATTTTAATGTGTATGAGTAGATGACACATCAATAGGATGTTTTGTTTTCTCTGATAGAACAAATATACTATTTTTAATGGATTTCTTTCCTTTAAAAACATGTATTTTAGGGTGAAAACCACACAAACTACCTTTTATTTCCATGAAATAATATAAAGACTACCGTAGAATTATCATTTAATGGTTCGTGTGTAGTGAACATCAATCAAATGTTTCGTTATCTTTGGATGATCAGAAACAGACTTCTAGTGTTTTATAAATACTAAAACATGGTTACAATGATCAAAATCATAGTAAAATGCCTCTAAATGATGTAAAATCATTATAAAATCATTTTTTATTATTTCCAATGTGTAAAAGAATACCACACATCAATCTAACATGTGGTGTGCTCAAACAGATAGAATAATTGGTTTATAAAGGGTCAATGGCCTTTAAAAAAGGTTTTTGTCAGTAAAAATGAAGAAAATATCCCTTGATATTCATGAAATAATTTGAAAATAGATGTATAATTCTTTATAAAAAGTTTAAATAGAAAAAAGATTAATTATACATTTTTGTTTCAATAGGATGATCAAAAATTTTCTTTTAGTTTCATAAAAACACTAAAACACTTCTGCAATAGTCAAAACAATACAAAACCACCTCTAAATGATGTGAAATCATAAAAAAATTGTCTTTGTAATTTTTATGATTTTTATGAATAAATGGAACCTCAATCAGATGTGTGGTGTGTTTGAGTGGACAAAATAAGTAGTTTTTAAAGGTTTAATGGCCTATAAAATGTGTGTCAATGGGTTAAAGCAATAGAAAAAATCTATAATTTCCCTAAAATCATACTAAAAACAATTTTACGGTGATTTATGATATTTCTTAGCCAAAAACATTTAAATCATATGTTTCATTTTCTACGTATGATACATACCACATTTTTAATATTTTAAAAACACTAAAACATTCATTTAATGATCAAAACTAAATCAAAAAAATAATTGAATTGTTTTAAATCAAAATATAATCATTTTTGTTTTTTTATGTGTATGAGTAGAAAATATATCATTTAGACATGCATTGTACATAGATGGACTGGAAAATCAATTTTTAATGGTTTGAGGGCCTTCAATAACTTGCATTAAGAGGTCGAAACCAAGAAAACAACATTTTATTTCCATGAAATCATATTAAAAACCTTAGATTGATGTTTTAAATGTTGAAAAATACTTCATGTCAATGGGATGTTTCATTTTATTGGGATTATAAAACACTCAAGTTTTATTTTTAAAAACACTAAAAGTTGTGAATAATGATCAAAATCACACAAAACGACACTCAAATTATATAAAACCATAGAATAATAATATGTCATTATTTTTTATGTGTAAGAGTTGAGGACATATCAATGAGATATGTGGTGTACTTTAACAGATATAAAAATCTATTTTTAATGGTTTGACGACCTTTATGAATGTGTGTTAGGGGGACAAAACCAATAAAATGATGACCAATTATAGTAAAATAATTAAAAAGACCTTAGAGTAATTTCAAGAAATTTGGACCAGGCATCATGTCAATCAGGAATATTATTTTCATGGGATGACTAAAAAAAATACTTTAGTGGTTTAAAGATACAAAAACAAGTATGTAATGGTCAAAAATATATCAAACAACCTTCGAATGAAATAAAGTCTTATGAAAAACGAATTTTTAATTTTTTTAATATGTATGAGTAGAAATCATGTTAATCAGATGTGAAATGTTCTCAGATATAATGAATATCCATTTTTAAATGGTTGGATAACCTTTTAACATGTGTGTTAGGTGTCAAAACCAAGTAAATGACCATTTTTTTCTTGAAATCATTCAACCACAATGGTAGGGTGACTGCTAAAATGTTGGATAGAATATCTGTCAATTGGATGTGTCATTTCCTCAGGATTATTGGAAATGTAATTTTTTGTGTTTTGAAACACCAAAAAATAATTAAATAGATAAAACCAAATAAAACTACATTGGAATGATGTTAAATCATTAAAAAATAACCATTGTACTTCTTTACTTTAATGACAAAAGTGAACAACAATCGAGTGTGTGGTTATCTCAGATGGACTAAATATACAGTTTTTAATGGTTTGGAGGCCTTTAAAAACATAATTTAGGGGGTTATAAGTAATAAAACAATCTAAGATTTATATGAAATCATACCAAAAAAAATTGTACAGTCATTTGTGAGATGTTTCAGTATGCAAAACATCAATGAGACTTGCCATTTTTTAAGGATTATTGAAAGCACACTTTTAGTGTTTTAAGTACAGTAAACATGTGTGTAACAATCAAAACAAAATAAAACATCCTCCCAATTACATGAAATCATAGAAAAATATCTTTTATTTTTTAAAAATTTTATGAGTAGAAGTCACACTAATTAGATGCATGCCATAGAGTGATTTTTGAAATTTTGATGTAGAAAACACATCAATTATAAATGTCATTTTCTAGAGATGACTATAAAAATTCTATTAGTGTTTTAAAAACACTAAAACCCATATTTAATGGTCATAACCATTGAAAACAGGATCTAAATGATATAAAATCATAAGAAAAAAATATTTGTTTTTTTAACATGCATGACTAGAAAACATTCCAATCAAATGTGCAGTGTGCTTGAATCAAAAAAAATAGTTTTTGATGGTTTGGTGGCCTCTGAAAGAGTACATCATTAGGTAAAAAATAAAAAATGACTTCTATTTTCAATGAAATACCATAAAAACCCATATAGTGATTTGTGAAATATTAGAGTAGACATCACATCAATCGGATGGGTTATTTTCAAAAGATGACAAAAAACACACTATTAGTGTTTTAAAAACACTAAAATGTGCGTGGAATAAGAAAAGAAAATAAAAAATACTCCAAGAGATGTGAAATCATATGAAAATAACCTTTTAATTTTTTTATGTTTATAGGTAAATAAATGTTAATCAGGAAGGTTGTTTGGTTGATATTTTTGAAAACACTGTTTTACAGTTTTAAAAACACTAAGACATGAATGTAACAATAAAAACCATATAAAATGATCACCAAATGATGTGAAATCATTGGATAGTAATATTTATAATTTTGTTTGATTTGTATGTATAAAATATACATATACATCTATCAGACATGATTTGGGATCATGCATACTGAATAATCATTTTTTAATGGTTTCACAGCCATTAAAAACGTGCCCTATAGGGCCAAAACCAAGAAAAAACCAATGATTCCAATGAAATCTTATGAAAACAATTGTAACATAATTTTTAAAATTTTGGAGCATAGATAATATCAATATGATTTTTCATTTGATTCAGATGACCATTAACATAGTCTTTTGTTTTAAAACACTAAAACATTTGTGTAATGGATAAAACTAAAGAAAACAGAATCTGAATGATGTAAGTTCATAGAAAAATAATATATTTTTTTCACTTGTATTAATAGATAGAATATTTATCACACATCCATTATTCTCATATAAACTGAATGGGAAGTTTTTAATGGTTTGGAATCCTTTAAAAATGCAAGTGAGGGTGTAAAAACCAAGACAATTACCTCATATTTCAATTAAATCAAGAAAAATGTTGAGTATTTTTTAAAATTTAGGACCATAGAGTATATCAATCAGATATTTCACTTCCTTGGATGACCAGAATGACACTTTTGGTTATTTAGAAACACTAAAAAGTGTGTGTAAAGTTCAAAACTATAAAAAATGACCATCAAATTATAATAAATAATAGGAAAACCATCATTGTTATTTTTATAATGTGTATAGGTAGATGAACTATCAAGAATAGTGCAGTGTTCTCAGGTGGTCTAAATAATTTGTTTTTAATAGTTTTTGGATCATCAAAAACAAGCATCAGGGGATAAAAACACTACCAAAAACAATATATTAGAAGTAATTTTTTAGAAGGGGTTATGCACTACCCCCCTAAAAATTCATTTTCCATAAGGTTTGCAAAATCTCTTCTCATCATAGAATTTAGAGGGGGTTCACAACCCCCTCATAAAATTTTAGCATTTTTTCTTTGTAATATATGGTTGGATTTTAGAGGTATTTGTGTCAAAACCACATAAAATTTAATAATTGATGGCACTAAATGTTCGTTTGGATTTTAGAGGTGCTATTTATATATATTATTTGTTTGGATATATATTATTGGCCATATATATAACATGGAAATTGTTTTTAATGGAAATAGTGGGGGTTCACAACCCCCTCTAATATCTTAAATTAGAGGGGGTTTATGAACTGTCATTAATCCCTTATATTAGAGGGGGTTTTGATCCACTTCAAATTTAAGAAATTAGAGGGGTTTGTGAACCTCCTCTAATTTGATATATTATAGGGGGTTCTGAAGCCCTTGTAATTTATGATATTATATGGGGTTTTCAGCCCCCACTAATTCATGGAATTAATGGAAGTTCATAATTCACCTCTCGTCCCTTTGATTACAAGGGTTTTTTAACCCCCTCTTAATTTTTATTTAATTTCTAAAATAAATCTCATAAAAATTAAAATTTTATAATATATGTGGGTGTGCATGTGTGTGTGTGTGCACACACACACACACATATATATATATATATTGCATAAAAGCATTATATAAATTTATTTAAATGCATTATAATATATATATATAAAGACATTATATAAATACTTTAAATAAATGCTTATACATATATAAAAATGTACACATATATAAGTATTGGCATACATAATATAAATGTAATTTTAAATATATTTATTCAAATATACAAAATTTATATATGGTTTTATAAATACCATACATTTATATTATGATTTATATTATTCATGTATTATATTAAATACATTTTTATTGTATATTTTTGAATAAATACATTTATATTATATTTTTTATACAAATAAATATAATATAAACAAAATTCCACATAAACATAAATATATATTATATTATAAATATATTATATTATATATTAATTTATATATATTATTTAATATTTTATATATATTTCAGTATACCATAATAATTATAAAATGATAATATATATATATATATCATTTAATTATATTATACATCTCCAATTATATGATTGTATTTAATAGTATTCATTTTTATATATAAATATAATTGTATATTTTAGGTACATTTATATATATTAATTTTTATAAATTTTATTTAATATAATATTAATTATATATAAAATAAGAGAACAAATATATTATATAAATATATACATAAATATAATTTATTTAAAAAATAAATCATACAAAAACTCAAGCTTCTGATTATTATAATTTATATTAGAACAATAATAAATAATTTTTTAAATTACATGTTTAAGATTTTACATTATATATAATTAGTATTATATGATATACACTTTAAAAAAATGAATATATATAAATTTACACAAATATTATACAACATTATTTGTTAAAATGCATATGTATTAATGTACATAATATCACACAATTATATTTAATGAAATATATATATATATATATAGTAATGTGAAAAATAATAAATATATGTATCGAAATACAATATAAAAATATTTTTATTAATTTCATTTATTATAATATTAATTATATATTTGTATAAATTTTATTTCACAAAACATTATATAAATATTTGTAGAATTTTTATTTCCTATATAATATGTGCCTAAATTGTATTTCATGCAATATTAATTATATATAATATCATACAATTTATACAAATAAATATATATTAATTTACATAATAATAAATATATTTATCAAAATTCATAATATAAATATATTTTTAAAGACATAATATAAATATATTAAATAAATACTTATATAAATATATTATAAATAAACATGTAAATAATATATAAATATGTATTTAATTCTGTAAATAATTTACATATATATTTGAAAATATATAAATATATCTATATGTACATAACAAGAATAAAATTATAAAATATATTCTCAAATGTATATGTATAAATATATAAATTAAAAAATACATAAATTTATAATTTAAAAATAGATATATAAATTTAAATAATTATATATGTATTTAAATTCTATTGAAATAATATTTATTTTCATTGATTTCGTAATATTTATAAATACAATGATATGTATATATAATAATAGAAACAAGCTACCACAATGGTAAAGTCGATGCATTTGTATCTTGTAGGTTGGGGCTTCAAAACTCGCCAGGTACAGAAAAATAAACCCTGCACCGGGGAGGGGTTCACTAGTGAACTGGAGAAGATGGGGTTGTGCGGGGGGACTGATGGAGAATCGGACAATCAGGGTTGCGCGGGGGGACCGGGGGAGAACCAGATGGTTGTGGGTTCATGCTGGAGAGTCGGGCTGGAACGACATGCAGTAGAGCGATAATGGTGAATGGGAAAGGGTGGGCTTTGTGTGAACTGGAGGGGGTGGGGCACGAACATGAGGAAGGGGTGGGAGGGGGGTGTGCACCGAATTTATAATATTCCAATATTATTTAGAGTCAGTTCCTTCAACCTCCTCTAATATTATTATTTTAGAGGGGGGGTTTACCCCTCTAAATAAAAGAATTAAATTGAGGTTTTCATTGGAACCACCTCTAATATGGCTCATGAACTCATCTAACAGTGTTTTGAAACCACCGCTACATTGATTAACAATTTATAGGTTGTTAAAACCCCCCTCTAAACTGAGATTATGCATTGAAATTATAGGGGGCTTCAACTACCTCTAAATGAACTACCGCAAAAATTTACACCACCTTTGTAGTGGTTCTTGAAAAACTCCTCTAACAAGAGTAGGCGGGCACATTAGCAGTGATTTTTTATAACCTCCAATAACCTATTTAGAAAGGGTTATAACCCCTTATAATGGAGTATTTTTTGTAGTGACGTTTTAAAATGACCTCCAATTATCATGAAATCATATAACCATAGCTGTGGAATTATTTTTTAAATGTTGGAGAAGTCTTAAAATCAAATAGATGTGTCGTTCTCTTAGGTGGAATAGAAAGACAATTTTAGTGTTTTAAAAATAATTAATCATGTTTCAAATGTTCAAAACCATAAAAAATGACCTCTGAGTGATGTAAATCATTGGAAAATAGTCTTTGTAAAATATTTGCAGTGTTTGAGTGGACAAAACATCAATCGTAGATGAGGTGTTCTTGAACAGAACGAATAAGCAGTTTTAAGGGGTTGAAGACATTTTAAACTGTGCATCAGGGGTAAAATAAAGAAAATGTAAACTAATTTTCATAAAATCCTTTGAAAAAAACTATAGACTCATTTTTGAAATGTCGAAGGAGACAAAACACCAATCTGATATGTTGTTTTCTCGGAATGACTGATAAAAAACATTAGGTGTTTTAAAAAATAGTAAAACAAAGTTTTAAAGGAAAAAACCATATAAAAAAACAAATTATGTGAAATAATAGTAAAATAGTATTTGTAATTTTTGTGATGCATATGAGTATATGAAACAACAATTGGATGTGTGGTGTGTACCAACCTAGGTACCGATAAAATAATTTGTTTTAAAATTTATTAGTACTCTTAAATTTAATATATCACTATTAGTGAAATATATTTCTGAAAATTATATGTTACATATTAAAGAAAATGTTTTTAAATTCATCTAATATGTTTAATAGGTTTAATATAAGAATAAATCCAATATTTAAACATAAAAGCTATATTTTTCTAAATGGATTTTTTTTTCAGCTTTTAACGACATACCCATTTTAAAATTAAATTATGAAACTTTTATAAATATTATTTGAAAAAATATAATTAATTTTTGAAATCAGATTATAAAAATTATCGTATTTTTAAATTTTGGCATTTTTTCTTCAAGTTTCATTTTTTGATGAATAGTGCAAATGCTAAATTTTAATTGAAAACTTAATTTTCTTATAATTTATTTATATATTTTGATTATATATTAACTTATTTTTAATGTTTAATTAGTTAAATGATAAATAAATAAATCCAATTTAGTTCATTTTAATCAATTTCACTTTGGAGTTGGATAAATAAAACTTTTAGACATTTAAAATTTTTTCATTTTAAAAAACCATATTTTTTATTGTGTTTTTGAGTTTAGTTTTAAATATATTTTTCCAATTATAAAAATTTAATTTCATAAAATGGATCTATATTTTTAATCATAAATTCAAAAAAAAATTGAGGTTATTTTCTTTTTTAGGAAAGAATTTCCTTAGTAAAAAGAAGATTTACCACAGTATATGTTAAATAATGAAACATGTCAATGTTTAATAGTAAAGGCTTAAAATACCTTAAAATTAAAACATTAAATCGGTGGTTGATGTTTTTATATATCCTAACCATTCATTAAAACATTAATTATCATCCAAAGTCTTGTAAATTAATTCCACTTCAATGTGGTTGGCTTTTAATATAAAATAATCATTTTTTAATCCCATAAAACCACCCATTCTAAAGTATAAATACCACCCCTCCCCAAACCATTTCACCTCACAATATTTTAATCTCCTAAAATATCTTGCAAAACCTATCATTCTCACTCTCCCCATGTACAAGTGATTTTGAACTCACAAAAAGACCAAATCCAAGGTTCTCAAGGAGCCTTTCAATGAGTTGATATCCAAGAGGTAATTTTCTCAAACCACCTATCTTATTTTCTTTTCGTCTTATATTTTCTCCTCATATCCTTCATCCATTAATTCTTGGTAACTCTAGAATCACATATATACAGTATTTTTACATTTTATATGGAATATATTATATTCATCTTTTTATTACCTCCTCTTATTCGAAGAAACAAATCCATTTTCAAAATAATTGTGGTTAACCATCATCGTGAATAATGATTTTTTTTCCTTACCACCTTCATGGATTCTAACACCCCAAGCTTCCACGGTACGCTTCTCTCTGAATAATACAGTAGCGTGTGTTGTACGCAACATAAAGTTCTAACACACCACAACCAATCAAACTAGCCGTTATGAATAGTAATACCTTCTTTTTGAAATTTTATACATTTTATCTTTCAAAATGGACTTCATTTTTGGATTTAGAATATCGAAATTAGCATAGGGTGAAATTTTAGTACTTTTCGGATAACTTTCATATTTTGATGAAAAGTGAAAATTACTAAATTTTAAATAAAAACATCTTTTTTAATCGAAGTAATTAATAGAGATATATTATTTATTTGAGTGGTTTTAAAGTATATTCAGAATATATTTTTACCATTTAATACAATTTTGTTCATTGGATGTAATTTCACATTTAAACCAGATATAAAAAAGTGTCAATCTTTTGATAGTTATTATCTCTTAAAAACATGCTATTTGTTTTGATGACGGTAATTAATTCTTAAATTAATTAATGCAACTGATATGTTTTGAATTTGGTAAAATAGACATTATTTTTTAATTCATAATATCAAATATAGCATATGCCTAATTTTTGGTATTATTTTGGAAACTTTCATTTTTTGATGAATAGTGAAACCACTAAGTGGTAGTTAAAAAACATAATTTTTCATAAAACTTAATTTTACCGCTTCTGTGAGTGGGATTTTGAAAATCGGAGAAACATGGTTAATATCATAGCGTAAAATGTGGTTCAATGAGTTGAAAATATTTTTTTGGTGAATAGTAACTTTTTTACTTTTATTTACCACGGTTAAAAGTAAATAAGGCAATTAAGGGTAAAAATGATATTAATATTACCCTAACACATGTATTAATTCTATTGGACAAGTGTATCTCGACCAAAAACAACCTTAGGAGTAAACTATTATCATTTAGGTCCACTTGTATTAGATTAGGACATTTATTATTGTTTAATTCAAAGAAGAGTTAAAAGAGTTAAAATCAAAGTTTATTTACTAATTTTTTTTAATATAGGGTTATACATAAGATAAATAAAATTGTAAATATTCATTATAAATATAAAACGATTTCCTACATAATGGTATTTTATTTATAATTTTTAGACATTAAATAATTTAATTTATTTATGACACAATGGTGATTCAGTAATTATATAATTAATGAAATATTAAAATAATTGATATTATAAATATTAAAATAAATCTAATTTGATACTTTTTATGAATTCCACTAATTTTATAGGTTAATATGAAATATTAGGATTGATTATATAAATTTTGTTCGAAGTAATAATACTATTATGAATTTATCAAAAACAAAATACCCAATAGTGTCAAAATTGACATAAAGGAGTTTTTAAAACAAATACTATATTATTAAATTATATTCAATTCCAAAAAATATAAGGTTCATCCAAGATACTTATATCATGGTAGGGGTATCATTAATGGACCACATGGGGGTATCTTGGATGTATATAGTATGTTTATTAACAATAAAATATAAAAATACAAAGAGACATTGTAAAAGTGAAACTAATTAACTAAGAGTTAATACATAAATATAAGGTTAATATAATGACCCAAACCTGTCTAAATTCTATTGGGTGAGTGTCTTTAGACCCATACCCACCTTAAACTTTAAATAATCCACTTTAAAGCCATTAGAAACCGAATATGAATTTATTATAAAATAATATTTTTTTCTTTTCCAATGGTGCCCCTCACCCCTCTTATAAAAGGGTACTTCCCCTTCTCACTAATTCACACATTCAAAGGCTTTTGGCTCGGCCAAACCCTGCCCAAATAATATCTCAACTTCACTCACTACAACCTAGAGGCCTTATTTTGATCAGAAAGCCAACCTAAGGAGCCCTTTTGATCTAATCAAAAGGAAGAACCCGAAGAAGAGGTAATGTTTTCACCACCCTCTTTCAAGTTCCTTTGTTCTTCAACTTCTTCTTTATTTGTTATTTATATTCTAAAATAATAACTCCAGTATCTTCTATATACTTTTATGTTATTATAAATATGGTACAACCATATTCAGTATTCTATCCATCCTTTGAATGGCATGTCACCATACGTGTGTACGTACGACTTACCATCTCCACGTCGTGGTGTAATTGTCATTCAATAAATTATTATTTGGATGGGTATAATAATGATGAGTAATTCATGTAAATAATAAATATAACATGATAATTATTCTTTCTATATGATATACCATCCAATTATATATTATTCAAACATCAAAAGAATGATATTGTCGCTCGTGCGTACGTACGGACTACCGTCTCCACGAACGCGATGAGATTCATTCTCCATCGTATCCATTCAAGTATAATTCTCATTTGATGATTAAAAATAATGTTTAAGGGCTTGATATAATTCTGGATATGAATAATATAAAACCTATCCATAACAAAAACGTCTTACGTAACAAATAATATAAAGGAAAACGAGTAAGTTAACAGCTGAAATGACGATAATATCAAGATATTATTAACAAATCAATGTTAAAAGATCATATATGATATCATATTAATGTAAATTATTCATGTATAATTAAATAACAATAATTTCACCATTATACAGGAGGTTAAACTACTGTCGACCAAGGAAAAAGTACAAAGTAAGGGGTTTCTTATCTCACTTTTAATTCTGTGAGATTTCCATTGTTTTCCACTTATTTATTGCATGTGGTGTGTGTACTACCCATGATTGTATTCATTGTGTCATATAATTTAATTTATGGACATTTATATCATTATTGTATTATCATTCTTTCATGGGTGCATGTTTCATAAGTTACCAAATCGATAAGGGAATTTGAAATTTCAATTTTCACTCATTCGGCTTTACGCATACTTCATTGATTATTTTACTCCAAGATTATGCGTGGAATCACTATTCATTTGATTATGTCATAATTTCCACTCCCCTTTCCGTGGATATACTTTTTATACACATAATCACTCCATTGATAA
The DNA here is from genome assembly GCA_963277665.1 of Viscum album. NCBI lineage: Eukaryota > Viridiplantae > Streptophyta > Magnoliopsida > Santalales > Viscaceae > Viscum > Viscum album. Next base: position 784,792,329 of record OY728147.1, read on the forward strand.
ATTCTCAAGTCATCGGTATGAACTTGATAAGAGTAATTTTTACTCAATGTCGATTTGTTGAGATAAACATCCAATTCATTGGTGTTGTTTTTACAAGAATATGTGTGAATGTCCTTTCATTGTTTTAAACTGAATATCCAATCATATTTAGTGTATTTATATTTTTCACACATAATTATGTCTTTGATTTATCCTTAACCTAAGGATACGACATTTATGAAAGATTTCAACTCAATTTACATTCCATTGATACTTCTTTGTTGTTATACACCAAATCACTTTTATGTGGTGTATATAATGTACTTTGACATAGTATATCATGAATCCATTTATTCTCATGATATTACAAAGTTTTGATTACCTCAATTATTTTTATTCAAGTTTCTCTCTTTTGGATAGATACTCTAACTAAAATACCATTTTTAAATGTTTTAAAGACTTATTCTTCTAAATATCGCTCATTAATGCCCATGATTTAAAAATGGTTTGAAGGATTTATTTATATGGACATTAAAGTTTTAAAGTTAAAATTAATTTTAAAAGTTTCAAATTGGTATGGGACACTTTGATTCAAAAATCTATTTTTAAATGGCTTCTTGACAAATAGTGTGACTTTAAATGATTTCAAGAAAAAGGGGGATATTTCTCTCTAATAGTTTTGACGATTATTTTCATCTATGTCAATATCCTTCATTATTCTTAATTGAGATTAATCTGATACAATACAATCTTCCATATTGTATCGAATGAGTTATGTTTGACTGTGGATGTGATATTTTTATACCATTCATGGTTTGTCGATTAAGTATTGACATTTCGTATGCTAGTTTAATACGAATGTTTATGTCATATTTCAAACATTTCATATGAGGAATGCATTGGACATAGTAAGTGAAGGGTAGAGCCCGCTATAGCTCCTCGATGAATCGGTAGGTCTCATGAGATAAACTAGTGTCTCGGCACAAGGTCTTTACAAAATATTATTTGTAGTCTTGGCACGAGGCCTTGGCTATGTTGTTATGATAGTCTGGCCTTATACATTCTATCATTATGAAAGTGGTTATTGATATTGCATGTGATTATTCGATTAGTAGAATATCCATGTGAATAAGTAAATGGAAATATTTCATTTTATTTCTACCATATTATGTTGAAGTTCAAGATTAAAAGGCTTTTGTTTTAGTTATACATTGCCTTAAATGATTATTCCTATTTATAAATATTTCCGCTATATTTCTATCCTTACTAGGCATTTGATCTCACCCATTTCTATTTTTATTTTTCCCAGGATGTGAAGAAGTATTTTATGAATGAACTGCAGGGATAGTATGAGGGGATAAGAGTGTGGACTATGGAGACTATAATGTTTTAGTTTTCATTTTATGATGTAATGTAAACTTTATGAATGTATCTAGTTATTCCAAGGATACTAAACTAATTGGTATTTTGAGACTTGATATTTCTTGTGATCATGCCAATGTTATGTAATAATGCACCGACTCTTGGTAACTGGGGTCGCGGCGTTACATGGATGGTCATAAAAGTATAATTATGATTAAATATATTTTAAAATGATATATTTTAACCTATTAAATTTTTTGAACCAATTTATACACATAATATGAAATTCTAAAAAATTAGTTCTTGGTGTTTGGTAAAACCACCAAAATAAACTAAACATTTACCCTTAACATTTTATAAAAATAATCATCCTCATACAATAAATAAAAATGAAATATGGGAACATTAATAATTTTTAAGTTCATTAATAGTATTTTATTCCACTTGTGTATTTGTAATCATAATTTATAAGAACATCCATAATACTACACAAGTGAACAGACCCTAAAACCATGAAATGAAAGCACTCCACATGAGTCTCAACCCAGTTGGTGAGGTATCCTAAAGTGCATCCAAAAGACCCAGGTTCAAAATCAGGTAGATGCATATTTATGATGTACTTTAGCAGTAATGTAGTAGGTACTATAGTAGCATTGTAGCAATACTGTACACTGTACAGGTACTGTAGCAGAACTATACACTGTACAGGTAATATAGCAGAACTGTACACCATAGCAGTTACTATAGCAGGTACTGTTGGGTACTGTAGTAGCTGGAACTATTCTTCATGGGCCGCCAGTTTGGGATTGGAGTTCTTAAGGCTTTCGGGCCACCCAAGACTTTAGGTCAGTAGGGATTTTAGGACACCTTTAAGGCCGTTGGGCCACATCAAGGCCTTTGGGCCACATGAAGTTCCCCCAGACACACTACAAAAAATGAGCTGCCCTAGAAGAGGATTCAGAGCAGGTGCACACACCCGAGCCGAACCAAATGGATTGTCATAAAGAGAGGGTATGACTATGCCATTGGTACCGGCCCTTACTTGCATGAGAGGCCTAGCCAGACGGCCATGCAAAGGTAGAGATCTACTATCATGACACGGATGCTCGGGAGGGGTAGTTCCTTGTTGTTAGTCTGGTTGAATTCCCTAAGACCTTCGAGTCATGTAATCTTTTAATCCTACGAGCCTTGTAATATCTGAGCCTACGGGCCTTGTAAGGGTTCCCCCTCATCCGTTGAAAGGGGGGTTACCAAAAACCAATAAAAATTGAAGGCCTTTGGGCCATTCGGGGGGTGGGGGACCATAAAATAGTGAAAGTAATGAAATATTATTAATAAATGGGTGGTAATGAATTTTAAAAGCTCATATAAGGTATTATAACTATTAATACAATATTTTAATAAATTAATAACATTATTTAAACCATTATACATGAGGTTTGAACACTTTTTATGGAAGTCAAACATGAGGTAAGGGAATTCTTAACCAAATTTCATTTCTTTGTGTTAAACTTCTTTTTCATGATTATGTCATGCTAATATTATATGTGAAATGAATTTTTAAAATATTATATTATATTTTAAATTTTTTATGTGTATTTACAATTAATACACACAATCAATTAATTTTAATAATTCTCAATTCATTGATATGATATTTATAAGGGTATTTGTTTAAAAAATCATTTTTTAAAGTTATTTTTTCAACTATTTTTACAAAACCCTAAAGTAATGATTTTTTTAACATATATATAATGAATGTAATTCCACACATTCATGCCACTTAAATTTTTTTGAAAATTCCTTTACAAGTATTCAATTTTATTTTCAAATAATGTTTTAACACTTATGAGTTCATGGATTTATAAAATTGAAAAGTTATTTTTAAATGGAAATTATATTTTCCTCAAGAATAATTCTTTTATGAAATACTTTTGTGTGATGTATATTTTGTGGTTCCTAGGAATTATTTATGTTTATGGATAGTTCTGTGATAATCTGAGGGAGGGTGATCTTATGAGATCTTACCAACACATTGGGTAATGGGAGAGAATGAACCAATTAGTTTTCTCCTAAGAGATTACAGGAAGAATACTATAGTGATTACTCCAAATATTACTATGATGGTTTCTCCATGGGTATCTAAGAGAGCTAAATTATTTATAATACTGATATGGAAAATGATTTCCCATTCTAAATACTTATGTTTTATGTTCTTTCTTATGAGTTTTAATCAAAAATCTTTTAATTTTCAAAAGGTATGACAATGTTATTTTGGATGTGATGATTCCCTTTCCAGGGTAAAAGTTATTCTTTTAAAAAAATATTTAATGGGTTTCACTAGGCTAATGGTTTCCTTGATTTTATATACCTTACTAAACATTTTTTTTCTTATCCCATGTTTAAATATTTTTATAGTATTTAAGGGAGAATAGAGACACAGATGAGATCAAGGGAATAAATTGTAAATATTGATCATAAAAAACCGAATTTTATTTTCAAATATTTTTTCATATGAAAAAAAATTGATATTGAGTACATGTTTCTACTTATAGTGTACTATTTTACCATATATGAGTTATTTATAATTATCTAAAACTCTAAACCTAACAGATCCTCAGATTGTAAAAATGTTAATTCTTGTTTAAAATCGCTTGAATAATTGAAGTGTAAGGTCAGGTACTTACGATTAGTAATAAATGTTGGTTTATATAATTTTATAAGATAGGATAATATAAATAAAATACCCATTAATGATTTTTTACTTTATGGTTATGTTAAAATTAAATATCGTATTAATATTACCGTGGTTCTTAGACAATGATATGTCTATTTCAAATTGTTTTCTATAGAGAAAACAGTACAAATGTGGTAGGATGGCTGAATAGAAAAAAAATACATTCAAATCAGCATCTTGAGATTTTCAGAACTAGAATTGAATAGTTTTTTTCTTAAATGGATCTGTTGAAATAGAGTATAAATGGTGGTTCCATTCATGCATTACATTATCTAGTTCAACCAATAAAAAATATTTAACAAGTATAGAATTTTATGAGGCAACATCATCTAGAATTTAGTGGACATTCTAACCAAAGTTGTATCTAAAGGGTAGATTAAAGCCTTGGAAATGATTATTTATTTCATCATGAGTTCAGAACATCAAAATTTTAGTCATTATATTTAATATTTTTAATGTGATGCTGACCATTAGTGGATTATGGTTATGAATATTAGGGATATGAGGAAATTGATTCATTGGAATGAGATGAATTTAAAAATATTTTTTGTTGATAAATATGTTCTTAAGGTGTTTTGACATAGGATAGAAATAAAAATTCTTGGAATTGTGTAAGGAGGAGTATTTGGTGGGTGTATATGATGCAAAATACACTCGTTGGGTAAGTTATTCTCTAAATTTTATTCGAGATCTTGATAGAAAAATAAATCATTTTTAATTATGATTAAATACAAAATATAAATTTTCATTAACTTCTTGTGAATTCAAAAGTTATGAAAAACTTTTTCGATGTGAGGAGAGGGTGGAAATAGTGTTTTTTAATGATCATGTATACTTTCAAAATAATAAAAAAAGTGGTTGAGGTGGTATGAAAAATGGAATAATAAATCAATGAAGTTTGATGGTATTAAAATTATGTTTTCAGTCCATGATAATTATGGTAATAACATACTTGGGAATGCCTTTTTATGTGTGGAAGGTGTTGTCAATGTTGTAAGTTTGTCCATATAGTTCATAATTTCAATGAAAAATATCATGGTAGTTGTAAGATCAATTGTTATATAAAATTAGTAAAATGTTTTAAATGTAATGAGATAGTTCAGTATGTAAACGAGTGTCCGGAGAAGAAACTGAATGATGGGAAAAATCTAGAATATAAGTTGAAAGGTTTGGTGAAATAATTTTCAAATACATAAGAAGATGTTGAGCCATCAAATAATGTGGTATCAGGTAAATATTCTTTATTTAGATTTTGTTGATGTATTTTTTGATATGGGTTCTACACATTTTTCATTTCTAATAAATTTTCTGGTAAATTAGAAATTCCCCCATAATAAATAAATATATAAGTTACAGTAAAAACACCTATGGGAAATATTAAGACAAAATGAAATTATATGAATCTTCTTATCATTTTATTTAGAGATAATTTAACTACAAACCTTAGTATTTTTACCCAAGTAGAGTTTAATGATAGTATTAGTATGGATTGGCTTTATGTTTTCCACGTTAAGATATATTGTAGAGGGAAATACATTATATTTAAAAAAGAATATCAGTTTTTATAAAATGAAGAACCCATACCATTGATAACATATCAAGAAGCAGAAAATTGTTAAAAGATAGAAATGAAGGGTATCTTGTATATATTGTTGAAAATAACAGAACTATTCATATTAATGATGTGGTAGTGTTAAATGAGTATCTATATGTTTTTATGATGTGATTCCTTATATTATACAAGATTGGGAATATTAATTTACTATTAACTTAGTTTCTAATACTAATGAAATTATTAAAACCGCATTATCCAATGGCTCAAATATAACTTATAAAATCGAAAAAGTGGTTACAAGATATTCTAGATTAAAGTTTTATTAGACCCATTACTTCATCTTGTGGAGCTCCTATTTTATTTTTTGAAAATAAATATGGTTGTATGAGTGTTCTCATTGATTATATATCTTTGAATAACATTACTTTTAATAATATGTACCCATTTACTCATATCGATGACTTGTTTGATCAGCTCAAGGGATCTGAGCATTTTTTGAAGGTTAAATTAATTTATGGGTAACATTATCTCGATGTTAAGGTTGATGAAATTTTGAATATAGTGGTTTAGATAATAAATATGAATTATGAGTTTCTAGTTATTCTCATTGGGTTAACTAATTCACCTACTATATTTATGAATCTTATGAATAGAGTCTTCCAACATTTTTTGGATCATTTTTTTTTGTTTTTAAATGATATTTTGGTATATTCTAAAATCTTCGAGGAACGTGAATTTCACATAAGGATTTATTTGAAAAAAATAAAAGAAAATAAACTATATGGTATATTTATTAAGAGTAAATTTTGGATTAAAAAAAATTCTTTCCTTGAGAATATTGTTTCTAAAGATGGTATAACAGTTGATCTCTCCAAAAAAAGTGATTGATGGATGGAAAATACCTACAAATATTTCCATGATTCATAGTTTTCTTGGATTAGTATGGCATTACCAATGGTTTTCTAATTATTTTCCACGGTTATCAAGGCCACTAACTATGTTACAAGAAAATGAGTTTCATTTTTTAGAAAAAAGAATGTGATTATTGTTATTAAGAATTGAAAAGATGATTGGTTAATGATCAAATTTTATATTTTCCTTATAAAAATGGTGAATTCTTCATCTACAATGATACTTTGTTGAAAGGACTTGGTTTTTTTTTAATTCCTAATGATTAGGTAATTTCTTATGCCTCACGTCAATTGAAAACTCCTGAGTTAAATTTCCCTACAATTTATTTTGAATTAGCTAATATTTTTTTTCATTTAAAATCATGAGGAATCATTTGTATGGTGTAATGTGTGAAATATATATTGATCAAAAAAATTTCAAGTATACATTAACTTTAATGGAATATAACATGAGACATAAAATATGGATTGTACTAATCAAGTATTATGATTACATGATTAATTACCATCCTAGAAAAGAAAACAAAGTGTCTAATGCCTTTAGTAAAAAATGTAATGCTATATTAAACATGTTCTGTTTAGAACATGGCCCCTTGGTTAATGATTTGATCAATTTTAGCATAGATATTATTGGTGCAAGAAATTATTCTATTTTTTATCATTTTTTAGAGAAATCATCTTGATCAGACAAAATTAAGCAAGTGTAGAAGGAATACTAAAAGTTATAGAAAAATTTAGAATTGACTAAAATGTTAGGTTTCATGAATTTAACGTTGATAAAAATATTTTTTTTGAGATGTGGGAAGAGATTACGTGTTCCTTGTGATTCAATGTTGAAGAAAGAGTTATTATGTGAAATTTATAGTTCTCTATTTTCAGTTTATCTTGGAATAACTAAAATGTACAGATAACATTTGGATTATTACTGGTGTGATGGATTGAAAATATATATTATAAACATTAATAAGAAAGCATTGACTTGTAAACAAGTTAAAGTAGAGTGGTAGTTACCGAAAGGGATGCTTCAACCTTTTCCAGTACCGAAGAGTAAATAGGTTAATATATCAATGGGTTTCATAGTAGGATTTCTAAATACGTCTCAAGGTAATAACTTTAATTGGGTAGTTGTTGATTGATAAACTAAATCTTCAAATTTCCTTTATATTCAAGAAATGTTTTCTCACGATCAACTTTCTTGATTGTATCTTAAAGTGATAGTCAGGTTATGTGGAGTTCCTCTCTCTATTATATCTGATCATGATCCCAAGATCACTTCAATCTTTTGAAAAGGAATTTAGAAGCTAATGGATTCTAAATTAAATTTCATTAAGGATTTTAATACTCATTCTAATTGACAGTATAAGTAAACAATTCAAACCTCGAATGATTTTCTTCATTCATGTTCAATAAATTTCCATGGAAGTTCATATTTTTGTCATTATTTGGTTGAGTTCTCTTATAATAACAGTTTTCATTCTAGTATACATATGTCACCATTTGACGAATTATATGGAAATTAATGTTGGACACCATCTTTTTTGGTTGATGTCAGAGAATGGATGTTAAAGGGATCAGAGTTGTTACAGGTAATGTAAGAGAATTTTCAGTTGATTCAGCGACACATGAGGATAGTTCGGAGTAGGAATAAAAGTTCTACGGATAACTAGAGGAAGGATATTTTATTTGATGTAGCTAATCATGTCTTTCTAAAAGTTTCTCCTTTAAAAAATTTGATGCATTTGGGTAAGAAATAGAATTTGAGTCCATGGTTTATTGAACCCTATTCAATCATATAAAAATCCGGATCAGTTTACTTCCATGTTTCTTTGACACTGAATTTATCCCAAGTAAACAACATATTTCATTTCAATTTTAATGTAATATGTTCTGGATTAATCTCGTGTTTTTAGTTCTAATGTATTTTTATTGGAAGGGAATTTTTCTTATGATGAATATCTACCTCAGGTTCTTAACCACAAAAAGAAAGTATTAAAGAACATGGTTATCAAAATAGTTAAGGTTTTATGGATAGCCAGTCTATCCCTAGTATAATGTCAAATTCTATCATGGGAATGACTACTATATTTGAAATAATATTGTGCTCACTAATGTAAATACTATAGTTTCTAAACACTAATGATGGTTGGATAATCCAACCAGGAGTATTGACTGATTACTCTACTTTTAACAAATCAGGGGTTGATTTTAAATTCTTTGCCAACATGGAAGAAATAAAACAATGCGTATTACTAGAATCAAACAAAGTACTTTCTAGATTTTATAGAACAAAAAGTGTACCTTCCAACACATCATTTCGTGATTCAAATTCATCCGTAGTGATTGAAAATGTATGACCTTGTTCCCTTGTCTATTTCTAAGGCTGATGGTGATTCCCCTCCATTGCCCTCGGATTTGGACAGTGATTGGAAAAGTGACCAAGTTGTCCGCACATTATCATTGGAAATACAGTAGGTATTGCAGCATCTTCCCCTTGTCGTTAGTGTTGGGAAGTTTTGGATTCACCTCACTACGACAATTCCGCACAATATGGCCATCTCTACCACACTTGTAGCACTTCCTACTCCCGATCAAGTAGTTCCCTGAGTTCTTATTCCAACATTTATTATACATGGGACGTTACACTTTCTTTCCTAATGTTCCCTGATTAATTATCCTCTGTAATCTTGGCTCCATCAATCTTCTATTTTCATTGGATTTATGAGACCATTGAATCTCCCGAAACTCTAGTTTGACTTTCATCACAATTCAAAGATCTCCTCATTGCTATCATAATCTCGGCTGGCTAGATTATTTCACAGATGAGGTCTTAGTCCGCCAAAGAATCTATGAACCTTACCATTTGGATCCATGAAAAATATATAGTTGTAACATGAAATCCTTGTTACATTCATCTCATAACTTCTGACAGATTCATTCTCCTTATACTTTTTCTCGAGAAACTCCTTCTCCATTCTAGTTTTCATCGATCGAGGGAAATACTTGGTGAAGAATATTTGTCTGAACTCTTTCCACTCCATAGCTTCAACTTCCACTCTTGGCCTGGTGTTTTTAATCTATTCCCACCACTGATCAAATTCTCCCTCTAAGCAATAAACAACCAAGGTAACCTTCTCTTATTCAGAACAGTGGAGAATAGAAAAGATATTCTCAATAGAGCTGATACACTGTTCAGAAATCAATGGGTCGGTAGATCCAATGAAGGTTGGTGGTCATTTATTCCAAAAGGATTCAACATAAATTTGTTCCCTTCACCATGAGATTGATCACTCAGCTTGATTCTAGTTATTTCCCATAACTTGAGTCAGTTGGTTCATCATTCGCATGAAAGTTTCCATTCTGTCATCCATCAAAGAGCTGTCAGCGCATGGTCCATAGCGGTCACCATTTGGATGGTACCTCCTATTTCATTCCATTTTCTAAAAGAATAAAACCTTAATGGAAATATGATTATATTTATGAATCATTTAATTATAAAGTATTTTATGTCTTAAAACGTTATGCTTTAAACAATCACATTTCTTTATAAATCCTTCATAATGATTCTTAAAAAGATTATGATTAACCAAATATATCCCTTGATAGTGTTGTAACCAAGAGTGCAGCAAGACCGATTGTCATGTACTAGGATACCTCGGGTTAGGGTCGAAACTCCTTCCCAGAGTTTTCACTCCTAGGTACATCTATTCCAGAGCTGCCTCAACCTGATCATATCTAGACATGGATATATTTTCTTGATAAAAAACTTACTCAATACTCACCAAAATACCCGGAAGTATTCCTATATTTCAAATTTCCTGGGTTATTCATAAATTTTTCATAGCCTAATTTCCAGAAATAACTAAACATTACTTTGATACCAACTCTGACATCCCGCCGTTTTATTATATAAATTTTCATTACATTTTACAAACATAGGATAATTAATGTCTAGTTTCTTGGAAATCAGCCTTAATATACAAGAAAACATTAAAAATTATTCTATTCTACATGTAAGGATTCATCAATAGTTCATACTATGTACAATTACTGTATCTCATATCCTAGAGACATACATTAAAGTAAAGGGTGAGCAGAAGGCCCAGTAAGGGTAAACAAGGGATTCTGTTTACTTGTGATATCAATAAGAAATTGATAAAAACATAAAGAAAAATTCAATAGAACTATAGACATATCATAATGAAAATAAATTTAATCAAAACATTAATATGTGGCTATAACATTTCATTTATACATTCATGAACATATCACCAAGGTTTATCCCCAAGGTGTCATAAATAAATTACTAAGGTTATTCACTAAGGTATCATGAAACTTGTCATCTCTAGAGATTAATTCATTAACCAATGCTTTGGAGAGCTATCAGGGCTCACCCTTAATATGAATTTTTAATGTGAGACACATAGATAATAATAAAAAATTTCATAAATAACCCATAGAGAATAAAATAAATGGATTTCATTTCAAAAAAATTCATTTTAAGAGTTATAAAAAATAAGATCATTATGTAATTTATAACCCATAAAAAGGGAGTGATCGTTATATGTATGTAAAATTTAGGATAAAATAGATAAATTTTATGTGTTGATGAATAACCTTGGGAGTGAAAATGTATTTGGGTATTCACATAAATAAAACAAGATAATTCTTTAGAACAAGAGAGAGAGGTTTTGAGATGAAACTTCTACAGCATAACAACAATACAACATGGTTTTAGAAAACATTGAAAAGAAAGGGGAAAATGGTGAACCACTCATAAATAATTCATAATACAGTATGGGGATAGAATAATATCAGGGAATGGATATTTGAATGACATACTACATGAAAAGGAAACATGAAAGAAAAGAGAATATGCGATATTTTTATGAAAAATTCTCCAGCCTAACGTTGTCACTTAAAAAATCATAAAATCAATTGATGAGATAGGAAAGGTTCTTTAATCAATTGGAAATTAAATTTAAAGTAGTTAATATATTTAAAAACAAGCCCGCACATAATAAAATGGAACTATAAAGCATAACATAAATAAAGTCCTGACATAAAAGAGGAGGGTGAAAGTTTCCCTTACCTTGAAGAGTGACTTAAAAAGCTCGATGGTTGGGACCTTGGGGGGATTAAGGGAACCTTGGGAGGACTAATTGGGAGGTAAAAAGACTAGAACATATTTTAAGAGGAATCCAGAATGAAATTATTGAGGTAATGGCTTGGTATTTATCAGAAAAGTGAAGGAATATTTAATTAATTTCCAAGGGACACCTCATCGGTGGTATTTGCAAAACCATGGGCTTGCCCATGGTGTTTGATACTTGGGAAAACTCATAGAATATCTTACTATTAATAATCATACCAGAATTATTACATCATTATTACATCATTAATGATGTCATTAAACACCTGATACTCAAAACTGTATTATTTACTATTCAACAAAAATTAAACTATTTCAGAAAAATCCCAAAAATTTATCCTAACCTAATGTAAATACTATTAATTAAAAAATGAACTCCATCTTATAAAAATAATTTTCTAAATATTCTTAATTTATTTTTTTACATAAAATCATTATTTATTAAAAAAACAACTCTAAAACTATAACTCATTTTGTAACACCTTATGAAAGTAAGCAAGGTCCAATAAATTTTTTGTATAACCATAATACAATAAAGTAACAATTTATTATTACATTTTATGTAAATAAATTTCAATTTTAAATTATTAAATTAATTATAAAAATGTAATTGAAATATTTATAACATAAAAAATACCAAAACTTATACTATGATCATTTGTTCACTTTTAATATGTATAAATTATATTTATACATTCATGGGTGAAGTTTCAATTTTTTTGGCTAATTTAATATTCATTACAATTCATAAGGGAATATTGGTATTCATACTTTAGTATTCAATAAATAATTAAGTTTATCTTACTAGACTCTAAATTTCTTACTTGTCACAATTGTAGAAGGCCATTTTTTTGAAAATCATTTTACATTATTAATTATTGAAAGTTTACATAAATAATTTAAATTACTATTTTTTCCAAAATTCATTAGTAATATGGAACTATAAATTCATCCTACATTTATCCATATATTTTAAATTCACACACTTTTGCATAATAATAAATAACAATTTAATTTATACAAAATGTTTACACAAGTAACTAAGGTCACGTTACATAGAACCTTATAACACCAACATAGGACCTAAGTGGAAGGTGTGTTATGGTGATAGAATCTTGGGTCGGCTCAGAAAACATTTCCCAAGTGGTGATTTCTATCAACTTGAACATCTCCCCTATGCGATTACATTCAAGCTTCACATGTTGAAGTACTACTTGGGCTTGGTCCCGAGCATAGCCCAATGATGCTACCCCCTTCCCAAGCTCTGACAAATGGGATTCGTATGGCCCAAGTCTAATAGATGAGTCTATTGACTCTTCTTTCTCTATTAATTAACCAAGATCACTTTTATTGATAAACAATAACTATAATGTTAAGAGTTTAGTTTTCAACAGTCACATTGACCAACGATCGTATAACAGTTAAAACCCAACAGTCTCATTTAATTATACTCACTTTATTAATTAAAGAATATAGTTTTGTTGAGTATAAAATACAATAACACACAAATTTAGGAAACAAATATTATTAAAAAGGTCAGGTCGTTACAAAGACTCTTAGGGATGGTTGTGGTGTGGTTGTGAGGCCAAGGTGTCTGCAAGTGAGCTGTGCTTCCCAATTATATTTGGGATGAGTTGTGTTGTGATTTCCATGTGTCTTTGAGATGGGGTTGTGTTTTGTGGCCCAGGTGTTTGCATGAGATATGGGACGTGGTCTGTGTCCCAGGTGTGTGTGGGTAGGTTGTGAAAGTGGGGCTTGTAGAAGAGTGTTGTAGTGTTAGGACGTAATCTGTTATAGATGAGAAGTTAAGTAGTGGTAAGTAGTGTAGTGAGCCCAAATATCGATGTTCTTACTACTTTACTTGACTTTACTTGTGTTATTTGGTGAGCTTACCTTGGTTAGATTGGGGTGGATAGAAACCCTATTAGGTTCTTTTGAGTTTCTTTTGTTTTCTTATAGGGGAATTAGTATGCTCCTCCCACTTGTGTGTGGGTGACTTTGGTTTTTTCCAATCGAGTATACTTATATGATCATTCTACGTATATAAAACTATTTATAAGTTTCTAGGGAGATTACGTGGACAGTGTTGGACCTTACTAGCTCGTACATTTGGGACATTTGTTGTGTCACTTATTAGTCTTATTTTGGTACTTACTGTGAGTTTTTCCTTGTATTTCTACCAGTTTTACTTTAAACATGCACGTGGGATGGATTTTGTTTACTTTATATATATATATGTGTGTGTGTCTTTGGGTTGTTTCAGTTTTATAAATTTTATCTCCCAATACTGGTTACTATAAAAAATGGTAATGCCTCCCATTTTTGTGAGATTTATATACTCTTGGTGCTACTCACCACCTTGGGACCTATTTGAAATGGGACTTGGGGGGTCATTATCTATCATTCATCTTAAGAAAGAAATGTCTAAAAATATTTTGATCCCTTCCCTCATCTTGAAGAAGGTAGGTCTTGAAAGAATGGTATCATAGCAACATGTTTGAGATATAGGATGGAGTTTGGAGTTAGGTAAAGTGAGGATTGCATGGGTTGGTAGGGAAACAATGTTAGATGATCTTGGTCCATGACATAGGTCATGGAGGACCATCTAGGATATGAGATTTTAGGGCCCCCTGTGATCTGATACAAGGACTATGATCTTACCAAGAGACCAAGTGAGGGTACACTGATAGTGTGGGTAGAAACCCTAGTAAAGGTTCATTCCTCATGATTACTTGTGTTCTAATTTGTTTTGGGTGTTTTCTGGAATGAAAATAAAAAATGACTTAAAATGTATCCTAAATAAATTTCATGCTACTCAGGATTATGAATTTATTTTTTACCTTTAAGATATGGCCCGTCAACCATTTTACATGAGTGTCCTAGGAAGTGGAGGCTTATCAAGGCAATTCTAGTGATCAGCGAATGGTCGATCCAGAGGAGGGGGGAAAATCAGTGGAAAAAGACATTTTGTCTTTCCAGAAGTGGACTCTAGGAAAGTATGATGGTAGTGTCTCGGACATGGAGATGGAGAGTTGGATTAAGGAGATGGTGATCTCATTCCTCTTGATCCGGACATCAACAAAATAATAGGTTCCCCTGGTAGTGAGCCAGATGAGGGGAGAGATGTGTCAGCGGTGGAAATTATTCCTAAGGGAGAGAAGCGAGACCGATGTTTCATAGGATGACTTTGAGATGGAGTTCCGATCGAAATTACTCTCTTCGATGATGAAGGCTGAGAAGAAACATGAGATACACTCCCTCCAATAGGGGAGTTTGTTAGTACCGGAACTGGGAATCAAGTTCAAGTATCTCCTTCCCTTTTCTTTGGATCTTTTTCCAGATGAGGAGTCATGGGTGAGACATTTTGAGGAGGTGCTTCATCCTTCTCTTTAGGATGTACTTACTCCCTTAACCTTATCGATATACTTTGAGGTTCAGAATAAGGTTGAGGTAGTTGAAAGGATGCACTCATGAGGAGTTCTGTCGCGAGAAGGGAGGCAACTGATTTCTTCAAAGGGGAATGCTATCAGGAACAAGGCTTCGGGATTAATACCATCCAAGTTTCAGCCAATGGGGAGGCAACCCAATCATTTTCAGTTCCAACCTTCACATCCTCATCTTGTTTCCATATTCTTGGGACTAAGGTGTTTTTATTTTTGAGGCCACAAGAACCATTACAGTCAGTACCTATTTTGAGCTAAGTATGTTGGAGGTGGGCAAGTCCAATGCCGACCTCAGTAGTAGTTTCTGGCCAAGCCATTTTAACAATAGGGAAAGTGGGATCCTGCTCTACTAAGGGGAAATAGAAAAGGAAGAGTCCGACCATATTTATTTCTAGAGGGACCTCGATCCAAGAATGGTCGAGGAGACGATCGATAGTATAGGGTAAGAGGATATGGGTGTGGTAAGTTTCATACCGTAGAGGCATCTGTTCCATCAATGCCGAAGATTGTTTTAGGTAATATCAGTTTTTTTAGTACTCTTGTTTTTTTATTGTTTGACTCGGAATCTTCACGCTCTTTAGTTTTACCCTTTCTATCCCATTATATGGTGCTAGACATATAGATACATTATATTCCCTTGGTGTTGAGTACACCAATAAGTGGTTAGACCGGCTTTTTTGATGTTTTTCATGGATGTAGAGAAATATTTATACCACAAAAGCCTATTTGGGATCTCTTTCTGCTACAAATGCAACCATATGATTTTTTCCTTGCCATAAAATGGTTTTACTCTCTACATGCTGTTATCGACTGCTTCCGGAGAAGATTCGTGCTTTCAGATGTGAATGGTCAACATGTGGATTTCATTGGCGAGCAGTGTTGTCTGATGGGAAATCTATGTATGGACCCTCTTCTTTCTTTAATGGACAAACAGTCTGTGTAATCGATGGATGTTGGGATAGTGGGGGTTATTATATTTGTAATAGAGTTCTTGGATGTCTTTCCCAAGGAGGTTCAGACTCAACCCCCTTTATGTGACATTGAGTTCAGGATAGACATGTAGCATGGTTTTTATCCAATTTTGATGGATCCTTATCAGATGAAACCTTTTGAGTAGTAGGACATAAGTCTATATACTGACATTCTGATGAGGAAGGGCTTTAACCGACCCCATTTATTGTGGTGGGGTTCTCAGGTCTTGTTTGTGAAGAAGGAAGATGTTGGTCTAAGGTTGTGTATATACTACTAAGGTCGAATCAGGTGATGGTAAAGAAGAGTTACCATATCCCAAGAATAGATGATAATTTTAACCAATTTAGTGGAGCATATTGGTTTTATAATATTGATCTACGGTTTGGGTAACACCAGTTTAGGGTGAAGGATGGTGACATCCTAAAGACTGCTTTCAGAAGTAGGTATGGGCACCTGTAGTTTATGGTTTTGTTAGTGTTAGGAATGAACCATTTATGTTTATGGGGATTATGAAATCTATCTTTCTTGATTTCCTAGAACTATTCATCGTCATATTCATTGATTAAATACTGGTCTACTTGAAGTCAGAGGTGGATCGTACTGAGCATCTGAGGACTATCGTAGAGGTCCTTCGACACAACCAGTTGTACAAAATGTTTTCCAAATTCATTTTTTGGACATGAAATGTCCACATACTTGGAAATGTGGTGTATTAGTGGGTTTTAGTAGTGGATACATCAATGGTTAAGTTATTTATTTCTTTAGAATCACCAAATAATATGGTAGAGGTTCGTATTTTTGTCGGTCTGGAATGATATTATCCAAGATTCATACCTAATTTCTCTCAAGTAGCAGCTCCATTGAGATCTTGGATTAGAAAATTCCAAGATTGTGTGTAGAGCAAGAAGTTTTAGGTAGTGTTCATCTAGCTGAAGGGGAAGTTGGTCAGTGCTCCAGTGCTCAGGTTTCAGTGTAAGGGGTGATGTTCGAGGAGTTTTACAATGCTTTCCATTTGGGATTGGGGTGTGTGCAGATGCATCGATGGGGAGTGATCTCTAATGGATCTAGGAAGTTGCATACCCATGAGTTTAACTATGAAACCCATGATCTTGAGATATCATGGTCATGTTTTCACTAAAGTTGTGGTGGAATTACCTTATTATGGAGAACTTTATTGTCTTCACAGATCATAAGAGTTTTAGGTTCATCTTTTCCCCATGATATTTGAACTTACGATGACTGAGGTGGATGGGGTTTCTCTAGGATTATGATTTTGAGGTCCCCTATACCTTAAGAAAGGGGAATATTGTGGCCAATTCTTTGATCTGGAAGTCTCAAAAGGAAGTGGATTGAGAATCTATAGACGCATAGAAATAAATTGGGTTGTTAACTTCCTTGCACTTAGATGCGTGACTGGATGGTGGAAGAGGCTGTATATTTTAAATGACAGTGGATTAATATCTAAGTAAGTAGGTGGAAGAGTCTTAGTGGGGATACTCAGAGGCTAAGGTGGTCTGCAGTCGAACTTACTAGGGTTATGCTTCAGAGGGATAGTCAAAGGATGTTCAGAATCAGATGTTATTCCATGGGAAGCTGTTTGTTCCCATGATGATGCATGAGGGATTTGTCCATGAGTTTCAAGGCTCACCACTATTCATACACATGTGTATTTACATGATGTATCATGGATTGAGGGAATAGTTTTGTTGGTACGAGATAAAGCAAGAAATGACAACGGTTATGGAAAAGTGCTTGGTGTGCCATCTAGTGAAGGCTGAGTAACGTGTTCCAGGTGGTTTGTTTAAGCCCATAGATATCCATGAGTGGATGTGGGATGGCATATCAATGGATTTTGTCATAGTTCTACCCAATTCTAAAGGCAATTATATTTCAATTTTGTTATTAGTGTATTGGTTGAAGAAATCGGCTCACTTCGTAGAAATCAAGGAGTCGAGCTTAGTACATTCCTTAACGCAGTGGTATGTGGATGAGGTGGTGTAGCATCATGGAGTTCCCAAATCCATCATCTCATATTGGGATACACGTTTTAAATACTGAGTCTAGAGGGTATTGTAGCATGCCTTTAGAAATCAGTAATGCCTCATCACTTCTTTCCACCCTCCTACAGATGGGTAGACAGAGATGACTATCCATATGTTGTAGGAAATACTGCAAGAATGCATCTTAGACCTTGGGTGTCTTGGGGGAGACATTTTACCTTCATAGAGTTTCCTTAAAATAATAGTTATCAATCTTACATTGGCATAGCTCTATTCGAAGCCCTGTACGAGAGACCATGTCGTTAACCCTTGAGTTGGAAAAAGTTGGGTATGCACCTCTTTTCAGTCCGGACGAGGAAAATACGATTGAGAAGGTGCATCTTTTCCCTGAGAGGAAGAAGGGAAACAATGAATAGAAGAATTCATATGTCGATTGTAGGAGAAGGCTTTTGGAGTTTGAGGTTGGGGACCACATGTTCTTCAAGGTTTACCCTCGATGTGGGTAGCAAAGTTTTGAAAAAGGAAGTAAGATTTATCCGAGGTTCATTGGACCCTTTGAGGTATTCAGATGAGTTGGTGATGTTTCATACTAAATGGATTTTACACCATAGTTGAGGAGGATACATGATATCATTCATGTATCCCAGCTGTGTTGTTATCATCACGATGTCTCCCATGTCATTGAATGTTGAGAGTTAGATATCGAGGACAATGCAACATTCAGGGAGCGGCTAGTGGAGATTCATGACTGTCAGGAGAAGATATTATGTGGATGGACCATTCCTTTGGTAACTTTATTCTGGAGGCATGGTTTCTTAGAGAAGAGTACATGGTAAAGGGAGACGCAGATGTGTACCCATTACCCAGATTTGTTTTGCGTTCTTCCTTATTATGTTTTTCCTTGTAATGCTTGAACTATGTCTGATATGAGATGATTTGATTCCTTTTTCTCTAACGTATGATAAATTCATAATGTATGAGGATGGGAGGACTTGATCCCTAATGAAGACGCATTAATGTGGATGTGATTAAACCCATGTGGGTGAGTATGTTCCACCCAAAGAGGATATAATCTTGACATGGAGGACGGAATTACCTGATCTATATGTTCGGGAAGTGTGACTTTTGGTGCTAGTGTTGTGTGTCCTATAGTTTTTTATGTTAGAAAATATCAGAGGAGGTATTCTTGGATGTTGATGTTTCACTCCATCTTTTAAAACAATACATGGTGGTTTATTCATGAGATGTATCTTATGGGTGGTCATTTTGAACCCTCTTTCTTATGGGGTTTGGTATTGAATTATTAAAGGATATAATAGTTTGAGTGGTATTTGATGTAATGGCCCGAACCTCTATAGTCTATTACTTTGTTAAAATCCCGTGTTTGGGGTGTTATGTGGGAAAATGGTGACTCATTTCAAGAGTTTTCCAAATTTACAGTTTTTTCATCGGTGAGTCAGGTGTTGGAGAGTCGCATCTGTAGCTCAGCACTAATAGCTTGGCATCGGTAGCTCAGCATTTGTAGGTTGACGTTTGTAGATTAGTGTTAACATCTCATGTCGGTAGCATGGATTAATGACTAAGGGAATTGGTTGTTCATCGCGTTGGTGGGTTATGGCATCATTGACTTAGGACGTCGGTAGATCTTCGCGTCAGTGACTCAGGGCGTCGGTGGCTCAGGGTTTCAGTAGGTCAGGTTGTTGGAAGTTCAACACGTTAGTGGCTCCGGCATCAGTGACTCAGGTGTTGATGAATCAGGCATTAGTGACTTGCGTCGATGGCTCTCCCATTAGTGAGTCATTTTCCATCCTTTTCATGTTTCTCTAGTTCCGCGTCTTTTTGACATAAAAAGAGTTAAATTCCATATTAATGGAGTTTTAGGCCATTGAAAATGGTATTTATCTTCTAAAAACCAGAAGTGTCGAAGGTCTCCTAGACTACATAGTCTTCATTGTGATTTTTTGTTAATGGCCTTTGAAACTGTTTCCCTGTATATTTAGGATATGGCCTTTCAAAATATGAATCTCCTCTTCATTTGAACCCATAAATTTCTTCTTGGTGCATCAATAACCTTTCTCGCCCAGGGAGTCATGTGTGGGTGTTGTAGTAGTCTGTTTAATTTTCCTATGGAGTTTTTTCTAAAACTCGTGCTACCCTCTTTTTTTGGCTTAAGGAAAAATTATTGATCGCCTATTGTTCCATAGAGGGATTCATTCATCTCTCTTTATTTTATATATCATTCATGGTGTGTGTACATATATTCCCCTGTGAATATGGTTGAAACCAATTTAACAAAGATAATAAGAAGTAATAAGTGAGGGGATGGGAGTACGAGGATTATGATCTCTTTGTTTATATATTATATTTTATCCATGTTGTTAATTGTATGAGTTTTATTCTTCTAAAAATCATGATCATTGTTGGTCTCTGTTTGTTCACCTGTATTCAATGTGAATTATTGATGTAAGAATTTGAATCTGGTTAATCACGTATATTTAGTTGATTATATAGATTCCCTAGGATTAAACTTATTCTGTGATCACCCCTATTTTATCATGTAAAATTAAATCATGTGTGATGTTAAATAATAATAAACCTTGCCTTGTTGGTGTGGTTTTATGCTATGTGTGATTCTGCTCGGCCTGTGTCTGTGCTGTTCTTGTGGTATTGTTGTTGGGAGTGTGGTTGTGAGTATAGGGTGGTATGGGTGGTGTAATAGTATCTTGGGATGAGAAGTTGGTTGACTGTGGAATGGATGAACCTTTTATACAGTGGGACTGTATCTTGGTTGTGGTTGGGAAATGGGGATACCGGACTATGTTGTGTCATGTTCATGTTTATGGGTGTGATGAGTGTGGTATTGTTAGGCAGTGAGGCAACCAAGTGGGGATGTGATGAGGTGTGTTCGGGGGTTTACTTGCTGAGATGATGGATATGGAAGTCTTACATTGAAGGATGATGGTGGAAGTGGTTGAAATGGTCTCCAAGAAGGGGAAGTGTGCAGTGGGACTACAAGTTGGTTGAGTTTTGTTCGTTTTTATGAATGTGTTATAGAATGGATTCTATTACATCATACTTTCTTCCTTGTTTGGATTTAGCGGTGGTTGGTATAGTTTCTTCACCTTATAAAGGTTGTAGTGTTTGGTATTTTCCTCGGTGTAGATGAAATAAATAAAGAAATTGATGATGAAGAGTTACAACTCGTTAAATGAATTTGTTGGGTGTGTTTTCTGAGATGTGACTTGTACTGAAGAAACATTTATTTATCAGCTTATGAAAGTGATTTTCATTCATGGTGGTACGTGCATATAGTATTGGTATCAAGGGTAGTATTGCTGTGGGATAGTTTTTGTTTTGAAAACCCATAGGTTATGCTAAGTATTTGGTACCTATTTATAAACATGTAGTTCCTTGGGATTTCTTTACACACACCAACCTTATTGATCACTACATTCCGAACCCCCCCCCAATTACTTTGGGGGAGGGTTTCCTTACCCAATATCTCCATGGGAGGATGGATGTATTTTTCTTAGCTCCTCAGTACTCCCTCTTCTAGGATATGGTATCCCAAGACTCTTCGGGTAGGTTGTGGTGTTTTTTTGAGGCCCATGTGTCTGCGGGTGAGGTGTGCTTCCTATGTGTCTTCAGGATGAATTGTGTGGTGATTACCAAGTGTCTTTAGGATAGGGTTTTGGTTGGTGTCCCATGTTTTTACAGGCAAGATGTGACAAGGAATGTGGCCTAATTGTGTTTGGGTCGGTTGTGGAGGTGGGGCTTATGGAAGAGCATTGGAGAGTTATGACATTTTCTATTTAAGATGATCAATTAACCAACAAGAACTAGTGTGGGGTACACAAATATCGATGTGCTTACTACTTTACTTTACTTGACTTTCATTATTTGGTGACCATGCATTAGTGAGGTTGGGTTGGAATGTATACCTTGTTATGTGATTTTAAGTTTCTGATGTTTTCTCATTGGGGAATTATTATTCTTCTCCCACTTTTTCATGGGTGACTTTGGTTTTTCCCTATCGAGTATACTTGTATGCTCACCCTACATATATAAAACTATTTTCCAGTTTCTAAGAAGATTACATAGACCATTCTGGATGTTATTAGAATGGATGTTAGGGATGGTTTTCGTGTCAATACAGTCTTATTTTGGTACTTACTTTGGATTTTTCTTGCATTCCTAGTATTTTTACTTTAAATATACAAGTGGGATGGATTTTGGTTTCATTATATATGTGTCTTTGGGTTGTTGGAGGTTGATACATCTTATCTCCAAATCTTTGTTACTATAAAATTTGAATTGCCTCCAATTTTTGTGAGATTTATATACCCTTGGTGATGGTCACCACCCCGGGGTATATTAGAAGAAAGATTTGGGGGGTCATTATCTCTCCTTTATCTTGAGGAAAGAAGGTCTCAATATCTTTCTATCCCTTCCCTCATCTTTAAGAAGTTGGTCATGACAAAGACCCAATAATCAACCTATAGTGTGCTCGGACAGTCCGAATATGCTATTTTAAAGCTTTGGCGGCCTATAAAAATGTTTATCAGGGGGTCCAAAGAAAAAAAAATATCCTACTATAATATAATCATTTCTGGAAAAAATTTAGAGGGATTCATGAACTTTTAGTATAAAAAGTCTATCAATTGGATGTTCTGTTTTCTTAGGATAAACTGACTATTTATTTTAGTGTTTTAAAAATTCTAAAAATGAATCAAACTGTGAAAATTTAATAAAAAATCCTCCAAATGATGTGAAATAATTGGTAAAATGTATTTTTAATTTTTTTAATCTGTATGTATAAAAGACATGTCAATCAAATGTTAGTTGTGCTCAAACAGAATGAATTGGAAGCTTTTAACAATTTGATAACCATTAAAACATTTTTAAGGGGGGTCAAAAGTAGGGAAACAACCTTTTAATACCATGAAATCATAATAAAATAACTAAAAAGTGATACTTGAATGGTTGGATAAGATGAAATAATAATGAGAAGTTTCATTTCCAGTATATGACTGAAAATGAATTTTTAGTGTTTTAAAAAAACTAAAACCTATATTTAATGTAATAAACATATAAAAAATTCTAAATGACATGAAAGCATAGGAAAATTTTATTTTTATTATATTTTATGTGTTTGTGTAGACAACACATCAATCAAACTTGCAGTGTGTACATTTGTAGTGAATAAATTTTTTTAATAGTTTGGGGACGTTGAAAATGTGCACCCATAGAGAAAAAGTAAAGAAAATAGATTTTGATTTCCATAAAATAATACTATAATAATTTTATAGTGATTTTTTAAAAATTTTAGTAGACATCATTTGAATCACACATGTTTTTTTCTTAGGATGAGAAAAAAAATCAATTTTTGTGTTCTTTGAACACTGAAATGTGTGTGTAATAGTCAAAATCATTGATAATGATCTCTAAATGATGTCAAAATTTTTTAAATTTGTATATATACTATTTTTTTTGTTTATGAGTATGAAAAATCATAATCAGGTATGTAGTGTTCTATAACGGATCAAATAAGAAGCTTTTAATGGTTTAGTAGCCTTAAAAAACAGGTGTCTTGGGGTTAATACCACAAAAACGACCTATGATTTCTATGAAATCATATTAAAACAAAAATAGTGTTATTTTTGAAATTTTATAGTACATGACAAGTTAATCAAACATGTAGTTTTCTCAACATGATCAGAAACACACTTTTAGTTTTTTAAAACACTAAAACATGTGTGTAATGGTTAAAACCATAGAAAATAATCTCCTAATAATATAAAATTATATAAAAATTTTAATTATAATTTTCTAATGTATTATTAATTATCAAATCAATTGGACATGTTATGTTCTTTGGAAAACAAAATAAATAGATTTTGAATGGTTTGACAGCCTTTGAAAACATGTATCTGGGGTTAAACTAAGTATACAATCTCTTATTTCAATTAATCATATGAGAAATAAATATTGTGTGATTTGTGAAATTTCGGATTATAAAACATATCAATCAAACTATTTGTTTCCCTAAAATGGATAAAAATTCAATTTTACTATTTTAAAAACAAAAAAGGTTCCTATAATGGTCAAAACCATAGAAAATGACCTAAAAATTGTGTGAAAACATATGAAAATCATCTTTTCAATTTTTGTAAATGTATAGGAATATAGAATATAAATTATAAATGTGGTGTTCTTGAACATACTGAATGAGTAATTTTTACTAGCCTAAAGGCCTTCAAAAACATGCATCCGGTGGTTCAAAACCAAGAAAACAACCATTTATTGTTGTCAAATCATACAAAAAAACTATATAGTGTTTTTTTTTAAATTTTGAGTAGAGGACGGATCAATCAGACATGTCATTTTATTAGGATACTCTAAAACACACTTTTGGGTTTTAAAAAACTAAATCATTATCATAATGGTCAAAGAAAAATAAAACATTTTCATAATGATAATAAATTATAGGAAAATATTATTTTCATATTGTTTAGGTGTAATTATAGATGACACATCAATCAGATGTGTTGTGTTCTTGTATTGACTGAGTAATCATTTTTAATGGATCAAATGCCTCTAAAAACATGCATCATGTGTCAAAACTAGGAAAAAAATTAAATTACCATGAAATTATATGAGGAAAATGGTAGAGTTATTTTGGAAATATTGGAGAATATGGCACATAAATGGGATGTTGTTTTACTTGATATGACTATAAATAAAATTTTAGTATTATAAAACACTAAATTCTATGTGTAATGGTTAAAAATATTATTGAAAAATGATGAATGTTGTGAACTCAGGGTAAAATTTTATTTTTAATTTTTATGTCGTGTATGAGAATACGACATATCAATCGAATAATCACTATTCTCAAAAAACCAAATAAGTAATTTTTAATAGTTTAGATTCCATTAAAAACATGGTTCAGTGGGTCAAACCAAAGAAAATGGTGTCTATTTTTTTTTTAAATCATATAAAAATAACTGTAGAGTGATTTTTAAGATTTTGGAGTACACAAAATTTTAATCGAATGTATCATGTTCTTAGGATGACCAAAAAAGGAATTTAGTTTTTTAAAAATAATATATCCTGTGTTTAATAGTCAAATATAAAGTCAAATAACTAAAAATGATGTGAAATAATAGGAAAATAATCATTATATGATTTTTGTTTTGTACAAACAGACATCACATAAATCTATCTGTGGTGTGCTTATAGAGAAATAAAAGCCAATTTTTTAATGTTTTAATGGCCTTTAAAAACAATAATTATAGGGTCAAAACCTTGAAAATGACATCTTATTGTTTAAAAAAATACTATAACAATTGTACTATGTTTTTTCAATATTTGGATAAGGTGAAAAACCCATTTGATTTTTCAATTTCTTAAGATGATAGGAAACACAATTTTAGTGTAATAAAAACACTAAAACATGAACATACTGGTCCAAAATGGAGAAAACAACCTACAAAATATTTGAAATAATAGTATAATCAAGTTTTTATTATTTTTGACATATAATAGAAGACACCAAATCAATGATACATGTGGTGTTCTAGGAATTTACATGTAATGAGGTTTTAATGGTTTACTGACCTTAAAAAACATGCTCTTAAGGGTTAAAACTAAGAAAACAACATCTACTTGTCATGAAATCACCTCAAAACAACTGTATAGTGGTTTTTAAAATTTTATAGATGAAATAACATTAATGTGATGTGTTATTTTCTTAGGATGACCTGAAATTCACATGTTGTGTTTTAAAAACACTAAAATATCCATTTAATAGAAAAATTTATAAAAAAAATTATGAATGATGTAAAATCATAAAAATATCAAATTTTTGTTATTTTTAACATGTTCGAGGAGAAAAAACATCTATCGGACATGTGGGGTGCTAAGAGAGACTTAATAAAAAGTTTTTAATGGTTTGGAGGCCATTTGAAATGTGTGTCAAGGAGTCAAAACCAGGAAACCCACTTTGATTACAGTGAAATCATAATATAATAACTGTAGAGGTATATGTAAAATTTTGGAAAATATGTATTTCCAATGAGATGTTTTATTTTATCAGGATTTATATAAATGAACATTTAGTATCTTAATAAATAAAACTTTTGAGTAACGATCAAAACCATAATAAATGACCCCTCAATTTTGTGAAATCATAATAAAATATTTTTAATAATTTTTATAATGTGTATCCGAAGTAGGTAAATAAAAAAAAATTGTGTTTAAATAAAGAGAATAAACATTTTTAATGTTTTATAGGCCTTTAAAAATATGTTTTAAGGGGTAAAAATCAATATAATGACCTCTGATTTCTATGAGAACATACTAAATAACACATACGGTCATTTTTGAAATATTGGAGCATACAAACCATCAATCAGACATGTCATTTTTTTGGGATGATTGAATCATGATTTTAGTGTTTTAAAAAAACTGAATCGTTTTTGAGATGATAAAAAAATATAAAAAAAGAACTTCTATTTATGTGAAATAAAATGAAAATAAAATTTTTAGTTTTTTAACATGTAATAGAGACAGTACATCAATTGAATTTTCAGTGTGTAAGAACCAACTAAATAACCAATTACTAAAAATTTGGAAGCCTTTAAAAACATTTTTCTCAGGGTTAAAACCATTAAAATGACATCATATTATCATTAAATCAAACAATAACAACCATAGTGTGGTTTTGGAAATGTTAGAGGTGATCTTATATTAATAAAGTATATCATTTTCTCAAGATGACCATTAACACACTTTTAGTGGTTTAAAAACATTAAAACATGTGTCCAACGGTCAAAACCATAACAAAAGACCTCTGAATAAAATGAAATAATAAGAAAATTGTAATTTCATTATATTTGAA
Source organism: Viscum album (assembly GCA_963277665.1). Taxonomy (NCBI): domain Eukaryota; kingdom Viridiplantae; phylum Streptophyta; class Magnoliopsida; order Santalales; family Viscaceae; genus Viscum; species Viscum album. The sequence continues at coordinate 784,819,339 of OY728147.1, forward strand.
GTGTAATATTGGAACATACACTAATAAATTGTCTGGTATAATCTAATGGACTAAATGAATAGTTTTAGGGGGTTAAAGGCCTTTAAAAATGTGCATGAGGAGGTCAAAACGAAGTAAAAAAATATTGATTGTCAAGAAATCATTTGAAAAAAATCGTAGAGTGACTTTTGAAATATAGGAGTAGATAACAGGTCAATAATATGTTTCATTTACTATAAATGATTATAAAAACAATTTAAATATTTGAAAACCACAAAAATGTGTGTACAACTATCCCAACCCTATTAAATGAGCTCTAAATGATGTGAAATCCTAGGAAAATATTCCTTATAATTTTTTTGTGTATAACAAGAATACAGATCAATCATGCACATTTTTTTCTTATATCGACTGAATATATAGTTTTAAACCATTCAAAGGCCTTTATAAATACATATCATATGGGTCAAAATAGAGAAAATGATCTCTAATTACCATAAAATCTTCATAAAAAACTGTTGAGTTTTTTCATGAAATTTTAGATCCAACATAATGTATATCTAACATGTTCTTTAATTGGGATGACCAAAAACAAAATTTTAGTGTTTTAAAAATAAAATAAATATATTTTTAATGGCCAAGATCATAATAAATGAGATATCGATGATGTGAAATCATAAATAAACATTTCTATATTTTTTTGACACGTTTGAGGAGATGATGTGTCAATTGGACATACAGTGTTATCAAATAGATTGAATATGATGTTTTTAAGGAGCATGTGTTAGGGTTTCAAAACCAATCAAAGATCCCCTAATTTCCATAAAATCATACAAAATTATCATAGATTAATTTTTAAAATGTTTTACTGGAAAACACATCTACAAATGTGTCATTTTCTAGGGATGACCATAAACACACTTTTAGTATATTAAAAACACTAAAACATGAATGTAAATGTTAATAAACTATAAAATGACCTCTAAATGATATAATATCTGAGGAAAATTGTATTTTTTATTTTTTTATTTTTATGAGTGGATGACTCATCAATCAGATGTGAAGTGTTCTTAGATGAACTAAATAATAGGTTATTTGTGGTTTGAATATTTATGAAAACGACCATAATGGGATAAAAAATAAATAGATGCCTCTGATGGTCATGAAATCGTAAAAAATAAACTATAATTTGATTTTTTTTAATGTTATAGAAGAAACAATTTCATCAAGATAATTCCCTTTCTCAGGATGTTATTAAACACACTTTTAGTGTTTTAAAAAAATTGAATCATTATTGTAATGGTAAAAATAAAATAAAAAGACCTATTAGTGATTTTAAAAAATAAGAAAATTGTATTTTTATTATTTTTAACTAATATGAGCAGTGTTTACAACAGTCAGATGTGTGGTGTGCTCACAAGGACTGAATAATAATTTTTAATGGTTTGGCAGCCTTTAAAAATGTGCTCCAGGGGTCCAACCAATCAAAATGACCTCAAATTTATATGAAATCATATGGAAAAAAACTTATAGTGGATAATTAAATGTTATAGAGCACAACACATCAATGATATGTATTGTATTCTCTCGATGTCCAAAAATACACATTTAGTGTTTTAAACATACTAAAATTTTCATGTAAATGTCAAAACCATATAAAACGGACCATGAATTAAATAAAATCATAGAATAATTGTATTCTAAATATTTTTTATTGTCAGTAGATTACGAATCATTTTGATGGGTGGAATGATCAGAAGAACCGAATAGGCAATTATTAATAGTTTTACATCCTTTAAAAACATACATCATGGGTAAAAACCAAAAAAATGACTTCAAATTATAATCATATCATTAGAAAAAAGAGTGATTTTTGATTTTTTGGAATATATATAAAAACAATCCGAAGCTTTTTTTTTCTCATAAGGAAGCACACCTTTTGTTTTTTAAAACACTAAGAACTGCATATAACTATCCAAACAAAACAAAAAAACCCTTTATTGATGTAAAACCGTAGGTAAATAAATTTTTTAATTTTTTAGATGTATAAAAGAGGATAGAATATGAATAAGATATACAATGTGGTTGGATATACGAAATAAATAGGTTTTATTGTTTTGTGGCATTTAAAATCAGGTATCCGGGTCTCCAAACAGAAAATGACCTCCATTAATCATAAAATTATACAACAAAACCCCCAAATTCATATGTGAAATGTTAGAGTATATGACACATCCATAAAATGTTTTATTTTCCTAGGATAACTAGAAAAAAACTTTTAGAAATTGAAAATTATGAAAATGTGCATGTAATGGTCAAAACTGTATAAAACAACCTATAAATTATTTGAAATCATATAAAAATTATTTTTGTATTTTTTTTTTTATTTTTAAATATAGACATCACATCCATTAGATGTATGATGTGCCTAAGAAGTCAGAATAAGCAGTTTTTAGCAGTTTTTCAGCCTTTAAAAATGTGTGTTCGAAGGATAAAATATGGAAAACTACCTGTTATTTCCTTGAAATCATACAACACCAACCGTAGTGTTATATTTGAGATATTGGAGTAGACTTCACATTAATCAGTTGTGTTATTTTCTTAAGATGACTAGAAGCACTCTTTAAGTATTTTAAAAGACTAAAACTTATGTATAGCAATCAAAATCATAGAAAGTGGACTTATAATTAATTAAGGTCAAAGTAAAATAATCATTTTATTATTTTTGACATGTAAAAGTATATTAAACTTTAATCATATATTTGGTGCTCTTAAATGGATAAAATAAGCAATTTTTTATGATTTAACGGCCATTAAAAACTTTCATTATAGGGTTAAAAACCAATAAGATGACATATGATTGTCATTATATCATTGGATGATAATTGTATAGCGATTTGTAAAATATTTAAGGAGATAACACATAAAACAAGTTTTTCATCTTCTCCGGATGACTGAAAAAGAAATTTTAGTGTTCTAAAAGCATTAAAACACACAAATAATGGTCAAAAAAAAGAAAACCACCTCCGAATGAAGCGAAATAAAATAATTTTTATAAAAAAATTATTTATGTGTGGAAATATATGACATCTCAATCATATTTTAAGTGTGCCAAAACGTACTGAATAAGTACCTTTTAAAACATTGAAGACCATAAAAATTGTACACTATAGGGTTATAGCAAACAAAATGATCTCTAATTTCTATTAAATCCTACAAAAAAAATAACTTTAGAGTCATTTTTGAAATGTTGGAGTATACTACACATCAATTGGACAATTCATTTTCTTAATATGACTAAAAACATAATTTTTATGTTAAAAAAATAAAACAAAGGTGTAATAGTCAAAAAATAATGAAAGAGATCCGAAAGAAATGATATCATAGAATAATTTTCTTCTTATTTTTTTGACATGTATGAGTACTCAGTGCATCATTTGGACATGTTTTTTTCACATCTGGGAAGAATAAATTTTTTTAATGATTTTATAGCCTTTAAGAACATGCGTATGGTGGTCAAACCCAATCGAATGACCTCTAATTTTATTTTCATATGAAAAAATAGAGTTATTTTTGAAATGTTAAAAAATAATTCATTTCAATTAGACATGTCTTTTTCTTAGGATGACAAAAAACCATTTCTTTGATTTTAAAAACACAAATAGGTTCATGTAATGATCGAACTGTAGATAACAACCTTAAAATTATGTGAACACTTATAATAATAATATATTTTATTATTTTTGGGGTGTAAGAGAAGATTCAATATAAATAGGATGTGTGTCATTCTCTGATGGATAAAATAAAAGGTTTTTAATGGTTTGATGACCATTAAAAAGTGTGTTATGGATTTAATACTAAGAAAAAGACCTCTGATTTTCAAAAAATCATTTAAAAACAATTATAGAGTAATTATTTAAATATAGAAGCATATATTAGATCAATTATAAATATAATTTAGTCAAGATTACAAAAAAAAGAATTTAGTGTTTTGGAAATTATAAAACCTGTATGTAATGATCAAAAACATAGAAAAAACAACTAAATAACGGCAAATTATAGGAATGTTTTTTTAAAATTTTTGTTACTTTATGAGTAGAGGGAATGTCAATTAGGCACCTTGTGTGCTCAGGTAGACTGAAGAATCTATTTTTATGGTTTTAATGGCCTTTAAAAATGTTCATCGGTAAGATAAAACTAATAAAACGACCTTTTATTGTAATAAAATCACAAAAATCAACCGCAAAGTGTTTTCTGAAATATTTGAGTTACCAAAATGATTATCAGATGTGTTGTTTTTTTGTAATGGCTGGAAACACAATTTTAGTGTTTTAAAAATACCTAACCATGATTGTAATACTGAAAACCATATAAAACTATCTATAAATGACTTGAAATCATATAAAAAATTGTATTTGATTTATTTTTGAAGTTTAAGAGTATAGGAAATGTCAATCAGACTTGTGATGTGCTCAGAAGGAGAAAATAATTAGTTTTTAACAATTTAGAAGCCTTTAAAATAGTGTGTTAGTGAGACAATCCAATCAAACAACCATCAATTTAAATGAAAAGATACAAAAAAAATTGTTTTTTGTAATGTTGGATAAGAGTTTACATTGATGAGATGTGTTTTTCTCAAGATGATCCGAAATAAAAGTGTTTTACATTAAATAATTAAACCCTATGTGTAATAGTAAAAAAATATCAAATGACCTATTAATTATTTTAAATCATTTTTAAATCATATATATATATATATTATGAGTAAATATAAAGTAAATCAAATGTAAAGTGTGCTCAGACAGTCCAAATACACAATTTTTAATGTTTTTGCGGCCGTAAAAACATAGAACAATGGCTTGACACCAATCAAAAGACCTTTTATTTTAATAAAACAATAAAGAAACATCCATAAAGTGGGTTTTAAAATTTAGGAGATCACTACATGTCAATCGGGCTTGTCATGTACTTAGGATGATAGGAAGCACACTTTTGTGTTTTTAAAAACATATAAACATGCGTGTAACAATTAGAACCATAAATAACCCCTCCAAATTATAATAAATCATAGAAAGTTAATATTTATAAATTTTTACATGGAAGAGTATACAACACATCAATTAGATATGGAATATTCTTGGACAGATCAAATAAATAGTTTTTAACATTTTAAATTCCCTTAAAAACTTACATCGGGTTATAAAAACCAATAAAACAACCTCCAATTACTGTGAAATCATATAACGATATCCATGGAGTGATTTTGAAAATTTTGGAGAAGAAAAGACATCAATGAGACATTCTGCTTTCTCAGAATGACCAAAAACACACGTTTACTATTTTAAAAACACTAACACCTATGTATAACGATTAATAACATAGAACATGACCTAGAAATGATGGGAAATCATTCTAAAGTTTTATTTTACATTTTTATATCCTATTTTAGTGGATGAAATTTCAATTGGACATTTTTTAGCTCATATGGACTGAATAAGTAGTTTTTAATATCTTGGAGACCATAAATAACATTTATGAGGGGTTCAAAATCAATAAAATGGTATTTTATTTTAATGAAATCATATAAAAACTACCATAGAGTAATTTTTGAAATTTTGGATAAGAAAACATGATAACTAGATATACAACGATTATTAGATGACTAGAAACTCACTTTTTATGTCTTAAAAAAACCTAAATGTATGTTTGATTGTAAAAAACATAGAAAATAACATCTAAGTGACATAAAATCATAGAAAAAATATGTTTGCATTTTTCTAGTATGACTAGATAAAAAATCAATTGAATGTGTGGTGTTCTAATACGGACTAAATAATTAGTTTTTAAAGGTTTGATGGGCTTTAAAAATGTTCTTCAGTGGGTCAAAACTAAGGAAACCACATCCAATTATTATGAAATCATTAGATAATAACCATAGAGTGATTTCTGAAATTTTTGAGATGGTTATATGTCAATGGGATTTTTCATTTTCTTGAGATGACTAGAAATAAGATTTTAATGTTTTAAAAACTCTAAAACATTCATGTAACAGTTAAAACTATATAAAAGAACATCTAAAATACTTGAATTCATTGGATAACTTTGTTGTATTATTTTAGTTATGTATGTAGCACCCCAAACATTTTATGGTATGTTTCTCTTAAATACATTCTATTCATCACTATGTTCCTTTGAAACAACACTAGGTTATTTAGAATATAGCCAAAACCTATCCATTAAATATAAATTTTCCACTTCTATGTTTTGAATTTCAAAAAATGGTCATCTAAAGTTATGATCAGTAAGCCATTTGGAGTCTGATAGAACAAACATGATTTTTGGTGAATAGTAACATACCCTTATGAATATTAATTTGAATAGTAATATAACCCTTATGAATTGTAAAAAATAATATTATTTTATTTTCTTAAGGAAATACAATAATGAGATCTTAATTAGTTTTTTATTTAGAAATAAAACTAATTGCACCTTTAAGAACGTTATTTTTCGAATTAACTATGACCTTATTTAAAAATTAAATTAATAATATTTAGAAAATTAGTTTTTTAAAATGGAGTTCATTTTTGAATTCTACTCGTCAAAAAATGGTTAGGGTAAATTTTTGGGGTTTTTCTGAAATTCTAGAATTTTTTATGAATAATGAAATATGATAAAATACCGTATATAAGAATTATAAGTTAAATACACTATTTATGACATCACAAGTTATTTAAGGCCACTTGGTTCGAACTCAAATGAACTTATTACTATTTGGGGTCCCATTAAACAACACTATTGGTTGTCTTGAGGGAAATAATAAAATAATGAATTAAATATTCAAAATTTACCCCTCTCCTCCACTATAATAACCCATCAACACTTCCTTTTCTATTCAATCCTATAAGACTTGAAGCTCCTCAATGTTCTTCCCAAATACACTTACCTAGACACTCCCCACGACCTGGAATCTCTTGATCTTTCCAAAAGCCTAAAATCACTTCCCTTAAGGAGGTTCTTGAGAAAGTTATTTCAAGAGGTAAATCACCTTTCTTTTTCTTTTAGTTTCATTTGAATTTATCATCATTTATTATCCTATCCTCACCTCCTCTATCCAAATGAACATGATAACTCCATTATCATCTATATAGTGGATTTATAACATGTGAATGGAAGAACCATTATCAATATTCTTACTCCCTCCATTTTATTTTTATAAACGAAATCAACGTCCATAAGGTTCCAATTTACAACCTTCATGGACAACGAAGTTTCGTTCTTAAATAGTTCTTCATTACTGGTAATGAAAACATATTTATGGTTGAAATAGGTCATAATATAATTATTTTATCTTGATTAATATTCTATAATCTTTACACCTACATAATATGGAATAATAATAAAAAACAAGTTTATTGAGCACAAAATTGCCAAACCAAATTCAGGGATTTATTTTTAACTCATCGATTGAGTCATCTTAATGGTATATAACCAGAATCATTATAAGATCATTTATATCTCTTTAATTTCATTAAAAATGTATATTAAAAATTCTCGATGTTAACCATATTTCAAACCAACTTCCATTCATTAATACAAGTAAACAAATCATGAAACCAAGTAAGAAAATTCTTCCAAAACAATAAAATTGAATCTCTTAAACCCATAAAAATGGAAATTATTTAACTTAATAAGGTTATACCATATCAATTACATATTTATTAGGTTATGGAATTATTAATTAATGAATCTAAATTTGATTATTCTGGTCATTAAGAACAATCAAGAACACATTCGAGCATAAGGTAAGGGATCCTCTATCTCACTTTTGTTCAAGAATCTCCCCTATATTGTGCCCTTTTTATTTTAAATTATGTGGTATGTTTTTTCACCTCCCCCATACTGCCTTTGTTACATATAAATAATGAAATACCCATTTACCTCCCATTAAGCCCTCACAATAACACTCATCACCATGCCGAAGTGCTTGTAAGGGGTTTCTCATCTCACATTCATTTCTGTGAGATTTTCATTGTTTGCCACTTATTTCTTGTATGTGTTATATGTGTAATGAAATTTGATATATAATAACATTATTATATTTATATTCATGTTATTAAATGATTCATTTGATGTTTATTATGTTCTGGTCATATGATTTGGCTGATTACATTGTGGTAAGAGTATGTATCAATTACTATTTTGTTGTGACTAACTTTTTATTGTGCACCTAATAATCATTATGTGGTGTACCTAATACCATTTTAAGATCACATTTCATTTGAAAAATTATATTTATATTAAATATCTTTAATCCCATATCATGGATATGTGTTTTGTCTAAACCGTATACCATTTTTACATATGATGTATATTTGGAAGGTTATTTTAATATTGATGAATCCATATATTCTACTCTATACTGATGTTGAAAATATATTTTTCTATTGTATTGAATCAATGTATAAAGAATGATTTGATAATGTAGAGGTGGGTTGGGACCTCTACAGCCCCTCGATGCATCGGTAGGTCTCATGAGACAAATCATTTTGGCGACAAACCCTTCGAGTTTGTTTCCAAAAATAAGACGGGTTTCTAGCCATAGAACTAAACCGTTTATGGTATTATGGTTTCATGTGCCAGATACATGACATCCAATTAATAATCATTCTCTTTATTCATTATCAGTTATTATTATTATCCTTGAGGTTTCACTCTGCCAAAATCTATGGATGCACTTTAATTCTCAATTTATTAATGGCATTAGTTATTCATTTATTCACTATGCTATATTGATTATGTCAGATTGATTTGATTCACTTATTATTTTACTCATGCTTCTACTATTTTTAACCCTTACAGAGCGTTTAAGCTCTTCCCTTGCATTGTTTACTTTAAATATGTGATAAAGAGGAGATCATTTATTAAGTTCTTGTGGATGCAGTTTTTAGTTTTCGTTATGTATTTTATTTTGTAAACTTTTTCAATGTAATTTGAGTAACATCTATGTATCTGGTTTCTTCAAGACTATTAAAATGATCATTCCTTTGGTATTTTCATTCCTTATTACCATTCCAATATCAAAAGTAATGCACCGGCTCCAGTATAGAGTGTTCGGGGTGTTACAGTTATATCAGAGGAATTTTAATAGAAAATGTTGAAACTAGAGTAGGAAATGTATAGTAACAAAGCCCTAAGGTAGTATTTGAGGATAAACATACAAGAACATCCTGATATTTTGGTAAGGAATAGATTATGTGGATATTTAAATCAATACATATTTTTCTAGATACACGCAGGTATAGGCGGTTCTGACACAGATGTATCTAGGGGTAAAACCTGAAAACACCACTTTGAGATAGACTCGAACGGGAACTGGTGCACGAAAACATGCCTTGCTGCACTCTTGGTTACGACCCTCCTAGGGGATATGCTTAAGATAATTCAAATTTTATTTACAAGCCATTTTGAAGGAGTTTAATGTATATATTTCCTCAGAGAAACCATGTTTATAATATTATCTATTCATTGAATTTCAATCTATGTTGAGTGCTTTTCTCTTTGAGATTCACAAATTAATCTATTGTATCCCATTATTTAGAAATAGCGTCTAATGGAAGAATAAAAATAAATACTCATGGGAAAGTTAGGGATCTCCCTACTAAGCCAGTCAACACAGTCCATGCTGGAGCAGATCAGATCATGACCATATTGGGACAACTTACTCAGGTTGTAACGAATAACCATTCCACACCTGTGTTAGATCATTTTATGTGGCAGAAGCCCCCATAGTTTAGTGGGACTACTAACCCAGTGTTTTCTTAATAATGGATCAAGTCCATTGAATATATATTCATGGCATTAAGATGCAATGAAAATGAAAATTTAGTACTGGTAGTATATTGTCTCTAGGGAGATGCTGATCAATGGTGGTCCTTGGTTCATAATAACACAGAGTAAGAAGAAATATAAGATATAGAATGGAGTACTTTTAAGGGAATATTCTTCGAAAAATATTTCCCTCTTGATCAATGAACTGAAATGAAGAGGAAATTTCTTAGCTTAAAATAAAGGGAAGAAGATAGCGTTGCAGAGTATGAGGCTAATTTTACAAGGGTGGCCAGGTATGCCATAGATTACGTACGTGACTTGGCAGACAGTATTGATCATTTCATTGATGGTCTTATGCCAAGTCTTTTAAGGGAACTGGAATCTCAATCATTTCCATTATATGATTAAATGGTATCAAGTTCCATCAAAACAAAGAGGGAATTTTCTAGATCAAATCTTTTCAATGGAAACCATGATTAGAAGAAGTACTCTGATAAAAAAGGAAAATGAGAATCACCAAAGAAGAGAAAGGGTACAAAGCTATTCCCATTATGTGAGAACTATGGAATGAATCATCTCAGAAAATGCATGAAAGGCATGGGAGTCTACTATAACTATGGAGAAAAGGGTCATCGATCTGATGAATGCAATGGTAATAAACAATTCAATGATATTCAATGCTACACTTGTAGAGAGATGAGACACTATGAAAATGAATGTGTCATAATCGTAAAGTAAAATTGACATAGAAAAGGCCAAGATAGAAATGGAGAGCCTTTGCGATTACAACCGCGGAGGTTGAAGTTCCTAATGACGCGGTGGTAGGTACATTAACTGTTTCTTCAAACATAGCCACACTTTATTTGATTCTGGATCATCGAATTCATTTATATCATCTATGTCTTCCAAGAAAATTAGATATGTCCAATTTGATTTAAAAAAGGAGTTATCAGTCAAAACTCCTAGGGGATGTATCATTGCAACTAAGGCATGTCAACTAGTCCCCCTCCAGACACCAAAATTTGCTCTAGTTTCTAACCTTATCATCATACCAATGACTGAATTTGATATAATTCTCGGTATGGATTGGCTGTCAAATTAGGATAAAAAGATTTATTGTAAGAAGAATGAAGTTAATTATTTTTGAAAATGGTGTAGAATCTCTTATCTTTAGGGCATAAACTTTTGAACTTTATTCTTATGCAGAACCACCCCCAGTAGCTCTACTAAATGCAATACATAGAGAGGAAGATAAAACAATATCTATGGGAAATAAATGAAATCTTAAAATTGAAGATGTGAACATAGTGAAAAAGTACATTGATGTGTTTCTAGAGAATTTACCTATACATCCTCAAGAGCGAGAATTTGAGTTCTCTATTGATTTAATTCCTGATGAAAGACCTATATCAAAAAAACCCTATTGAATGGCTAGTGTGGAATTAGTAGATATAAAGGAACTAATAGAAAATTTGAGTAAAAAAGGATTAATTCGACCTAGTGTTTCTCTATGGGTAGCCCATGTCTTCTTTGTCAAGAAGAATGATGGATCCATGAGGCTTTGCATTGATTATAGGGAAATTAATTCTATTTCAATAAAGAATAAGTACCCTCTGCCCCAGATTGATGATTTATTTGACCAACATCATGGAGCTGAATACCTTTCAAAGATTGACCTTCGATCTAGATAAGATCAGATGTGTGTGAGGAAGGAAGATATTCCTAAGACATCATTTCAGACCAGGTATGGGCATTATGAGATTACAGTGATGCCTTTTGGACTGAAAAATGAACCCTATGTTTTCATGGACTTAATGAATAGAGTTCTCAAGGAATATCTTGATAACTTTGTTGTGGTATTCATCGATGATATACTTATATACTAAAAAAGCTATGAAGACCATGAGAGTAAATTATGGGTTATTCTGATAACTCTTAGATGAAATAAATAATATGGGAAGATTAGAAAGTGCGAATTCTAGCTTCAATTATTTTCTTTTCTGGGATATATTGTCTCTAAGGATGGAATCCTAGTTGATCATGCGGAGAAAAATGAAATACAAGATTTTCCCACACCAACAAACATAAATGAGGTGCACAGTTTTATTGGCTTAGCAGGTTATTATCGATGTTTTGTTCAGAATTTTTCCTAACTGGAAAACCCGCAAACCAAGCTCACACTTAAAGGAGTTAAGTTTGTGTGGAAAGAGGAATTCATAAAATTATTTGATGAATTGAAAAGGAGATTAGTTAATTCTCCAATTTTGACTCTTCCATCTGGAAGTGATGTATTTTTAATATACAGCGATGCATCAAAGAATGGACTGGGTTGCATCCTTATGAAAAAAGATAATGTTATTGCTTATGAATTAGGACAGTTGAAGACTCATGAGAAAAATTATCCAACTCATGATCATGGGTTAGTAGCCATAATATTTTCTATGACAATATGGAGTCATTATCTCTACAGAGAGAGATGTGAGATTTATACGGACCACAAGAGTTTGAAATATATTTTCACAAAAAAAATAACTCAACATGAGGCAAAGAATATGGCTCGAGTTACTCAAAGATTATGATTATTCGATACACTACCACCCAGGAAAGGTAAATAAGGTGGCAGATGCATTAACCAAGAAAGATCATGGCCTTCTGATTCAGATGAGGATTGTAATAGATCCTATGTTCGTGGATCTACTGAAGATGGATATGCGAATTGTTAAAGAAGGGGAACCATCACTCCTCTTTCAAATGTTTTATAAACAATCTTTACTAGAGAAGATAAAATGTTCCCAATCTGATGATGTGAATATACACAAGAAAATTAATGCAGTCACGGATGGGAGACTAGCTAACTTTGTGTATGATGAAGGAGTTCTAAAATTTGGGAGGAGGTTATGAGTTCCATTAGTACCTGAGCTAAATAGGGAATTATTAGATGATGCTCATTGCTCAAATTTCACTATACACTCGGGTAGCATCATGATGTATAGAGATCTAAAGGAATATTTTTTATGGGATATTATGAATCGATAAATTGTTGACTACCTGTCAAGGTGTCTAGTTTTTCAACAATTGAAGGGGGAGAGACAACATCCCAATGGAGTGATGCATCCTCTACCTATTCCAGTGTAGAAGTGAGATAACATTACGATGGATTTTGTCACCGGACTACCAAGGACACATAGAAGGAATGATGCAATACGGGTAATTTTTGATCATCTCACTAAATCAGCACATTTCCTTCCAATAAGAGAGGATTTACCACTTGAGAACCTAGAAAGACTTTATATTAATGAAGTTGTGAGACTTTATGGTGCACCTCTATCAATTGGCTCTGATCAAGATCCCCGATTTACGTCAAAATTCTAGAAAAGTCCCCCGAAGGCTTTGAATACTATGCTTTATATGAGTACCGCATATCACCCCCAAACCGACGAACAATCTGAAAGGAATATTAAAACTCTAGAAGATATGATGAGGTCATGTTCTCTTGACATCCAAGGTATATGGGATCAATACTTTCCTTTGGTGTAATTTTCATACAACACAAGTTTCCATTCTTGTATTCAAATGGCTCCATATGAAGCATTATATGAAAAGATATGTCGAACTCCAACTTGTTGGGACAAAGCTGGTGAGAGGAAATTTATAGGCCTAGAACTTGTTGAAGAGACCATGACAAAGGTGAAGAAAATACAAGCCCATATTAAAATATCCCAAAGTAGGAAAAAGATTGATGTTGAAAACCGGATAATGTACTTTGAATTCCTAGTGGGACATCATGTATTTCTAAAAGTATCTCTATGGAAGGGTGTCTTATGGTATTGTAAGAAAGGGAAAATGAGCCCCAGGTACATCAGACCATCTGATGTTTTGGGAAGAATCAGAACTCTAACTTACCATTTAGCGATGACAGAAAATCTTTCTAGAGTTCATGATGTGTACCACATATCATTGTTAAAGAATTATATTCCAGACCCAATGCATGTACTCACATATGAAGAAATGGAACTGGAACAGATTTGTCATATTGTGAAAAGCATATCAGGATTCTTGACACAAGGGAGCTGGTATTGAGAAATTAGACAACTCATATAGTAAAGGTTCTTTAGAGAAACCAAAATATGGAAGAAACATGGGAACCTGAGGATGTTATGAAAAATAATCACCCATATCTTTTTGGTGGGATTTATACATAAAATTTTGTGGACGAAATTTCTGTAGGAGGGAATAATGTAGCACGCCAAACATTTTATGGTATGTTTCTCTTAAATAAATTATATTTATCACTGTGTTCCTTTGAAACAACACTAGGTTATTGAGGAGATAGTAAAAACGTAGCCATTAAATATAAATTTTCTACTTCTATGTTTTGAATTTTGAAAAATAGTCATCTTGAGTTGTGGTCAGTAAGTCATTTGGAGTCTGATAGAAAAAATTTGATTTTTGGTGAATAGTAACATACCCTTATGAATAGTAATATGACCCTTATGAATAGTAAATAATAATATTATTTTATTTTCTTAAGGAAATAAGATAATGAGATGTTAATTAGTTTTTTAATGAGAAATAAAACTAATTGCACCTTTAAGAATGTTATTTTTCGAATTAACTATGACCTTATTTATAAATTAAATTAATAATATTTTGAAAATTAAGTTTGAAAAATGGAGTTCATTATTAAATTATACACATCAAAAAATGGTTAGGGTAGATTTTTGGGATTTTTCTAAATTTCTAGAATTTTTGATGAATAGTGAAATACGATAAAATACCGTATATACAAATTATCAGTTAAATACACTATTTATGACATAATAAGTGATGTAAGGACACTTGGTTTGAACTCACACTCACTTATTACTATTATGGGTCACATGAAACAACACTATTGGCTATATTGAGGGAAATAATAAAATAATGAATTAAATATTCAAAATTTACCCCTCTCCTCCACTATAAAAAACCCTCACCACTCCCTCTTCCCTTCACTCCTCTAAGCCTTGATGATCCTCAATGATCTGACCAAATTCCCTTCCCTAGTCAGTACCCATGACCCAAAATCTCTAGGTCTTTCCGTAAGATCAAAATCCCTTCCCTTAAGGAGGTTCTCGAGGAAGTTATTTAAAGAGGCAAAACACCTTTCTTTTTCTTTTAGTTTTATTTGAATTTATCTTCATTTGTTATCCTCTCCTCACCTCCTCTATCCAAATGATCATCATAACTCTACTATCATATATATACTGTATTTATATCATGTTAATGGAAGAAACATCACCAATATTCTTACTCCTTCCCTTTTATTTTTATAAACGAATTCGACGTCCATGAGGTTCTAATTTATAACCTTCGTGGACGACGAAGTTTCATTCTTAAATAATTCATTCATTAGTATTAATGAAACAGTATTTATGGTTGAACTAGGTAATAATATATTTATTTTATCTTTATTAATGTTATGTAATATTTAAACATACATAATATGGAATAATAATACAAAACAAGTTTATTGAGAACAAAATTGCAAAGCCAAATTCAAGCGTTTATTTTTAACTCATTGAATGAGTCATCCTAATGGTATATAAAAAGAATTATTATAAGATAATTTATATCTCTTTAATGTCACTAATAATATATATTAACAATTCTGGATGTTTAATCATATTTGAAACCAACTTCCATTCATGAATACAAGTAAACAAATCATGAAACCAAGTAAGAAAATGCTCCCAAAACAGTAAAATTGAATCTCTAAACCCATCAAAAAGTCCATTAATGAACCTAATGTGGTTATAACAAAACTAATACATGTTTATTAGGTTCTGGAATTATTAATTAATGAATATAAATTTTATTATTCAGGTTGTTTAGAACAATCAAGAACACCTTCAAGCATAAGGTAAGGGATCCCCTCTCTCACTTTTGTTCAAGAATCTCCTCTATGTTGTGAACTTTTAATTTTAAATGATAGGGTATGTTATCACACCTCCCCCATACTAAAAATGTGACATTTAAATAATTCAATACCCCTTTACCTCTCATTAAGCCCTCGCAACAACACTCATCACCATACCAAAATGTTTGTAAGGGGTTTCTCATCTCACTTTCATTTCTATAAGATTTTCATTGTTCTCCACTTATTTCTTGTATATGGTATATGTGAACTACCTTTTGATATATAATAACATGATTCTTTTTATATTTGTGTTATTAAATGATTAATTTGAGGTTAATTAATTTCAGGTCATATAATTCGGCCGATTACATTGTGGAAATAGTCATTGTCCCAACTACTATTTTGTTGTGACTTACTTTGAATTGTGCAACTAATAATCCTTATGTGGTGTACCTGCTGCCCATTTGAGATCACCATTCATTTGAAAAATTATATTTATAATAAATATCCATAATCCCATATCATGGATATTTTTCTTTGTTTAAACCGTATACCATTTTTACATACGATGTTTAGTTGGAAGGTTATTTTAATATTGATGAATCTGTATACTGTACTCTATACAGATGTCGAAAAGGCATATTGCTATTATATTGAATCAATTAATAAAGAATGATTTTGACATGTATAGGTGGGTAGGGCCTTCTACAGCCCCTTGATGCATCGTTAGGTCTCATGAAACAAATCAGTTTGGGGACAGACCCTTCGAGTTTGTTTCCAAAAATAAGATGGGTTTCTATATATAGAACTAAATTGTTTTATGGTATTATGGTTTCATGTGACAGATACATGAAATCCAGTTAATAATAATTCTCTTTATTAATTACCTTTTATTATTATTATCCATGAGGTCTTCACTATGACAAAATCTATGGATGTAGTGTCATTCTAATTTTATTAATGGCATTAGTTAATCATTTTTTCACTATGCTATATTGATTATGTCAGATTGATTGTGATTCACTTATGTTTGTACTCATGCTTCTACAATTTGTAAACCTTACTGAGTGTTTTTATCCCCCCTTTCAGTGTTTACTTTCAATAGGTGATAAAGATGAGATCATTTATCGAGTTCTTTTGGATGCTGTTTTTAGTTTTCGTTATGTATTGTATTTTGTAAACTTTTCCAATGTAATTTGAGTAACATCTGTGTATCTAGTTTCTTCAAGACTACTAAAATAGTCATTACTTCGGGATTTTCATTCTTTCTAACCATGCCAATATCACAAGGAATACACTGACTCTAGTCTAGAGGGTTCATGGTGCTACAATGTACGAGTAGATATAAATTCAATCGGATTTGCAGTGTCCTTGGGAAGACTGAATAAGAAGTTTTTAATGCTTTGGAGGCCTCTCAAAACATTTCTAATGGGTTCAAAACATATAAAGTGAACTCTAATTTCTATTAAATCATGTAAAAAGAACCATATAGTGTTTTTAAAAATATAGTAGATAACATAATATCAATGGGATGTGCCCCTTTCATGCGATGATCAGAGATACAAATTTAGTGTTTTAAAAATACTAAATGTGTATATAATAGGCCAAACCATAGAAAACGGAATTTGAATGATTTGAAATCATAACAAAATCAAATTTGTATTATTTTAAACATGTTTTGGAAAAAATAACATCAATCAGACAAGTTATTTTCTCAAAAAAACAAATAAGAAGTATCAAATAATTTAGTGGTCTTTAAAATCATTTTTTGAGGGTAAAAAATCAATAAAACACCATCTAATTATCATGAAATCATACAAAATCTATATAATGGTTTGTAAAATTTTGGATGAGATGAAATATAAATGATATGTTTCGTTTTATTAGGATGAATATAAACACATTTTTTGTGTTTTAAAATTAATAAAACCCATTTGTAATGGTAAAAACCATAGAAATGACCTCTGATCAACATAAAATCATCAAAAAATATATTATTATTATTATTGATAATTATGAGAAGACAAAAAATCAATAATATGTGTTGTGTTATTGTAAATAATGAAAATTTTATTTTTAATGATTTGATGGACATTAATAATATACTTTAGGGTGTCAAAACTAAGAAAACAACATTTTATTGGCATGAAGTCTTGAAAAATTAACTATAGAGGTATTTTTGTAATTTTGGATTAGATGACTCATCAATCAAATATGTCTTGTTCTTGGGATGAAAAAAAATCACTATTAATGTTTTCAAAACACTAAACATGCATGTAATGTTCAAAAACATAAAAAGAACCCCCAAATGATAAAAAATCATTGGAGAGTGGTTTTATTATTTTTAAATGTTTGAGTTGGAAAATCATCTTTCAGACATGTGGTGTGATTGGAAGAATTAAATGATAATTTTTTAGCGGTCTAAAAGTATTTAACAATTTGTGTTAGGGATTCAAGAACCGATAAAATTATTAATGATTTCCAGGAAATCATATGAAACAAAATATTGTGTGATTTTCAAAAAATTAGAGGAGAAAATATGTCAACTAGATGTGTTGTTTTTTCGGATGCCCAGAAATAAACTATTAGTGTTTTTAAAAACTAAAACATGCATGTAGTGTTAAAAACAAATGAAACAACTTCTTAATGATGTGAAATCATATGATAATTTTATTTGAATTTTTTTATCTATATGAGTAGAAAAAATTACAAACTAACAGATGGTGTTTTCAAAAAGTCTGAATATTTAGTTTTCAATGGTTTATCTGCATTTAAAAACATGTGATAGTAACAATAGAGCGATTTTTCAAATTTTGGAGCATAAAACAAATCAATTATACTATGTGTTTTCTAAGGATAACCACAAATACACATTTAATTTTTTAGAAACACTAAATCAAGTGTTTAATGATAAAAAATATGTCCACCTCTAAATTATTTGAAATCAAAGGAAAATTATGTTACAATTTGTTTAATGTGTATATGTAGAAGAAATGTCAATAGCATGTGTGGTGTGCCTAGACGAACAATTATTCAGTTTTTTAAATGTATGTGGGATTTAAAAAATGTGTTAGTGGATTAAAACAGAGTAAATGTGCTATTATTTTCATCAAATCATTCTTTAAACCCCATACAAATATTATTTAAATTTTGGAGTAGATGACATTTTAGTCGAATGCATCATTTTCTACAGATAACCCAAAAATGAGTTTTTTTTCATAAATATTAATGTAGGTGTATAATGATAAAACCCATATAAAATGGACTCTAAAGGACATGAAATCATAATACAATTTACTTTGATATTTTTTATGTGTATGAGTAGATAATAGTTCAATCAGATGTGTTGTGTTCCTGAACGGACTGAATAAGTAGTTTTTAATGGGTTAACATCTATTAAAAAACATGCATCATGGGGTAATTTGTTCCAAAAACATTGGTAGGGTTATTATAGAAATTTTTTAGTAGATGAAACATCAATCAAAGGTTTAATTTTCTAGGCATTTTCCGGAAAAAACTTTTAGTGTTTTAGAAACAAAAAACCAGGCATATAACATTCATAACAGTAGAGAATGACCCATAAATGATATAAAATCCAAGGAAAATATTTTTCTAAATTTTTTTGCTGTGTAATATTGGTTCAAGCATAAATCATACATGTGGTGTTCTCAAATGAACCAAAAAATATGTTTTTAACCTGTTTGGGCCTTTAAAACATGCGTTAAGTGGGTAAAAACCTATAAAACAAGCTTTAATAATCCAGAAATAATGGGGAAAAAATATAGAGTGATTTATTGAAATGTTGGTGTAGATTTCATGCTAAACAGACATGTCATTTTCTAAATATGAATAAAAAAATTAGTGTTTCAAAAACAATAAAACATGTGCATAATGGTCAAAACTAAATAAATCATCTCTTAAATGACATGGAATCATTGTGAAATATTTTGTTTAATTTTTTTGACATGTAAAATCATACAAAACACCAATCAGACTAGTAGTTCACTCAAAAGAGAAATAAAATCCATTTTAATGATTGAAGGCCTTTATAAATATGTGTTATCAGGTCAAAACTAAAAAAAATTATTACTATGAAATCATAAGAAAATCAACCATAGATTTATTTTTGAAATGTTTCACTAGATAAAAAATTGATAGGATGCATGATTTTCTTGGGATGGTTGAAAACCCGATTTCAAGGTTTTAAAAATACTAAAACATGCGTAAAGAAATGAAAATCACATCAAAATACCTATAAAAGACCTGAAATCAAAGTAAAATTTTATTTATATTTTTTTAAGTGTATGAGTATACGTAATTGCAAATGAAAATGTAGTTTTCTCGGATATAGGGAGTAATATGTTCTTAATGGGTTGGTAGCATATAAAAACATTTGTTAGGGGGTAAAACAAAGAAAATTACCTCCAATTATAGTCAAGTCATACATCAACAAACATAGAGTGGCTTCTGAAATATTAGAGTATATGGAATGTTAATCGAATGTGTCATTTTCTCAAGATGACTAAAAACAATTTTTTTTTTAAAAAAACACTATAACATTCATGTAATTATAAAAACCATACATAAATACCTCTGAATTTTGTGAAATCATGATAAAATAACCTCTGTATTATTTGTGATGTGTATAAGTTGATTAAATGTCAATCATTCATATTGTGCACCAGGATGGATTGAATAAGTTGTTTTTAACAGGTTATCGACATTTAAAAACATATTCCGGGGGGGGGGTGGGTGGGGGTAAAAAACAACCAAATTAACTCTAATTTATATGAAATCATCCAAAAAATGTATAATTATTTCTTAATTATTGGATAATAAATAATTTCAATGAGATTTTTTGCATTTTTATGAAGATTGGAAATATACTTTTGGTGTTTTAAAAGACTAAAATGAGTGTATAACAATAAAACCCAAATGAAATGACCTCTGAATTCAATGGAAAGAAAAAATATATTATTTGTTATTTTTGGGATGTTTATGGGTAGACATAACATCACTCATACATGTGGGGTTCCTTTATGGACCTAATAAACATTTTTATTGGTTTAATGCCATATAAAAATGTGTGTGAGGTGGCCAAAAGCAAAAGAATGATTTTTAATATCCATATAATCATGGCATATCTAATATAGAGTTGGTTTCAAAATATTGAGGCATATAGGGCATGAATACGATGTTTTCTTTAACGGGATAGAAAAAAGCACACTTTTAGGAATTTAGCAAAACTAAAATATGTGTGAAAGCGTCAAAACTATCAAAAACGACCATCAAATTATGAGTAATCATAGTAAAATCATCTTTTTTATTTTTATAACAAGTATGAGTCGATGACATTTCAATAAAAAAATGGTGCTATGGAACAGACTGAATAAATAATTTTAAACGGTTTTCCAGCATTTACAAATGTACGAAAGGGGGTTAAAACTAATAAAAAACCTCTGATTTACCTGAAATCATATGAAAAGAATCATAGAGTGATTTTTGAAATATTGGCATATAATTTATGATAATCAGAAGTGTATTTTTCTTGATAGGAATGGAATCAAACTCTTAGTATTTGAAAATCACTAAATCATTCATGAAATAGTAAAAATCATAATAGAAAACCATAAAATTATTTGAAATCATCATATTTTCAATATTATTGAGGTGAATACGTAGAAAAAACCTCAAAAAAACATGTGTTTTTCATGAATGGAAAAAATAGAAAGATTTAAATGGTTTTAAGACATTTAAAAAGGTGCATAATGCGATTAAAATCAATAAAATGACTTCTAATTTTCATTAAATTATTCAACATCAACTATAGAGTGTTTTTTGAATTGTTGGAGTAGATGAGAGGTCAATTAATAATATCATTTTTTAGGATGATCATAAATGCACTTTTTATATTTGAAAAACATTAAGAAATGCATTAAATACTGACAACAATAGAAAACAACCTATGAATGATTTAAAATCCAAGAAAAACAGTATATGTAATTTTTTAACATGTATGAGTAGATGAAACATCAATTGGACATACTGTGTGTTCAGATAGATCAAATATTCTATTTTTAATGGTTTTATGACATTTAAAAATGTGTTTTATGTTGTCAAAACCAAGAAAATGATCTCCAAGTTCTCTAAAATCAAACAGAAACAACCATATATTTATTTTTGAAACGTTGGATTATAAAAAATGTCAATTGAAAGTATTATTTTCTCAAGAATATCATAAATTCACTTTTAGTATTTTAAAAACACTAAAACATGTGTATAAAAATCAAAATAATATAAAACATCTTTCTAATGACGTGAAATCAATGTACAATCATATTTGTATATTTTTTTTATGTATGAGGATAAGATACACCAATTGGATGTGTGATGTGCTGGTCCAACCTAAATAAGCAGTTTTTATAGGTTTGGAACCCTTTAAAATCATTTGTGTGTTGGGGGTGGGATATCCAAGAAAAAACCCTCTAATTTCTATAAAATCATACATTGAGCATGAAGGTATTTTTTAAATATTAGACTCTAAAAAATTTCAAATGAATGCGCCTTTTTCTCAGAATGATAAGAAATATACTTTTAGTGTTTTAAATACAATAAAATGTGCATGTAGTTAGAAAAAACATACCAAATGGTGTGTGAATTATTTGGAATCATATAAAATTAATTTTACAAAAAACATTACATAGGAAGGTTGAAAATGCTTCAATAAGATGTGTTATATTCTCAAATAGACTGAATAAGCAGTTTTGGTAGTTCGATGACCTTCAGAAGCATGCATCTAAGGGTCAAAACCAAGAAAAAAACCTCATATTTCCATTATTTTTTTTTAAATTACTTTAGAGTAATTTTTTAAAATAGAGATTAATTGGAATTTCAATCAGATTTATTTTCTTGGGATGAATAAAAACAAAATTTTAGTGTTTTAAAAAGTATAAAACATGTTCTTATTAGAAAAAATCATATAAAGACATCAAAATGATTTAAAATAATAGAAAAATTAAATTTATAATTTTATTGAGATGTATGAGTAGGTATAACATCAATCATACATGCAATATGATTAGATAGAGTGAATAATTAGTTTTTTATGGTTTGGAAGCCTTTAAAAACAAGCATCAATGATTAAAAACCAAGAAAGACTACTGATTACAATAAAATCAAAAAAATAAAAACTATAGAGTGGTTTTCTAAAAATTTTAGTAGACCAGACATTAATCGAATGTTTTATTTTCTCTAGATGAATGGAAAATAACTTATAAGGTTTTAAAAACACAAAAAACATGAATCTAGTGGTAAAAATAATACAAAAATACCTCTCAATAAAATGAAATAATATGGAAATAATATTTTTATTATTTTTTACTTCTCAGAGTATTAAAAGCATCAATCAAATGTCTATTATGATCTAATGGAACAAATGAATAATATTTTAAGGCTTCATGTCCTGTAAAAACATATGTACATGGATTAAAACAATGAAAAATACATCCAATTACATGGAAATTATTTTTTAAAAAACCATAGAATTATTTTAGAATTGTGTAGTGGGTAGAACTTCAATTGGAAGTTTTTTTCTCAAGATGATCAAAATTGAAATTTTAGTGAATTAAGTACAAAAAAGCAATGTGTAATGATCAAAACCATAAAAACAACCTCTAAATGATGATAAATGATACAAAAATTGTATGTTTTTAACTTTTTTGATGTGTATGAGTAGACTACACTTCAATTGGTCATGTGGTGTGCCCAGAATGACAAAAATATAGATTTTCAAGATTTAATTTCCTTTAAAAACTTGTTTCATGGGGTAAAAACGAAGAAAATAATATTAATTTCTTTTTATGTAATTAAAAACATAGTGTGATTTGTGAAATTTTGGATGTGACGTCACATTAATCAGACATGTAGCTTGCTCGAGATAACTAAGAAAACATTTTAGGGTTTTAAAAACACTAAAATGTGTTCCCAAGGGAAAAATACCTTAAGATGATGCAAAATCATATTAAAATAGTTTATTTTATTCTATTTGTCATGTATAAGAATAATACACACTAAATCAAACATGTGTTGTGCTCAACAAAACTGAATAAACAATTTTTAAATGTTTGATGAACTTCAATAACACATGTCAAGGGTTTAAAACCACGAAAATGACCTTTTATTATCATTATATAATACTATAACCATTATAGAGTTATTTTTTAAATGTTTTTGAATATTTCACATCAATTGTAACACCCCAATATTTTAAAATAAGAACATAATATTCAATAGTGTATACAACAAGCAACACCAAGCTTAAACAACCCCTAAAATATATTACCATTATAAACTAACTTTTAAAATAGTGCATATGAAGTGTATTTACTGATTTATAAGATATTTAAAAAATTACTACTAAATATAAATTTATTTACAAAATCTAAATAATTAAGCACTCAACAGTAATAATGAAGTTTTACACTAAAAAAAATGTTTCCCTTCAAAATGATTTTTATTTCAATGCAAGAAAATATTATAATTAATTTTTGGAAGGTCTAGATATTTTATTTTATAAAATTATCATCTTTTTTAAATAATTGTATTAAAGTTAACGTAGGGTGAAATTTTGTAATTTTTTTAGAAAATACCAATTTTTATGGAATTATATAAAAATATAGATTTTTATAAAAGGTTTAGTTTATTATTAATAAATTTGTTAATTTAATAGTTACATCAGTATTTTAAGGTTACTTAAAAGTTATATATTATATATTTAATCCAATAAAATAAATTTAAATCATATTTATACTGTATTTTAATATAATTTTATTTTTATGATTTAAAATAACTTTTTCTCAAAAGTGTTTTGAAGTACACAATGTTTCTCTGTATTAGCTAATTAAAAAACCCCTTAAGGGGAGTAATTTAAATTAATTGTATTTATTATATATTTATAAAAATTAATTTAAATTAATATAATTATTATTACATGTTATACATTTATTTTAATATCATATTATGCTTGAAAAATACATTTCTTGAAAACCCATTTTTCTAAGAAGTCTCTGGGTTTAATTTTAAAATAAAATTTACCACCTCTATGAATTAAATTTGATTAAATTAATTATATATTTTCATTCAAAATATATAATATTATATAATAACTTTAACTAAATTTTGGATCATAATTAATAGCAAAAACAGTAAAAATCGATGATCATAGTTAATGTTAAAATAGTTGATCGAGGGGTTAAACTGAAGAAGTAAATGAAATAATATGTTTAAATTAAGTTTATTTTGAATGTTATAGGGTTTTATAATAATTGTTTCTCCTAAATTCCTTTATTTTACAATTTTATAGGCACTTTTTTTAGACTGAAATACCATTATTGAATATTTTTTTATTTATAAGAATGAAAATCCTTTATTTTAAAAGGGCACCACATCTCCTCTCCTTTACACACTTCAAAAACCCATTGTTTCTGCCATGTAATACTCAAATACCATCCTTAAATGCATTACCATATATTTTATTCATTTTTTTGATCATAAATCATATCTTGGGAGGCTTTCGGTATAATCCTAAAGAGGTGTTTCAAAGAAGAGGTGTTGTTTTTAACCGAGCATCTTTGTTTTATTTCTTTTTCCACCTTCTTAAATTATTTCTCAATCATTATGATGTGATAAAATAATAATTTCATATATATTAAGATGTTATTATTTTTATTTAATAACATAAATCTTTCTTCACATCTATCATATGGGAAGAGAAACCATTAATCTTGTGTACGACAGACTAACTCCTCACGAATTGATTTAATTTTTTTTCGATTATCACCTATCATAGATATTAATTATGATGGATTTAATGATTAAATATGATATTAAGGAAATATTAATAACTATTTAAATGTAATATATCATATACCTTCTTACCTACCATCCATTGAAAAATGATAACATCCTTTTTGTATACAGCAGACTACCACCTCACAAAGTAATGCGATTTTTTTATTACTGCATAACAGATACGGTATATGAAAGTATTATTAATGAAATAATACTATTTTTATTATATAATTATTATTCTATAAATATCAAATAACACTTACCATCAATCCATAATGATTATTGAAAAAATGGAAACATTAATCATGGAAACACACAACCTACTGTCTTCAGGATCGTAACATAGTTCATTTTCTATAAATATATTACATTATTGGTTTTAAAAGTATGGTTTATGTATAAAATGATTATTATTTTATTATTATTATTCTATATTTTATATAAAAATTACCCTTTTTCCATAGTAAATAGTCTGATGTCGTTTTGAATTTATGAACTAGACGTCCTCAAAAAACATGACGTAGACAGAAATGATTATGTAATTAAATATTTCATTAAAAATTAATGAGTTAAATTTTTAAGTATATGGTATTAAACCTAGAAAAGGATTACATTATAAAAAAATAACTGATATATGTTTATCATATAGGATATAAAGGACATACATGACAATTCAATTGTCGAGGTAAGGGATTCCGTGTCAAAACGTCCTTCATTGAGACAAAAGTTCTTTTATAAACCTAATTTATTTTATATAGTGTATATAAATCATATTATATATTATATCGTAAATAATTAATAATTAATTATATTTTAATTTTTAATTCACTTACATCATTCATTGGGGTTATGATTTAAAATTCACTACGGCGGTAAGGGTTTATACTACAACCTCAATTTAATTGAGATATTTTATGATTGAATTTCCATTTATGGAAAATACTTTGTTAGTTTTTTTAAACCCATTTAATTTTATTCTAATATTATTATTAATGAAATTTTCATGTAATATTATATTTTTCCTCTCTTTAGTACTTAAAATTATTGAATAAATATTTTTAAGTAAAATCGATTTTATTTATCTCTTCGGTGGAATACCCTTTCACTTCCATATCCATTTTTTCAATAAATTATTTTATAAAAAGGTTTTTATATTATTATATTATTTATAAAATTAATTTTTACCCATTTAATTTTTTTATGTTTATTTAAAGTAATATTTTTTATTATTTTCCAATGAGACACTTTTTAACCATTTTACAATAATGTGAAAGGACTATTTATTTAAACTTATACAACATGTATAGAATTTCCCAATATAATGACCACTAAAATACTTTAATATTAATTTATAATTTTACCTAATTGTTTTTATATAATATATTTTTTAGAATATTTCTGAAAATTTTATATTTTAACAAAGATATTTCAAGGTGAAAAGGTAATTTTCATCAAGAAATAGTCTGTATAATATTTTTAATGAATTTTCATCATTGAAGATAATATTTGATGTTATTAATTACTTCTAAATTATGAATTTATGTTTCTTACATATATAAAAAGATTTTTCTCCACTAATTTTATACGGTAATACATTCCTTTTGTTAATCTCTCAGATTCCTTCATTATGAAAATTCTTTTGATCATGATTTGTGACAAGATTATGTGACCCATTTTCTTTCCTTGGGTAATAATTATGTTATTCCTTATGTCTAGTTTCATTTTTGTATAAGTCATAAATCATTAGCATGTTATGATGGTTTCACCAAGATATTTCTCCAATTCATTGGGTATTGTTTTTCGTCTCATGTTATGCCATGTAAGAGATTACGGAGTAAACGTAGTCCATTATAGAACTTTTTCTACTATGTGATGTTGCTTATAAATTATCCATGACTCATTTTTAATTCATGTTAAATGTTTTTTCTTCATTTACAATGATTCCATGGTTATATTATTCCTTGTTATTTATGTTATTATCCCATGTTTTTACTATTTATCCTTATCTTTCATGATATCATGTTTTACATTTGACTCACAAGTTATGCTTCCTTATCTTTTTATTCCGTTATTGGGATTTTTAGCCCACCCACACATCCATTTATTTTATATATAACACAAGTTATACAATTTTGTTTTAGGATATCAATTAAATTTAAGAGCACATTATGGAGAATATAAAAATGATTTTATGTTTTAAGTTTAACTTTCTTGAATCATGAATCTTGTATTCTGAATACACTATGCCTCACAATATATAGGGTTGTTCATATTGGATATTTATATTTAAAACTCATGTAATAATACTTGTAAAAATATTGGGTCACTATAGGAGATATTAGATTAAAGTATTAGCAAGACTTTGAAAACTTGTATGAGATAACTTTATTGATAACCCTAGGGATAAGTCTAAATATTTTTTTATGTATATAAAAATATTCTATAATTTTGGAGAAGGATAGAGTGAGTGGTTTCCGAGAAATTACATCCATGTTTGGATACTACAAGTGGAAATGAATCTGAAAAAATTGTATATAAGGACATTATCTTTGGAAAAAGACCCATTTATTTAGACTCAATCATCACCCGGTTCCTGAGAATGGGCCTTTATGCACACCTAGTTTGAAACTTCTAGGGTATATGATTTGGAAATTCAGAATATCTTTAAGAACCACTATGATGTACTTGAATAAAAATTTAGGTTAGGAAACCTAATAGTAAAAGTTAATATAGATATCCTAGACTAAAACCTAGAGACTCGTAATTCATGATATAATAATAATTTATCTGTTATTTATGCTATTTTTTTATGTTTCCCATTTTTAAAATTATTTTTTAATTTATTATCTTATTATTTTATGCTTTTATTTAATAGACTAAAATGGGATAAATCATATAAACAACCAATGTGGTTGTAAATGTACTGATTTTCCTAATGAGATGCCTAACCTAATGGGAATGGAAACTAAAAATATTTTTTCCATGATAAATGAGATATCTTAAAATAAAATTAACAGCTATAACATAGTTTAATTTACAAAAACATTAAATAATATAAGGATAGAATCTCATAGAATGTCAACTATTAAATATCATAATGAAAATAATATTTTATTTCATAAATGTAAAAAATGTTGAAGGAGGCTCCATAGAAATGACTTATTAGAACTGGATGATGCTTTATTTGGGGAGAAGGGTCCACAAAGTAGATAATTTATTAAGAAAATTAGTTTTATTTTTACCAAGACACTGTAAAAAAGTTCAACCTATGACATCACAAACATTTCAATGCCGTATATGTGGAAAACATGGTCATTTCTATGTCAATGCCATTTTCTATGGATTGATTCCTAATGGAATATGTTTTTAAAATCATTGAAGTGGAATTATTAATGTTTTTTGGTGTTTTAACTCAATAATCATGTTGTTGAATTATTTGTTTTAATGTTATACTGGTTATAATAATCATTAAACATATATTTATTTTTTTTCTAGTATTTTTTATTTATGGGTTTTGAAGAATATGTTCGATGGTACTAAATACCAAGAAAGTTGATTTAGTGGTAACATGATATTTTATGGAAAAAATTATTTAGGAAAATAAAGTATTTGATATGAGATTGATGCTGAAGTAATTATAGTCAATTAAGATTATTTGATTTGTTAAAAAAAATAAGATATGTAGAGTAAATTAGATGTTAAAAAGTTATTTCAAGATTAATTTTTTCTTTAGGATGTTTATTATTATTTGGGAATGTTATAATAATTTTATTAGTATAAATTTAGAAAAAGGACAACCCACATTTTGGGTGACAAATCATCATATCTTGTAAGAATCAAAGGCTCTTACCCACAAATGAATGTTGACAAGACTGCAACTCATACCATAAGCATAGACAATGTACATGTTAGTGAATAATTATTTTCATGTAAATTATTTAGTGGATATATTATAAGTTTATTTTTGGAATCATATTATAGGATCATTTTTTTTTGATTTTTTTATATTTTTATGTGATTAATGATATTTTAGGAAACATGTTATTAAGTTAAGATATATATATATATATATATAATCCTTAGGTTTAGTATAAAGGATTATTTCTGAAGAATGTTATTCTATTTTTGGAGATGTAAGTTGAAGGGTATGAGAAAAAATTTGAGATTAAAACATTCATTCATTTTGGGGTTATTGAGGTTATTTAGGATATAAGTTTATTTATTTAAGGAATTATCTATGTTAAATCATTATTTTTATTGTTTAATTTTGGAGATTAATATATTCATATTCATTTTTGTAATTATTTTAGTTTTTTCTTGCCATTTTGGTTTTAATAAAGATAATAGGAATAGCTTGTTAAAATTTTATACATCTTTTGATCTATTAGAAGCTAATTTTAGATCTTCAGGGATAAAAATATTTATATTGGATATTCATACCATAGAGTATGAGGTGAAGTGAAAATTGATCAAAGCATAATAAAAAGATGAAATTGTGTTTATGAAATAAAAATATAACAATTTCCAATATTTGATGGTTTTATCTATCATGATTGTAAAATAATCTCTGAGCTCTTTCAAAAGTATGTTTTAATAAAAGAAATTATCTTATTACATTCTTATATGATGAATTAATGGTATTTTAATTCATAACATATTTATGGTTTTGTGACTGTTAAGTTTCTCTAAATCATTAAATTTATTATGATCAATGATATCTATCACTATGCATGGTTATTTTATATTTTCATCCATGTCCATATGATCAAATACCACTAATTTTCTCCTACTAAAAAATAGATTCTTGTGTTATTCTGGATGACATTTTCTTTTCCCTTTCCATCTTTTAATAGGATGTTTTATTATCTTTTTTTGTGAATTGGGGTTTTTAGAAATGAAAATATAAAACTAAAAACCCTTTATTTCTAATAAAAATTTAATTTTGTGGGGATTAAATTTTTTTAATGGTTTAGAATGTAACACCCAAAGATTTTAATAGAATAACATAATGTTCAATAGCATATATGACACACAATATCATTCATAATCGACCTGTAGAATTTATTACCATTATAACAAAGAAATTAAATTAGCAGTTATGAATATTATTAACTTATTTATGAAATATATATATAATTCATTCTCAATATAAATTCATTTAAAAAATATTAAGAAATGATATCTCAACATTAATAAAAACATTTTATTTTGAAAGTAATACAGTTCCTTTAAAAATAATTTTTCATTTCTTTTGCAAGAAATTATTATCAATAATTTTATGAAATTTTTGAAATTTTATTTTATGAAACGAAAATAATTTTTGAATTAAACATATATATATTAAATTAGGGTGAAATTTTGGTATTTTTAGTGAATTGTGAAAATTTATGATTTTTTGTAAAACTAAAAATTTTTATAATAAATTAAGTTACTTAAAAGAACCATTGTTATTTTAAAATAATTTTAAATTGAAATTATTAATATTTGACCTAATTAATTAGCTTTAAATAATATTCATATTGAATTTTAATATATGTTTATTTTTTAGGTTTAAAACAAATTTTTCTGAAATCTATTTTAAAGAGCATATAGTTTCTCTATTTTAACTAATTAAAATTACCCCTAATTATGAATGATTTAAATTAATTTTATAGATTATATGTATAAATATTAATTTAAATTCCTTTAATTATAATTATGATTCATATAGTTTTTTTAACATCATTTTATTCTTGGAAAATGCATTTCTTAAAAAAATATCTTTCCAACACGTCTTCATGCTTCATTTTAAAATAAATTCTACCACTACTATGAAGTCTATTTGATAAAATGGATTAAGTATTTTGAATCATAATAATTAAAATTATATAATTATGTCAGCTAATTTTTTCATATCGAACTGTAAAAATAGTTAAAATTTATTTTCACTTACCATCTTTCCATCACAATCATTGAAAATTGGATACGTAAATCATGCATGCGTACAACGTATCATCTCCATGATTATAATGTATTTAATTTTTCATAACTTTATTACATGGTTTGTTGTAAATCTATAATTTGTTTATAAAATGGTTATTATGTAATTATTATTATTTGGTATATTAGGGAATAATGAATCTTTTGTCAACGGTCAATACATAAATATTGTTTTGAATATATAAACTAATTGTCCTAAAAAACTCAACATGTACATAATTTATTATGTAATTAAATATTTCATTAAACATTAATTAATTGAATTTTTCAAATATAAGGGATGAAACATGATAAATTTTCCTAAGAAAACCAATAATTGATATCATTTTATCATACAGGTGATAATGGACATGCACAAAAATTCTAGGCTCAAGGTAAGCATTTTCATCTCATAATATCCTTTATTGAATCATGTTTTCATTTGTTCACCTAATTTATTTTATATGGTGTATACGGTTACATTTTTCACATTTCTTCATGAATCATTAATACTTCATAGTACTTTAAATTACAATTCACTTAAATCTTTCATGGGGGTTAAATTAAAAAGTTTCCAAGGAGGTAAGGGTTTATACATCAATCTCAATTTAATGAGGATTCTTTATGATAGAATTCACATTGAAGGAAACTCTTTGAAAATTTTATATTAAAGAAATTTAATTTTATTATTATCTATATATTCTTAAAATTTTAAGGTAATATTAACATTTCTACTAATTGGTACTTAAAAATATAGATTCAATACTTTAGTGGGAAATTGTTTTTCTATCTCTCTTTGGTCTAAAACCCTTTCACTCCAAAGTACATGTTTTCAATATAAAAGTTTAAAAACATGTTTAAATATATTTCTACAAAATTTAATATAAATTTTAACAATGTTTAATTTTTTACAATATGTTTTTATATAGAAATTGTTTTTTCTGAACGAGATACTTTATAAACATTATTACAAGAGTGTGAAATGAATGTTTCTTTTAACTTATACTACATGTATGGAATTACTAGCCATCATTACCACAAAAATACTTTAAGATTACTTTATAATTTTATATGGTTAATTTTAAATAAATTTGTTTCTATAATATTTTATAAATTATTATATATTGAAGAATATTTTTAAAATTGAAAACGGTATTTTTCTCAAGAAATAATACATATATGATTTTAATGACATTTTCATCAACAACGATAAAATTTGATACTGTTTATTGCCTCAAAATTATTTATATATGCATCTCAAATATATTCTAGCTAATTCTTCTTTAATTTTATGGGGGTAATACATGTCTTATTTTCTCATCTTCAATGCCTTCATTATGAAAATTATTTTTATTATGATATGAAACAAGTTTATGCATCCCATTTTATTTCCATGGTTTTATCTTAGTTTATTCATTCTAATTTATTTCCTTCTTATAGAACATATAAAACATGACCATGTTATTATGGGTATACCTAGATAGTGATTCAATGCAGCTGGTAATATAAATACCCCAACTCTATTAGCCTAAATATGGAAGATACATTGTTACATTAGCACAAGATATATGCAATCACATCCTAAAGGGATGAAATGTTTAGTAGTCTTGGTAATATAGATATATACATAATATTCACATTAAATTTTTAAAACATAAAATACAAAAAGTGTTTTCTTTATGAGAGTCATTGTTCAATTAAAATATCCCAACATATTAATTACAAAACAATTACTAGAATAATAGGAAAAATGAAACATAAGAAATGAGTGATGTTAGATTCTCTATAATGGTATAAATTTAGTGGAAGCTTAATAATCCATGGATAATACAGATAGAATAATTGATGATCAAATAATTCCACATAAGTAACCAAATGAGCTGGAAACTTATTAATGGATATCACAACTATTAAAATAATCACATGGAAATAAATAACATATTTCGGAATGATAGAATGTATAATGTCAAACTAATTGTCAAGGCCTTTTCCATGATATCTGAAAATACCACCACGGCTATGGGCCATGACATTTAATCAAAAGGGTAATTCCTCAGTCAAAATAGAAGCAAAATTGTCTTATGATACCTAATTATTCATCAAGTGGATATAGAGAGCATATTCCATCACTTACTAATTCCAACTAATCCCTCATATGAATAATTAATACAACTGAATCAACATGCCTTAACAATCAATAATTATCTACATTAGAAGAACTATTTTATATAAAGTCAATAATTTCCCTGGATCAAAATTATCATTAACCAAATGATGTAATATAGTAGATGGTATCATTAGATTATAGAATCAAAATAATATTCAATAACTTATGTTGATGTATATGAAAATTAATTAAATTTTTTGTAGGAGAATTTCTTGGACAAAATACCATTTCATCTTAGAAAATCACTTTTTAAAATATAAAAATAACACATGTATTAAAAAAATAATTTTTATTTAAAAATAAACTTCAAAAATTTAAAAGTAATATTCACGTAATAAAGGTGTAATGATGGTGTAAAAATCCATTCATGTCGAATAAGTAAAAAAAATTCCATGTAAACTTTTTTTAAGAAAATTCAAAAGGTACGTCGTTTAGAAAATGAAAAAAACATTCCAATAAAAATTTAAATAGTAAAACGAGGGTAAAAATAAATTTAAAATCATTTTTGATAGTAAAAAGTTTGAAAACATTTTTTAAATGGATGTGGAAGATTAAAATTCCTTATCTGAGACATAAAAATAAACAATCTCAAATAAAGATGTTATTATGAAATAAGCCATTACCACTTGGGTTTCTCTCGAATCAAAAGCCCCATGAAATAAATATATTTAGATGATTGTTTAAATTCCATGAATAAAAAGTGATTGATGATATAACATATAAAATAGGAATTATATACACCACACAAAAGAAATACATAGTGAATATGATATATGTATCATAGGAGTAAAAGTGTGATGATAAAACCTTATCTTAGGTTTGACATATATAGTATGTGTCTAAAAATCCTTTATAATAAATAGAAAATTATTATAAATACATTAAATATTATTATTATATATAATACCATATATTATTTAATTATAACCTTTATTTATACATTTTTTTATAATTTATAATTAAAATTACTCTTCTGGGTGATAAGTGCTTTATTTTCACAT
Organism: Viscum album; assembly: GCA_963277665.1. NCBI lineage: Eukaryota > Viridiplantae > Streptophyta > Magnoliopsida > Santalales > Viscaceae > Viscum > Viscum album. The sequence continues at coordinate 784,854,020 of OY728147.1, forward strand.
ATGTTATGATTTGGTAGTTTTGGTCCTTGTAATTTTATTATGGTTCCTTCATCTCCAGAATATTAATAATAATATATATATCATATATATTAATTAAATATATAGTTATTTTCATCCATAGAATTAAGGGATTAAAAATGAACTACACTATTCATGGAGATGGTTTGTCGCACGTATGCATGAAAGTTGTTTCCACTTTCCAACAGATGGAACGAAAGAGTGATAAATACTATTTCACCAGTAAAAAATAATTAAAATTTAATATATATCATATATATAATATATATTAATTAAATATATCCTTATTTCCATCGAAGTAAAATATATTTGAAAAATGAATCACATCGTTTCGTGGAGGTGGTACACCACGCAATTGCATGAGTGATGTTATCGTTTTCCATCAGATTAGAAGGTAATAATGTAGATATGATATTATCATTATATAAGTATATTTATTTTATAATTATAAAATATAAATATTAAAACCATATTGATTCCAATCAATAAAATATAGTGATGAAAAAAGAATTGTATCACTTAGTGGAGATGGTAAGTCGTAAGTACGCACGAGCGATACTTTCACTTCCCATTTGATGGAAAAGGGAGTGGGTAACGGTGGATTCCTAATAACAATGAAATTTAGTATATTTAGGATACTGAATTTGTTATTTTATGATAAATGCCAGATATTTATAAGTTGTATATGAAGAAATAAACTGATAGAGGGTGGATATTATAATTACATCTCTTTCGAGATACCTTCCTTAGATACTTTGATAAGAAAGTTATGTTCGGTCTATTAGAGAGAACATAACCTCATGAACTTTGATAATTATTTTTAAAAGATTAATGGGGTATGTTTTGGTCAAGATAACTATCAAAATGTGTTGTAAAGAATTGATAGAGTAGGTTCCCTGATATAATTGAGGTGAGGGGAACTTTTGGAATTTAGTAAAAAATTAAAAAATAATTACATTATTCTAGATCCAAATGGTAAATAATTTGAAGAAAAATTGTATAATGTTTAAATAAAAGTAGAAAATGAAATTTATACAATTTTTTAAGTCATCTTAATCCTTATCTTTTTGGATTAACTACTTCCTTAACTTATTTTAACATTAACTACGATGATATCTTTTCACTCTTAAAGGGTTATAATTTTTTATATTAGATAAATATTGACCCATAAATAAAAAAGGTATGATATTTTTTAACATATCATATCTTAATTGTCCAATATAATGTATTTTATAATTTTTATATAATTTCACAAAATTTTATTTTGAAAAAATATCATTAATGTCAATTTTAACACAATTCAAATAATTTTAATTCAAACACATCAAGAAAAAGATGTATTTTGAATATAAATAATTTAAATAAGAATAATATGCCACATAGATATATAAAATATATGTTAAAAATTATATAAATCAAATTATATCACATTTATTATTTTTAAAATAATTTATTTTTTTTTACATTAAGAAAATAAATATTGCGTCAACATTGTGTAAGAATTTAAGATAATTTTTTATTCCAAAAAATTAAAAATAAATTACCAGGATGAAGATAAATAATTTATCTTTAAAAATATTATTTATAACGATCCATATTATTTTTTATCACCATGTTAAAATAATATAGTTATTAAAAAAGAGTGTGACATTTTTTACTTTTATCTACATAAAATATTATAAATGTCATTATCACATCTAAATAAGAAAAGGACATATAAAAAATTCTTGGATGATTATGGTTGAAATTTAATCATCCAATAAAATTTAGGCTATAATTAGGGTAATTTTATAGTACTTATGACATTATTTTTATCATTAATTATTTGATTTATACTTTACTATGATAATAAACATTATTATGGTTACTATTAAAAATGAAAAAAATGGGAATTATTTAAAAAAATTAATGTTAAAATTAAAAATATTGGATCAATTATTTAATATTGAGTAACAATAATGGGTATAAATTAATTTAATATTATTAATAAAAATGTAATTAAAAGCAGTTTTCCGAAAAATTCCTTTTATGTATAAGGATGATTTTTTAAAAAATTAAAGCAAAAATTGATTCTAATGAAATTAATTGGATTAATAATAATTAAATAAATTTAATTTTAATTTTAAAAAAAATGTATCATTTCAATTTTTTGAAGAAAAAATATAGTTTTTAATAAAAATTCTTATTTTCCACTATTCACTAGAAAATCAATCTTCTTAGAAAAATCCCAAAAATTTACCATAAGATAATTTTCATATTATTATTTCAAAGATAATATTATATTTATAATTAAAATTTATATAATTTATAGAAATTAATTATAATAATTTTTCCCAAAAAACAACGAAAATCATTTTTGAAGAAACTATATGAGTAAGTCATAAAATAACCATACAAAATAATGAGTAATTATTTCTTAACAACTAATAAATAAATTTTTATTTATTTGGACTTTTATTTTAATTTAATTATTTTTTAATAATATTCATACCCACCAATTTAATGGTTTGGTTATAATGGTCATATTTCAATATTAATATTATGTGGTCCTTTTAAGCTTGGTGTTTCATGTTGTAAACCTTATCTAGAATAGTTTTATTTAAAAATATAGTGGAATTATATTGTCCTCCAATAAAATAAATTGTATCCCTACAATTCAAAATTGTTCTTGTTAATCATGGCTTTGAAATTTGAAAATACCATTGCAGAAAACCCAAATCATAGAAAGGGTTATTAAAACTTCCTCCTAAAAAAGGGAAATTGAAGTATGAAGGTCACCATAAAATAGGGTTTCCAAAAAGGAGAATATTATTTGGAAGTGAAAATATGATTATTTAAGATAAATCTAATTCCCAAAGATTAATAGAGATTGATAGAGAACACAATCATGATAAAGGTGGGAATTAAAAAACTATAAATATTTAATGGGTTAGATGACAAGTGATTACTGGATATGAAAGGAAAATGGATAAGTTTTTTACTTCAAGGTCCATTTCCTAAAGTCGAAGGATTACTTTTCTATCCATAAAAATATCTTGAGGAAATAAAAAAACATGAATTATTTCCATGTCATAAGAATAATCTCATCCATTGGTTGTGCTTCGATTTATTTCCACTACATATCTTACATGAGGAAATTGATATTCAAGATTATTTTTTAATGTTTTAATATCGTTTAATGAATCATAAGAACTATAATTCATTCTTTTATGCTATAAATATTTCAAAACCCAATATGGTAGATTCTATTATTAGTTATGATAAATCATACTTTAGCCTCAAACAATAATATTCAAAGTTCAACTAAATCAAATACATAAGTAGTTAAGCTTAAGAATCCTCCATGATATTATACACTACATTAAAAAACTAAAAATTTGATCAAAAAGCTTTCCCTAGAAAACATAAATATTTTTATAATGTCACATTACAAACATGTTTATAATTTGATCACATATACTAATGACCCTAATAGCCATTGACTTTATTTTTAATCCATATATCCTATGAAACACCAATAAAATATATATTAATGTGATTTTTTCACTTCAAAGGTTAACTCATACCCTCCAGCTTATGCTTCCGCAAACATAATTTCATTCTTCCTAAATAACCAATTATGTTAAACCTAAAGGTTAAATATAATTCAACCCAAAAATTATCTCCTAGAATGTCATTAATGACTTCAAAATCAAAACATTTTCATAAAAATTAATCATATAATAATATTCCAAAATTAAAGATATTATTTATATATCAAATCACTTGAGTAAAAATACTTTCATACTAACCAAGACATTATGTAGGACATATGTAGGTTTCATGCCCCAATTTGAATTTGATTGTGGGTTCAAGACTCGTTGCTTTTCCAGATATGATGGGTTTTCACTGAGCGTATTGGTTATCCTTTTTCTAGAACTATAACATTCTCATTAATATAATGAACATCATAAAATATAAAATTACTCTTCAAATAACTTTTTTTACCACTATGGATTTCTATAATATATTTTACCAAAATATAATAACTCTTTTATCCCAATAATCCTTAAATTACTCAGCCTCTAAAACAGATTAACCTCGAATAGTGTAAAAAAATTTAAACTTATTTTCACAAAATATAAAATAATTATACCCCAAATAGCCTTTTTATTAATAAAAATACTAAACCAAAGGGATTTATTCTCATAAATGTTTCCCAAACTATCTCTAATCATGTAAAAAACTAGTTAAATAAAACTTATTAAGGGGTATATATGCCTATAAAGTTATGATCATCCTTATACTTATCATCCCAAGGCACTTTAGAATTACCTATATATAAAAAACATATTAATGGTTATCAATCCCTTAATCATGTGTTTTCCAAAAATATCAACTTATCACTAAATCAGTTTTCTAGATTATAGATACTATTAAATATATGTTTTCAAATCCTTAAGGAAAAACTATAGTAGGGAAAACATTAGATGTTTTATGACTCCTGTATCCAAAATATTATAATATAGCTAAATAATAATTATCATGTAACAATACATATACACTTTAATCACCACACTTCATATATTTCCTTATCATAGGTGTTTCTATGGTCTAGGATTTATCCCCTGGATTTGGACTTTTACTCATATAATGTCCATATAATCCACATATAAGACATTGAAATAAAAATCGTGTCATATGATGTAATGTTTTCTATTATATCATACTCTTTATTTTTCATCAAAAATTCATTAATTTATGTTTTTATTTTCCACACATAAAATATTTTCCCATACCTTTTAGACATCCCCAAAGATATCTCTTTCCATATTTTTTACATTAATGAAATTATGCCTTCTATACTCCATTATCTCCACTAATATAGATTTATGAAAACTCTATCCTTATTTTATATAGATATATTGAGAGTTTTATAAGTTGTAGTTTGATAATCATATATCATGATATCTAATTTTTCTTAATCACGATATTGTCCACTCCAGTCTTCATCTAATTTGGTTTCCCATAAACACTAAATTTTCCATCACATTCGATGTTAGCATGATTCTTACTACTTTCGGACACTAACTAAAACGAAAAAGTATAGTGTACGTAATGATAATGATAGTGGGAAATAATATAATATCTACCCAAAAAATATATAGTATGTTATCCTATACCAATAATTATACTCAAAGTAACTCATAGGGTTATGTTATTTAATCTATGTTTTCCTAAATCTAGTTTCCTTGGTTTTTACTAAACGTTTTATGATAATAAATTCAAAAAAACCAACCCTAGTATCTTAGAACTAGTGGATAATTTCTACATTATCACTCAATATACTAAATCACATTCCACATGGACGAATAGTTTATTAGTCTCGGTATACTAGATACGTACTTGGAATTCACATAACATTTTAAAAATATAATATAAAAAATCATTCATTGAGAAAACCATTAATCAATAATAATATCCTACAATATCAATAAAATAACTTCTTAGCATCTTGGGGAAATCAAAACATAAGAAAATGGTGATCTCAGAAGCTTAGTAAGGGTAAGCATACAACAAAATCTACACAATGCATGAATAATATGACAAGAATAAATGATGATCAAATAATTTCATATAAGTAATCACTTGAGCAATAATATATCTATAGATATACCAAATAATAAAATATTCACATGTAAAATAATAATTTAATTAATATTGGAGGAACCTATAATTTTGAACATTGAAAACAAACCATTGAGGCTTTGTCTAAGACATCGGAAAATATTTCCAATGCCTTATTCCATGACATCTACAGAAATGGGTAAGGACTTGGCCAACACCAAAGATAGTTTTTCTCACCACAACTAAAAATATATAGAGACACTATAGAGGTCCCCCTATCACTTACTATGTACTATGGATTCCTCATTGGAATAAATAATACAGTTGAATCTACAAACCTTAATAATCAATAACTGTTTATTTTCGAAGAACTGTCAAATGAAATATCAAGATTTCCCCCAATCAAAATGATCCTAAACCATCTAAATAAATATTTTGTATTTTATAATTAAATTATATCCTCAATATAATATTCATTATAGGATATAAAAATTTATGAAATTACATTAAAAGTTTGACAGAAAAATTTTTTTTGCGGAAAAAAACCTTTCTTCTTTGAAAATCAAAATTTTTTTAATCTAAAAAATTTGACCATAATAAATAAATCATTTTAATTTAAAATAAAATTCTAAAATTTTAATGTAAAATTAAAATAATTTAGGCATCTTGACCCTGGGTAATTTCATTCCGGTCATATAAGTTAAAAACATTACATTCACATTTTTTAAAGATAATTCATAAAGTACCTAATTTGAAAAACAATTGAAAGAATAATTTTAAAACATTTTGTAAAAATTAAAACAAGGGTAAAAATGGATTTAGAAAAGAAAATTGAACAGTAAACACATTTTTGAAAAAAATTATAGAAAACATGGACATAGAAGAGAAATATTCCTTAACCGAAGCATTATAATAAACAATTTGGACTAAGGATGAGATTGCAAAATAAACCCTTACCACTTGGGTTTCTCTTGAATCATATACATTATGATATAAATAACAAAAAATAAAACATTAAATATCATGAATAAAAACATATTAATGATATAATATATAAAAGTGGATGTATATACACACCCCAAAATAAATAAGTTTTGAATATGACATATGTCTCAGAGAAGTAAAAGTGAGACGAGAAACCCTTTTCTCAAGTTTGAATTCCTTAATATATTTATAAAACTAAATGATAATAAATATATATTAATTGTACATATATTCTAGAATAACATTCATATATATCATACTATATATGGTTTAATTATGAAAATATTTCACAAATTTATTAATAATTCTTTATTAAAATCACCCTTCCGGGTGATAACTGCTTTTTTTACACATGTTCTAATTAAGTAGTTTTGATACTTATAAATTTATTATAGATCCATTAGATATATAATGTTAATTATAATATAAGTATCGTATATAATAATTATATTTTTATTTATTGTAATAAATAAAATTTTGAGACAGAAAATGAAATATGATGTTCATGATGACGGTGGGTCTTACGTACGCATGAACATTGTTTTCACTTTTTGACGAATGGAGTAAAAGAATGATAAATAATGTTAAAATATTATATAATAACTATTATATAATATAAATTAATTAAATCTATCCTAATCACTATCCATGTAAAATATATTTCAAAAACTAATCACATCACTTTGTGGTGGTGGCAGTCTACACATACGCATAAGTGACCTTATCATTTCCCAATAGATTGTATGATAAGAAAATTGATAATATATTATCATTATATAAGAATAATTAAGTTTTAATTATCATATATGAACATTAAAAACATCAAATTTCCCATCTATAAAACATGGTGATGAAATATGAATCATATCGCTACGTTTAGATGGTAAGTTGTATGTACCCACAAGTGATACTTTCAAATCCAATTTGATTGAAAAGATGGTGTATTATAGTGGTATAAAAATCCTAAAAAAATCATTATATTGATTATATTTATTTTATTATTTTATGACTAATTCTAGATATTTATAAGGGTTATAAGAAGAAATAAATGGAAACGAGTCGGGTAAGATAATTACCTTTTCCTTGGGAGACCATATTTTGATCATTTCTTAAAGGACTTATGTTTGGTATTTTAAGGTGGAAGTAACCTCAATAAAATGGATGGTGATTTTGGTAAGATTTATTGTTAGATTTTTTCAAGCTAGATGGATTTATGTTTTCTAAAGAAAATAGGTATTAGTTTCCCTTTCATAATTGAAGTGGGGGGAAATTTGGGAATTAATTAAAACAATATAATAAAATTTGACTATTGTAGAAACATATGATTCCAAATGGTTATTAATTATAATAAAAAAATTTAGGGTTGAACTAAAATTAGTATATAAAATTTATACATGTTTTGATATCATTTTAATCCTTATCTTTTTTATTAACACCTTGTTTAACCTATTTTAACATTAACTGTGGTAACATCTTTTTAATCACAAAGGGTTATAATTTTACATATAATGTAACTATTGACCCATAAATGTAAAGTGGATGAAATTTTAGAAAATATAGTATCTTTATTTTCCACTTTAAATTTTTTATATTTTTTAAATAATTCAATAAATTAATTTATTGAAAAATAACATTAATATCAATTTTGACACGATTCATTTAATTTGAATTCAAATACATAAAGAGGAATTTTTATTTATAATAAAATATATTTTAAATAAACTAATATATTAAATATATCTATAAAATTCATGTTGAAAATTATTTAATTCAAATTATATAACATTTATTTACTTTAAAATCATTTAATTTATTTTTTAATTAGTTAAATAACTAAAGTGTCAATATTGTGTAAGAATTTAAGGTTGTTATTTATTTGAAAAAAACTGAAAATAAATTAATATTATAAGGATAAATAAATTCTATTTCAAAATAGTATTTGTTACTGAACCTATCATTTGGTTATCCCTACGTTAAAGGTTGACCTTTTCTAATTTTATTTACATAAAATATTATGAAGGACATGATCTTTTCCAAATAGAAAAAATGTCTTGTAACCAAATAATGGATGAATATTGATAAAATAAACTCATAAAATAAAAATTAGTCATGTTTTATGGTCATTTTTAGTCCATCGCATTTTATTTTTAACCTTAAATATCCCAAGTAACCTTTACCATGATAAGAAAAATTACTAAGATTACTATTCTTAATGAATGAAAATAAAAGGGGATAATTTACTAAATTTGGAAATCCTAATATTCAATATGGGATACATTATTTAATATTCAATTTCAATAATTATCATAAATTAATTTAAAATAGAAATCTAAAATTCCAAGAAAAGCAGTTTTTCATATAGATGACGTTTTAAGTATAAAAATTTTTTTATTTTAAATTTTTCCATAAATTTATTCCAATAAAATTAATTATATTATTATTTATATAATAGAAATAATTTTACATTGAATCCGTTTAAAAATAAAGGTATACTTCCCAAATGGTTGAACAAAAAAATACAATTTTCCATAAAAATTGGTATTTTTCATTATTCATTGGAAAATCAATCTTTTCAGAAAAAATCCCAAAAAATAAACCAAAAATAATTTTGATATGATGATTTCAAAATTTGATATTATTTTTATAAAATAAAATTTATATAAGCTATAAAAATTAATTATAATATATATTCATAAAAATCAATAAAATCATCTTTAAAGAAAAAATATCTTTGAAGCATAAAATAACCTTACCAAAAATTGATTATTTATTTTATATGAATTAATAAATTATTTTTTATTGAGTAGGGAATTTATATATATTTAATAATTCATTCTGTAGTATTCATACCAATAAATTTAACAATTAGATTATAATGGTCATAAATATATAATAATATTTTGGTGTTCATTTAGGTATGGTGTTTCATGTTATATATTAAATCAACCAAAGTATTATTCTTAATTCTCAAGGTGTTATGGGTAATATTTTTATACTCATGAGACATCATGTATGGTATTAGAGAGTAAATCTAATATGGAACTTTGTGGGCCATATGATATTGTCTAGGCAGTTAGCCTTGACTTGTTTTATGTCATGTAGTATGTTTTTTCCACATTTCCTATGATTCATTGATCTTATGATATTATATAATTTATGACATGATACCATGTTATTACTCTTGACATTTCGATTTTATGATATCATGTTATACATTAAACTCACAAGTTATTATTCATTACTTTTTTATTTCCTAGATAATATTTTTATCTCCCCCCATTCTTTTATATATTCACTAAGTAATTCTATGTATTTCTACGAGATAAAATGGATTTAAGATCTCGTAATGGAGAATAAAATAAGGATCTAGTGTTTTAAGTATCATTTTTATATATCATGAACATAGTCTCCCAATGATACGTGTACTCATGATCATTGGTGCTTATTTGATATTTATGTATAAAAATCTGTTATTAATATATATAAAAGGGTTGGTCACTATATCAATGGGACATGTGATTTTTTTGGTATGATATAAAACATAGGTTTTGTGTTTTAATGACAAAAAAATTCTCTTATAATCAAAAAAAATAAATAAAATTAACACTAAATAACGTGACATCATAGATTAATCACCATATTATTATTTTCTATTTTTATCAGTAGATGACACAACAATTATAAATTCAGTGTTCTCAAATTGTAAAAATAATAAAGTGACTCGGGATTTTAATACATAGATATTACATCTTAATTGATGAATATTTATTACATTATTAAAACTCAATCTTGAGGATTGTAAACGTATAATGCCTTTGAAAATATGGAAATATAAAAAAATTGGTTAATAAGAGTTCTAAATAATTTCCCACATATTTCCCTGTAACTATCACCCTAATTAGAAAAATCAAGGATAATAAATTTATTCATAGCATAGTGGAAGGAAACATAAAAAGGGTGAACTCATATTATCAATAAGTGTAAGAAAAGGAGATATCAACATAACCGGAGAATAAGGGTAAGATAATATTAGAATAAAATTTGAAAAATTATACCCTATATATCATAGATCATAAACATGAGTCATGGAATAAATATTTGAAGTTCATAATATATAAATAATAAAGTAATTAAATAATATGTCCAATGAGATCAGAACTTTGGAATATGAAATAGAGTTGTGGAAAACACATATTCATAGAAATCCATTTGTCAAGACCACCCACAAAGACATTTATGAAATTTTATTTAAGGTATAACTTAATATTTACCTAGTTTGGGGTGGTATAACCTCTCGTTTACCCTCTTTTTGGGATTTGGATGACCTCCCATATACCCTCTAAGCTCATAAAACACTAATCATTTACCCATGAATTAGATGGAGATATAAGTCCAACCTATCACAAAAGCCAAAAAATTTTATTCCATGGTATCATAAAAAATTCATCATATCATAACCCTATGAAAATAAATGAATCTCATAAACATTTTATAATTGTGTATCCCATAGAATGGAAATGGATTTTGTAGTCATCTCATCAATTCATAATATCTTAAATAATAGAAAAGGAATAGGTTTCATAAGTATGTCCTCATTATAGTCATAAAACATCTAGAGAAAAAATAAAGATAGTAAAATTGTATCTTATCTCTAGTAAAAAATAATTATCAACAAAGGATATCATGTAAGATGGAAAATCATTTTGGAAATACACTAAAAACATTCCTTGAGGAAAATAACATTTCTTTCAAAATAAAATATTAAAATTAAAAATCCATAAAACATTTTTAAAATCTATTTTTTTAAATAAAATTTGAAACTTATAAAGGATGATTAAAAACATTGAGTGGTCATGATGGTTGGAAATGTCGTCTATGTTAAATGAAAGATTCCTTTCACATTATTGGTAAAATCCAAATGGGGATTGTTTTGAAAATTACATAAATATTATTTTTAAAATTTTATTTATAAAAATTACAATAGGGATAAAAATAACATTAAAATATCCCATTAGAACAATAAAAAAATAATTTTTTTAGAAAATATAGATAGGGATGGAAAAAAGGTTTTCGACCAAAGATGTTTATAAATTAGGTTTCTATTAAAAAAAATTCAATCATTAGTACATAATGATTTCAAAATTAATGGAGACATATATTATCATGAAATAACTATATGTTTAGAAACATCATGATTTTCTTGATATATAGTTAATAATATTTCATCATCATAAGCATAAATTTTAAAAAACGTGATAAATAATTAGATTGTATCAAAAAACCCTTACCACTTTGGTAAATTTGATTTGTAAGAACCATGAAGGAATAAAATTAAGTGAAACATAAAATATAATTATAATAAATGAATTTATGATATTACAATTAAAAGTGTATGTATATACACCTCATAAAGGAAGATAGGTGAATAACATAATGTATGTCCCAAAGAAGACAAATTGAGACAAAAATATCTTAACTTAAGTCTTGAATTACATTAAGAATATTTAAAGATCTATTATAATAAATATATGTTAGTTATAAATCTAATATAAAAGAATAATTATTAAAATAATATCATTTATGATTCACTTATGACATATTATTTCCAATTTATTAACAATTCCATGTTAAAATCACATTTCGGGAAATAACTCCGTTGTTTTTTTATTGTGTTTTTATCTATTATTTTCTGTAATATTACATTAATCAAAGTTAAATAATCAAAATAATGTTAGAATTTGTATAATTATCATATAAATTCAGTATATATTTATTTATATTAATTCATCAATGTTAGATATAGAAAATGAAATACACTGTTAACAGACATGTAGGGCGTACATAGCGTGAACATTGTTTCCATTTCTTTAAAGGATAAAATGAAAGGTAGTTAAATAATATAATACCTTTAAAAATATTTTTTATTTCATATATATCATTAAAATTTATTAAATTTATCCTAATTAACTTCAATTAAAATCATTAATGAAAAATGAATCACATCGTTTCGCGGCACGGTAATCCGTTATACCCTCGAAAGACGTTATTGTATCCCCCAAAATTGGAATCAAATAAGTTATATGTGATATAATAATTAAATAAGTATAATTTATTTAAAAATATAATATGTATTCATTTAATATATCCTTATTACCATCTAATTAAAAAATAAATGAAAAAAACATTACATCAATTCGTGAGGTAGCAGTCCATCGTATACATGAAGGACATTATTATTTTTTCCAATGGGATGGATGGTAAGAAGTTAGATGTGATATAATAATTAAGAAGGTATAATAATATAATATTTAACATTACATACATCATTATATCTATATTTGATTTGGGGGGGATGGAAAACAAATAATATCGTTTTGTGAGGTCGTAGTCCTTCATAGACATGAATGATGATTTCATGTACCATTTGATGGAAGATGGGATGTATTTAAGTGATTTTATTATCATAATAACATCTAATAATATGGGAGATAATTTTTTTTATTATATAATAAAAATTTAAGACGATTTTAAGGAGTTATAAGATGAATTTAAAAAATGCGTAATATAAAACATTACCTATTCTTCAAATAATCTCGTTAGGTTTAACCTAAATCCATCCTAGATTGGATTTATGATATAAAAACCTTTTATAGGAGTATTATAGGTATAAAAAGAAGATATTATTTCCAATAACTACCAAACTAATTTTTTTTCGAAGTGCATAAAGGAGAGGATTGTGGGTGGCCTTTTAGAAGTGGGAGAGAGGACACACATGGGATTTTTGAAAAGAATAAAGTATACCCTTATTTTTAACATTTCAAAAGTTAAAAAATTAGACATTATCAAACTATATGGGTTATAATATCTATATATTTCCATATTATGGGAGTTAGATAAGTTTCAAGATCATTTTACCCCTTATATATATTAGTTTAACTCGAGATAAACTTGTTTTTAACCTTAATCATGGTAATTAATTGTTAATGTTTTTACTATTTATTATGGTAAAAAATTATGTTGAACTGATTATATTATAATAATTAATATTTTTTCAAAATTTGAATCCGTTTTTTCAAATTCCTTTCATATAAGTGCCAAAATATAATTTAAAATTGAACCATCCAACATGATGAAAAAGTAATTTCCGAAAGAGAACATCTTCAAAACATTTAAAATACTTTATATCAAAATATAATTTTAAATTGACTTAAAAGACAGAAATTGGATCAAAATAATTAAAATTTAATTAATTTAACATTTAAAACTATATTAAAAATAAATTTATATTTGTGAATTCTTTTAATGAAAAGGTATTTTTTATTAAAAACCTGTATTTTTTACTATTCCGTGAAAATTTTGTCATTTCAGAAAACTCCCAAAAACTAACTCCAAGATTACTTCAAAATTATGATTTCAAAAATAAAATAATTTTTTAAAATATATTTTCAAATTTTTTGAAAACAATTAATATAAGTATGAAAAATGGTTCAAAACTATTTTTAGAAAATACAGTTTTTAAGTGTAAAAATTAGATTAAATATTTTCTTATATATAGAAAACACATATGATAATTGTTAAACTTTTAATTTAATATATAATAAATAAATTTCATTAAAATAATACCCAAAGTTTAATTTATTTAATTTATTTAGATAAAAACATGTTTATCTGCATAAAAATAGATTTTTCATAATATTATTTCAACTATTTTCAAATGTGTTTCATTCTCATTTCAAATTTAATTGTCACTAAAGAATTCATTTTATACACAAGTGTGAAAAATATATGTTCATAATTTAATCAATCTTATTCATACCCACCATTACCATAGAAAGGTGATATAGATCATATTAAATAAAAAAAATTTAATACTATGTCATGTTATGTTAAAACTTGATGTTGCGTGTAATATAATATATCGATGAAAATAAATTTATTTAAAAATATATTTCATAAAATTTTGGATTTTCAAAAGTAAGAAGTTTTACTTTTTTTAGTTGGATTTAAATATGTGTTTATTAAAGTCAAAACAAAAACAAAATCCTATAATTTCCATGAAGTCATAAAAAACAAACATAGTGTGATTTGTAAAATAATATAGAAAAATAAATGTAAATATTACATGTTATTTTCTTAGGATGACTAAAAACAAACTTCTTGTGTTTTAAATGAACAAAAAAAGAATGTAATTGTAAAAACCATATAAAATGACATCTGGATGTTGTGAAATCAAAAGAAAATCGTCTTTTTATTATTTATAATGTATACTAGTAGATAAAACATCAATAAGATGTGTGGTGTGCCCAAATAAATAAATAGTTTTCAATGGTTTGGAGATCATTAAAAGCATGTTTTTTGTTGTCAAAACCAATAGAATGACCTCTATTTCTATTAAAGCATATGAGAATATGTTAGAGTTGTTTTAAAATTTTTATATAAGAATAATTTTCAATAATATGTGTTGTATGCTTGGTATACCTATAAATCCACTTTTAGTGTTTTAAAAACACAAACACCTGGGTTTAATGGTAAAAAACACTTAAAATGGCCTCTAAATGACATAGAAACATAGTAAAATCATATTTTTAAAAAATAACTGTAATAAAAAATGAAACATCAATCGAATGTTCAATGTGGTTGGACGGATCAAATAAATAGTTTCTAACATTTTGGTCACTTTTAAAAATGCACGCTAAGTGGTCAAAACCAACAAAATGACATTTTATTTCTAGGAAATATTGTGAAAAATTAATTGGATGATTTTTAATATTTTAAAGTATACATAACATCAATTGGATTTTTCATTTTTTTCGTGATGACTAAAAACACATTTTTAATGTTTTAAAAACACAGGAACATGAGCATAACCCTCAAAACAAATGAAAAAGACCTTTGAATGTTGTAAAATTATAGTATAGTAATATTTGATTATTTTTTTGTTTAATAGAATAAAACAGATCATTAAGAAATGAATTTTTCTCTGAAACACCATATGATCATTTTTTAATAACCTGATTACATTTAAAAACATGCATCAAGGCGTCAAAAAAATGAAAATGCCCCCCAATTACTATGAAATTAGAATAAAACAACCATAAATGTATATATGAAATTGAATAGTGTGAACCACCTCATTGGAATGTTTCATTTTATTAAGATGATGAAAATAAAACTTTTAGTCTTTTAAAAACACTAAAATGTGCATATAATAGTTAGAAAAGTATAAAACAACCTCTAAATGATGTGAAATCATAGAAATATCATCATTGTATTATTATTGATGTGTACGAGTATAAATAACAAAAATTATACATGTGGTGTGCTCAAAAAAATAAATAATAAGTTTTTAATAGTTTAGCTACCTAAAAAACATTCTTCGGGGTGTCAAAACCAACCAATCAGCCTCAAATTGTTATTAAATCAGATAAAAATAACTATAGACTATTTTTTGAAATTTTTGGGAAGGTATAATGTCAATAAAATGTTTGTTATGCATGGGATTAATAGAAATATAATTTTTTAATTTTCAAATAACAAAAAAACCATGAAATAATTAAGACAATATAAAATGAATTTTGAATTGTGGAAATTGTAGGAAAATTTTATTTATATTTTTTTGTGAAGTGTAAAAGAAGACGTCGTGTCAATTGTACGTGTGGTGTTCTCGGATAGACCGAATAAGTGGTATTAAACAATTTTTCAATCTTTATGAACATTTTTCAGGGGATAAATACTAGGAAAAGTCTTTTTATTTCCATTAAATCAGACAACAAAAACTATAGATTTATTTTTTAATTTTTGGGGCATTCAGAACGTCAATCAGAAATCATGTGTTACTAGACAGAAAAAATGAGTAGTTTTTAATAATTTAATGTACATTAAAAGTATGTATCAGAGGGTCAAAACCCATGAAAAATATCTATACTATTTTAAAACTATTTTGTAATAATTGTATAGTGATTTGTGAAATTTTGGAGAATAAATAACACTATTGAACCATTTCATTTTCTCGGGATGATAAAAAATTCACTGTTTGTGTTTTGAAAACACTAAAGCCAATATTTAATAATTATAACCATAAGATAAAATCTATGAAAGATTTAAAATAATTGGAAAATCTTATTTTTAATATATTTCATGTGTGAGAGTAGACAACCTATTTGTTGAGAATATCGTGTTCTCAAACTGACCGAATAAGCAGTCTTTAATGGTTAGACTGCCTTTAAATTCATGTGTTTGGTGGTCAAAACCGAGAAAATTATCTCTTATTTCCATGAAATCATTATTGAAAAATTACATTGTTTTTTTGGAATGATGGAGCAGAAGACATATCAGTCCGATGTGTTATTTTCTCAGGATGACCAGAAACACACTTTTAGTGATTTAAAAACACAAAAAACGCACATGTAATGGTAAAAAAAACATTTAAAATGATCTTTTATTAATGTGAAATCATAGGGATATTATATTTTTATTATTTTGTCATGTATGAGTAGAGGAAAAATTAATTAGTTTTGTTTTGTGCTCTTACGGACCAAATAAGAAATATTAAAAGGATTGAAGATCTTTAAGAATGAGTGTTATGTGTTCAAACCAAGAAAAATACCTCTTATTTGCATTAAATCATAATAAATGAATTTTAGAGTGATTTTTTAAATTTTAGAGTAGAAGTGTCATCAATGGGACTTGTCATTTACTTGATATGATTGACAATTTTTTTTTTGTTTTAGACACACTATAACATGCATGTAATGGTCAAAAGAATATAAACTGACCAATTAATGATGAAAAATATTAATAAAATTATCTTTTTATTATTTTTGATATGGAATAGAATATAAAATATCAATTTGAGGTGTGATTTACTTAGAGAGACCAAATAAGTTGTTTTTAAAGGTTTAGCTTCCTTTAAAAATATGCATTATGGGGTCAAAACCAAGAAAACAACCGATGATTTTGATGAAATCATATAAAATATATATATTGACTTGTAAATTTTTTTTGAATAAGACATGTCAATCGAATGCACCCTATACTTGAGGTGGTCAATAAAACTATTTAGAGATTTAAAATTACTAAAATGAGCATATAATTGTCAAAACCATATAAAAAATAATTGAATGATGTTAACTAATAATAAATCACTAATTTTATCATTTTTAATTTTTATGATAGATTACACATCCATTAGATTATTTTTGTTCTTAGAAAAACCAAATAACAAATTATTAATGGTTTGGTGGAAATTAAAAACATGAATCATGGGGTTAGAAGAAACAAAATACCCTCCAATTTCTATGAAATCGAATGAAAACAAAAATAGAGTTATTTTTGAAATGATGGAGATTAAAGAAATAAATTATATGTGTAATTTTCTAATTATTATTAGAGACACACTGTTAGTGTTTTAAAAACACTAAAACCTTCATAAAGTGGTTAAAATCATAAAAAATGTGATTATAATGAGGTGAAATCATAGTAAAATCATATTTATAATATTTTTGACAATTAAGATAATAATACATATCCATAACATATGTGATTTACTCAAAAGGACTAAATACGTAGTTTTCAATGGGATTTCGACCGTCAAAAACGTGTGTCATGGGGTCAACACCAAACAAACGGTATCTCATTGCTATGAAATCATACGGAAAAAACATTAGAGTAATTTTTGAAATGTTTTATTATAATATATTTGTATTGGAAGTGAATTTATCATGGAATGACAAAAAATTTACTATTTCTGTTATGAAAATACTAAAATTTTCATGTAATGGCATAAATAACAGAAAACAACCTCCAAATAATGAGAATTAATAGGAGAATTGTTTTAGTATTATATGTGGTAGGTATGAGTAAGAAAATATTTTTTGGACATATTATGTGCTTCAATGGACTGAGTAATCATTTTTTAATGGGTTTAATATAACACACTACGATTCTTTGATTTTTTATTCGGAATAAATTTTATTTGTTCGATATCTTATGCTACAAAACATCGAGTTCTAATGAACTGCAAAATACTATTTATATTACTATTTTACAAGGTAGTTATTACCTAGATAATAAAATTATAGGTATGAATAGTAACAACCACATTTTAAAGAAAAATTATAAGGGTTTTATAAAAACAGAACATGATGATAATAAAGTACTTAATTTCTGGTTAGGACTTTATATGTTATGAAAATTTTATTTTCTCAAAAAATTATTTAATTTATTTTTGTGAGAGAATAATAAAATTAATTTTTCTAATATATTATAAATTTATTTTCAAAAATGAAAATAATTTTTGGAATCAACGTTTGAAAATTATCTTAGGGTGAATTTTTAGGATTTATTTGAAAATTTTAATTTTTCATTGAATTGTGAGAAATACTAGTTTTTATTGAAAAATTCATATATGTTTATAGAATTAATGTGGATGGTTTTTTATTTTAATGTTTCTAAAAAGTAAAATTTGTATAATAATATTATAATTAATCCAAAATAGGTCATTGTAAAAAATTTCATATTAAAATTTGATTTAAAAAGTTTTGAAACTTTTGAAACCTTTCTCCTTAGAAAAGCTATTTTTTGTCGCATATATGGGTTTAAATTTAAATAAATCATATTAATTATGTGAATTGGATTTTTTAACATGGATTCCATATTTTAAATAATAATAATTTATATTAACTAATATATTCATATTAGTTTTTTTCATAATGAATAGAGAAAATAGTAAAACTATTTTAAAACGATTAAGGTAAAAAAGGATTTACTGGGGTTTAAACTAAAACGATATGGGCTAAAATGAACTAAAAATAAGTATAGAATATATTTTACAAAAATTATTTGAACTTATGATGACTAGGTATATATAGTGGTTCATTTTTTTCATTTTTAATATGAAAAATGTAACGACCCAATGTTTTATCATTAGAAATTCCTTCTTTAAAAAAAGGTCGTATAATCACATGAAATCGAAACACAATGAACTACTAAGTACTATGTGACCTTAAAATATAATTTTAACACTTATCTGATTTGAATTTAGAAAAATAGACATCTACAATTATGACCAGTAAGTTATTTGGATTCTGATAAGTCAAAATTAATTTTTGATGAATAGTAACATTGTAACACCCCGAGCTTCCACGATTTTCTCCTCTTTCAACAATGCAATAGTTTGCATTGTACGCAAGTTCACGATTCTAACACACCGCGACCAATAAAAATAGCCATTATGAATAGTAATACACACTTTTTGAAATTATATATATTTTATATTTCAAAATGGACTTCATTTTTGGATTCGGAATATCGAAATTATCCGAAGTTGAATTTTTTGTATTTTTCTGAGAACTTCCAATTTTGCATGAATAGTGAAAAATAATTAAAAACAACTTTTTTAATCAAAATAATTTATAGTGATCAATTATACTATTTAGTGGTTCTAAATTATAATTAGAATATATTTTTACCATTTTATCCAATGGTGTTCATTAGAACTAATTTCACTTTGAAATTGGACATAAACAATTGCCAATCTTTTGATATATATTGTTTCTTAAAAACACGCTATTTGTTGTGAAAATGGGAATTAATTATAAAATTAATTAATGAAACTTATATGATTAGAATTTTTTAGAACAGATATCGTTTTTGAATTTGGAATATCAATTATAGCTTAGGATGAAATTTTGGCATTGTTCGGAAAAGCTTCAATTTTTGATGAATAGTAAAACCACTAAGTGGTAGTAAAAACTGATTTTTAGTTTAAATGAAACATTACCACTTATGTGATTTGATTTTAAAAAATACAACATACATGGTTGTCATTAGGAAGTAAAATGTGGTTCAATGGGATTAAAATAATTTTTTGGTGAATAGTAACTTTTAAGTTTAATTAATTGTGATTAAAGGTAATTAGTGAAATTTAAGGTAAAAATGATATTATAAAAATATGAAAGTACCTTTACACTTTCCTACCCTTATTGGATGAGTCATGGTCGACCAGGAAAATCCATGGGTCAACCTGGGGACCCCATGGAGCCACTTGGGTAAGAAAATGACATTAATAACTTTTTATTTAATGTAAAAATAAAATTGTCACAAACATCTGTTGTTTTACTAAAACAATTATTTAATGGGGTTATATAAGTTAAAATTTCAACTATAAATATTCATTGGAAATATAAAAATATTTCCTACATCATGGTATTTTTTTTTATAATTTTTATACATTAAATAAATTAAATTATTTATGAAACCATGATGATGCAGTGATTACCTCATTAATTAACTATTTGAATAAAATGGAAAGATAATGTAAAATATAAGGCATAAACTTGTAAAAACCTATTGGATGAGCATATTTAGAAACTGTATCACCTTAGCCTTGAAATATAGCATTTTGGGACCTTTGAAATCTGAAAATCACTTCATAATAATGTAACATTTCATTACTTTCCAAAAGTGCCTCTCCTCTCCTCTTATAAAAGGCTCCCACCTCTACCACCTTATTCACACCATAAAATCCATTTGGCTCGTCCAAACTCTACCCAAATACCCTCTCAACTTTTCTATCTTACTCCTAGAAGCCTCCTTTTGGGCATAATTCTTCCCAAGTAAGCCTTTGGCTCAAATATTAATAAAAATAGTTACCAGATTTTAAGGTAACGTCTTCTCTTATGTTATTTTGTTTTATTTTTCTTATCCATCCCCTTAAACTCTTTTTATTACTTTATTTTGTAACAACACCAGTATCTTAAATATACTAGGATTTTTTTATGAGAATTATTTTATTTACACTTACACACACCTTCGTCTAATGGTTAAAGAACATACTGTTTCTGTGGTTGGAGAATTTCTGCCTCACGAAACAATGATTGTTCAATCTTCTTTTAACACCTCTCATGGTGGCCATTAAGATGTCACTATATTTATATATGATATATATTATGTTTATTTTTTTCTTTATGCTTCTGTATTTCTCATTTATTGCATACCTTTATGATTTCCATTATGGGTAAACGTGATAATTTCATTTTAGGAAGTGCAGACTATCGCCCCCTCAAAGTGATTTGAATCGTTAATTCCCTATGTGGGATGTATAAAGGATAGAGTAAATGATATTATATATGATATTATACTGGAATTATAATATACCTCTATATAATTATGATTCCATTCCATTAAATACGAAATAGAAATTAAAGTAGCGTTCAAGCGTACGTACGGCTTACCATCTCCATGAACGGTGCATTTCATTTATTACTCTAAATGTTATGTAATATTATAAATGAATGTATATACTGGATATGTATGATATATATGATATCTACACCATGAATATAATTGTGGATATAATGGATATTTTACCACATGAACAACTTGTAATTATATGAAGTTTATTTTTAACTCAAGTACCAAAGATCGACAAAACGACCGTTATTAACTTAAATAATTACATAATGTTCATAACATGGTAATAAGTGATATAAAAGGAATAATGAACTTGAAAAAGGTTCTTATGCAAGTTTAAATTAACTCTAGTTTATTATTCAGTAGGTTAAAAAACGATCGAGTCAAGTCGGACACGAGGTAAGGGAACTTCTTAACCCAATTTCCATTCATTGAGGCATATTTTATTTTATTCACAAATTTCTTTTATATGGTGTATTAACCCCTTTGACTTTTATGTTTATTCAAAAGGAATCTTTTTGTATGATTATTTTTACTAAATGACAAAAATTAATGTTTTTCTTGTCATACGTATGTGGCTACAATGACTTCTCCGCCGTCGTGGCCATTACTTGAGTTTCGGATTCCTCTACAAGCCATAACATTTTTTAAATGAAAAACAAATACCATGTTTTACATTTCATTTATTTTGGTATTGAAAATGGTATGCACCAAACTTTGTTTATGAGTTTTTATATATGAAAACCCAGTGAAAATTTATATGTATTTAATGCAAGTGTAAAATGTTTTCAGAAAACCCGACTCTCGAGTGTGATAGAAAGGAAGGGATTGGGCGTAGACCCATCATGGCCTATAATTAGTCAAGTAGTCTAAGAATTAGTTATATTGTTTTCAGAAGCTTGCATAATGTTTTTAGAAAAACACTAGAGTATATTTGAGAAATTTTAAATGTAATTATCTTCTAAAAATTGAACTGGTATTTTGATTCTGCAATTAATTTAAAATGGTATCTTAAAAATGGTATTATTAAATGTTTATATACCATTTTTCATATGGGGAATGCATTGGACATAGTAAGTTATGGGTGGATCCCACTATTGCTCTTATATGCATCGGTAGGTCTCATGAGACAAACTAGTGTCTTGGCATGAGGCCTTGACAAAATCTTATTTGTAGTCTTGACACGACGCCTTGGCTACGTGGTTATGATAGTCTGGCATTATGCATTCCATCATTATAAAAGTGGTTATTGATATTTCATGTGATTATTCGACCCATATAATATCCATGTGATTAAGTAAATGATATTATTTCATTTTATTTTTCCATATTATACTGAAGTTCATGTTTAAAAGGCTTTTGTTTAGTTATACATTTCCTTAAATGTTTATGTTTATTTATGAAAGCTTCTGCTATATTGTTATCCTTACTAAGCATCTGAGCTCACCCCTTTCAATGTTTTAATTTTTCTAGGATATGAAGAAGTATTTTATGAATGAACTGAAGGGATAATATGAGGGGATATGAAGACAATATTTTTTTGTAGTTTTGTATTACTTTATAATTTAATGTAAAACTTATGAAGGTATCTAGTGTTTCCAAGGCTACTAAACTAATCAGTCATTCGAGACATGATCTTTTGTGATCATTCCAATGTTACTCAATAATGCACCGACTCTGGGTAACTGGGGTCGGGGCATTACAGTTGGTATCAGAGGAAGTTTAGTACTAACTTTAGAAGCTAGATTTAGAAAAACTCTGATTAGACCACATAGCCATAAGATAGACTTTGAGGATTAGTATAGAAGAACTTCCTAAAATTTTGTTATTATAGAGATTTTGTGAGTTCCTCGAGCAACAAATCCCTATCTGGATATGAGCAGGTAGAGGCGGCTCTGGCATAGATGTACCTAGAGGTAAAACTCGAAAACACCGCTTCGAGCTAGACTTGAACGGGAATTGGTGGACGACAACGGGCCTTTCTGCACTCTTGGTTATGGCACTCCTGGGGGATATGCTGAGGATAATTTTCATTTTATTTAAAAACCATTATGAAGGTTTTAGGAATATATACTTCCTCAATGAAAAGATTTTTAGGATTATAGTTCAATTTATGTTAAGTGTTTTATCAGTACGGAATTATGTATTTTGATTCATAAACTAATCTAGTTTATGACATTTTTTAGAAATGGCGCCTAATGGGAGGAATGAAAACCATATCAATACAAACACTCCATGTAGGGATTTTCCTCCTGCTCAAGATAATTATAGCGGAGTTGAAGATACAACTGGTGCTGATCAACTTATCACCATACTAGGACAACTCACTCAGGTTATGAATAGTAACCTTACTCATATGGAGCACCCTGATCCGCAACGTGGAGGATCAATGTTAGACCGCTTCATTAGGCAAAAACCGCCAATATTTAATGGGGGTACAAATCCATTAGTAGCTGAGCAATGGATAAACTCATTAGATAAAATATTCCACACCTTGGGGAGTAGCGAAAGGGAGAAGGTTTTCATGGTAGTTTACTATAACAGCCTGAGATTTTATGAAAAATATTCTTTTTAATTTCATTAATGTCTTGTGTTGTACCCTACACCAAAAGGAGCTTTCACAACATGCATCCTTGACTTGACTTGCATTACACGCAATCGCGACCTTCCTCGATAGCGTGTGTAGTACGCAATACCGAGTTTCACTAAACAACGATATGCTATTAAAATATTATTAAAACTAGCCATTATGAATAGTAATAAACACTTTTTGACATTTTGTAAATTATATTTATCAAAATGGACTTCATTTTTGGATTCTGAATATTAAAATTAGCTTAGGGTGAAATTTTGGTACTTTTCAGATAACTTTCATATTCTGATGAATAGTGAAAATTACTAAATTTTAATTAAAAACAACTTTTTTAATAGAAATAATAAATAGTGATAAATTATTAATTTGAGTGGTTTTAAAGTATATTTAGAATATATTTTTACAATTTAATACAACTATGGTCATTGGATGTAATTTCACATTTAAACCAGACATAAACAAGTGTCAATCTTTTGATAGTTATTATCTCTCAAAAACACGCTATTTGTTTTGACGACGGGAATTAATTTTTAAATTAATTAATTTAACTGATATGTTTTTAATTTGGTAAAATAGAAGTCATTTTTGAATTTATAATATCAAATATAGCTTAGGCCTAATTTTTTGTATTTTTCTGGAAAGGTTCATTTTTTGATGAATAGTGAAACAACTAAGTGGTAGTTAAAAAATCTGATTTTTCATAAAACTTAATTTTACCGCTTCTGTGAGTGGAATTTCGAAAATCCGAGAGACATGGTTAATATAAATGACAAAAATTTGGTTCAATGAGATGAAAATAATTTTTGGTGAATAGTAACTTTTGACTTTTTTTTACCACGGTTAAAAATAAATAGGGTAATTAAGGGTAAATATGATATTATTATTACCCTAAAACATGTCCTAATTCTATTGGATAAGTGTAATTCGACCAAAAACAAACTTAGGAATAAAATATGACCATTTAAGCTCACTTGTATTAGATTAGGACATTTATTATTAATTTATTTAAAGAACGGTTAAAATAGTTAAAATCAATGTTTATTAAGTAAATCATTTTTAATATAGGGTTATACATAAGATAAATTCGACTATAAATATTTATTATAAAGCTAAAGAGATTTCCTACATAAATATACTTTATTTGTAATTTTTAGACATTAAATAATTTAATTTATTTATGACACAACGATGATGCAGTAATTACCTTTTTAAGAAAATATTAACATAATTGATGTTATAAATGCCCAAATAAATTAAATTTGAGCCTTTTTATGACTTAAAATAATTTTATAGGTTAATATGACATGTTATTGTTGATTTACGTAACTTGGTTCGAACTTATCTTTCTGTTATGAATTTCATAAAAATCATGTACCAAATAGTGTCAAAATTGACATAAATTAGTTTTTAAAACAAATATTATATTATTAATTGTTATTTTATTTATAAAAATATAAGGTTCGGCCAAATGACTTAGATAAGGTTATATATATTAATAATAAACAACTTGGGGTTCGTTTGGCTTGATATAGTAAGTTTATTAACCATATAGTGTAAGAAAACAAAAAGACACGGTAAAAGTTAAATTCTTTAACTTAGATATAAATCTAATTGATAAGGTTAAAATTGATACCTAAACTAATATTTTTTAATTAGAGTTAAATATAATTGGGGTTTGACCCATCCCCTCCTTATCTTCAAAATATATCAATTTGAAGCTATTTAAAACCGAACTTGACTTTATAATAAAATAATATTTTTAGTTTTCCCAAAGGTTCCCCTCTCCTCCCTTATAAAAGGGCACCTCCTCCCTCTCCTCCTCACACCAATTTGAGCATTCAAGCTCGTCCAAACCCTGAACAAATCTCTTCTCCACTTCCCTAGTATCATCCTAGATGTCCTGGTCTTCTTCAAAGACCATCCTTAGTTCTTTAAGTATAGGTTAAGAAAAGGCGCGTCAAAAAGAGGTAATATCCATTACCGATCTTTTTCAATTTCTTTCTCCTTCAACTTCTTCTTATTTAGTTGTTTAATGATAAAGTAATAAAATAATTATTTATTATATACTTATATGTTATTATAAATATGAAACGACTCTAATTAACCTTCTATCCATCCTACGGAAAAGGGAAATTATCGTGCGTGCGTACGTACGAAATACCGTCTCCACGCCGTGGTGTAATCTATTTTCCGCCACCACCTTAATTGGATGGGTATAGTGGTGTAATGAGTAACTATATATGATTATTATAAAGTGATATTGATACTGAAATAGTATACATACACTTCAACACAAGTTCACGATCATGAGAACGATATCATCACTCGTGCGTACGTACGGACTACCGTCTCCACGACGCGATGAGATTCATTCTCCATGTTAACCATTTAAGAATGATTATAAAGTATATATAAGAAATAATAATGAAATATATGAAATTATAAAGCTACTAGATTTATGTATATATGTATGTCATCTACTTACTTCCATTCAAGACAATAAGGAAAGAAAAACAGCGTTAATGCGTACGTACGGACTACCGTCTCCATGAACGGTGTGTTTCATTTCATTTATCTATCTATTATATATATATGTACTGAATATATATGATATATAAATCATGTTTTATATTCTGGAAGTAAGTAAATCATTATATAAGTAATAATAATGTGAAGAACAACAAGTCCAAACACCTACGATAAATGAAACGATTTTACCCAAAACGTTTCTTTAACATGGAATTTACAAAAGAACGAGTAATATAAAGTCATAAGTGAACCATATATAATATCATAACAATGAATAAAATTCTTTAATAAGTTAATGTAATTATTTAAATCATTATATAGGAGTTTCAGATACGTACAAAGCATATCGGACAAAAGGTAAGGGAAATATCACAATCTCATTTTTTGTACTTTGAAAGTTACTGGGGTGTATTTTATCATCCACATCCATGTTTCCTCAATATGTAATGTTACTTCCATCCACCTAAAATTTCTTAAATCCAAATTTACCCTTCGGTGATTTTTTAGTAAAAGATATGAAATGAATCTTTTGTCGTTTTTTGTACGAGGTATTTTTTGACTTTTCCGACAAAAGTACGAGAAGAATGTTTTCTTTTAACTTATACGGCATGAATGGATTTTTAAAACATTTTTTCCAAGAATCTTCCCTTACAAAATTTCAAGTTTATTTTTAATCAACTTATTTTAGTTTAAAATTGTATGACATGTTAAGAAAGGAAAAATGTTTTTTGAATAAGAAAGGATATTTTCCTCAAGAATGGAGTTCAAGAGTTTTAACAAAATTATTTTCCATCTAAGATAATATAGGGTTTTGTTTCTATACCTATAATGACATGGATTTGATTATTTTGTTATGGAAATATTTTTATGAATTCCTTTATCTTATATGAATTTTTTTATGATATCACGATGTTTAAGATTCCCATTTTTATTACATGGGTTATGCTATGATGTATGGTTTATGATTTTGTGGCACACATAAGAGTGGTATCATTATGAGATGGGTGGGACCTATATCTCCCACCAATGCATTGGGTAATGAATTTTTATCTCATGAGATAGACATGGCTGGAACGGTAGGTTATACCGGCTCAGTGAAACAGGACTGAAATGAGGAATGAACTCGGTTCAGAAAGGGATTTTGTCCACTAAGATAGTCTTGGCAATGAGTCTTGACTAACAAGAAATGATTCTCTATGATTATGTGTTTATGACACAATGTTTCATGTTTTAAGTTATTATTATTGGGATTACATTTCCCTACTATGATTTATCTCATGTTATGAAAATTATGATCTCTTTTGCAGGTTAAGATTTCCAAAAGATATATTCTTATTAATATAATGTGATTTCTTTTGTTTACCCTTAATGAGCATTTGAGCTCACCATTTTATGTTTTCTTTTCCCCAGGATATAAAGAAAGGATTTAGGTTTAAAAAAAGAAGATCTTTATGGGAGATGTTGAAGATCTTTCACCACGATTATAAGATTATATTCCGAGTCTCCAAAGACACTAAACTATTACGGTCCTTGTGTGTGTGTTTTTGTTATGTACTAAGTATTCCGCAAAAGTAATGTAATGCCCATGCACGTCAAGCTTCGGATCTCTACAGTTGGTATCAGAGGAAAGGTTTAGTCAACCTTTGAAAACTAGGATGCAAGAACTTTAGTGGGATCCCTAGAGATATTTCTAAGGTATGTCTAGGGATGTCCCTAAGGTTAAGTATAAGTATAGGTTATAGTCCTACAATTGCGCTAACGATCTTATAATTAAACCTAAGATGTTAGATATTGAAGGTACTCCCCCTTTATTATGTTGTTTTCCCTAGCATGATTTTTGCCTCTCACACTATTCTTTTTGGGTTTTAGACGATGGCTGGAACCCGAAGGAACCATGTTGATCAATGTAATGGACAATGAAATGATTGTCCTCCTGAACAAACAAGTGTTATGGGAGATGGAGTGAAAAATCTTATTTCTATACTTACACAAGCTATGAATCATTCTGGACTTACAAATGAGCAGAGAAGGGAACAATATTCTATTGATTCCTTCATGAGGCAATGTCCACCTTCTTTCAGTGGGTCTTCTGATCCACTTGTTGCTGAACAATGGATCAGTACCACTAAAAAGATATTTTCAGTTCTTCAATGTTCTGAGCATGACAAAGTCATCTTAGCAGTGTATCATTTGGAAGGTGATGCTGATCAATGGTGGAATCTTATTAAGAATATGAGGCAAAGGGATGAAATTGAGTCCATGGAATGGGACGAGTTCAAGAACTTATTTTTCAATAAGTTCTTCCTTCGTATTCTTCGAACAAAGATGGAGAAGGAGTTTCTTGAACTAAAGCAAAAGTATGATGAATCTGTTGGTATATACGAAAAGAATTTTACAAGGCTTTCCAGGTATGCATCTGGATTTATCATCCAAACTGAAAGTAAAGTTGATCGATTCTTCAGTGGCTTAAAACCAAATCTTCGAAGGGCGTTAGGTATAAGAGACTTCAATAGTTATGAAGAAATTGTGCGTTGTGCTATCAAGGTAGAAATAGAAGTTGGTGTTACTTATCCATCTCATAGTTTTGACAAGAAATGAAAGATGGAGTTCAAGGAGAAATC
Source organism: Viscum album (assembly GCA_963277665.1). NCBI lineage: Eukaryota > Viridiplantae > Streptophyta > Magnoliopsida > Santalales > Viscaceae > Viscum > Viscum album. Next base: position 784,883,564 of record OY728147.1, read on the forward strand.
TCAGAATAATGGTGAAAAGTATATGAATGTTTCCCTATGCTCAAAGTGTGGAAATAAGCATGGTGGAGATTTTCTTAAAGGGACAAGTAAATGTTTCAAATGTGTAAAGGAAGGTCATCGAGCATTTGAATGCCTCAATGATGGGAAGAGGATGTCTAATGATGCAAAAAAAGGAAGGGATACACAGAATGAACCTACTAAACTTCAATGCTTCAAGTGCAAGGAAATGGGGCATTATGCTAATAAATGCCCTAATCCAAGGGTTAGTGATGATCGACATGAGAAACCACTTAAGGAAAAGGACAAAGGGAAGTCACATGTGATCACTATTGGCGATGTTTAATATGAAAACAATGTGGTGGAATGATTAAGTGTTTATGTAATGGGATTCCAAAATAATGTTGTATAATGGAGTATTGGAATATTTATGTATTGTTCTAATGTGGTATTCAAAGTGATTGAGATATTATTGAAAATAAGATGATATGCGCATAATGAAGGGAATACGAGAAAATGAAATGTTTAATAGTATTCATGAGCTCATGATTGATTAAGGACTAAGTGATATCATGGTTTGAGTATATAGAATTTTGAGGATTTTGGTATGTGGAAAGTGTTAACTTTTAACTGCATTCATGTTTTCACTATGGTTCAATGGGTATTCATTTTTTTCAAGAGAATACATGATTAAGGTATTCACATGATTGGAATGTGAACAACAATATATATATATATGGGGGATAAATGATGGTATTCACATGCTTGGTTGATGACATTTCAAGTAATCATTTTTTTAAAGTATGATCTTGGACCGAAGTATTTTAGAAAAGCCTAAATATTGGAATGGATTATGTTGGACATATGCTAAGTATTGTTTAAGGATAGAACTTTTTTTTGATATTGTTGATGGGATGTTATAATAATTTAGTTTTAGAAAAAGGACAACCTGCAGGATGTGCGACAACCCATCGCGTCGACCAAGGCTGTGGGAATCGAACCCACAACTAAAGTGCGACGGGCCTTTATCGCATACCACTGGCCTACAGAAAGTCCCTGGTTAGTAGAAACTAGTTTTATTTTATTAAGCAGTATGATATATGAAGTATAAGTTCATTTTTGGAATCGTATATGATTAACCTCACCAAAGACGGACTTATGTATATTTGATAACTATTGCTAAACTTTTGTTTGAAATAGATGGAATGACCCATCATTATATCACATGATCTGTTAACACTTCACGAATAACAAATTCAACTTCATTTCATTAAGAGATGAAGTGGAAATTGTTCCAAGCACGAACAACAATGAGAATGTACCAAAATCAAGTAAGTATTTCTTCTAATTCAAAATTTTCAACTTTAGGGAAATGATATTGAAAACCAAAAATGTTGTCCTAGTGATCTTATATTTGATGAATCAGATGGTACCCTAGATCATCAAAAATTTATGGCTTTGGGATTTTTGTCTTTTTCATAGCCATGTTCTCTACAACTCTCCATTAGAACTTGATGGTTAGATTTTTCTTCCATATCAATATTTTCAGCTATGTTCTCCTACATGGAAACCCAGTGATGAGTTAATTTGGGCCATATTTTGGTATTCCTTTTTACGATGTGGGTTTCTATTAAATAAACTTTCGAGTAGTAAACCATTTATAACCCCAACGAATTTCGAGGGCGAAATTCATTTTCAGGGGGGTAGAATGTAACAGCCCAAGATTTTATGAAAAATATTATTTTTAATTTCATTAATGTCTTGTGTTGTACGCTACACCAAAAGGAGCATTCAAAACATGCATCCTTGACTTACCTTGCATTACACGCAATCGCGACCTTCCTCGATAGCGTGTGTAGTACGCAATACCGAGTTTCTCTAAACAATGATATGCTATTAAAATATTATTAAAACTAGCCATTATGAATAGTAATAACCACTTTTTGAAATTTTGTAAATTTTATTTTTCAAAATGGACTTCATTTTTTGATTTGGAATATTAAAATTAGATTAGGGTGAAATTTTTGTACTTTTCGGATAAATTTCATATTCTGATGAATAGTGAAAATTACTAAATTTTAATTAAAAACAACTTTTTTAATAGAAATAATTAATAGTGATAAATTATTAATTTGAGTGGTTTTAAAGTATATTTAGAATATATTTCTACAATTGAATACAATGATGGTCATTGGATGTAATTTCACATTTAAACCAGACATAAACAAGTGTTAATCTTTTGATAGTTATTATCTCTCAAAAACACGCTATTTGTTTTGACGACGGGAATTAATTTTTAAATTAATTAATGTAACTGATATGTCTTGAATTTGGTAAAATAGAAGTCATTTTTGAATTCATAATATCAAATATAGCTTAGGCCTAATTTTTTGTATTTTTCTGGAAACATTCATTTTTTGATGAATAGTGAAACCACCAAGTGGTAGTTAAAAAAACTGAATTTTTCATAAAACTTAATTTTACCGCTTCTGTGAGTGGAATTTCAAAAATCCGAGAGACATGGTTAATATCAAGGACTAAAATGTGGTTCAATGAGATGAAAAATAATTTTTGGTGAATAGTAACTTTTGACTTTTTTTACCACGGTTAAAAGTAAATATGGTAATTAAGGGTAAAAATGATATTATTATTACCCTAACACATATCCTAATTCTATTGGATAAGTGTAATTCGACCAAAAACAAACTTAGGAATAAAATATGACCATTTAAGTCCACTTGGATTAGATTAGGACATTTATTATTAATTTATTTAAAGAAGGGTTAAAATAGTTAAAATCAATGTTTAATAAGTAAATCATTTTTAATATAGGGATATACATAAGATAAATTAGACTATAAGTATTCATTAGAAAGCTAAAGATATTTCCTACATAATGATATTTTATTTGTAATTTTTAGAAAATAAATAATTTAATTTATTTATGACACAACGATGATGCAGTAATTACCTTTTTAAGAAAATATTAACATAATTGATGATATAAATTCCCAAATAAATGTAATTTGACACTTTTTATGACTTACACTAATTTTATAGGTTAGTATGACATGTTATTGTTGATATAAGTAACTTGGTTTGAACTTATCTTTCTGTTATGAATTTCATAAAAATCATGTACCAAATAGTGTCAAAATTGACATAAATTAGTTTTTTAAAAAAATATTATATTATTAATTGTTATTTTATTTCTAAAAATCTAAGGTTCGGACAAATGACTTAGATAAGGTTATATATATTAATAATAATCAACTTGGGGTTCTTTTGGCTTGATATAGTAAGTTTATTAACCATATAGTGTAAGAAAACAAAAAGACACGGTAAAAGTTAAATTATTTAACTTAGAGTTAAATCTAATTGATAAGGTTAAAATTGATACCTAAACTTGTCTAAATTATATTGGATGAGAGTAATTTGAGACATACCAACCTTAGCTTCAAAATATATCAATTTTGAGCTATTTAAAACCGAACTTGACTTTATAATAAAATAATATTTTTAGTTTTCCCAAAGGTGCCCCTCTCCTCCCTTATAAAAGGGCACCTCATCCCTCTCCTCCTCACACCAATTTGATCATTCATGCTCGGCCAACCCCTGGACAAATCTCTTCTCCACTTCCATAGTATCATCATAGATTTCCTGGTCTTCTTCAAAGACCATCCTCAGTTCTTTAAGAGGAGGTTAAGAAAAGGAGCGTCAAAAAGAGGTAATATCTATTACCAATCTTTTTCAATTTCTTTCTTCTTCAACTTCTTCTTCTTTAGTTGTTTCATGATAAAGTAATAACATCAGTATTTATTATATACTGATATGTTATTATAAATATGAATCGACTCTAAATAACCTCTTATCCATCCTACGGAAAAAGGAAATCACCGCGCGTGCGTACGTACGGAATACCGTCTCCACCCCGTGGTGTAATCTATTTTCCACCACCACCTTAATTGGATGGGTATAATGGTGTAATGAGTAACTATATATGATTATTATAATGTTATATTGATACTGAAATAGTATACATACACTTCAACACAATTTCATGATCATGAAAACGATATCATCGCTCGTGTGTACGTACGGACTACCGTCTCCACGACGTGATGAGATTCATTCTCCATGTTAACCATTTAAGAATGATTATAAAGTATATATAAGAAATAATAATGAAATATATAACATTATAAAGCTACTGGATTTATGTATACATTTATTTCATCTACTGACTTCCATTCAAGACAACAAGGAAAGGAAAACAACGTTCATGTGTACGTACGGACTACCGTCTCCATGAAAGGTGTGTTTCATTTCATTTATATATCTATTATATATATATATATATACTGAATATATATGATATATAAATAATGTTTTATATTCTTTAAGTAAGTAAATCATGATATAATTAATAATAATGTCAAGAAAAACAAGTCCAAACATCTACGATAAATGAAACGATTTTACCCAAAACGCTTGTTTAACATGGAATTTACAAAAGAACGGGTAATATAAAGTCATAAGTGAACCATATATAATATCATAACAATGAATAAGATTCTGTAATAAGTTAATGAAATTATTTAAATCATTATATAGGAGGTTCGGATACGTAAAAATCATAACGGACATAAGGTAAGGGAAATATCACAATCTCATTTTTTGTACTTTGAAAGTTACCGGAGTGTATTTTATCATCCACATCCATGTTTCCTCAATATGTAATGTTATTTCCATCCACCTAAAATTGTTTAAATCCAAATTTACCATTTGGTGAGTTTTTAGTAAAAGATATGAAATGAATCTTTTGTCATTTTTTTGTACGAGGTATTTTTTGACTTTTCCGACAAAAGTACGAGAAGAATGTTTTCTTTTAACTTATACGGCATGAATGGATTTTTAAAACATTATTTCCAAGAATATTCCCTTACAAGATTTCAAGTTTATTTTTAATCAACTTCTTTTAGTTTAAAATTGTATGACATGTTAAGAAAGGAAAAATGTTTTTTGAAGAAGAAAGGATATTTTCCTCAAGAATGGAGTTCAAGAGTTTTATCAAATTTATTTTCCATCTAAGATAATATAGGGTTTTGTTTCTATCCCTATTATGACATGGATTTGATTATGTTGTGATGGAAATATTTTTATGAATTCCTTTATCTTATATGAATTTTTTTATGATGTCACGATGTTTAATATTCCCATTTTTATTACATGGGTTATGCTATGATGTATGGTTTTTTATTTTGTGGCACACATAAGAATGGTATCATTATGAGATGGGTGGGACCTATATCTCCCTCCAATGCATTGGGTAAAGGTTTTATATCTCATGAGATAGACATGGCTGGAACGTTAGGTTATACCGGTTCAGTGAAATAGGACTGAAACGAGGAATGAACTCGGTTTAGAAAGGGATTTTGTCCACTAAGATAGTCTTGGCAATGAGTTTTGACTAACAAGAAATGATTCTCTATGATTATGTGTGTATGACACAAAGTTTCATGTTTTAAGTTATGATTATTGGGATTACATTTGACAACTATGATTTATCCCATGTTATGAAAATTATGACCTCTTTTTCTGGTTAAGATTTCCAAAAGATATGTTCTTATGAATATAATGTGATTTCTTTTGTTTACCCTTAATGAGCATTTGAGCTCACCCTTTTATGTTTTCCTTTCCCCACGATATAAAGAAAGGATTTAGGTTAAAAAGAAGAAGATATTTATGGGAGATGATGAATATATTTCACCACTATTAGAAGATTATATTCCGAGTTTCCAAAGACACTAAACTATTACGGTCCTTGTGTGTGTGTTTTTGTTATGTACTAAGTATTCCGCAAAAGTAATGTAATGTCCATGTACGTCAAGCTTCGGGTCTCTACAGTTGGTATAAGAGGAAAGGTTTAGTCAACCTTTGGAAACTAGGATGCGAGATCTTTAGTGAGATCCCTAGAGATATTTCTAAGGTATGTCTATGGATGTCCCTAAGGTTAAGTATAAGTATAGGTTATAGTACTACAATTGCGCTAACGATCTTATAATTAAACCAAAGATGTTAGATATTGAAGGTACTCCCCCTTTATTATGTTGTTTTCCCTAGCATGATTTTTGCCTCTCACACTATTCTTTTTGGGTTTTAGATGATGGATGGAACCCGAAGGAACCGTGTTGATCAATCTAATGGACAATGCAATGATTGTCCTCCTGAACAAACAAGTGTTATGGGAGATGGAAAGCAAAATCTTATTACTATATTTACACAAGCTATGAATCATTCTGGACTTCCAAATGAGGAGAGTAGGGAACAATATTCTATTGAGTTATTCATGAGGCAACGTCCACCTTCTTTCAGTGGGTCTTCCGATCCACTTGTTGCTGAACAATGGATCAGTACCACTGAAAAGATATTTTCAGTTCTTCAATGTTCTAAGCATGATAAATTCATCTTAGCGGTGTATCGTTTGGAAGGTGATGCTGATCAATGGTGGAATCTTATTAAGAATAGGAGTCAAAGGGATGAAATTGAGTCCATGGAATGGGACGAGTTCAAGAACTTATTTTTCAATAAGTACTTCCCTTATATTCTTCGAACAAAGATGGAGAAGGAGTTTCTTCAACTAAATAAAAAGCATGATGAATCTGTTGGTATATACGAAGCGAATTTAACAAGGCTTTCCAGGTATGCATCTGGATTTATCATCCAACCTGAAAGTAAAGATGATCGATTCTTCAGTGGCTTAAAACCAAATCTTCGAAGGGCATTAGCTATAAGAGACTTCAGTAGCTATGAAGAAATTGTGCATTATGCTATCAAGGTAGAAATGGAAGTTGGTGTTACTTATCCATCTCATAGTTTTGACAAGAAACGAAAGATGGAGTAAAGGAGAAATCTCAGAATAATGGTGAAAATAAGATGAATGTTTCCATATGCTCGAAGTGTGGAAAGAAGCATGGTGGAGATTGTCTTAACGGGACAAGTAAATGTTTCAAATGTGGAAAGGAAGGTCATCAGGCATTTGAATGCCGCAATGATGGGAATAAGATGTCTAATGATGCAAACAAAGGAAGGGATACACAGAATGAACCTACTACACTTCAATGCTTCAAGTGCAAGGAAATGGGGAATTATGCTAATAAATGCCCAAATCCAAGGGTTAGTGATGATTGACATGAGCAACCACTTAAGGAAAAGGAAAAAGGGAAGTCACATGCGATCAATATTGGTGATGTTAAATATGACAACAATGTGGTGGAATGATTAAGTGTTTATGTAATGGGATTCCAAAATAATGTTGTACCATGGAGTATTGGAATATTTATGTATTGGTCTAATGTGGTATTCAAAGTGATTGAGATATTTTTGGAAATAAGATGATATGCGCATAATGAAGGGAAAATGGGAAAATGAAATGTTTAACAGTATTCATGAGCTCATGATTGATATAAAAAATAAGTGATATCATGGTTTGAGTATATAGAATTTTGAGGATTTTGGTATGTGAGAAGTGTTAACTTTTAACTGCATTCATGTTTTCACTATGGTTCAATGGGTATTCATTTTTTTCAAGAGAATACATGATTAAGGTATTCACATGATTGGAATGTGACCAACAATATATATATATATGGGGGATAAATGATGGTATTCACATGCTTGGTTGATGACATTTCAAGTAATCGTTTTCTTTATACTATGATCTTGGACCGAAGTATTTTAGATAAGCCTAAATATTGGAATGGATTATGTTGGACATATGCTAAGTATTGTTTAAGGATAGAACTTTTTTGATATTGTTGATGGGATGTTATAATAATGTTGTTTTGGCAAAAGGACAACCTGCAGGATGTGCGACAACCCATCGCGTCGGCCAAGGCTGTGGGAATCGAACCCACAACTAAAGTGCAACGGGCCTTTATCGCATACCACTGGCTTACAAAAAGTCCCTAGTTATTAGAAACTAGTTTTATTTTATTAAGCGGTATGATATATGAAGTATAAGTTCATTTTTGGAATCGTATATGATTAACCTCACCAAAGATGGACTTATGTATATTTGATAACTATTGCTAAACTTTTGTTTGAAACAGATGGAATGACCCATCATTCTATCACATGATCTGTTAACACTTCACGAATAATAAATTCATATTCATTTCTTTAAGAGACGAAGTGGAAATTGTTCAAAGCATGAACAACAGTGAGATTATACCAAAATCAAGTAAGTATTTCTTCTAATTCAAATTTTTCAACATTAGGGAAATGATATTGAAAACCAAAAATGTTGTCCTAGTGATCTTATATCTGATGAATCAGATGGTACCCTAGATCATCAAAAATTTATGGCTTTGCGATTATTGTCTTTTTCATAGCCATGTTCTCTACCACTCTCCATCAGAACTTGATGGTTAGATTTTTTTTCCATATCCATATTTTCACCTATGTTCTCCTACATGGAAACCCAGTGATGAGTTAATTTGGGCCATATTTTGGTATTCCTTTTTACGATGGGGGTTTCTAGTAAACAAACTTTCGAGTAGTAAACCATTTATAACCCCAATGAATTTCGAGGGCGAAATTCATTTTAAGGGGGGTAGAATGTAACAACCCGAGATTTTATGAAAAATATTCTTTTTAATTTCATTAATGTCTTTTGTTGTACGCTACACCAAAAGGAGGTTGCACAACACGCATCCTTGACTTGCCTTGCATTACACACAATCGCGACCTTCCTTGATAGCATGTGTAGTACGCAATACCGAGTTTCACTAAACAACGATATGCTATTAAAATATTATTAAAACTAGCCTTTATGAATAGTAATAACCACTTTTTGAAAATTTTTAAATTTTATTTTTCAAAATGGGATTCATTTTTGGATTCGGAATCTTAAAATTAGCTCAGGGTGAAATTTTGGTACTTTTCGGATAACTTTTATATTCTGATAAATAGTGAAAATTACTAAATTTTAATTAAAAACAACATTTTTAATAGAAATAATTAATAGTGATAAATTATTAATTTGAGTGGTTTAAATGTATATTTAGAATATATTTTTACAATTTAATACAATGATGGTCATTGGATGTAATTTCACATTTAAACCAGACACAAACAAGTGTCAATCTTTTGATAGTTATTATCTCTCAAAAACACGCTATTTGTTTTGACGACGAGAATTAATTTTTAAATTAATTAATGTAACTGATATGTTTTGAATTTGGTAAAATAGACGTCATTTTTGAATTCATAATATCGAATATAGCTTAGGCCTAATGTTTTGTATTTTTCTGGAAACGTACATTTTTTTGATGAATAGTGAAACCACTAAGTGGTAGTTAAAAAAACTGAATTTTTCATAAAACTTAATTTTACCACTTCTGTGAGTGGAATTTCGAAAATCCAAGAGACATGGTTAATATCATGGACTACAATATTGTTCAATGAGATGAAAATAATTTTTGGTGAATAGTAACTTTTGACTTTTTTTTACCACGGTTAAAATTAAATAGGGTAATTAAGTGTAAAAATGATATTATTATTACCCTAGCACATGTCCTAAATCTATTGGATAAGTTTAATTCAACCAAAAACAAAATTAGGAATAAAATATGACCATTTAAGCCCACTTGGATTAGATTAGGACATTTATTATTAATTTATTTAAACAATGGTTAAAATAGTTAAAATCAATGTTTAATAAGTAAATCATTTTTAATATAGGGTTATACATAAGATAAATTAGACTATAAATATCCATTAGAAATATAAAGATATTTCATAAATAATTATACTTTATTTGTAATTTTTAGACATTAACTAATTTAATTTATTTATGACACAACGATGATGCAGTAATTACCTTTTTAAGAAAATATTAACATAATTGATGTTATAAATGCCCAAATAAATGTAAGTTGAGACTTTCTATGACTTACACTAATTTTATAGGTTAATATGAAATGTTATTGTTGATTTAAGTAACTTGGTTCGAACTTATCGTTCTGTTATGAATTTCATAAAAATCATGTACCAAATAGTGTCAAAATTGACATAAATTAGTTTTTAAAACAAATATTATTTTATTAATTGTTATTTTATTTCTAAAAATATAAGGCTCGGCCAAATGACTTAGATAAGGTTATATATATTAATAATAAACAACGTGGGGTTCGTTTGGCTTGATATAGTAAGTTTATTAACCATATAGTGTAAGAAAACAAAAAGACACGGTAAAAGTTAAATTATTTAACTTAGAGTTAAATCTAATTGATAAGGTTAAAATTGATACCTAAACTTGTCTAAATTATATTTTATGAGATTATTTCGACCCATACCCACCTTAGTTTCGAAATATATCAATTTTGAGCTATTTATAACCGAACATGACTTTATAATAAAATAATGTTTTTAGTTTTCCCAAAGGTTCCGCTCTCCTCCCTTATAAAAGGGCACCTCCTCCCTCTCCTCCTCACTCCAATTTGATCATTCAAGCTCAGAAAAACCCTGCCAAAATCTCTTATCCACTTACCTAGTATCATCCTATATGTCCTGGTCTTCTTCAAAGACCATCCTTAGTTCTTTAAGTGGAGGTTAAGAAAAGGCGCGTCAAAAAGAGGTAATATCCATTACCGATCTTTTTCAATTTCATTCTTCTTCAACTTCTTCTTATTTAGTTGTTTCATGATAAAGTAATAACATAAGTATTTATTATATACTTATATGTCATTATAAATATGAAACGACTCTAATTAACCTTCTATCCATCCTACGGAAAAAGGAAATCACTGCGCGTGCGTACGTACGGAATACTGTCTCCACGCCATGGTGTAATCTATTTTCCGCCACCACCTTAATTGGATGGGTATAATGGTGTAATGAGTAAATATATATGATTATTATAAAGTGATATTGATACTGAAATAGTATACATAGACTTCAACACAAGTTCACGATCATGAGAACGATATCATCGCTCGTGCGTACGTACGGACTACCGTCTCCACGACGCGATGAGATTCGTTCTCCATGTTAACCATTTAAGAATGATTATAAAGTATATATAAGAAATAATAATGAAATATATGAAATTATAAAGCTACTGGATTTATGTATATATGTATGTCATCTACTTACTTCCATTCAAGACAATAAGGAAAGAAAAACAACGTTCACGCGTACGTACGGACTACCGTCTCCATGAACAGTGTGTTTCATTTCATTTATCTATATATTATATATATATATATACTGAATATATATGATATATAAATCATGTTTTATATTCTGTAAGTAAGTAAATCATGATATAAGTAATAATAATGTCAAGAACAACAAGTCCAAACACCTACGATAAATGAAACGATTTTACCCAAAACGCTTCTTTAACATGGAATTTACAAAAGAAAAGGTAATATAAAGTCATAAGTGAACCATATATAATATCATAACAATGAATAAGATTCTGTAATAAGTTAATGACATTATTTAAATCATTATACAAGAGGTTCGGATACGTACAAAGCATATCGGACATAAGGTAAGGGAAATATCACAATCTCATTTTTTGTACTTTGAAAGTTACTGGGGTGTATTTTATCATACACATACATGTTTCCTCAATATGTAATGTTATTTCCATCCACCTACAATTGTTTAAATCCAAATTTACCCTTCGGTGAGTTTTTAGTAGAAGATATGAAATGAATCTTTTGTCGTTTTTTGTATGAGGTATTTTTTGACTTTTCCGACAAAAGTACGAGAAGAATGTTTTCTTTTAACTTATACGGCATGAATGGATTTTTAAAACATTATTTCCAAGAATCTTCCCTTACAAGATTTCAAGTTTATTTTCAATCATCTTCTTTTAGTTTAAAATTGTATGACATGTTAAGAAAGGAAAAATGTTTTTTGAAGAAGAAAGGAAATTTTCCTCAAGATTGGAGTTCAAGAGTTTTATCAAAATTATTTTCCATCTAAGATAATATAGGGTTTTGTTTCTATCCCTATTATGACATGGATTTGATTATGTTTTGATGGAAATATTTTTATAAATTCCTTTATCTTATATGAATTTTTTTATGATGTCACGATGTTTAAGATTCTCATTTTTATTACATGGGTTATGCTATGATTTATGGTTTATGATTTTGTGGCACACATAAGAGTGGTATCGTTATGAGATGGGTGGGACCTATATCTCCCTACAATGCATTGGGTAATGATTTTATATCTCATGAGATAGACATGGATGGAACGGTAGGTTATACCGGCTTAGTGAAACATGACTGAAACGAGGAATGAACTCGGTTCAGAAAGGGATTTTGTCCACTAAGATAGTCTTGGAAATGAGTCTTGACTAAAAAGAAATGATTCTCTATGATTATGTTTGTATGACACAAAGTTTCATGTTTTAAGTTATTATTATTGGGATTACATTTCACTACTATGATTTATCCCATGTTTTGAAAATTATGATCTCTTTTGCAGGTTAAGATTTCCAAAAGATATATTCTTATAAATATAATGTGATTTCTTTTGTTTACCCTTAATGAGCATTTGAGCTCACCCTTTTATGTTTTCTTTTCCCCAAGATATAAAGAAAGGATTTAGGTTAAAAAAAATAAGATCTTTATGGGAGATGTTGATGATCTTTCACCACTATTAGAAGATTATATTCTGAGTTTCCAAAGACACTAAACTATTACGGTACTTGTGTGTGTGTTTTTGTTATGTACTAAGTATTCTGCAAAAGTAATGTAATGTCCATGTACATCAAGCTTCGGGTCTCTACATTTACCGCCTCACTGGAGATACCGATCAATGGTGGTCGCCGATTCAAAACACAAATGAAGATGAATAAGTATCCAGTATGGAATGGAGGGAGTTTAAGGAAATTTTCATAGAAAAATACTTTCCTCGTGACCATCGAGAAGATATGGAAAGGAAATTTCCGAGTCTGAGACAAAAGGAGGATGAGAATGTCGCAAAGTATGAGGCCAACTTTACAAGGTTAGCAAGACATGATGCAGATTATATACGTAACCCATTAAGAAAGATTGATCATTTCTTTGATGGGTTAAAAACATTTCTCCGTCGAGCCTTAGTCTCACAATCTTTCTCATCGTACGAATATATTGTCTCATGTGCTATCAATACAGAAAAGGAATTCTCAAAATCATATGACAATAAAGTAAAGCAAGAGAAGAAGAGAATGGTGGAACAAGAGACAGATAAAAGGAAAACGGGAAAGAAGGATTTTCCATTATGCGATAATTGTGTGAAGAATCACCCCAGTACTTGCCTAAAAGGAATGGGTGTTTGTTATAAATGTGGAGAAAAAGGTCACCAGGCTCGTGATTTCAAGGGAAATAAAGAGGCTATCAATGTTAAATGCTACAATTGTAGGGAAATGGGGCATTATGAAAATTAATGTCCTAATCGTCAGGGAAAATTACCTCAGAAAAGGCCAAGGGATCATGGAAAATCTTATGATGTTACTACAGTAGAAGTGGAATAATTAATGTATTGGTGCTTTTGGAAACAAGGATTATATTATGGTTATAAGAATATTATGATATATATAAGGATTTTACTGCAGTACTTGTTGTTTTCATTAAGGTTTTAATATGATAAAGGTAATTATATTTTTAGTATATGACAATAAGAGAAACTTTACTTTGTTTGAGGAATATGATGATACAATTGATTTTGGAATTTAGAGACCTTTTAGAGAAAGTCTGGACGGAGGTATTTTGGATAACTATAAAGGTTGGAATGGATTAATTTGATGTTTTGATAGTATTGTTTAAGGTTAAAACATTTATGAGGATTATTTTTGAAATATTATAATACTATAGTTTTAGAAAAAGGACAACCTGCAGGTTGGGGGATAACCCGTCGTGTCGGACAATGCTTTAGGAATCAAACCCACAACCATAGTGCGACATGCCTTTATTACCTACCACTAGACTATAAGAAGTCCCTGGTTATTACACAATAGTTTTCCTAATCTAAATGGTATGTGTTAATATTTAGAACCTTGTATGATTAGGATAAATATAATATTTTTGAGTTCTATTATCTTTTTAGTGAAAGATGGGGCTTTGGTAAAAATTTAATAAAGAATAAAAGTCTACATGGAAAGTATGTATATTCCCTTACGTTCTTAGTAAATATACAAAATAAATTCCTCAACTTTATAAAAGGTAACTTAAAACAAAAATTTTGTCGGTTAACTTTTCCAACTGGGGATTCAATGACCATTTAACCAATCACAAGTTTGTGATTTTATTGTGGTTAACTTTCTCCTAATCCTGTTTTCTACAACTCTCCATCAGACCATGATGGTTTGTTTTCCTCCATATCCATATTTTCATAGAATCTTACTATGGGCTATCTCGGGTGACCTGTGTACTTCTCTTTCTTTCTTTTAATGTTATATTTTTATTAACCTTATTTCTGATGTGGGTTTTCCACAAAGGTATTTTCTATTTTCAACCATTTATTTTCAAAGAAAACTTTCAAATTGAGAGGACGCAATTTATTGAAGGAGGGGAGAATTTAACACCCCGAGCTTCCACGATACGCTTCTCTTTCAACAATGCAATAGCTTGCATTGTACGCAAGTTTGAGATTCTAACACACCAAAACAAATCAAAATAGACATTATGAATAGTAATAACGAATTTTTGAAATTATATATATTTTATATTTTAAAATTGACTTCATTTTTGGATTCAGAATATAGAAATTCTTCTAACATTAATTTTTGGTATTTTTCTGAGAACTTCCAATTTTTTATGAATAGTGAAAAATACTTAAAAACAACTTTTTTAATGAAAATAATTTATAGTGATAAGTTATACTATTAAGTGGTTTTAAATTATAATTATAATTTATTTTTACCATTTTATCCAATCGTGTTCATTTTAATTAATTTCACATTGAAATTGGACATAAACAATTGTCAATCTTTGGATATATATTGTTTTTTAAAAACACGTTATTTATTGTGACAACAGGAATTAATTATAAATTTAATTAATGCAAATTATATGTTTGGAATTTTGTAAAATATACATCATTTTTGAATTCGGAATATCAATTATAGCTTAGGTTGAAATTTTGGCATTGTTCTGAAAAACATCAATTTTTGATGAATAGTTAAACCACTAAGTGGTAGTTAAAAAACTGATTTTTCGTTTAAATGAAACATTACCACTTCTGTGATTTTATTTTCAACAATCCAACATACAAGGTTTTCATTAGGATGTAGAATGTGTTTCAATGGGATTAAAATAATTTTTTGGTGAATAGTAACTTTTAAGTTTAATTAATCGCAATTAAAGGTAATTAGTGAAATTTAAGGTAAAAATGATATTATAAAAATATGAAAATACCGTTAAACGTGTCCTAACATTATTGGATGAGTCATGTCCAACCAAGACAATCCATGGGTCATCTTGGGTACCCCATGGAGCCACATGGGTAAGAAAACGACCTTAATAACTTTTTATTTAAAGTAAAAATAAAATTGTCACAAACATTTGTTGTTTTATTAAAACAATTATTACCTAGAGTTATATAAGTTAAATTTTCGACTATAAATATTCATTGGAAATATAAAAATATTTCCTACATCATGGTAATTTTTTTATAATTTTTAGACATTAAATAAATTAAATTATTTATGACACCATGATGATGCAGCGATTACATCATTAATTAACTATTTAAATAAAATTAAACGATAATGTAAAATATAAGGATTAAACTGGTCAAAAACCTATTGGATGAGAATATTTAGAAACCTTATCACCTTATCCTAGAAATATATCATTTTGGGACCTTTGAAATCCTTAAAGCACTTCATAATAATGTAACATTTCATTACTTTCCAAGAGTGCCCCCCTCTCCTCTTATAAAAGGCCCCCACCTCTACCACCTTATTTACATAATCAAAGCCATTTTTCTCTGCCAAACTATGCCCAAATACTCTCTCAACTTCCATCTCTTACTCCTAGAAGCCACACTTTGGAAATAATTCTTCCCAAGTAAGCCTTTGGCTCACATCCAAAAAGAGTTACCCTATTTGAAGGTAATGTCTTCTCTTATGTTATTTTGTTTTATTTTGATTTTCCAACCCCTTAAACTCTTTTTATTACTTTATTTTGTAACAACACCAGTATATTCAAAATACTAGGATGTTGTTATGAGAAGGATTTTATTTACACTTACACACACCTTCGTCTAATGGTTAATGAACATACGGTTTCTGTGGTTGGCGAATTTCCTCCTCACGAAATGATGATTGTTCAATCTTCTTTTAACACCTCTCATGGTGGCCATTCAGATGTAACTATATTTATATATGATATATATTATGTTTATGTTTTCCTTATTCTTATTTATTTCTCATTTATGGCATACCTTTATGATTTTCATTATGGGTAAACGCGATAATTTCATTTTAGGAAGTGCGGACTACCACCCCCTCAAAGTGATTTGAATCGTTAATTCCATATGTGTGATGTATAAAGGATGGAGTAAATGATATTATATATGATATTATACTCGAATTATAATATACCTTTATATAATTATGATTCCATTCCATTAAATACGAAATAGGAATGAAAGTAGCGTTCATGCGTACGTACGACTTACTGTCTCCATGAACGGTGCATTTCATTTCTTACTCTAAATGTTATGTAATATTATAAATTAATGTATATACTGGATATATATTATATATATGATACCTACATCATGAATATAATTGTTGATATAATGGATATTTTACCACATGAACAAATTGTAATTATAAGAAGTTCATTTTTAACTCAAGTTCCAAAGATCGACAAAACGACCGTTATTAACTTAAATAATTACATAATGTTCATAACATGGTAATAAGTGATATAAAAGGAATAATTAACTTGAAAAAGGTTCTTATGCAAGTAGAAATTAACTCTATTTTATTATTCAGGAGGTTAAATAACGATCGACTCAAGTTGGACACGGGGTAAGGGAACATCTTAACCCAGTTTCCGTTCTTTGGGTTAATCTACAACTTTCAAATTATGTCATGATATTATTATTTCCTATCCTGTATTTGTACTTTCTTTATGTGTACTTATAGTGAATACACATAATAGATCTATTTTATTTAAAAAATTATCTCTGTAAGGGACTTCGTCTCAATCTCTATTCATTGAGGCATATTTTGTTTTATACACAAATTTTTTTTATACGGTGTATTAAGACCTTTGACTTTTACATTTATTAAAAAGGAATATTTTTATATGATGAGCTTTACTAAATGACAAAAAGGAATGTATTTCTTGTCATATGTATGCGGCGACAATGACTTCTCCGCCATCATGACCATGATTTGAGTTTCAGCTTCCTCTACAAGCCATAACTTTTTTTAAATGAAAAAAATACCATGTTTTACTTTTCTTTTATTTTGGTATTGAAAATGGTATGTATCAAAAAAATTTTATGAGTTTTAATATATAAAAACACAGTGAAAATGTATATGTATTTAACGCAAGCATAAAAATGTTTTTAGAAAACCAGACTCTCAAGTGTGGTAGACAGGAAGGGATTGGGTGTAGACCCATGATGGACTATAGTTAGTCAAGTAGTCTCAGAATTAGTTATTTTGTTTTCAAAAGCTTTCATAATGTTTTTAGAAAAACACTGGAGTATATTTGAGCAATTTTAAATGTATGTATCTTCTAAAAATTGAACTGGTATTTTGATGTCGCAATTAATTTCAAACGGTATCTTAAAAAATGGTATTCCTAAATGTTTATATATCATTTTTCATATGGGGAATGCATTGGACTTAGTAAGTGATGGGTGGATCCCACTATTTCTCCTCGATGCATCGGTAGGTCTCATGAGACAAACTAGTGTCTTGGCACGAGGCCTTGACAAAATCTTATTTGTAGTCTTGGCACGAGGCCTTGGCTACGTGGTTATGATAGTCTGGAATTATGAATTCCATCATTATAAAAGTGGTTATTGATATTGCATGTGATTATTAGACCAGTAGAATATCCATGTGAATAAGTAAATGGCATTATTTGATTTTATTTTTCTATATTATACTGAAGTTCATGTTTAAAAGGCTTTTGTTTAGTTATACATTTCCTTAAATGTTTATGTTTATTTATGAAGTCTTCTGCTATATTGTTATCCTTACTGAGCATCTGAGCTCACCCCTTTCAATGTTTTAATTTTTCCAGGATGAGAATAATTATTTTATGAATGACCTGAAGGGATAATATGAGGGGATATGAAGACAAGATTTTGTTATAGTTTTGTATTACTTTATGATGTAATGTAAAAATTATGAATGTATCTAGTGTTTCCAAGGCTACTAAACTAATCGGTCTTTCGAGACTTGATCTTTCGTGATCATGCCAATGTCACTCAATAATGCACCGACTCTGGGTAACTAGGGTCGGGGCATTACAGATATACCATTAGGAATAGTAATGAATAATAATGAATAGAAAAACGGTCAAAAAATTGAAACTTAAGAAATTAATGTATAAATGAAATTTAGACATCTTAAAAGATAAAATATGATCATTGTATTATAATTTATATGTAAAAAATATTTTATTTAAAATTTTATGATTAATTTAATAATATAAAATGGAAATTTATTTTCATAAAATGTAATTATAAATTGTTACTTTATAGTCTTATGATTATAAGATAATTTACTATGACCTTGATTAAAATTTCATGGTGTCATAAAATAATCCATAATTTTACTGTTGATTTTGTTGAATAAATTATAATTTTATTCAAAAATTAATTTATATATATTTTCAAATTTATTTTCAAAAAACAGAGTTTATTTTTGAATTTTACACTTTTAATGATGGTTAGGGTATGTTTTGGGGGTTTTTTATAAAATACTTGAATTTTTTTGTGAATAGTAAAATTACAGTTTCGAGTTTTCAGTCTATTTAATGACTTAATAATGATTTAATAATTAATATAAAGTTTTGATCAACTTACGTAAATTAATATATGAAATGAGGAGTCCGAATTTTCTAATACCATGGGAAAGCCCCTGGTTTTTCAAAAACTACTAATGATGTGTCCTTTGAAATTAATAAAAAACTTCATCTCTTTTAATTAAAATACCAACTCTTTCCTTTGTTTTCTTTCTTACCATATTCATCATCCTCAAATATTTGATGGGTTTACCTCTTTAGTATCTCTCCCAAGGTGTTCTCAATCCCCCAAAGGTCCCAACCATCATGTTTTAGGAGTTACTCTACAAGGTAAGGGAACATTTCACCCTCCTCTTTCAGTCAACACTTCTTTTGTATTATCTCTTTGAATTTAAATTTTCATATGTTAGAGTTTGATATTTTGTATCCCTATTAATTTCCTTTTTATGTTCATATGATGAGATACCCTTTTTCCTCACATTAAAATATTTTATTAAATTTTATGCGACGATGTAAGGCTACTTAATTTTCATAAGGGATCTCGCAACTTTTGTTTTGTTTTGTAGTTCATTTCATTTATTTTTATTTACTCACATCCTTTTATCAAAATGTTCTGATGACTCAAGTACATTACATGTATTTTAATTTTTTACTTATAAAGTAATAATTCTTCATCATCTCTCATTTCCCTTTCTTTAATACTAAAAATGAAAACACCATCTGAGAGGTACTAATTTACCACATTAAAAAACAATGGGTTTTCAATTTCTATTATGGTCTTAAATTCTGGTTTTGAAACAATTTTCATGGTTGAAGAAGACCATAATATATTTATTATGTCTCATTCATGATTCTATAATCCTTATGTACACATGAATTTGATTTATAAAACAAAACATGTTCTATGTCGCCAAAACCACCAATTAACCCAAAAGGTTATCACTAAAGTTTTATATACTAATTAATCATCACTCCAAGTAACCAAATGAAATTTATCACCATGTAAACTTATTTATATTCAATAATATAATATAACTCCAATTATGTACAACCATCCTCGTTTTACATGGTTCTCCGAACATGAATACAAGTGAACTGAGCATTAGAACAAAGGAAACAAATGGTTCCAAACAATGAAATTGAACCATATAACCAATTAAAAAGATTATGAATGAACTCAAAAAAGATATAATAAATCATTTTCATATAGAAGAGGTTATGTAATTATAAATTATTGAACCAAATGTATTATTCGGGTCATTAATATCAAGTGGAGAACACCATCAGACTTAAGATAAGGGATACTACCTGAACCAACTTTACCCCTCAGATTACTCCAACATTCATTTACCTAGATGAAGTTGTCCATTATTTTTATGTAAAACTTCTACATACTTCTTATATGATCCATAACTATGTTTCAAGATCCATCACTAATTTTTTGTTGGGGATATACATGTTTTTGCGTGATCCCCTCTTTAATTCTTCTTGATAAGCAAACCTATTTTGAGGGAACATCATGAATTCATTCCTAATTTCAATTGAACAATATCCTCTATTTTAAGCCATTGTTGTCTTTATAAAATTAGTATTTTATTTCTAAATCCTTCTACTTTCACTTCTGTTTTTATATAAAATATTATTCCCTTTTCGATTTTATATTTTCTTTAGTATTTTCTTTAAAACCGCTCTAAAATGTTTTAATGATATGAATTTCCTATGTACTCTCCTTAAATATTGTCACTTCTGATTTACATCACTTACCATGCTAAATGACTATTTTACCTTATTAATTTCCATGTATGTTTTAATTCCTTTCTCCCAAAGAAACTTTAATGAGACTCCCATTCATTATGCTTTATGACATGCTTGTGATACCCATTTCTCTTCATGGGTTCCCTTATGTTTATGAATGATTGATTATGTATAATTATTTATATGGTAAGAATATTCATGAACATGTTAATATGGGTGTAACCATATAGCGATCTAGTTCAATGGGTAAATTTATGTCTCATGAGATGTTACGTGCAACGGTCTTGCAGGTTAGCCTTGGCTTGTGCTACTATGTGAAACGATCTTGGTGGTTAGACATGTCTCTTACTAAAGTGATGTTTTATATTTCTGCAAAAAATACTATTATTCTAGTTTTATATTATCCCATGTTTATATGTTATGATTCCATATGATCCATTATTTTTTATCATTATGTGATGCCTTCTAACCCATGTGCTAATGCCTTATTCATATATATACTCCCTTATTGGGATTTTTAGCTCATCCATTTTTTCATGTGTTCCCTAACGTATCCTATGAAGATGTATGAGAACAATGGATGATAGGATCTAATTTTCAAGTTTTAATAAAAAGTTGTTTTTATAATGTTTGATTATGCACCTAGTCTTCCAAGACACTAGACTTTACGATCCTTGGCTTGTACTCTAATGTATAATTATGATTAGAATCATGTAATGTTATTTGTAAAATGATAGGGTTTCTAAAGTTGGTATCATAGGATCGTCTATTCATTTTTGGATATTATAAATGGATCAGCTTAGTGAGAGCCTTAAGGATGAGATGAAGTATAAGATAACACCATATGTTTTTGTATGTAGAGAGTAAGTGTTTTATTAGGAAAATATGTTCCTGTCCGGATACAAACAGGGAGAGGCAGCTATGGAATAGATATACCTAAAAGTGAAAACTTTGACAAGGAGTTTTGGACTTTAACTAGGGTATCGTAGTACACAATAATGAGCCTTTTTGCACTCTGGATTTGACACTCCCAGTGGATATGCTAGGGTAAATTCACAATATTGGTACAAACCATTATTAAAATAATATAAAGAAAAAACTATAAGAATAAAAGTTAAGAAATAGATCAAGGATTTCCTAGATATAAACCCAAGGAATCAAAAGTTAGGATATACTTCTCTTTTAAATGTTTATCCTTTTATGTTCAATAAATAATTACTAAATCCCTCTAGTTGTGTGTTTCTTTTTCTTAGCTAATGGAGGGAAATAGAAGAACATGTCCCAACAATCAATGTGAAAGTTAATGTGAAGAATACCCAAATTATATGCCTAATATGATGATAATGGGTGATCAAAACTTCATGACAGTACTTTCTAAGCTGGATCATGTTATAAATAATAACTTGAATCATGTGGAAAACTCTCCACCTCCATGAAAAGATTAAGTTTCCATAGAAAACTCCATGTGGAAAAGTTCTCCCTTGTTTATTCGATCTTATGATCCCCTCCTCATGGAATAGTGAATTAATTCCATTGAAAATATATTATCTATCCTCCAGTGCTTGAAAGAAGAGAAAGTTGTACTAGAAGATTATTTTAAGGATGGGGAAGCTGATGAGTGGTGGACACTAATCAGAAATACAATGTCCCAAGAGGAAATTTATTCCATGTATTGGGAGGAATTCAAGAGGTTGTTTTTCAATTAATATTTTCCTCGAACCCTCCATATCACGATGGAAAGAGAGTTCCTTAGACTCAAGAAGAAGGAATATGAGTTCATCTGGGTGTATGACGAAAACTTTACAAGTCTTTCAGGGTACGCCTCTGGCTTTTCATGAACACCGAATGTAAGGTGGATCACTTCTTTAGTGGACTAGAGATGAGTCTACAAAAAGATTCAGTGATTCGAGACTTCAACTATTATGAGGAGATTGTTTGTTTTTCCCTCAATTTTGAAATGGATATTTGAGACTCTCTATGCTATCATGGGCTCAGTGACAAGAAGAAAAAACTGGAGAATAACATGGGTGGTTCAACAAAAAAAATCCCACTTTGGAAAGAAGCCTGAATATCACAGTTCTAAAAGTTGTGGGAAGAAGCATGATGGGAACTATATAAAGGGAACTAGGAATTTCTTCAAATGTTGAAATATATTACATATGGGAAAGAACTTCCGAAGGGATATGAAATGTATTTCTAAAGTGGAAGAAGAAAGGAAGGTTCAACTCAATACTCAGTTAGTGGTTCACTATTACAACTTCAAGGAGCCTGGGCATTATCCAAACAACTTCCCTAAGCCAAGGGATTTTTGGGTGAAATCAAAAACAACCTTCAAGGAAACAAGGAAAGTATTATGATATCACTACTGTTGAGGTGGATCCGGACAAGGATGTGGTCACAGGTACGCTAGTTATTAATTTTTGAATATTGAATATACTATTTTATTTTGGTTCTATGCATTCTATAATATCTTTCAAGTTTAGTATAACTGCTGAAACACCACATCAAAATTTGGAGGTAAATTTATCTGTGAGAATAGAAAATTGGGAAATTATTGGTTCTATAGTTTATAACATCTCCTCGGTTAATTTATTGTGGACAAAACCTCCAAGAAAATCTTTTCATACTTTAGTGGATTTAGACGCTATCTTGGCCATGGATTGACTATCTTTATACAAGGACAACATATACTGTTGGGAAAGGGAGATCACTCTTCACATCCCAAAGTATCCTCAAATTATCTACAAGTGTAATAAGGAAGATGAATCTCCTTTGGAATTAGTGTCTCAAGTGTGGATATTAATTCGTTATGAGAAATAAATTCTATCTTAAATGATTGAGACCAAGGAGAGAATCATTCTTGAAGACAAGCCCATCGTGAGGGATTGTACATATGTATTCTCAGAGGAGTTACATAATCTTACTTCTAACCGTGGGGTTAATTTATCAATTTAACATATTCTTGGATCTCTTCATTTATCAAAGAAACCTTATAGAATGGTCACCGTAGAGCTGGATGAGGTAAAGAAGTAGTTGTAGGAGAATATGAAGAAGGGTTTTATACAAATGAAGGCTTCACCATGGGATGTGATAGTCCTATTTGTCAAGAAGAATGATGGATCAATCCACCATTGCATTGATTATTGTGAGCTCAATAAAATCACAATAAATAACATGTATCCCCAACCACGGATAGATGAATTGTTCAATTAGCTTCATGGTGTCAGTTATTTCTCTAAGGTGGACCTCCAGTTGGGATATCACCAATTAAAGTTTAGGAAAGAAGATAATCCCAAGTATATACTTTCGAATGATAGATAGAAACTATGAGTTTATAGTGAATCACTTGAGACTCACTAATTCTCTAGATATTTTCATGGATTTAATGAATATATTCTTTGGAGATTACCTTGAAAAATTTATGGCAGTCTTTATTGATAATATTCTGATATACACCAAGAGAAAGGAGTAACTTGAGAATCATTTGAATACTTTTCTAAAAACTTTGTGAAGTGATAATTTTTATGAAAAGTATTTGTAAATTTGAGTTTAGGATGGAGGAAGTATCATTCTTGGGGAATGTTATCACCAGCAAAGGGATATCTGTGGACCCTTCCAAGACTAGGGTGATTGAAAGAGTGGCTAAGGCAAACATATTTAACAGAGATCAGCTGCTTTCATTGTCTAGATGGGTATTATGAATGATTTGTGAAACAAAAAATGCATGATATTAAAACATAATGAAAAATTTGATACAAAATGGAGTAAATTTTTGTTTGGACTCGTGAATGTGAAGATTATTTTAAGAAGTTGAAAAAGATGCTGATCACTGCACTAGTACTCAGACCCCCAGCAAGTGGAGAAATTTTTGTGGTGTATAGTGATGATTTTAAGAAGTTATTAGGTTATGTGCTAATTCAAAATGATAAAGTGATAGCCTACACTTCAAGGAAGATAAAAATATATTGAAAAACTGTCCCACACATGATCTAATGTTGGTGACTATGATCTTTGAATTGAAAGTATGGCGGAATTATCTCTATGGAGGGAAGTGTTGGATATATATTGATCACAAGAGTCTCAAATATATATTCACACAAAAGAGCTCAATATGTGTCAGAAAATATGGATAGATCTAATCAAGGATTATGATGCTCAATCCATTACCATCCTGGTAAGAAAAATAAGGAGTTGGATGCTCTAATTAGAAAGGATCCTGCATCTTTATCAATGATGAGAATTGAATAGGATCGGATCATTGGATATTTTCTACGGATGGAAATGGGAATCATTAAGGGGTCGGGGAGTCATCAATAATTTCTCAAATTATTTATCAACCATCTCTTATGGGGAAAATAAAGGATGCTCAAAGAAAAGATATGATAATTCAGAAAATGGTGGAAGCTATCAGAAATGGGAAATCCCCAGATTTCAAAATTGATGATGAAGGATTTTTAATATTTGGATCATAATTATGTATACCATATGATCTAGAGATAAAGAAGGATCTTATTAATGACACAAATTTCTCAACCTTCTCTATCCACCCAGGGATCACAGAGATGTGTCGATATCTTTGAGAAATTGTTTGGTGGACGATATAAAAAGGGAGATTATTGAATATACATCAAAGTGAAAGGTATGTAAACAAGTGAAGGCTGAAAGACAGAAGTTTAAGGGGATAATGAAACCACTACCCATACCAAAATAGAAGTGGTAGAACACCACCAAGGACTTTTTCACTATACTTCCAAGGAAATCCAGAGGAAACAATGATATATGGGTCATTGTGTATCACCTTACAAAGAAAACTCACTTTATCGTGGTTCAAGAGGAATTCTCATGGGATCAAATTGCATTGATTTACATCAAATATGAGGTAAGGATGCATAGAGTACCACTATCTATCATATATGATCATGATCTGAGATCCACCTCTATGTTCTAGAAATGTTTCCAAAATGTTCTAAGAACTGAACTGAACTTCAGTACAACCTATCATCCTCAAACTGATGGCCAATATGATCGAACTATTCAGACACTAGAAGATATGCTTATATCATGTTATAGGTACTTTAATGGAGGATGGGATTGACATCTTCTACTATTTGAATTCACATGTAATAATAGTTTCCACTTGAGAATCTGAAGTGTACCATACGAAGCCCTTTATGGGAAAAGGTGAAGAACACAGGTCTTTTGGGATGAAGTTAGGGAACACAAGCTGTTAGGACTTTAAATGGTTGAAGAAATGGTAAAGTAGTTGAAAACCATTTAGTAGCACATCAAGACAGACCAAAGTTTAAAGAAGAGTTATGCAGACAATTGTCGAGGAGACGTTGAGTTCAAAGTTAGAGACATGGAATTTCTACACATATCTCCATGCAATAATGTCATTCGGTATGGGAAGAAAGGGAAGTTATGTCCCAGGTATATTAGCCCCTCCGAGATCCTTGATCGAGTCAAAGTTGTGGGCTATCAACTAGCACTTACACCTACCATGGAAAAAGTACATGATGTATTTCATGTATCACTCTTAATTAGGTATATATCAGACTCTTCACATGTACTCTCTAAAGAGGTGGTACAGTTGTAGGATGATCTTTCTTACGAGGATCACCCAGAGAAGATCTTGGATCATTGAGATAAAGTTCTATGTAACAAGACTACTCAACATGTCAAGGTACTTTGGTGTAACGATAAGTATGAAGAGGCAACATGGGAATTAGAGAACGCAATGAAGAAAAAGTACTCATACCTGTTTATGGCCTAGAATAAAAAATAGAATTTTGAGGGACAAATTTCTTAAGTGGGGAAGAATGAAAAGACCTAATGTTTTACCATTGTAAATTCATTTATTATAAAAATTTCATATAATCACAGGAAATCGCAACACAGTGTACTACTAAGTACAATGTGACTTTTAAACATAATTTTGACACTTATGTGGTTTGAATTTCAAAAATCGATTTTATATAACTGTGATCAGTATGTTATTTGGACTCTGATAAAAAACATAATTTTTGATGAATAGTAACATATCCTTATGAGTAGTAACATACCTTTATGAATAAATAGTAATGAATAGAAAATCATCCAAAAAAATTGAAACTTCAGGTAATAATGTATAAATACAATTTATACATCTTAAAAGTGAAAAAAAGATCATAGTATAAGAATTTGAATGTCAAAAATATATTATTTTCAATTTTATGATTAATTTAATAATTTAAAATGGAAATATATTTTCATAAAATGTAACAATAAATTGTTAATTTATCTTCTTAGGGTTATAATATAATTTGATGAGACCATTATTAATTTTTAAAGGTGTTATAAAGCAAATCATAGTTTTAATGTTGATTTTGTTGAATAAATTATAATTTTTTTAAAAAAATTAACTAAAAAATAATTAAATTATTATTTTCAAAAAAAATGGATTTTAATTTTTATTCCACACATCTAAAAATGGTTACGGTGAATTTTTGGGTTTTTTATAAAATACTTGAATTTTTTATGAATAGTAAAAATACCGTTTTGAGTGTTTGGTATGTTTAATGACATCTTAATGATATAATAATTAATATAAAGTTCTAGTTGACTTAGGTATAGTAATATAAAACGTGAGGTTTCCAAAGTGGCTAATAACATGGAAAAATACCCTGGGAAAGCCCGTGGTTTTTCCAAAACCAGTAATGAGGTGTCCTTTAAAATTAATAAAAAACTCTCTATCTTTAACTATAAATACCCACTATTGACTTAGTTTTCCTGCATACCATATTCATAATCCTTGAATATATTGTGGTTTTACTTCCTTAGTATCTCTCCCAAGGTGTTCTCAATACCCTGATGTCCCAACCTTCCTGTTTTAGGTGTTACTCCATAAGGTAAGGGAACCTTTTACCCTCTTCTTTTAGTCAACACTTCTTTTATGTTATATCTTTGAATTTCCATTTTCATATGTTGGGTTTTGATATTATTTATCCCTATTAATGTGCTTTTGGTTTCCATATTATGATATACCCTTTTTCCCCTCATCAAAATATTTTATGAAATTTTAAGCAACGTCATTAGGATGAAAAACTTTCATAAGGGATCTCTTATCTTTTGTTTCGTTTTAATGTTCATTTATTTTCTTTTTATTTACTCACCTAATCTCATCGAAATGTTTTGATGAATCTAGTATCTTAAATTTAAAGTAATGTTTTCATGACAAATGAATAATTATTCATTATGTCTCTTTTCCCTTTCTTTTATAATAAAAATGAAAACACTGTTTGAGATGTGCTAATTTACCACATTCAAGGATGATGGGTTTTCAATTTATATTATAGTAATCAATTCGGGTCATGAAAGAATTTTCATGGTTGAAACAGACCATAATATATGTATTATGTCTCGTAAATGATTTTGGAATCCTTTTTTACATGCAATTTTTATTTATAAAACAAAACATGTTCCTTGTGGCCAAAAAACTCCAATTAACCCAAAAGGTTATCACTAAAGTTTTATATAATGATTAATCTTCACTCTAAGTAACCAAATGAAATTTACAACAATGTAACATTCTAGATATTAAATAATAGAATATAACTCCAATTTTGTACATCCATACCCATTTTACATGATTTTGTGGGCATGAATATAAGAGAACTGACCATTAGAACCAAGGAAACAATCGGTCCTGAACAATGAAATTGAACCTCATAAAAAATAAAAATGGTTATGAATAAACTAAAAGAGGTTTTACTAAATCATTTTCCTAGAGAATAGGTTATGTAATTGATAATTAATGAACCTAATTTGATTATTCTGGTCATTAATATCAAGTGGATAACACCATCAGACTTAAGGTAAGGGATTCTATCCAAACGAACTTTATCCAATTGGGTTGATCCAATGTTCTTTTTACCCAAATGAGGTTTTCCTTTATTTTTATGTACAACTTCTAAATACAATTTATATACTCCAAACTCATGTTTCAAGATCCATCCCTCATTTTCTTTTGGTGATATACACGTTTTCTTAAGTGATTACCTCCTAAATGCTTCCCAATAAGCAAAGCCATATTGAGGGAACATCCCGAATTCTTACCCAATTTCAAGTTCACTCGGTCTGTTGTTTTAAGACACCATTGAATTTATAAAATAGTTATTTTAATTATTAAATACTTCTTGTTTCACTTCTAGTTTTATATATAAGATTATTCCATTTTTTTAAAATTCTATTTAGTATTTTCGTTAAACCCGCACTAAAATGTTTTAATGCTAATAATTTCCTAAGTACTCTCCTTACATGTTGTCACTTATAATTTAAATAAATTACCAAGATAAGTTAATATTTTTACTTATTAATGTCCATTTATGTTTTAATTCCTTTCTCTCATGGACACTTTTATGATACTCTAATTCATTATGCTTTATGACATGCATGTGATACCCATTTCACGTCATGGGTTCCCTTATGTTTATGTATGATTGATTATGTATGATTATTTATGGGGAAATAATATTCATGAACATGTTAAGATTGTTTCACCTAGATATCACTCCAATTAATTTGGTAAAGTTAAGTCTCATGATATGTTATATGAAACGGTCTAGGCGGTTAGCCTTGGATTGTGCTGCTATGTGAAATGATCTTGGTAGTTAGCCTTGAATCGTACTAAAGTCATGTTTTATGTTGCTTCAACATTACTATGATTCCAGGTTTATATGATCCCATTTTTATATGTTATGATTCCATATAACACGT
This sequence comes from Viscum album, assembly GCA_963277665.1. Taxonomy (NCBI): domain Eukaryota; kingdom Viridiplantae; phylum Streptophyta; class Magnoliopsida; order Santalales; family Viscaceae; genus Viscum; species Viscum album. The sequence goes on from OY728147.1 coordinate 784,913,074, forward strand.
TATTTTTTTATCATTATGTTATGCTTTCTAACCCATGTACTAAAGCCGTATTCTTATGTGTACTCATTTACTAGTATTTTTATCCCATCCATTTATTCATGTGTTTCCCATGGTATCCTATGAAAATGTATGAGCACAATGGAAGATATGGGTTAGTTTTGGAGTTTAAATAAAAAATCGTTTTTATAATGTTTGATTATGTACCTATTCTTCCAAGACAGTAGACTTTAAGATCCCTGGCTTGTAATCTGGTGTATAATAATTCTTAAAATCATGTAATGTTATATGTATAAATCTAGGGTTGCTAAAAAAATCCAGGGTACACTTTTTTCTTTTAAAAAATTTATAAGTGTTCCACCAACCTCACTTATAAAAGGCCACCCCCTCTCCTCTCCTATATACAAATTCAAATATATTTTTATCATTACACACCTAACCAAATATCTTTCTTAATTAAATACCCATGATATTGACCTAATATTTTGATCATATATCTATCCTAATAATCCTTTAGGTGCTTAGTTAAGGAAGTTTTCAAAATAACTTGCATCATGTTTAACCGAGCATCGTTATTTTATTAATCATCCACATTAATAAAATATAATTTAGTTTTTATGATATAATAAAATTATTATCTCCAATATACTTAGATGTTATTATGTTAATCTAATAACCTAATTCCATCTTATTTTCTACAAAATGGGATACGAAATCCTCAAAAGTGTGTATAGCAGACTACCGCCTCGCAAACCGATGTTATTTTTTTCCATCACCACCTTAAAAAGGTTGATATAATGATAGATTTAATGTCTATATATGTTTTTTATGATATTATTATACTTATTTAGTTATTAAATCACATATAAATTACTTTTTTATTCAGGGGGGCGATAATGTAGTTCATGTGTACAATGGACTACCGCTACACGAAGTGATGTTATTTGTTTTCACTAATGATTTACATGAAAGGTAATTTGGATAATTTTAATAAAAATATGTGATATATTATACATAAAATCTATTCTATTAAAATATATTACTTATATTCCTTTATTTTCATTCTTCATGAAAATGGAAACAATGTTCAAGTATACGTATGACCTACGCTCTCAATGAGTGGTGTATTTCATTTGATATCTCTATATTTTATGGATTAATATAAATAAATATATTTGGGATATATATGATATTTATATATTTTTTGAAATTATGGATATTATGTAACCATGATCAATGTAATAGGTCCAAAAAAATCAAAACATACACAAAAAACAAAGTTGTTATTTCCCAAAACGTGATTTTAACATGGAAATATTAATAAATGGGTAGTAAAAAGTCATAGGCAATTAATATATGGTATTATATATAGAATTATTACTCTATAATTAATATATAGTAAAATTATATTTACTATACAGTAGTTTTTAATGTGTACGATGGAAGTCAGGACTTAAGGGAAGAGATATTCGTCTGGAATTTCCTTCTTTTGGAAACAAATTATTTTTTCCACAAATATTTTTATATGAGGTGTATATACTACCCCTTTGATATGTTATATCATGAAAAAACTTATTTTCATAATATTATAGGTTTAATTTGATTTTATTCTTTAATGGATACTACAATTTAAAATATATCATAGTGGTAAAGGTTTGATGTTATAATCTAATTGTTTATCATGATTTTTATGATTATGATTTTAATGATGAAATATTATGATATATTTCTCCATAAAATAATGAATTTTATTATCCTAAATTTTTTTCATGAAAATAAAGATCTTCTGTTCATTTACATATCTTTTTATACTAAAGATACCAAAATAATTCTTTTATTTTAAAAAATATTTTATTTTTCCCATAAGTGGAAAACCATTTTTCTTCCATATACATTTTTCTATAAAAATTTTCATTTTTTTAAAATACACCAAAGGAAGTATTTTATAATATTTTACCATGTTTTAATTTTTATAATGTTTTGAAAAATAAATCTTTATATACTTTTCCAAATAATGACTATTTTGATTTTTTTTGAAAGTGTGAAAGGAATGATTGTTTTAAAATATATGACATGAATGGAATATTCCCTCCATCATGGAAATTATTCAATTTAAATCTTCCACTAAAATGTTTTATGGTAAATTTAAAATAAAATTATTTCCAAAATATTTTATGTAATTATAATTTTAAAAGGTTGATTTTCAAGGAATGGATATTTTCTTCAAGAAAAGTCCCATGTGATTCTTAATTAAAAACTATTCTCTATATAAGTTGATATAATTTGATGTTATATAATCATTACTGTGGAAATGATCCAATAATAGTATATTTATTCTTTTTTTTATATATGATGACAAGATTTTTTTTGATACCTGTATCTTTTCATTGGGATATGCTATGATAAAATGTTTCATGAATCCCATTTCATTTCATGAGTTCTGATACGATGTGTGTATTATAATATTGTGGAAAATTTCTGAATTATTTTTTAAAATTGATTTTTGGGACCTATATTTCCATACAATTAATTGAGTAAATTTTTATATCTTATGTGATAAAAATGACTGGAATTGTTATTCAACCCACTTCATTAAGTGACTTTGTACACTATTATATTCATGGGATTGAACCATGACTATTATGATGGTTTAGGGAGTGAAAAAATTAAAATTTTATATCATTGGAAATGATCCTTGACTAATAAGGAAATTATTATTTATACTTATGTTTTTTCCATAATATCAAATCTTATGTCAATGTTATGATACCATGGATAAAATTCATTAATTTATTTATTATTTATGTCTTATAAACTAAAAATATTTATGCCTTGAATCATTATATTTATCTTCGATAAGAAGGGTATGGTTTTGAATTTTTATTCTCATATTCTCATTCCCTTAGGCTCACATAATGTTTACATATTTACCTTGTTTTCCCTTACTAAGCATCTAATATCACCCTTTATTAAGTATCTTTTCCCCGAGTTATGATGATAGGTATTATGTGTGATATGTCTGAGAAAGGATCTAGTAATAAAGAATTAAATTGAATATGAAATAGAACTCTTTTGAACCATTTTTTATGTTTCCATGTTTCTGAAGGAACTATACATTTATGATCCTCAGACATGTGTTTGTGTAATGTAATGCATGTTTATAAAATAATTTGGAATATATGTGTATGAAATGCATGGGTCATTATATTTTATATTATAGAATAAGTTTAGGTAACCTTTGGAAACTAACATTAGATAAATTTAGTGATAACCCTTCAGATAAGCCTATGTATAGGGTAACATCCTAATATTTTGGTGAGGATTATATTATGTAGTTTACCTCTAAATATATCATTGTATAGATTATATAAGTGTATGTGGTTATGGAATAGATGTACCTCGAGGTACTAAATATAAAAATGTGTGTGTGTGATGTGGCTTGAGCATTACATAGTACATGATGATTGGACATACTTCACACCTATTTTGACAATCCTAGTGGGATATGATTTGGTTAATTTACATTTTCTTTATAAATCATTATGAAGTATTTGAATAGATTATAGACATGAATAATCTATGTTAATCCTTAGGTGTCATGAATTTAAAATAAATCTTCTTTATTTACATATTCTATAAATATTTTTTCACAACTATGTGTTTTCCCACTATGATTATTATTGTTCAAACAATCTGTTTTGGTTTTAGAAGATAGTATGAACCGGAAGGAACCATGTTAATGAGGAATGAAATAGTAAATAAAATGATTTTCCTCCTAATAAACTAAATAATATGTTAGATTAAATGAAAAAATCTTATTTAAATGATCAAAAATATTTCTCAAACTATGAATCATGATGAACTTAGAAATGAGGAAAGGAGGGAATAACATTATTTTGAGTCCTTTAAAAGGAAAAGTTCACTAACTTTTTATTGATAATAAATGGATAAGTACCATTGAAAATATTTTTTTCTATTCTATATTACTCATAACATGATGAATTCTTTTCCACTATCTATTATTTTAAAGGTGAAGTAGATCAATGGTGGACTCTCATCAAGAATATGATGCAACAAGATGAAAATGAATCTGTAGAGTGGGTTGATTTTAAGAGCTTATTTTTTAATAAGTACTTCCCTTGTATTGAACATGAGCCATAACCCAGTTGGTGAGGACTCATTAAGTGCATCTAATAGACATAGGATCAAATCCAGGCGGAGGCTAATTTCCGGGTACTATAGAAGTACTGTAAAAGTACCGTAGTGGGTTCTGTAGTGGTACTGTAGCAGTACTTTAGCTGTACTATAGAAGTATTGTAGAAGGTACTGTGCATAACTGTAGCCGATACTGTAGCGGGAACTGTAGCAGGCACTATTTGGCACTGTAGTAGCCTGGAATATTCCCCCGTTTGGGCCTTCGGTCCACCAATTTGATCCCTGAGTCCTTTAAGGCCTTCGGTCCGCCCAAGACCTTGGGTCAGTAAGGCCTTCAGACCACCTCAATTCCTTTAGTCCACCTTAAGTGCAGATACAAACCATACAACCTACAAGGTACAAACTTCAGAAAGGAGTAAGAGCAAGGAGCTTTCACCATATAAAAAGCTAAATGGATTTCAAGATTGAGAGGGTATGGAACCTGCCATTGGGACAAGCCTGTGCATGCACGGGAAAGCCTAGCCGAACAGCCATGCGAATGTGGACAACTGATTTCATGATGAAGATGCTGGGGAGGAGTAATTCAAAGTAGTTAGTCTAGGTTGTATGTAATGTTTGAATCCTATGAGCAATGAATTCCTATAAGGCCTACAGTCCATGTAATACTTATGCCTATGGGCTTTGTTAGGGTTCCACCACACCCCTTGAATGGTGTATTAACAAAAATCAATAAAAAGGAAGGCCCTTGGGATATTGGAGGAATTCCCTTGTATTCTTAATATAAAAATGTATAAATAATTCCTTGAGCTAAATTAAAAGGATGATGAATACATTAGAATCTATGAGGATAATTTTATAAGAATTACATGTTATGATATTATAGTTATCATCCAAAAAAACTAATGTTGATTAATTATTAATTAGATTAATACCATGTATCTGAAAGGAATTATCCATAAGTGACATGAATATATATGAAGAAAGTTTTTGATTTGATCTCAAGGTGAAAATGGATATTTGAGTTAGCCATCAATCACATGGTTTTGATAAGAAAACAATTATGTATTTCAAGAGAAATAGTAGGAACCATAGAAAAAAAAGTATATATTTATTTCATGCTATATGTGTGGTTGGAAGCTTGACAAAAACTATCTTAAATGGACTTGTAAATGAATTATGTGTGCGATGGAAAGTCATTGAGAAATTTATTACTGTAGTTATGGGAAGAAGTTAGTTAATGATACAAATAGAGATAAAGCTCAACAGAATTCCCCACCCACACTCTAGGGATTAATGTACAAGAGGTATGTGTGTTATTCCAACAAATTCCCAAATTAAAAGGTTAAATATAATTATCAATGTTATAGAAATCTTAAGATAAGGGAAAAATTAAAATTTCATGTGATCAATATTTTTTACAAGGGGTGTTATAACGATGTGGTGAAAAGTAAACTTCAATAACGGTTTCTATCATATTTGATTCTAGATATAGCCATTATTTCATATCCGGTGAACTTTCAATGGGTATCAAGATTAAATAAAATATTCGATGTAAAATTATTATTGAATTACCCTAATGGTAAGACAATCTCATCTCAAGTATATGATTCCTATCGAGTTAAAGTATGTGGGGATTTTCTTGCTGAAATTCTTTCTATTATTTCTCTATTTCAATTTAATATTATCTTTATAATGGATTGGATTTATCTATATAAATTCCACATTAACTTTTGAGGAAGGGAGGCCTTTTTTTATTCCAAACCAACCTCTGATCGTCTATTAGTGCGATGATAAATATGATATTCCATTGGAAATCCCATCGAATATATGGGTTTTGATTCTAATTAAAATGGGGGTTTATCTAGTATTTTGGGGGAGAAAATCAATAATTATGATATGATTATTATCGAGGATGTTTTATGTCTTTTTGGACGAGTTTCCCAATATTACACCAAATCATGAAGTTTAGTTTTTAATAGAAATCGTACCTGTTGCCACATATATTTTAAATAATACCAATAACATAAAACTAATTGAGTTGAAGGAATTAATGAAAAAAATCTTGGATAATCTTAGCAAGGGATTCCTTCATCCAAGTGTCTCACCTTTGGGTGAACCTATTCTATTTTTCAATAAGAAAAATAGATCAATGAAACTATTAATTGATTATCAAAATTTGAACAAGATGAAAATCACAGACAAGTATCCCCTACCCCATTTTGATGACTTGTTTGATCCACCATGCAGATATCAATAAATTTCTAACATTTTCCTTCATTCTGGATATCATTAATTGAGGGTCAATAAGGTGGATATACCCAGGACAACATTCCATCAAACACTGGACACTATGAGTATATAGTGATTATATTTAGTCTTACTAAATCCCATACTATTTTCATTAATTTAATGAATAAAGTCTTTAGATATTACCTTGATCAGCTTTTGGTAGCTATTATAAATAATATTCTTATCTATTCAAAAGGAGAGGGAGATAATAATGATCACATGATAATTTTACTAAAGAAACTGAGAAATGAGAAGTTAGGTGAAAAAATTAAAAATTGTGAATTTTGGATACAAAAGGATTCATTTTTTGGGTCATAAAATATAAGGAGAATGCTATATTAGTTATAACATCCTAATATTTTAAGAAAGAAACACTATGTTTGATAACATATATGATATTCTACATCGAGCTTAAATGAACAGCTAAATATTATTATTTAAATGTTACCATTATAACATATCCATTAGAATGAAAGGTATAAATATGATTAATTGAATTATAAAAATATAGTTTTCAAATGTATATATAATTAATTATTTTATGATAAATTAATTATAAATGAAAATAAAACCTTTTTTGAAAATTAAAGGATTTTTTTTGAAAAAATATTTAAATGACCACATGTTTTTTTTATATTAATAAAATAAAAAAATTCACTCTTTCTTATATTATATTAATGTATTATATAAATTATATATTAAATATAATTTTTAAAATTCATCCAATGTGTTTTATAGACATGATATAAAAAACTTAATTTTATGCATATAAAGCTACATTTTTTTAAGACAATTTTATCACCATTTGAAGGCAGACTTATTTTAAAACTAAAATTTTAAAATATTAAAAAAAATTAATTGAAAAATTAAAATAATTTTTTTAAAAATTAATATCAGAATTATCTTATGGTGAATTTTTATAAATATTGTAATATGTTTCATTTTTTGTTCATTAATGAAAAATACATCATTTTAATTGAAAATGGAGCTTTCATATAAATAATTGATAATATTAAATTATATTTTAAATTAGTTTAATAGTAAAATAAAATAAATTATACATAAATTAATCTAATTTAGGTTATTTTAATCTTTTTTATATTGTATTTCGATATAAAAACATTTCAAACTTTTGAACATTTCAAATTTAAAAACTCACTTTCTCATCACATCTATGGGACTAGTTTTGAATTAAATTATATCAATTTTTAAATTTAATTTGAAAAAATGGATTTTATATTTTGAATTAGAAGATATAAATTTATTAAATAGGTCCCTTTTATTTTTTTCCAATGTGAATCGTGACCTTTGTGATTTTAGTTACTTTGGTAATGGATATATTTGGTAATTTATGTAAAAAATAAAATGACAAGGACTAAAAAATGAAACTAAAAATTGTGCCAATTTTATTGTATTAGTTATTTTTGACCATAATAATTAAATTTTAAAAATTATTACATTTTTTAGCCATGTGTATGAGAATATGACATTTATAATATTTTATTTAATGAAAATTCCAAGATGGGATATTCATATTTTTAATCACAATATACTCTTTAATATAGGGTTATATATACGATATATTAAATTATAAATAATAATATGAAAGATAAAATATTTATATTCATCCTATTAATTTATTTTTAATTTATTTAGGAAATAATTACCTTAAATTCTTACACAATGCTAATGAAGTAATTATTTTATTAATGAAAAAATATAATCAATTATTTTAAAACTATTAAAATAAATATAATTTTTGAAAATTAATATCATAATTGAATTTTAAATATTAACTTTATATATTTTGGATTTTTTAAAATAGTTTTTCTGAAGTTATGTAGTATTTATTCATTTCATTAAATGTAAAAGTAATGAATAGTGTCAAAATTGACAATAGTGATATTTAAGAAAAATAATATTTTATTAAATGATATAAAAATCCTAAAAATAATAAATACAGAAATAAATATTAAAACATGATTTAAAATTTCATAAATTATCCAATTATGGTTATTTTTGGATTTTATATTAACTATATTAACCCTAAAAGGGTAAAAATCCATGTTATCACAGTAAGAGTAAAATGGGTTAAATAAGGGTTAAAACTAAAAGACAAGGGTATAAATTTACTCAAAAAATATATAAATTTTATTGGAATATATTATTTAGAACAAAAATCATATTATTTGATAAATTATAATTTTTGGAGTCATTTTTAATTGAGAATTGATTTATATTAATTTAATTTTTTGAGAATTTATAATAGTGACCCTCCCCTCTATTATAAAGGTAACCTTTTATTATTAATATCCCACACATAAATACCATTTTATTTCAACCAATATATTTATATATATATATTCATATAACCCATATCTACATTAAATTGAAATTAAATTATGCATAAAACTAACCATAGTGGTCTTAAGGTGTAAATCAAAGAAGAACACCTGGAGAAAATGTATCACTTTTAATCAAGTGTTTCTATTTTGTTTATTCTTACAAATCACTTAAACCTTATTCATCCATGATAAAATAATAAATCAATTATAATACATATAATTATATGTTATTATGTCATTTCCATCACCTATATACATGTTCAATACAATCAAATGGGAATGGAATTAATCGTTTGTGTATATAGTGGACAACCGCCTCATGAACTAATATAATTATTTTTCCATCACCATTTCTCAATAATGATTTTATTGATTTAATTAATTCTTATATATCATATTAATGACATAATTATCATTTTTAAAGATAATATATCATTTAACTTCTTTAATTTCCAAAAACATAAAAATTATAATGTCGTTCATGTGTACATGTCAATTATCATCTCCACGAAGCGATGTGATTCATTTTTCGTTCCCAAATCACATGGATGATATATATAAGTATATTTATATGATTATTTTTATATTAATGATATTATTATCATTATGAAAATATTAAATGATATTTATCTTCTTTCCATAATGATAATTGAAAAATGTAAATGTTACTCAAGCGTACATACGACCTGTCATCCATATAGTTATAACATAGTTCATTTTTCATATCCATATTTAATTAGTTTATTTAAAATTATAATTGATGTTTAATAATTATTATTATTTAATAATTATTATTTATATAATTTAATAATTACCACTTGGACTATAGATATCATACCATAACCACTTCAATCTCATGTATTGAATATCTTCAAAACATCTAATGTGAAATTAAATAATTAAGTAAAAATTATAACATGGCGTCAAGTGATATAAAAAGTAATACTAAAAATGAAAATGGTTCTCAAGTAAGTAAATAATTATCATAAGATTTTTATTTTGAAATATAATAGACATACATGAAAAATTCGACTCGGGGTATGAGACTTTCTAAAAAACACTCTTATAATTTTACTCATTCAACTATTTTTACAAAATTCAAAATTATTTTTTAAAATTATAAATAATTAAAATAATATCCAAATTTCATGTCAAAATTAATATTTTTAATCTTAATTTACTTTTTTATTTACTTTCAATTTAAATTGTTTCCATTGTATGTGCACAGTTTTTCAAAATACATATTTTCAAAACGGAAAGTTTGTTTTCTTGAAATAGTGTTTTATGAGGAAACTTTAAATGGTTTGTGTTTATGTAAAGGTTAATGGTAATTATTTATTATTATGTGTTGTTATATGACAAAAAAATTATATGCGGTTACATGATATGTCAATTATGGGTGGTTTCGTGATAAACCAAGGATGTGTGGTTATGTTTTAAACTCGAATGCATTGGGTACATTGGAGTTTCAGGATGACCATATTGTACACTATATTTTTAATTGTGAGATGGAAAATGATGTCCCAAGTTATCTAATTATATATTATATTATTTATTATAAATTTTCAGGAAAATCATTTGATTTTTAAAAGTTATGAAATTGATCTTTTTGAAAAGATGATTCCTTTTTTGGCATAAAAGTGCATGTTTTTTATAAAATGTTTTATGGGTTTTCATTAAACTAACATTTTACATTAAATTATATAGCTTAATGATATTTTTGATCATACCAAGTTTTATAATATTTTTCACAAGATTTATGTGGGAATAGATATAAGTATTAGACCATGGTATAATTGTGAATATTTTTTATGAAGAGAGAACATGATTTATTTTAAATACATTTTTAATAAAAAATGGATATTGTGTATATGTGTAAACATGTAATGTATAGTTTTACCATGTATGAGTTATTAATAAGTCTATATAACTCTAAACCTAAAATCTCCTTTAAATTTTAACAATTTAAATTCTCGTTTAAAATCACTAGAATATGTAACATTTAGGGGCAGGTCCTTACAGTTGGGATCATAGGAGGTTTACATAGCATTAGATATTAGGATATATTATTATGATTTAAGGATATCAGAGTTTATAATTTTCAATTTTATCATAGTTTCAAAATCTTATAAACCCTTTTTGAGGCTTTAAGTTATGAAATTTTATGGTGATTAACAATATTTTTGGATACGTTTTTATGTAATTATTGGATATTAAATTTTGGGATGAAAAATTAATGGTATGGGATAACCATTTATGTTAAAACATATTAAAGTTATTTTTGATTATTTTAATATATTTTTTACTATGTTATATTAATTTTATAGTTTTAGAATAAAATTTTGAAAACTTGAAATCCCTGTGAAAACCCTTCGCTTCAGAGAAGGCCGTGAGAACTATAACCACAATCAACGGGAGATAAGGGTAAATCACATACCACTAGACTACATGGTTTCTTGGTTACTAGGATTTTTTATATAACCTATCTAATTGATAATGTTTATTATCATTTTCAGAACATATGTTTTATCTGACAGATAATCATCAGATCAGAAATTATTTTGGGATTAAGTGATTAATGTTATTTTAGAATACTTTCCCTATTTTTGGAATATTATATGTTTATGGTAAAAAAATATTGTATTTTATTTTAGTAATAAAATTTGAATTATATTTTGTAATCATTTACAATTTTATTTTGGAATTATGGTGATTCAAGTTATTTATGGAAATTATTAGAAAACATGGAGATTATATGATTAGGAAAATTACATTTTGGTATGAGACATTAAGAGTCATTGCTGTTATACTATAAATCTATGTGATCAAATCCTTATGATTTTGGGTTTTTAATCTTAGACTAGAATAATTTTATGAATTTTAAGGATAGTTATTTTTTGAAAGATCTTTGTTGACCATTGGGTAGTACTGTTGAATTTTGGATACTAAAGTAGTGTTTCATCATATAATGTTTTATTATTTTTAGGTAATTACCTTATCTTATCCTAACCATTTAGTATTCATTTAAATTTTAAATACAATAGGAAAATATAGTTATACTTTTTTGTGATCTGTAGAAGTTGATTTTAATGCTTCAGGCAAGAAAAATTCATTTTAAATACACTTCGTTTGGAAAAAAAGATGCGATTTTAGTTGAAATTGATTAATGGAGAAACACTAAACTAAAAGAAGGTATATTTTCTTATTTTATTAGTATAGGTATTAAAATAATTCTTTAACTCCATGAAAAGGACCTTGATTTAATAATATTATCAGTTTACTTTTCTTACTAAGAAATTAATAAACTTCTAACACATCAAAGATTTATGGTATTGTGATTTTTCACTTTTTCATAACTATGTACTGTAACACTCTCCATAAGACCTTTATAGTTAGTTTGTTCTTCTATGTGAATGTTTTTCTATATGGAACCATAATATTTTTTATCTTAGGTGACCCTCATACATTCTTTTTCCCTCTTATCAGGTGGTTGTTTTATTAATCCTTTTAATGATGTGGGAATTCAATAAAGGTGTTTTGAATAGTATAACCCTAGAAACCAAGCCTGAGTTTAAATTGTGAGGACTTAATTTATTAAAGGTGGGAGACTATAACATCTCGATATTTTAACAAGTAAACACTATATTCAATAGCGTACATGATACACCACATTTCACTTAAACAAACAACTAAATATTATTATTTAAATGATACCATTAATACATAAGTTTTAGAATGGAGGGTATGAATTGGATTAAGTTAATTTTGAAAATATAGTTTACAAATTTATACAAAATGAATTATTTTCTGACCAAATAGTTATAAATGAAAATAAAACCATTTTTTGAAAATAAAAGGAAATCTTTTTCCAATTTTTTTAAATGAACACAACTATGTTTTATATAAATAATGTAAACAAATAAATCTTATTTAATTAAATATTATATATATAATCAATCTAATGTTTAACACTCTTTCTATGTGTTTTCTAGACATGATATAAAAATAAATCCAATTTTATATAAAAAAGTTTTATTATTCTAAAGGAAAATTTATCGCCTTTTGATGAAACACTTGTTTTAAAAATAAATTTGACACTTTTATAAATTATATTTGGGAAAATATAATTAATTTTTTAAAAAATTAATGAACAAATTATCTTTTTTTGATTTGTTTTTATTTTTCTGAAAGGTTTCATTTTTTGATGAATAGTGAGAAATACTGCATTTTAATTGAAAATTGACTTGTCATCTAAATAATTTTTAATGTTAAATTATATTTTAAATTGGGTTTAATGTAAAACTAGAACAATTATTCATATTTTAATCTAATTTATTTCATTAGAATCAATTTTCTAATGAATTTTGATTTAAATCCATTTTAATCATTAGAATGTTTTCATTTAAAAAAATCACTTTTCATCATTTCTATGGTACTAATTTAAAATTAAATTATGTCAATTCTAGAAATTTAATTTGAAAAAATGGATTATATATTTGGAATCAAAATCTAATTATTTTTAAACGAGTCTCTTTTATTTTTTTCAATATAAATAGTAACTTTTGTAATTGTATTTACTATGCTAAAGGGATAGTTTTGTGATTTGGGTTAAAAATAAAATAATATGTACTAGAAAATGACTCTAAAATAGTCGAAATTTTATTATATGAGTATTTTTAGCCCATAATCATTCAATTATTGCAATTATAAGCTCTCTCTGCCACATGGATGTGACTTTTTCCATTTATAATATTTTATTTAAAGAATAGTCAGAGAGGTCAAACTCATATTTTTAATAACAATATAATTTTTAATATATGTTTATCTAGAAGTTATATTTTAATATAAATTAAAATTTTAATAAAAAAATAATTATATTTATTATAAAAATTTATTTTTAAATTTTATTGAATTAATAATTATATTAACTTCCTATACAATGATGACGCAATAATTATTTTATTGATGGGAAAATATAATAAATGATATTAAAATCAATATAATAAATATAATTTGAGATAATTAATTTAAAAAAATAATTTTTAAAATTACCTTGACATATTTAGGATTTATTAAAATATTAATTTTGAATATATCTTAATTTTTTTATTTTTATAAAATTCAAAGTAATAAATAGTGTCAAAAGTGACATTAATGATATCTATAATAAATAAAATTGTATTAAATGATATAAAATAAAAAAAACATTAAATTAATCAAAAAATTTTGGATAAGTTTTATCATGTCATAAATGATTCTTGTATGGTTATTTTTTAAATTTTATAGTAACTATATTAACCCTGAAAGAGTAAAAATCCATGTTGTCACGATAAGAATTAAAGGGGGTAAATATGGGTAAAAACCAAAAATGAAGGAAGATATTTTGTCAAAACATATCTAAATTTCATTTTATGAGATTATTTCCACACAAAAAAAATTATCTAAGAAATTAATAAGTTCTGAATAATTTTTATATGAAAATTAAATTATGTTAATTTTAAATTTTGAGAAATTCCAAAAAATGCCCCTCCCCTCTCTTGTAAAATGGCATCTTTTCATCTTGATCTCTCAAAGTTAAAAAGATTTTTGTTTGGTAAATATCACAAAAATTACATTCCAATAATACCATTCGAAATTATATAGGTATTAGATTAGTAATAACACCAACCTTATTGGACTTAAGGTGTTAATAAAAAAAGATCATCCAAAGAAGAGGTGTCGTTTTTAATCAAGTGTTTCTAGTTTTTTTATTCTTACACATCCCTAAAACCTTCTTAAGCCTTAATAAAATAATAAATCCAGTATAATAAATATAAATAAATGTTATTATGTCAATTTTATGACCTATATACATCTCCACTTCCATCAAATGGGAATGTAATTGATCGTTAATATGTATAATGGACTACCGCCTCCCGAACTGATATAATTTGTTTTCCATCACTGTCTCTCAAAATTAGCCATAGTAATGGAATTAATTCTTATATATTAACTTCATGGAATATTTATAATTATTTAAATAATATTAATCATTTAAATTATAAAATTTCTAATAAATGAAAAATGATAATGTCGTTCGTGTGTACGTATGGATTATCGCCTCGACGAAGCAGTGTGGTTCTTTTTTCATCCTCACATCACATGGAAGATATATAGAAGAATATTTTAATGAATAAATATATATTAATTATATTATTATAATTATTTAATTATAAAATTATACTTTCCTTCTTTCCATAATTATCATTGAAAAATGAAATCTTTGCACATGCATATGTATAGCCTACCATCTCTATGATTGTAATGTACTTGATTTTTTATATCCATATATAGTAGATGAGTTTAAAAGTGTAATTTAGGTATAATTATAAGGACCTTTCCTTAAACATTAAATAATATATATTTTTCAACTATATTTAACCTCTTTAAATTCTCAATGATATTTTCATTTTAGAGTTTTAGAATTTTAAGAAATAAATCATATGTATCAACCCTTAAGTATACAGAGTGGGTACCATTAAAACAATATCCATTTCACAAAGACATACATCTCAACCATATATAATTACTTTGTGAAACATGGAATTTCTATTAAACATTAAATAACATATATAAAACTAAATGGGTAACATGGGAAATTTCTTAATTATATTGTAACCCTAGTGGCTACCTTATGATTTTTAACCCTCAGAGTTACCTTACAATGTAACACTCACGGCTACCTTATGGTGTAACTATCATAGTTACCCATGGATTAATCGTGTGCCTAAACTATAATGTACACATAAAAAATGAATTGGAGGAAGATATAAGTCCCATCCTTCATCATAAAAAATTCCCAAGAACCATAACATAATCATAAAACATGACTAATTTCATCAAAATATTACTTTTGAATTTCGTAAAATATAATTTTAAAGGATGATTTTTAAAATAAAGTTCATTAAAAATCATATAATTGAAATGAGAAATAATATAATGAAAATATTATGTGTATACACTCTAAATGAATATAATAAATCATAATATAAACTATATTAATTACACAAGTAATCTTAGTAGCCAAAAATTAATGAAGTAGATGGTTAACCCAAAGAATGAAAATTGGGTCAAGAATTCCCTTACCTCGGGTTTGACTTACTTTTAACTTGTATAAACCTATAGTAAAATGGTTGAAAGGGTGTTATTAATATTTTATAAAAATCATAATCATGTTTATAACACCATATATTATCATTTTATAACATCATTCAACCCCTTTATTAATAATATTTTGTTATTTACATTGTTTTGAGTGCGTGGTTTATATGATTTCCATGGTCGGTTCATAATGGATTTTATTTTTGAATTGAAGTGAAACTACAGAAGTGGAAAAAATGGTGTCAATATGTTTCTATAATTTTAAATGATTCCATAAATTATTTTGATAATATGGTATGAGGAAAAATCATTAGATAAATCATTAGTGATATTCGTTTAGATCATTTTGGTGGCTCTTCGATAGTCATATACTTATTTGATCATATAACTTTAATATTATGTATATAATTTAATTATAGAACAGAAGATAGTTCATATAAAACACTTTAAAATCCTTTTCAACTATTAAAATGATTTTACAACCAAATTTGAAGGAATTAAAGGAAATTTAATACACATAATCCATGATGTCGGTAAATCAACACCTCATAGATGATGGTTTTATTTTTAGAATATGAGGAATAGGATAGGAAGAATGATGATTAATTTTTCCATAAAAATGATAAAAAAATATATATATAATAATGTATTTATAATTACTCTTGGATAAGGGGAGGTGAAGAGAGTATACAAAAAGAAAAGAATTCAAAAGAAAACACAAGAAAATAAAAGATGATTTTTACCTATTGATCTCTTTTCCTTGAGATCCTCCTTCAGGCCTTTGGTTTTGGCTTTTTGGTGAGACCAGAAGGACATTAATGTGGGGAAGAGCCTTGGGAAGGGGATTGGGAATAATTTAGATCATTCTAAAATCTTGAGAGTTGTTATAGGATGAGGGGATGGTGGTGGTATTTATAGTGGAGGAGAGGAGGGGTTTTCCTTTATTTTAATCATTAGTTTAATAATTTTTTCTCAAGACTATGAATTGCCCTGATTCATGTGACCCTAAATATTAAAAAATATTTTGAGTTTGAACAAAGGGTTCTTACATCATCCATAATTCTAGGAAGATTGTATTTAACATATTATATATATACTGTAAATTATCATATTTTACTATACATAAAAATTCATGAATTTCATAAAATCCTAAAAATTCAACATAACCAATTTTTGATGTATAGAATTCAAAAATGGAATCCATTTATTGAAAATAATTTTTTAAATATGATTAATTTAAAATTTAAATAAAATCATAATTTATTCGAAAAATAACAATTTTAAAACTTTAATCATTTCATATCACCTTGAAAAAATAATAAATATCTCATTATCTTTTAACCTTGATATAATAAAATAATAATACAATTTACTATTCATAAGGTTAATATCACTATTCATAAGGGTATGTTACTATTCACTACAAAAAATAATTTGATTCTATAAATCTTTTAATAACTTGCTTAACACAACTATAGATGTCCGTTTTTGAAATTCAAATCATAAATGTAGAAAAATTATTCTTAACGGTTAGTTTATAACTATCCTATTAAAAATGGTATTGTTTCATATATTATTAGTGTTTCATGAATTTTATTAAATTTATTTTTAAAACCATGTGTTGTTACATTCTCCCCAACATTTGGAAATTGTGTCCTTGAAGTTTTATTTACTTATTAAACAAATGAGGGTACCATTCTCTCATAGCATTTTTAGATTCCCATGTTTCTTCTTATTCAAGAATGTGGTTTCCCCATAAAACCTTTACTTGGTGGATTACCATATTTAGTAATATTTTTTCTCTTCATTCAAGAATATAAATAGGTTTCTCATCAAAATAATGGTTCTCTTCCAGCTAATCTACTTTTTGGCTCAAAACATGAGATGAATCTGGCACAAACTTTATCATTATAAAAACATAGAAAACATTGCATACCATAGATAAAATTAGAGGCAAAGATACTTGGTAAGCAACTAGTATAACTTTTTCCATGATTTTTTAAGGTCCAATGAATTGAGCACTTTTCTTTCCTTTCTTACCAAAACACATAACACATTTCCAGGACGAGATTCTATGAAAACCCGATCACCTACCTTGAAAAAAAGTCTTTCCTCTTGTTATCTGCATAAATTTTTTTCCTACTCTATGTTTTACTTATGTGTTGTTGGATCATCTTCACTTTCTCAGCTAATTCCTCTACTAAATATTTTCCCATCAACTTCCTTTCCTCAACATATCCCAAAAAGAAGAAGTTTGACACTATTTCCCATATAATTCCTCAAAAGGCTCCATCTATATACTGGAATGAAAACGATTATTATAATAAAATTTAACTAATGAAATATTCTAATCCCAACATCCCTAGTAATCCATCGAACAAACTCGAAGCATGTCCTCTAAAGTCTAAATCGCCTGTTCAGATTTCCCATATGATTGAGGATAAAAAACTGTACTAAAATTTCATTTTGTTCCCAACGACTCTTGAAGGCCATTCCAAAAGAAAGAAGTGAACCTAGGATTGCCGTGTGAAATAATTGAAAGAGGAACTCCATGTAAAATGATAATCTCTTTGAGATACAGTCAATAAAGATGATATAGAGACATAATATCTCGAATATGAAGGAAATGAGTGGATTTGGTCAGATGATCGACAATAAAACAGATTGCATTGTTCCCTCGAGAAGACTTTTGTAGCCCAATAATGAAGTCCTTGGATATATTTTCTCATTTCCACTATAAAACTGGTAAAGGATGAAGCATCCCCTTTGGTAGCAACTACTATACTTTAACCTGTTCACATGTCAAATATTTCATGGTAACATATGCAATATCACTTTTTATTCCATTCCACCAATAATACTCCCAATGGTCTCTATATATATTTGTGAATCTAGGATGAACTGAAAAAGGGGAACTGTGAGCATCACGCAACAATTATTCTTCATCTAATAAACACAAGGCATATATAATATATTTCCAAATCTTAGAACAAAATATTTATTATTGTTAAATTCTGGATACATACCAATTTAAACCAATTCTACCTTTTTCTATAACTCTATATCTTCCTTCTACGCTTGCTTAATTTTGTATGATAAAGATGAATTCACTAAAACCTGAAACCAAACAGAGTAATTTATTACACCAATAACTTCCAAACCAAAATTCCTTAAATAATCCATTAAAGGGTCTTGTTCTAGCTGCAAGATAGTTAATGATACATTATATTTTCAGATCAATGCATTCACCTATTTGTTTCCTTTTCTAGGATGGTAATTGATCGTTCAATCACAATACTTTATCAAATCATGTAATATTATATGCCCCATGTTTAATTCCTTTTGATTGAGTATGTAATTTAGTCTATTTTGGTTAGTATATATTTCAAATTTGGGTATATATAAATTATTCCTCAAAATTTTTAAAGAAAAAAACCATACCTGATAATGAAAAATCATGTGTGGGATAATTTAAATCATAAGGTTTTAGTCTTATTGAAGCATAAGAATTTTCCTAATCATTCTGCATCAGAACACAACCAAGTCCCTTTAATGAAGCATCATTGTAAATAAAAAACTCACCATTTCTAGAAGGTAGGTCCAGAACTATATCATTCAACAATATTTCTTTCAGTTTATAAAACCAATCATCACATTCTTTTTTCCATATGAATTTGAATTCTTTTTCAAGTTAACATAATTAGTAGACAAAATAACTTTGGAAATATTTCAAAAAGACTTAGTTAATATCCTTCAAACCTAATAAAATTACAAATCATGGTTATATTTGTGGGTCTTGGCCATTTTTCAACGACATGTGTTTTTGAAAGATCAATAGTTCTTCCATATTTAGAAACAATGTGACCAAGTAAAGATATTTTTTTCAACCAAAATTTACACTTTATGAATTTTTCATACAATTTATTTTCTTTTAAGGTTTTAAAAATGACCCTTGTATATTTTCATAATCATATTAACATCTAGAATATAAATAATTTCATAAATAAAAAAACCAAATACTTATCTGAGAACTCATTAAAATATTCAATTTAAAAGATCCATGATGATATAAGGTGCACTAGTTAACCCAAATGGAATAACATCAAACTCATAATGACCATGTCTAGTTAAAAAAATCTATTTTTTGAATTTTATCCTAATTCACCATCAGCTGATGGTACACAGACCTGATGTTAATCTTGGAAAAATATTGCGCTCCCTGGAGCTGATCATGTAAGTCATTAGTTTGAGGTCAAGGATACTGATTCTTTATTTCAATTTTTTCAAATCTATATAATCAATGTGAAGTCTCATCGAACAATATTTATTTTTAACGAAGAAAACATGAGCTACTCATGGTGAATTTCTATAACGAATTAAGCCTTTATCAAGAAAGTATTTTAATTGATTTTTTAATTCAAGATGTTCTATTTGAGTCATTCGATAAGCGGGATTTGAAATTTACATAGAATTACAAACTAAGTCAATTATGAATTAAACTTCCCGATCATGTAGAACACCAAGAAACTCATCAGTAAAAACATAAAGGTATTCATTTACCACTATCACATCATTAATCTGAATAGTTCCCTTTTTATCAATATGAGTAATAAAATTTTAATTTCCATCTTTCAACAGTTTCTCAGTTTCCGGACATGTTATCAATTTTATGGGTCATTTCTTATATAAAAACTGAAACCCTTTCTAAAAAATAAGTTTTTTAGCTCTATAATCATTATTAGAATGATAAATAGAAATACAATCCATACCCATAATGACATCAAACTCTACTGAGGAAAAAACAATAAGGTTTGTAGGTAATTTCTTTCCATAGATAACAATAGGAAGACTCTTATAATTTCTTTTTACTATAACATTCCCCTTGGTGTTTTAACAATAAACTTTGGTCTCATTTTATGAGATGATATTTCCAATATACTAGAAAATTTTTCATACATAATTGAATGTGTAGACCCCATATCAAACAAGAATTTAGAAGAATCTTAGTAAATAAAAATAGTACTTGATAATAATTCATTGGATGGGATGACATCTACTCACGTTTTCACAAAGGATCTCACTACACCTTTCTACTTATTTTCTATATTTAGTTTATCACTCGGTTATTTCTTTGGGAAGGAATTTGAATAATGACCAATCTCACCACTTCTTAAACACATTACATTTTTCTTATCATAATTGATCTTAAGATCATTTTAATTACAATTTCGGGCCATATGTCCAAAATTACGACATAAAAAAACTTCATGATTTTGGAAATACATTTCCTAGGGTTCCATTTACCAAACATTTCAAAAAATAGAAACTAGACGTTCTTACCATCAAATTTGTTTGATTGATTCTTATCTATCACTTTACATTTAGACATTTTTTCGGGTTGTTTTCAAAGTATAAGTGATCATCAGAAAACTCTATTTCTATACTCTCAGCGTATCAGACAAGTTTCTCATAACTTTTGAATTCTTAGAAGGCCAATTCCCTTCAGTATCTTAGCTTCAATCTTGAGTAAAAGAGATTTATTTTCTGTCAAGATCCTAAATATGATTTGGAGTGAACCTTTCCAGTTGGGTGAAGTTTTCTTCATACACAACCACTGAATCTTCATCCTTTTTATTCAATTCAATAAATTTCTTATCTATCGTAATTTCCTCCACCTTAGGAAAATATTTTTCAAGGAAAAAAATTTTAATTCATCCCACTCTAAGGCTTATATTCCCTCTATATACCTAATATTATTTACCATTAACCACCAGTGATTAGCTTCACCTTAAAAATGATAAATGGAAAGTCTAACCTCTTGATTATCTGAACATCCCATGACATCAAATATCTTTTTAAGGGATTTAATCCATCATTTATCTAATAATGGATCAGAAGATCCACTGAAAGTATGAGGTTGTTTCCTCATAAATAGTTATACTATCATTATCTTCTTTTGTGGTAGCTCTATTTTTTCTCTTGCATCAGTACCACCCCCATTTATTTACTACGTCAGCTGATCCGTTACAATCATAAGCTGCTTAGTTCTAATTCCCACCATTCATAGTTGCAGATTCAAAAAGATATCATCCAGTCGGTTCC
Organism: Viscum album; assembly: GCA_963277665.1. Taxonomy (NCBI): domain Eukaryota; kingdom Viridiplantae; phylum Streptophyta; class Magnoliopsida; order Santalales; family Viscaceae; genus Viscum; species Viscum album. The sequence goes on from OY728147.1 coordinate 784,935,102, forward strand.
TTCCAACTTCAACTTCCATATTTATTTTATTAAAAAAAATTCGAATGATACATATATTATATGAATCAATATATAAATCATTAAATTTTATACCATTTCAACGTAAAAAAAGGTAAGAATAATTTATTGTATTCTATTTATATTATACTAACTCCAAAAGTTATCTAAACCATGATCTGATACCAACTATAAGGACACAGAATTAAGAATTACATAATCTAAAAATTTCAACTATACTTCACCATGTTAAATTCCCAAATATCTTTTCTGATTATATTTTTATAAATTTAGGTCATAACTCATATGTATCAACCCCTAAGCATACAACATGGGAACTATTAAAATAGTATCCATTTCATCCAAAACAAAAAAAAATTAACACAAAACAACATGATTTATTTGAAAAATACTCATAAAATTTAACTTGACTTCCTTCTTTCTCTTACACATCCTTATAACCTTTGAAGAGAATTTAAAAACATGGGAGGATCATAAAATGATTAATAATGGATTTAAAAATATGGAAAGAAACAATTAGTCAATGAATACTTATAAATATATGAAAACATTTTCACGAAGACATACATTTCACCGATGTATATTTAATTTGTGAAACATGAGATTTCCATAAAAATTTAAATAACATATATAAAATCATAAGGCTATATTAGGGAATTACTTATATTGTAACCTTCACGGTTACCTTATGATTTTTAACCCTCATGGCTACCTTATGGCGTAACTATCGTAGTTACACTTGGAGTAACCATATAGCCAGCCTCTAAATTTCACATAAACAATGAATTGAAGGGATATATAGGTCCCAAAATTCATTATAAAAAATTCCCAATAACATGAAAATAATCATAAAACATGAAAAATTGCATAAAAGTATTTCTTTTGAATTTCGTAAAATAGAATTTTAAAAGGTGATCTCTAAAATTAAGTACCTTAAAAATAATATATTGAAGTGAGAATTAATATAATGAATTTATTATGTGTATAAACTATAGTTACACATAATAAATCATAAAATAAACTATATTTTTTTACACATATAATCTCAGTATCACATAAATAATGAAGTTAAAAGTAAATCCAAATAATGGAAATTGGGTTCAGAATTCCCTTACCTTGTGTTCTTTTTTAATTAAAACTTGTTTAAACATGTTGTATAATGTTTAAAAGGATGTTATTAATTTTTAAATGAGAATATTCATGTTTATAACACCTTATATGATCATTTTATAACATCATTCGACCCATTTATTAATAATATTTTGTTATTTTCATTATTTCAAGTACGTGATTTCAATGATTTACATGGTCGGTTCATAAAGGATTTTCTTTTTGAATGGAAGAAAAACTCTAGTAGTGGAATGAAATGGTTTTAATTTGTTTCTATATTATTTAATTAATCCATTAATCATTTTGGTTATATGGTATGAGGATGAATCATTATATAAATCATTATTGATATTTGTAAAGATCATTTAAGCAGTTCTCCAATAATAACAAACGTGTTTCATCATATTCCATTTATATTATAAATATATGTTAAGTAATGAACAGAATCGAGGTCATATAATAAAATTTCATATCTTTTTCAAACATTATTTTTTTTAAACCATATTTGAAGGAAGTAAAGGAAATTAAAGATGCATCATCCACGATGTCGGTAAATCGACACATCCCGAAAGATGTTTTTGTTTTTAGAATAAGAGGAAGAGTAGATGAAGAATGATGACAAATTTTTCCATAAACATGATAAAAATTTATAATATGTATAAAAATGGAGCTTTCATGTATCTTTGATAAGGGGATGTTAATAGAGAGTAAGAAAAGAAAATAATTGAAAAGAAATAACAAGAAAATGAAAGATGATTTTTACCTCTTGATATCTTCGCATTGAGAGCCTCCTTAATGCCTTTGGTTTTATCCTTTTGGTGAGACCAGCTAGTCTTGATGTGGGGAATATCCTTAGTAAGTTAACTGGGAAGAATTTAGAAAATTCTAAAATCTTGAAAGGTTTGAGAGGAATAGGGGATGAGGGTGGTATTTGTAGTGGTAGAGAGGAGGGGTTTTCCATTTTTTTAATCATTAGTATAATATTTTTTTCTCAAGACTATGAATAGTGTTGATTCATCTAACTCTAAATAGTAAAGAGAGCATGTGAGTTTGAACCAAGGGTTCCTATATCATCCATGATGCTAGGAATAGTGTATTTAACATATAATATATATATATATATATACTGTATATTATTATTTTTTACTATTCATCATAAATTATAGAATTTCAGAAAAATCACAAAAAATCACCCTAACTATTTTTCTGATGTGCAAAATTAATAAATACACTCCATTTTTAAAAAATAATTTTATAAATATGATTAATTTATTTTTTCAATAAAATCATATTTTATTTGAAAAAAACAATTTTAAAACTATAACTATTTTTAAATCATCTTGAAAAACTAATAAAGATCTCATTATCTTATGACCTTAAGATAATAAAATAATAATACAATTTACTATTCATAAAGGTCATATTACTATTCATAAGGGTATGTTATGCTTCTCCAAAAAAATCATGTTGGTTCTATCAGACTCTAAATAACTTAAGGATTACAACCATAGATGATTGTTACAAGAAATTGAAATCATAGAAGGGGAAAAATTATGTTTAGCGACTAGTTTATAACTATCTTCTTAAAATAATGTGTTTTTTCATAGAGTGTTAGTATTTAAGCATTTTATGAAATTTAGTTGTTAAACTTAGGTGTGTTACAATAATAATGATAATTATTTCATTATTATTATTTTCTACATGATGGAATAATGACGATATTGACTATAGCCATCAAACCAATGTCATTTTGGACTCATGTATCGAATATCGTCCAAATGTCTAACACATGCATAAATAGTTAGGTAGTTGTTATAACATTGTTATAAGTGATATAAAATAAATAATTAACATGATAATGTCTCTCATGAAAGTAAATAATTAAAATACGTTTATTATTCAGGATGATAAAGTACATATGTGACAAATTAAACTCAAGGTAAGAGGATTTCTTTTGAAAACCCTCTATTAAAGTTACCCTTTCAAAACAATTTACAAAAGTAAAATGGAATGGTATTTTAACATATATGGAATGAATGAAATTTCAGAATTTCATGTTTCTATAATATTTTAAAGCTTACTTTTCAAGTTTATATGAATACTTTCAATGAAAATATTTTCCATTGTACATGTATAGTTTTTCAAAATTGAACGTTTATTTTCTAAAGAAAAAGTGTTTTAGGAGGAATGTTTTAAATGTTTATGTTTATTTTATGGTTATATGGAATTGATTATAATTATGGGTGGTTACTTGATGAAAAAATTATGGTTGGTTATGTGATAATCCAATGATGGGGGGTTTCTTGATAAACCAAGGATGGATGGTTATGTTATAACCTCTAGTGAATTGCGTATTATAGAGCTAGAGGTTGGCCATATTGGTTTCTCAAGTTGTAAGAGTAATATGGAAATTGATATTCCAACTTACCTATATATATCTTATATTTTTTAATTTGAGTTTTGATAAAAATTATTTTATTTTCAAAAGGTTCGATAATGATCTTTTTTAAATAATGATTTTGTTTTCAGGGTAAAAATGTATATTTTTAAGGAATTTTTTTATCATATATCATTGAACTATAAATTTCCTTTAATTTATTTCCCTCACAGAGGTTTTGTTCTCATCCAAATTTTTAAAATGTATTTCAGAGGATTTATGGGAAAATATATACATGTATGAGATCAATGGTATTATTGTGAACATTTTTCATAAAGAGATTACATGATTTATTTAAAATATATATATATTTATGAAAAAATATATATTATGTCTATATGTCCGCCTATAATGTATGGGTTTTCCATATATGAGATATTCTTAATTATTAAAAACCCTAAGCATAAATGATCTTTAGGATTTTAATAATGTGAATTCTAGTCTAAAATCAATAGAATATGTAATTTTTAAGGCGGGGTCCTTAAATCGGTGGATCCATCAATGACAGAGGAAATTAAATGTTGGCCTAGACCAACCATAGTGACTAATATATTATGTTTAATTGGTTTTGGTGGATATTATTGAAGGTTTGTGGAGAATTTATTATTACTATCTAATCCACCCACAAAGTTATCTCTGAACGGAACGTAGTTCTTTTGAAAAGATGAATACGTGGAAAATTTCAAGGAACTAAAGATAAGATTAGTTAACACACTGGTTCATTAATTACCCTATATTGGAGAATGGTTTGTAAACATTATTGATGTATCCAAGAAGGAATTATTATTCATTATTATATAGAGTGAAATGGTTATATCTTATACCTGAGGAAATTTGAAGGTTCATGAGAAAAAATACCGAACTCATTATTTAGATTTAGATATGGTAATTTTTTTCATTAAAGATATTGAGGAATCATATTAATGGGTAAAATTGTGATATCTATAGTAAAAATTAATTTTTAAAGTCTATATTCACATAGTTGGAGTTGAACATGCTTCTAAGAAAATGGTTAAATATGATTAAAGATTATTTCTTCTCAATACATTGCCACCATAAGGAAGAAAAAAAGGTGTCTGATGCTTTGAGTCAAAAATATCATGATATATTATCAATGGTGAAGATTAAAAATGATAAAGTACACATGTATTTGAAAAGGATGGATCTTTAAGTCCTGAATAAAGTGGATAAATCCTATATTTCTCAAATGAATTATCAACCATCTATCTAAGTGAAGATTAAATATACACCAAAGGATGATATAGAGTTATATAAGAAGGTGATAAAGAATTCTTGAATTTAACCTTGATTATGATTGAATGATAAGGTCAATGAACTGTGTATGTGATCCACCCACACCAAATTTGAATAAGTAGCTATTAGATGAGGCACATAGTTCTCAGTTTTCTCTTCATCATGGAAGAAGTAAAATGTATATAGATTTAAAATATTACTTATGGTGGGATGGTATGATGAGAGATATAGTAGAGTTTATATATCAATGATTGGTATTACCTAAAGTTAAGGCTGGTATTCTGTAGTCTTAGTATATGTTACATATATTTCCTATACCAAAATATAAATGAAAAAACATCACTATAGATTTTTTTTTCTTAGACTCCCCTAAAATAACTAATGGGAACAATACTATAGGGGTAGTAGTTGATATTTATATAAAGTCATCACACATTATCACTATCATAGAAGATTCATATTTGGGTCATTCTTCTATTATATATATTAATGAAGTGGTAAGGATCGATGGAGTAATGCATTCCATTTTGTCTGATCGGGTCCCTAGGATTACCTCGATGTTCTGGATAAGTATTTAGAAATATATATTTATAGAGCAGGGTTTCAACATTTCATACCATCCTCAAACATATTTTTATTCTCATAGAAAAATTAGAACCCTGTAGAATAGGTTTAGATCCTTATATTTTGATTTAAAAGGTTGTAGGGATCAACATTGTCCTCTATTAAATTTTTCCATACAATAATGGATTTCAAAAAATTATTTAGATGGATCCTTATAAAATCCTCTATATAAAGAATTATAGAGATCAAATGTACTAAAATGAATTTAGAGAAAAAAATATATTTGGACCATAGATATCTGATGAAACGGTAGATGAGGTTAGATACATTCAACAAAATATTATTGCAGCACAAATTTGATAGAAAGATTATGTTCAAAATAATCAATGTGATCTAGAATTTACAGTTGGTGAAATTGTTTTTTTAATTATTTATTCATGGAGGAAGGTAATGAGATTTTGAAGGAAGGGAAAAATAGGCTATAGATATATTGGTCCCTATGGAATTCTTGATTCTATCGGCAGCCTATCAATTGGAAATTCCACCAAAACATTATAAAGTAAATTATTTATTCCATATATCTCAACAAAGTAAGTACATACCTAACCCTTAACAATAGAAAACTTATATTTCATACATCTAGAGAAATATATTTCTTTTGAAGAACAACTAGTGTAGATTTTAGATCATAGAGAGATTATTCTACGTAACATGACCACTCACCTGGTAAATGTTTTGTGCACAAACCACTAGTTCAAAGATGTTACATGGGAAACTGAGAATGTAATGAGGAAGAATTATCCAATGTTTTTTATACTAATGTGATATAATTTCAATGGATAAATTCATTTTAATGGTGTTATAATTTAACATCCTAATATTTTATGATTATTTTAATAAATAAAATTTGATCGACTTCATGAACTATATGAAACACTGAGTTTTAATGAATCATAATATAATATTTATATGATTATTTAATATGGCTGTTTTGAATTAAACATTAAATTGTTTGTATGATTAATAATAACCACATTTTAAATATTAATTAGAATGGTTTTATATAATGAATAAATATTTAAAATGACCTGTTCTTTTCATATATAGATATTACATCTATTTAGATGAATATTCAATGCATTACACAAACACATTCCTATGAATCATAAATTATTAGTTCCTTTATAAACTTGGGACACAATCTTCTTAATATTTTTATTGTTATTCAATGACTACCACAAAGATATTACCCTTTAACACTCTTCACAAACAAACCCTACTTAAACATTTCTTCATAACACGAGGAAAAGAAATAGAATAAGGGGTGAGATTAGATGCTCAATAAAGGTAAACAAGGGAGATAAATAAGAATAACATGAACATAAGGGTAGGATAATATGAGTATAAATTTTTAAAACCATACTTTAAATATCAAATATCATAATATTGAGTCATGGAAAAAATATTGGTAGTTCATAATACATTAATCATAATAAAATCAAAGAACATAATCCAAGAGAGCATAACATTGGCATACCCATAAGCATTGAAAATCATATGTTAAGGATACCCACCAATAAATTCATAAAATGTTAGGATTTAGATAACCACTCATGTGATTACTTTGGACTTGGGATAACCTTCCATGTACCCTATTTTGGGCTTCAGCTAACCACCCATGTACCCTCTATATAGGGCTTTCTATAACCACCCATGTATAATAATTTTCAAGAATGGGCTAACCATCGATGTACCCTTTGATCTCATAGAACATTTATCATTACCCAATTAATTATAGGGAGATATATGTCCCATAAATCACATAATAAAAACCATATTTATGTGTTATATAAGATAAAAAACATGTATTATGTCATAAACTATGAAATGAAATTTCTATTATAAATATTTAATCATATCATAACCATTATAAAAGAGGATGGATTAATAATCTGTTCATCATATCATAACCTATGAAAAGAATTTTGTTTCAAAATAATTTCATCATGGAATAACATGTATAATAAAAATGGATTTTTTAACCATCATGTCATCATAAAGATTAACTATTCAGGGGAAGAATAATAATAGTATCCTTGGATAGTAACCCCAGTTAATCATAGGTAACATCAACATAAGAAATCTTAGGTAGAAAATAATTTTTAATGATTGCATTAGGAATTTAATATGGAAAATATATTTGATATGAAAAAAAAAATTAAAACTTAAAACATTTTTAAAATCCTCTAATTTGAAAATAATAAGGAAAACTTATAAATAAATATTTATAAATCATTTAAAACATTTAATAAGGAAAATATCACTTTCCATTTGAAAAAAAACTCTCTAAAAAATATGAAATTTAAAAAATAATTTTATTTACAAATAAAATTTAAATAATATAATGGAATCTCTGATTAAATGATTGGTTATCACTTTAAAATAGTCTATTTTGGTAGTAGACATTAAAATGAAGAGTCCTTAAAAAAATTTTATAAAAAATGGGTATTATTTTGGAAGAAGACATGATGAATTATTTAAAAAAATTAAAAATACAACATGGTTAAATATTAATTTTTATTAAATTATTAAAATCATTTGAAATAATTTTATGAAAATATGTTTTTGGAGGAAAATAGTCTTTTGACCAATGAGAGAAAAAAGTATGATTTTTGTAAAAACATTTTGTCAATTTTTTTAAGTACAAATGTGCAAGAAATTGTAATATTACTTGAATATATCATAAATAGATATAGTATAATATGATCCATGTGAATTATGAATAGGTAGATCATAAGATATCAACATTGGATACTTAATTGTAGTCAATCTCGATACACTATGAGATTTTCACACAAAATCTTTCCAGCTATTATAAAGATGGATCAGAAGCCCCATTAAAGGATAAAATAAATTCAAAATTCAGAATATCATTATAGTAAATAAATTCATGATATTACTTGTCAAAGTGGATGTATTCACACCTCATAAAAGGATATAAGTTCATAGCATTACATATGTCTCAAAGAAGGAAAATTGAGAAAAAATCACTTATAGTTTTGGTATAATTTTAACTATAAACCCCATGAAATAGAGATCCTAAAATGGATATTTAAATATCAAATATTATTAGTATAATGATAATAAAATAAATTCATGTACAATATAAACACCATATAAAATAAATAGTTTTTGAATATAGAATGTATCTCATAGAAGTGAAAAGTGAGATGAAAATCCCTTACCTTAAGTCTGGACTTCGTCCATACATTATATAGCCTCATGTATAAAAAATAGATGTTTTTTATACACCTATTACAAATCCTTAATCATATATATAGATCAACATTTATATTTGTTTTATTAAAATATTCTATTACACATTTATTAACAATTCCTTTTTAAATTCATGTTTCGAACAATAACGACATTGTTTTCCATGATTGTTTTAACAAATTATTTCATGGTCATATTAAATTGATCATTTTTTATTCATATAATTAATTTAAAACATCATATAAATATCATATATATTTATTGTATATATATTTATGTTAAACCAAAAAAATAGTGATAGGAAATAAATTACATCATTTTTGGAGAGAGTAGGTCATACCTATGCATAAATGATGTTTTTATTTTCGTCTCAGATTGAAAGTAAGAAAATAAAATGATATATATATATTTATTTATTTAATTCTATAATAATTTATATGTAATATATATCACATATTTTTATTAATTGCATCCTAAATATATTCCATGTAAAGAGTTAATGAATCACTTTACATCGCGAGGTGGTAATCATCTGTACACATGAGGGATTTTATTTTATTCCCATGAAATGGAGAGTATTAATTTATGTATGATATAATAATTACATGATAATAATAAAATAATAAATTTATCATTATGTACAACCGTGATATGTAGTTATTGAAAAACAAACGACATTGATTCGTGAGGCGAAAGTTTGTCGTAAACAAGAATGATGATTTTGTAACACATTTCAAAGAATAAGAGATGATTTTAGGTCATGTAATTAACATAAAAATATATTATAATTTTTAATATACATAGGTTATTATATCATCATGTTATAATTATAATTTATGGAGATGGGGGAACAAGTAAACAAAAATGATCATTGATGAACATTGTCTCTTCTTCAACCATCTTACATAGGATTGTGAAGATATATTTCCTATTTTGGATTTATATCCAAAATAAGGATTATTGAATGACATTAGGGAATTTGGGATGTGATTTTGGGAGGTTTTGGTCGATCAAAAGGGATTTAGTATTATGAAAAGTAAGAGGGGTGAGTGACCTTTTATAATTGAGATGGGGTGGCATTTTTGTAAATACCCAAAAGTGTTCACTATTGGGAGATAACACTAACCACATATACCGCCAAATAAATATCAATAAAGGAGTAGAGGAAATATTTGATAGATAAAAGCCTCTAAAAAAACATTTTTGTCATGTTATTCCTTTTTCATTAATTTCACTCAATTTTGGCCATTTTATTTTTTACCACAAGGACTTGTATCATTTTATTTACCTAGGTAATTTTCACATTAATAAAAAAGATAAAATTATATTTATTATGAAATTTAGAACAAATTATTGTAAATATGAAATCAAATTCATTAAATAAAAATAATTTGTGTGTGTAAAATTAGTTTGCATACAAACGCATGTAATTTGAAAAAAACCCTGTTAACCTTAATCACATTAATTAATTTTATCTTCTCTCATAAATCATTATTGTGAAAAATTAGTTTATGATTATTAGATAATAAAAATTAAAAATATTTCAAATATTAAATCCATTTTTATAAATTCCATTAATCGTAGTGGTAGAATTTAACTTAAAATTTATCCTGCAAATGAAATGAGAAAGCAGATTTTCAAATAGAAATAGATCAAATGTTTAAAAAGTTTTTATATCACATTTCAAAATGAAATTGATTCCATTTACTTAAATTGGAAAATAAAAAAAATTTAATTGAAATAATTATAATTTACAATCAATTTATAATATAATTAATTTTTATAATTTAATTTAATGAAAATAAAGTTTTCAATTAAGATTCAGTAGTATTCATTATTCATCAAAAAATGAAATATTTCAGAAAAATCTCAAAAACTCACCCTACGTTATTTTTGAAATGGTGATTAGAAAAATGAATTTTACATCACCATATTAATTTTCTAAAATTGGTAAAAAAATAATTTTAAATTGTGTGTGCAAAGTGTGACTAAATCGTCTTTTAGAAAAAATTACAAATTTTTAAAAAATAATTGTTTTTATTTTAAAGGATTACTATTTTATTTATAATAAATATATAAGTAATAAATATTTATGAACTATATATTTTCATAATTTATTCGACTCTATTCATTCCTTCCTTTCGAATTGTTTGGTGATATATTTAATATTAACAATAATCAGATATTATTGTTTGGTAGAACTTGGTTCTAAATGTAAAAAAATTTATCAAGGAAACTCATTGTTACATATAATATAAGAAAAATAAATATTACATTTAATGAAATAAATATAATAAATTTAATTTATTTAATATAAATCATAAAAAATTTAGGGTGTTATATTACACCCCCATTAAAATGAATTTCAAAATCAAATTCCATCGCTCTGATACAAACAAATAAGGATAGTCTTGCCTCATCATATCCTAATGTTATCACATTTCTTCCTAAAACTAGTGTTTCATCATATAATTTTTACAATGTGAGTTATGACAACTCCTGTCTTTAATACACATTAATTCATGATTTACTAAATAAGATTACACAAAATACAACTCGGAATATTGAGAAGTCTAGAGTATTTATAAATTAGGTACATTACATAACAACATAAAATTGGTATTACATCATATTTATTTAAAACATTCATTACATGGTCATATTAGTCCTTCATACTGAAAACTACATGGGATAACCTGGGGATATACACAAGAAAGGGGCTAGCTATAAAGCTCAGTAAGGGAATAACCATTGAATAACATGAGTAAAGTAATACATATAAGACAATAAGAATATGAATGTGGAATAATTGGGGTGAAATCATAAATGTGAACAATTATTCATGATATATCATGATAACATAAAGGAAACATGGGAAATGTGGAAACAACATAAACAAGTAATCAAAAACATATGTCAAGGATAACTGCCAATTCATCATGATGGAAAAAGTTATCTAGTGGATTTAGTTCACTCAATAATCGCTTACATTATTTCTCATTATACTAAACCATTACCCAATTCATTGGATCACTGTATAATTGTGGGTGCACCTGTCACTTTCGTTTCATTCACTTGTATATGTGTGTCACATAGATCATAAAACATGAAATCTTTTATCATCTCATTTTATTCCAAGATCAATGAGTTTGGAATACAGAAATGTAGGTCCCCAATAAAATTAGTATAATTTCATAAATTTTAAAAAAAATTATAAGAAAAGTTTTTGGGTATTCACTTCAAAATCGGTTGGAATATTAAATCATGGTGAAATTTCATCACTAAAATGGGTCCGTATAAATGTTCATGGGGGGACTAAATGATATTTAAAAGGGAATCACATCATTTATAAGTTATAGGGAATTATGGGGGTATTTTATAATGTATCCCAACATTATTAAAAATAGATAAAAGGAATAAGAAAATAGATATTCTTGAAGAATGAGGAGAAGGGGGGATCCCTTACATTGAGAGGGTGATTCTAGATATTTGGGCGGAGCTTTCTGAGAACTTATTGGTATCTTGGGAGGAATATATAGAAATTATAGAAGACTAAGGGTGTTATAAATAGTTTTTGAGTGAAGAGAAATAGGATATTTTGTGGGTTTATATTGGAAAAGAGAGGGGAGTTTTTTATTTCTCAAACAAAGTTTTTGGACTCTATATAATAATGTAACGAGAACCAAAAAATATATCTCATGTTTTTTCCCATGTCTTCTAAAAAATATAGGTGGATTTAATTATTTTAAAAAATAAAGGTCCAAATATATTAAAATATTACCCTTCTTAATGTGGAAGTGATTCATACCCTTGAATAAATGATTTTAAAACCATAAAATATTTTATAGGGTTTGGAGGATTCCTAAAGGATTCAAAAAATTAATAAAATAAATTTTAAATCACATTATTTTAAAGTGGATATATAAATTTGGCCTTAGATACCATTTATATTTTTTATAATATCATTTTTGGGTAATTATGATGTGATAACATGCATCATACATTTATATTATATTTGAATTTTAAAAAAAAATTCAACTGTCTCAAAAAATTATGAAAAATAAACACCGGATAATTTTATAATTCTCATTCAAAAATTATATTTATTTTATCCAAATAATTTTCTAAATATTATAATTTTCAATTTTAAAATAACAATAGATATTTATTGAGAAATGATGGGGTTTGTTGTTAATTATATTTTTCAAACCCTTATAAAAATTATATGATCATTTACATTTAATAAAATTTTATTTATTTAAAAAATCCATTTATTTATAAATTCTTTAATTGAATTTGAATATTACCCAAAAATAAAATTTTTTGTGGTCTGGAAGTCAAAATCATGTATAAATTAACAATAATAAGATGAAAATATAACAATTATTATATTGAAAATATACTATAAATAATCATTTTATTATGGTATTGATACATATCCCATTATTAAACAAGAAAACTCCTTATGTGTGAGGTTTGTGATGGTGATAATTTCATCAGGTGGTTTGGTATACATGGTTTTTTTCATGATCTCAAAGAGCTTGAACATATGAGGTAAATGGTTTCACACATTCTTAAGTTATTAGATCTCATCTTGGACATGTTCATGGGAAAATCCAGATGTTTTTATCTACCTTGGAGGCTCAGATAAATGGGATTTATATGGTATGATCCTACTTGTTGAGCCCATCACTTCATTTTTTGTGTCAATTGGATTTGTTAAATCCCTATATTTACAAAAATAAAATGGTCATTGTTCAACAATTATATTATCAGTGGTAATTTTTATTAAGAGTATTTTAATCATGATAGGACACAATAAATAAAAATAAGTACTTGTTTTTTCTTTATCCCACATATATAATAATACATTTAAATTAAACCATATAGAGAATTTTACTTATAAATGTTTGGATTTTTACAATATTACCCCTAAATATATCTCAACCTAAAAAATATTCATTTTACACTAAAATAGATAAGAGTTTATATATTTCATCACCTCATCTAGTTTCTACATCGCATCTTTAAACTATTGGTTTGTCCATAACACTTTTACCATGTGCATTATCTTATTTCATAGATTTTTTTCTATACGATCTATGATTTTCCCTGGCTGATCCTCATATGAGAGATCGTTCTCCAATGATACCACCTATAGATTGAGTACATGTGAGGGGTTTAGTGTGTACTTCCTCAATAGGGATACATGGAATACATTATTTACTTGAGATATGTTAGGTGGGAGTGCTATTTAATAGTTCACCACTCCAATAATATCAAGTATCACAAAGAGATCGATGATTCTTTTGAGTAATATTTAATTTCATCCAAAATAATATAAATTTCTTCTATTGAGATATTCCTATGATTACCATTTCCAAAAACTCAAAATCTAAGTCTCATCGATGATTTTTGGTATATCTATTTTGTCTCATTTGAGAAATCATGATGTGCTGCTAAATGGTCTTGATAGTTTCCATCATTCTGTCATCCATTTCAGGAAATAATAGTTTGTTCCCCAACTTCATCTCAGCATGTATTTGTTCTTCACCTCTTCCCATAAATGGATTTATAGATAACCATTTGAATTATTGAGTGATAATTATTTTTATATTCTAATTGAGTAAGAGGAAATTGTTGATCTCATCCTCTTTTAAAGTCAATTGAGAATGCTCTCAATGTATCCTCAAGTGTCTGGACAGTCCACTCAGATTTTCCATCTATTTGAGGGTGATAACTTGTGATGATGATCAAATTAGTATTTAGAGGATGTTGAAGACTCTTCCAGGTCCTGAAGTTAAATACTAGATCTCAATAAGATATAATTGATAGTAGTATTCCATGCATCCTCACCAGTTCCCTAATGAATCTCCTCGCAAGTTGATTGGGTGATAATTCCTCTCTAATTTTAATGATGTGTGAAATCCCTATAAGTCGATCCACCACAACACATATAACATTATTTCCTCTTCATGTCTTCATAAGACCTATGATAAATTCCATGGTTATGTTTCTAATATCTATGTAGTATTTTGTAATGGTTTCATCAGCCCCATAGATTTTTTCTTTTTATCTTTCACTTTCTGACATATAATACACCTTGATGTATATTCTGTTATATACATCTTTATATTTTCCCATAAATATTTCTCTTGGAGATCTCGATACATATTTTTGCTTCTTGAATGAATGGATATAGTCGATATATGTGTATTATACAATATACACTTCATTAACTCATGATTTAATGTTACACATTGTCATGACACAAATATTAAAAATCCTTCTTCAATGAAATTGATCTCGGTGGATTTCTATTTTCTCATAGCTTCCACATTATTATTAATTCCCCCATCATCTTTTTGAGAATCCTTTATCTTCTCCAAGAATGTATGGTTGATAAATCCTTTATGAAATGATTAGAGATTTTCATTTATTATTCCCAGGTCCATCCATTTCAAATATAAGAAAATTGGATCCTTCTCAATTCTCATCAATGATAAAATTTTGGGATCCGTTCTACTTAGATAATCTTCCATTTTATTTGATTTCCCATGATGGTAGTGTATTAAGTAGTCACAGTTCATAATCAACTACATCCATCTCTATTGGTACATAATCAACACTTTATGTGTGAATATATACTTGAGGCTCTTATGATCCATATATATTTTTAAATTCTCCCCCAATAGATAATTTATGCATATTTTCAATGTGATGATCACTATAGCCAACTCTAGATCATGTTTTGGGTAGTTCTGTTCATGAACCTTCAATTTCCTTGTGGCATATGCTATCACTTTTTCATTTTGCATTAACATGTAGCCCAATCCATTTTTTGAATCATTGTTGAATATTAAAAAAAATTTCTCCACTTTTAGTTAGTGTGAGTATAGGTTTAGTGATAAGACATATTTAGAATACCATGTAGCTCTCTTCTCATTCATCATTCCAAACAAATTTGACTCCCTTCTAAGTTATCCTGGTTATAATTTTTTAATTTTAAGAGAAATGTCTTACAAATCGTTGATAGTTCACAGATAATCCACCAAAATAACAAATATCTATAACAAATATTGGCCTTGTCCATCCTTCAATTTATTTTATCTTTAAGGGGTCCAAATATTTACCATTACTTGTGATAATATTCCCCAATAATGAGACTTACTTCAACAATAACTCACATTTTCTTCATTTTTCATTAAGATTCTCTTTCCATAATGTCTTCAGAGCTATTCTCAGATGCTCCCCATGATCCTCCTTTATTTTTTAGTATATTAGAATATCATCTATAAATAGTAACACAAATTTGATGAGGTAATATCTAAAGACTCTACTTATGAAGTATATGAATATTTCTAGAGCATTAGTGATTCTAAATGGAAATACTATGAATTCATTGTGTCTATACCTTGTTCAGAAATAATTCATGGGAATATCCTCCTTCTTCTCCCTTACTTAATAATATCCAAACTGAAGATCTAGTATGGGAAGTATTTTGATTCACATTGCTGATCAACAAATTCATCAATCTATGGAAAAGGATACTTCTTCATAATCATGATCCTGTTTAGCTCATAATAATCCATTAAAAAGCAAATTTACCCATCCTTATTCATAAATTAGAGGATCGGTTCACCCTAAGGTGAAGAATTTCGGTGTATGAACCATTTACCCAGATTTCCCTATAGTTGATTCTTTATCTCCAAAATATCTTAAACTACCATTCTATACAAATTCTTGGATAATGGAAATTCCCTAGGTATAATTTCAATTGAAAATTTTAGTTCTCGGCTAAAAGGATACCATAAAATTCTTCACAAACGCATTTATGTATTCCCTCATAATGGGAATGTCTTCATGAATGATCATTTCCATACAATCAACCATTCAAGCTATATATTATTACTCTTGGGGAAAAATATCCATTTTTAAGATATTGGTGATAAATAAGATTTATCATCCTCCTTTCACTTGTATAAAATTATGGGACGATTCATGATATGGAGAGTTATTTTCTTCTAGGGAAAATTTATTTTTCCTCTATACAGGGAAAGTCTGTCCATGAGAAGACTTGCATAAAATTTCGCTGAAGAGAGTATCATAAGGTTTGATTGGATGTTTAGTCAAATAAATTTGATAGGGTATTAGTTATATAATTGGGATGTAGTAATTTCCCTATTTATTATTTTCCCTGATAGATGTACATCCATTATTTATGGTGGTGTTTGAATAGTTCTACTAAACTTTCATGATATGAAGGAATATGCAGATCCATATTCAAAATGTATATTCCCTATTATTGAATTAATAACCAACATACCTATCACCACATCATTTTCAGGATTCACTATAGTAGTTATGTTGTCATAAGTCGTCCCTTTTTACCTTGGAGGTTGTTGGTTTTCTCTAAAAACCCATTTCATGGTGCAGTGGTTTGAAAATTTACCTTGTTACTTGTATTTGAAACAATGAACAATGCACTAAGGGTTGAATAGAGAATTCATTTTCTCTATCTCATTAAAGGATTTCTCCCATAATTAATTGAAATCTTGGTGTCCTTATTTTTTACACCTAAACCATTTCCTCATTCCCCTTATGAAATTTCTAGGGTGCATCTATATATACTATTCAAATGTTGTATTTTGATATTTATTATCATCGTTAGATTTTTCTATCACACCGATATAATTAAACACCAATTTATAATTATAATCCTCACAACACCATTGAGGTTCTCAGATTTCTATTTTGATTGTAAGGGAACATTGTAAAATTTCCTAACAGCTATCAATGTCTTAGATTTCTATTGATTTTTTATGACTATGTTTTATCCCACCCAAGAAGTGGTTAACTTTTAATTCGGGGGTAATGACAAAGAAAAAAGTGTATCAGGCATGTCTTGTGATGTTTACCTCATACAACATGACTGATTCATCATCTTTTTTCTTGAAGGAATGTAAATCCATTTCAATTTTAAGTCATATAGTGCAAGGATAATATTTATTGATTTTTTTTCTGGAACTCCCTCCACCCCCATCACCAAGATCACTTCCTTAGAATTCTTATTCATGATCAATGTCCATCAATGATCAATTTCTCCCTTCATATGATAAATAGAGAGTATAACCTATTCTTTATAGAAACATTTAGGGATAGAGAATATATTCTTAGTGGATTTGATCCATTGTTTTTTTGATTAAGGGATCAAATGATCCATTTAAAGTCATAAGCCTTTATCACATCAAATTATCAATTGAAACTTCTTCTGTCATAGGGTTATTTGGGTGAATATCCTGATCTATGTATTTATTCATAACTAGAGTAATATGGGAGAGTATCATCACAAATATCACTATTCCTACTCTTATCAGGTTGGGAATCTCATTTGGGCAGTCATCACATTTCCCTTCACATTGGTTATTTACCCAGTTCCTCCTATTTACAACCATTGACTAGAATAGATGGAAAATTCATGATGAGTGTTTTTAAATTATTAAAAACATGATTGAGAATCCAATAGATATAAATTGATAATATATAAATGAATTTTATTCCATAACATATGAATTTATTGGATTCAATATGTGTTTTCCATGATCTATTAGCTAACATAGACACTTTTGGAAAATTTTATTCCATTAATAGTGGTCTGTAATGAGATTATGAATTTACCAACATATATCCCTTGGGATTTTAAAAATAGGTGTTTGTAAAGGCTCATTATCATGAAACATTTATCATTCGTGTCTAACTCAATGTGGTGTTTTTGGATTTTTCACTTATGTACATATGTTCCGGAGCCACATCAACTTATAATGTCAATCCATGGATGTATTTTTTCGGAAACCACTTACTCTATACATTACCAAATGCTTGGTATGTATTCTAATGTTTAGTCTTATCCCTAATTCGTTATCTATAGTTCTATAATCCCAATCCCAAAAATAAATAATCTTTCCTTTGATACAAACTATGACAACCAGTGTCTTTAGTACACTTTAATTCACTATTTATTACCTAAGATTACACATAATACAACCTGGAAGATCGATACACCTAGTGTATTTGATAATTAGGTAAACTTAATAACAACTTAATATAAGTATTACATCATATTTATTGAAAAAATCCTTTACATGATCATATTATTCCTTCATACTTAAAATTGGATGAGATAACCTAGAG
Source organism: Viscum album (assembly GCA_963277665.1). Taxonomy (NCBI): domain Eukaryota; kingdom Viridiplantae; phylum Streptophyta; class Magnoliopsida; order Santalales; family Viscaceae; genus Viscum; species Viscum album. The sequence continues at coordinate 784,953,952 of OY728147.1, forward strand.
ACATACATAAGAAATGGGTGATATATAAATCCCATTAAAGGAAAAAACATGGCATAACATGAATACATTAAAACAGGTTAAACAATAGGAATATAAATGGTGCATAAAATGGGTGAGAATAATAAACATGAACAATGATGTATGATATAGCATGATAACATAAATGCAACATGGGAAATGTAGACACAACTTAAAGCATGTTATCATAAACATAGGCTAAGGTTAACAGTCAAGAAATCAAGATAGAAAAAGTACCATGATGGATTGGGTTCACTCCCTAATCCCTTGAATGACTTCTTATGAGACTAAAATATTAACCAATTCATTATAGCGCTATATAATTTTTGGCACACTCATCACTTTCATTTCATTCACATGCATAAGCATTCCATATAGATAATACTAAAAAGTATCACTTATCATCACATTTTATAGAAAATATAAATGATTTTGGAATATATACATGTATTTCCCCAATCAATGAAGTATAAGTTCATAAAGGTGAAAACCCTTGATAGAAAAAGGGTGTGTGTATTCACTATATAGTTGTTCGGAATGGGAAATTAGAGTGAAATTTCGACAACATAATGGGGGTGTATATATGTTCATGGGAGGGTTTAAGTGGGAGATAAAGAGTTCTAACAATATTTAGACATCATAAGATATCGACGAGGTACGGTATAACATATCCTAACATTAGTAAATGGAGATAAAAGGCATATGAAAATGGATATTCTTGAATAAAGAGGAAAATTAAAGGATCCCTTACATTGAGAGGATGATACAAAATGCTTAGGATGAGCTACATTAGAGCTTAGGACACCTTTGGAGGATTATAGAGAGGGTGGGAAAATGTAAGGTGGTGATCCAGGTTTTTTTAGTGAAGAGAAATGTGATCTTGGGTGTGTTTATATTGGAAAAAGGATAAGGGTTATTTATTTTATCTCAAACATAGGTTTTGGAGTCTACATAATAATATAATCCAAAGTAAATACCTTACCATGGTTTTCCCATGATTTATTTCTGAGAGGGGTTGTTTTAATTTTCTTAAGTCCAAGGTCCAAAATTATTAATATATTACCCTTTGTGATGTGGAATAAAGTCATGTCTTTAATGAACTGATTTTAAAACCTTAAAATATATTAATAGTTTTGCAGGACTAATAAAGAAAATAGAAAATTAATAAAATAAACATCAAGTCATGTTACTTTAAAGGTAAAACATATATTTGTTCTTGGATACCATTTATAGTATTTGTTATATCATTTTTGGTTCATTATGATGTCATAATACCAATATAATATTTAAACCGTATTTAAATTTTACCTAAAAATTTGACTGTCTCAAAAATTATAAAAAATAATTTTTGGATAATTTTGACATTATGATTCCAAAAAAAATATTTATTTTTTCTAAATATTTTAATTTTCAATTTTAAAATAAGTATATACAGTTATTATGAAATACTTTAGTTTTTTAAAAAAATATATTTGATTTAAAAAAACATATATGATAATTTACATTTAATAAAAATTATTTAATAATAATTTTTCAATAAAATATTATTTAGTTCAAAAATCCATTAATATGTAAATTCTTTAAATGAATTTTAATATTAACCAAAAATTCAATTTGTATTTAATTTTATCAAAACCAAAATCATTTATAATGTAACAACAATAAAATTAAAATATAGACATTATTCAACTGAAAATATAATAGACATACTAATTTGTTATGGTCTTGATACCTATATCATTATTACACCAGAAAAAACACTATGGGTGAGGTGTGAAATGTAAGTACTTTGATAGTGTGGTTCAGTATACATGGTCTGGGTTTTTATCTCAATAAGCTTTTACTTCTCCCACAAACGGTTTCTTTTGTACTTAAGTTATTAGATCTCAGCTTAGGCTTGTTCAAGGTAAAATATCAATGATGATATCTCCCTTTGAAGCTCTAATAAATGGACTTCATAGGATATAATACTAAATTTTGTGGCCATCACATCTTTTGTATGTGTCAGTTGGATTTGTTAAAACCCTATATTTATTCCAATCATATGATTAGTATTCAACAACAAAATTATAAATGGTAATGATGCCTAATTCTATTTTAAATTTAATAGGATATCATAAAACCAAATAAGTGCATGTGTTTTCTATATCGATCAAATATAATAATAAATTTAATTAAACCATAAAGTAAATTTTATTAATAAATGTTATGGTCATTACATGAGTAGTCTTATTTTACAGAACAATCCCTATATAATCAAGAATATCCACCGGTTGTTCCTCATAAGAAATTTTGTGATCCATTGGTACAACCTTTGTATTCAATAAATGTTATAAATTACAGATGTAATTTCTGAAAAGATATACAGGGAACACAACAAGGACTAGATAGAGGTTCGGTGGAAGCGTCAAGATATTATATACTATCTAGATATGATCATGTATTTTAATGGGACCGATATACCTAAGGCTTAGTTTTTAGACCATTCCTCCATGGATAAATTTTTTAAATGGAATTATATCCAACTTAAAATATTAAACCATTTCAATGATTATAGAAATAAAATTCCCATCAACTTTGTGTAGTCTTTAGAGGTTACTAAATGGCTATATCCTTCTCTTCCATCTCATTGGATTTCATAGGTCCAAATGGATTTCTTTCTATAACTTCACTCTAATAATTTGTAGTTCTAAAATTCCATACAAAAAGGGATTCATAAGGAAACCTATGAATTCTCAAGTGAAATATATCCTTGTAAGAAAACTCAAATTGATGAAGGTGTGGATCCCAACCACCTTTGAAATACATGGGACAAGATCTTAGAGTAACCATTAACCATATGACCACAATGTGTAAAGGCCTTCCTCCTAAAATAAAATTTTCACAATATAAAACCAAATCATTTTATATTCATAAATGTATCTTATAATATATTTAATATTTATAAAATATCATCCTATACATTATCTAAATGGGTTTAAATTAAATTGAACTTATTATCAACCTTAAAATCATAAACTTGTTATGGTTTTTGAAACTCTTAAGTTATTCTTACATAGATAATAATATGCTTACAAATGATAATTCAGAATTTATTCCTTAAATTAGAAATTATCTTATAAAAACATTTCAATTTGGACTCTGTTATCTATATTGTACCAATAAAATATAAAATGTGAATTTATTATTCCAAAATTCATATATATGGTGATAATCATATAAAATTTCACTATTGGATGAAAGATAATATTTTCATAGGACTAATTTATACAAAATCAATCATCAAATTCCCAACTAAAGAGGGGAGGATTAGTGTGCCCTAATTATCATAATTCACTTAAACCATAACTATTTCATAATCATTCATTTTTTTCAGTTGTCTTTATAGGTTGTTGGAATTCATCATCATTAATAACTCTTGGATTTGGGAAATTATTATCAAAATGCCCAAACTCCTTGAAATCCAGAAAATGAAGTGTGGGAGGTACATTATGTGGGGATTTCTCATTATTTTCATCATTTGATAAATTTTTCCCATCACTTCAGATTTCAACCACTTTATTACCTTCCTTTCCAAACATAAAAAATTTAATATTCCCATTTACACAATTACATTCATGTTTTATCCCACACGTTCATCATAATAGAAAGATCAACATATTCTTTCTATGGTTTATAGATTTTACTTTGACTTTTATTTTTCTATTCTTATCAAAACTCTAAAATTGATTCTTAACACAAACCTCCATTTTCACCTTGAAATCAGATTAAAAAATATCTTTGTAGTATCCAAAGTACCTTATGGATAATTCCCTTCAGAGATTTGGTTTTAAGCCACTGAATAATTAATTATCCTTACTTTCAGTATGAATGATAATACCTAAAGGTTACCTCACAAGTTTTGTAAAATTTTCTTCATAGGCACCTCAAAATAATTATCCTTATTTTTAATATATAGTAATTCATTCTCCATTTTTGTATGAAGAATATGGGGAAAGTATTTATTGTTAAATAATATTTTAAAACCATCCCACTCGATGGAATAAATTTATTCCCATTAACTCATATTCTTAATAATATTCTACCATTGATCCAGGTCACCTTATAGATGGTAGATAACAAAAATGACTATTTCATTATATGAAAACTGGAGAGAGGAAACTAGATTTTCAGTGGTACTGATCCATTTCTCATCAACTAACAGATTATTATAACCACTGAAATAAGGATTGTGTTGCCTCAGGAAGGAATGAATAGAATATGGTTCCCTATTTTTCTCATTTGGATGTTCATCATGATTCATATCTTGAAAAAGTTGTGTCATCATAACCTTGAGGTTTTTTATTACATATCTCATAACATTTGGTTTCTTAGGAGGAGAATCATTGTATTGTCCATTTCATTACTCATTAACATAGTTCCTTCAGGTTCCATCCATTGACTAAAACCAAAAACATAGTACGAGAAACACTAATCATAATGGGGTACCACATAATAATAAAAATAATTTATATGATGCATAAATCATGACACACACTTTTTAACCTATGACACCTTAGTTTAATCCAAGTTTATTCATAATCACAATCTATTTAAATCCTTTATGATCATTCACAAAAATTTTCTGAATTTATAAAGCATATCCCCCGAGAGTGTCAAATTAAGTTTTCAATAAGGCCCATTTTCATGCACCAGGTGAAGATTGAAACCTACAAAATTCACCCATTTAGAGTTATTACCCTTAGGAACCTCTATACTAGATCCACATCCACTTATTTTCTCCTGAAAGGGATTTAACTTCTTGAAAATCAGTTGAAATACTATTTACCAAATTTCCAATAAATTTTCCTAAACTTTTACTCATCCTTAGATGTTTCCATAGAGACATACCTAGACATATTCTAAGAAATATTTCAAGGTATCTCACTAATGTTTTCTTATCATTATTTATAAAGGTCAAATAAAACAATCCTTTGATACCAACTATAACAACCTAGGATTTTTATACATGAATATTACATATTTTTAGATAAATATTCGATACATTATAAAAACGCATTCCTGAGTGTTGTATTAATTTAGTGAATTTAAAAACATGGAACATAATCTTCTTAATTTGGTGAATGATATTTAATGTATCCCCCATATATCTTCCCATTTATTACTCTTCAAAAACATACCCTACATAAACCTTTCTTCAAAACAAGGGGAAAGGAAACATAAGAAGGGGTGATCTCATATGCTTAATAAGGGGAAATACATGATATATGAAATCGTAACATGAACATTAGGATATAAGAATATGAGTATAACATAAGAAAACCATACCCTATATATAAAATTATATAATATTGATTCATGGAATAAATATTGGTGGTTCACAAGACATGAATCAAAAGAGAATCATATAATATAAACACTAAGAGCATAACATTGGCATGCAAAATAAATTTTCGTCATACACATAATCATAAAAAATATGATTTCAAGGCTACCCAAAAAGACATTCAAAACATGTTTGGATTCGTCTGACCACCCATGAACCTAATTTGTCTTGGGATGACCTCCCACTTACTCTCTTTCGAGATTGGGCTAACCACTAGTACACCCTTCTTTAAGTACTTGGGATAACCACCTGTATACCCCCCACCCCCATTTTTTATTGAGTTAACTATCCAAGTCCCCTTTAGCTCATTTTTTTATCATTACCTAATTTATTGATGGGATATATAGGTCCCAACTATCACATAACAAAATCCATATTTATTATTTCCAACAGATCAAAAACATTTATTATATCATAACACATTAAATTATATGGGTATCATAAACATTTCATCATATCATAAACTTTGGAAAAGAGATAGGTTTAATAATTATTTCATCATAGCATAACATATGAATAAAAGATGATTTTATAATCATTTCCTCATGTTATAACTCTTGGAGGAGAAATTTATTCCACAAACATCATTCCATCATAAATATAAACCATTCATAGAAAAATAATAATGGTATCATTGGATTTTATCGCTAGTAAAGCATAGGTAACATAAACGGATGGCATCCACTACTGGAAAACTAACCTATACCAACGGTTTGGAACCGTTGGTATAGGCCTCCAAACCGTTGGTATAGCCTATACCAACGGTTTGGAGAACCGTGGAGAAGTAAGCCGTTGGGATAGGTCTATACCAACGGTTTTGGGAAAACCGTTGGTATAGACCTATCCCAACAGTTTTGAAAACCGTTGTCATAGGTAATATGAAAATCTATTCCAACGGTTATAAAACCGTTGGTATATGTATTTCAAAAAAAATACATTCGGTGTGATTTGATCCCTGAACCCTTCGTTTATAATAGAACGACTTAACCACTAACCTAATATGACTTTTTTGAACATAATTTCATAAATATATATATGTATTATAATAATTATTTAAAATTTAGATTTATATAATGTTCTCGGGCAGTAGACCTGGAAAAAATATCAAAGAACCTATCCCAACGGTTCGAAAATCCGTTGGGATAGGTGCATATTTTTTTTCGGGGTGCATGCTGGATTTTGGGACACCCTTTCCCAACGGTTTGGGGGAACCGTTGGGAAAGACCCACCCCTTTCCCAACGGTTCTCCATAACCGTTGGGAAAGGGGTGTTTTGAGCTCCCTTTCCCAACGGTTTGGGGGAACCGTTGGGAAAGACCCACCCCTTTCCCAACGGTTCTCCAAAACCGTTGGGAAAGGGGGAGAACCGTTTGGAAAGACCCACCCCTTTCCCAACGGTTCTCTAAAACCGTTGGGAAAGGGGTGTTTTGAGCTCCCTTTCCCAACAGTTTGGGGGAACCGTTGGGAAAGACCCACCCATTTCCCAACGGTTCTCCAAAACCGTTGGGAAAGGGGTGTTTTGAGCTCCCTTTCCCAATGGTTTGGGGGAACCGTTGGGAAAGGGTGCCTATACCAACGTTTTTTACAAACCGTTGGTATAGAAGTGTTGGGAAAGATCTGATTTCCAGTAGTGATCATAGATATAAAATAATTTCTAAATATTACTTCGTATATTTCATAAGAAAAATATATTTTCATTGAAAATAAGTGTTTTAAATCATAATAAATATTGAAAATACATTTCTTTGGAAATAACCATGAAAACATAAAATGAATGATTTATAAATAATTTATAACATTTCATGAGGAAAATCTATTTGCTTCATTAAAAAACATTCTAAAACATAAAACATAATGAAAATAATTTTTTTATAAAAATATTGAAAACACACAAAGGATGTTTCAACATAATGATTTGTAATGACATCTAAATACTCTATTCATATCATATATGTTAAAATGAATATTCTTTTAACATTATTGGTAAATTCCAAACTAGAATTGTTTGGGAAACAACATGATAATTTTTTAAAAAAATAAATAAAAAGTAAAACATGGGTAATCATTTATTTTTATCAAATCAAAAAAAAGTTACTGAAAGCATTTTAAGAACACATGGTTTTTAAATAAAATGGATTTTTAAATTTAGTGATAAAAATATAATATTTTTTTAAAAAACATTACCTCAATTATTTTAAGTACCAAAGAGTTGGAAAATGGAACTTTTACTTGAATATATCATGAATATATAGTGTATAATAAAATTTATGAGAATTACCAGGAGGTATATCCTGAGATATCAACATTGGAGACGTAGTCATAAATAATCTTGATAAACAATGAGATTGTAACATTAAACTCTTACCACTTTGGTAACCTTGAATCATAAGACCAATGAAATAATAAAATCAAGTTAAAATTTAGAATATAATGAGGATAACTAAATTAATGATAATACATGTAAATTTGTATCTATATACACCTTATAAAAGGAAATAGGTTCATAAAAAAACATAATATATGCCACAATAAAAGAAAAATTGAGTCAAAAATAACTTACCATTCTGGTAACATTTAAAATGTAAACCCCAATAAATTCAGTTCTGAAAATGGATATGTAAATCCCAATTATTATTAGTGTAATAATAATAAATTTCATTCATGTCCAGTATACAAAGTACATAAATTAAATTGGTGGTGAATATGGCATGTGCCTCATAATAAGTAAAAGGTGAGACGAAAATCCCTTACCTTAAGTCTCAAATTCCTTCGAAGATGTTTGAAACTCATTTATAATAAATAAAATTTTATTATAAATCCATTAAAAATTATAAACAAATATATATAACGAAATATTATTTTTTATAACCTTCTTATTACTCATTTATTAGCAATTATTTATTAAAATCATGTTTCTAGCAATAACTACTTTATTTTTCAACCAGGTTTTAAATTTTTATTTCTAGGTCCTCTTACTTAGATAATGGTTTCATCATATAAATAATTTAATCCATGATATATATATATATATATAATTTATTATATATGTATTTTGATTAATCTATAAAATTTAGTGATAGAAAATTAAATACATTATTCATGTAGACAGAAGGTTATACGTACGCTTGAACGTTGTTTCCATTTTCTTCTCAGATTGATAGAAATGAATAAAAATGATATATATATATATTATCATTAAATAATATATATTTTTTAATTTCTTTCACATATTTTGATTAATCCCATTCATAATACTTTCCATGTAAATAGTGAATGAATCGCATCACTTTGTGAGGCGATAGTCCACTTTAAACCTGATGGACATTATCGTATTCCCAAAAGGTAAAGAGTGTTATGTTATGTATTATATAATAGTTAAATATTGATAATAATATCATATAAATCATATGATTTTGATAAATGAATCATTATGTTTATCTGTGAGAGGTAGAAATAGAAAAACTAACAACATCGATACATGAGTCGGTAGTCTGTCAAACACATGAACGATGATTTCATAACCCATTTGATGGAAGAGAATATGTTTATAGGTAATGAACATTACATAAAAACAACTTATTATTTTTAATATATTTATGTTAATATATCATCATGGTATAATAATAATTGAAGGAGTTGGAAGAAGAAATAAAACATAAACGTTCATTGATGAACATTCCCTCTTATTTGGGTATCCTCTGTAACACCCCGAGATTTTATGAAAAATATTCTTTTTAATTTCATTAATGTCTTGTGTTGTACTCTACATCAAAAAGAGCTTGCACAACACGCATCCCTGACTTGGCTTGTGTTACACGCAATCACGACCTTCCATGATAGCGTGTGTTGCACGCAATACTGAGATTCGATAAACAACGATATGTTATATGAACTACCCATTACGAATAGTATCAACTAAATATTGAATTTTATAACATTATTATTCATATTACACATTTTCTAGAACATGGTATGAGAACAAAATCTATTTTTCGAGTAAAATAAGAAATTTTCAAAAAATGTAGTTTTGCCGCATTTTGATGGCGCACCCACATTAAATCTTGTTTTTGACTTGTCTATAAGTTCAATTTTACAAAATAAAATTCTTATTTGGAATCAGGATATCAAAAATTTACTTTGGATAAATTTTTCATATTATTCTGATAACTTTCATATTTTAATGAATAGTAAAAACACGCTATATTTTATTTAAAAACATATTTTTTCATCGAAATAATTTATATGGTTATATTAAATTTTTAATTGGGTTTAATGTGTAATTAGAATATATTTTTACCATTTAATCCAATGTTGTTCATTGGAATTAATTTCACTTTAAAATTGTATATAAACAAGTATCAATCTTTTGATTGTTTTTGTTTCTTAAAAAAACGCTATTTGTTTTGATAAAAGGGAATTAAATTTAAAATTAATTAATTCCACTTATATGTTATGAATTTGAAAAAATAGACATAAATTTTGAATTTGGAATATCAAATAATGCATAGGCTGAATTTTTGGTATTTTTTCTGAAAAACATCAATTTTTGATGAATAGTGAAACCACTTATTGGTAGTTAAAAAACTGACTTTTTTTAATTTAAATTAAATTTTACCACTTCTGTGAATTTAATTTCAAAAATCCGAGAGACATGGTTAATATCAAGTACTAAAATGTGGTTCAATGAGATGAAATTAATTTTTGGTGAATAGTAACTTTTTACTTTTATTTACCACGGTTAAAAGTAAATAGGATAATTAAGGGTAAAAATGATATTATTATTACCCTAAAACATGTCCTAATTCTATTGTATAAGTGTAATTAGACCAAAAACAACCTTAGGAATAAAATATGACCATTTAGGCCCTCTTGGATTAGATTAGGACATTTAATATTAATTTATTTAAAGAATGGTTAAAATTGTTAAAATCAAAGTTTAATAAGTAAATTATTTTTAATATAGGGTTATACATAAGATAAATTCGACTATAAATATTAATTAGAAAGATAAAAATATTTCCTACATAAATGTATTTTATTTATATTTTTTAGACATTAAATACTTTAATTTATTTATGACACAAAGATGATGCAATAATTATCTTATTAATACAATATTGACATAATTGATGTTATAAATACCCAAATAAATGTAATTTGAGACTTTTTATGAATTTCATTAATTTTTCTAGGTTAATATGACATGGTATTATTGATTTAAGTAACTTTTTTCGAACTAATAATGCTGTTATGATTTTCACAAAAATCAAGTACCAAATAGTGTCAAAATTGACATAAAAAAGTTGTTAAAACAAATATTATATTATTAATTGTTATTTTATTCCTAAAAAACTAAGGATCAGATAAATGAATTAGATAAGGATATATATATTAATAATGAACCACTTGGGGTTCTTTTGTCTTGTTATAGTAAGTTTATTAACCTTATAGTGTAAGAAAAGAAAAAGACACGGTAAAAGTAAAATTATTTAACTTAAAGTTAAATCTAAATGATAAGGTTAAAATAGGAACCTAAACTTGTCTAAATTATATTGGATGAGAGTATTTTGACCCATTGCCACCTTATATTCTAAATAAATCAATTTGGATCTATTAAAATCCGAATATGACTTTATAATAAAATAATAGTTTTTGTTATTCCAAAGGTGCCCCTCTCCTCCCTTATAAAAGGGCACCTACTCCCTCTCTTCCTCACACCACTTTGAGCCTCCAAGATCGGCCAAACCCTACCAAATTATCTTCTACACTTCCATAGGAACATCCTATAGGTTATGGTATTCTTCAAAGACCAATTTTAGTGCCCTAAGAGGAGGTCTCAAAGAGAAGCTTCAAAGAAGAGGTAATGTCTGTTACCGATTCTTTCAACTCTATTTCTTCTTCCACTTCTTCTTCTTTAGTTTTTTCATTATTAAGTAATAACATAAATTTAAATCATATACTGAGATGTTATTATAAGTATGAAACAACCCTATTTCACCGTCTATCCATCCTACGGAAAATGAAATCACCACGCGTGCGTATGTACGGAATACCGTCTCCACGCTGTGGTGAAATCTATTTTTCCACCAACACCTTATATGGATGGTTATAATGGTGTAAAGAATAACTATATATGGTTATTATAACATCATACTGATTCTGATATATTATACCATCCACTACAATTATATTCAATAATTATGGGAACGATATCATCGCTCCTGCATACGTACGGACTACCGTATCCATGATGTGATGAGATTCATTTCCGTGTTAACAAAACATGAATGATCATAAAGTTTATATAATGAATAATAATGAGATATATGAAATAATAATGCTACTTTATTTATGTATATATATATTTATGCCATCTATTTAGTTTCATTCAATTCTATAAGGAAAAGAAAATAGCGTTCATGCGTACGTACGGCCTACTGTCTCCATGAACGGTGTATTTCATTCCTTTTATCTATCTATAATATATATATATATATATATATATGTATATGATGAATATATATTATATATAAATCATGTTTTACATTCTGGAATTATTTAAATCAGGATATAAGTAATAATATCAAGAACAAAAAGTCTAAACACATACGATAAATGAAATGATTTTACCCAAAATGCTGCTTTAACATGGAATTTACAAAAGAACGGGTAATATAAAGTCATAAGTGAAACATATATGATATCATAACAATGAATATGATTCTTTAATAATTCAATGAAATTATTTAAATCATTATACAGGAGGTTCTGATACATACGAAGCATATCAGACCTAAGGTAAGGGATAATTTTGCAAATCTCATTTTTATCCGAGATTTCTTATTCATAAGTATTTACTAGGGTTATTTCTATCATCCATGTCCATGTTTTATAAAAATGTATTCATGTATGTTTAATGTCCTTTTTACCCATTTTGACTTTTACCCTTTGGTATGGAAGGAATCTTCTTTTATATACCCTACAAGGTACATTTTTGACTTTTCCGAAAAAAGTACGAGAAGAATGTTTTTTTAATGTATATGGCATGAAAGGATTTTTACGGTTTTATAAAGCCTTATTTTCCTGAAGATTCCTCCAAAATATTTCATAACTATTATCATCAAAATCCTTTTCTTTTAAAATTGCATGACACCTTGTGAAAAGAAAATGATTTTGAAGAAGAAAGGATATTTTCCTCAAGAATTCATTTCAAGTGTTTTATCAAAACCATTTTTCATCTAAGATGAAATTATTTCATATGTGTATGTTTCAAGTATAATGGCTCTATGATTTACATGGTTTCACATTCCTTATTATGAAATGATATCCATTTCTTTTATATGGATTATGTAATGATGGGATAATGTTTATGAAACCCATTTTATTTATTGGTTTATTATGAATGATGTATGTTTATTTTGTGGCACAAGTAAGAATGGTTTAATTATGAGATGGGTGGGACCTATATCTCCATCCAATGAATTGGGTAAAGATTTATATCTCATGAGATAGACATGGATAGAATGACAAGTTAAACTGGTTCAGTAATACAGGACTGGAACGAGGAGTGAACTCGATTCAGAAAGGGGCTTTGTCCACTAAGATGGTCTTGGCAGCATTGACTTGGCTACTATGGAAATCATATCATGTGCTTAATGGTTTTCCACAATTACATGTTTAATTTCCATACTATTTTTTCATGATTATTGTTTCTTTATGATCTATGACTTACGTACTTCCATGATTTATGTCATTGCTCAAGATTCTGATGTTTAAATATTATGTTCATGTTTTGAAGTTCAAATGTATATGATTTGTTTTATTTTATCCATGATTACCCTTACTGAGAATTTTATCTCACCCTTTATATGTTTTCTTTTCCCCAGGATTTAAAGAAAGGTTTTAGGTAAGAAAACAAAAAAGGGAAGATCTTATGGAAGATGTTGAAGATCTTTCACCACGATTAAAAGATTATATTCCATGTTTCTAAATACACTAAACTATTATGATCCTTGTGTGTCTGTTATTATTATGTATTAAGTATTCCGCTAAAGTAATGTAATGTCCATGTACATCAAGCTTCGGGTCTCTACAGTTTGTATTAGAGGAAAGGTTTAGTCAACCTTTGGAAACTAGGATGCGAAAACGTTAGTGAGTTCCCTAGAGATATTTCTAAGGTATGTCTAGGGATGTCCCTAAGTATAAGTATACGTATAGGATATAGTTCTACAACTATGGTAACGATATTAGAATTTAACCTAAGATGTTAGATATTGAGGGTGATCCCCCTTAACTATGTTGTTTTCCCTAGCATAATTTTTTCATCTCACACTATTCTTTTTGGGTTTTAGAAAATGGGTGGAAACAGGAAGATTCATGATAATAGAGGATATGACGGACAATGGAATGATATTCTTCATGAGAAACCAAATGAAACGGGATTTGGAAGTCCAAACATCGTTATTATTCCTAATCAGAAATCTCATAATATGATCAATAATCTCAACTTTGGTAAGTTTCCCGACTCAGATAATAAGAGAAAGATGGAGTTTCATGATGATCATAGAGGAAAGAAAGATCAATTTCCCTCATGTAAATCATGTGGGAAGAGGCATCGGGGAGATTGTTTCAAAGGAACTGGAAGATGCTTTGGGTGTGGAAAAGAAGGACACAAAGCCAGTAAGTGCAAAGGAAAAGGTTCAGTTAACACCATGGATGATGATAATGGTATTGCTATGACATGAACAATGGTTAAATGTTTTAAATGTGGAATGTATGGGCATTATGCAAACCAATTCCCTAAGGGAAAGTCTCATGAAGAGAATCAATACGGTCGTATGGGTAGTATTTATGTTGATGATGATGAAGAGACTACAAATGATATGTGAGATGAAAGAATGGTTGAAGCTCAGTCAATGGTTTAAGAAGGTAGTAGAATGATTACATGTTTATCAAGTGTGATGTTGTATAAGTAATTTCATGGTACTATGGAATAAAGAGACATCTAAGGATTGTTCCACTGTTTTCTTTCTTTATGTTTTGAAAGTGTATGATTAATGGTACTAGTAAACATGAAAGGTTATTCAGATATTTTTGGAAAATAGATGATATGCGCATAATGAAGGGATAAGGAGAAAATTAAATGTTTGATAGTATTCATGAGATCATGTCTGATATAAGGAGAAGGTTATATCATGGTTTGAGTATATAGAATTTTTGGATTTTGGTATGTGGAAAGAGTTAACTTTTGACAGCATTCATGTTTTCACTAATGTTTAATGGGTATTCATTTTTCAAGAGAATATGTGATTAAGGTATTCACATGATTGGAATGTGACCAACAAGATATATGGGGGGTAAATAATGGTATTCACATGCTTGGTTGATGACATTTCAAGTAATCATTTTCTTTATACTATGAGCTTAGACAGAAGTATTTTAGATAAGCCTAATGATTGGAATGGATTATGTTGGGCATAAGTTAGTATTGTTTAATGATTGAATTTTTTTCGATATTATTGATGGGATGTTATATTAATGTAGTTTTAGATAAAGGACAACCTGCAGGACGGGCGACAGCCCATCGCGTCGGACAAGGCTGTGGGAATCGAACACACAACCGAAGTGCGACTGGCCTTTATCAACTACTACTGGCCTACATGAAGTCTTTATTTAGTAAAAACTAGTTTTATTATATTAATTAGTATGATATATGAAGTACAAGTCCATTTTAGGAACCATATATGAATAATCTCACTATAGATGGACTTATGTAATTTTGAAAACTTTTATAATAATTTGTTTGAGACAAATGGAATGACCCATCATTCTATCACATGATCTTCTAACACTTCACGAATGACAAATTCAACTCCATTTCTTTAAGATATGAAGTGAAAATTTTCCAATGAACGACCAACGGTGAGACTGTACCAAAATCACGAAAGTATTTATTTTAATTCCAATTTCCTCAACTCTGGGGAAATGATCTTGAAAACCAAAAATGTTGTCCTAGTGCCATTATATCCGATGAATCAGATGGTACCTTAGATCATCACAAATCTATGGCTTTGTTATTGATGTCTTCTTCATAGCCATGTTCTCTACCACTCTCCATCAGAATTTGATGGTTAGATTTTTCTTCCATATCCATATTTTCACCTATGTTCTCCTATGTGGAAACCCAAAGATGAGTTAATTTTGGTAACTGTTACATTTCATAATTTGGTTTTTAAAGCCAAGTTTTGGTATTCCTTTTTACAATGTGGGTTTCTATTAAACAAACGTTCGAGTAGAAAACCATTTTATAACCCCGATGAATTTCAAGGGAGAAATTAATTTTAAGGGGGATAGAACATAATACCCAGACATTTTATGAAAAATATTCTTTTTAATTTCATTAATGTCTTGTGTTGTACGCTACACCAAAAGGATCTTGCACAACACGCATCCCTGACTTGGCTTGCATTACATGCAATCACGACCTTCCACGATAGCGTGTGTTCTACGCAATACTGAGTTTCGCTAAACAATGATATGTTATATAAACTACCCATTATGAATAGAATCAACTAAATTTTGAATTTTAGAACATTATTATTAATCTTACACATTTTACAGAACATGGTATGAGAACAAAATCAATTTTTTGAGTAAAATTAGTAATTTTCAAAAAAAATGTAGTTTTGCTGCCTTTTGAGGTGCACCCACATTAAATCTGGTTTTTGACTTGTCTATAAGTTCAATTTGACAAAATAATATTCTTCCTTGGAATCAGGATATAAAAATTTACTTTGGATAAATTTTTCATATTATTCTGATAACTTTCATATTTTAATGAATAGCAAAAACACGCTATATTTTAATTAAAAACAAATTTTTTTCATCGCAATAATATACATGGTTAGATTATATTTTTAATTGGTTTTAAAGTGTAATTAGAATATATTTTTACAATTTAATCCAATTTTTTTCATTGGAATTAATTTCACTTTGAAATTGGATATAATCAAGTATCTATCTTTTGATTGTTTTTGTTTCTTAAAAAAACGCTATTTGTTTTGATAACGAGAATAAATTTTAAAATTAATTAATGCCACTTATATGTTATTAATTTGAAAATATAGACATTAATTTTTAATTTGGAAGTTCAAATAATTCTTGGGCTTAATTTTTGGTATTTTTCTAAAAAACTTCAATTCTCGATGAATAGTGAAACCACTTAGTAGTAGTTAAAAAACTGACTTTTTTAATTTAAATTAAATTTTACCACTTCTGTGAATTGAATTTAAAAAGTCCGAGAGACACGGTTAATATCAAAGACTAAAATTTGGTTCAATGAGATGAAAATAATTTTTGGTGAATAGTAACTTTTTTCTTTTATTTACCACGGTTAAAAGTTAATAGGATAATTAAGGGTAAAAACGATATTATTATTACCCTAAAACATGTCCTAATTCTATTGGATAAGTGTAATTTGACCAAAAAAACCTTAGGAATAAAATATGACCATTTAGGCCCATTTGGATTAGATTAGGACATTTAATATTAATTAATTTAAAGAAGGGTTAAAATAGTTAAAATCAACATTTAATAAGTAATTAATTTTTAATATAGGGTTATACATTAGATAAATTAGACTATAAATATTCATTAGAAAGATAGAAATATTTCCTACCTAATGGTATTTTAATTATATTTTTTAGACATTAAATAATTTAATTTATTTATGACACAATGATGATGCAGTAACTATCTTATTAATAAAATATTGACATAATTGATGTTATAAATACCAAAATAAATGTAATTAGAGACTTTTTATAAATTCCAATAATTTTATAGGTTAATATGAAATGTTATTATTGATTTAAGTAACTTTTTTTGAACTAATCATGCTGTTATGAGTTTCAAAAAAATCATGTACAAAATAGTGTCAAAATTGACATAAAATAGTTTTTAGAACAAATATTATATTATTAATTGTTATTTTATTACTAAAGATCTACGGTTCGGCCAAATGACTTAGATAAGGATATATATATTAATAATGAACCACTTTTGGTTCGTTTGGCTTCTTATAGTAAGTTTATTAACCATATAGTGTAAGAAAACAAGAAGATACGGTAAAGTACAATTATTTAACTTAAAGTTAAATCTAAATGATAAGGTTAAAATAGGAACCTAAACTTGTATAAATTATATTGGATGAGAGGATTTCAACCCATCACCACCTTAGCTTCTAAATAAATCAATTTTGAGCTATTAAAACCCGAATATGACTTTATAATAAAATAATATTTTTAGTTATTTCAAAGGTGCCCCTCTCCTCCATTATAAAAGGGCACCTCCTCCCTCTCTTCCTCGCACCACATTGAGCCTTCAATGTCGTCCAAACCCTGACCAATTATCTTCTCCACTTCCATAGAATCATTATAGAGGTTCTGGTGTTCTTCAAATACCAAATTTAGTGCCCTAAGCGGAGGTCTCAAAGAGGCGCTTCAAAGAAGAGGTAATGTCCGTTACCGATTCTTTCAACTCTATTTCTTCTTCCAGTTCTTCTTCTTTAGTTGTTTCATTATGAAGTAATAACATCAGGATAACTCAAATATGGATATGTTATTATAAGTATGAAAAAACTCTATTTCACCCTCTATCCATCTAACGGAAAAAGAAATCACCACATGTGCGTACATACGGAATACCGTCTCCACGCCGTGGTGAAATCTGTTTTTCCACCAACACCTTACATGGATGGTTATAATGGTGTAAATAATAACTATATATGGTTATTATAACATCATAATGATTATTATATATTATACCATCCACTCCAATTCTATTCAATAATTATGGAAACGATATCATCGCTCGTGCGTACGTACAGACTAGAGTCTCCACGATGCGATGAGATTCATTCTCCATGTTAACCATACATGAATGATCATAAAGTTTATATAATGAATAATAATGAGATATATGAAATAATAGTGCTACTGGATTTATGTATATATATATGTATGTCATATATTTAGTTTCATTCAATTCAATAAGGAAACGAAAACAACATTCATGCGTACGTACGGCCTACCGTCTCCCTGAATGGTGTATTTCATTCCTTTTATCGATCTATAATATATATATGTATATGATGAATATATATTATATATAAATAATGTTTTACAATCTAGAATTATGTAAATCTGGATATAAGTAATAATATCAAGAACAACAAGTCAAAACACATACGATAAATGAAATGATTTTACCCAAAACGCTGCTTTAACATGGAATTTACAAAAGAACGGGTAATAAAGTCATAAGTGAAACATATATGATATCATAACAATTAATATGATTCTTTAATAAGTAAATGACATTATTTAAATCATTATACAGGAGGTTTGGATACGTACGAAGCATATCAGACCTAAGGTAAGGTATAATTTTGAAAATCTCATTTTTATCCGAGATTGCTTATTCGTAAGTATTTACTGGGGTTATTTCTATCATCCATATCCATGTTTTATAAAATTGTATTCATGTATGTTTAAATTCCTTTTTACCCATTTTGACTTTTACCCCTTGGTATGGAAGTAATCTTCTTTTATTTACCCTAGAAGGTACTTTGTTGACTTTTCCGACAAAAGTACAAGAAGAATGTTTTTTTAACGTATACGACATGATATGATTTTTACGGTATTATAATGCCTTATTTTCATGAAGCTTCATCCAAAATATGTCACGACTATTTTCAAAAAAATCCTTTTCTTTTAAAATTTCATGACATTTTGTGAAAAGAAAATGATTTTGAAGATGAAAGGATATTTTCATCAAGAATTAATTTCCAGTATTTTATCAAAACCATTTTTCATCTAAGATGAAATTATTTCATATGTGTATGTTTAAAATATAATTTCTCTATGATTTACATGGTTTCAATTTCCTTATTATGAAATGATATCCATTTTTTATATGGATTATGTAATGATGGGATGATGTTTATGAAACCCATTTTATTTTTTGTGTTATTATGAATGATGTATGTTTATTTTGGGGGACAAGTAATAATGATTTCATTATGATATGGGTGAGAGATATATCTCCCTCCAATGAATTGGGTAAAGATTTATATCTCATGAGAAAGACATGACTGGAACTGAAAGTTAAACCTGTTCAGTAATACAGGACTGAAACGAGGAGTTAACTCGATTCAAAAAGAGACTTTCTCCACTAAGATGGTTTTGGAAACAATGCCTTTGCTACTATGGAAATCATATCATGTGCTTAATGGTTTTCCACAATTACATATTTAATTACCATTATACTTTATCATGATTAATGTTTCGTTATGATCTATGCCTTACGTACTTCCATGATTATGTCATTTCTCAGGATTCTGATGTTTAAATATTAGGTTCTTGTTTTGAAGTTCAAATGTATATGATTTGTTTTATTTTATCCATGCTTACCCTTATTGAGAATTTGAGCTCACCCTTTATATGTTTTCTTTTCCCCAAGATTTAAAGAAAGGTTTAGGTAAGAAAACAAAAAGGGGAAGATCTTATGGGAGATGTTGAAGATCTTTCACCACGATTAGAAGATTATATTCCGAGTTTCCAAAGACACTAATCTATTACGATTTGTGTGTGTCTTTTTTTGTTATGTATTAAGTATTCCACTAAAGTATTGTAATGTCCATGTACATCAAGCTTCGGGTCTCTACATTCTCCTTCGTATTACACCAAAATTTTTCCAAGTTTGCATTAATATATAAAATACGGCTTTTAGGATGTAATGATTGAATTTTTGAAGTTATTTTTCCAGGTTTTGGTCAAAAAAATTACATGGGAGGTGTGAATAAGTTACGCGGTGAGTTCCCTTTCATAATTGAGGAGGGGTTCTAATTTTGTAAATACCCAAAAGTATTTACTATTGAGAGGTCACTATTAACTAATATAAATACAAAATAGATAAATAAAGGAGTGCATGGATTATTTTGATAATTAAAAACTCCAATACACAAAATAAACAAATTTTTTGTTATGTTATTCCTTAGTATTTTTGTTTAATCAATTTTACCCTTTTTGTTTTTACCACATTGACTTGTGTATTTTTATTTACCTATGTACTTTATCCATTAAGAAAAAATTAAAAATTATATTTATTCAATTATTTATACCTAATTATACTAAATATTAAATCTAATTCATTAAATAAATATCTTATGTGTGTGTAAAATTAATTTTAATACAAATACATGTAATGCCTAAAAACCCATTTAACATTAACCGCATTAATTAATTTTAAATGTTTTCACTACTAAATATGGAAGAAATTCAGTTAACTTTATTATATAATCTAAATTATACAAATTAGAAAATAATAATTTATTTTCTCTAAATTTATTAACAGATGTGACAGAATTTAATGTTAAATTTATCCCACATATGCAATGAGAAAACGGGTTTTCAATGTGAAAAAGTTTAAAAGTTGAAAAAGTTTTTATATTCAATTATAATAAAAAATTAATTCAAATAAACTATATTGGAATTATATATATATATATATATATATATTTAAGCTATGATTAATATAAAACTTATTTAAAATATAATTTAACTTTATTAAAAAATTTATCAAAAAGGCAGTTTTTAATTAAAATTCAGTGTTTTTCACTATTCATCAAGAAATGATATATTTTAGAATACTCCCAAAAAATCAGCCCAAAATAATTTTTAAATTATTTTTACAAAAATGCAGTTTATTTTTTAAAATAAATTTTTTAAAATTGGTAAAAATTAATTTCAAATTTCGTGTAGAGAGCGCGACTAAGCCGTCTTTTAGAAAAAAATACAGTTTTTCAAACAACATTAGTTTTCTTTTAATTGGTTTTTATTTTATTAATAATAAATTTATCACTAATAAGTTTTGAAAAAAATAAATTTTAATAATTTTTTTAATTTTATCCATACCCTTTATTTGAACAGCTGGGTGATATATTAAATAATAATGATAATATTATTCTCTTGTTTGGTAAAACTTAGTTTTTCAGTTAAGGCAAGCTATAGGGGAAAATCTTTATTCAATATAATGAAAGATAAATCAGTTATTCACGTAATTAACATTATATAAAATAAATTTAATTTATTCAAAATAATAATAAAAATGGTTTATTAGAATATTGATAAAAACGAACATAATTTTTTCGTAAAGTCATTATATGTTTCGAAAATTATATTTTCTCAAAAAATGATTTTATTGGTTTTTATGAGAAATTAACAATAAATAATTTTTTAAAATTTTATAAAATTTAGTTTAAAATATTATCTAAATTTTTTAAATTAAAATGTAAAACTTATCTTACCGTCATTTTTTGGGATTTTTTTAAAAGATTAATTTTTTGACGTAGAGTGAAAAATGTTGTTTTTTATTGAAAACTTCCTTTTAATTTAAATAATTTATAAGGTTTTATTTTGTGATAAAATGTATTTAAAAGTAAAACTAGTTTTATTATATTATTATCAAACCAATATAGGTCATTGGAGTCAATTTCTTATTGAATTTTGATCAAAAACTTTTTAAACTTTTGAAAATTTTCTCTTTAGAAACCTAATTTTTTGTCGCTTCTATAGGTGTAATAATAAATTAATTTATACCAATTTTTTGAATTTAATTTTATAAAATTTATTTTAAATTTAAAATAATATTTATTTATAATATAGAATGAGCTTAACTTAATTTTTGTTCATAATTAATAGTGAAAATAATGAAAATATTTTTCTATGGTTAAAGTAAAAACAGACTTAGTAGGGATTAAAATAAAAAGATACAGTTTAAAGTAAGATAAAAACTTTTCTAAAATATATTTTATGAAAATATTTAGATCTTATAATTTCTAATTATCAATAATGTTCCATTTTTTGTCCCTTTGGAATGTAAAAAACATGGGTATATATTTTTATTTTGAAAAAATAAAAGTATGTCATTCCCCTCACATATAAAGTGAGAACCCCGCTCCTCTCCTCTTCTCATTTTCAAATCCCCTTTTATCATTCAATACGTACCCAAATATTTTCATTAATTTCTTCCCCAAGAAGATGTATTGTGATTTACCGACCATATTTATTTTAATTATTCTTTCACATACTTAAAATCTTCTTAAATTGTTATAATATAATAAAACCAGTGTCAAAAATTTTAAAAAAAATCATTATTTTAATTTAATATCCTAAATCCATCACCTCTACTACAAAACTGGTTATGAAATCATTATTCATGTGTATGGAGGAGTTCCGCCTCATGGAAAGATGTTATTTGTTTTCCATCAAGAACTTACATGGATGGATACAATATTGGATTTAATATCTATATATTATATTTTTGATATTTTTATACTTATATAATTTTTTTATCACATATACCTTCTTTCATTCCATTTTGTGGGGAAACAATAATGTTATTCATGTGTGCGGCGGAATACCGCATTGCAAAGTGATGTGATTCATTTTTTACTAACTCTTTTCAAGGAAGGTAATTAAAATAACATTAATTAATATATATATGAAAAAAATGAATAAAATTTATTATGTAAAAATATTATATTATTGACCTTCCTTTCATTTCATTCATTTAGAAAATGGAAATAGTGTTCATATGTACATACAGTCTACCGTCTCCATGAACGATATATTTCATTTTCTATCTGTGTTATTTATGGATTACATGAAAATTATATATACTGAATATATAAGATATTTATATTGTGTTTATAATTTTCATATTAAAGAAAAAAATTTAACTTAAGAGGACTACAAATAATAAATCACAAATAAAAGAAAAACAAAGTAGTTATTACCCAACATGAGATTTTAAAATGATATTCTTAATAACTTGGTAAAAATGTAACAAGTAATTGATATATTGAATGATATATATAATTATTTTTATCTAATATATTTATAATAATGTATATTCATTATATGTAGGTTCATCTATGAATGAAGGAATTTGAGACTTAAGGTAAGAGATTTTTGTCTCAAATTTCCTTCTTTGATTAATAAGTTATGTTATGCACTTATCTTATTATATGAGGTATATAAACTAAAAATTTGAAATTTTCTATAATTAGTATCATTATTTTAATGATATTAAAAGAATAATTTTATTTTTTTATTTAATGGGTCCAACGATTTTAAAGATACCAAAGTGATAAATATTTGATGTTACAATCTCATTGTTTATCGGGATGGTTTATGATTATGATTTTGATGATTAAATATTATGATCTATTTACCATGAACATCATAAATTTTTTTATAGTGTATTCAGTTCATGAAAATTCATGTTATTATTTAATTTTACTCTTTTTATGTAATAAATATTCCAAAATAATTTTTTCAATAAAAATCATATTTTTTCTCTCTTCTCTTGAAATCCCTTTCTCTTTCATATCTATGTTTTCAAATTATTATTTAAAAATTATTTAATCATTACCCAAAGGGATTATGAAATAATTTTTACCCATGTTTTAATTTTTTAAGTGTATTAAAAATAATTTTTTTTTCATTTTCCAAACAATCCCTATTTGGATTTCATCAAAAATGTGGAATAAATATTTTATTTAACGTGTACTGTGTGGTTTAAATTTTCAAACCGACATGAATATTATTTTCTTTGAAAATTACATTATGTGATTTCAAGGTTATTTTTAAATAAAAGTACTTCCATAATATTTAACCAATTTTTTATTTTTAAATATGTGATTTTTAAAGAAAATATATTTTCTTCAAGAGACGTTATAATTGATTTTTCATTCAAAATTATTTTCTATCTAGGATTATATCCTTTGATTTTACAATATATATAATTAGGATTGATTCAGTGATACCATATTTATTTTTTATTTTGATGCATTATGTTTATGATGATAATATGTTTATGAAAATAATTTCTTTTCCATGGGATATGTTGTGATTAAATGTTTCATGAAACACATTTGATTTCTTGGGTTCTAATATAATGACTATTTTATGAAGACCATTTCATTTCATGGGTTTGGATATGATGAATGTTTTATGATATTATGGAAAATATATGTATTATTTTCATTATGTTATAGGTGAAACCTATATACCCCTTCAATGAATTTTTTAAAGATTGATATCTCATGAGTAAATAGGACTATAATTTGTAGTGATCCCAGTTCATAAAGGACATTTTCTACTATGATAGTATTGGGAGTGAACCTTTACTACTATGATGGTTTTTAACTGAACCCATTATACTATGATATCCTTGTAAAGGATCCTTGACCTCAAAGGAAATTATTTTTTATGCTTATGTGTATTCCATAATTCCATGTATTATGTTTATGTTATACTCTTATGGATCGTGTTCTTTGAATTCCTTATGATTCATCTCTTATTAATTACCAATAATTATGACCTGACAAAAAGATTTTGATCTATGATATGATGGATATGGTTTTCATATGTTATGATCATATTCACAGACCCTTATGCTCACATTATATTTAGAAAATTTTCTTGTTTACCCTTAATGAGCACCTAAGCTGGAACTTTATTATGTCTCTTTTCCCCAAATTATTATGATAGGTATTACGTATGATATGTCTAACAAGGGTTCTAGTTGTGACGAACTAAGTAGGATAATATGAAGAAATTATATGAAATATTTATTTATATTTCCATGTTTCTAGAGGAACTATACCTTTACAATTATAAAGCATGTGTTTTTGTAATATAGTGACTGTTAATAAAAAATCTAATATCTATGTATGAAAATCCTAAGTCATTTTATTGATGTACTTTACAAATTTATTTTCGGGGATTAGAATCATGGAAATGAAATATGATTGTCAAAAAATCATACTGAAATAACCATACAATATTTTGAAAAATGTTGGAGTTGAAAACATGTCAATCCGAAGTGTCATTGTCTCAAGATGATCAAATATACATTTTTAGTGTCGTAAAACCCTAAAACATGTGTGAAACATTTAAGACTAATAAAAATGACATCTGAATAACATGAAATCATTTAAAAATCATATTTTTAATATCTATGAAGTTTATAATCAATATAACATCAACCAGACATGCATTATTCTTGGATGCATTGAATAATTATTTTTTAATGGTTTTTCTGCCTTGGAAAACATGTTTTAGGGGGTCAAAACATAAAATTGAAATTTTATTTACATAAAATCATAAAAAAACTAAATATTCATTTGTAAAATTTTATAGTACAAAAAAAATCAATCAAGTGTGTCATTTTCATGAGATGACTGAAAATGGAGTTTTAGTGTTTTAAAAACACCAAATCTTGAATGTAATTATTAAAACCCTAGAAAATGTCAACTGGATTTTATGTAATCTTTATAATACAACCATTGTATTTTTTGAAGGTGGATAAGTTGACAACGCATAAATATAACATGTAGTGTGTTTGAACTACCCAAAGAATATGTATTTAATGGTATGATGGCCTTAAAAACATGAATTATTGGGTTAAAACCAACAAACACACCTTTTATTATCATTAAATTATATTAAAATAGACGTAGAGTGATTTTTGAAATGTTGGAGCACACAAGAAGTCAATTAGATATGTTTTTTTTTCAATATTACTAGAAAGACACTTTTTTATACTTTAAAAATAAAAACTCATTTTTACAGCGGTTAAAACCATATAGAAAATCCTTTACATGACCTAAAATCAAAGAATAATCATATTTTTTAAATTTTTAATGAATAAGTATATGACACATCAATAAGATGTACAATGCGCTCAAATGGATAGAATGAAATTTTTTTAACAGTGCATGTGTTTAAGAAAATGAGTCAATGAGTCAAAAATTAGTAAATAACGTAATATTATAATTAAATTATTCAACAATAAATATAGAGAGATTTTTGAAATACTTTAGGAGTCGATATGTTAATTAAACACATTGTTTTCTCGGGATGATAGAAAATTCACTTTTAGTGTTTTAAGAATAATAAAACATGTGTGCAATGGTCAGAAACATAATAAAATTACCTCTAAATAATATTAAATCATAAGAATATCATGTCTGTATTTTTTCATGTCTATGAGTTGGTAACATATTAATCAGAAAATAGTAGTTCCTAGAAAAACCGAATAACCAGATACAATCAATTTGACAGCCATTAAAAGTGTGCATTATGGGGTAAAAATTAGTAAATTGATCTCTTACTGTCATGATATTATATGAGAAAAACCCAAAAAGTTGTTTTTGAAAGGACAGAGAACACGATACATCAATGATATGTATTTTTATTTAAGTTGACCACAAAGGCACTTTTAGTGTTTTAAAATCACAAAAAAATGCATATAACAGTCCAAACCATATAAAAACCCTCTTAATGATGTGAAATCATAGAAAAATTGTTTCCGAATTATTTTTTATAAATAAAAGGATACAAAAAATCACTCAAACATGAAGTGTTCTCAAAAAGACCAAATAATTAGTTTTTGATAGTTTGGGGGCTTTTATAAATGCCTGTTGGGTGGTCAAAACAAAGAAAATGACTTCCAATATCCATAAAATAATACAATGAAAATCATAGAGTGATATTTTAAATGTTTAACTCTATTAAATTTTAATTGTACGTGTTGTTTTCACAGGAAGATCAAAAAATAAATTTTAATGTATAAAAAATAGTAAAACATGCGTGTAATGATGAAAACCATAGAAAATGACCACAAAATGACATAAAATAAAAGAAAATAATTTTTGTATTAATTATGACAGGAAAATAGATAAAACACATCAATAAGATGTGTTTTCTACTCAAATGGACCAAATAAGCATTTTTTAATGGTTTAGAGGCCCATAAAAATGCATATGAGGTGGTTAAAACAAAAAAATGACATCTGATTTCCATTAAATATTATAAAAATAACCATATAGTAATTTCATAAATTTTTTATTAATCAAAATGACAATCAAATGTGTGGTTTTTTTAGATGAATGTAAATATATTTTTAGTGTTTTGAAACTCTAAAACGTGAGTGTAATAGTTAAATCCAAAAAAAACTTCTGAATTATGTGAAATCAGAAGAAATTCATCACTGTAATTTTTTTATGTGTGCGAATAGATGGAATTCAATGAATACATACTCTATATTTGGAAGAAGTGAATATGTTGTTTTTAACGGTTTATCGACTATTAAAAACATGATTCAGGTGGTCAAAACCTATAAAACAACATTACATTTACATAAAATAATATGAAATAATGGTAGTGTTATTTAATAAATATTAGAGCATACGATGCATCAATTATAAGTGTTGTTTTCCCAGGATGACTAGAAATTTTCTTTTTGTGTTTTAATAAAACAAAAATGTTCTTATAATAGAAAATCTATAGGAAAATACCTCGGAATTATTTTTAATCATAGGATAATCATATTTTTATTTATTTTAAAATGTATGATTATAAATTATTTCAATAAAACATACAGTACATTCATAAAACATGAATTAGTGATTTTTATAGGTTTGGATACCTTTAAAAACGTTCTCTATGGGGTTAAAACAAAGAAAATAACCTTTTCTTACCGTTAAAGCACAAGAAAATAACCATAGAGTTCTTTTTGAAATGTTGGAGAAGTCTTCATGTTAATTAGTGGTGTTGTTTTCTTAAGATGGAAGGAAATACACTTTTTACTATTTTAAAAACATGATAACATCTGTGAAATGGTCAAAAGCATAGTAAACAACCTCTAAATGTGGTGAAATTGTAATAAAATAATAATTTTATTATTTTAATTTCTATCAATAGAAAAAATTCCAATAAAACATGAAGTTTTCTCAAATAGACCAATTAATTATTTTTTAAATGGTCACTTTGCCTTTAAAGACATGCAATCAGGGGTCAAAACTATGAAAAATAACATTGATTGCCATGAAGTCATTCAAAACGAACCATAGAGTGATTTTTGAAATGTTAGTGTTGATGAAATGTCCATTAGATGTGTCATCTGAATGGGATGGTCAAAAACAAACTTTTAGAATTTTAAAAAACTACAACACAAATGAAATAGTCAGATTATAAAAAAACACCAAATGATGTAAAATCTGAGTAATTTCATATATTAATGTTTTGTGACATGTACATGCTGACAACACATCAGTAAGACATGTTTTTTTCTTTTATGGACTAAATATAAATTTTTTAGCAATTTTTTAGCCTTTAAAAACATGTTTACTGGGGAAAAACCATGAAAATGATCTCCAATTTCCATTAAATAATAATAAAACAATTATAAAGCAATTTTTGATTTTTCAAAGATAGACAACATTTCAATTAGAAGTGTACTTTGTTGGGATGAAAGAAAACTAACTTTCAGTGTTTTAAAAGAACTAAAGCATGTGTGTAACAGTCCAAACCATATAACTAACTACTAAGTAAAGGGAAATCATAGGAAAACAATATTTATAGTTTGTTTACATGTATAAGGAGGCTACGTGTCGATTAGATGTGTAGAGTGATCAAACGAACTAAATTATTAGTTTTCAATGGTTTGATAACCATTAATAATCTATGTCTGGGAGTCAAAATCATGAAAATGACCATTGATTTCCATTAAATCATAAGAAAACAATCATAATGTTATTTTAAAAAAACAGTAGGAAAAATTTCAATTTTATGTTTTTTCAAGGATGGCATGAAACATAATTTTATTGTATTAAAAACACTTAAATGTCTATGTAATGGTCAAATCCATATAAAATGACCTACAAATTATGTTAAATCAATGTAAAACCAACATTATAAATTTCTTGATGTGAAAAATTAAAAAATACATCAATCAGATGTGTTTTTTTATTAGAAAAACCAAAAAGGGGTTTCTAACAATTTTATTAACATTACAATCATGAGTGAAGGGGGGTCAAATCTGAGAAATCATCCTCTAATGGTCATGAAATCATACGAAAACAACCATATAATGATTTTTGATATTTTTAGCATATATCATGTCAATCGGTCTTTTAATTTTTTTAGGATAACTAGAAAAAATCTTTTAGTGTTTTAAAAACACTAAAACAAGTGTATAATGGTCAAAACCATATAAAACGGCCTCTAAATGATGTGAATGTTGATGTTTGTTCCCTAAAACCAACTAATTTTTACTATAGATTACATTTATAATCAAATAAGTTTATATTAATTTAAATATCTTACCACATTTTGATTACCCTTCTGCATAAAATTGATATGATAATGTCCCAGAGTATCTATTGAATTAATAAGGTCATAGAAGTTCCCCATTTTGATGAGAACCTTTATATTCAATGATTATATCTATTAAATTAAGTTTTATATTTAGATAACAAACTATCAAAGGGCACAAATTATATAGATGGTCAGGTGAAATTACTCATAAGAAAATGAGGTTTCTTCTCATAAAGTTCATGTTTGGTGATCTCCAAAAGGGGGACTATCAGAACTCACCCTCCTATGGGAATTCATAGAGATTTAGTGTCATAATATGTTCCTATCTGTATGTTTTTTATGGTCCTTTAAATTTTAGATTATTATTTATGCATGTTTTGAATTTTTCACATAAATTCATTTAATAAACCACAACAAAAACATTTCATATTAAAGTTTAATATGTTGGGGTGTCACAAATAAGAATTTGTAAATTGTTAATTCAATGAAAGATTTTTCTCATCCATCTTTATAGAAGTTCACATCTCAGAACTTTGGTTGAAAAATAATTGTTGCATTAAATTACATGGCCATGGTGTAATGATGTTTATTTTAGATAGTCAAAGAAATATATATCGAGAACATAGGTTAATGAGATGGATGTGATCCTTATTGATGAGATACGGTGAAAAAGGGATTATTTCACACTATGATAATTCATATATGGTTATTTTTATTCTGACATTAAATTCTTCCTCTTGATTTACTTTAACCATTTTTAGACAGTAATATTGAACTTTAGGTATGCTTGCCTAATTGACTAAAAAATAAT
The DNA here is from genome assembly GCA_963277665.1 of Viscum album. NCBI lineage: Eukaryota > Viridiplantae > Streptophyta > Magnoliopsida > Santalales > Viscaceae > Viscum > Viscum album. Next base: position 784,984,393 of record OY728147.1, read on the forward strand.
TTTTTATTTCAAACACTTTAAAAAAATTGGGAAAACAACAATCAACCACAAAAAGAAAGATCATAGTCATTAGAGAACAATTTAAGACTACCATAATCCATTTTCCCTAAACAAGTTATATGAGATATTGGTAACCTGACTGCTTGGATATTTCTTTAACAACTCTTCGAAAGTATATGTCAGCTTATCCCAGACATGAATATACTCTTCAATACTGATCTTCCCCTTATTGAAGCCCCCAACCATAATCAGGTCCTACTTATCAATCTAGGCATATTTCTCCTTAGTTATAGCCATTTTAATTGACCTCTCCATCATTTTGGATGCTTCCTCTTTAGGGGCATTGAGTAGCAGGACATGATAAACTAGTTATTCTTATGAACTCATAATCAGAGCCAATTTTGGGACACCCAGACCTCCTGTCTTCAATTAACTAATGACCTCACTATCCCTTTTCTTGTCATTTTCCTTTTTTACGGACTTAGTCATCGGAGGGGGTGGTAGAGAGGAGTAATCCTTTCTACCCTTCTTCTTCTTGGTACCCCTATTTCCGCTTAGTCTTGAAGCTTAACCTACGAAAAGGTTGTAATAAAGATCATTGGGATATTCGACAGGGACCCTGTCATCTGAGTCTGTATGTCTAGAGCCCATTCCTTATAATGCAAAACCTTCAAATCTATTTCTTAGCTGAATTGGAGACCGGTTCCTTGGTGCAGGACCCCATGACTTACCAATTTGGACATCCACACCACTATAAGACCCCTTCCTACCTATGTGTAGCATCCCACTGCCTAAACTAACTATCTATAAATACAAAACAACAACAACATCCTCTTCTCCACTCGGCACATGATCCACAGCAGTAACACACACATCCATTTGTGGATCATAGGGGTAAACCTCGTTCCGAATAGAGCCTGTGCACCTTCCAACAGAGCCACTGCTAGGATCACAACTACTGTAGGAGCCATCCAAAATCTTTTTCTCAACCAACTAGAGATCTTATAAACCTCTGGGTTTTCCTGGACCTCCACTTCTTATTTCCCATTAACCACATCCATCCTACTCACATGAACTGCTGAGACATTGGATGTTCATTCCACTTCCATAGACTCCTTATTCCCCACCTTTCTAGGATCTAGTAGATCCGGATTATTCATTGAAATGTCAGTATCTACCATATTACTAACATTGTGAGACAAATCCATATCCCTATCCTTTTTTGATTCATTTCCCCTTTCCTTGCACCATGCCTGCTACCAGAAATAGAATGCCCCAAATTCCTACAAACCGAGAAATAATCCACCCATGATTTGAAGACAACAACATGTTTTTACCTATACTCTTCACCAATAAAAACCCAAAACCACCACACCAGTGGATTGGATACATCCACCTACTCTCAAATCTGAGGGTTAATCGGGTGGCTAACCAATTAAGTTCTACTCTCAGTACACAGGAACCACCCGACCATATTCCGCAACATTTTGAGGACAGAGGGATTTTGAAATGGTGGTGGGAATTCTAGGAAGCTAATATATAAATGAATAAGGGGAGAGTCCTTTTTCATGTGAAAATAAAAATTAAAATGGAAAAGAAATTACCTGTAACTGAGGAATTTGTGTGGAGTACATGATAGCACCTGAATCATGTCATCCTCCATTACAAATCAAATCATCTGGTGATTCTTATCAAAAAGTCCCATGGTTTCTCGTTCATGAAGCCCCTAGGAATAAAAAATGAACTGATTTAAATAATCTAATGTCGGTCATCTTTTTTGAAACCGAGCCACCATATTAAGGTTCAAGAGGCCAGAAGCATCATAAAATTCCAAAAGTGATCGCGGCAGTTGAGGCGCACAATCAAGAAAACCTAGACCCTTTGAACTAAGTGAAATAGGTGAAAAATTTGGTCGATCTTCTGGATTAGAGAAGGGAGTGAAGAGCCAATATGTAGAAAGTGGATCCTTCTCTCTTATTTCGACTGGAAGGGGGGGTTGAAGCCATCGTCCTCTTGCATAATTCAAATGAAAAAAAATCCTAGAGGGTCACACACTATTTTTTTTGTTGGTATCAATTAAAATCTATTTGAATTTAATTAATGTAATAAATATTATTCTCCAGACTGAAGAATAGTTTAATTCAACGTTTATTGATCACATAAATTAAATAAATTTTTTTCCACTAGATTGTGAATAAAAAATATTTAATTATTTTATTGAATAATTAATATATACTTACATACAAGTTTGTGAATAAAATATTTATTTAATAGAATAAAATATTTTATTTGGTTATTCAATAAATGTAAAGGATTTTCAATGGACCAAGACTGCATCCAATGATGAATATTTATTTTCAATATAGTAAATAATATTCTTCATTTCATAAGACTGTGAAAATTGTAACATAATAATAATATTATTATTATTATTATTTTCTAGAATGTGATTTTATGATGGTTATTATAATATTTAATAGAATGTTTTAAATTAATAAATATTTTAAACTAATATTTACCTCTATAAATATATAGTTATTTATATTATATAGGTTTATTGAGATATATATTACTATTATAAATGATCAATTATCTCTCAAATTATTCTTTCTCTCAGCCTCTCAAGAATGAGAAATACAAGACAGATTCTTTCTAGATTGAAGAATGAGTGATCAAAAAGAATGTCATAAGATAATTGATTCTCTTCTCTAGCACTCATAAAATAATTGGTGTTTCTCATATATCAAAGGAACTTGTGTGAATCACCACTAGGGAGATTCTACCCATGGATCCAAACATCATAACAAAGGAAATCCGAAAAGGGTATTTTGGAAGATCAACAACACCATACCAAAAGGATCGTAAGACACAGAATTTATTTTCCTTAGATCTAAATAAATTAATTACAAATTTAACATAAAGGATCATTGCTCATGGTTTTAGGAAACTAAACATTAAAATAAATTTTAATATATCTCTCACTATTACATTCTTCCATTATACTCAGACCCAAAAAGTGTTATAAGAGTGGAAACGTTTTTAATTTATAATTATTTATTTTATAGTTTATCTATATGCTATTGTGGTTGAATGATTTATTTCATATTATCCATTATTTAATCTGATTTTAATTAACATAGTATATAAATATTATTCATATTAATTTAGTGTTTAATTTTATTAAAGTTTTAAGAATAGATAGAGAATAAATGAAGATATAATTAGGAAGTTACAAATTATTTTGATTAGGAAATATGGGTTACATTGTGTGTAGAAGAAGTACATGTCATGTACCCATGTGCACTACACCTATATGTGGTGTGGGATACATGATGTGTCAGGTAGTTAATTACATGTGGTGAATTTATTGTACGTTGTGTATAGAACGAGATAATATGGCACATGTGATGACAAATTGCACGGTGTCTAGATAGATTAAACACCATTTGTTCAACTTGAGTTTGTGGTTTAAATCACGCAATATAGGGAATCTATCCTTTTACACACATGATTACATTATTTTGAGTATAAATAACCATAAATTAAAAACCATGATCGAAGAAGTCTTGGAAAACAATGTACATAATTAGAAAACTTGAAACTAAAATAAATCATATTATTATTAATATATATAAGGATCTCATAACTCCATTTGAGATTCTACATCATCATAGGATAACGTGGGGAATATATAGACCAAAGGGATGAACTAAAAATCCCAGTAAGGGAATAAACATGGAAACGAGGTATAAAGCATAAGTAAAAATGGAATAACTTGAAAAATTAAAAGGAATGGATCATTAATAAACTTATATAGGAATAACATATTGAACATGGAATCATATGATCATGTAAATAATGAAATGTGGCAGATTATAACATGACATAAACATGAGTCAAGGGTAACTTCCAAGGCTATATAACATGTTGGATAGAGTCCCATAATGAATTACGTTAACTCCCTAATCCCATAAATAACGTCTCATGAGAATAAATATCACTTAATACGTTGGAGAACTATCTATAAACACCCATAATAACATGAATATTCATATATCCACCACATAAATAATCAAACATAATGAATAAACATAATGGTTACCCATGGAAGGAAATGGGTTTCGTAATCATGTCATAAAGAATAACCAAAAAAATATTACAATGGTATCCATGAAAGAATGAACTAAATAATTCTTAGACATTCATAAAGGAAATTTAATAATATACCAATATTAATGTATTCCAAGTGAATTGAAATCATGAAAAAGAGTGGCTTATTAACATTAGAAATTTTCCACTTGGGCATAGTTTTAGGGAAACAAATGAAGAGTTTTTAAAGTGGGTAAACGAATAATTATTTCCATAAACAAATTAATGATAAATATATATTTTTGAAAAATATTGAAGTATGAAAAGAGTTTATGGAGTAAACATAAAATTGAATAAGAAACAATGACGTTCCCTTCGATCGGGTTTCCTTATCTAGAGGAATTGAAAAAGAATCCTTTTAAAACATATATTTCACTATAAAACAATGATAAATTAAGATAAATACACATGTTTTGAAACTATAAAAAATTATGATAATTATATAATAAGAATAAATAAATAAATTTGGGTATAAAAAGATAAATCATAACCTAGAGGGAGAATGGAGGTTTGAAGAGATCCATTACCTTATAGATGAATGTATTCTGCACTTCCACTTAATGTCCTGGATAATAAAATTATATTCATTAATATTTTAATTAAGAACCTATTACAAATATATTTTATTTATTATAATTTTATAAATTATGTTTATTCCATCTTTTATGATTTATGAGGATTAATTTTTTTGTTTCAAGAGCATTCATTTCATGGTTTCATGATTAGTTCACTTTTTTATAATTATGATAGTTATTTTAAAATTTGAATACTTATCTAAAGGTAAATTTATATGTTATTAATGTAGTTAATAATTTTTAAATAGTCTCATATATCAATTTTCTTAAATGAGGATTATTCCATTGATAAAATGTTAATGTAAAATGCTTAGTTTATTTTTGAATGTTTTTACGACCTTCATGAACTAGTATCATTTTATTTGATATTATATATATATATATATATTAGTTTTATAAGATGAAATAAATTTTAATATAAATATTAAAGTCTTATTTAACCATAATAATATTTTTATGACCATCCTTGAAGGTGGTAGTGGAAAATTAAAACTCGTCGCTTGTGAAGGCGGTGAACTAACATGTCATGGATGATGTTTTCATTTTTAGGAAAAAGGAGAAAGGAAGAGATTTGATGACGGATATTACATTAACATAATTAAATTATAGTATATATAGGATACTATATTTATCATTATTATTAGGATAAATGAGGTGAAGAGAGGATATGAACAGACAATAGATTAAAAAAGAAGGATTGAGGATTTTATCTCTTGAATATCGTATCCTTTAGAATCTTCTTAAGGCACTTGGGATTCGTCTTTTCCTAAGACCAAAAACACTAGCACATGGTGAATAGTATTTTTAAGGTAATTTCATAGAATATTTGAAACCTAAAATCTAAGAAGGAGTGAGTAGAACAGGTGGTGAGGGGTAGTATTTATAAGGGGATGAGAGGGGTGTTTTTTATTATTATATTCAATAATTTATTATTTTGGATCAAAACTATCAATATTATTGATTATAATGACATATAAATTAACTAGGTAATGTGATTTCTAAATAATTGGTTCCTAAATAGAACATCTCTAAAAAAATTATGTATTTGGTTTATAATATTAAATAATTTAAATTTCCATATTTCGCTATTCAGAAATAATCAACTATTTTTAAAAAACCTAAACAATTAACCATAACAATTTATCAAAATTTATATATAAAAAATAGACAGTATTTTAGGAAAATAATTTTCTAAATATTAGAAACATAATTTTAAAATAAAATCATCATTTATTAAAAAAAATTATTTTAATATTATAATCAATCTTACGACTCTGAAAATTAATCATTGTCTCATAAAAATATCATATAATTTTAATAAGATATAATATTAATTTTCGAATAAATTTTATTAAAATAAATTTAAATTGAAATCATTTTACTCATTATAATATTGAAAATAAAATATTCATGTTTTACAGAAATACAGGCACTTAAATTATCATTTTTAGAAAATTTATTCACATTTATCATGTCATAAATATGTCATATTTTCTTTTATAAGGTACCTAATTATTATTTTACATTTATATAGGTGTGTTTACTATTATAATGTTCATATTACTATTCTTAATGGTCATATTACTATTCTAAAAGCCGGGTTACTATTCCAATGGTCAGATTACAATTCCAACTGTTGGATTTATAATGGTTATATGGGGTTTTTAATTCCTATAAATACCTCTTATTCAATGCATTATTAATTCAATTATAATTTATCTAAATTATATATATATATATATATATATATTAATCTTCATAATTAATATTGTATTTTTAACATTATGATTTATCTCTATAGAATTGTTCGTGAGTGTAGTCATTCTAGTGTATTGAGGAGATCCAAATGTTCCTATTCTTTTTATCTTATTTTCTATTTATTAGTCAAGTTATATATTCATAATTTTTATAGGTTTATTTACAGACTATTATTCTAATCATAATTTATAATAGTAATGCTTTTTTGGTTTCTATATGTGATGTATGATGTTTATACTATATGATATAATTTTAATAAGGGAAATTCCTTTGATAAAAACTTTTAGGCCACTGCATTATTTACCTCCTATAAAATTTTACCCTAGAAATTTTGTTTTAAAGTTAAAATATGTGAGCATATGTCTCCTTCATCGCTTTCTCTAATTTATGTGTCGCTTTTTTATACTTATGATTTCTCTATAAAACGTTTAATAGGTGAGTTGTCTATTTTGTATAACTTTATATCTATAGTCCAAGATCTTAAAAGGATGATCCTCATAAGTGAGATATTTTTTCATATGTAATGCCTATATAATTCATTAAATGTTAGAGATTTGGTATGTTTTTTCTTAAGAGAGATATGTGGAATACAATAAGTAATTAATAATTTTTTTGGAAGTTCTAGTTGATATGCCACAGCTCAGATTCAATCAACAATATCAAAGGGGCTCATATAACTTGGATGTATCTTTCCCTTCTTCCCAAATATCATGAATCTCTTCCCTGCAGATATGTAGAGTAATTCCATGTCTCCAACTTCAAACTCTTAGACCCATCAATTAGTATCTTAATAGATCTTCTATTGACATTGGTATTCCCTGATGTGTTGTGGAATGGTTTTCATCTTTTTTTCCATTTATTTGACCATTTCAGGTCCTAGGAGCTTACGTTCACTAACTTTATCCTAGTGTGAATGTTTTCTACATCCTTTCCTATAAAGGTCATTGTATGGGACCATTTGGATGATTGAGTGGAAAATAATATTGCAAGAAAACTAGGGCAATGGAAGATATTGGTTCCATCCTCCTTTGAAGTCCATAGATCAGTCTTTCAACACACCTTCTAGTGTCTGGGTTGTTTTCTATTATTGGAAATATTTTTGAGGATGATCATCCATAATGATGTTTAGCTCAGTGTTTAAATCATGGTAGAGAATTTTCTAAAACATTGAGGTAAATCATGGATCTTGGTTGGATATAATAAATAATGGTATCCCATGCAGCCTCAAAACTTCTCTGATGTATATCCATGTAAGATTATCTTTTGAGAAATCCACTCTGATTTTGATGAAGTATGTAGTTTTTGTAAGATGATCTAGAACAACCCATATAGCATTACTTCCTCTGGATGTCTTCAAAATTCTAGTAACAAAGTCTAAGGTGATGTTTTCCCATTTCCATGTAAGTATGGAAAATGGTTCTATTATCCCCTTAGATTTTTTCCTTTCATCATTCACTTAATGGCATATATGGGACTTCGATGTAAATTTAGCTATCTTGTTCTGCATACTATCCCACCAGTAGTGCTCTCAAATATCTCGATATGTATTTATTCTCCTTGGATGGATGGATAAGGTCAATCTATCTACATATTTTAAATTTTCTTTATTTATCTCATTATTTTATGGTATATATAGTTATGAATCAAATATTATGGATCTTTCCTCAGCAATTTTTACATATGAGGAATTGCTCTTTCTAATAGCTTCAAGCTTCATCTAAATATCTACATCATCTCATTAAAAATCGTTTATGTTCCCAATAATGTATGTTTGAGAAATCATTTGAGAAAATAATTATGATTTTAGTTTATTTGTTATATTCATATCCATCATTTTCATGAATAATATTATTTGATCCTTCTCAATTATCATCATTGATAAATTTGTAGCAACTTTTATACATAGAGTAGATACAAATTTATTTGTTTTTCTATGATGGTAGTGGATTGATAGGTCAAAATAATTTATAAACTCTAACCATTTTCATTGGTTTATATTATTATCTTTCTATGTGAATATATATTTGAGGATCCAATGATTAGTATGTATCAAACAATTCTCACCCTATAGATAATACCTATTGATTTTCAATGTGAAGATCAAACCATCCAACTCCAGATCATGTGTGAGAACGTTTTTCTCATTAACATTCAGTTACATTGAGGTGTAGGCTATAAATTTATCATTTTTCATTACCACACATCCTAATCCCTTCTTTCATTCATCATTGTACACCGCAAAGAGTTATCCATTTATGGGTAGTTTATGTACTGCTGCAGCGATAAGCCTTCTTTTCAACTCTTTGAAGTAGTCTTCAAATTCAAATTTCTAGAAAAAAATTACTCTCTTATAAGTCATCTTGGTTAGTGGGTTTGAAAATATTGAAAAGTTTCTAAAAAAACATCTATAATACCCAAAAAATGGAAAAATGGATCATCATTACATATGTTGGCTTCGACCACTCCTCAAATTCCATTATCTTATAAGGGTCCATGGATATTACTTTATAGGAAAAAACATGACCCAATAAAGATACATCCTCCATCGAGTACTATCATTTAATATAAATTTCATATATTTTATCACTTCTTGAAATCTTTACCACAATATTCGCATTCTCCTCATGCTCCTCCTTGCTCCGGGATAATATTAGAATATCATCTATAAAGGCTACCAAAAAAATTTCAATGTATTCTATACAAACAATATTAATTAGTTCCATGAATATTTTTGGAGAATTAGTGAGTCTTAAATGAATCACTATGAACTCATACTGTCCATGCATCATTCTAAAGGAAATTTTGGGAATATCTTCCTTCTTCGCTTTTAATTAGTGATATCCTGACCCAAGGTACACCTTAAGAAAATACTGGGCCCCACGTAGTTGATTGAACATATAATATATCAGTGGCATGGTAAGGTTTTTCTATATCCAGATTTTTTTAATCTCATAATAATCTACATAGAGTCTCATTGATCAATCCTTCTTCTTGACTAAGAGGATTGGTGCACCCCACAATGAACCACTCAGGTGAATGAATCCCTTTTCCATATTATCTTGTAACCAATTATTCATTTATTATAACTCAATGGTGTCCATCCTATAAGATTTATTTGATATGGGTAGAGATATAGGTATAATATTAATTGAGAACTCAACCTATCAGACAAGAAGATAACTGTTAAATTATTTAGGAAAACATCAGTGTATTCCCTCATTATTGTCATGTATTGGAGCATGATCCACTCCTTTTTCTTAATCATTGGGTCTAAATATTATTTCTCATAATGAAATAATATCCAAATTTGAGATAATTATTTTGGAGGAGATTTATCAGCCTCCTTACACTTGTATATAATTGTAGGATGCCTCAGGATGTGAAGAGTGGTATCCCTTTCCTGAAAGTTGATGTTGTATTTATATAAAGATAGTCCATCCATTCCCAATATAGCATCAAAATACCCCAAAGGAATTAAGACATGATATTTTAGGAGGTTCTGTCCACACAAATTCAACGAGGAGGAGTTATATAATTTGGATGTAATAATTTTATCCATTTGATGTCTTCATGGATAAATCAACCTCCATTGTCACGACCTGCCTTCGGTAAGATGATGGAAGGGGCAGAAAAGATCTCTGCCCTTCCTTTATGTAGTCTAAGACGAGATAATGACCCCTGAGTCCTGCCTCCAGTTGGCCCCGGAGTGGTGACTAGCACCAAGGGTATAACATTTCCACAATATGGGAGGCATTACCCTTTTTAGTTAACTAGTATTAGTAGAAATAATGAGTCAACACCAAACACCACCACGTATATAAAATTCAATGTAAATAACCAAACTACATGAATGTTTTAATAATAAAACTGAACAATGTACAAGAACTCCAGAGTACAATACCAAACAGGAACAGAAAAGGCTAAGTAGAATCCAACTGCGACCAATAGCAACTCCAATGTCCTGACTAATAAGGTCTCGCATGGCCTCCGAAGCCCTCCTGGAATTCTGAAAGTAAATGTAGGGTGAGCATACAAAGTATACTTAGTAGGAAAACCTAAAGCTCTCATGAACAAGTGGGTGACGTCCGAAATTCCCGTGAGAAGCAGAAGAAACATCATCTATCAAGGAATCTATTAATCCCACCTCATCGGCCATGCTCACCAAATAACACAGGCAGTAAGGTAATAGTAAAGAACAAAACATTTGGGTACATCGCACACACCTGGGCCTCACAACCATCCACATACCTGCCCACACACACCTGGGCCTCACAACCGCGCATCCCTGCCCGCACACACCTAGGCCTCATCCCAAATACACCTGGGAAAAAAACCATAACCAGAACCCCTGCCCGAAAACACCTGGGCCTTATCCTGAAGATTCTTGGGAAAACAAACTTCCTGAATATTCCTGGGCTAACGACACACCAAACAAAACCTACACGAAGATCCTTGGGTGTAAGGTCGCCTCCAGCCATCACTACCTAGGGAATATGGATTAGGGAGGAGAGTAACTAGGGGGAAACACCCTTCCCCATGATATGGGGTGTCCAAAACTATGTGCCCAACACAGGTGGGGTGTGAATAAACACAAAACATACAGTTTCACATATATACCAACACACAGTCCAACTGATGGCTCCTCAATCAGATACAAGAAGGTGCCCAAGCACTGCTGCCTCAGAAAACAGAGACACAACAAACAGTTCCCAGTTTCCTTATTCACGTTATCATTTCATAACAGTTTAGTATGAGTTAATCCGTTCACAACTGGGAATCTAACAGGCACAATCACAGATGAAACAACAATAAATCGGGAAAGGAAAACCATCAGGTAATTTAAGCATTCACACTCGGTTCTCTTGTAAATAATAATATCAAAGTGGGATCAGTGGAATCCATCGAAAAAATGGAACCAAAGAAAAACCCCAAAAACCATTGGTTATCCCCACATTAATTCATTACCATTCCACCGAGTTCATTATTAACTTTCCACTTTTATTCATGTTCACGACCCAACCTGCATCCCTGTAGCCAAACACCACCAAAGCCACACAACAACTCATGCCATTCCAACCACAAAATTCACAGCCCCACTGTTCACCCATCCATAACAAAACACATTCACCCCTTCACCCATTTCATAACTGAACCATCCCAACATTCATAATTAGTTTTTTTATATTATTTAGTTCAACATGGGTGATCACACAAGGTTATGGGCATTCATATTCAATAGTTGAGTTTAAGTGTTTAACCATTTCATACATTATTCCCATTCAATAGAAAATCCGTAAAATAGAGAATAGTATAGGTGCACAAACAAAGGCCCCCAAAGGTTGTGACTTTCAGTAGGCCTAATCCCATTCAATTCATAACAACATCATAGGGAAAGCAAGGGTAAAAAAATGTAACAACTTTAACAAACTTACTTGTCCCTATTCTTTAACTGGTTATTATCATCATTACAGAATTGATTAACTGCCTCGTGGGAAACATAGAACACCCACCCCGCATGATACACAAGGAGGAGATACAAAGGTAAGATCCATACCTGATTGATCAAGGATCGACGTTAAGTCCTCGCGTGGAAACTAGAAATCAGGAGTAGCAAGAACTCCATGGAATGCGATTAAGGAAAATATGGCAACAGGGGTATAACTCGTCAGGAGGAAGGGTACTCCAAGAGCGGGGTTCCAAGTTCTCTCCTCGAGGCCACCATGCCTCCACAACACATGAACCAAGGGGATGGTTCGTCCATGATGCAGTTTCTCTTTACGATCCTCGATCTTGATCGGTCGTTCTATGAAGGTTGCGCCGTTTTTGACATCTAACTCTCCCCAATCGATCACATGGGATTCTTCATGTAGATATCGACGAAGCTGGGAGACGTGAAAGACATTGTGAACTTTCTTCAACTAAGGTGGCAACGCCAACTGATACGCCACCTCACCAACTCGCCCCCGCACCTCGAAAGGTCTGGTGAACCTAGGGGAGAGCTTACTCCCCTTCCCAAATGTTCGCTGCCCACGTCGAGGGGAAACCTTCAACAACACATGATTTCAAACATTGAACTCCAAGGGCCTCCTTCTACGATCGGCATAAGACTTCTGAAGGTCATGGGCTACCTTCATCATCTCACGCACGAGCTGAACCTTCTCAGTGGTTCCCTGCACCACTTCTGGCCCAAGAATAGCTGCTTCGCTAAACTCATTCCAGCCAACAGGTGAATGACACAACCTTCCATACAAGGCCTCAAATGGTGTCATACCGATAGTGGAGTGGAAGCTATTGTTATAAGAAAACTACTCCATATTAAAGTGTCGTACCCATGATCCCCCAAAATTCAGAACACATTCCCGCAACATGTCTTCCAACGTCTGGATTGTTCATTCTGGCTTCCCAACTGTCTGAGGGTGGAAAGTAGTGCTAAGGCGTAGCTGGGTGCCAAAGGCATGCTGTAATCCCCTCCAGACTCACAAGGTAAACCGCATGTCTCGATTGGAGACAATAGATCTTGGAATCCCGTGAAACCGCACCACCTCATCAATGTACCTCTGGGCTAAGATACTCATCGGGCACGACTCCTTAATCGCTATGAAGTGAGCTCATTTTGTCAACTGATCCACCACTACCCAGATGTCATCATAGCCTCCCTGAGCCCTGGGTAGCCTTGTGATGAATTCCATCGATATGTCATCCCACTTCCAATCGGGAACATCTAAAGGCTGTAGCAACCTTCCAGGAATATGGTTTTCAGCCTTCACTTACTGACACACAAGGAACTTAGCTACAAAATCTACCACTGCCCGCTTTACCTCGGGCCACCAAAAATGTCCCCTATGTGCTTGGTACATCTTTGAGACCCTAAGATGTACCACTAAAGCCGAGACATGGAACTCACGGAGAACTCCTTTACGCATCATCTCCAGAACAAAAGGCATTCCATGGAAATGCATCTGATGCTAACTATCCTCTGACCATCCCTCAAGAGAATTTCCCTGATAAACACGATCTCACATCACTTCTACCTCCGAGTCCCCCCATTGAGACTCTTCCACCTACACCACCAAAGAAGAAACTACAGTCATCTGAAACAGACAACCTCTTCCACATTCCACCCTTGCATCCAAATGCAAGGCCGCTCACTCTTCCATCGCTCTCCAAGTATCTGCAGATTCCCGAACTACTTCCTTCTACGATTTCCTGCTCTGGGAATCATCCACAACATTACCCTTTCCCTTAGTTTAAGAGATCTCGAAGTCATAGTCTTAGAGGAACTCATCCCATATTCACTGCTACAAGTTCAGATCCCACTGGGAAAAGACATAATGCAAGCTCTTGTGATCTGAGAAGAACATAAAGTGCTCTCTGATGAGATAATGCCACCAAAACTTCAATGCGAACACCACAGCTGCAAGCTCCAGAACATGGGTGGCATAGTTACGTTCATGAGGACGTAACTTCCTAGACCATAAGAGATCACTCCTCGCTTCTTCATTAGAACACATCCCAACCCAAGTCCAGAAGCATCATAGAACACTTCAAACAACACCCCTTCCTCTGGTAATCTGAGTTCTCGAGCACTAACCAGCTTCTCTTTTAGGTACCCAAAAGCAGTCTGGCACTGGTCGCTCCACACGAAGTCCTAGTCCTTCCTAGTCAAAGCTGTCAATGGATCTGAAACTTTAAAGAAGTCAGTCCCAAAACTCCGGTAATAGATTGCAAACCCAAAAAACTACGAACTTCTACAACATTCTTGGGTGCTTTCCATGAAACGGCTGCCTCGACCTTCCACAGGTCTACTGTTATTCCTTTCTGATACACTACGTGTCCAAGGAAATGTACTTCTCGCATCAAGAACTTTCACTTAGAGAGTTTCCCAAAAAGATGGTGGTGTCAAAGGACTCCCAAAACTGCCCAAAGATGCTCAACGTGCTCTTCCTCTGATCTTGAGTAGATAAGGATTTCCTCGATGAACACCACGATGAACTGGTCCAGAAACTCATGGAAGACAGAGTTCATGAGGTTCATGAACATAGCTGGTGAATTCTTAACGCCAAATGACGTGACCACAAAATCAAAGTGGCCATATTTGAACCTGAATGATATCTTCGAGATATCACCTTCCTTCACGCTCAACTGGTGGTATTCAGACCGCAGATCAATCTTAGAGAACCAACCTGCTCCCCACAGCTGGTCGAATAGATCGTCTATACTCAAGAGGGGGTAACGATTCTTGAATGTCACCTAATTCAACCTCTGATAGTCTATGCATAGCCATAGACTACTATCTGATTTCTTTATGAACAAAACTAGAGCACCCCGCAGCGATACACTAGGTCAAACAAAGCCCTTCTCCATCAGATCGTCAATCTGAATCCGCAACTCCCGTAACTCAGAAGGTGTCTTCCGATAAGGAGACATCGAGATCAGGCAGGCACCAGGCTGTAAGTATATCCCAAACTCAACGTCACATCGATGGGGCAGAGTCACAACCTCATCGGGAATGACATCAAGGAATTCTCTTACGACCTCTGGGACATCCATCATTCCTGCATCCGCCGACTCCACTGACACCTCGTCCAGCATAGAAAGGAGTGGCTCCACATGTCCACTCCCCACCTAATAACTCTGCTCCCAAACAAAAGCCACACATTGTCCATACCTGTTGGATAATTCAATCCATCTCTGATAGCAGTCGATGATGGCATGCATGGAGAATAACCATTTGATTCCTAGAATGACATCGTATTGCTGCATCTGCAATGAAAGAAGGTCTTCACTGGACTGATGTGGTCCCAACATCAGTCTACATCCGAGGAAAAATTAATATACAATGGTCTGACCCCCAACTAGTTTTCTCAACACTAGGGGCACAAAAAGTCTCTTGGCATCCAGACCCAGAGCATGGGCTAATTCCGGTGTAACAAAGGAGTGTGAAGCTCCCAAATCAAACAAGGCAGAAACAAGAGTGATGAATAAGCTGGTCGTACCTCGAATGAACTATGGCCCTGCCAGAGCTACTAACTATGCGGCGTGAAACTGTCCACGGACAGCTCCTCTGCCTCGCTGCTGTCTACCACCTCCCCGACCATGCCCTGGTCGAGGTCCCTGAGGAGCACCTTGGTGTCAGTATCCTCCCACAAGGTCATCCCTCGGAGGGCCAGGGGCCTGCTGCTACTGGTGGAAAGGCCTCGCTGGCAATGGATGCTGCTGAGGTGGGTGATGAAACTTCCTACCTCCACCATGTGGATCTCGAGTCGGAGACCTGCTCTGAATGTGCCAGAAAACTACGTAAGAGAAACACTTCGGTCCTGGGCCTGTGGAAAAGGGGAGAGGTCCAGAAGCTCGGAACTGGAACTGATGAGGCCTACTCCCTGTTTGTCAAAACCGGAAGTGCCCCATCACTGGAGACCTACTACTAATCGCCTTCCCCTTTGATGAACCTAGATGGTTCCCCTCTCGTGGTGTACCTCCTTTTGAGTGCATCCTCTCTACTATCTCGGCCTTCTTCTATAATACTAGGTACGTCGGACGGGTGAAGGGAGTGACAGCGTGATGAAGAGAAGGACGGGGTGCCGTCTCTAACTGTATTGCCCGATACTCCTCATCTGGAAAGAGATCTGGGGCAAAGCGCAAGAGATATTTGAACTTGATCCCCAGATCCCTCACTGACATGATTTCCTTATGAATGGAGAGCAACTCATGTATCTTCTCAACCTTCGCCATAGAGGATAAGAACTCTTCACGAAATTCCATCTTGAAACCGGCCCGTGAAACCTCTGCCTCTGTCTTCTCTCCCAGGAAAAGCATCCACCACTGACGTGTTGCTCCTCTCAGCTAATTATCGGCCAATAGAACCTAGTACTCCCTTGGAGCACAAATCAATGAGAAGGTGATGGATAGCTCCTCGAGCCATCCCTCAGTTAACGAGTCATAAATGCTGCCCTCGTACTTCTCGAGGGTTTTTCACTGGAAGGAGCACAGAGTCCTATGCCACAAGTCCTCCTCCTCATCACGGTCAACCCTCTGCTGGTCAACTGCCTTGATCCACTGGGCCTCAACCACCCGAGTTGCTCATGGATAACGTCCGGGTGCCATACCTACAAGGTAAACAAATAATGCCTAAGACCAAGTAGCAAGGGAATTTTTTTGTTTCCCTAGTATTATTATTAAATTTTTCTCCCCAAGGTGCCCTAAATCAAATAAAAACACAATCAGTATGATGCATGTACCTTCCCTAGGGTCTCTACCATGCAATAAATGTAGTCTCACTTGGACTTTTTAAAGGCTCAGAGTCCTTTCATCAGATCACAGGGGGCCCTAAAATCCCATGTCCTAGCCGGTCCTCCCTGGTCTATTTCACAAACCAAGATCACCTAACATTGTTTCCCTACCATCCCATGAAATCCTCATTATGCCTAACTCTAGAATCCATCCTATCCCTCAAACTCGCCTTTGATACCATTCCGTCATGACCCACCTTCGGCAAGACGATGGAAGGGGTAGCAAAGATTCCCGCCCTTCCTTCCTCTAGTCGAAGACGAGATAATGACCCCCGAGTCCCGCCTCCAGTAGGCCCCGGAGTGGCGACTAACACCAAGGGTATAACATTTCTACAATATGGGATGAATTTACCTTTTTAGTTAACCAGGATTGGGAGAAAGAATGAGTCAACAACAAACACCACCATGTATAGAAAATTCAAAGTAAAAAACCAAAATATATGCATGTTTTAATAATAAAACTAAACAAAGTACAAGAACACCAATGTACAATACGAAACAAGAAAAGAAAAGGCTATGCAGAATCCAACTACGACCAACAGAAACTCCAACGTCCAGATTAAAAAGGCCCCACACGGCCTTCAAATCCCTCCTGGAAACCTGAAAATAAATGTAGGGTGAGCATACAAAGTATACCGAGTAGGAAAACCTAATGCTCTCATGAACAAGTGGGGTGACATCCTAAAGTCCTCTGAGAAGCAGAAGAAACATCATCTATCAAGGAATCTATCCATCCCACCTCACTGGCCATGCGCGCCAAACTACACAAGCAGTAAGGTAATAGTAAAAAACAAAACATTTGGGTACCCCGCACCACCATTTTCTCCACTAGCTAGGTGCTCGTCCCTAATGGAAAACGTCCTCACACTAACACGCTCTTCCTGCATGCACACACCTGGACCTCACAACCATCCACATCCATGCCCGCACACACCTGGGCCTCACAACCACACATCCCTGCCCGCACACTCCTGGGCCTCATCTCGAAGACACTTGGGAAAACAAACTGTAACCAGAACCCCTGCCCGAAAACACCTGGGACTCATCCCGAAGATTCTTGGGAAAACAACCTACCCAAAGAGTCCTGGGCTAACGACACACCAAACAAAACCTACCTACGGAGACCTGGGTGTAAGGTCACCTCCAGCCATCACGGCTTATGGAAGAGGGAGCAGGGAGGAGAGTAACTAGGGGGAAACACCCTTCCCCAAGATATGGGGTGTCCGACACTAAGTTCCCAACACGGGTGGGGTGCGACTAAACACAAAACATACAGTTACACATATATACCAACACTCATCTCAACCTATGACTCCTCACATAGATACAAGAATGTGAACAAGCACTACTGCCTTAGAAAACATACACACAACAAACAGTTCCCAGTTTCCCTATTCAAGTTATCATTTCATAACAGTTCGGTATGAGTTAATCCCTTCACTATTGGGAAACTAACAGGCACAATCATAGATGAAACATCTATAAAGAAAGAAGGAAAACCATCAAGTAATTTAATAATTCACACCTGTCTCTCTTGTAAATAATAAAATCAATGTGGGATTAACAGAATCCCTAGAAAAACTAGAACAAAAGAAAAAACCAAAAAACCATTGGTTATCCCAATATTAATTCATTACCATTCCACCCAGTTCATTATTAACATTCCACTTTTATTCATGTCATGACCCAACCTGCAGCCCTGCTGCCAAACACCACCACAACCACACAACAACTCATGCCATTCCAACCACACCATTCGCAGCCTCGCTGTTCACCCATCCATAACAAAACACACTCACCCCTTCACCAATTTCTTAACTGAACCATCCCAACATTCATAATTCATTATTTTATATTATTTAGTTCAACTGGGGTGGTCACACAAGGTTATGGGCATTCACATTCAACACTTGAGTTTAAGTGTTTAACTGATTCATACATGATTCCCATTGACCACAAAATGCGTAAAACAGAGCATAGAATAGGTGCGCAAACAAAGGCCCCCAACAGCTGTGATTTTCCATAGGCCTAAGCCCATTCAATTCATAACAATATCATAGAGAAAGTATGGGTAAAAACATGTAACAACATTTACAAACTTCCTCATCCCCATTCTTTAACCGACTATTATCTTCATTACAGAATTGATTTTCTTCCTCGTGGGAACCATAGAACACCCACCCCGTATGATACACAAGGAGGAGATACATAGGTAATATCCCTAGCTGATTGATTATGGATCGATGTTAAGTCCTCGCGTTGAAACTGAAAATTAGGAGTGGCATGAAATCCATAGAATGAGATCAAGGAAAACATGGCAATGGGGGTACTAATAGTCAGGATGAAGGTTAATCCAAGAGCAAGGTGATAGGAAAAAGGAAACCCAGGGAGAAGAGAAGCCTTTAGGTTATAAAGGTTGAGATACATCATTCCTAGGATGGTTAAGATATGGATAAAAACTCGAAACCGCGGAAGTAGCGGGATAGTGGGTTGACCACGTGGCTGGGCCACCCCACACATCCAACTTAAAAGGTCCCCGCCCTTCAGGGTGGTTAAAATCGACGCACACCTCCTTAACCAAGGAAGGAATCCTTACAGGATGCGCTCTAGGAGTTTTTTAAAACACGGTTAAAGGCATGACCAAAATGCATGGTTTTTCATTTAAGGAGGGTGCCTCACCAATCATTTAATTAAACACCATTAATGGGCTTTAAAACAGAATTAAAGGGGTTAAAACATGGTTAAAAACCCAATTCTCGCAAAAAGGAGGCGCTACTGGAAAACCCGTGGAGAGGTCACCGTTACACCAAGGCCTTCAGTAAGACAGCTACAGGTACCCCAAGGTCACTGGTAGGCTAGGTCTACCGGTAGACCAAGCTACCGGTTGGCCGAGGCTACTGGTAGGTCGAGGCCACCGGTAGGCTGAGGCCACCGGTTGGCCGAGGCGACTGGTCGGCTGAGGCGACTGGTAGGCCGAGGCCGCTAGTAGGCTGCGACCACTGATAGGATGGGGCCACCGGTAGGCTGAGACCACCAGTGCCAAGGCCACCAGTGACAAGGCGACCAGTAGGCCGAGGCCACCGGTAGGCTAAGGCCACTGGTAGGTCGTGGCAACCGGTAGGCCGTGGCCACCGGTAAGCCACGTCCACCAGTAGGTCGAGACCACCGGTAGGTCGAGGCCACCGCTAGGAGTCTTAATCATCCCCAAGAAGCTGGGATGGCCTTCCAGACCACCCAGAACACCCCGAACATCATATTTTCTCCATCTAATGGACCTCAGAACGCAGGGCCATTTCATCCATATTTTGAGGTTGTTTTTGAAAACTTCTACCAAAATTTCATGATATAATAGAATTCATAGAACCAAATAAAATATTGAATATGATATTGTTAAATGAATAACCAACATACTAGTTACCACATAATTTTTAGGATCCACCTCAGTAGTAGTGATTGCATATTCCCTTCCTTGCTACCTTGGATGTTATTGTCATTGATTGTATCCAACAAACCCAGGCATAAGGCATTGTCTCAAATAATTTATTTTTTATCTGCAGTTGAAATACTATATAATAGGCTTATTATTAATCTTAACCTTCCTTTATTCTTAATTATTTTTGGTCTTATTCAAATCCCTTCGATAATGATTAGACCAGGTCATATATTTTCCAAATCTAAAGTATCTCCTAGTTCCCTTTAGAAAGTTCCTAGGATTATTCTGTCTACAGTTTTGACATGTGACATGTGGGATGATGGACTTTCTTTCATCCATTGGATTTATCTATTATTGAAATGAATTTTATACTTTTTATCTATGATCCCAAGAGACCACTGAGAATCTCCAATATCTATATCAATCCTAAGGGAACAATATAAAATCTCCCTATAGATGTAAAAGTCTCTAATTTCCAAGGCTTTTCGTATACTCAAATTTAATCCAATAAAGAAGTGATTCACTTTGATTTCAGTCTTCATGAAAAATCTATAGGTGTATCTTGAAATCCTTGTGATTTTTTCCTCAGAAACCCCGATATACTCATCCTCTTTTTTCTTTAGTCTGAGGAAATATCTCTCCATCATAATATGGAGGGTCAAGAGAAGATATTTATTGATAGATATTTTATTGAAAGCTTCCAATTCCATGGGATTGAATCCTCTTTAGAATTTGTGTTCTTGATCATTTTCCACTACTGATCTGCCACCCCCTCAAAATGATAGACCGCCAACACAAATATCTCTTCCTATGAGCACTGGAGTATTGAGAATATCTAATCAATGGCGTTAATCCATTATTCCATGATGAGTATATCAGAACGTCACAAAATATAGGAGGCCTTTGTCATATAAAAGATTTGACCACAACTTTCTATTTCTATGGAAGAGTAAATTCCACTCAATTAAAGTTATTATTAACAACTTGATATTGTTGATCCATTATTGTTATGAACTTCTGAGCTCCCATTCCCATCGCCTTTGAAATTTCATCGAGGCAATCATCACATTTTCTATCACAATGGTTGTTATCACGGGTTCTCTAATTTCCAACCATTAACTAAAAATAAATAAATAAAATTTATGGATCTTGAATACTTAGATAATGAGAATATAAAATGTAAAATATAAATATATAAGGATAAAATTATAAATGAATATTATATCCTAACTTATGATTCCATAAGTTTAAATATAGTTGATCCATGGTGATCAAATTTTCCCTAGGGTTCTTACTAATTTTTTCTAGTCCTGATGCCAAAAAAAACTAGTTCTTGGTTTGATGCCTACTATAGAAATCAAACCCATTTACACATATTATTACACAATTTTAAGAATAAATAACCTCAAAATAAAAACTAAGGATTTAAGAAGTTTATGTGTATATTAAAGACTAGGTACATAATTTGAAAACATGAAAATTAAATAAAACATATTTTTATTAATCTAAATAATGAGCTCAAAAATACCTTTTTCTCCTACATCTACATAGGATAACCTCATAAATACACATACAAAAAGGGGTGATTTAAAAAGACTTGTAAAAGAATAAACATGGAAACAAAGTGTAACATATGAGTTAGAATTCGCAACTTGATAACAAAAAAGGGATGGCTCATGAATAAAATTATAAAGGAATAACATATAGAACATGGAATCAAATGATCATATAAATAAATGAATGTGGCAGTATGTGACATGAAATATACATGAGTCAAGGATAACTACCATGACTATATCACATTCTGGAAAAATTTCTTTAATGGATTAGTTTTACTCCCTTATCCCATACATAATTTTTCATGAGTCTAAAAATTAACTAATGAATTATAAAACTATCTAGGTCCATCAATCATAACATATACATGAATATGTATCCCACATAAATAATCAAACATAAATAATAAACGTAAGGTTTACCCATGGAAAGAAATGGGTTTCATAATCATGTCACAATGCATATTCAAAGGGAGTATCATAATGGAATCCATGAAAGAAAGAATTAAATATTTATTATAAATTAATAAAGGAGATTTATGAATATGTCAAAAATATATAATTAAAACTAATGTGAAATAAAAAGAGGGAGGCTTTTTAAAATTATAAAAGTTCCACATAAGCATAGTTTTAGTAAAGATAATAAAGTAGTTTTAAAGTTGTTAAAGGAATAATTATTTAAATAAGACCAAAAATGAACAAAATTTATTTTATATGCTAAAGATATATTTTATAAAAAAGTTGAGGCTTTAAAATTTTATATGGATTGAACTTGAAAATGGGAAAGAAATAAAAGTTCCCTTTAATCAGGTTTTCTTATCAAAAGAAATTGAGAAAAGAAACTTTTGAAACATGTATTTCCATAAAAAAATAAAGATAAGTTGAGATATATAAAACATTGTGGGATATATACCCAAAATTTAGGAGAATAATATAAGAATAATAAGGAAATATATTGGGGTAGAGAGAAAACATTTATCCCAGAGGAGGAATAGAGGTTTGGAGAGATCCCTTACCTTATGTATGAATGTGTTATTCATCTGAACATAATGTCCTAAACAAAAAAATTATATTAAGTAATAATTTAATTCACAACCTATTCAACTTATATTTTATTTATTATAATTTTATTAAGTTTATTTATTCCCATTTTGAGGAGTTATAATGATTGATTTTGTTATTCCAGGAGTGTTCGTTTCGTGGTTTCATGATCGGTTCACTAGTGTATAATTATGGAAGTTATTGTAAAATTGGAATAATTCTCTAGATGTGAAATTATATTTTATTCATGTAATTCCATATGTTTAAATGGTATCATATATCATTTTTTTCATTAGGGGGAATGATCCACTTGGTAAAATGTTAGTGGAAAAGTTTTAATCTATTTTTTATTGTTTTTATAACCATCATGAACTACTATCATTTTATTTAAAATTATCCATATATACTAGTTATAGAACATGAAAGATGTTATGATATAAATATTAAAATATTATTTGATCATAATAATGGTTTTATGACCAGTATTGAATGTGTTTATGGAAAATAAAAACTCAACATCCACGATGGTGGTGAATAGACATATCAAGGATGATGTCTTAATTTTCAGGATAAAGGAGATGATATGATATTTCATGATATATATTACATTAACAAAATAAAATTATATTAAATACATGATATTTTATTTAACATGAATTTTTGGATAGGGGTGGTGAGGAGATGATAAGAACAGAAAATAAAGTAATAGAGAATGATTGAGGATTTTACATCTTGAATATCGTCTCCTTGAGAACCTCCTTAAAGAACTTAGGTTTGGTCTTTTACTAAGAAAAGAAACATTAGTACATCTTGAATAGGATTATGAAGGTAATTGTGACTAATTTTTTCAACCTTAAAATATTATAAGGTATTAGGAGAAGGGGTGGTGAGGGGTGGTACTCCTAAGGGGTGGACTCATGGTGACATCATATTCATAGGCCCTAGTTGGTTGATAGTGATGGCATCACAATTTTTCTCGATGGAGACCCTAGTGCTTGTGCTCTACTCTGGTTTCTAGGTTCATCAAACCCACCTAGATCGGTTGGTTGTGTCAGCTTCTATGGAGGCTTTAGGATGTGTTTGTTTGAGTGGATGGGTATCTATGGAGTTGCGACTGGTTATTCCTTTCATTGGATTCTTTTGAAAACAGGGAAGTTATTTTTTGTGATTTTTGTGTGTTCTGACAATTTGTATGGAGATGGGTTTTCTTATAATGTGTGTGGAGATTAAGGGGAAGGGTGATTTTGTTTGTAGACATCGATGTAGTGGATGTCAGAGTTCAGTGATGAGGATGGTGATGAAGTTGATGGAATCTCCAGTAACGACGGTGATAGAAACTATGGTGATTACAATGACAATGATGAAGGTTGTGGTTCTGAGAATTGATAGTGATAGAGGTGACGGGATGTTGGATATATCATTGGATAAAATATAGTTAGGTGATAGAATAAAAACTCACATGACTCTAGGTGTCTCTTGAATCAACCCATAATGACGAAAACTGGAACGTTGTTCGAAAAGCTGTTTTATGTTTTTTAAATTTGAATTTGAAAATCATAGTGGTGTCATGCTTCTATTCTAAAGAAGAGGGATGTGATGTTTTTTTACTTGAATTAGGAATGTGGTACAGTTCTTGTAATGTGGTGAAGTTTTTTGAATATTGTGTTGTACGGTTACCACTAACCCTTAAAGTGGCTTTTAGAAAATATAAAAAAATGGAATTGAAGGAGGTTACCATTCGATTGGTCAGATTAATATTCCAGTGGTCCTATTTATAATGGTCGTATGGGTTTATTAATTCCTATAAATACCTATTATTAAATTTATCATTCATTGAATTCTAATTTATCTTAGTTTTATATAAAAATTCTTCTTAAAATGAATTTTGTATTATTAAAATTATATTTTATCTCTACATCTTTTTTCGTGAGTGCGATTATTCTAGTTGATCGAGTGGATCCAAATTTTCCCATTCTTATTCATTTATTTCATATTTATTATCTTGCTGAAATATTCGGAATTATTATAGGTTTATATCCTAACTAATACACTATTATTAATTTATAATAATAATTTTTTTGGTTTCTCTATGAGATGTACGATCTTTATAATATATGACATATTTATAAGAAGGGAAATTCAACTGATAAAAAATTTTGGGTTGTGACATGCAATCCATTGTGCCTTTATACATAGTCTAAACCACATTAGAGTAAAATTATAAGAAATTTATGATATAAAAAACATGTATGTGGTGTAAATATTATGTAGTTCATAATTTTCCATGTTTTAAATACACATCAGGCCACTTGATTAAAACAACGAATGCATGATATAAGGGACAAATAGCATGTATTAGGTCTATACATGACGTGTGATCCCACTAAGATACACACTAAATAACCAAGCATGTATAATAGGAAAAAAGAAACTAGATACATACTATGTAGCTATTATGTATATGCCATGTGGTCTAGCGGATTCAAAATTCTGAATCCCTAGTCAGGTAACCCTGATGCAAAGAAACTGAGGTATATTTCATTTAGATAGATAGTACACTTTTCATTATATCCCAAATAATGGATCAATTAAAAAATACAATAAATTAAAAACTTCAAAGTTTAAACCTTATTACATTGAATATAACTTTAAGTGTTTCACACTTTAATAAGGTGTTTAAAGAATTAAAAATTTACAAAAAAATTATTTTCATTAGTATGCCATTATTGGTTCTGCGATTTAGTTTCTATTAATTCATTTATAATGGTTTTCTCCAAGAGGATTAGTATTTTCATGAAGTTTAAATGGAGTTAATTAATTAATTAATTCAAGCATGTTTATCTTAAAAAACAATATGTATTAATAAATGAATTTTATCCGTTTAATTTTTTATATATATTGCATATATAACTATTAATGAGATTGAAAAAGACATACATATGTGTTACATTTTTTAATTCAATTTATTACATGAGTTTACAATTTTTTATTATTAAATTTAAAATTATGACATGTGATACATCCCACCCATGTGTCCATGGTTATTTATATAACCCCCCTTAACAAATCCTCTGGTTCTCCTCAATGGCAATGTATTTATTACTACATGTACTTGATGGAGTTTCCTATGGAGAATGGGGAAGTTCAACATGATTCTATAATGATTCCATCCCAGGAGATACATTGGTGCACACTTGGATTGTTTTAACTCATGCTAAGACTAGCAATAGGAGTTTTTTCTCCTAGGTAAAAGGTTGATTTAATGTCCATTCATTAAACCAACGATTAGATAATCTCTTGATCTGGTCATTTATTTATTTAATTATTTATTTATATGCATTATTTATTTTTTGGATGCACGAATTTTATCTCATAAATAAATGAATTAATTTGAAAATATGGAATTTAAATAAATGGTTATGTATAAATTATTTATCCAATATGGTAAATTAATTTAGTAGCATCCACTTAATATTAACAAAACATGTAAAGGATAAAAAAGATAAAATTTATTCATAATTACTTAAAATCTCCAAACATAATATTAAGTTAGATTATGCTATCCATTACTCGATTATGAATGATACCAAATAACTAAGTTTAGTACAAGTCCAAATTCTAGCCATTTTAATTTTATCAAGGGGTTTTCATTAGGGTTTTTCGTTGACATACTAACTTTTATTGATTTTAATAACCAAAGTATGTTCAATATAAATTTGGTGAAAAGTGTTTAGGAAATATAATTTAGGATTTCAGGATAGGGGAATTGACTCAATGGATTAAGGAGATTTAAGTCCATTGTTTGTGGCACTACTTGCCTAATTAATTTCTTATGGTTTTCATGAGAAAAGTCTAGATCATTAATAAAAGTAATGAGGATCCTTTCCAGTAAAATGTATTAGAAATTTTACATTTATATTTCAATAGTGAGTGATATTGAGACTTGATAAAATAGTGGGAGAATTAATAAAACTAAATTATTATATATTTTTAAATAAGTAAAACACCATATATTTGTTTTAATTACTATATAAAGTGGAAAGAAAAATCAGAAAAATAGTGAGTTCATTCCTTAACATAGGGTATGTTCTTTAAAATGCCAATTTTTGGATATCGTAAAATCAATTATGTGGGGTATTATTATTATAAAGTTTAAATTATTTTTCAAAATCCCCTACACATATTCTCCCACCCTAGAAGGTCATCAATGGTGAAAAGTATTTCTATATGAAATATGTCGACGATACTACTTATGTCTAGTGTATTATATTATCAATTATTAAAATAGATTTTATAATAAAATATAAATAAATTGATTCTTGAACTATAATATATCATATTTATTCTCTTGGGAAAGATAAGGAAACATTTGACATAAATAAAATTATCAATGCACTATATCAGTTTAAAGTAGTATAATAAAATTTAGCTAATAATTATGCTTTCAAAATGATGGGATATATGATCAGTTGGAGAAACTAGGATTCCACATGGAAAATAATTTATCGTTTAATCTTATTTTATTATCCTTATAAACAAAATTATCATTATTTTTCCAATCACTAATAAATAAATGATAAGTCACTTAGGAATATTTTTTCCACACTTCACCAAGCGGATAAAAAATTTATTGAAACCTATTTATCTACCCCTTATGGTGAAATATTTGAAATACATGGATGAAGATATCATGGATAATCTAAATCTAAAAGAACAATTATGACTTACTTCAAAGATAAAATATATTCAAAAATTACCAGGAGGTTATTTTCTTCATATGTGGAAATAATGGACACTGGAAAAGAAATTGCAACGAATTAAAGAAGCATGTATTTTAAAAACAAATAAGTATATTCATCAAGATTATGATCATCTATTTTTTATTAAATACAATATTATTATAACATACATTTATTTAAATATTATAATTATAAATAATATAACGGTTTTATAGTGAACACAAAAATAGCTCATAAAATTTGATTCCTATGTTATCCAAGGGGTGATTTGTGTTTTTAATTTCTATTTTCTATTATTTAGATTTTGTAATGACTGTTACCATAAAAATTACCTCCATGTTTGTCAAGACACAGTGATACATTAATATTTTTTTAAATAAATGTTGTTATTTTAATTTAATAATTAATTAATAGTTTTTTGTAACTATTGAATCAGAAATATCCATTTAAAAGAATTATGAATATAAAATGTAAAAATATTACACCGTTTTTGAAAGATAATTCTTTATAAAAATTAAAATGAAATTATAAGGCTTGTTTATTTCCATTAAATTAATTTTTTTCTCAGTTAAACTATGATATTTAATATACAAACAAACTAATTTTTATTTTTAGGATAAATAAAAAATTTTAAATAAGTGTTCATCATTAAAAATTTAGAGTTATATTAACTTGTCTATATGAACTATTCTAAATATAAAGGTAACATCTACTAATTTATGAGATATTTTATAAATTATTTGTGAATTAAATTAGTGAACTTTGTAAAAGGAATCTATGAGCTAGATTGTTAGACTATATCTTATCCAAGTAATCATTGATCACATATACTGGATAAAGGTTATCCCTCACTCAAATTTACTTAAATGAATCATAATAAAATTGTTAAAAAGAAGAAGATAAAAGATGGGTCTTATATATATATTGAAAATATTCTATTTTATCATTCAATATTTTTTAAAATAGAAGTAAAAAAACTAATCATATGACAAATATATTTTTTAATAGAGTTCATATCAAAATGTGATTTATAAGAATAATTTAGAACAGTACCACAAGTGTATGTCGAAACCATTCATAAAAACAAGTCCTTATCTACAAATTAACATCCAAACACTAATGTGTATCTAAGCTAACATTCCTAAAGCAAATATGAATATTAAAATCTAGTAAAGATTTAATATATATCCATAAAGGAAAAGTAAAAAATCTAAATATAGTGGTCTAAAACATAACCTATACTGGTTAAGGATATGGATGAACATGAGTTAGCATAGGAATACTAAACTCCATTGATCTTGGCGGTGGAGTAGTTCTAAAGACGCATATTGCGTAGGAATTTATAACCAAATAGGTCATTAATGTTCACTATAAATGGTGATTCGTGTATTATTATTTTAGAATTATAATTCCTATAATGATGTAGTAAATGGTAATATGCTAAGGTAGAAAAGTATATATATAAATTCAAGTATTAGACACCATGTATCTTGATTTGATAGATCCTTATTTTGAATTTTTCTAAGACTTTATACTACTAGTGAAAATTCAATATAAACTGGAAATGGATGGTACATGATGGTTGCAATAAATCATGATTTATTATTGAAATTTTAACTCTATGAAAAAGCATATTTTCCGCTCATCATGACTAAAATCCTTTTTGAATTTTACTTATCAAATAATATTTCTATGATTATAAAATTGGGAAATTTATTTCAAGACCCCCTCATTTAAGAAGATTTAATAAGGAATATGTCTACATGACATGACCAAAAAGGATACAATATTATTAATTTCTACTAGGAATAACTAAAAGGGTTGGTGACATCTATAAATTCCAATAAGATATGAAGATTGAATATATTAATTAATAAATAAATAATTCATAGTAATCATAATCAATTAATTTGAAAAAAATGAGTGACACGTGTCTCTAACTAGTTAGTGGGAGTATTATTAGTTTTCAAGATAAATATTTTGAAAACATTAGAAAACAGATTTTACATATTATTAGTTTTTTAGACTAATGAATGACATTTACCTATGTATGACATAAGGTAGAAACTTTATTCTGGAGAAAAAAATCTAAAAAATTGATCTTTTAGTTTTATAAATATAATTTTAATATATATATTTAATATGTATTAAAAAATACATGTTGAAACAATATAAGATCAAATTGTTATTGGAATACAATACTTTTTATAGAACATGCATGGGAATATGAAGATATTATATATATTAAATGAATTTCACATTATTAAGTGTTATTAATTCAAATAATGTTCAAATATATGTGATTATTTTTTATATTAATTATTCATAAATCGTAATTGGTAAATATCAAATAGATCCAACATAACTTCATAAACATATAGTGAGAACTATCCAACAGTACATGGAAAGGTACCACTAGGTGAGTTCATTGTATCTAGATAAGTGGTATTACTATTGATCAAGGAAATTGAACACATTTCAATACATAGTTAAATTTGATATAGTATCATAAAAAAAGGGAAACGTTGTATATATGAAAAACGTATTACATCCAACGGTTATCATATCTCCAATATCTGAGTTCATTACATCTTATTATGCAACGTAAGAAGTGTTTTTCAACATCATGTTCCATTTTTGGGTTATACCAAAAAAATTATATTTATCATTTTATGATAATATTTTAGTATGGATTTAGTTAGGATGTCAAGATTATGAAATGGAAACAAGAGGTGGATAATCAGTTATATCTCTACTTGATGGATTTCTTAATATAATAATGTTTTAATAAACAAATTTTCCCCACAGAAATGTGGATTTTCCATCCATTGACATAAAAATGAGTTAGGTATAGTAGTTGTATCCATACTCATTAGATGTATGTTTAACATGTGTGAACAAACCAGTCATTAGAAGATGCCTCATGTGAAAGTGTTTTTTATTAGAGTTGGTTCCCTAGAACTTAATACTTTGTAATTTAGATTACTTTTATAATAAAATAAGTAAATATTAATTTAAATATTTTTTCATAGATTGATCATTAATCTGGCTAACATTGATGTGATAATTTCCCAAAGCATCTATTGCATTGATAAGGTCATAATAATTCCCCTCTATGGTGAAAACGTTTTGAGACTCTGTTGATATTTATAAAATATAATTATATAGTAAGCTAATGTATTTTGATAGGGAACATAGTTCTTAGACTATTAGGTGTGAGTACTCATAATATAATGATGGTTCTTCTCATGAATTTTTCATTTGGTAATCTCTAAGATATGAGATTATGAGAAAAACTCACCAGTAGTAATTCTTCAGGTTTTGGTGGATATCCATATATGAAAGTGTTTGTAATGATCCATAGAGTTTAATATTATTAATAGTTCAGGTTATGACTCACGCACTTATAAGTATTTTCTAAATGATGACAAAAACAGGTCATTATGAAGATGTATAGGTTGAGTGCGTCGTGAAGGGCATGTTGTTAATTAATATGACTAGGATGAATTTGTCTCTTTTATCTTCATGGATATTGTTATCTCATCCATTTGGTTGAAATATAATTATCACATAAAATTATCCATCCATGTTATAATGATATTTATTTTAGATAGTCAAATAAAGACGTATCAAGTACATAGTGTAATTACACAGATGTGCAACCTGCGTTATGAGATATTGTGAAAGAGGGATTATATTATATAGTTAGTTTTTATTTATTTTTTTCATCATTTTGACATTAAGTTCTTCCTATTGGGTGACTTGAACCATTTCTTGATAGTAATATTTGAATTTAGACGTACATGCATAACACCAATGAGAAATAATTCTAGGGAGTCACACAATAAGTGTTTCTGTTGGTCTCAATTCAATTATATTTGAATTTAATTAATGGAAGAAATATTATTCTCTTAACTGAGGAATAACTTTATTAAAGATTTACTGATCACATAAATTAAATATATATTTATTAATCAGATTTTTAATAAAATATATTTATTTATTTTATTGAATATTTAATAAATTTCTGTTTATTGGTTTTTGACTAAAACTTTTATTTAATAGAACAAAATATTTTATTCAGGTATTCAATAAATGCTGAAGAGATCAAATAAACCACGAATACATCTTGTCATGAATATTTATTTACACAACGGTAAATAATATTCATCACTATGCAAGTTACCTCAATCCATAAAATAATTATTATTATTATATTATTATTATTATTATTATTATTATTATTTTGTGGCATGGGGTTTTATGATGGTTATTATATTATTTAATAGTTGTTATGAAATTAAATAATATTTTAACCTAAATCCTATCTCTATAAATATATGGTTATGTCTATTATGTAGGGTTATTAATATATATAGAATTGTTGCAGAGAGTGAATTCTCTATAGATTTTATTCTTTTCTCCCCCTCCTAAGAACAAGAAATGAAAGAGATATTATTTGAATATCAAAGGACTAGTGATAAACACACATTATGGAATATAATTTATTCTATACTTTAGAACCCAAAAATAAACTGGTGTTGCTCAAAGATAAAAGGAGCACATGTGGATCACCCCTAGAGAGACTTTACACTAAGACCCTCACATTGCAATGAATGAAATTTGAAAAGTGCCCTTTGTAAGATCATAAACATCATCAAAGAAAGGATATTAATACAAGGACTTTATTTTATTTAGATAAAAATAAATTAATTATAAATTTAATATTAAATATAATCTCCCAGGGGTTCAAGAAACCAGATTTTAAAATAAATTTTAATACCTCGCTCACCACCGCATGATTCTACTATTCCTAGCTCTAACATTTAAATCATTGGAAAATATTCCGTTTAATTTTTTTGATGTGTATGAGTAAATAACACTTCAATGAGTCATGTGGTATGTTTATACTAACCAAATAACACATTTATAATGGTTATAAACCCTTTAAATATGTGCTTCTGAGGGTCAAATGAAAATAATAAATAATTTTTAGGAAATCATATAAAAAATATTACAGTGATTTTTAAAATGTTGGATAGAAAAAGACATCAATTGGACATTTCATTTTCTCATGACAAAGAAAAAACACACATTTAGTGTTTTAAAAACACTAAAACATGTGTAATGCTCCAAACCATAGAAAAATACTTCTAAATGATGTGAATTCATAGAAATCAAATCTTTTTATTATTTTTAATCTGTACAAGTGGATTATATGTCAATTAGATGTGCAATGTGCTATTATGTACTGAATAAATAGTTTTAAATGCTTTACATCCTTCAAAAACATGCATCTAAAGGTAAGAAACCAATTAAACATACATTGATTTCTCAGAAATCATTTAAAAAAACTAGCGTGATTTTTGAAATATTAAAGTAGGAGGAACATTAATTGGACATGTTATTCATTTAAGATGAATGGAAAAGAACTTTCTATTCTTTTGATACACTAAAATTTGCATAAAATGGTAAATACCATACAAAAGACAATGAATAATGTAAAATCATAGGAATATTTTTTAATTTTTTTTAGTTAATATGGGTAGAAGACACTTCATTTGGATGTGTGGTGTGCTTAAAAATATCGAAAATGAGTTTTTTTATAGTTTGGAAGCCTTTAAAAATGTGTGTCATGGATTAAAAACTATGAAAAAGATATATGATTACTGTGAAATCATATGAAAACATATTTATAGTTATTTTTGAAATTTTTAACTATAAGGTACAATAAATGGATGAGTTTTTTATTTGGATGACCTGAAACACAATTTTAGTGTTTATAAAAAATAAAAATGTACATGTAATAGTGTAAACCATATAAAATAGATGTAGGAACACATGAAATCGTTGTAAAATAATATTTTCATTTTTAATATTTTATATAAGTATACAAAACATAAATAATACTTGTGGTGTGCTCAGGAAAATGAAATAAACTATTTTTAAAGGTTTGATGACCTTTAAAAATTTGGGTCAAGGGGTAAAAACCCAGAAAAGGACCTACGATTGCCTTGAAATCACACTAAGAGATATTTAAAGTGGTTTTTTGAAATTTTAGAGAAGACATAATATCAGTGGGATGTGACATTATCCCGAGATGAACATAAACATGATTTTAGTGTTTTAAAAACACTGAAATGCCATTGTAATGCTCAAAACCATAGAAAATGATATCTGGATAATGTAAAATAATATAATAATCAATTTTGAATTATTTTTTATTTTTAATAGTATAAGACACATAAATATGATATGATATGTGCTCCTAAAAATAAAATATATAGTTTTTAACAGTTTTGCTGCCTTTAAATGCATTCTTATGGGAGTCAAAACCATGAAAATTACGTTATATTGATATGAAATTGTACAAAAACAACCATACAATTATTTTTTAAAGACATGAGATGAAAAAACATCAAATAGATATTTCATAAAATTGGTATGATGGGAAACACACTTTTACTATTTTAAAAACACTAAAACTTGCACGTAATAGTAAAAATCATAGAAAATGGCATGAAAATGATGTGAAATCACAATAAAATTATCATCAATTTCATTATAATGTAAAAAAGTTTACAAAACATCAATCGTACATGTAGTGTTCTTGGATGAACCAAATACTCATTTTTAATAGTTTGAAGACCTTTAGAATTGTGCATTTGGGGGTCGAAACCATGGAAATAACCTCTAATTGTATAGATATGATAAAAGACAAATATACAATCATTTTTAAAATTTTGTAGAATGAATCAAGTCATTGAGACATGTCATTTTCTCTGAATGACCCAAAACACACTTTTAGTTATTTAAAAACACTAAAATATGCACGTAACTTCTAAAACCATATCCAACAACCTATAAATTATGTAAAATCAGAGTAAAATCATAGTAGTAATTTTTATTTATAATATATGAATCACTTCAATAAGATGTGTGGTGTAATCGTATGGACCGAATTAGTAGTTTTTAAGGGTTCAATGGCATTTAAACCCATTCACATGGTGGTAAAAAATAAGAAACCCACTTTGTATTTATATAAAATATTACCAAAACAAGAATAAAGTTATTTTTTGAAATATTGGAGTAGAAAAAACATCAATTGGACATGTTATTTTTTTCCAAATGATCGAAAGCACATTTTTTGAGTTTTTAAACCCCTAAAGTAATGTGTAAAGGTAAAAAACATAAAAATGGCTTGTGAATGATGTGATATAATATGGATATGATATTTTAAATTTTTTAAACATTTAAGACAATATGATACCTCAATCAAACATGTGGTGTACTTGAACAGACTGAATAATAATTTTTCAATGGTTTGATGACCTTTAAAAACATATATTAGGAGGTCAAAACTAAGAAAATAAACTTCAAATTTTATAAAATCATACAAAAACAATCATTGATATTTTTTTAAAATTTTAATTTCATTAGAACATGTTTTTTCTTGAGATGATTAGAAACACGCAATTAGGGGTTTCGAAACAATACAAAGTTCATGTAATTGTCAAACTCATAGAAACAAATATCTGAATGATGTGAAATCATAGGAAAATTTTGTATGTATTATTTTTAATGTGTACAAGTTGATGGTAGGTCAATCAGATGTGTAGTGTTCTCATATGAACTAAATAAGCAGTTTTTTATATGGTTTGACGACCTTTGAAAACATGTGTGAGGGGATCAAAAAACCAAATGACCTCGGACTATTTTTAAATCATAAAATTACTACCATATAGTGTTTTTTGAAATTTTGGAGAAGGAATCATGTCAATGAGATGATTTTTCTCCCTGAGAAGATTGAAAATTCAATTTTAGTTTTTTAAAAACCCTAAAACCTATTCTTAATGATAAAAAATGTAAATAATTGAACTTCTAATAATGAAATTCACATTTTTACTAAATAAATTATTTATTCAGGGAAGAAGTTAAAGAGAAAACATGAATTACTTTGGTGATTTTGGATTTCTATCTGGGTTGTAAAATTTAAAATATCACTAAGGATCATAATTTTTTATAGAATGGTTGTCATTCCATTATATTTGGATTAATATATATGTTTAGTTATGATAAATCCAATTGACATAAACAAAGTAAGTGATGTCCTAAACTTGTAGGATCATACCCTATAATGCCCATTTATCGATGCTTATGAGTTAGATATCATCACTATACATTTCCCATGACCAATCTGAAGTTGAGATTCATTAACTAAAGAATTAAACCCGTTTATGGGAGAAGTTCTAGGTTATTGAGATTATGGCCAAAACCTTTTACGCCGAACCACCAGATGAAAATATCACCAATGCACACCTTGCAATTAGGGCATTTGAAGGTGTAATAAAAGGATATATATCTAGACCCTAATAGTATGAATTTTCATTTATATTATGTTTAATAAAAAAAGATTATATTATTTCCTTTTTATTATTAATTTCTAAAAGATTAAATAATTTTTTTGATAAAAATTATATTTTGATATGATAATACACAAATTGTATTCTTTTGAAATATATAGTTTAAAGCAAGTCACTCTTTTTGATCAATTCATTATTTTTTGAAATAAATTATATTTTAATGTTATAATATTATTAAATTATATGTATTTAATATAAATGATATAGTAATTTTATGATGTCAAATTTAATTTTAATAAGGCTCATAAAAATGCTACAGTAAAAAATATAGCACTTTCAACAAATAATGATTATTTATTTAAATGAGTAAATTATCGAATTTAGAGATTAATTTTGAGAAACTAAATATTATTTTTAAAATTATCACACCAAAATTATGAAATTGTGGTTTTTTCATAATTTTCTGAGATAATAAATTTTTTTAGTAAAAGTTAAATACAGTATAAATATACGGTACATACTATGACATCATAATGACTAATTGAAAATTAAATTTTTATTATAAAAAACACTTTTGAGGAAAAAGTGAGAAATCATTAAATCAACCATAGGAAGGGATAACATAACCATTAAAAGAAAGATTAAGCCTACAAGAATTGATCTCCCTAGATAGTTTCAAAGAGATCTTGGTTAACTAAGTATATGGTTTATCCAACCGCAGATCTTCAAACTAGAAGGCAAGCATGTCCCATGTCTAGATGTGTTTATGAAGGATTATATTCAAATTATTTAATCCCCAAACAAGAATCATTTCTTACCCATCAATACAAGAATGTTTATCATCATTGAGGGTAACCCTAAATGACCTCCCCATAATTTTAGCGGCTTCCTCTTTCGATGAATTGAGTTTTAGAACCTGATAAACCACTTATTCTTCCGTACTCATAAATAATTACTGGGATTGGTCAAACCCCTCATCTGACTTCCACTGATGACAAGATATGTCATTGGATGTATGCATTTCTTTTAATTTCTTTGTTGAACATGTCTCTATTGGATGTGGTAGAATGAAGTAATCCTCCCTCCCTTTATGCATTCCCTTTCAGTTCCTGACACTCTTCGAACGTGGAGGTCTCTCTCCCAGAACCTCCTCCTCTGTATCAACTACACTGGATTCACTACTCTACCAATCCAAAGATATATTTACCTACTCATCCTCATGCTCCTTCACTGGTACAAAATTATAATTGAATGCAATGTCTTCCACCTTTCTACGCGGACTTGTCCTGCTCAAGTCCATACTTTATGTATCCTTGCTCAAAGTGTTATAACCCATTGAATAACCCTGTTTAGGTTATATGGGAGCTACTTCCGGTCCTCCTTCACTTTTTCTACCCCTTTAACACACCACCTTCACATATGATGTGCCCATAGGGGTCTCATAATCATAAGAAACTACCCAAGGAGGCTCTAATTTAGCCTCCTTATCTAATCATGAACTCCTTTTCTCCACATAAATTTACCCAAAAGGATGAGGTCCTCCAAACCCTTCCTTAGCTAATTCAATATATCATTAACCATGGGATTCCCATTCTGTGGTTCCTTTTGAACTGCCTTTGTAATTGTCTCCACATCCTTATGATCCTGATATGAGGAGCCAGTATTATTGGATGCAGAAGCCTTGTCTCGGTCTAAAACCTCCAAACCGACATACAGATTTGGCTACCTAAAATCACACATATAGACCGTTGATGAGTGAACCAATTTCATATAGACCATGTAGTAATCCACCAATTAGTGATAAAATATGTTCCATAAAATTTATTTATGACCAATATATATTTCCTCTTTAAAGTAATTTAATTATTGTTATTTTATTTATTTTATAAATCTTTAATTAATTCTTCAATACCTATATTATATTTTAATGTCTTTAAATCAATTATTTATAAACATAACACACTTCCACATCACTAAGTATATTAATTTAATGAGTTCAATTATTTTCCATATAAAATAAAGAATACCAATTATCTTTGGATGAACCAATTGGAAGAACCCTAGGATGTCTTTCAGTTTTTTTATCATATAGTGTCCAAAATTTGTGTTTGGGAATTAATAAATAATCATCCACCCGTTTTCTATATAAATCCACCCAACCTGTAACAACCCAAAGATTCATTAATGTAAATCCCTCTTTATATAATTAAATGTCTCTTTATGTTTATATAAAATGTCAACTTCTTTGTTTTTATGTTAATAATTTTGACCATTGCTAATATAGTCATTGAACAGTGAACACTTGATTATTATAAATATAGGACTTTAACAAATCCAATTTACTCATACAAAGGAAGTGATGGCCTCATCCAGTAGAATTGCCCCATACAAAGCCCATTTGTTGGAGCTCAGAAAAGAGGTAGCATCCTTGGGCTTCGCTCATGACCAAGCCCAAGATGAGCTTCTTCATGTCAAGCTCGAACGGGACTGTCTACGTGAAAAGCAGAAGTTGATAGAGATTACCACTCAAGCGATGTTATCCGAGCCACCCCAAGAGTCTGTTACAATCGCACACCTTACCCTTAGGTCTTATGCGGCTTTTTTAAGGGGTTATGTAACAAATCGATAGTACTATGTTCATGTACATTATTTTTTTGTTTATATAATAATGTATGTACTTTCTTGTCATTATGGATACATTGTAAATAGTTTTTAAAGTACAAATAGTCTTTGTAGTTATTATTTAATTAAGAATTCTATTTTATTAAATTAATGGATTTTTTTAATTAAACAATATTTTAATAAAATATTATTATTCTTATTATTAAATTAATTTTTATTAAATATAAATGATCTTATAATTTTATTCATGCAATTATAATTTTTATTAAGGTTTGAAATCCATTTCTGTCAAAACCCGTGAATTTTCGATATATGTCAGTTTTTTATTTTAAAAGTGAAAATTAAGATATTTATAAAATTATTTAGATAAAATAAATGTTATTTCTGGAATTAGGACGTCGAAATTATCCAACAGTGAATTTTTCATAATTTTCTGAGTGAGTCAAATTTTTGGTTAAAAATTAAATACAGTTTAAATATGTAATGTGTTTTATGACATCATAATGACCCAATAGTGATGTAATAAAATACTATAATCTTTATGCTCGGCCAATATATGTTTTACCATTAAAATAATGTGATTTTGGGTTTGTTTGACTTTCTTTTCAAAGCATTAATGGACCCCTCAAGACTTATTAAACACCTTGTGTTTTTAAATTAATTTCCATGGGAGCATGACTCACCTCCACATAAGAAACCTTATTATTTTAATACGTTCGTACATTGGTCTTATAAAATATTTTTTTCCTCTTCCCTTTTCCCAAAATCATGGTAAAAAACCATGGGATGGTTTGTGGTTTGGATTAATTTAATATAAGGGGTCCCAAACCAAAATAATAAAGAATTCCCTCACATTTCATATATAAACCCACCCAATCTCCCACTTCCTCCTCACTCAAAGCCTTTTTAGTTAGTAAAAACTCTTCCCTAATATCTCTAGAATCCTCCCATGGTGCCCCAAGATCCCAAGAATCCTCTCAGAAGCCTATCTCTAGCCTTTGGAAGCACACTTCCAAGTATGGTTTTTTTCTTCCTTTCTCTTTTTTGTCCAATTTTCTTTATGTTGTTTTGCCCTTTAAATTTCAATTATGAATGTTGGTGTATGGTTTCGAACCTCCCTCATACTTCCCTCTTTATTTTTGAATGATGGGAGACCCATTTATCTCTCATTAAATTCCTCCCATGTACACCAGTTACTATGCCGAAATTCCGAAAGGAACTTCTCTCTCCTCATTTACATTCAAGCAATACTTTTGTATCATGAATCTAAATTTCATTAAAATTGTTGGGACATGTATCTATATAACCTCCTTACATTACATTACACGTAAATATGATGAGTAACCCCTTTCTCTCTCATCAACCATTTTTAGGAATTCTTATGTCACGTCGTTACGCTGCCGAAATCGCACCGATTTTCTAAGCCAATGCCATTGTGTAGTGAGTACCATGCCCATTTCTCCATCAAGGGTATTCAACTTTATGAACATTTACTTATTGATTATAATGTTTCATTTATGAATTCCACATTCTTTTATCATGGAATAAACGATTATGTTTTATGAATCCATGATTAATGATCCATGTGGCACACTTATGCATGAAATGAAATGTTTAAGAAAGGTGCACCCTTATAGCACTCCAATGCATTGGGTAAAATATAGTATCATGATACTTCATGTGCAATGAGTGTTGAATAATTATAATTCAAGTGAAACAATGGTTTACTCGTGCTTCATGTGCAATGAGGATTTACTCATGCTCTATGTGTAATGAGCCTTGGCACATGCTAATTCCATGTTAAGTGTTGTTGCCACATTTCCATGTTATGATTATCATGCTTTATAGTTCCTTTATGTTCATGTTTCTTTTATGCTCTATTGATATACCTATTTTCTAACATGTATTTTACTTCTCATGTTATTCCATGTGTACTCCCTTACTGGGCTTTATAGCCCACCCTTTTCTTATGCATGTCCTCAGGTTATCCCATGCAATGCTAAGTACGAGGGAATGTAGTGGTCATGTAAAGGAAGTTTTCAATAAAGATGTTGTATTTCATGTTTTAAGTTTTTATGTAATGATACTAATCCCCAAAGGAACTAAGCCTCTCA
This sequence comes from Viscum album, assembly GCA_963277665.1. NCBI lineage: Eukaryota > Viridiplantae > Streptophyta > Magnoliopsida > Santalales > Viscaceae > Viscum > Viscum album. The sequence goes on from OY728147.1 coordinate 785,025,032, forward strand.
ATCTTCTTTGTTGTATCAAGTGATGTTTTATGTAATAAATCATGTTTAAGTTTGTAATAAAAGCAGGGTTTTCCTAGTTGGTATCAGAAGACAGGTTTAGTTATTTTTTGGATTAGGATTAGAAAACCCTAGTAAAACCATAAACACAAGACTATGTATAATAAAAACTTCCCTAAGTTTTGGTAAGTACTGATTAAGTGGTTTATCAAGAAAATATATCCATGTATGGATATGAGTAGGTAGAGGCGGCTCTGGTACAGATGTATCCTAGGGGTAAAACACGAAAACACCGATTTGAGCTAGACTCGAACGGGAACTGGTGCACGACAACGGGCCTTACTACACTATTGGTTACGACACTCCTAGGGGATATGATTTGTTAAATTCACAAGCTTAGTATGAAACCTTATTAAGGGAATTAGAAAAAAATGCCCCTATGAATATATGTTAGAAAGCAGATCATGAAAATCTTAGATTGAAGCCTATAGACTCATGAGTTAAGAAAATAAAAGTTTATTTATAATTCATCAACTTTTGTCTTTATATTACCCTTTATGTGTTACCCCTAACTTTTCTTTTATTCCAGCCAATGGCCGGTAATAGGAGGACTCGGGCTAACAACCGTTGTGAAGATCAGTGTGATGACTGTACTAATGAGATGCCCAATCCAATGGGAGCAGGAATCACAAACATTGTCACGCTTCTCTCTCAGCTAACTCAAGTTTTGAATAGAAACACGGGTCAAGAGGAACGTAAAAACCCCCCTAATAATGAACAAGTTGCTATCGAGAGGTTCATGAGGCAAAGGCCTCCTACTTTTAGTGAATCATCTAATCCCACGATCGTTGAACAGTGGATCAACTCCATTGAAAAGTTCTTCTCCATCCTTCAGTGTTCTGAACAAGAGAAGGTTCTCCTGGCTTCTTATCATATAGAGGGTGAATCTAATCAATGGTGCAAGTTGATAAAAAATACGAAGCCTGAGTAGGAGATCGAGGCATTGGAATGGAAGGATTTCTGGAAGTTTTTTTTTATAAATATTTTCCGCGCACCCTCCGGCTTAAGATGGAAAGGGACTTACTTTACTTCAAGAAAAAAGATGAATAATATGTTGGAGTGTACGAGTCAAACATCACTAGGCTTGCACAATATGCTTCCGGATTTTTCATTACCCCCGAATACAAGGTTGACTGCTTCTTTGGTGGGCTGAAGCCTAGCTTGCAGAAAGCATTAGCGATCCGTGACTTCGACAGCTATGAGGAAATTGTCCGATGTTCCCTCAAGGTCAAAATGGGGATCAGAGAATCACAGTGGTATCATGGGGATAAGAAGCGTAAGGTGAACTTCAATGCTGGTGGTCTGATGGATAAATCTAATGGTGCTAAGAAGATCCAGCACCCCGCTTTCCAAAAGTGCAGAAAGAAGTACCCTAGAAATTGCCTTAAGGGGACGAGGAAATGCTTCAGGTGTGGAAGAGAAAGTCACCAAGATGTTAAATATCGGCAAGAAAGACCTTTGGCTGCGACAGAGGAGAGGAATGCTCCGTTCAAACCTCAACGCATTGTTCAATTCTATAAATGAAAAGAACCGGGGCATTTTTCAAATCAGTTTCCTAATCCTCGAAGACAACCAACAACCTCCAAGGCAGCAAGGAAGAGATTTTTCCATCACTTCTACCGAAGTGAACCCCGACAATGAAGTGGTGATAGGTACGTTAGTTATTCATTCAAGAATAGAGAACGTAATTTTTGATTCAGGATCTACACATTCTTTTATATCTCAAAAGTTTAGTAGAACAATCCAGCACCACCACAAATCATGGAAGTGAAGATGTCTGTGAGTATGGAAAATGGGGCAATCATTGCATCCCATGAATATAAGTCCTACCCTATTATAGTCTGGGGATTGAATTTCCCGGCGAACCTTGTCATACTCCCTCTAGTGGAATTTTATGAAATTCATGGCATTGATTGGATTTCCTTATATAGAGCCAATATAAATTGTCGGGAGAGGGAAATCACACTCCATATGGAGAATCGACCCCCCGATTATTTACAAGTGTAAGGAGGAAGATGAATCTCCTTTAGCTCCATCATCTCAAGTATGGATATTACTGCCTTATGAGCACGCGTATCTGGCTCAGATGATTGAGTCCAAGGAAGAAACCATCCTTGAAGAAATGCCTATTGTGAGGGGATTCACTGAAGTGTTTCTAGAGGAACTGCTTGGTCTTCCTCCTAGAAGAGATGTTGAGTTCTCAATTGAACTTATACCTGGGGTGCTAACAATATCCAAGACTCCATATAGAATGGCTATTGTTGAGCTTGAAGAGCTAAATAAACAACTACAGGAGAACTGGATAAAGGGTTTATACGCCCAAGTGCTTCACCATGGGGTGCACCAGTCCTCTTCGTCAAGAAGAAGGATTGGTCAATGAGGCTTTGCATCGATTATCTTGAACTTAAAAAAATCACGATAAAGAACAAGTATCCTCTCCCAAGAATCGATGACTTGTTTGATTAGATGTATGGAGCACAATACTTCTCTAAGGTGGATTTTCGGTCGCGATATTAGCAAGTAAGGGTAACGAAGGACGATGTCCCCAAGGCTGCTTTTCGTACAAGATACAGGCACTATGAATTCATAGTAATGCCCTTCGGACTCACCAATGCTCTAGTAATATTCATGGACTTTATGAATAGAGTCTTTAGAGATTACCTTGGCAAATTTGTGGTAGTATTTATAGATGATATTCTAATATAATCCAAAACCAAATAGAATCATGAGGATCATTTAAAAACTGTACTAGAGACTTTCTGCATGGAGAATCTCTATGAAAAGTACAGCAAGTGTGAGTTCTGGTTGAAGGATGTCTCATTCTTGGGCCATATCATCACAAGCAATGGGATATCAGTGGATCTCTCCAAAATAGATGCAATTGAGGGATGGATGAGGCCAACATCGGTAATGGATACCCATAGCTTCTTGGGATTAGCTGGATATTATCAACGATTTGTGAGAAATTTCTCACGATTGTCCAACCCTCTTACCAAGCTAACTCGAAAGGGAGTAAATTTTTCGTGGAGTGATGAATGTGAAGAAATATTCAAGGAGTTGAAAAGGAGTCTTATCACTGCACCTGTGCTCACTTTACCCACAAGTGGGGAACTTTTTGTGGTATTCAGTGATGCTTCAAAAAAGGGCTTAGGCGGTGTGCTATCAAAAAGGGGAATCCTCAAAGTTTAATGTTAATGAAGAAAGAATTTTGTGCTTTGGGAAAACTCTATGTGTTCCATCATGTCCGGAGCTGGAGAAGGAACTCTTGGATGATCCACATAGTTCAAATTTCTCTATTCACCCAGGGAGCACAAAGATGTACCGAGATCTCCGTGAAAACTTTTGGTGGGATAATATGAACAAAGATATCGCTAAATATACATCAAAGTGCCTGGTGTGTCAGGAAGTGAAGGCAGAGAGGCAGAAGTCTAAGGGGATGATGTAACCATTGCCCATACCAGAATAGAAATGGGAGAACATCACCACGGACTTTGTCACCAAACTTTCAAGGACATCCAAAGGCAACAATGCAATCTGGGATGTTGTGGATCGTCTTACAAAGAATGAACACTTCATTACTATTCGGGAGTATTTCTAATTGGATCAACTGGCACGGATATATATCAGGTAAGTGGTAAGGTTGCATGGATTACCACTATCTATTTTGTCTGACCGAGATCCAAGATTAACCTCTAATTTTTGGAAGAGTCTTCAACATGATCTGAATACTAAACTGGACTTCAGTATGGCCTATCATCCTCAAACTGATGGTCAATCCAAGCAGACTATCCAAACACTTGAAGACAAGTTGAGAGCATTCCTAATAGACTTTAAAGGAGGATGGGATCAACATCTTCCTCTAGTTGAGTTCTCTTATAATAAAAGTTTCCACTCGAGCATCCAAATGGCACCATATGAAGCCCTGTATCGGAAAAGGTGCATAACACAGGAATGTTGGGATGAGGATGGTGAACGTAAGCTTCTTAGACTAGAAATGGTCGAGGAAATAGTAGAGAAGGTGAAAACTATTCAGCAGCATATCAAGGCAACCCAGAGTCGACAGAAGCGTTATGCAGATAATTGTCGAGGGGACCTTCAGTTTAAAGTTGGAGACATGGTTTTTCTACGCATATCTCCATGGAAGAAGGTCATGAGGTTTGTAAAGAAAAGGAAGTTAAGTCCAAGGTCCATCGGCCCCTTCGAGATTCTTGATCATGTCGGGGCTGTGGCCTATCGACTAGCACTTCCACCTTCCATGGCCAAAGTACGTGATGTATTTCATGTATCCCTCTTAAGGAAGTACATACCAGACCCTTCACATGTACTCTCTTCTGAGGTGGTACAATTTGAAGATGATCTTTCTTATAAGGATAAACCAGTGAAGATCTTAGATCGTAGAGAAATATTTCTACGAAATAAGACAATGCCCCTTATCAAGGTGTTTTGGAGAAACCACAAGTTTGAAGAAGCGACTTGGGAATCTGAGGAAATGATGAAGCTGAGTTACCCACATCTGTTTCAGTGTGGGAATAAGAAAATTTTGAGGGGGAAATCTCTTATGGGGGGAATATTGTAATGACCCAATGTTTCATTAATAGAAATCTCTCTTGATCTAAATAAATGTCACTTTATGTTTATATAAAATGTCAACTTATTTGGTTTTATGTTAAGAATTTTAACCATTTCTAATATAGTCGTTGAACGGTTATCACATGATTAGTATAAATATAGGACTTTAACAAATCCAATTTACTCAGAAAAAGGAAGCGATGGCCTCATCAAGTAGAATTGCCCCATATGAAGCCCATTTGTCGGAGCTCGGAAAAGAGTTAGCATCCTTGGGCTTCTCTCATGACCAAGCCCAAGCTGAGCTTCATCATGTCAAGCTGGAACATGACCATCTACGTGAAAAGTGGAAGTTGAAAGAGATTACCACTCGTGTGATGTTATCCGAGCCACCCCAAGAGTCTGTTACCATCGCACACCTTACCCTTAGGTCTTATGCGGCTGTTTTAAGGGGTTATGTAACAAATCTATAGTACTATGTTCATGTGCATTATTTTTTTTGTATATAATAATTTATATACTTTCTTGTCATTATGGATACATTGTAAATAGTTTTTAAAGTACAAATTTTATTTGTAGTTATTATTTAATTATGATTTCTATTTTATTAAATTAAGGAATTTCTTTGAAATAAAAAATATTTTAATAAAATATTATTATTATTATTTTTAAATTCATTTTTATTGAATATAAATGATCTTATAATTTAATGAATGCAATTTTAATTTTTATTAAGGTTTGAAAGCCAATGCTGTCAAAACCCGTGAATTTTTTATAAATGCCATTTTTTATTTTAAAACTGAAAATTACCATATTTAGAAAATTATTTAGATAAAATAAATTTTATTTATACAATAAGGACTTCGAATTTATCCAACTGTGAATTTTTCAAAATTTTCTAACACAGTCAAATTTTTGGGTAAAAATTAAATACCGTTTAAATATATAATGTGTTTAATGACATCATAATGACACAATAGTGATGTAATAAAATAATATAATCTTTATTTTCGGCGAATATATGTTTTACCATTAAAATAATGTGATTTCAGGTTTGTTTTACTTACTTTTCAAAGCATTAATGGACCCCTCAAGGCTTATTAAACACCTTGTCCTTTTAAATTAATTTCCATGGGAGTGTGACTCACCTCCACATAAACAACCATATTATTTTAAGATGTTCGGACTTTGGCCTTATAAAATATTTTTTTCCTCATCCCTCTTCCAAAAATCATGGTCAAAAACCATGGGATGGTTTGTGGTTTGGATTAATTTAATATAAGGGGTCCCAAACCTAAATAATAAATAATTCCCTCACCTTTCCTATATAAACCCACCCAAGATCCCACTTCCTCCTCACTCAAGGCCTTTGGAGTTCGTCCAACCTCTGCTTTAATCTCTCTAGAATCCTCCCAAGGTGCCCCAAGATCCCAAGTAACCTCTCATAAGCCTCTCTCTAGCCTTTGGAAGCACACTTCCAAGTAAGGGTTTTTTCTTCCTTTCTCTTTTTTGTCCAATTTTCTTTAAGTTGTTTTGCCCTTTTAATTTCAATTATGAATGTTGGGGTATGGATTATAACCTCCCTCATACTTCCCTATTTATGTTTGAATTATGGGAGACCCCTTTCTCTCTCATTAAATCCCTCCCATGTACACATGTTACTATGCCGAAATTCCGAAAGGAACTTCTCTCTCCTCATTTACATTCAAGAAATACTTTTGTATAATGAATCTAAATTCCATTAAAATTTTTGGGACATTTATCTATATGACCTATTTACTTTAAATTACATGTAAATATGATGAGGAACCCCTTTCTCTCTCATTAACCATTTTTATGAATTCTTATGTCACGTCGTTACGCTGTCAAAATCGCACCGATTTTCTAAGCCAATGCCATAGTGTAGTGAATACCATGCCCATTTCTCCATCAAGGGTATTCACCATTATGCACATTTAGTTATTGATTATAATGATTCATGTATTAATTCCACATTACTTTATCATAGAATAAATGATTATGTTTTATGAATCCATGTGGCACACTTATGCATGAAATGAAATGTTTAAGAAGGGTGCGCCCTTATAGCGCTCCAATGCATTGGGTAAAGTATAGTATCACGATACGTCATGTGAAATGAGTGATGACTCATTATAATTCAAGTGAAATGAGGGTTTACTCGTGATTCATGTTCAATTAGGATTTACTAATGCTCTATGTGCAATGAGACTTGGCTCATGCTAATTCCATGTTAAGTGTTGTTGCCACATTTCCAAGTTATGATTATCATGCTTTGTCATGCCTTTATGTTCATGTTTCTTTTATGACCTATTGATATGACTATTGTCTAACATGTATTGTACTCCTCATTTTATTCCATGTGTACTCCCTTAATGGGATTTATAGCTCACCCTTTTCTTATGAATTTCCTCATGTTATCTCATGCAATGCTAAGTACGAGGGAATGTAGTGGTCATGTAAAGGAAGTTTTCAATAAAGATGGTGTATTTCATGTTTTAAGTGTTTATATAATGATCCTAAGCCCCAAAGACACTAAACCTCTCAATCATCTTTGTTGTATCAAGTGAAGTTTTATGTAATAAATCATGTTAAAGTTTTTAATAAAACCAGGGTTGTCATACAACCTCCCATTTCTATAAACTCAAAACTATTGGAGCACAAATTTAATCCTCCATTTCCTGACTAGAGACCGCCATAGTTCCCCCAAGATCTTAAGAAGCTACTCCCAAGAACTAATAATCACCAACTAATGGTAAGTTATCCTCTCATTCTTCTCATTATTCAATCATATTAAATATTTAATGCCTTTTGAATTGCAATTCATCAACTTGGGATTGGTTTTTATACAAACTTATTATTATACGTATGATTTGTAATTATTGATAGACCACTTTCTATCTCATTAACCCCTTCTATAAAGCTTTATTTATCCCAATTATGATATAAATATTAACCCATAATTTTCCATGGAAAATTTTTTATAGAATATACATATCTATTTCCACTAGAGGTTATTAAATTTTTTTACATAAACTTAATTTATTGGTGATTTAAATGAATATAATCCACGCACCTCAATTTTTAAGTTAAAATTTATGAAAATAAATCCTTATGTTTAATGATCTATGTTTTACACTTCAATATTGTCATAATATGAATCTGACTGGTGGGCCCATAACTATATATCACTCCAATGCTTTGGGTGCTATTTTTATTTCATGAGATTCTATGTATACTTCATTGGGGGGTTATCATAAGAACACTATGTTATGTTTTCTTGGTGTTAATCCTTAATTTATGTTTATGATGACATGTTTTATGTTGTTACCACATTCCTATGATTCTATTATTTTATCATGTTATATCATGACTTACTATTAAATATTATGATTATTACCCTACTTTTGTTATCATGATGTGTCTTTTAGATTAAATTTACTACTTTACCATATTCTATGCCTTTTTATTCCCTTACTTTTCTTTATAGTTCACCCATCCTAATGTACATCCACAATTTATGTCATACAATTTTAAAAGGTCCAAGTATTATAATGTCAGGTTTTAGTGTTTTTAAATAATGATATTATACACATGTTTCATGTTAATATTCTATATACCAAATTCCCCAGAGACACTAGACCTCCTAATCTTTATGAGTTGTATTAAGTGTATCTTTATGTAATTCATAATAAATTATGGTTTAGTAAAATAAGGGTTTTCATAAAATACATATAAAATTACCTCTATATGATTTGAAATCATATTATTTTTTTCTTATTTGTGTTGTGTATGAGAAAAGGAAACATCAATCAGATGTTTGGTGGGCCTCGATGGACCAAATAAGTAGCTTTTTTATAGTTTCATGTCCATTAAAAATGTGTTTTGTGGTGTAAAACAAAAGATAATTACTTTTGATTGATGTAAAATCATATAAAATAATCGCAGAGTGTTTTTTAAAATTATTGAGTACACGGAAAGCCAATAGGTCATGTATTTTGGTCAGGATAATTAGAAACACACATTTATTGTTTTAAAAAGAGTAAATATGTGTGTAAAAATAAAAAAAAAATTACTATTAATTAAGTTAAATAAATGGAATATTTAATTTATAATTTTTGTTACATGTCATAATGGGTGAGACGTCAATCGAATATGCAGTGTTCTCGTACAGACCAAATGAGTTGTTTTTAAGGGTTTGAATACCATTAAAAACATGTTTTAATGGGTAAAAACCTAGAAAATATCCACTAATTATCATGAAATTAATTTAAAATATCCATAGAGTTATTTCTGAAATTAAATTGATGTCAACCAATCAATATGATATGTCATATTCTTGGGATGACCAGAAACACATTTTTAGTGTTTTAAAAAGACTAAAACCTATGTTTAGTGGTTAAAACAACCAAAAACGTCTTATAAATGGCATGAAATAATTTGATTTTTTTTTAAATTGTTTAGAAATCTATGAATAGATGACGCATCAACCAAACCTGTGGTGTGATCCTACAGACCGAATAAGTAATTTCTAACGGTTTTATGGACTTTAAGTACACATGTCAAGTGGTGAAACCAAAGAAAAAGATCTCTGATTTCTATGAAAAAAAATATACATAGATTGGTTTTTGAAATTCAAATGTATAAAATATGTAAACCATTCATGTCATTTTCTTGGTATGACTAAAAATTCACTTTTATTGTTTGAAAAATACTAAAACATGCATGTAACTATACAAATCCTAGAAAATTACCACAGAATGACATGAAATAATAGGAAATTTTTATTTATATCATTTCATTCATGGATAATTATATTAAATGTTAATTAGATGCATGTTTTTCTTGCACATATAGAATAATTTCATTTTAATGGATTGTTTGCCTTTAAAAACATGAATAAAGGGGAAAAATCCAATAAATCAACTTTAGATTTTTGGGAAATAAAACAATAAATATTATAGTGATTTTTAAAATTTCATAGAAGATAAATCATCAATAGTATTTTTACTTTTCTTGGGATGACTGAAAACACAATTTTAGTTTTTTAAAATTACTAAAACATTTACATAATGCTCAAAACCATTCAAAATGACTTCTAAATGATGTGAATTCACAAGATAATAATATTTTTTTTTGTTTAATAGTAGAAAAAATGTCAAATTAGATCTGTTGTGTATTCAAACATGATGAACAAGAATCTTTTAATGGTTTTATGGCCTTTAAAAATTTTGAAAATCGGTCAAAACCATGAAAAAACCTCCAATTTCTATGAAATCATTTGAAAAATCAATAGAGTTTTTTTAAATGTTATAGATGATGAAATTTTAATAGGACATGTCCTTTTTATAGGATGAGGAGAAACAAACATTTAATATCTTAAAAAATGATAATTAATTGGTAAAAACCTTATAAAAATAACTTGGAACGATGTGAAGTCATATAAAAATCATATTTTTATTATTTTAACATGTAAAAGGAGTTGTAATGTCAATCAGACATGTTTTGTAATCGAAAAGACCAAATAAGTAGTTTTAACTCTTTTATGGACATTAAAAATGTAGAACATGGGGTCAAAATCCAGAAAACACCCTCTTGTTTCTATAAAATAATAATATAAAAAATATATTGTCATTTTTCAAATATTGGAGAATAATAACATGTCAATGAGACATATCATTTTTTAGGATGATCAAAAACACACGTTTAGTGTTTTAAAAACACTAAACTTATGTGTAATGATCAAAACCATATAAAAGACTTGGAATGATGTGAATTAATAAGAAAATAATATTTTTATTATTTACAACATTTATGGGAAGACATAACATCAATTGGATGCGTAGTGTGATCAGAAGGATTGAATAAGCTGTTTTTAATGGTTTATACTACTAAAAATATGACCTTTATCAATGCTAGAAACGTCGATTAACAGCGCTAAAAAAGCGTTGTTAATTATGGTGAGGATAATGGGGGGTCCTTTTTATCAGCACTATGAAAATAATTGATAAAAGACCCTTTAGCAGCGTTTTTTTAACGCTCATAAAAGGGTCATTTATCAGCGCTTTTAAAAAGCACTGATAAAAGTCAAAAAAATAATAATAAATAATATAATGCAGGGGGTTTTAACAGTGATTGACCCCCCCCCCCCACCCACCTTATCAGTGCTAGGTATACCCCCTCACACTCTCCTATGCACTGGCCTTCTAGGGAATCCCCACACACACGCACCCCTTTGCTTCCACCTGAACTCAAACATGCGACCTTCCCCCTTTTGTGGCTTCACCATTACCACTAAGCCATTTAGTTTTTTTCTATATTTAATGATATATGTATTTATATATATATAGTTATATTTATTCGTATATTAATATATATTCATATTAATATAAATATATTTATTCATATATTAGTATATATATTCATTTGTATATTAATATATATTTTTATTTATTTATATATATATATATATATTTAGTTATAATTATTTATCTATATATTTATTTGTATATTAATATATACTTATAAGATTAGTTTTAAATACAGTTATGAAATATGTTTTTTATGTTTTTTTATAAATAAATAAATACATACATACATACATATATACAACACACACACACACACACACAAAGACACTCACAAACACACACATATATATTTACGAATAAATACTTATATATGTGTATTTGAACATCCATAGAATGATAAAACTACCCTAAAAAATAATCCAGAAGGCCGTTTTAACTCCACAACCATCCAAATCAAAGAAAATGAAACAATATTCGATTTGATAAGTGGTACAGGCCTAACGGACATCCAGATCAGAATTCATACCTGTTTAAATGTTAACAAATCGGGGTATACCGACTAAAAACTTAGTTTTGGAGGCCTTCTAGGACGTTTTCGCCTCAAAAAATGTGAAGAAAGCTTTTCTTGGGTCCCTAACACGTAGAGCTCATCATAGGGTTCAATTTGATATGTTGTGGAGCTCAAACGGACACCCAGATCAAAAGTTATGGCTGTTTGAAGTTTGAGTTGCATTTTTAACTTATTTTAGATCTTTTATTATTTTTTTAAATTTTGTGTGTCTTAAAATTGTTATTAAATTATTATTAATCGATGATAATTAGAAAATTATTATTTAATAATATTGTTTAAAATATTTTAAATCCATTTTCACTAAATTTATTATATATTAAATGTAATAGTCTATCTATACTTATCTAAAACACATTTTAAAAATATATATTATATTTATATCAATATAAATATACTTATATAACAATATTTTATTTTTCATGATTTTTTTGAGACATAAAATTTATCAAGGTAGGAAAACAGACTGATAAATCCCCCATTTACCAGCGCTACTAAAAGAAGTGCAGATAAAGGGATCCCCTTTATCAGTGCTAAAAAAATATGTTCTGTTATTTTTGAAATTTTTGAGTATAAAATACATTAATAGGACATTTCATGTTCTCAGGATGATTTAAAACACACATCTATGGTTTATAAACACTAAAACATATTTTTAATAGTCAAAAGAACATAAACAACCCCAAGATGACATGAAATCATAATAGAATCGTTTTTTATTATTTTTATTTGTACTAGTAGAAGACACATTTATAAAATGTGTGGTGTGATTGGATAGACATAATAAGTAGTTGTTAATGGTTTAATGACCTTTAAGAATGTGTATTAGGGGTCTAAAACCTAGTAAAATACCTTAAATTTTAATGAAATCATACAAAAAATAGTATAGTTCTTTTTTAAATGTAATGGTGGAAAAAATTTCAACCATACATGTCTTTTTATTTAGACAAATGAAAATTCACTTTTATTGTTTTAATAGAATAGAATGTGTGGGTAAAATTTAATACTAAATAAAAGACCTCCAAATTACCTTAAATCATATGAAACGCATGCTTATAATTTTTTTGATGTTTTTGAGTATACATGAAGTCAATCAGATTTTTAGTATTATTTTATGGATAAATAATAAGTATTTAATGGTTTGAATGACTTTAAAAACATACGCCAAGGGGTCAAAATAAAGAAAACATCCTCCAATTTCCTGGAAATTATAAGACAAAATCCATAAATACATTTTTAAAAAAAATTAGTATAAAACACATAAATCAAATGTTTCATTATCTTAATATGACTGAAAACACTTTTATTGTTCTAAAAACACTAAATCCTGCATGTAATGGTCACAATAATAACAAAAAACCAATGAATTATTTGATAAAATAATAAAATTTTCTTTCAATTTTTGTAAGATGTATGAGTAGTAAGCACACCAGTCATATTTTCAATGTAACACCCCATGATTTCATGGTACACTATCTTGAATAGCATGTGTTTCATGCAACAATGAGTTCGACCACACTATGATCTATCAAACTAGTTGTTTAAAAAGTGGTTATGAATAGTATTAACCACATTATAGAAATTTAAAAAATAATTTTTTCAAAACAATATTCATTTTTTAATTTGTAATATCAAAATTATATTAGGGTGAAATTTTGGCAATTTTCTGAAGAGTTACAATTTTTGATGAATAGTGAAAAATACTACCCTCTTAAAAACCGAATTTTTTATTTAAACAATTATTCTAATTTAAATTTATTTTAGAGTCACAATAGATAAATAATACATATATTAATCTTATTTAGGTCATTGGAACAATATTTATAGTATAATTAGATATAAAAATGTATTGAACATCTAAATGCCTCTTTTACCCTCCTTCTAGCCACATCTACAGGTTTAGCATTAAATGTAATTTCCCTGCATATGGGAATTGATTTTTGAAAAATAGACATACATATTTTAATCAGTATGAAAAATGTGTTCTAATAGGATCAAAATTGTTTTTGGTAAATAGAAACATTTCAATTTTATTTACCATGGTTAAAGGTAAATATAGTAATTAAAGATAAAAATAATATTATAATAATATAAAATTACCCTAACACTTTTCCAAATTTCATTGTATAAGTTTTTTTCTAAAAAAATCAACCTTAGGTATAAAATATGATCCTTTTTATGACACATTTTCTATATTAGTATATTTATTGTATTTATTGGATTTTATTTAAAGAATAGTTAAAAATGTCCTATTTAAATTTTAATAACTATATAATTTTTAATATGAGATAATATAAGTGATATGGGTTAATAAAAATAGGAATTATAAGTCTAAAATTCTGTATACATCATGGTAAGATATTTATAGTTTTAGAAAATAAATAATTAAACTAAAGGGTGGCACAATTATGAAGCACTAATTGACTTATCAATTGAAGAAACAAATAAATGGTATTAATAATATTAATATAAATATCATTTAAAATATTTGATGAAATAAAAAAAATTAATGACTATGACATGTTATAGATTATTTAAGGTAGGTTTTTTAATCAATCAAGTTTTTATATGATTTTAAAAAGTCAAATAATAAATTGTTTCAAAATTTACATAAAATATATTTGAAAATAAATAATATTTCATAAGATGATATAAAATTCATCGAAAAATATATTTCATCTAAATGGCTAGGATATTATTAAATATGTCTTAGATGATCCGATTGGAGTTCTTTTGGCATTTTATAGTAACTATATTAACCCTATAGAGTAAAAAGACAAGTAAACATTCTAAGAGTTAAACTATTTAACTAAGGGTTACATCTAAATGATAAGGTTAATTTTGTAACTTAAACAAGTCTAAAATATATAAAATTCATTGGATGAGAATATTTCAACCCATACTCATCTAATATTCTAAATTATTCACTTTGGAGCTATAATAATTCTAAAATCCATTTATATTAAATTAATAGTTTTGTAGTTTCATAAAGTGCCCCTCCCCTCTCTTATAAAAGGAAACCTCTCTTTATCTTTTATTCACACTAATAAATCCATTTAGTTTGGAAAATACCAACCCATTTCTCCTCTAAAATTCCCTAAATTCAACCTGGAGTCCATACATTGGTCATAAATCCAACATAATGAGTCCTTTTGTGCAAATCAAAATGAGACACAAGAAAAAGATATAATTGTTTTACCAACACTTTAAAAGTTATTTTCTTATTATAATTACTTTTCATAATTTGTTTTCATGATATAGTAATAAATCCAACATATAAAATATTCTTAGTTATTTTTATTACAATTGTAAACCATTTTCCTCCTTTTACCCATCCTATAAAAAAACCTCCATTTGTGTATATGTATGACTTATTGTCTCCACACCGTGGTGTAAACTATTTTTCATCTATAATTTATATTAGTGTGTATAATGATGGATTAAATGCATATAAAAATTAAATATGGAATGGTATTTATTCTTTATAATTAATACACCATCCATTTCGTTAACCTTTTACCATTAAATAAATTATATCATTGCTCGTGCGTACGTACAACCTACCGTCTCCACAACACAATGAGATTCATCTTACGCGTTAACTATTCAAGAATGATTATAAAAATATATATAATTAATAAGTCTGAATTATATGAAATAATAAGGTTACTGGGATAATATATATATATATATATACACACACTTATGTGTTATTTATGTACTTCCATTCAATATGATAAGAAAATGAAAACAACGTTCATGCGTTTGTACGGTCTATATCTCCATGAACAGTGTATTCCATTTCAGATATGTATATTATATATATATATATTTAATATATATGACATATAGATCATGATTTGCATTATTTAAGTATTTAAATCATGATCAAGGTAATAATATAAAAAATAACAAGTCAGAACATGTACGATAAATAAATCGATTATTTACTGAAATGTTTCTTTAACAGGGTAATTATTAATAAACTAGTAATAAAAATTCATAAATGAGTCATATATGATATCATAAATATTATTTTGATTCTTTTAGAAGTTAATAATATGTTCAAAACTATTATAATGGATTTTTAGACACGTTTAGAGAGAATCAGACCTAAGGTAAGGGAATTTTGTCTCACTTTTAATTTTCAGGAGATATAAGCCATGTTCACCCCCAATTTTGTGTGTGTGGTGTATGTACTACCCCTATTATATTTGATATAAAGAATACATTTATCTTCATGGTATTTAAATATTCATTTGAAGATGTTTGTCTTATTATTTAAATGTTCAAATTGGTATGGGATGCGTTGAATATTTATAGAATTAATCCTTTCTCTATTTCAATATTCTTCATATTATCATATAGATTTATTTATATATACATAAAGGATTAAAAATAACATTTTATTTATATTTTTAATTTCATTCAAATGATTTAAAAAGACATATTTTTAAGGTTTAATGTGAACATACTTAATTAAAACATCTTCTTAAATGTTTTGAGGATTTATTCTTCTATATCTTTCTCATTCAGGCCCATGTTTTAGAAATGGTTTTATAGATTTATTTATAAGGATATGAATATATTAAAATGTAAATTTTTAAATTTTTATAAAATTTTTAAATGTGTTATGGGAAACATTAATACAAAAATCACCTTTTAAATGTCTTATTTTATAAGTGTGTGTCTTATAAATGAATGATTTAAAAGTAAAAAATGGGTATTTATCTCAAGATATTATTAATGATTTTATTAGAGTATTTTTTATCTATGTCAACATCCTTTTGTGTATCTTATTCTTAATTGAAGATGATCTATTATGATATCATTTACCATATTTTATCGAATGGTTTATGTTCAATTTGACTATGGATGTGCTATTTAGATACCATTCTTTTTTTATGGTAAAATTATTCATATTTTGTATAAATTTTATTAATATAGATTTTTATTCTATTTTTGATTCATCATTTTAACATGAGGAATGTACTAGACCTAGAAGGTTATGGGAGGGGCCCGTTATATCCCCTTGATGCTTCATTTGGTCTCATTAGACAAACTATATTGGGTTTTGTTAGAGGACTTACCCATTTATTAGATTCATGACAGGAAGCCTTGATAGTAATAAATTATTAGCATGAACCCTGATGGTAATAGATTCTTGGAAGGAAGCCTTGATAGTAATATATTCTTGTAAATAATCCTTGACAATAAAAGATTATCTTCATGAATCCTTGAAAGTAATACATTCTTGGAACATAGCCTCAATGGTATGTTTTTGATATCCAAAATTATACATTCCCTCATTAAGAGATTAGTTATTGATATTACATGTGATTATTAGACTATAAGAATATCCATATGAATGTTTAAATGGAATTATTTTATTTATTCTTTCCATATTATGCATGATATTAGGTTAAAAAGGCTTGTGTTTTAGTTTTATAAATTACCTTAATCTTTTATGATTATTTATGAAATCTTATGTTATATTGTTTACCCTTAATGAGAATCTGAGCACACCCTTTTCTTATTTTTTATTTCCCTCTTATCCCAAAAAGAGTTTTAGGAGTAATATATATGGTTAATCTAAGATAATAATGGTGTTCTCAAATGGATTATCTATGTATTGTTTTATGTTATGAATTATAATATAAGTTTCGAGTATGTAATATATTTTCTAACACTGCTTAACTGGCCGGTCCTTCGGGATTTGGATCTTTGTAATAATTCCAATGTATTAAAATAATGCATTGTCTTTGAGTTTATAGTGTTAGGGGGTTACAGTTTATATCAATGGAACTTTAGAAACAACCTGTGAAATTAGATTTATAAAACCATGATTAGGGTTCATAACCCTAATATAGAAGTTTTAAGATAAGAATATATGAACATGTAGTAATTTTGTTAAGGTAGATATTATGTAGATATTCCTAGAAAAATAGATACCTGTATGGATAGTATAAGTGGATGTGCTTCTCGTATAGATGTACCTTGGAGTAATAACTCTGAAAAAGGTGTTCTAGTCTTGACTCTGGGTAACCTAGTACATGACAACAGGCCTTACTGTACACCTGGTTTAAGAATCTGGGGGGTATGCATCAGATAATTCACATTCTCTTTGAAAACTATTGTGAAGGATTTAAAAGTAAATATGTCCCCTAATAAACTATTTTTATGATTTTGGGATTAGCACTATATAAAATTTTCAATATACGCTAAGTGTTTTACTATTTAAGAAATATACACTATGATTCATAACCAAATTAATTATATGTCACCTTTTAGAGATGGTTCCTAGCAGAAGGAATGTGAACCTCACCAATCTTTATGATTCAAAGAGTAATAAAGATCATAACTTTCATGGTCTTAATCCAATATTTTGAAGGGAAATAGTCTCCCAAGAATTTTCATCATATGAGGACATAATATCAAGTGAAAGAGGGATAGGTAAAGAGGACTCTAAGTATTATGGCTTCAGAGGGAATCATGAGAATAAGAGGAAAACATGGAAAATATGGATAAAGGGATGAAGGGACAATAATATTTTTTCTATATAATAATTGTTTACAGAAATACCTTAGTGCCTTCTTAAAAGGAAAAGGATTTTTCCTATATTTTGGTGATAAATTCCATAATTATCATGATTGAAAGGAAAATAATGAAAACTTAAAAGTGAAATGCTTCCACTGCAATGAGATGGGACACTATGGAAAACAATATATAATGTGCCAAAGTAACATAACCCAAAATAGGATAATGGATCATATTCAATAGTATGTTACTAACATGGATGAAGATGAATAATTAATGTGATTATGTTTGGATTCAATAATTATTTCATCAAATTATTTTATCATCGATGTACTAGTTTTAAGAATTATATTTTATAAAAGGATTTTATTGCAGTACTTCTTATTTAAAGATTTGGAAGAATAATATTTTTTATTATGGATTTAAAGGTGATCAAATATTTGGTATGTGACAATAAGAGCTACATTATGTTGTTTGGGGAATCTGATGTTATGATTGATTTTAGAAATTTAGATACATTCTTGGATAGTGAATTTTAATGGAAATATTTTGGTCAAGTTTTAAATTTGGAATGGGATAAGTTGAACATTGGATATTATTGTTTGAGGTTTAAGTATGATTTATTGGATATTATGTGATAACATTTTTGGTTTTAGTAAACAATTAATGGTTGAATAAAATAATTATGGAGCATATTATTCATTAAAAGTGTTATATGGATAGTTAAATAATCCATTAACTCTAGGAAAAAGTATCTAAAAAAATTATGTTATCTAGATAGATAAATTCTTTGTTGGATATATGGTATTTTGAATAATTATATATTTATGTATTTTAGTCCCTCAATACTCCATTGATTTTTCACTTGTTTGTGATTGAATACGTTAATCACTCCCTGTAAATATTTATGTTTTTCCTCCATGTACATATCTCTACTTGACAGTAATGTTCTTCTAGTCGAAATCCTAATATGGTGGTGACATTCTCATTTCCATTTCCCTCTTATTAAGAGTATATTGTATTAACCCTATTTTCGATGCGGGTTTTCCAAAAAATTATTTTATAGTATCAATATTTTATTTTTGAAGTGGAATTTTAAATTGTGAGGATACAATTTATTGAAGGAGGGTGGAATTTAACACCCCAATATTTCATGGTATGTTATCTTCAATATCCTGTGTTGTGCTCAGCACTAAGTTCGAGCGCACTATGATCTATCAAACTATCTATTTAAAAAAAATTTATGAATAGTATTAACCACATTATAAAAATTTATAAACATTATTATTAAAAATTTACTTAATTTTTGAATTCAAAAAATCAAATATATCTTAGGGTGAACTTTTGGAAATTTTTTTAAGAGTTACAATTTTTTGAGGAATAATGAAAAATACTACCTTGTTGTTAAAAAATAACCTTTTCATTTAAATAATTATGTTACTTTAAATTGATTTTAATGTCAAAATAGATAAATAATTCATATATTAATCCAATATAGGTCATTTTTGTATGAACTTAGTTCCCCCTTTGAGGTAAAAATATTTCTTTTGTAGTTTTTACTTAAAGAAAAAGAAGAAAATGAGGATTACATGCTCTGTATTTTCAAGAACACGCCATGTAATATGTGTACACACCATGTACTACCAACTACATTCCATGTGACAGTCTTTCCAAGAAATTTACAAAAAATGGCACTAAACGACATGCAGTTTTATGTACACACGATATACTTTTCTTCTTCTGGAAAAAATAGGATGTATCGTTGTGTTTTGTCAGACGAACATAGGGCTCTCCCTATTATGCAAATAGTAGTTCTGAATGAGATTTTTCCTCCTGAATATTCATCTAAACTCTGATTCGATCTCCCTCAGATGTGTTTACACCCAATCGGTAATCTCTTGATTCATCTTGATCCATTCTTCAAGATTCTTTATCTCTATTGAGTTATCAATGGTTGAGCATTTTTTCTCGTTTTGTAGATCTACTATATTCTAGGTCAAATAAAAGTCTGACTCTCGATGAGGAGAGTCGTACAAGTACGAGGTATGTGGTCTTGTGCCTCTCGTTAATTATTGAGATGAATATATATGTCGGAGTGCCACACGACCATTTTTAGTGTGTCACTTGATTTATAATTTACCCTTATTGTTGAGTATTTGTGATTAAGTAATCGAATAAGTGTTTTAAATTATGAATTAGGTTGTTTAACATGATTAAGGGAGACGTCGTGGGTGTGTTTCCCTTGGAATGTCTATTTATGGCCATTCGGATGAGGATTATTATGAGGCATGCCTTGTTTTCCATATTGGGTTTTCATGTATGAATTCCATTATAATGTAATTGCAATTGTTATAAATTATTATTGAATTTATTAAGGGGTTGGTATTATTGATGTCACTTTTCCCCCATGCTATGCCTATTTAAGCATGTTTGGTATGTTTTTCTCCAACTGGGAACCTGCCCATGTGAGTTAAGTTATGCTAAGGCCTTGTAATGGTTGACATTACTTAATAAGATTTTTATGTAAATTGTTCCCATGTGATTGATTTAGTAAAAAAGCCATGTGATTGTTTAATTCCCATGTTTTCACTTGTGTATGAATTCTACCCAAGTGAGTTATTGATGTTAACCCATGTCATTGTTTAATTCACATGTGTTGCTTATTATATAATATGTTCCCACATGATTTATTGATGTTAAACCATGTGATAGTTTAATTTACATGTGGATGCTTGTTTGAAAAGATTAAGAAGGGGTAATTAGAAATGGGCAAGCCATAATCTCAGATAAAATATAAGGTTGGGCTCTTGTGACTAATTACAACTTATATACCATGGGTGACCCATTATCTCATGTAAAAGACAATGGAGGGGCTCAAGAGATTAATTATGTAAAGGTCGCGAGTGATCCATAGATAGGGTGGTCACTATCATTGAGTTTTATTTAAAATACCAAGAGAACCTAGGATCCATTGAGGGATACCCAGGTTGGGATATATTAGAATGTGATTAAATGATGTTTATGTTACAATTTTACCATTACTTTTATATAGGTGGTCATCGATCCTAGGCCAGACCTCAAAACATTTATGTAATCCAATGGAATTGAATAATGAAATGGAATGACAAATGATACATCTGCCAATCCAAATCACATTCATGGATTCAGTCTTCACTTGTACTTGGTTACATTGTCTTCCAAGGCACTGGATAAGCTAACTTTTCACTACTAGAAATTCCTCCTATATCAACACCTCGATCCCAATGGTTCATATAAACCATTGGTATAGGATTCATATACCAATGATTTGATGTAAACTATTCGAATATGAAGTTTTAGTGTGTATTTTCACAACAGTTTAAAGAACCGTTGGGATAAGCCTGGGTAAATGATAGTTTTCCCAATTGTTTTTTGAAACCATTGGGACAATGTATTGTTTTCTCCACTTATTCAAATGTTTAATTGAAACTATTGGGATAGTTTTGATAATATTTTTCAAATGTTTTTTAAAACCATTGGGATAAAATTCCACCAATGCGGCTCCTAGTTCTGATCATGATCCGCCCACATTGTGCCCTAAATGAGAGCTCCATTGTTCTAGCATGCAAAACCTTCTTCCCATCAACTGATTCATTGTTCTTCCACATAAAATATGTATATTATGACAATTTTTTATGTTCTACATTCATTTATTCCATTTTTCATTCAGATTTATTTGAAGACAAGGTCGGTTTTTGTTTCTTGTTTTGATTATCCCTAAATAATAGGTCCCATATCCATTGCCAACCCTTCTTCCCAAATTGCAATCTATCCTTGATTAAAGTAATTGTTTGTTCTTCCACCTAAAATAGATGATAAAACTATGTAGCGTATTTCCCCTAACATAACACATGATTCCTCTAGGAGAATATCTATTCAAATGATTATTCCTCCAGTTCAAAAATTTGTATCTATGGAATGTTATGCCCTTGCATAGAGTTACTTTGATAATCATACCACTTCATATAATTCCTTTTAGATGTTCTATTGAGACCCTTTTGATTAGAACTATAGTGCAAGTCTTATAGTGTTATTTTAGTGATGTCCTATTATATTGATCCAAAATGGTAGTGAGTTCTTAAATGATAGGGAGACCTACTATGGGTCTCCATTTCATAATTTATTTTTCGAGGAAATGGGAGTGGTGATGTGTAGTGGGAGGGTGGGGGATGTGAAATGGGTGATGTAGGGGAGTAGTAGGGGGTGGACGTGCAGGGTGGGGGCTACATGGCATGGGGGGGGGGGGGGGGTTGTGCAGTGTGGTGGGTGGGGATGCCAGAGGGTTGGTTGGGGGTTGTAGGGTGGGAGGGGGTTGTATGGGGATCTAGGGTTGGAGGGGGGTTGTGCAGTTGGAGGGGTGGATGGGAGATAGGGGGGCTATGCAGTCGGAGGGTGGGAGTTTTGCAGTGGGTGGGGGCTGTAGGGGGTTGTGTTGTGGGAGGGGGGAAATTGGGGGTGTGCAGTGGGAATTGTGGGGGGAGGGCTGTGCAGCTGGAGGGGGTTGGATGAAGATGGGATGTGCAGTGGGGGGGGGGGGGTTGTAAAGGGTGGGGGTTGCAAGGGGTGAGGGGGTGTGCAATGAGGGGGGAGGGGGTTTCTGGGGGGGAGGGGGACTAAAGTGGGTTGTAGGGGGGTTGGTTGTAGGGGGGTTGTGTAGTGGGAGGGGTTGGGCTATGGTGGGGATATACGGTGTGTGTAGTGGGAGTGGGGGTGATATGTAGTGGTATGGGGTTGGCAATGGGGGGGGGTGTGCAGTGGGGGGTGGGGGGCTGTAGAGGGGGCTATGTAGGGTAGGGGCTAGAGGAGCTGAGGGGGGCTGGAGGGGGTTGGGGTTGGGGACTGTAGGGGGGAGGTGGTGGGGAGGGGTTGGATATAGGGGGTTGTGCCATGGGAGGGGGTCGTGGGGGGTGCAGTGGTAGGGGTGGCTATGGGGGGTGGGGGATGTGCAGTGGGAGGTGGGGGTGTAGGTTTTCTGCAGTGGGAGGTGGGGGTTGTAGGGTTGGTGTCCAGTAGGATTGGGGGTCTGTACACTCCCAACCCTCAAATATTTTAAATCCATGAAAAATACATGTGCATTTCCATATCCAAAATATATAATAGCTCATCCTTATGATATTTTGGCTATACACAAACCAAAACTCCCCTCTATATCAAGTGCTCTATCTTCATTGTCCCAAAATTTGATATGGTATTGAATGTAGATGTATCATTCACACATCCCTAGAATACCCCAACTACTCAATATAATTAATCGATCCCTTCTGTGGAAACTCCCCCCATAGAAATTACCAACCTCATCACTTCTCGACCCAAGGTATCAATATCCTAGAGGTTCCATAGCAACCTCTATCCCATAAAACTCATATTAGAAGCATCATACACCCTCATTTCCCACATGCCAACATATTCTTGTTTCATAGTCACACAATACATGATGCCCATAAAATACCACATCAAACTCAATGCTCATACAATTACTCCATCACTCTTTATGACCATATATTAACCAAAATTTGTTAATTAACTTATCACACATACACCTCATGTATCAATTTCCTTAATAAAAAAAATAAAAACCATAGTCACACGCTGAAAATGTAACTCTAAGTATCATGTGCTCTATGAAATGTTAGTGACCTCCCACTCTTGATGCCCATATATACCTTCCTGAATTTTCTAGAGGAATAATTCAAGATTCTCTCTATCTTGGTTGTTGAGTGAAATGAATCCGTAAAAGCAGTGTATTAATGTGATTTTAATAGACTGTGACACTTAGTAAATAACCATATTACTAAAAATTAAATTTCCTTATTATATCTTGTATTATTTATTGAATTCATTATATATCTATTCAAGCTCACCTAAAACAATGGATACATAAATTATCTATGGATAGCTCACCCACCCCCCTGGACACCCTGTACCCCCTTGATAGCCCCACCACCCACGTGGATAGCCCGCCCACCCCCTGGACAGTCCCCAACCCCTGTGGACGGAATGCCCACCCCCTGGACAACCTCTAACCGCCTGGACAGCCCCCCTCCCCACCCCCATTGACACCTCTGACCCCCTAGATTTCCCCCCCACCTTCTTGGATAGCCCGCCCACCCCCCTGGACACCACT